>JANJGN010000084.1:0-1200000 GCA_026770705.1 Isurus oxyrinchus | reverse complement strand
TGTTGTTTTTCAATGTTGAGGTTGTTGTTGAATTTGTTGTTGTTTTTCAATGTTGAGATTGTTGTTGTTTTTCAATGTTGAGGTTGTTGTTCAATTTGTTGGTGTTTTTAAATGTTGAGGTTGTTGTTGAATTTGCTGGTGTTTTGCAATGTTGAGGTTGTTGTTGTTTTTCAATGTTGAGGTTGTTGTTGAATTTGTTGGTGTTTTTCAATGTTGAGGTTGTTGTTGTTTTTCAATGTTGAGGTTGTTGTTGTATTTGTTGGTGTTTTTCAATTTCGAGGTTGTTGTTGAATTTGTTGTTGTTTTTCAATGTTGAAGTTGTTGTTGAATTTGTTGGTGTTTTTCAATGTTGAGGTTGTTGTTGAATTTGTTGGTGGATTTCAATGTTGAGGTTGTTGTTGTTTTTCAATGTTGAGGTTGTTGTTGAATTTGTTGGTGTTTTTCAATGTTGAGTTTGTTGTTGTTTTTCAATGTTGAGGATGTTGTAGAATTTGTTGGTGTTTTTCAATGTTGAGGTTGTTGTTGTTTTTAATTTTGAGGTTGTTGTTGAATTTGTTGGTGTTTTTCAATGTTGAGGTTGTTGTTGTTTTTCAATGTTGAGGTTGTTGTTGAATTTGTTGGTGCTTTTCAATGTTGAGATTGTTGTTGAATTTGTTGGTGTTTTTCAATGTTGAGGTTGTTGTTGTTTTTCAATGTTGAGTTTGTTGTTGAATTTGTTGGTGTTTTTCAATGTTGAGTTTGTTGTTGAATTTGTTGGTGTTTTTCAATTTCGAGGTTGTTGTTGAATTTGTTAGTGTTTTTCAATGTAGAGGTTGTTGTTGAATTTGTTGGTGTTTTTCAATGTTGAGGTTGTTGTTGAATTTGTTGGTGCTTTTCAATGTTGAGGTTGTTGTTGAATTTGTTGGTGTTTTTCAATGTTGAGGTTGTTGTTGTTTTTCAATGTTGAGGTTGTTGTTGAATTTGTTGGTGTTTTTCAATGTTGAGGTTGTTGTTGTTTTTCAATGTTGAGGTTGTTGTTGAATTTGTTGGTGCTTTTCAATGTTGAGATTGTTGTTGAATTTGTTGGTGTTTTTCAATGTTGAGGTTGTTGTTGTTTTTCAATGTTGAGTTTGTTGTTGAATTTGTTGGTGTTTTTCAATGTTGAGTTTGTTGTTGAATTTGTTGGTGTTTTTCAATTTCGAGGTTGTTGTTGAATTTGTTAGTGTTTTTCAATGTTGAGGTTGTTGTTGAATTTGTTGGTGTTTTTCAATGTTGAGGTTGTTGTTGAATTTGTTGGTGTTTTTCAATGCTGAGGTTGTTGTTGTTTTTCAATGTTGAGGTTGTTGTTGTATTTGTTGGTGTTTTTCAATTTCAAGGTTGTTGTTGAATTTGTTGGTGTTTTTCAATGTTGAAGTTGTTGTTGAATTTGTTGGTGTTTTTCAATGTTGAGGTTGTTGTTGTTTTTCAAAGTTGAGGTTGTTGTTGATTTTTTTGGTGTTTTTCAATGTTTAGGTTGTTGTTGTTTTTCAATGTTGAGGTTGTTGTTGAATTTGTTGGTGTTTTTCAATGTTGAGGTTGTTGTTGAATTTGTTGGTGTTTTTCAATGTTGAGGTTGTTGGTGTTTTTCAATGTTGAGGTTGTTGTTGAATTTGTTGGTGTTTTTCAATGTTGAGTTTGTTGTTGTTTTTCAATGTTGAGGTTGTTGTTGTTTTTCAATGTTGAGGTTGTTGTTGAATTTGTTGGTGTTTTTCAATGTTGAGGTTGTTGTTGTTTTTCAATGTTGAGGTTGTTGTTGAATTTGTTGGTGCTTTTCAATGTTGAGGTTGTTGTTGAATTTGTTGGTGTTTTTCAATGTTGAGGTTGTTGTTGTTTTTCAATGTTGAGGTTGTTGTTGAATTTGTTGGTGTTTTTCAATGTTGAGTTTGTTGTTGAATTTTTTGGTGTTTTTCAATTTCGAGGTTGTTGTTGAATTTGTTGGTGTTTTTCAATGTTGAGGTTGTTGTTGAATTTGTTGGTGTTTTTCAATGTTTAGTTTGTTGTTGTTTTTCAATGTTGAGGTTGTTGTTGAATTTGTTGGTGTTTTTCAATGTTGAGGTTGTTGTTGTTTTTCAATGTTGAGGTTGTTGTTGAATTTGTTGGTGCTTTTCAATGTTGAGGTTGTTGGTGTTTTTCAATGTTCAGGTTGTTGTTGAATTTGTTGGTGTTTTTCAATGTTCAGGTTGTTGTTGAATTTGTTGGTGTTTTTCAATGTTGAGGTTGTTGTTGTTTTTCAATGTTGAGGTTGTTGTTGAGTTTGTTGGTGTTTTTCAATGTTGAGGTTGTTGTTGAATTTGTTGGTGTTTTTCAATGTTGAGGTTGTTGTTGAATTTGTTGGTGTTTTTCAATGCTGAGGTTGTTGTTGTTTTTAAATGTTGGGGTTGTTGTTGAATTTCTTGGTGTTCTTCAATTTTGAGGATGTTTTTGTTTTTCAATGTTGAGGTTGTTGTTGAATTTCTTGGTGTTTTTCCATGATGAGGTTGTTGTTGTTTTTCAAAGTTCAGGTTGTTGTTGAATTTGTTGGTGTTTTTCAATGTCGGGGTTGTTGTTGAATTTGTTGGTGTTTTTCTATGTTGAATTTTTTGCTGAATTTGTTGGTGTTTTTCAATGTTGAGGTTGTTGTTTTTCAATGTTGAGGTTGTTGTTGAATTTGTTGGCGTTTTTAAATGCTGAGGTTGTTGTTGAATTTGGTGGTGTTTTCAATGTTGAGGTTTTTGTTGAATTTGTTGGTGTTTTTCAATGTTGAGGTTTTTGTTATTTTTCAATGTTGAGGTTGTTGTTGAGTTTGTTGGTGTCTTTCAATGTTGAGGTTGTTGTTGAATTTGTTGGTGTTTTTCAATGTTGAGGTTGTTGTTGAAATTGTTGGTGTTTTTCAATGTTGAGGTTGTTGTTGTTTTTAAATGTTGAGGTTGTTGTTGAATTTGTTGGTGTTTTTTCAATTTTGAGGTTGTTGGTGTTTTTCAATGTTGTGGTTGATTTTGAATTTGAGGGTGTTTTTCAATGTCGAGGTTGTTGTTTAATTTGTTGGTGTTTTTCAATGTTGAGGTTGTTGTTGTTTTTCAATGTTGAGGTTGTTGTTGAATTTGTTGGTGCTTTTCAATGTTGAGATTGTTGTTGAATTTGTTGGTGTTTTTCAATGTTGAGGTTGTTGTTGTTTTTCAATGTTGAGTTTGTTGTTGAATTTGTTGGTGTTTTTCAATGTTGAGTTTGTTGTTGAATTTGTTGGTGTTTTTCAATTTCGAGGTTGTTGTTGAATTTGTTAGTGTTTTTCAATGTTGAGGTTGTTGTTGAATTTGTTGGTGTTTTTCAATGTTGAGGTTGTTGTTGAATTTGTTGGTGTTTTTCAATGCTGAGGTTGTTGTTGTTTTTCAATGTTGAGGTTGTTGTTGTATTTGTTGGTGTTTTTCAATTTCAAGGTTGTTGTTGAATTTGTTGGTGTTTTTCAATGTTGAAGTTGTTGTTGAATTTGTTGGTGTTTTTCAATGTTGAGGTTGTTGTTGTTTTTCAAAGTTGAGGTTGTTGTTGAATTTGTTGGTGTTTTTCAATGTTTAGGTTGTTGTTGTTTTTCAATGTTGAGGTTGTTGTTGAATTTGTTGGTGTTTTTCAATGTTGAGGTTGTTGTTGAATTTGTTGGTGTTTTTCAATGTTGAGGTTGTTGGTGTTTTTCAATGTTGAGGTTGTTGTTGAATTTGTTGGTGTTTTTCAATGTTGAGTTTGTTGTTGTTTTTCAATGTTGAGGTTGTTGTTGTTTTTCAATGTTGAGGTTGTTGTTGAATTTGTTGGTGTTTTTCAATGTTGAGGTTGTTGTTGTTTTTCAATGTTGAGGTTGTTGTTGAATTTGTTGGTGCTTTTCAATGTTGAGGTTGTTGTTGAATTTGTTGGTGTTTTTCAATGTTGAGGTTGTTGTTGTTTTTCAATGTTGAGGTTGTTGTTGAATTTGTTGGTGTTTTTCAATGTTGAGTTTGTTGTTGAATTTTTTGGTGTTTTTCAATTTCGAGGTTGTTGTTGAATTTGTTGGTGTTTTTCAATGTTGAGGTTGTTGTTGAATTTGTTGGTGTTTTTCAATGTTTAGTTTGTTGTTGTTTTTCAATGTTGAGGTTGTTGTTGAATTTGTTGGTGTTTTTCAATGTTGAGGTTGTTGTTGTTTTTCAATGTTGAGGTTGTTGTTGAATTTGTTGGTGCTTTTCAATGTTGAGGTTGTTGGTGTTTTTCAATGTTCAGGTTGTTGTTGAATTTGTTGGTGTTTTTCAATGTTCAGGTTGTTGTTGAATTTGTTGGTGTTTTTCAATGTTGAGGTTGTTGTTGTTTTTCAATGTTGAGGTTGTTGTTGAGTTTGTTGGTGTTTTTCAATGTTGAGGTTGTTGTTGAATTTGTTGGTGTTTTTCAATGTTGAGGTTGTTGTTGAATTTGTTGGTGTTTTTCAATGCTGAGGTTGTTGTTGTTTTTAAATGTTGGGGTTGTTGTTGAATTTCTTGGTGTTCTTCAATTTTGAGGATGTTTTTGTTTTTCAATGTTGAGGTTGTTGTTGAATTTCTTGGTGTTTTTCCATGATGAGGTTGTTGTTGTTTTTCAAAGTTCAGGTTGTTGTTGAATTTGTTGGTGTTTTTCAATGTCGGGGTTGTTGTTGAATTTGTTGGTGTTTTTCTATGTTGAATTTTTTGCTGAATTTGTTGGTGTTTTTCAATGTTGAGGTTGTTGTTTTTCAATGTTGAGGTTGTTGTTGAATTTGTTGGCGTTTTTAAATGCTGAGGTTGTTGTTGAATTTGGTGGTGTTTTCAATGTTGAGGTTTTTGTTGAATTTGTTGGTGTTTTTCAATGTTGAGGTTTTTGTTATTTTTCAATGTTGAGGTTGTTGTTGAGTTTGTTGGTGTCTTTCAATGTTGAGGTTGTTGTTGAATTTGTTGGTGTTTTTCAATGTTGAGGTTGTTGTTGAAATTGTTGGTGTTTTTCAATGTTGAGGTTGTTGTTGTTTTTAAATGTTGAGGTTGTTGTTGAATTTGTTGGTGTTTTTTCAATTTTGAGGTTGTTGGTGTTTTTCAATGTTGTGGTTGATTTTGAATTTGAGGGTGTTTTTCAATGTCGAGGTTGTTGTTTAATTTGTTGGTGTTTTTCAATGTTGAGGTTGTTGTTGTTTTTCAATGTTGAGGTTGTTGTTGAATTTGTTGTTGTTTTTCAATGTTGAGATTCTTGTTGTTTTTCAATGTTGAGGTTGTTGTTCAATTTGTTGGTGTTTTTAAATGTTGAGGTTGTTGTTGAATTTGCTGGTGTTTTGCAATGTTGAGGTTGTTGTTGTTTTTCAATGTTGAGGTTGTTGTTGAATTTGTTGGTGTTTTTCAATGTTGAGGTTGTTGTTGTTTTTCAATGTTGAGGTTGTTGTTGTATTTGTTGGTGTTTTTCAATTTCGAGGTTGTTGTTGAATTTGTTGTTGTTTTTCAATGTTGAAGTTGTTGTTGAATTTGTTGGTGTTTTTCAATGTTGAGGTTGTTGTTGAATTTGTTGGTGGATTTCAATGTTGAGGTTGTTGTTGTTTTTCAATGTTGAGGTTGTTGTTGAATTTGTTGGTGTTTTTCAATGTTGAGTTTGTTGTTGTTTTTCAATGTTGAGGATGTTGTAGAATTTGTTGGTGTTTTTCAATGTTGAGGTTGTTGTTGTTTTTAATTTTGAGGTTGTTGTTGAATTTGTTGGTGTTTTTCAATGTTGAGGTTGTTGTTGTTTTTCAATGTTGAGGTTGTTGTTGAATTTGTTGGTGCTTTTCAATGTTGAGATTGTTGTTGAATTTGTTGGTGTTTTTCAATGTTGAGGTTGTTGTTGTTTTTCAATGTTGAGTTTGTTGTTGAATTTGTTGGTGTTTTTCAATGTTGAGTTTGTTGTTGAATTTGTTGGTGTTTTTCAATTTCGAGGTTGTTGTTGAATTTGTTAGTGTTTTTCAATGTAGAGGTTGTTGTTGAATTTGTTGGTGTTTTTCAATGTTGAGGTTGTTGTTGAATTTGTTGGTGCTTTTCAATGTTGAGGTTGTTGTTGAATTTGTTGGTGTTTTTCAATGTTGAGGTTGTTGTTGTTTTTCAATGTTGAGGTTGTTGTTGAATTTGTTGGTGTTTTTCAATGTTGAGGTTGTTGTTGTTTTTCAATGTTGAGGTTGTTGTTGAATTTGTTGGTGCTTTTCAATGTTGAGATTGTTGTTGAATTTGTTGGTGTTTTTCAATGTTGAGGTTGTTGTTGTTTTTCAATGTTGAGTTTGTTGTTGAATTTGTTGGTGTTTTTCAATGTTGAGTTTGTTGTTGAATTTGTTGGTGTTTTTCAATTTCGAGGTTGTTGTTGAATTTGTTAGTGTTTTTCAATGTTGAGGTTGTTGTTGAATTTGTTGGTGTTTTTCAATGTTGAGGTTGTTGTTGAATTTGTTGGTGTTTTTCAATGCTGAGGTTGTTGTTGTTTTTCAATGTTGAGGTTGTTGTTGTATTTGTTGGTGTTTTTCAATTTCAAGGTTGTTGTTGAATTTGTTGGTGTTTTTCAATGTTGAAGTTGTTGTTGAATTTGTTGGTGTTTTTCAATGTTGAGGTTGTTGTTGTTTTTCAAAGTTGAGGTTGTTGTTGATTTTTTTGGTGTTTTTCAATGTTTAGGTTGTTGTTGTTTTTCAATGTTGAGGTTGTTGTTGAATTTGTTGGTGTTTTTCAATGTTGAGGTTGTTGTTGAATTTGTTGGTGTTTTTCAATGTTGAGGTTGTTGGTGTTTTTCAATGTTGAGGTTGTTGTTGAATTTGTTGGTGTTTTTCAATGTTGAGTTTGTTGTTGTTTTTCAATGTTGAGGTTGTTGTTGTTTTTCAATGTTGAGGTTGTTGTTGAATTTGTTGGTGTTTTTCAATGTTGAGGTTGTTGTTGTTTTTCAATGTTGAGGTTGTTGTTGAATTTGTTGGTGCTTTTCAATGTTGAGGTTGTTGTTGAATTTGTTGGTGTTTTTCAATGTTGAGGTTGTTGTTGTTTTTCAATGTTGAGGTTGTTGTTGAATTTGTTGGTGTTTTTCAATGTTGAGTTTGTTGTTGAATTTTTTGGTGTTTTTCAATTTCGAGGTTGTTGTTGAATTTGTTGGTGTTTTTCAATGTTGAGGTTGTTGTTGAATTTGTTGGTGTTTTTCAATGTTTAGTTTGTTGTTGTTTTTCAATGTTGAGGTTGTTGTTGAATTTGTTGGTGTTTTTCAATGTTGAGGTTGTTGTTGTTTTTCAATGTTGAGGTTGTTGTTGAATTTGTTGGTGCTTTTCAATGTTGAGGTTGTTGGTGTTTTTCAATGTTCAGGTTGTTGTTGAATTTGTTGGTGTTTTTCAATGTTCAGGTTGTTGTTGAATTTGTTGGTGTTTTTCAATGTTGAGGTTGTTGTTGTTTTTCAATGTTGAGGTTGTTGTTGAGTTTGTTGGTGTTTTTCAATGTTGAGGTTGTTGTTGAATTTGTTGGTGTTTTTCAATGTTGAGGTTGTTGTTGAATTTGTTGGTGTTTTTCAATGCTGAGGTTGTTGTTGTTTTTAAATGTTGGGGTTGTTGTTGAATTTCTTGGTGTTCTTCAATTTTGAGGATGTTTTTGTTTTTCAATGTTGAGGTTGTTGTTGAATTTCTTGGTGTTTTTCCATGATGAGGTTGTTGTTGTTTTTCAAAGTTCAGGTTGTTGTTGAATTTGTTGGTGTTTTTCAATGTCGGGGTTGTTGTTGAATTTGTTGGTGTTTTTCTATGTTGAATTTTTTGCTGAATTTGTTGGTGTTTTTCAATGTTGAGGTTGTTGTTTTTCAATGTTGAGGTTGTTGTTGAATTTGTTGGCGTTTTTAAATGCTGAGGTTGTTGTTGAATTTGGTGGTGTTTTCAATGTTGAGGTTTTTGTTGAATTTGTTGGTGTTTTTCAATGTTGAGGTTTTTGTTATTTTTCAATGTTGAGGTTGTTGTTGAGTTTGTTGGTGTCTTTCAATGTTGAGGTTGTTGTTGAATTTGTTGGTGTTTTTCAATGTTGAGGTTGTTGTTGAAATTGTTGGTGTTTTTCAATGTTGAGGTTGTTGTTGTTTTTAAATGTTGAGGTTGTTGTTGAATTTGTTGGTGTTTTTTCAATTTTGAGGTTGTTGGTGTTTTTCAATGTTGTGGTTGATTTTGAATTTGAGGGTGTTTTTCAATGTCGAGGTTGTTGTTTAATTTGTTGGTGTTTTTCAATGTTGAGGTTGTTGTTGTTTTTCAATGTTGAGGTTGTTGTTGAATTTGTTGTTGTTTTTCAATGTTGAGATTGTTGTTGTTTTTCAATGTTGAGGTTGTTGTTCAATTTGTTGGTGTTTTTAAATGTTGAGGTTGTTGTTGAATTTGCTGGTGTTTTGCAATGTTGAGGTTGTTGTTGTTTTTCAATGTTGAGGTTGTTGTTGAATTTGTTGGTGTTTTTCAATGTTGAGGTTGTTGTTGTTTTTCAATGTTGAGGTTGTTGTTGTATTTGTTGGTGTTTTTCAATTTCGAGGTTGTTGTTGAATTTGTTGTTGTTTTTCAATGTTGAAGTTGTTGTTGAATTTGTTGGTGTTTTTCAATGTTGAGGTTGTTGTTGAATTTGTTGGTGGATTTCAATGTTGAGGTTGTTGTTGTTTTTCAATGTTGAGGTTGTTGTTGAATTTGTTGGTGTTTTTCAATGTTGAGTTTGTTGTTGTTTTTCAATGTTGAGGATGTTGTAGAATTTGTTGGTGTTTTTCAATGTTGAGGTTGTTGTTGTTTTTAATTTTGAGGTTGTTGTTGAATTTGTTGGTGTTTTTCAATGTTGAGGTTGTTGTTGTTTTTCAATGTTGAGGTTGTTGTTGAATTTGTTGGTGCTTTTCAATGTTGAGATTGTTGTTGAATTTGTTGGTGTTTTTCAATGTTGAGGTTGTTGTTGTTTTTCAATGTTGAGTTTGTTGTTGAATTTGTTGGTGTTTTTCAATGTTGAGTTTGTTGTTGAATTTGTTGGTGTTTTTCAATTTCGAGGTTGTTGTTGAATTTGTTAGTGTTTTTCAATGTAGAGGTTGTTGTTGAATTTGTTGGTGTTTTTCAATGTTGAGGTTGTTGTTGAATTTGTTGGTGTTTTTCAATGTTGAGGTTGTTGTTGTTTTTCAATGTTGAGGTTGTTGTTGTATTTGTTGGTGTTTTTCAATTTCGAGGTTGTTGTTGAATTTGTTGGTGTTTTTCAATGTTGAAGTTGTTGTTGAATTTGTTGGTGTTTTTCAATGTTGAGGTTGTTGTTGTTTTTCAATGTTGAGGTTGTTGTTGAATTTGTTGGTGTTTTTCAATGTTTAGGTTGTTGTTGTTTTTCAATGTTGAGGTTGTTGTTGAATTTGTTGGTGTTTTTCAATGTTGAGGTTGTTGTTGAATTTGTTGGTGTTTTTCAATGTTGAGGTTGTTGTTGTTTTTCAATGTTGAGGTTGTTGTTGAATTTGTTGGTGTTTTTCAATGTTGAGTTTGTTGTTGTTTTTCAATGTTGAGGTTCTTGTTGTTTTTGAATGTTGAGGTTGTTGTTGAATTTGTCGGTGTTTTTCAATGTTGAGGTTGTTGTTGTTTTTCAATGTTGAGGTTGTTGTTGAATTTGTTGGTGCTTTTCAATGTTGAGGTTGTTGTTGAATTTGTTGGTGTTTTTCAATGTTGAGGTTGTTGTTGTTTTTCAATGTTGAGGTTGTTGTTGAATTTGTTGGTGTTTTTCAATGTTGAGTTTGTTGTTGAATTTTTTGGTGTTTTTCAATTTCGAGGTTGTTGTTGAATTTGTTGGTGTTTTTCAATGTTGAGGTTGTTGTTGAATTTGTTGGTGTTTTTCAATGTTGAGGTTGTTGTTGAATTGTTGGTGTTTTTCAATGTTGAGGTTGTTGTTGTTTTACAATGTTGAGGTTGTTGTTGAATTTGTTGGTGTTTTTCAATGTTTAGTTTGCTGTTGTTTTTCAATGTTGAGGTTGTTGTTGAATTTGTTGAGGTTTTTCAATGTTGAGGTTGTTGTTGTTATTCAATGTTGAGGTTGTTGTTGAATTTGTTGGTGCTTTTCAATGTTGAGGTTGTTGGTGTTTTTCAATGTTCAGGTTGTTGTTGAATTTGTTGGTGTTTTTCAATGTTGAGGTTGTTGTTGAATTTGTTGGTGTTTTTCAATGTTGAGGTTGTTGTTGTTTTTCAATGTTGAGGTTGTTGTTGAGTTTGTTGGTGTTTTTCAATGTTGAGGTTGTTGTTGAATTTGTTGGTGTTTTTCAATGTTGAGGTTGTTGTTGAATTTGTTGGTGTTTTTCAATTTTGAGGATGTTTTTGTTTTTCAATGTTGAGGTTGTTGTTGAATTTGTTGGTGTTTTTCCATGATGAGGTTGTTGTTGTTTTTCAAAGTTCAGGTTGTTGTTGAATTTGTTGGTGTTTTTCAATGTCGGGGTTGTTGTTGAATTTGTTGGTGTTTTTCTATGTTGAATTTTTGTTGAATTTGTTGGTGTTTTTCAATGTTGAGGTTGTTGTTTTTCAATGTTGAGGTTGTTGTTGAATTTGTTGGCGTTTTTAAATGTTGAGGTTGTTGTTGAATTTGTTGGTGTTTTCAATGTTGAGGTTTTTGTTGAATTTGTTGGTGTTTTTCAATGTTGAGGTTGTTGTTATTTTTCAATGTTGAGGTTGTTGTTGAGTTTGTTGGTGTTTTTCAATGTTGAGGTTGTTGTTGAATTTGTTGGTGTTTTTCAAAGTTGAGGTTGTTGTTGAATTTGTTGGTGTTTTTCAATGTTGAGGTTGTTGTTGTTTTTAAATGTGGAGGTTGTTGTTGAATTTGTTGGTGTTTTTTCAATTTTGAGGTTGTTGGTGTTTTTCAATGTTGAGGTTGATTTTGAATTTGAGGGTGTTTTTCAATGTCGAGGTTGTTGTTTAATTTGTTGGTGTTTTTCAATGTTGAGGTTGTTGTTGTTTTTCAATGTTGAGGTTGTTGTTGAATTTGTTGGTGTTTTTCAATGTTGAGATTGTTGTTGTTTTTCAATGTTGAGGTTGTTGTTCAATTTGTTGGTGTTTTTAAATGTTGAGGTTGTTGTTGAATTTGCTGGTGTTTTGCAATGTTGAGGTTGTTGTTGTTTTTCAATGTTGAGGTTGTTGTTGAATTTGTTGGTGTTTTTCAATGTTGAGGTTGTTGTTGTTTTTCAATGTTGAGGTTGTTGTTGTATTTGTTGGTGTTTTTCAATTTCGAGGTTATTGTTGAATTTGTTGTTGTTTGTCAATGTTGAAGTTGTTGTTGAATTTGTTGGTGTTTTTCAATGTTGTGGTTGTTGTTGTTTTTCAATGTTGAGGTTGTTGTTGAAATTGTTGGTGTTTTTCAATGTTGAGGTTGTTGTTGAATTTGTTGGTGTTTTTCAATGTTGAGGTTGTTGTTGAATTTGTTGGTGTTTTTCAATGTTGAGGTTGTTGTTGTTTTTCAATGTTGAGGTTGTTGTTGAATTTGTTGGTGTTTTTCAATGTTGAGTTTGTTGTTGTTTTTCAATGTTGAGGTTGTTGTTGAATTTGTTGGTGTTTTTCAATGTTGAGGTTGTTGTTGTTTTTCAATGTTGAGGTTGTTGTTGAATTTGTTGGTGTTTTTCAATGTTGAGGTTGTTGTTGTTTTTCAATGTTGAGGTTGTTGTTGAATTTGTTGGTGCTTTTCAATGTTGATATTGCTGTTGAAATTGTTGGTGTTTTTCAATGTTGAGGTTGTTGTTGTTTTTCAATGTTGAGTTTGTTGTTGAATTTGTTGGTGTTTTTCAATGTTGAGTTTGTTGTTGAATTTGTTGGTGTTTTTCAATTTCGAGGTTGTTGTTGAATTTGTTAGTGTTTTTCAATGTTGAGGTTGTTGTTGAATTTGTTGGTGTTTTTCAATGTTGAGGTTGTTGTTGAATTTGTTGGTGTTTTTCAATTTCCAGGTTGTTGTTGAATTTGTTGGTGTTTTTCAATGTTGAAGTTGTTGTTGAATTTGTTGGTGTTTTTCAATGTTGAGGTTATTGTTGTTTTTCAATGTTGAGGTTGTTGTTGAATTTGTTGGTGTTTTTCAATGTTTAGGTTGTTGTTGTTTTTCAATGTTGAGGTTGTTGTTGAATTTGTTGGTGTTTTTCAATGTTGAGGTTGTTGTTGAATTTGTTGGTGTTTTTCAATGTTGAGGTTGTTGTTGTTTTTCAATGTTGAGGTTGTTGTTGAATTTGTTGGTGTTTTTCAATGTTGAGTTTGTTGTTGTTTTTCAATGTTGAGGTTGTTGTTGTTTTTCAATGTTGAGGTTGTTGTTGAATTTGTTGGTGTTTTTCAATGTTGAGGTTGTTGTTGTTTTTCAATGTTGAGGTTGTTGTTGAATTTGTTGGTGCTTTTCAATGTTGAGGTTGTTGTTGAATTTGTTGGTGTTTTTCAATGTTGAGGATGTTGTTGTTTTTCAATGTTGAGGTTGTTGTTGAATTTGTTGGTGTTTTTCAATGTTGAGGTTGTTGTTGTTTTTCAATGTTGAGGTTGTTGTTGAATTTGTTGGTGCTTTTCAATGTTGAGGTTGTTGTTGAATTTGTTGGTGTTTTTCAATTTTGAGGATGTTGTTGTTTTTCAATGTTGAGGTTGTTGTTGAATTTGTTGGTGTTTTTCAATGTTGAGTTTGTTGTTGAATTTTTTGGTGTTTTTCAATTTCGAGGTTGTTGTTGAATTTGTTGGTGTTTTTCAATGTTGAGGTTGTTGTTGAATTTGTTGGTGTTTTTCAATGTTGAGGTTGTTGTTGAATTTGTTGGTGTTTTTCAATGTTGAGGTTGTTGTTGTTTTTCAATGTTGAGGTTGTTGTTGAATTTGTTGGTGTTTTTCAATGTTTAGTTTGTTGTTGTTTTTCAATGTTGAGGTTGTTGTTGAATTTGTTGGTGTTTTTCAATGTTGAGGTTGTTGTTGTTTTTCAATGTTGAGGTTGTTGTTGAATTTGTTGGTGCTTTTCAATGTTCAGGTTGTTGGTGTTTTTCAATGTTCAGGTTGTTGTTGAATTTGTTGGTGTTTTTCAATGTTGAGGTTGTTGTTGAATTTGTTGGTGTTTTTCAATGTTGAGGTTGTTGTTGTTTTTCAATGTTAAGGTTGTTGTTGAGTTTGTTGGTGTTTTTCAATGTTGAGGTTGTTGTTGAATTTGTTGGTGTTTTTCAATGTTGAGGTTGTTGTTGAATTTGTTGATGTTTTTCAATGCTGAGGTTGTTGTTGTTTTTAAATGTTGAGGTTGTTGTTGAGTTTGTTGGTGTTTTTCAATGTTGAGGTTGTTGTTGAATTTGTTGGTGTTTTTCAATGTTGATGTTGTTGTTGAATTTGTTGGTGTTTTTCAATGTTGAGGTTGTTGTTGTTTTTAAATGTTGAGGTTGTTGTTGAATTTGTTGGTGTTTTTTCAATTTTGAGGTTGTTGGTGTTTTTCAATGTTGAGGTTGATTTTGAATTTGAGGGTGTTTTTCAATGTCGAGGTTGTTGTTTAATTTGTTGGTGTTTTTCAATGTTGAGGTTGTTGGTGTTTTTCAATGTTCAGGTTGTTGTTGAATTTGTTGTTGTTTTTCAATGTTGAGGTTGTTGTTGAATTTGTTGGTGTTTTTCAATGTTGAGGTTGTTGTTGTTTTTCAATGTTGAGGTTGTTGTTGAATTTGTTGGTGCTTTTCAATGTTGAGGTTGTTGGTGTTTTTCAATATTCAGGTTGTTGTTGAATTTGTTGGTGTTTTTCAATGTTGAGGTTGTTGTTGAATTTGTTGGTGTTTTTCAATGTTGAGGTTGTTGTTGTTTTTCAATGTTGAGGTTGTTGTTGAGTTTGTTGGTGTTTTTCAATGTTGAGGTTGTTGTTGAATTTGTTGGTGTTTTTCAATGTTGAGGTTGTTGTTGAATTTGTTGGTGTTTTTCAATGTTGAGGTTGTTGTTGTTTTTAAATGTTGAGGTTGTTGTTGAGTTTGTTGGTGTTTTTCAATGTTGAGGTTGTTGTTGAATTTGTTGGTGTTTTTCAATGTTGAGGTTGTTGTTGAATTTGTTGGTGTTTTTCAATGTTGAGGTTGTTGTTGTTTTTAAATGTTGAGGTTGTTGTTGAATTTGTTGGTGTTTTTTCAATTTTGAGGTTGTTGGTGTTTTTCAATGTTGAGGTTGATTTTGAATTTGAGGGTGTTTTTCAATGTCGAGGTTGTTGTTTAATTTGTTGGTGTTTTTCAATGTTGAGGTTGTTGTTGTTTTTCAATGTTGAGGTTGTTGTTGAATTTGTTGGTGTTTTTCAATGTTGAGATTGTTGTTGTTTTTCAATGTTGAGGTTGTTGTTCAATTTGTTGGTGTTTTTAAATGTTGAGGTTGTTGTTGAATTTGCTGGTGTTTTGCAATGTTGAGGTTGTTGTTGTTTTTCAATGTTGAGGTTGTTGTTGAATTTGTTGGTGTTTTTCAATGTTGAGGTTGTTGTTGTTTTTCAATGTTGAGGTTGTTGTTGTATTTGTTGGTGTTTTTCAATTTCGAGGTTGTTGTTGAATTTGTTGTTGTTTTTCAGTGTTGAAGTTGTTGTTGAATTTGTTGGTGTTTTTCAATGTTGAGGTTGTTGTTGTTTTTCAATGTTGAGGTTGTTGTTGAATTTGTTGGTGTTTTTCAATGTTGAGGTTGTTGTTGAATTTGTTGGTGTTTTTCAATGTTGAGGTTGTTGTTGTTTTTCAATGTAGAGGTTGTTGTTGAATTTGTTGGTGTTTTTCAATGTTGAGTTTGTTGTTGTTTTTCAATGTTGAGGTTGTTGTTGAATTTGTTGGTGTTTTTCAATGTTGAGGTTGTTGTTGTTTTTCAATGTTGAGGTTGTTGTTGAATTTGTTGGTGTTTTTCAATGTTGAGGTTGTTGTTGTTTTTCAATGTTGAGGTTGTTGTTGAATTTGTTGGTGCTTTTCAATGTTGAGATTGTTGTTGAATTTGTTGGTGTTTTTCAATGTTGAGGTTGTTGTTGTTTTTCAATGTTGAGGTTGTTGTTGTATTTGTTGGTGTTTTTCAATTTCGAGGTTGTTGTTGAATTTGTTGGTGTTTTTCAATGTTGAAGTTGTTGTTGAATTTGTTCGTGTTTTTCAATGTTGAGGTTGTTGTTGTTTTTCAATGTTGAGGTTGTTGTTGAATTTGTTGGTGTTTTTCAATGTTTAGGTTGTTGTTGTTTTTCAATGTTGAGGTTGGTGTTGAATTTGTTGGTGTTTTTCAATGTTGAGGTTGTTGTTGAATTTGTTGGTGTTTTTCAATGTTGAGGTTGTTGTTGTTTTTCAATGTTGAGGTTGTTGTTGAATTTGTTGGTGTTTTTCAATGTTGAGTTAGTTGTTGTTTTTCAATGTTGAGGTTCTTGTTGTTTTTGAATGTTGAGGTTGTTGTTGAATTTGTCGGTGTTTTTCAGTGTTGAGGTTGTTGTTGTTTTTCAATGTTGAGGTTGTTGTTGAATTTGTTGGTGCTTTTCAATGTTGAGGTTGTTGTTGAATTTGTTGGTGTTTTTCAATGTTGAGGTTGTTGTTGTTTTTCAATGTTGAGGTTGTTGTTGAATTTGTTGGTGTTTTTCAATGTTGAGTTTGTTGTTGAATTTTTTGGTGTTTTTCAATTTCGAGGTTGTTGTTGAATTTGTTGGTGTTTTTCAATGTTGAGGTTGTTGTTGAATTTGTTGGTGTTTTTCAATGTTGAGGTTGTTGTTGAATTGTTGGTGTTTTTCAATGTTGAGGTTGTTGTTGTTTTACAATGTTGAGGTTGTTGTTGAATTTGTTGGTGTTTTTCAATGTTTAGTTTGCTGTTGTTTTTCAATGTTGAGGTTGTTGTTGAATTTGTTGGTGTTTTTCAATGTTGAGGTTGTTGTTGTTTTTCAATGTTGAGGTTGTTGTTGAATTTGTTGGTGCTTTTCAATGTTGAGGTTGTTGGTGTTTTTCAATGTTCAGGTTGTTGTTGAATTTGTTGGTGTTTTTCAATGTTGAGGTTGTTGTTGAATTTGTTGGTGTTTTTCAATGTTGAGGTTGTTGTTGTTTTTCAATGTTGAGGTTGCTGTTGAGTTTGTTGGTGTTTTTCAATGTTGAGGTTGTTGTTGAATTTGTTGGTGTTTTTCAATGTTGAGGTTGTTGTTGAATTTGTTGGTGTTTTTCAATTTTGAGGATGTTTTTGTTTTTCAATGTTGAGGTTGTTGTTGAATTTGTTGGTGTTTTTCCATGATGAGGTTGTTGTTGTTTTTCAAAGTTCAGGTTGTTGTTGAATTTGGTGGTGTTTTTCAATGTCGGGGTTGTTGTTGAATTTGTTGGTGTTTTTCTATGTTGAATTTTTTGTTGAATTTGTTGGTGTTTTTCAATGTTGAGGTTGTTGTTTTTCAATGTTGAGGTTGTTGTTGAATTTGTTGGCGTTTTTAAATGTTGAGGTTGTTGTTGAATTTGTTGGTGTTTTCAATGTTGAGGTTTTTGTTGAATTTGTTGGTGTTTTTCAATGTTGAGGTTGTTGTTATTTTTCAATGTTGAGGTTGTTGTTGAGTTTGTTGGTGTTTTTAAATGTTGAGGTTGTTGTTGAATTTGTTGGTGTTTTTCAAAGTTGAGGTTGTTGTTGAATTTGTTGGTGTTTTTCAATGTTGAGGTTGTTGTTGTTTTTAAATGTGGAGGTTGTTGTTGAATTTGTTGGTGTTTTTTCAATTTTGAGGTTGTTGGTGTTTTTCAATGTTGAGGTTGATTTTGAATTTGAGGGTGTTTTTCAATGTCGAGGTTGTTGTTTAATTTGTTGGTGTTTTTCAATGTTGAGGTTGTTGTTGTTTTTCAATGTTGAGGTTGTTGTTGAATTTGTTGGTGTTTTTCAATGTTGAGATTGTTGTTGTTTTTCAATGTTGAGGTTGTTGTTCAATTTGTTGGTGTTTTTAAATGTTGAGGTTGTTGTTGAATTTGCTGGTGTTTTGCAATGTTGAGGTTGTTGTTGTTTTTCAATGTTGAGGTTGTTGTTGAATTTGTTGGTGTTTTTCAATGTTGAGGTTGTTGTTGTTTTTCAATGTTGAGGTTGTTGTTGTATTTGTTGGTGTTTTTCAATTTCGAGGTTGTTGTTGAATTTGTTGTTGTTTGTCAATGTTGAAGTTGTTGTTGAATTTGTTGGTGTTTTTCAATGTTGTGGTTGTTGTTGGTTTTCAATGTTGAGGTTGTTGTTGAATTTGTTGGTGTTTTTCAATGTTGAGGTTGTTGTTGAATTTGTTGGTGTTTTTCAATGTTGAGGTTGTTGTTGAATTTGTTGGTGTTTTTCAATGTTGAGGTTGTTGTTGTTTTTCAATGTTGAGGTTGTTGTTGAATTTGTTGGTGTTTTTCAATGTTGAGTTTGTTGTTGTTTTTCAATGTTGAGGTTGTTGTTGAATTTGTTGGTGTTTTTCAATGTTGAGGTTGTTGTTGTTTTTCAATGTTGAGGTTGTTGTTGAATTTGTTGGTGTTTTTCAATGTTGAGGTTGTTGTTGTTTTTCAATGTTGAGGTTGTTGTTGAATTTGTTGGTGCTTTTCAATGTTGATATTGCTGTTGAATTTGTTGGTGTTTTTCAATGTTGAGGTTGTTGTTGTTTTTCAATGTTGAGTTTGTTGTTGAATTTGTTGGTGTTTTTCAATGTTGAGTTTGTTGTTGAATTTGTTGGTGTTTTTCAATTTCGAGGTTGTTGTTGAATTTGTTAGTGTTTTTCAATGTTGAGGTTCTTGTTGAATTTGTTGGTGTTTTTCAATGTTGAGGTTGTTGTTGAATTTGTTGGTGTTTTTCAATGCTGAGGTTGTTGTTGTTTTTCAATGTTGAGGTTGTTGTTGTATTTGTTGGTGTTTTTCAATTTCAAGGTTGTTGTTGAATTTGTTGGTGTTTTTCAATGTTGAAGTTGTTGTTGAATTTGTTGGTGTTTTTCAATGTTGAGGTTATTGTTGTTTTTCAATGTTGAGGTTGTTGTTGAATTTGTTGGTGTTTTTCAATGTTTAGGTTGTTGTTGTTTTTCAATGTTGAGGTTGTTGTTGAATTTGTTGGTGTTTTTCAATGTTGAGGTTGTTGTTGAATTTGTTGGTGTTTTTCAATGTTGAGGTTGTTGTTGTTTTTCAATGTTGAGGTTGTTGTTGAATTTGTTGGTGTTTTTCAATGTTGAGTTTGTTGTTGTTTTTCAATGTTGAGGTTGTTGTTGTTTTTCAATGTTGAGGTTGTTGTTGAATTTGTTGGTGTTTTTCAATGTTGAGGTTGTTGTTGTTTTTCAATGTTGAGGTTGTTGTTGAATTTGTTGGTGCTTTTCAATGTTGAGGTTGTTGTTGGATTTGTTGGTGTTTTTCAATGTTGAGGTTGTTGTTGTTTTTCAATGTTGAGGTTGTTGTTGAATTTGTTGGTGCTTTTCAATGTTGAGGTTGTTGTTGAATTTGTTGGTGTTTTTCTATTTTGAGGATGTTGTTGTTTTTCAATGTTGAGGTTGTTGTTGAATTTGTTGGTGTTTTTCAATGTTGAGTTTGTTGTTGAATTTTTTGGTGTTTTTCAATTTCGAGGTTGTTGTTGAATTTGTTGGTGTTTTTCAATGTTGAGGTTGTTGTTGAATTTGTTGGTGTTTTTCAATGTTGAGGTTGTTGTTGAATTTGTTGGTGTTTTTCAATGTTGAGGTTGTTGTTGTTTTTCAATGTTGAGGTTGTTGTTGAATTTGTTGGTGTTTTTCAATGTTTAGTTTGTTGTTGTTTTTCAATGTTGAGGTTGTTGTTGAATTTGTTGGTGTTTTTCAATGTTGAGGTTGTTGTTGTTTTTCAATGTTGAGGTTGTTGTTGAATTTGTTGGTGCTTTTCAATGTTGAGGTTGTTGGTGTTTTTCAATGTTCAGGTTGTTGTTGAATTTGTTGGTGTTTTTCAATGTTGAGGTTGTTGTTGAATTTGTTGGTGTTTTTCAATGTTGAGGTTGTTGTTGTTTTTCAATGTTGAGGTTGTTGTTGAGTTTGTTGGTGTTTTTCAATGTTGAGGTTGTTGTTGAATTTGTTGGTGTTTTTCAATGTTGAGGTTGTTGTTGAATTTGTTGGTGTTTTTCAATGCTGAGGTTGTTGTTGTTTTTAAATGTTGAGGTTGTTGTTGAGTTTGTTGGTGTTTTTCAATGTTGAGGTTGTTGTTGAATTTGTTGGTGTTTTTCAATGTTGAGGTTGTTGTTGAATTTGTTGGTGTTTTTCAATGTTGAGGTTGTTGTTGTTTTTAAATGTTGAGGTTGTTGTTGAATTTGTTGGTGTTTTTTCAATTTTGAGGTTGTTGGTGTTTTTCAATGTTGAGGTTGATTTTGAATTTGAGGGTGTTTTTCAATGTCGAGGTTGTTGTTTAATTTGTTGGTGTTTTTCAATGTTGAGGTTGTTGGTGTTTTTCAATGTTCAGGTTGTTGTTGAATTTGTTGTTGTTTTTCAATGTTGAGGTTGTTGTTGAATTTGTTGGTGTTTTTCAATGTTGAGGTTGTTGTTGTTTTTCAATGTTGAGGTTGTTGTTGAATTTGTTGGTGCTTTTCAATGTTGAGGTTGTTGGTGTTTTTCAATGTTCAGGTTGTTGTTGAATTTGTTGGTGTTTTTCAATGTTGAGGTTGTTGTTGAATTTGTTGGTGTTTTTCAATGTTGAGGTTGTTGTTGTTTTTCAATGTTGAGGTTGTTGTTGAGTTTGTTGGTGTTTTTCAATGTTGAGGTTGTTGTTGAATTTGTTGGTGTTTTTCAATGTTGAGGTTGTTGTTGAATTTGTTGGTGTTTTTCAATGTTGAGGTTGTTGTTCTTTTTAAATGTTGAGGTTGTTGTTGAGTTTGTTGGTGTTTTTCAATGTTGAGGTTGTTGTTGAATTTGTTGGTGTTTTTCAATGTTGAGGTTGTTGTTGAATTTGTTGGTGTTTTTCAATGTTGAGGTTGTTGTTGTTTTTCAATGTTGAGGTTGTTGTTGAATTTGTTGGTGTTTTTTCAATTTTGAGGTTGTTGGTGTTTTTCAATGTTGAGGTTGATTTTGAATTTGAGGGTGTTTTTCAATGTCGAGGTTGCTGTTTAATTTGTTGGTGTTTTTCAATGTTGAGGTTGTTGTTGTTTTTCAATGTTGAGGTTGTTGTTGAATTTGTTGGTGTTTTTCAATGTTGAGATTGTTGTTGTTTTTCAATGTTGAGGTTGATTTTGAATTTGAGGGTGTTTTTCAATGTCGAGGTTGTTGTTTAATTTGTTGGTGTTTTTCAATGTTGAGGTTGTTGGTGTTTTTCAATGTTCAGGTTGTTGTTGAATTTGTTGTTGTTTTTCAATGTTGAGGTTGTTGTTGAATTTGTTGGTGTTTTTCAATGTTGAGGTTGTTGTTGTTTTTCAATGTTGAGGTTGTTGTTGAATTTGTTGGTGCTTTTCAATGTTGAGGTTGTTGGTGTTTTTCAATGTTCAGGTTGTTGTTGAATTTGTTGGTGTTTTTCAATGTTGAGGTTGTTGTTGAATTTGTTGGTGTTTTTCAATGTTGAGGTTGTTGTTGTTTTTCAATGTTGAGGTTGTTGTTGAGTTTATTGGTGTTTTTCAATGTTGAGGTTGTTGTTGAATTTGTTGGTGTTTTTCAATGTTGAGGTTGTTGTTGAATTTGTTGGTGTTTTTCAATGTTGAGGTTGTTGTTGTTTTTAAATGTTGAGGTTGTTGTTGAGTTTGTTGGTGTTTTTCAATGTTGAGGTTGTTGTTGAATTTGATGGTGTTTTTCAATGTTGAGGTTGTTGTTGAATTTGTTGGTGTTTTTCAATGTTGAGGTTGTTGTTGTTTTTAAATGTTGAGGTTGTTGTTGAATTTGTTGGTGTTTTTTCAATTTTGAGGTTGTTGGTGTTTTTCAATGTTGAGGTTGATTTTGAATTTGAGGGTGTTTTTCAATGTCGAGGTTGTTGTTTAATTTGTTGGTGTTTTTCAATGTTGAGGTTGTTGTTGTTTTTCAATGTTGAGGTTGTTGTTGAATTTGTTGGTGTTTTTCAATGTTGAGATTGTTGTTGTTTTTCAATGTTGAGGTTGTTGTTCAATTTGTTGGTGTTTTTAAATGTTGAGGTTGTTGTTGAATTTGCTGGTGTTTTGCAATGTTGAGGTTGTTGTTGTTTTTCAATGTTGAGGTTGTTGTTGAATTTGTTGGTGTTTTTCAATGTTGAGGTTGTTGTTGTTTTTCAATGTTGAGGTTGTTGTTGTATTTGTTGGTGTTTTTCAATTTCGAGGTTGTTGTTGAATTTGTTGTTGTTTTTCAGTGTTGAAGTTGTTGTTGAATTTGTTGGTGTTTTTCAATGTTGAGGTTGTTGTTGTTTTTCAATGTTGAGGTTGTTGTTGAATTTGTTGGTGTTTTTCAATGTTGAGGTTGTTGTTGAATTTGTTGGTGTTTTTCAATGTTGAGGTTGTTGTTGTTTTTCAATGTAGAGGTTGTTGTTGAATTTGTTGGTGTTTTTCAATGTTGAGTTTGTTGTTGTTTTTCAATGTTGAGGTTGTTGTTGAATTTGTTGGTGTTTTTCAATGTTGAGGTTGTTGTTGTTTTTCAATGTTGAGGTTGTTGTTGAATTTGTTGGTGTTTTTCAATGTTGAGGTTGTTGTTGTTTTTCAATGTTGAGGTTGTTGTTGAATTTGTTGGTGCTTTTCAATGTTGAGATTGTTGTTGAATTTGTTGGTGTTTTTCAATGTTGAGGTTGTTGTTGTTTTTCAATGTTGAGTTTGTTGTTGAATTTGTTGGTCTTTTTAAATGTTGAGTTTGTTGTTGAATTTGTTGTTGTTTTTCAATGTTGAGGTTGTTGTTGAATTTGTTAGTGTTTTTCAATGTTGAGGTTGTTGTTGAATTTGTTGGTGTTTTTCCATGATGAGGTTGTTGTTGTTTTTCAAAGTTCAGGTTGTTGTTGAATTTGTTGGTGTTTTTCAATGTCGGGGTTGTTGTTGAATTTGTTGGTGTTTTTCTATGTTGAATTTTTTGTTGAATTTGTTGGAGTTTTTCAATGTTGAGGTTGTTGTTTTTCAATGTTGAGGTTGTTGTTGAATTTGTTGGCGTTTTTAAATGTTGAGGTTGTTGTTGAATTTGTTGGTGTTTTCAATGTTGAGGTTTTTGTTGAATTTGTTGGTGTTTTTCAATGTTGAGGTTGTTGTTATTTTTCAATGTTGAGGTTGTTGTTGAGTTTGTTGGTGTTTTTCAATGTTGAGGTTGTTGTTGAATTTGTTGGTGTTTTTCAAAGTTGAGGATGTTGTTGAATTTGTTGGTGTTTTTCAATGTTGAGGTTGTTGTTGTTTTTCAATGTTGAGGTTGTTGTTGAATTTGTTGGTGTTTTTCAATGTTGAGATTGTTGTTGTTTTTCAATGTTGAGGTTGTTGTTCAATTTGTTGGTGTTTTTAAATGTTGAGGTTGTTGTTGAATTTGCTGGTGTTTTGCAATGTTGAGGTTGTTGTTGTTTTTCAATGTTGAGATTGTTGTTGAATTTGTTGGTGTTTTTCAATGTTGAGGTTGTTGTTGTTTTTCAATGTTGAGGTTGTTGTTGTATTTGTTGGTGTTTTTCAATTTCGAGGTTGTTGTTGAATTTGTTGTTGTTTGTCAATGTTGAAGTTGTTGTTGAATTTGTTGGTGTTTTTCAATGTTGAGGTTGTTGTTGTTTTTCAATGTTGAGGTTGTTGTTGAATTTGTTGGTGTTTTTCAATGTTGAGGTTGTTGTTGAATTTGTTGGTGTTTTTCAATGTTGAGGTTGTTGTTGAATTTGTTGGTGTTTTTCAATGTTGAGGTTGTTGTTGTTTTTCAATGTTGAGGTTGTTGTTGAATTTGTTGGTGTTTTTCAATGTTGAGTTTGTTGTTGTTTTTCAATGTTGAGGTTGTTGTTGAATTTGTTGGTGTTTTTCAATGTTGAGGTTGTTGTTGTTTTTCAATGTTGAGGTTGTTGTTGAATTTGTTGGTGTTTTTCAATGTTGAGGTTGTTGTTGTTTTTCAATGTTGAGGTTGTTGTTGAATTTGTTGGTGCTTTTCAATGTTGATATTGCTGTTGAATTTGTTGGTGTTTTTCAATGTTGAGGTTGTTGTTGTTTTTCAATGTTGAGTTTGTTGTTGAATTTGTTGGTGTTTTTCAATGTTGAGTTTGTTGTTGAATTTGTTGGTGTTTTTCAATTTCGAGGTTGTTGTTGAATTTGTTAGTGTTTTTCAATGTTGAGGTTGTTGTTGAATTTGTTGGTGTTTTTCAATGTTGAGGTTGTTGTTGAATTTGTTGGTGTTTTTCAATGCTGAGGTTGTTGTTGTTTTTCAATGTTGAGGTTGTTGTTGTATTTGTTGGTGTTTTTCAATTTCAAGGTTGTTGTTGAATTTGTTGGTGTTTTTCAATGTTGAAGTCGTTGTTGAATTTGTTGGTGTTTTTCAATGTTGAGGTTATTGTTGTTTTTCAATGTTGAGGTTGTTGTTGAATTTGTTGGTGTTTTTCAATGTTTAGGTTGTTGTTGTTTTTCAATGTTGAGGTTGTTGTTGAATTTGTTGGTGTTTTTCAATGTTGAGGTTGTTGTTGAATTTGTTGGTGTTTTTCAATGTTGAGGTTGTTGTTGTTTTTCAATGTTGAGGTTGTTGTTGAATTTGTTGGTGTTTTTCAATGTTGAGTTTGTTGTTGTTTTTCAATGTTGAGGTTGTTGTTGTTTTTCAATGTTGAGGTTGTTGTTGAATTTGTTGGTGTTTTTCAATGTTGAGGTTGTTGTTGTTTTTCAATGTTGAGGTTGTTGTTGAATTTGTTGGTGCTTTTCAATGTTGAGGTTGTTGTTGAATTTGTTGGTGTTTTTCAATGTTGAGGATGTTGTTGTTTTTCAATGTTGAGGTTGTTGTTGAATTTGTTGGTGTTTTTCAATGTTGAGTTTGTTGTTGAATTTTTTGGTGTTTTTCAATTTCGAGGTTGTTGTTGAATTTGTTGGTGTTTTTCAATGTTGAGGTTTTTGTTGAATTTGTTGGTGTTTTTCAATGTTGAGGTTGTTGTTGAATTTGTTGGTGTTTTTCAATGTTGAGGTTGTTGTTGTTTTTCAATGTTGAGGTTGTTGTTGAATTTGTTGGTGTTTTTCAATGTTTAGTTTGTTGTTGTTTTTCAATGTTGAGGTTGTTGTTGAATTTGTTGGTGTTTTTCAATGTTGAGGTTGTTGTTGTTTTTCAATGTTGAGGTTGTTGTTGAATTTGTTGGTGCTTTTCAATGTTGAGGTTGTTGGTGTTTTTCAATGTTCAGGTTGTTGTTGAATTTGTTGGTGTTTTTCAATGTTGAGGTTGTTGTTGAATTTGTTGGTGTTTTTCAATGTTGAGGTTGTTGTTGTTTTTCAATGTTGAGGTTGTTGTTGAGTTTGTTGGTGTTTTTCAATGTTGAGGTTGTTGTTGAATTTGTTGGTGTTTTTCAATGTTGAGGTTGTTGTTGAATTTGTTGGTGTTTTTCAATGCTGAGGTTGTTGTTGTTTTTAAATGTTGGGGTTGTTGTTGAATTTGTTGGTGTTTTTCAATTTTGAGGATGTTTTTGTTTTTCAATGTTGAGGTTGTTGTTGAATTTGTTGGTGTTTTTCCATGATGAGGTTGTTGTTGTTTTTCAAAGTTCAGGTTGTTGTTGAATTTGTTGGTGTTTTTCAATGTCGGGGTTGTTGTTGAATTTGTTGGTGTTTTTCTATGTTGAATTTTTTGCTGAATTTGTTGGTGTTTTTCAATGTTGAGGTTGTTGTTTTTCAATGTTGAGGTTGTTGTTGAATTTGTTGGCGTTTTTAAATGTTGAGGTTGTTGTTGAATTTGTTGGTGTTTTCAATGTTGAGGTTTTTGTTGAATTTGTTGGTGTTTTTCAATGTTGAGGTTGTTGTTATTTTTCAATGTTGAGGTTGTTGTTGAGTTTGTTGGTGTTTTTCAATGTTGAGGTTGTTGTTGAATTTGTTGGTGTTTTTCAATGTTGAGGTTGTTGTTGAATTTGTTGGTGTTTTTCAATGTTGAGGTTGTTGTTGTTTTTAAATGTTGAGGTTGTTGTTGAATTTGTTGGTGTTTTTTCAATTTTGAGGTTGTTGGTGTTTTTCAATGTAGAGGTTGATTTTGAATTTGAGGGTGTTTTTCAATGTCGAGGTTGTTGTTTAATTTGTTGGTGTTTTTCAATGTTGAGGTTGTTGTTGTTTTTCAATGTTGAGGTTGTTGTTGAATTTGTTGGTGTTTTTCAATGTTGAGATTGTTGTTGTTTTTCAATGTTGAGGTTGTTGTTCAATTTGTTGGTCTTTTTAAATGTTGAGGTTGTTGTTGAATTTGCTGGTGTTTTGCAATGTTGAGGTTGTTGTTGTTTTTCAATGTTGAGGTTGTTGTTGAATTTATTGGTGTTTTTCAATGTTGAGGTTGTTGTTGTTTTTCAATGTTGAGGTTGTTGTTGTATTTGTTGGTGTTTTTCAATTTCGAGGTTGTTGTTGAATTTGTTGTTGTTTTTCAGTGTTGAAGTTGTTGTTGAATTTGTTGGTGTTTTTCAATGTTGAGGTTGTTGTTGTTTTTCAATGTTGAGGTTGTTGTTGAATTTGTTGGTGTTTTTCAATGTTGAGGTTGTTGTTGAATTTGTTAGTGTTATTCAATGTTGAGGTTGTTGTTGTTTTTCAATGTTGAGGTTGTTGTTGAATTTGTTGGTGTTTTTCAATGTTGAGTTTGTTGTTGTTTTTCAATGTTGAGGTTGTTGTTGAATTTGTTGGTGTTTTTCAATGTTGAGGTTGTTGTTGTTTTTCAATGTTGAGGTTGTTGTTGAATTTGTTGGTGTTTTTCAATGTTGAGGTTGTTGTTGTTTTTCAATGTTGAGGTTGTTGTTGAATTTGTTGGTGCTTTTCAATGTTGAGATTGTTGTTGAATTTGTTGGTGTTTTTCAATGTTGAGGTTGTTGTTGTTTTTCAATGTTGAGTTTGTTGTTGAATTTGTTGGTGTTTTTAAATGTTGAGTTTGTTGTTGAATTTGTTGTTGTTTTTCAATGTTGAGGTTGTTGTTGAATTTGTTAGTGTTTTTCAATGTTGAGGTTGTTGTTGAATTTGTTGGTGTTTTTCAATGTTGAGGTTGTTGTTGAATTTGTTGGTGTTTTTCAATGTTGAGGTTGTTGTTGTTTTTCAATGTTGAGGTTGTTGTTGAATTTGTTGGTGTTTTTCAATGTTGAGGTTGTTGTTGTTTTTCAATGCTGAGGTTGTTGTTGAATTTGTTGGTGTTTTTCTATGTTGAGGTTGTTGTTGAATTTGTTGGTGTTTTTCAATGTTGAGGTTGTTCTTTTTCAATGTTGAGGTTGTTGTTGAATTTGTTGGTGTTTTTCAATGTTTAGGTTGTTGTTGTTTTTCAATGTTGAGGTTGTTGTTGAATTTGTTGGTGTTTTTCAATGTTGAGGTTGTTGTTGAATTTGTTGGTGTTTTTCAATGTTGAGGTTGTTGTTGTTTTTCAATGTTGAGGTTGTTGTTGAATTTGTTGGTGTTTTTCAATGTTGAGTTTGTTGTTGTTTTTCAATGTTGAGGTTGTTGCTGTTTTTCAATGTTGAGGTTGTTGTTGAATTTGTTGGTGTTTTTCAATGTTGAGGTTGTTGTTGTTTTTCAATGTTGAGGTTGTTGTTGAATTTGTTGGTGCTTTTCAATGTTGAGATTGTTGTTGAATTTGTTGGTGTATTTCAATGTTGAGGTTGTTGTTGTTTTTCAATGTTGAGTTTGTTGTTGAATTTGTTGGTGTTTTTCAATGTTGAGGTTGTTGTTGTTTTTCAATGTTGAGGTTGTTGTTGAATTTGTTGGTGTTTTTCAATGTTGAGGTTGTTGTTGAATTTGTTGGTGTTTTTCAATGTTGAGGTTGTTGTTGTTTTTCAATGTTGAGGTTGTTGTTGAATTTGTTGGTGTTTTTCAATGTTGAGTTTGTTGTTGTTTTTCAATGTTGAGGTTGTTGTTGAATTTGTTGGTGTTTTTCAATGTTGAGGTTGTTGTTGTTTTTCAATGTTGAGGTTGTTGTTGAATTTGTTGGTGTTTTTCAATGTTGAGGTTGTTGTTGTTTTTCAATGTTGAGGTTGTTGTTGAATTTGTTGGTGCTTTTCAATGTTGAGATTGTTGTTGAATTTGTTGGTGTTTTTCAATGTTGAGGTTGTTGTTGTTTTTCAATGTTGAGTTTGTTGTTGAATTTGTTGGTGTTTTTCAATGTTGAGTTTGTTGTTGAATTTGTTGTTTTTCAATGTTGAGGTTGTTGTTGAATTTGTTAGTGTTTTTCAATGTTGAGGTTGTTGTTCTTTTTCAATGTTGAGGTTGTTGTTGAATTTGTTGGTGTTTTTCAATGTTTAGGTTGTTGTTGTTTTTCAATGTTGAGGTTGTTGTTGAATTTGTTGGTGTTTTTCAATGTTGAGGTTGTTGTTGAATTTGTTGGTGTTTTTCAATGTTGCGGTTGTTGTTGTTTTTCAATGTTGAGGTTGTTGTTGAATTTGTTGGTTATTTTTCAATGTTGAGTTTGTTGTTGTTTTTCAATGTTGAGGTTGTTGTTGTTTTTCAATGTTGAGGTTGTTGTTGAATTTGTTGGTGTTTTTCAATGTTGAGGTTGTTGTTGATTTTCAATGTTGAGGTTGTTGTTGAATTTGTTGGTGCTTTTCAATGTTGAGGTTGTTGTTGAATTTGTTGGTGTTTTTCAATGTTGAGGTTGTTGTTGTTTTTCAATGTTGAGGTTGTTGTTGAATTTGTTGGTGTTTTTCAATGTTGAGTTTGTTGTTGAATTTGTTGGTGTTTTTCAATTTCGAGGTTGTTGTTGAATTTGTTGGTGTTTTTCAATGTTTAGGTTGTTGTTGAATTTGTTGGTGTTTTTCAATGTTGAGGTTGTTGTTGAATTTGTTGGTGTTTTTCAATGTTGAGGTTGTTGTTGTTTTTCAATGTTGAGGTTGTTGTTGAATTTGTTGGTGTTTTTCAATGTTTAGTTTGTTGTTGTTTTTCAATGTTGAGGTTGTTGTTGAATTTGTTGGTGTTTTTCAATGTTGAGGTTGTTGTTGTTTTTCAATGTTGAGGTTGTTGTTGAATTTGTTGGTGTTTTTCAATGTTGAGGTTGTTGGTGTTTTTCAATGTTCAGGTTGTTGTTGAATTTGTTGGTGTTTTTCAATGTTGAGGTTGTTGTTGAATTTGTTGGTGTTTTTCAATGTTGAGGTTGTTGTTGTTTTTCAATGTTGAGGTTGTTGTTGAGTTTGTTGGTGTTTTTCAATGTTGAGATTGTTGTTGAATTTGTTGGTGTTTTTCAATGCTGAGGTTGTTGTTGTTTTTAAATGTTGGGGTTGTTGTTGAATTTGTTGGTGTTTTTCAATTTTGAGGATGTTTTTGTTTTTCAATGTTGAGGTTGTTGTTGAATTTGTTGGTGTTTTTCCATGATGAGGTTGTTGTTGTTTTTCAAAGTTGAGGTTGTTGTTGAATTTGTTGGTGTTTTTCAATGTCGGGGTTGTTGTTGAATTTGTTGGTGTTTTTCTATGTTGAATTTTTTGTTGAATTTGTTGGTGTTTTTCAATGTTGAGGTTGTTGTTTTTCAATGTTGAGGTTGCTGTTGAATTTGTTGGCGTTTTTAAATGTTGAGGTTGTTGTTGAATTTGTTGGTGTTTTCAATGTTGAGGTTTTTGTTGAATTTGTTGGTGTTTTTCAATGTTGAGGTTGTTGTTATTTTTCAATGTTGAGGTTGTTGTTGTTTTTCAATTTGAGGTTGTTGTTGAATTTGTTGGTGTCTTTCAATGTTGAGGTTGTTGTTGAATTTGTTGGTGTTTTTCAATTTCGAGGTTGTTGTTGAATTTGTTAGTGTTTTTCAATATTGAGCTTGTTGTTGAATTTGTTGGTGTTTTTCAATGTTGAGGTTGTTGTTGAATTTGTTGGTGTTTTTCAATGCTGAGGTTGTTGTTGTTTTTCAATGTTGAGGTTGTTGTTGAATTTGTTGGTGTTTTTCAATGTTTAGGTTGTTGTTGTTTTTCAATGTTGAGGTTGTTGTTGAATTTGTTGGTGTTTTTCAATGTTGAGGTTGTTGTTGAATTTGTTGGTGTTTTTCAATGTTGAGGTTGTTGTTGTTTTTCAATGTTGAGGTTGTTGTTGAATTTGTTGGTGTTTTTCAATGTTGAGTTTGTTGTTGTTTTTCAATGTTGAGGTTGTTGTTGTTTTTCAATGTTGAGGTTGTTGTTGAATTTGTTGTTGTTTTTCAATGTTGAGGTTGTTGTTGTTTTTCAATGTTGAGGTTGTTGTTGAATTTGTTGGTGCTTTTCAATGTCGAGGTTTTTGTTGAATTTGTTGGTGTTTTTCAATGTTGAGGTTGTTGTTGTTTTTCAATGTTGAGGTTGTTGTTGAATTTGTTGGGGTTTTTCAATGTTGAGTTTGTTGTTGAATTTTTTGGTGTTTTTCAATTTCGAAGTTGTTGTTGAATTTGTTGGTGTTTTTCAATGTTGAGGTTGTTGTTGAATTTGTTGGTGTTTTTCAATGTTGAGGTTGTTGTTGAATTTGTTGGTGTTTTTCAATGTTGAGGTTGTTGTTGTTTTTCAATGTTGAGGTTGTTGTTGAATTTGTTGGTGTTTTTCAATGTTTAGTTTGTTGTTGTTTTTCAATGTTGAGGTTGTTGTTGAATTTGTTGGTGTTTTTCAATGTTGAGGTTGTTGTTGTTTTTCAATGTTGAGGTTGTTGTTGAATTTGTTGGTGCTTTTCAATGTTGAGGTTGTTGGTGTTTTTCAATGTTCAGGTTGTTGTTGAATTTGTTGGTGTTTTTCAATGTTGAGGTTGTTGTTGAATTTGTTGGTGTTTTTCAATGTTGAGGTTGTTGTTGTTTTTCAATGTTGAGGTTGTTGTTGAGTTTGTTGGTGTTTTTCAATGTTGAGGTTGTTGTTGAATTTGTTGGTGTTTTTCAATGTTGAGGTTGTTGTTGAATTTGTTGGTGTTTTTCAATGCTGAGGTTGTTGTTGTTTTTAAATGTTGGGGTTGTTGTTGAATTTGTTGGTGTTTTTCAATTTTGAGGATGTTTTTGTTTTTCAATGTTGAGGTTGTTGTTGAATTTGTTGGTGTTTTTCCATGATGAGGTTGTTGTTGATTTTGTTGGTGTTTTTCAATGTTGAGGTTGTTGTTGTTTTTCAATGTTGAGGTTGTTGTTGAATTTGTTGGTGTTTTTCAATGTTGAGTTTGTTGTTGTTTTTCAATGTTGAGGTTGTTGTTGTTTTTCAATGTTGAGGTTGTTGTTGAATTTGTTGGTGTTTTTCAATGTTGAGGTTGTTGTTGATTTTCAATGTTGAGGTTGTTGTTGAATTTGTTGGTGTTTTTCAATGTTGAGGTTGTTGTTGTTTTTCAATGTTGAGGTTGTTGTTGAATTTGTTGGTGTTTTTCAATGTTGAGTTTGTTGTTGTTTTTCAATGTTGAGGTTGTTGTTGAATTTGTTGGTGTTTTTCAATGTTGAGGTTGTTGTTGTTTTTCAATGTTGAGGTTGTTGTTGAATTTGTTGGTGTTTTTCAATGTTGAGGTTGTTGTTGTTTTTCAATGTTGAGGTTGTTGTTGAATTTGTTGGTGCTTTTCAATGTTGAGATTGTTGTTGAATTTGTTGGTGTTTTTCAATGTTGAGGTTGTTGTTGTTTTTCAATGTTGAGTTTGTTGTTGAATTTGTTGGTGTTTTTAAATGTTGAGTTTGTTGTTGAATTTGTTGTTGTTTTTCAATGTTGAGGTTGTTGTTGAATTTGTTAGTGTTTTTCAATGTTGAGGTTGTTGTTGAATTTGTTGGTGTTTTTCAATGTTGAGGTTGTTGTTGAATTTGTTGGTGTTTTTCAATGTTGAGGTTGTTGTTGTTTTTCAATGTTGAGGTTGTTGTTGAATTTGTTGGTGTTTTTCAATGTTGAGGTTGTTGTTGTTTTTCAATGCTGAGGTTGTTGTTGAATTTGTTGGTGTTTTTCAATGTTGAGGTTGTTGTTGAATTTGTTGGTGTTTTTCAATGTTGAGGTTGTTCTTTTTCAATGTTGAGGTTGTTGTTGAATTTGTTGGTGTTTTTCAATGTTTAGGTTGTTGTTGTTTTTCAATGTTGAGGTTGTTGTTGAATTTGTTGGTGTTTTTCAATGTTGAGGTTGTTGTTGAATTTGTTGGTGTTTTTCAATGTTGAGGTTGTTGTTGTTTTTCAATGTTGAGGTTGTTGTTGAATTTGTTGGTGTTTTTCAATGTTGAGTTTGTTGTTGTTTTTCAATGTTGAGGTTGTTGCTGTTTTTCAATGTTGAGGTTGTTGTTGAATTTGTTGGTGTTTTTCAATGTTGAGGTTGTTGTTGTTTTTCAATGTTGAGGTTGTTGTTGAATTTGTTGGTGCTTTTCAATGTTGAGATTGTTGTTGAATTTGTTGGTGTATTTCAATGTGGAGGTTGTTGTTGTTTTTCAATGTTGAGTTTTTTGTTGAATTTGTTGGTGTTTTTCAATGTTGAGGTTGTTGTTGTTTTTCAATGTTGAGGTTGTTGTTGAATTTGTTGGTGTTTTTCAATGTTGAGGTTGTTGTTGAATTTGTTGGTGTTTTTCAATGTTGAGGTTGTTGTTGTTTTTCAATGTTGAGGTTGTTGTTGAATTTGTTGGTGTTTTTCAATGTTGAGTTTGTTGTTGTTTTTCAATGTTGAGGTTGTTGTTGAATTTGTTGGTGTTTTTCAATGTTGAGGTTGTTGTTGTTTTTCAATGTTGAGGTTGTTGTTGAATTTGTTGGTGTTTTTCAATGTTGAGGTTGTTGTTGTTTTTCAATGTTGAGGTTGTTGTTGAATTTGTTGGTGCTTTTCAATGTTGAGATTGTTGTTGAATTTGTTGGTGTTTTTCAATGTTGAGGTTGTTGTTGTTTTTCAATGTTGAGTTTGTTGTTGAATTTGTTGGTGTTTTTCAATGTTGAGTTTGTTGTTGAATTTGTTGTTTTTCAATGTTGAGGTTGTTGTTGAATTTATTAGTGTTTTTCAATGTTGAGGTTGTTGTTCTTTTCCAATGTTGAGGTTGTTGTTGAATTTGTTGGTGTTTTTCAATGTTTAGGTTGTTGTTGTTTTTCAATGTTGAGGTTGTTGTTGAATTTGTTGGTGTTTTTCAATGTTGAGGTTGTTGTTGAATTTGTTGGTGTTTTTCAATGTTGAGGTTGTTGTTGTTTTTCAATGTTGAGGTTGTTGTTGAATTTGTTGGTGTTTTTCAATGTTGAGTTTGTTGTTGTTTTTCAATGTTGAGGTTGTTGTTGTTTTTCAATGTTGAGGTTGTTGTTGAATTTGTTGGTGTTTTTCAATGTTGAGGTTGTTGTTGATTGTCAATGTTGAGGTTGTTGTTGAATTTGTTGGTGCTTTTCAATGTTGAGGTTGTTGTTGAATTTGTTGGTGTTTTTCAATGTTGAGGTTGTTGTTGTTTTTCAATGTTGAGGTTGTTGTTGAATTTGTTGGTGTTTTTCAATGTTGAGTTTGTTGTTGAATTTGTTGGTGTTTTTCAATTTCGAGGTTGTTGTTGAATTTGTTGGTGTTTTTCAATGTTTAGGTTGTTGTTGAATTTGTTGGTGTTTTTCAATGTTGAGGTTGTTGTTGAATTTGTTGGTGTTTTTCAATGTTGAGGTTGTTGTTGTTTTTCAATGTTGAGGTTGTTGTTGAATTTGTTGGTGTTTTTCAATGTTTAGTTTGTTGTTGTTTTTCAATGTTGAGGTTGTTGTTGAATTTGTTGGTGTTTTTCAATGTTGAGGTTGTTGTTGTTTTTCAATGTTGAGGTTGTTGTTGAATTTGTTGGTGTTTTTCAATGTTGAGGTTGTTGGTGTTTTTCAATGTTCAGGTTGTTGTTGAATTTGTTGGTGTTTTTCAATGTTGAGGTTGTTGTTGAATTTGTTGGTGTTTTTCAATGTTGAGGTTGTTGTTGTTTTTCAATGTTGAGGTTGTTGTTGAGTTTGTTGCTGTTTTTCAATGTTGAGGTTGTTGTTGAATTTGTTGGTGTTTTTCAATGTTGAGATTGTTGTTGAATTTGTTGGTGTTTTTCAATGCTGAGGTTGTTGTTGTTTTTAAATGTTGGGGTTGTTGTTGAATTTGTTGGTGTTTTTCAATTTTGAGGATGTTTTTGTTTTTCAATGTTGAGGTTGTTGTTGAATTTGTTGGTGTTTTTCCATGATGACGTTGTTGTTGTTTTTCAAAGTTGAGGTTGTTGTTGAATTTGTTGGTGTTTTTCAATGTCGGGGTTGTTGTTGAATTTGTTGGTGTTTTTCTATGTTGAATTTTTTGTTGAATTTGTTGGTGTTTTTCCATGTTGAGGTTGTTGTTTTTCAATGTTGAGGTTGCTGTTGAATTTGTTGGCGTTTTTAAATGTTGACGTTGTTGTTGAATTTGTTGGTGTTTTCAATGTTGAGGCTTTTGTTGAATTTGTTGGTGTTTTTCAATGTTGAGGTTGTTGTTATTTTTCAATGTTGAGGTTGTTGTTGTTTTTCAATTTGAGGTTGTTGTTGAATTTGTTGGTGTCTTTCAATGTTGAGGTTGTTGTTGAATTTGTTGGTGTTTTTCAATGCTGAGGTTGTTGTTGTTTTTCAATGTTGAGGTTGTTGTTGAATTTGTTGGTGTTTTTCAATGTTTAGGTTGTTGTTGTTTTTCAATGTTGAGGTTGTTGTTGAATTTGTTGGTGTTTTTCAATGTTGAGGTTGTTGTTGAATTTGTTGGTGTTTTTCAATGTTGAGGTTGTTGTTGTTTTTCAATGTTGAGGTTGTTGTTGAATTTGTTGGTGTTTTTCAATGTTGAGTTTGTTGTTGTTTTTCAATGTTGAGGTTGTTGTTGTTTTTCAATGTTGAGGTTGTTGTTGAATTTGTTCTTGTTTTTCAATGTTGAGGTTGTTGTTGTTTTTCAATGTTGAGGTTGTTGTTGAATTTGTTGGTGCTTTTCAATGTCGAGGTTTTTGTTGAATTTGTTGGTGTTTTTCAATGTTGAGGTTGTTGTTGTTTTTCAATGTTGAGGTTGTTGTTGAATTTGTTGGGGTTTTTCAATGTTGAGTTTGTTGTTGAATTTTTTGGTGTTTTTCAATTTCGAAGTTGTTGTTGAATTTGTTGGAGTTTTTCAATGTTGAGGTTGTTGTTGAATTTGTTGGTGTTTTTCAATGTTGAGGTTGTTGTTGAATTTGTTGGTGTTTTTCAATGTTGAGGTTGTTGTTGTTTTTCAATGTTGAGGTTGTTGTTGAATTTGTTGGTGTTTTTCAATGTTTAGTTTGTTGTTGTTTTTCAATGTTGAGGTTGTTGTTGAATTTGTTGGTGTTTTTCAATGTTGAGGTTGTTGTTGTTTTTCAATGTTGAGGTTGTTGTTGAATTTGTTGGTGCTTTTCAATGTTGAGGTTGTTGGTGTTTTTCAGTGTTCAGGTTGTTGTTGAATTTGTTGGTGTTTTTCAATGTTGAGGTTGTTGTTGAATTTGTTGGTTTTTTTCAATGTTGAGGTTGTTGTTGTTTTTCAATGTTGAGGTTGTTGTTGAGTTTGTTGGTGTTTTTCAATGTTGAGGTTGTTGTTGAATTTGTTGGTGTTTTTCAATGTTGAGGTTGTTGTTGAATTTGTTGGTGTTTTTCAATGCTGAGGTTGTTGTTGTTTTTAAATGTTGGGGTTGTTGTTGAATTTGTTGGTGTTTTTCAATTTTGAGGATGTTTTTGTTTTTCAATGTTGAGGTTGTTGTTGAATTTGTTGGTGTTTTTCCATGATGAGGTTGTTGTTGTTTTTCAAAGTTGAGGTTGTTGTTGAATTTGTTGGTGTTTTTCAATGTCGGGGTTGTTGTTGAATTTGTTGGTGTTTTTCTATGTTGAATTTTTTGTTGAATTTGTTGGTGTTTTTCAATGTTGAGGTTGTTGTTTTTCAATGTTGAGGTTGTTGTTGAATTTCTTTGCGTTTTTAAATGTTGAGGTTTTTGTTGAATTTGTTGGTGTTTTTCAATGTTGAGGTTGTTGTTGTTTTTCAATGTTGTTGTTGTTGTTGAATTTGATGGTGTTTTTCAATGTTGAGGTTGTGGTTTTTCAATGTTGAGTTTGTTGTTGAATTTGTTGGTGTTTTCAATGTTGAGGTTTTTGTTGAATTTGTTGGTGTTTTTCAATGTTGAGGTTGATGTTGTTTTTCAATGTTGAGGTTGTTGTTGAATTTGATGGTGTTTTTCAATGTCGACGTTGTTGTTGAATTTGTTGGTGTTTTTCAATGTTGAAGTTGTTGTTGAATTTGTTGGTGTTTTTCAATGTTGAGGTTGTTGCTGTTTTTCAATGTTGAGGTTGTTGTTGAATTTGTTGGTGTTTTTCAATGTTGAGATTGTTGTTGTTTTTCAATGTTGAGGTTGTTGTTGAATTTGTTGGTGTTTTTCAATGTCGGGGTTGTTGTTGAATTTGTTGGTGTTTTTCTATGTTGAATTTTTTGTTGAATTTGTTGGTGTTTTTCAATGCTGAGGTTGTTGGTGTTTTTCAATGTTCAGGTTGTTGTTGAATTTGTTGGTGTTTTTCAATGTTGAGGTTGTTGTTGAATTTGTTGGTGTTTTTCAATGTTGAGGTTGTTTTTGTTTTTCAATGTTGAGGTTGTTGTTGAGTTTGTTGCTGTTTTTCAATGTTGAGGTTGTTGTTGAATTTGTTGGTGTTTTTCAATGTTGAGATTGTTGTTGAATTTGTTGGTGTTTTTCAATGCTGAGGTTGTTGTTGTTTTTAAATGTTGGGGTTGTTGTTGAATTTGTTGGTGTTTTTCAATTTTGAGGATGTTTTTGTTTTTCAATGTTGAGGTTGTTGTTGAATTTGTTGGTGTTTTTCAATGTTGAGGTTGTTGCTGTTTTTCAATGTTGAGGTTGTTGTTGAATTTGTTGGTGTTTTTCAATGTTGAGATTGTTGTTGTTTTTCAATGTTGAGGTTGTTGTTGAATTTGTTGGTGTTTTTCAATGTCGGGGTTGTTGTTGAATTTGTTGGTGTTTTTCTATGTTGAATTTTTTGTTGAATTTGTTGGTGTTTTTCAATGTTGAGGTTGTTGTTTTTCAATGTTGAGGTTGCTGTTGAATTTGTTGGCGTTTTTAAATGTTGAGGTTGTTGTTGAATTTGTTGGTGTTTTCAATGTTGAGGTTTTTGTTGAATTTGTTGGTGTTTTTCAATGTTGAGGTTGTTGTTATTTTTCAATGTTGAGGTTGTTGTTGTTTTTCAATTTGAGGTTGTTGTTGAATTTGTTGGTGTCTTTCAATGTTGAGGTTGTTGTTGAATTTGTTGGTGTTTTTCAATTTCGAGGTTGTTGTTGAATTTGTTAGTGTTTTTCAATATTGAGCTTGTTGTTGAATTTGTTGGTGTTTTTCAATGTTGAGGTTGTTGTTGAATTTGTTGGTGTTTTTCAATGTTGAGGTTGTTGTTGTTTTTCAATGTTGAGGTTGTTGTTGAATTTGTTGGTGTTTTTCAATGTTTAGGTTGTTGTTGTTTTTCAATGTTGAGGTTGTTGTTGAATTTGTTGGTGTTTTTCAATGTTGAGGTTGTTGTTGAATTTGTTGGTGTTTTTCAATGTTGAGGTTGTTGTTGTTTTTCAATGTTGAGGTTGTTGTTGAATTTGTTGGTGTTTTTCAATGTTGAGTTTGTTGTTGTTTTTCAATGTTGAGGTTGTTGTTGTTTTTCAATGTTGAGGTTGTTGTTGAATTTGTTGTTGTTTTTCAATGTTGTGGTTGTTGTTGTTTTTCAATGTTGAGGTTGTTGTTGAATTTGTTGGTGCTTTTCAATGTCGAGGTTTTTGTTGAATTTGTTGGTGTTTTTCAATGTTGAGGTTGTTGTTGTTTTTCAATGTTGAGGTTGTTGTTGAATTTGTTGGGGTTTTTCAATGTTGAGTTTGTTGTTGAATTTTTTGGTGTTTTTCAATTTCGAAGTTGTTGTTGAATTTGTTGGTGTTTTTCAATGTTGAGGTTGTTGTTGAATTTGTTGGTGTTTTTCAATGTTGAGGTTGTTGTTGTTTTTCAATGTTGAGGTTGTTGTTGAGTTTGTTGCTGTTTTTCAATGTTGAGGTTGTTGTTGAATTTGTTGGTGTTTTTCAATGTTGAGATTGTTGTTGAATTTGTTGGTGTTTTTCAATGCTGAGGTTGTTGTTGTTTTTAAATGTTGGGGTTGTTGTTGAATTTGTTGGTGTTTTTCAATTTTGAGGATGTTTTTGTTTTTCAATGTTGAGGTTGTTGTTGAATTTGTTGGTGTTTTTCCATGATGAGGTTGTTGTTGTTTTTCAAAGTTGAGGTTGTTGTTGAATTTGTTGGTGTTTTTCAATGTCGGGGTTGTTGTTGAATTTGTTGGTGTTTTTCTATGTTGAATTTTTTGTTGAATTTGTTGGTGTTTTTCAATGTTGAGGTTGTTGTTTTTCAATGTTGAGGTTGCTGTTGAATTTGTTGGCGTTTTTAAATGTTGAGGTTGTTGTTGAATTTGTTGGTGTTTTCAATGTTGAGGTTTTTGTTGAATTTGTTGGTGTTTTTCAATGTTGAGGTTGTTGTTATTTTTCAATGTTGAGGTTGTTGTTGTTTTTCAATTTGAGGTTGTTGTTGAATTTGTTGGTGTCTTTCAATGTTGAGGTTGTTGTTGAATTTGTTGGTGTTTTTCAATTTCGAGGTTGTTGTTGAATTTGTTAGTGTTTTTCAATATTGAGCTTGTTGTTGAATTTGTTGGTGTTTTTCAATGTTGAGGTTGTTGTTGAATTTGTTGGTGTTTTTCAATGCTGAGGTTGTTGTTGTTTTTCAATGTTGAGGTTGTTGTTGAATTTGTTGGTGTTTTTCAATGTTTAGGTTGTTGTTGTTTTTCAATGTTGAGGTTGTTGTTGAATTTGTTGGTGTTTTTCAATGTTGAGGTTGTTGTTGAATTTGTTGGTGTTTTTCAATGTTGAGGTTGTTGTTGTTTTTCAATGTTGAGGTTGTTGTTGAATTTGTTGGTGTTTTTCAATGTTGAGTTTGTTGTTGTTTTTCAATGTTGAGGTTGTTGTTGTTTTTCAATGTTGAGGTTGTTGTTGAATTTGTTGTTGTTTTTCAATGTTGAGGTTGTTGTTGTTTTTCAATGTTGAGGTTGTTGTTGAATTTGTTGGTGCTTTTCAATGTCGAGGTTTTTGTTGAATTTGTTGGTGTTTTTCAATGTTGAGGTTGTTGTTGATTTTCAATGTTGAGGTTGTTGTTGAATTTGTTGGGGTTTTTCAATGTTGAGTTTGTTGTTGAATTTTTTGGTGTTTTTCAATTTCGAAGTTGTTGTTGAATTTGTTGGTGTTTTTCAATGTTGAGGTTGTTGTTGAATTTGTTGGTGTTTTTCAATGTTGAGGTTGTTGTTGAATTTGTTGGTGTTTTTCAATGTTGAGGTTGTTGTTGTTTTTCAATGTGGAGGTTGTTGCTGAATTTGTTGGTGTTTTTCAATGTTTAGTTTGTTGTTGTTTTTCAATGTTGAGGTTGTTGTTGAATTTGTTGGTGTTTTTCAATGTTGAGGTTGTTGTTGTTTTTCAATGTTGAGGTTGTTGTTGAATTTGTTGGTGCTTTTCAATGTTGAGGTTGTTGGTGTTTTTCAATGTTCAGGTTGTTGTTGAATTTGTTGGTGTTTTTCAATGTTGAGGTTGTTGTTGAATTTGTTGGTGTTTTTCAATGTTGAGGTTGTTGTTGTTTTTCAATGTTGAGGTTGTTGTTGAGTTTGTTGGTGTTTTTCAATGTTGAGGTTGTTGTTGAATTTGTTGGTGTTTTTCAATGTTGAGGTTGTTGTTGAATTTGTTGGTGTTTTTCAATGCTGAGGTTGTTGTTGTTTTTAAATGTTGGGGTTGTTGTTGAATTTGTTGGTGTTTTTCAATTTTGAGGATGTTTTTGTTTTTCAATGTTGAGGTTGTTGTTGAATTTGTTGGTGTTTTTCCATGATGAGGTTGTTGTTGATTTTGTTGGTGTTTTTCAATGTTGAGGTTGTTGTTGTTTTTCAATGTTGAGGTTGTTGTTGAATTTGTTGGTGTTTTTCAATGTTGAGTTTGTTGTTGTTTTTCAATGTTGAGGTTGTTGTTGTTTTTCAATGTTGAGGTTGTTGTTGAATTTGTTGGTGTTTTTCAATGTTGAGGTTGTTGTTGATTTTCAATGTTGAGGTTGTTGTTGAATTTGTTGGTGTTTTTCAATGTTGAGGTTGTTGTTGTTTTTCAATGTTGAGGTTGTTGTTGAATTTGTTGGTGTTTTTCAATGTTGAGTTTGTTGTTGTTTTTCAATGTTGAGGTTGTTGTTGAATTTGTTGGTGTTTTTCAATGTTGAGGTTGTTGTTGTTTTTCAATGTTGAGGTTGTTGTTGAATTTGTTGGTGTTTTTCAATGTTGAGGTTGTTGTTGTTTTTCAATGTTGAGGTTGTTGTTGAATTTGTTGGTGCTTTTCAATGTTGAGATTGTTGTTGAATTTGTTGGTGTTTTTCAATGTTGAGGTTGTTGTTGTTTTTCAATGTTGAGTTTGTTGTTGAATTTGTTGGTGTTTTTAAATGTTGAGTTTGTTGTTGAATTTGTTGTTGTTTTTCAATGTTGAGGTTGTTGTTGAATTTGTTAGTGTTTTTCAATGTTGAGGTTGTTGTTGAATTTGTTGGTGTTTTTCAATGTTGAGGTTGTTGTTGAATTTGTTGGTGTTTTTCAATGTTGAGGTTGTTGTTGTTTTTCAATTTTGAGGTTGTTGTTGAATTTGTTGGTGTTTTTCAATGTTGAGGTTGTTGTTCTTTTTCAATGCTGAGGTTGTTGTTGAATTTGTTGGTGTTTTTCAATGTTGAGGTTGTTGTTGAATTTGTTGGTGTTTTTCAATGTTGAGGTTGTTCTTTTTCAATGTTGAGGTTGTTGTTGAATTTGTTGGTGTTTTTCAATGTTTAGGTTGTTGTTGTTTTTCAATGTTGAGGTTGTTGTTGAATTTGTTGGTGTTTTTCAATGTTGAGGTTGTTGTTGAATTTGTTGGTGTTTTTCAATGTTGAGGTTGTTGTTGTTTTTCAATGTTGAGGTTGTTGTTGTTTTTCAATTTGAGGTTGTTGTTGAATTTGTTGGTGTCTTTCAATGTTGAGGTTGTTGTTGAATTTGTTGGTGTTTTTCAATTTCGAGGTTGTTGTTGAATGTGTTAGTGTTTTTCAATATTGAGCTTGTTGTTGAATTTGTTGGTGTTTTTCAATGTTGAGGTTGTTGTTGAATTTGTTGGTGTTTTTCAATGTTGAGGTTGTTGTTGTTTTTCAATGTTGAGGTTGTTGTTGAATTTGTTGGTGTTTTTCAATGTTTAGGTTGTTGTTGTTTTTCAATGTTGAGGTTGTTGTTGAATTTGTTGGTGTTTTTCAATGTTGAGGTTGTTGTTGAATTTGTTGGTGTTTTTCAATGTTGAGGTTGTTGTTGTTTTTCAATGTTGAGGTTGTTGTTGAATTTGTTGGTGTTTTTCAATGTTGAGTTTGTTGCTGTTTTTCAATGTTGAGGTTGTTGTTGTTTTTCAATGTTGAGGTTGTTGTTGAATTTGTTGTTGTTTTTCAATGTTGTGGTTGTTGTTGTTTTTCAATGTTGAGGTTGTTGTTGAATTTGTTGGTGCTTTTCAATGTCGAGGTTTTTGTTGAATCTGTTGGTGTTTTTCAATGTTGAGGTTGTTGTTGTTTTTCAATGTTGAGGTTGTTGTTGAATTTGTTGGGGTTTTTCAATGTTGAGTTTGTTGTTGAATTTTTTGGTGTTTTTCAATTTCGAAGTTGTTGTTGAATTTGTTGGTGGTTTTCAATGTTGAGGTTGTTGTTGAATTTGTTGGTGTTTTTCAATGTTGAGGTTGTTGTTGTTTTTCAATGTTGAGGTTGTTGTTGAGTTTGTTGCTGTTTTTCAATGTTGAGGTTGTTGTTGAATTTGTTGGTGTTTTTCAATGTTGAGATTGTTGTTGAATTTGTTGGTGTTTTTCAATGCTGAGGTTGTTGTTGTTTTTAAATGTTGAGGTTGTTGTTGAATTTGTTGTTGTTTTTCAATTTTGAGGATGTTTTTGTTTTTCAATGTTGAGGTTGTTGTTGAATTTGTTGGTGTTTTTCCATGATGACGTTGTTGTTGTTTTTCAAAGTTGAGGTTGTTGTTGAATTTGTTGGTGTTTTTCAATGTCGGGGTTGTTGTTGAATTTGTTGGTGTTTTTCTATGTTGAATTTTTTGTTGAATTTGTTGGTGTTTTTCAATGTTGAGGTTGTTGTTTTTCAATGTTGAGGTTGCTGTTGAATTTGTTGGCGTTTTTAAATGTTGAGGTTGTTGTTGAATTTGTTGGTGTTTTCAATGTTGAGGTTTTTGTTGAATTTGTTGGTGTTTTTCAATGTTGAGGTTGTTGTTATTTTTCAATGTTGAGGTTGTTGTTGTTTTTCAATTTGAGGTTGTTGTTGAATTTGTTGGTGTCTTTCAATGTTGAGGTTGTTGTTGAATTTGTTGGTGTTTTTCAATTTCGAGGTTGTTGTTGAATTTGTTAGTGTTTTTCAATATTGAGCTTGTTGTTGAATTTGTTGGTGTTTTTCAATGTTGAGGTTGTTGTTGAATTTTTTGGTGTTTTTCAATGCTGAGGTTGTTGTTGTTTTTCAATGTTGAGGTTGTTGTTGAATTTGTTGGTGTTTTTCAATGTTTAGGTTGTTGTTGTTTTTCAATGTTGAGGTTGTTGTTGAATTTGTTGGTGTTTTTCAATGTTGAGGTTGTTGTTGAATTTGTTGGTGTTTTTCAATGTTGAGGTTGTTGTTGTTTTTCAATGTTGAGGTTGTTGTTGAATTTGTTGTTGTTTTTCAATGTTGAGGTTGTTGTTGTTTTTCAATGTTGAGGTTGTTGTTGAATTTGTTGGTGCTTTTCAATGTCGAGGTTTTTGTTGAATTTGTTGGTGTTTTTCAATGTTGAGGTTGTTGTTGTTTTTCAATGTTGAGGTTGTTGTTGAATTTGTAGGGGTTTTTCAATGTTGAGTTTGTGTTGAATTTTTTGGTGTTTTTCAATTTCGAAGTTGTTGTTGAATTTGTTGGTGTTTTTCAATGTTGAGGTTGTTGTTGAATTTGTTGGTGTTTTTCAATGTTGAGGTTGTTGTTGAATTTGTTGGTGTTTTTCAATGTTGAGGTTGTTGTTGTTTTTCAATGTTGAGGTTGTTGTTGAATTTGTTGGTGTTTTTCAATGTTTAGTTTGTTGTTGTTTTTCAATGTTGAGGTTGTTGTTGAATTTGTTGGTGTTTTTCAATGTTGAGGTTGTTGTTGTTTTTCAATGTTGAGGTTGTTGTTGAATTTGTTGGTGCTTTTCAATGTTGAGGTTGTTGGTGTTTTTCAATGTTCAGGTTGTTGTTGAATTTGTTGGTGTTTTTCAATGTTGAGGTTGTTGTTGAATTTGTTGGTGTTTTTCAATGTTGAGGTTGTTGTTGTTTTTCAATGTTGAGGTTGTTGTTGAGTTTGTTGGTGTTTTTCAATGTTGAGGTTGTTGTTGAATTTGTTGGTGTTTTTCAATGTTGAGGTTGTTGTTGAATTTGTTGGTGTTTTTCAATGCTGAGGTTGTTGTTGTTTTTAAATGTTGAGGTTGTTGTTGAATTTGTTGGTGTTTTTCAATGTTGAGGTTGTTGTTGTTTTTCAATGTTGAGGTTGTTGTTGTTTTTCAATTTGAGGTTGTTGTTGAATTTGTTGGTGTTTTTCAATGTTTAGTTTGTTGTTGTTTTTCAATGTTGAGGTTGTTGTTGAATTTGTTGGTGTTTTTCAATGTTGAGGTTGTTGTTGTTTTTCAATGTTGAGGTTGTTGTTGAATTTGTTGGTGCTTTTCAATGTTGAGGTTGTTGGTGTTTTTCAATGTTCAGGTTGTTGTTGAATTTGTTGGTGTTTTTCAATGTTGAGGTTGTTGTTGAATTTGTTGGTGTTTTTCAATGTTGAGGTTGTTGTTGTTTTTCAATGTTGAGGTTGTTGTTGAGTTTGTTGGTGTTTTTCAATGTTGAGGTTGTTGTTGAATTTGTTGGTGTTTTTCAATGTTGAGGTTGTTGTTGAATTTGTTGGTGTTTTTCAATGCTGAGGTTGTTGTTGTTTTTCAATGTTGAGGTTGTTGTTGTTTTTCAATTTGAGGTTGTTGTTGAATTTGTTGGTGTCTTTCAATGTTGAGGTTGTTGTTGAATTTGTTGGTGTTTTTCAATTTCGAGGTTGTTGTTGAATTTGTTAGTGTTTTTCAATATTGAGCTTGTTGTTGAATTTGTTGGTGTTTTTCAATGTTGAGGTTGTTGTTGAATTTGTTGGTGTTTTTCAATGTTGAGGTTGTTGTTGTTTTTCAATGTTGAGGTTGTTGTTGAATTTGTTGGTGTTTTTCAATGTTTAGGTTGTTGTTGTTTTTCAATGTTGAGGTTGTTGTTGAATTTGTTGGTGTTTTTCAATGTTGAGGTTGTTGTTGAATTTGTTGGTGTTTTTCAATGTTGAGGTTGTTGTTGTTTTTCAATGTTGAGGTTGTTGTTGAATTTGTTGGTGTTTTTCAATGTTGAGTTTGTTGCTGTTTTTCAATGTTGAGGTTGTTGTTGTTTTTCAATGTTGAGGTTGTTGTTGAATTTGTTGTTGTTTTTCAATGTTGTGGTTGTTGTTGTTTTTCAATGTTGAGGTTGTTGTTGAATTTGTTGGTGCTTTTCAATGTCGAGGTTTTTGTTGAATCTGTTGGTGTTTTTCAATGTTGAGGTTGTTGTTGTTTTTCAATGTTGAGGTTGTTGTTGAATTTGTTGGGGTTTTTCAATGTTGAGTTTGTTGTTGAATTTTTTGGTGTTTTTCAATTTCGAAGTTGTTGTTGAATTTGTTGGTGGTTTTCAATGTTGAGGTTGTTGTTGAATTTGTTGGTGTTTTTCAATGTTGAGGTTGTTGTTGTTTTTCAATGTTGAGGTTGTTGTTGAGTTTGTTGCTGTTTTTCAATGTTGAGGTTGTTGTTGAATTTGTTGGTGTTTTTCAATGTTGAGATTGTTGTTGAATTTGTTGGTGTTTTTCAATGCTGAGGTTGTTGTTGTTTTTAAATGTTGAGGTTGTTGTTGAATTTGTTGTTGTTTTTCAATTTTGAGGATGTTTTTGTTTTTCAATGTTGAGGTTGTTGTTGAATTTGTTGGTGTTTTTCCATGATGACGTTGTTGTTGTTTTTCAAAGTTGAGGTTGTTGTTGAATTTGTTGGTGTTTTTCAATGTCGGGGTTGTTGTTGAATTTGTTGGTGTTTTTCTATGTTGAATTTTTTGTTGAATTTGTTGGTGTTTTTCAATGTTGAGGTTGTTGTTTTTCAATGTTGAGGTTGCTGTTGAATTTGTTGGCGTTTTTAAATGTTGAGGTTGTTGTTGAATTTGTTGGTGTTTTCAATGTTGAGGTTTTTGTTGAATTTGTTGGTGTTTTTCAATGTTGAGGTTGTTGTTATTTTTCAATGTTGAGGTTGTTGTTGTTTTTCAATTTGAGGTTGTTGTTGAATTTGCTGGTGTCTTTCAATGTTGAGGTTGTTGTTGAATTTTTTGGTGTTTTTCAATGCTGAGGTTGTTGTTGTTTTTCAATGTTGAGGTTGTTGTTGAATTTGTTGGTGTTTTTCAATGTTTAGGTTGTTGTTGTTTTTCAATGTTGAGGTTGTTGTTGAATTTGTTGGTGTTTTTCAATGTTGAGGTTGTTGTTGAATTTGTTGGTGTTTTTCAATGTTGAGGTTGTTGTTGTTTTTCAATGTTGAGGTTGTTGTTGAATTTGTTGTTGTTTTTCAATGTTGAGGTTGTTGTTGTTTTTCAATGTTGAGGTTGTTGTTGAATTTGTTGGTGCTTTTCAATGTCGAGGTTTTTGTTGAATTTGTTGGTGTTTTTCAATGTTGAGGTTGTTGTTGTTTTTCAATGTTGAGGTTGTTGTTGAATTTGTAGGGGTTTTTCAATGTTGAGTTTGTTGTTGAATTTTTTGGTGTTTTTCAATTTCGAAGTTGTTGTTGAATTTGTTGGTGTTTTTCAATGTTGAGGTTGTTGTTGAATTTGTTGGTGTTTTTCAATGTTGAGGTTGTTGTTGAATTTGTTGGTGTTTTTCAATGTTGAGGTTGTTGTTGTTTTTCAATGTTGAGGTTGTTGTTGAGTTTGTTGGTGTTTTTCAATGTTGAGGTTGTTGTTGAATTTGTTGGTGTTTTTCAATGTTGAGGTTGTTGTTGAATTTGTTGGTGTTTTTCAATGCTGAGGTTGTTGTTGTTTTTAAATGTTGGGGTTGTTGTTGAATTTGTTGGTGTTTTTCAATTTTGAGGATGTTTTTGTTTTTCAATGTTGAGGTTGTTGTTGAATTTGTTGGTGTTTTTCCATGATGAGGTTGTTGTTGATTTTGTTGGTGTTTTTCAATGTTGAGGTTGTTGTTGTTTTTCAATGTTGAGGTTGTTGTTGAATTTGTTGGTGTTTTTCAATGTTGAGTTTGTTGTTGTTTTTCAATGTTGAGGTTGTTGTTGTTTTTCAATGTTGAGGTTGTTGTTGAATTTGTTGGTGTTTTTCAATGTTGAGGTTGTTGTTGATTTTCAATGTTGAGGTTGTTGTTGAATTTGTTGGTGTTTTTCAATGTTGAGGTTGTTGTTGTTTTTCAATGTTGAGGTTGTTGTTGAATTTGTTGGTGTTTTTCAATGTTGAGTTTGTTGTTCTTTTTCAATGTTGAGGTTGTTGTTGAATTTGTTGGTGTTTTTCAATGTTGAGGTTGTTGTTGTTTTTCAATGTTGAGGTTGTTGTTGAATTTGTTGGTGTTTTTCAATGTTGAGGTTGTTGTTGTTTTTCAATGTTGAGGTTGTTGTTGAATTTGTTGGTGCTTTTCAATGTTGAGATTGTTGTTGAATTTGTTGGTGTTTTTCAATGTTGAGGTTGTTGTTGTTTTTCAATGTTGAGTTTGTTGTTGAATTTGTTGGTGTTTTTAAATGTTGGGTTTGTTGTTGAATTTGTTGTTGTTTTTCAATGTTGAGGTTGTTGTTGAATTTGTTAGTGTTTTTCAATGTTGAGGTTGTTGTTGAATTTGTTGGTGTTTTTCAATGTTGAGGTTGTTGTTGAATTTGTTGGTGTTTTTCAATGTTGAGGTTGTTGTTGTTTTTCAATGTTGAGGATGTTGTTGAATTTGTTGGTGTTTTTCAATGTTGAGGTTGTTGTTGTTTTTCAATGCTGAGGTTGTTGTTGAATTTGTTGGTGTTTTTCAATGTTGAGGTTGTTGTTGAATTTGTTGGTGTTTTTCAATGTTGAGGTTGTTCTTTTTCAATGTTGAGGTTGTTGTTGAATTTGTTGGTGTTTTTCAATGTTTAGGTTGTTGTTGTTTTTCAATGTTGAGGTTGTTGTTGAATTTGTTGGTGTTTTTCAATGTTGAGGTTGTTGTTGAATTTGTTGGTGTTTTTCAATGTTGAGGTTGTTGTTGTTTTCCAATGTTGAGGTTGTTGTTGAATTTGTTGGTGTTTTTCAATGTTGAGTTTGTTGTTGTTTTTCAATGTTGAGGTTGTTGTTGTTTTTCAATGTTGAGGTTGTTGTTGAATTTGTTGTTGTTTTTCAATGTTGAGGTTGTTGTTGTTTTTCAATGTTGAGGTTGTTGTTGAATTTGTTGGTGCTTTTCAATGTCGAGGTTTTTGTTGAATTTGTTGGTGTTTTTCAATGTTGAGGTTGTTGTTGTTTTTCAATGTTGAGGTTGTTGTTGAATTTGTAGGGGTTTTTCAATGTTGAGTTTGTTGTTGAATTTTTTGGTGTTTTTCAATTTCGAAGTTGTTGTTGAATTTGTTGGTGTTTTTCAATGTTGAGGTTGTTGTTGAATTTGTTGGTGTTTTTCAATGTTGAGGTTGTTGTTGAATTTGTTGGTGTTTTTCAATGTTGAGGTTGTTGTTGTTTTTCAATGTTGAGGTTGTTGTTGAATTTGTTGGTGTTTTTCAATGTTTAGTTTGTTGTTGTTTTTCAATGTTGAGGTTGTTGTTGAATTTGTTGGTGTTTTTCAATGTTGAGGTTGTTGTTGTTTTTCAATGTTGAGGTTGTTGTTGAATTTGTTGGTGCTTTTCAATGTTGAGGTTGTTGGTGTTTTTCAATGTTCAGGTTGTTGTTGAATTTGTTGGTGTTTTTCAATGTTGAGGTTGTTGTTGAATTTGTTGGTGTTTTTCAATGTTGAGGTTGTTGTTGTTTTTCAATGTTGAGGTTGTTGTTGAGTTTGTTGGTGTTTTTCAATGTTGAGGTTGTTGTTGAATTTGTTGGTGTTTTTCAATGTTGAGGTTGTTGTTGAATTTGTTGGTGTTTTTCAATGCTGAGGTTGTTGTTGTTTTTAAATGTTGGGGTTGTTGTTGAATTTGTTGGTGTTTTTCAATTTTGAGGATGTTTTTGTTTTCAATGTTGAGGTTGTTGTTGAATTTGTTGGTGTTTTTCCATGATGAGGTTGTTGTTGATTTTGTTGGTGTTTTTCAATGTTGAGGTTGTTGTTGTTTTTCAATGTTGAGGTTGTTGTTGAATTTGTTGGTGTTTTTCAATGTTGAGTTTGTTGTTGTTTTTCAATGTTGAGGTTGTTGTTGTTTTTCAATGTTGAGGTTGTTGTTGAATTTGTTGGTGTTTTTCAATGTTGAGGTTGTTGTTGATTTTCAATGTTGAGGTTGTTGTTGAATTTGTTGGTGTTTTTCAATGTTGAGGTTGTTGTTGTTTTTCAATGTTGAGGTTGTTGTTGAATTTGTTGGTGTTTTTCAATGTTGAGTTTGTTGTTCTTTTTCAATGTTGAGGTTGTTGTTGAATTTGTTGGTGTTTTTCAATGTTGAGGTTGTTGTTGTTTTTCAATGTTGAGGTTGTTGTTGAATTTGTTGGTGTTTTTCAATGTTGAGGTTGTTGTTGTTTTTCAATGTTGAGGTTGTTGTTGAATTTGTTGGTGCTTTTCAATGTTGAGATTGTTGTTGAATTTGTGGGTGTTTTTCAATGTTGAGGTTGTTGTTGTTTTTCAATGTTGAGTTTGTTGTTGAATTTGTTGGTGCTTTTAAATGTTGAGTTTGTTGTTGAATTTGTTGTTGTTTTTCAATGTTGAGGTTGTTTTTGAATTTGTTAGTGTTTTTCAATGTTGAGGTTGTTGTTGAATTTGTTGGTGTTTTTCAATGTTGAGGTTGTTGTTGAATTTGTTGGTGTTTTTCAATGTTGAGGTTGTTGTTGTTTTTCAATGTTGAGGATGTTGTTGAATTTGTTGGTGTTTTTCAATGTTGAGGTTGTTGTTGTTTTTCAATGCTGAGGTTGTTGTTGAATTTGTTGGTGTTTTTCAATGTTGAGGTTGTTGTTGAATTTGTTGGTGTTTTTCAATGTTGAGGTTGTTCTTTTTCAATGTTGAGGTTGTTGTTGAATTTGTTGGTGTTTTTCAATGTTTAGGTTGTTGTTGTTTTTCAATGTTGAGGTTGTTGTTGAATTTGTTGGTGTTTTTCAATGTTGAGGTTGTTGTTGAATTTGTTGGTGTTTTTCAATGTTGAGGTTGTTGTTGTTTTTCAATGTTGAGGTTGTTGTTGAATTTGTTGGTGTTTTTCAATGTTGAGTTTGTTGTTGTTTTTCAATGTTGAGGTTGTTGCTGTTTTTCAATGTTGAGGTTGTTGTTGAATTTGTTGGAGTTTTTCAATGTTGAGGTTGTTGTTGTTTTTCAATGTTGAGGTTGTTGTTGAATTTGTTGGTGCTTTTCAATGTTGAGATTGTTGTTGAATTTGTTGGTGTATTTCAATGTTGAGGTTGTTGTTGTTTTTCAATGTTGAGTTTTTTGTTGAATTTGTTGGTGTTTTTCAATGTTGAGGTTGTTGTTGTTTTTCAATGTTGAGGTTGTTGTTGAATTTGTTGGTGTTTTTCAATGTTGAGGTTGTTGTTGAATTTGTTGGTGTTTTTCAATGTTGAGGTTGTTGTTGTTTTTCAATGTTGAGGTTGTTGTTGAATTTGTTGGTGTTTTTCAATGTTGAGTTTGTTGTTGTTTTTCAATGTTGAGGTTGTTGTTGAATTTGTTGGTGTTTTTCAATGTTGAGGTTGTTGTTGTTTTTCAATGTTGAGGTTGTTGTTGAATTTGTTGGTGTTTTTCAATGTTGAGGTTGTTGTTGTTTTTCAATGTTGAGGTTGTTGTTGAATTTGTTGGTGCTTTTCAATGTTGAGATTGTTGTTGAATTTGTTGGTGTTTTTCAATGTTGAGGTTGTTGTTGTTTTTCAATGTTGAGTTTGTTGTTGAATTTGTTGGTGTTTTTCAATGTTGAGTTTGTTGTTGAATTTGTTGTTTTTCAATGTTGAGGTTGTTGTTGAATTTATTAGTGTTTTTCAATGTTGAGGTTGTTGTTCTTTTCCAATGTTGAGGTTGTTGTTGAATTTGTTGGTGTTTTTCAATGTTTAGGTTGTTGTTGTTTTTCAATGTTGAGGTTGTTGTTGAATTTGTTGGTGTTTTTCAATGTTGAGGTTGTTGTTGAATTTGTTGGTGTTTTTCAATGTTGAGGTTGTTGTTGTTTTTCAATGTTGAGGTTGTTGTTGAATTTGTTGGTGTTTTTCAATGTTGAGTTTGTTGTTGTTTTTCAATGTTGAGGTTGTTGTTGTTTTTCAATGTTGAGGTTGTTGTTGAATTTGTTGGTGTTTTTCAATGTTGAGGTTGTTGTTGATTTTCAATGTTGAGGTTGTTGTTGAATTTGTTGGTGCTTTTCAATGTTGAGGTTGTTGTTGAATTTGTTGGTGTTTTTCAATGTTGAGGTTGTTGTTGTTTTTCAATGTTGAGGTTGTTGTTGAATTTGTTGGTGTTTTTCAATGTTGAGATTGTTGTTGAATTTGTTGGCGTTTTTCAATTTCGAGGTTGTTGTTGAATTTGTTGGTGTTTTTCAATGTTTAGGTTGTTGTTGAATTTGTTGGTGTTTTTCACTGTTGAGGTTGTTGTTGAATTTGTTGGTGTTTTTCAATGTTGAGGTTGTTGTTGTTTTTCAATGTTGAGGTTGTTGTTGAATTTGTTGGTGTTTTTCAATGTTTAGTTTGTTGTTGTTTTTCAATGTTGAGGTTGTTGTTGAATTTGTTGGTGTTTTTCAATGTTGAGGTTGTTGTTGTTTTTCAATGTTGAGGTTGTTGTTGAATTTGTTGGTGTTTTTCAATGTTGAGGTTGTTGGTGTTTTTCAATGTTCAGGTTGTTGTTGAATTTGTTGGTGTTTTTCAATGTTGAGGTTGTTGTTGAATTTGTTGGTGTTTTTCAATGTTGAGGTTGTTGTTGTTTTTCAATGTTGAGGTTGTTGTTGAGTTTGTTGCTGTTTTTCAATGTTGAGGTTGTTGTTGAATTTGTTGGTGTTTTTCAATGTTGAGATTGTTGTTGAATTTGTTGGTGTTTTTCAATGCTGAGGTTGTTGTTGTTTTTAAATGTTGGGGTTGTTGTTGAATTTGTTGGTGTTTTTCAATTTTGAGGATGTTTTTGTTTTTCAATGTTGAGGTTGTTGTTGAATTTGTTGGTGTTTTTCCATGATGACGTTGTTGTTGTTTTTCAAAGTTGAGGTTGTTGTTGAATTTGTTGGTGTTTTTCAATGTCGGGGTTGTTGTTGAATTTGTTGGTGTTTTTCTATGTTGAATTTTTTGTTGAATTTGTTGGTGTTTTTCAATGTTGAGGTTGTTGTTTTTCAATGTTGAGGTTGCTGTTGAATTTGTTGGCGTTTTTAAATGTTGAGGTTGTTGTTGAATTTGTTGGTGTTTTCAATGTTGAGGTTTTTGTTGAATTTGTTGGTGTTTTTCAATGTTGAGGTTGTTGTTATTTTTCAATGTTGAGGTTGTTGTTGTTTTTCAATTTGAGGTTGTTGTTGAATTTGTTGGTGTCTTTCAATGTTGAGGTTGTTGTTGAATTTGTTGGCGTTTTTCAATTTCGAGGTTGTTGTTGAATTTGTTAGTGTTTTTCAATATTGAGCTTGTTGTTGAATTTGTTGGTGTTTTTCAATGTTGAGGTTGTTGTTGAATTTGTTGGTGTTTTTCAATGCTGAGGTTGTTGTTGTTTTTCAATGTTGAGGTTGTTGTTGAATTTGTTGGTGTTTTTCAATGTTTAGGTTGTTGTTGTTTTTCAATGTTGAGGTTGTTGTTGAATTTGTTGGTGCTTTTCAATGTTGAGGTTGTTGTTGAATTTGTTGGTGTTTTTTCAATGTTGAGGTTGTTGTTGTTTTTCAATGTTGAGGTTGTTGTTGAATTTGTTGGTGTTTTTCAATGTTGAGTTTGTTGTTGTTTTTCAATGTTGAGGTTGTTGTTGTTTTTCAATGTTGAGGTTGTTGTTGAATTTGTTGTTGTTTTTCAATGTTGAGGTTGTTGTTGTTTTTCAATGTTGAGGTTGTTGTTGAATTTGTTGGTGCTTTTCAATGTCGGGGTTTTTGTTGAATTTGTTGGTGTTTTTCAATGTTGAGGTTGTTGTTGTTTTTCAATGTTGAGGTTGTTGTTGAATTTGTTGGGGTTTTTCAATGTTGAGTTTGTTGTTGAATTTTTTGGTGTTTTTCAATTTCGAAGTTGTTGTTGAATTTGTTGGTGTTTTTCAATGTTGAGGTTGTTGTTGAATTTGTTGGTGTTTTTCAATGTTGAGGTTGTTGTTGAATTTGTTGGTGTTTTTCAATGTTGAGGTTGTTGTTGTTTTTCAATGTTGAGGTTGTTGTTGAATTTGTTGGTGTTTTTCAATGTTTAGTTTGTTGTTGTTTTTCAATGTTGAGGTTGTTGTTGAATTTGTTGGTGTTTTTCAATGTTGAGGTTGTTGTTGTTTTTCAATGTTGAGGTTGTTGTTGAATTTGTTGGTGCTTTTCAATGTTGAGGTTGTTGGTGTTTTTCAATGTTCAGGTTGTTGTTGAATTTGTTGGTGTTTTTCAATGTTGAGGTTGTTGTTGAATTTGTTGGTGTTTTTCAATGTTGAGGTTGTTGTTGTTTTTCAATGTTGAGGTTGTTGTTGAGTTTGTTGGTGTTTTTCAATGTTGAGGTTGTTGTTGAATTTGTTGGTGTTTTTCAATGTTGAGGTTGTTGTTGAATTTGTTGGTGTTTTTCAATGCTGAGGTTGTTGTTGTTTTTAAATGTTGGGGTTGTTGTTGAATTTGTTGGTGTTTTTCAATTTTGAGGATGTTTTTGTTTTTCAATGTTGAGGTTGTTGTTGAATTTGTTGGTGTTTTTCCATGATGAGGTTGTTTTTGTTTTTCAAAGTTGAGGTTGTTGTTGAATTTGTTGGTGTTTTTCAATGTCGGGGTTGTTGTTGAATTTGTTGGTGTTTTTCTATGTTGAATTTTTTGTTGAATTTGTTGGTGTTTTTCAATGTTGAGGTTGTTGTTTTTCAATGTTGAGGTTGTTGTTGAATTTCTTTGCGTTTTTAAATGTTGAGGTTTTTGTTGAATTTGTTGGTGTTTTTCAATGTTGAGGTTGTTGTTTTTCAATGTTGTTGTTGTTGTTGAATTTGATGGTGTTTTTCAATGTTGAGGTTGTGGTTTTTCAATGTTGAGTTTGTTGTTGAATTTGTTGGTGTTTTCAATGTTGAGGTTTTTGTTGAATTTGTTGGTGTTTTTCAATGTTGAGGTTGATGTTGTTTTTCAATGTTGAGGTTGTTGTTGAATTTGATGGTGTTTTTCAATGTCGACGTTGTTGTTGAATTTGTTGGTGTTTTTCAATGTTGAAGTTGTTGTTGAATTTGTTGGTGTTTTTCAATGTTGAGGTTGTTGCTGTTTTTCAATGTTGAGGTTGTTGTTGAATTTGTTGGTGTTTTTCAATGTTGAGATTGTTGTTGTTTTTCAATGTTGAGGTTGTTGTTGAATTTGTTGGTGTTTTTCAATGTCGGGGTTGTTGTTGAATTTGTTGGTGTTTTTCTATGTTGAATTTTTTGTTGAATTTGTTGGTGTTTTTCAATGCTGAGGTTGTTGGTGTTTTTCAATGTTCAGGTTGTTGTTGAATTTGTTGGTGTTTTTCAATGTTGAGGTTGTTGTTGAATTTGTTGGTGTTTTTCAATGTTGAGGTTGTTGTTGTTTTTCAATGTTGAGGTTGTTGTTGAGTTTGTTGCTGTTTTTCAATGTTGAGGTTGTTGTTGAATTTGTTGGTGTTTTTCAATGTTGAGATTGTTGTTGAATTTGTTGGTGTTTTTCAATGCTGAGGTTGTTGTTGTTTTTAAATGTTGGGGTTGTTGTTGAATTTGTTGGTGTTTTTCAATTTTGAGGATGTTTTTGTTTTTCAATGTTGAGGTTGTTGTTGAATTTGTTGGTGTTTTTCCATGATGAGGTTGTTGTTGTTTTTCAAAGTTGAGGTTGTTTTTGAATTTGTTGGTGTTTTTCAATGTCGGGGTTGTTGTTGAATTTGTTGGTGTTTTTCTATGTTGAATTTTTTGTTGAAATTGTTGGTGTTTTTCAATGTTGAGGTTGTTGTTTTTCAATGTTGAGGTTGCTGTTGAATTTGTTGGCGTTTTTAAATGTTGAGGTTGTTGTTGAATTTGTTGGTGTTTTCAATGTTGAGGTTTTTGTTGAATTTGTTGGTGTTTTTCAATGTTGAGGTTGTTGTTATTTTTCAATGTTGAGGTTGTTGTTGTTTTTCAATTTGAGGTTGTTGTTGAATTTGTTGGTGTCTTTCAATGTTGAGGTTGTTGTTGAATTTGTTGGTGTTTTTCAATTTCGAGGTTGTTGTTGAATTTGTTAGTGTTTTTCAATATTGAGCTTGTTGTTGAATTTGTTGGTGTTTTTCAATGTTGAGGTTGTTGTTGAATTTGTTGGTGTTTTTCAATGTTGAGGTTGTTGTTGTTTTTCAATGTTGAGGTTGTTGTTGAATTTGTTGGTGTTTTTCAATGTTTAGGTTGTTGTTGTTTTTCAATGTTGAGGTTGTTGTTGAATTTTTTGGTGTTTTTCAATGTTGAGGTTGTTGTTGAATTTGTTGGTGTTTTTCAATGTTGAGGTTGTTGTTGTTTTTCAATGTTGAGGTTGTTGTTGAATTTGTTGGTGTTTTTCAATGTTGAGTTTGTTGTTGTTTTTCAATGTTGAGGTTGTTGTTGTTTTTCAATGTTGAGGTTGTTGTTGAATTTGTTGTTGTTTTTCAATGTTGTGGTTGTTGTTGTTTTTCAATGTTGAGGTTGTTGTTGAATTTGTTGGTGCTTTTCAATGTCGAGGTTTTTGTTGAATTTGTTGGTGTTTTTCAATGTTGAGGTTGTTGTTGTTTTTCAATGTTGAGGTTGTTGTTGAATTTGTTGGGGTTTTTCAATGTTGAGTTTGTTGTTGAATTTTTTGGTGTTTTTCAATTTCGAAGTTGTTGTTGAATTTGTTGGTGTTTTTCAATGTTGAGGTTGTTGTTGAATTTGTTGGTGTTTTTCAATGTTGAGGTTGTTGTTGAATTTGTTGGTGTTTTTCAATGTTGAGGTTGTTGTTGTTTTTCAATGTTGAGGTTGTTGTTGAATTTGTTGGTGTTTTTCAATGTTTAGTTTGTTGTTGTTTTTCAATGTTGAGGTTGTTGTTGAATTTGTTGGTGTTTTTCAATGTTGAGGTTGTTGTTGTTTTTCAATGTTGAGGTTGTTGTTGAATTTGTTGGTGCTTTTCAATGTTGAGGTTGTTGGTGTTTTTCAATGTTCAGGTTGTTGTTGAATTTGTTGGTGTTTTTCAATGTTGAGGTTGTTGTTGAATTTGTTGGTGTTTTTCAATGTTGAGGTTGTTGTTGTTTTTCAATGTTGAGGTTGTTGTTGAGTTTGTTGGTGTTTTTCAATGTTGAGGTTGTTGTTGAATTTGTTGGTGTTTTTCAATGTTGAGGTTGTTGTTGAATTTGTTGGTGTTTTTCAATGCTGAGGTTGTTGTTGTTTTTAAATGTTGGGGTTGTTGTTGAATTTGTTGGTGTTTTTCAATTTTGAGGATGTTTTTGTTTTTCAATGTTGAGGTTGTTGTTGAATTTGTTGGTGTTTTTCCATGATGAGGTTGTTGTTGTTTTTCAAAGTTGAGGTTGTTGTTGAATTTGTTGGTGTTTTTCAATGTCGGGGTTGTTGTTGAATTTGTTGGTGTTTTTCTATGTTGAATTTTTTGTTGAATTTGTTGGTGTTTTTCCATGTTGAGGTTGTTGTTTTTCAATGTTGAGGTTGTTGTTGAATTTGTTTGCGTTTTTAAATGTTGAGGTTTTTGTTGAATTTGTTGGTGTTTTTCAATGTTGAGGTTGTTGTTGTTTTTCAATGTTGTTGTTGTTGTTGAATTTGATGGTGTTTTTCAATGTTGAGGTTGTGGTTTTTCAATGTTGAGTTTGTTGTTGAATTTGTTGGTGTTTTCAATGTTGAGGTTTTTGTTGAATTTGTTGGTGTTTTTCAATGTTGAGGTTGATGTTGTTTTTCAATGTTGAGGTTGTTGTTGAATTTGATGGTGTTTTTCAATGTCGACGTTGTTGTTGAATTTGTTGGTGTTTTTCAATGTTGAAGTTGTTGTTGAATTTGTTGGTGTTTTTCAATGTTGAGGTTGTTGCTGTTTTTCAATGTTGAGGTTGTTGTTGAATTTGTTGGTGTTTTTCAATGTTGAGATTGTTGTTGTTTTTCAATGTTGAGGTTGTTGTTGAATTTGTTGGTGTTTTTCAATGTCGGGGTTGTTGTTGAATTTGTTGGTGTTTTTCTATGTTGAATTTTTTGTTGAATTTGTTGGTGTTTTTCAATGTTGAGGTTGTTGCTTTTCAATGTTGAGGTTGTTGTTGAATTTGTTGGCGTTTTTAAATGTTGAGGTTGTTGTTGAAATTGTTGGTGTTTTTAAATGTTGAGGTTGCTGTTGAATTTGTTGGTGTTTTTCAATTTTGAGGTTGTTGTTGTTTTTCAATTTTGAGGTTGTTGTTGAATTTGTTGGTGTTTTTCAATGTTGAGGTTGTTGTTGAATTTGTTGGTGTTTTTCAATTTCGAGGTTGTTGTTGAATTTGTTGGTGTTTTTCAATGTTGAAGTTGTTGTTGAATTTGTTGTTGTTTTTCAATGTTGAGGTTGTTGTTGTTTTTCAATGTTGAGGTTGTTGTTGAATTTGTTGGTGTTTTTCAATGTTGAGGTTGTTGTTGAATTTGTTGGTGTTTTTCAATGTTGAGGTTGTTGTTGTTTTTCAATGTTGAGGTTGTTGTTGAATTTGTTGGTGTTTTTCAATGTTGAGGTTGTTGTTGTTTTTCAATGTTGAGGTTGTTGTTGAATTTGTTGGTGTTTTTCAATGTTGAGTTTGTTGTTGTTTTTGAATGTTGAGGTTCTTGTTGAATTTGTTGGTGTTTTTCAATGTTGAGGTTGTTGTTGTTTTTCAATGTTGAGGTTGTTGTTGAATTTGTTGGTGTTTTTCAATGTTGAGGTTTTTGTTGTTTTTCAATGTTGAGGTTGTTGTTGAATTTGTTGTTGTTTTTCAATGTTGAGGTTGTTGTTGAATTTGTTGGTGTTTTTCAATGTTGAGGTTGTTGTTGAATTTGTTGGTGTTTTTCAATGATGAGGTTGTTGTTGTTTTTCAATTTTGAGGTTGTTGAATTTGTGGGTGTTTTTCAATCTTGAGTTTGTTGTTGAATTTGTTGGTGTTTTTCAATGTTGAGGTTGTTGTTGAATTTGTTGGTGTTTTTCAATGTTGAGGTTGTTGTTATTTTTCAATGTTGAGGTTGTTGTTGAGTTTGTTGGTCTTTTTCAATGTTGAGGTTGATTTTGAATTTGAGGGTGTTTTTCAATTTCGAGGTTGTTGTTGAATTTGTTGGTGTTTTTCAATGTTGAGGTTGTTGTTGTTTTTCAATGTTGAGGTTGTTGTTGAATTTGTTGGTGTTTTTCAATGTTGAGATTGTTGTTGTTTTTCAATGTTGAGGTTGTTGTTGAATTTGTTGGTGTTTATAAATGTTGAGGTTGTTGTTGAATTTGCTGGTGTTTTGCAATTTTGAGGTGGTTGTTGTTTTTCAATGTTGAGGTTGTTGTTGAATTTGTTGGTGTTTTTCAATGTTGAGGTTGTTGTTGTTTTTCAATGTTGAGGTTGTTGCTGAATTTGTTGGTGTTTTTCAATGTTGAGGTTGTTGTTGAATTTGTTGGTGTTTTTCAATGTTGAGATTGTTGTTGTTTTTCAATGTTGAGGTTGCTGTTGTATTTGTTGGTGTTTTTCAATTTCGAGGTTGTTGTTGAATTTGTTGTTGTTTTTCAATGTTGAAGTTGTTGTTGAATTTGTTGGTGTTTTTCAATGTTGAGGTTGTTGTTGTTTTTCAATGTTGAGGTTGTTGTTGAATTTGTTGGTGTTTTTCAATGTTGAGGTTGTTGTTGAATTTGTTGGTGTTTTTCAATGTTGAGGTTGTTGTTGTTTTTCAATGTTGAGGTTGTTGTTGAATTTGTTGGTGTTTTTCAATGTTGAGGTTGTTGTTGTTTTTCAATGTTGAGGTTGTTGTTGAATTTGTTGGTGTTTTTCAATGTTGAGTTTGTTGTTGTTTTTGAATGTTGAGGTTCTTGTTGAATTTGTTGGTGTTTTTCAATGTTGAGGTTGTTGTTGTTTTTCAATGTTGAGGTTGTTGTTGAATTTGTTGGTGTTTTTCAATGTTGAGGTTGTTGTTGTTTTTCAATGTTGAGGTTGTTGTTGAATTTCTTGTTGTTTTTCAATGTTGAGGTTGTTGTTGAATTTGTTGGTGTTTTTCAATGTTGAGGTTGTTGTTGAATTTGTTGGTGTTTTTCAATGATGAGGTTGTTGTTGTTTTTCAATTTTGAGGTTGTTGAATTTGTGGGTGTTTTTCAATCTTGAGTTTGTTGTTGAATTTGTTGGTGTTTTTCAATGTTGAGGTTGTTGTTGAATTTGTTGGTGTTTTTCAATGTTGAGGTTGTTGTTATTTTTCAATGTTGAGGTTGTTGTTGAGTTTGTTGGTCTTTTTCAATGTTGAGGTTGATTTTGAATTTGAGGGTGTTTTTCAATGTCGAGGTTGTTGTTGAATTTGTTGGTGTTTTTCAATGTTGAGGTTGTTGTTGTTTTTCAATGTTGAGGTTGTTGTTGAATTTGTTGGTGTTTTTCAATGTTGAGATTGTTGTTGTTTTTCAATGTTGAGGTTGTTGTTGAATTTGTTGGTGTTTATAAATGTTGAGGTTGTTGTTGAATTTGCTGGTGTTTTGCAATTTTGAGGTGGTTGTTGTTTTTCAATGTTGAGGTTGTTGTTGAATTTGTTGGTGTTTTTCAATGTTGAGGTTGTTGTTGTTTTTCAATGTTGAAGTTGTTGCTGAATTTGTTGGTGTTTTTCAATGTTGAGGTTGTTGTTGAATTTGTTGCTGTTTTTCAATGTTGAGGTTGTTGTTGTTTTTCAATGTTGAGGTTGTTGTTGTATTTGTTGGTGTTTTTCAATTTCGAGGTTGTTGTTGAATTTGTTGTTGTTTTTCAATGTTGAAGTTGTTGTTGAATTTGTTGGTGTTTTTCAATGTTGAGGTTGTTGTTGTTTTTCAATGTTGAGGTTGTTGTTGAATTTGTTGGTGTTTTTCAATGTTGAGGTTGTTGTTGTTTTTTCAATGCTGAGGTTGTTGTTGAATTTGTTGGTGTTTTTCAATGTTGAGGTTGTTGTTGAATTTGTTGGTGTTTTTCAATGTTGAGGTTGTTGTTGTTTTTCAATGTTGAGGCTGTTGTTGAATTTGTTGGTGTTTTTCAATGTTTAGGTTGTTGTTGTTTTTCAATGTTGAGGTTGTTGTTGAATTTGTTGGTGTTTTTCAATGTTGAGGTTGTTGTTGAATTTGTTGGTGTTTATCAATGTTCAGGTTGTTGTTGTTTTTCAATGTTGAGGTTGTTGTTGAATTTGTTGGTGTTTTTCAATGTTGAGTTTGTTGTTGTTTTTCAATGTTGAGGTTGTTGTTGTTTTTCAATGTTGAGGTTGTTGTTGAATTTGTTGGTGGTTTTCAATGTTGAGGTTGTTGTTGTTTTTCAATGTTGAGGTTGTTGTTGAATTTGTTGGTGCTTTTCAATGTTGAGATTGTTGTTGAATTTCTTGGTGTTTTTCAATGTTGCGGTTGTTGTTGTTTTTCAATGTTGAGTTTGTTGTTGAATTTGTTGGTGTTTTTCAATGTTGAGTTTGTTGTTGAATTTGTTGGTGTTTTTCAATTTCGAGGTTGTTGTTGAATTTGTTAGTGTTTTTCAATGTTGAGGTTGTTGTTGAATTTGTTGGTGTTTTTCAATGTTGAGGTTGTTGTTGAATTTGTTGGTGTTTTTCAATGTTGAGGTTGTTGATGTTTTTCAATGTTGAGGCTGTTGTTGTATTTGTTGGTGATTTTCAATTTCGAGGTGGTTGTTGAATTTGTTGGTGTTTTTCAATGTTGAGGTTGTTGTTGTTTTTCAATGCTGAGGTTGTTGTTGAATTTGTTGGTGTTTTTCAATGTAGCGGTTGTTGTTGTTTTTCAATGTTGAGTTTGTTGTTGAATTTGTTGGTGTTTTTCAATGTTGAGGTTGTTGTTGAATTTGTTGGTGTTTTTCAATGTTGAGGTTGTTGTTGTTTTTCAATGTTGAGGTTGTTGTTGAATTTGTTGGTGTTTTTCAATGCAGAGGTTGTTGTTGTTTTTCAATGTTGAGTTTGTTGTTGAATTTGTTGGTGTTTTTCAATGTTGAGATTGTTGTTGAATTTGTTGGTGTTTTTCAATGTTTAGTTTGTTGTTGTTTTTCAATGTTGAGGTTGTTGTTGAATTTGTTGGTGTTTTTCAATGTTGAGGTTGTTGTTGTTTTTCAATGTTGAGGTTGTTGTTGAATTTGTTGGTGCTTTTCAATGTTGAGGTTGTTGGTGTTTTTCAATGTTCAGGTTGTTGTTGAATTTGTTGTTGTTTTTCAATGTTGAGGTTGTTGTTGAATTTGTTGGTGTTTTTCAATGTTGAGGTTGTTGTTGTTTTTCAATGTTGAGGTTGTTGTTGAGTTTGTTGGTGTTTTTCAATGTTGAGGTTGTTGTTGAATTTGTTGGTGTTTTTCAATGTTGAGTTTGTTGTTGAATTTGTTGGTGTTTTTCAATGCTGAGGTTGTTGTTGTTTTTAAATGTTGGGGTTGTTGTTGAATTTGTTGGTGTTTTTCAATTTTGAGGATGTTTTTGTTTTTCAATGTTGAGGTTGTTGTTGAATTTGTTGGTGTTTTTCCATGATGAGGTTGTTGTTGTTTTTCAAAGTTGAGGTTGTTGTTGAATTTGTTGGTGTTTTTCAATGTCGGGGTTGTTGTTGAATTTGTTGGTGTTTTTCTATGTTGAATTTTTTGTTGAATTTGTTGGTGTTTTTCAATGTTGAGGTTGTTGTTTTTCAATGTTGAGGTTGTTGTTGAATTTGTTGGCGTTTTTAAATGTTGAGGTTGTTGTTGAAAATGTTGGTGTTTTCAATTTTGAGGTTTTTGTTGAATTTGTTGGTGTTTTTCAATGTTGAGGTTGTTGTTATTTTTCAATGTTGAGGTTGTTGATGTTTTTCAATTTGAGGTTGTTGTTGAATTTGTTGGTGTCTTTCAATGTTGAGGTTGTTGTTGAATTTGTTGGTGTTTTTCAATTTCGAGGTTGTTGTTGAATTTGTTAGTTTTTTTAAATATTGAGCTTGTTGTTGAAATTGTCGGATTTTTTCAATGTTGAGGTTGTTGTTGAATTTGTTGGTGTTTTTCAATGTTGAGGTTGGTGTTGTTTTTCAATGTTGAGGTTGTTGTTGAATTTGTTGGTGTTTTTCAATGTTTAGGTTGTTGTTGTTTTTCAATGTTGAGGTTGTTGTTGAATTTGTTGGTGTTTTTCAATGTTGAGGTTGTTGTTGAATTTGTTGGTGTTTTTCAATGTTGAGGTTGTTGTTGTTTTTCAATGTTGAGGTTGTTGTTGAATTTGTTGGTGTTTTTCAATGTTGAGGTTGTTGTTGTTTTTCAATGTTGAGGTTGTTGTTGAATTTGTTGGTGTTTTTCAATGTTGAGTTTGTTGTTGTTTTTCAATGTTGAAGTTGTTGTTGTTTTTCAATGTTGAGGTTGTTGTTGAATTTGTTGGTGTTTTTCAATGTTGAGGTTGTTGTTTTTCAATGTTGAGGTTGTTGTTGAATTTGTTGGTGCTTTTCAATGTCGAGGTTGTTGTTGAATTTGTTGGTGTTTTTCAATGTTGAGGTTGTTGTTGTTTTTCAATGTTGAGGTTGTTGTTGAATTTGTTGGGGTTTTTCAATGTTGAGTTTGTTGTTGAATTTTTTGGTGTTTTTCAATTTCGAGGTTGTTGTTGAATTTGTTGGTGTTTTTCAATGTTGAGGTTGTTGTTGAATTTGTTGGTGTTTTTCAATGTTGAGGTTGTTGTTGAATTTGTTGGTGTTTTTCAATGTTGAGGTTGTTGTTGTTTTTCAATGTTGAAGTTGTTGTTGAATTTGTTGGTGTTTTTCCATGTTTAGTTTGTTGTTGTTTTTCAATGTTGAGGTTGTTGTTGAATTTGTTGGTGTTTTTCAATGTTGAGGTTGTTGTTGTTTTTCAATGTTGAGGTTGTTGTTGAATTTGTTGGTGCTTTTCAATGTTGAGGTTGTTGGTGTTTTTCAATGTTCAGGTTGTTGTTGAATTTGTTGGTGTTTTTCAATGTTGAGGTTGTTGTTGAATTTGTTGGTGTTTTTCAATGTTGAGGTTGTTGTTGTTTTTCAATGTTGAGGTTGTTGTTGAGTTTGTTGGTGTTTTTCAATGTTGAGGTTGTTGTTGAATTTGTTGGTGTTTTTCAATGTTGAGGTTGTTGCTGAATTTGTTGGCGTTTTACAATGCTGATGTTGTTGTTGTTTTTAAATGTTGGGGTTGTTGTTGAATTTGTTGGTGTTTTTCAATTTTGAGGATGTTTTTGTTTTTCAATGTTGAGGTTGTTGTTGAATTTGTTGGTGTTTTTCCATGATGAGGTTGTTGTTGTTTTTCAAAGTTGAGGTTGTTGTTGAATTTGTTGGTGTTTTTCAATGTCGGGGTTGTTGTTGAATTTGTTGGTGTTTTTCTATGTTGAATTTTTTGTTGTATTTGTTCCTGTTTTTCAATGTTGAGGTTGTTGTTTTTCAATTTCGAGGTTGTTGTTGAATTTGTTGGTGTTTTTCAATGTTGAGGTTGTTGTTGAATTTGTTGGTGTTTTTCAATGTTGAGGTTGTTGTTGAATTTGTTGGTGTTTTTCAATGTTTAGTTTGTTGTTGTTTTTCAATGTTGAGGTTGTTGTTGAATTTGTTGGTGTTTTTCAATGTTGAGGTTGTTGTTGTTTTTCAATGTTGAGGTTGTTGTTGAATTTGTTGGTGCTTTTCAATGTTGAGGTTGTTGGTGTTTTTCAATGTTCAGGTTGTTGTTGAATTTGTTGGTGTTTTTCAAAGTTGAGGTTGTTGTTGAATTTGTTGGTGTTTTTCAATGTTGAGGTTGTTGTTGTTTTTCAATGTTGAGGTTGTTGTTGAGTTTGTTGGTGTTGTTCAATGTTGAGGTTGTTGTTGAAATTGTTGGTGTTTTTCAATGTTGAGGTTGTTGTTGAATTTGTTGGTGTTTTTCAATGCTGAGGTTGTTGTTGTTTTTAAATGTTGGGGTTGTTGTTGAATTTGTTGGTGTTTTTCAATTTTGAGGATGTTTTTGTTTTTCAATGTTGAGGTTGTTGTTGAATTTGTTGGTGTTTTTCCATGATGAGGTTGTTGTTGTTTTTCAATGTTGAGGTTGTTGTTGAATTTGTTGGTGTTTTTCAATGTTGAGATTGTTGTTGTTTTTCAATGTTGAGGTTGTTGTTGTATTTGTTGGTGTTTTTCAATTTCGAGGTTGTTGTTGAATTTGTTGGTGTTTTTCAATGTTGAGGTTGTTGTTGAATTTGTTGGTGTTTTTCAATGTTGAGGTTGTTGTTGTTTTTCAATGTTGAGGTTGTTGTTGAATTTGTTGGTGTTTTTCAATGTTGAGGTTGTTGTTGAATTTGTTGGTGTTTTTCAATGTTGAGGTTGTTGTTGTTTTTCAATGTTGAGGTTGTTGTTGAATTTGTTGGTGTTTTTCAATGTTGAGTTTGTTCTTGTTTTTGAATGTTGAGGTTCTTGTTGAATTTGTTGGTGTTTTTCAATGTTGAGGTTGTTGTTGTTTTTCAATGTTGAGGTTGTTGTTGAATTTGTTGGTGTTTTTCAATGTTGAGGTTGTTGTTGTTTTTCAATGTTGAGGTTGTTGTTGAATTTGTTGTTGTTTTTCAATGTTGAGGTTGTTGTTGAATTTGTTGGTGTTTTTCAATGTTGAGGTTGTTGTTGAATTTGTTGGTGTTTTTCAATGATGAGGTTGTTGTTGTTTTTCAATTTTGAGGTTGTTGAATTTGTGGGTGTTTTTCAATCTTGAGTTTGTTGTTGAATTTGTTGGTGTTTTTCAATGTTGAGGTTGTTGTTGAATTTGTTGGTGTTTTTCAATGTTGAGGTTGTTGTTATTTTTCAATGTTGAGGTTGTTGTTGAGTTTGTTGGTCTTTTTCAATGTTGAGGTTGATTTTGAATTTGAGGGTGTTTTTCAATGTCGAGGTTGTTGTTGAATTTGTTGGTGTTTTTCAATGTTGAGGTTGTTGTTGTTTTTCAATGTTGAGGTTGTTGTTGAATTTGTTGGTGTTTTTCAATGTTGAGATTGTTGTTGTTTTTCAATGTTGAGGTTGTTGTTGAATTTGTTGGTGTTTATAAATGTTGAGGTTGTTGTTGAATTTGCTGGTGTTTTGCAATTTTGAGGTGGTTGTTGTTTTTCAATGTTGAGGTTGTTGTTGAATTTGTTGGTGTTTTTCAATGTTGAGGTTGTTGTTGTTTTTCAATGTTGAGGTTGTTGCTGAATTTGTTGGTGTTTTTCAATGTTGAGGTTGTTGTTGAATTTGTTGGTGTTTTTCAATGTTGAGGTTGTTGTTGTTTTTCAATGTTGAGGTTGTTGTTGTATTTGTTGGTGTTTTTCAATTTCGAGGTTGTTGTTGAATTTGTTGCTGTTTTTCAATGTTGAAGTTGTTGTTGAATTTGTTGGTGTTTTTCAATGTTGAGGTTGTTGTTGTTTTTCAATGTTGAGGTTGTTGTTGAATTTGTTGGTGTTTTTCAATGTTGAGGTTGTTGTTGTTTTTCAATGCTGAGGTTGTTGTTGAATTTGTTGGTGTTTTTCAATGTTGAGGTTGTTGTTGAATTTGTTGGTGTTTTTCAATGTTGAGGTTGTTGTTGTTTTTCAATGTTGAGGCTGTTGTTGAATTTGTTGGTGTTTTTCAATGTTTAGGTTGTTGTTGTTTTTCAATGTTGAGGTTGTTGTTGAATTTGTTGGTGTTTTTCAATGTTGAGGTTGTTGTTGAATTTGTTGGTGTTTTTCAATGTTGAAGTTGTTGTTGTTTTTCAATGTTGAGGTTGTTGTTGAATTTGTTGGTGTTTTTCAATGTTGAGTTTGTTGTTGTTTTTCAATGTTGAGGTTGTTGTTGTTTTTCAATGTTGAGGTTGTTGTTGAATTTGTTGGTGGTTTTCAATGTTGAGGTTGTTGTTGTTTTTCAATGTTGAGGTTGTTGTTGAATTTGTTGGTGCTTTTCAATGTTGAGATTGTTGTTGAATTTCTTGGTGTTTTTCAATGTTGCGGTTGTTGTTGTTTTTCAATGTTGAGTTTGTTGTTGAATTTGTTGGTGTTTTTCAATGTTGAGTTTGTTGTTGAATTTGTTGGTGTTTTTCAATTTCGAGGTTGTTGTTGAATTTGTTAGTGTTTTTCAATGTTGAGGTTGTTGTTGAATTTGTTGGTGTTTTTCAATGTTGAGGTTGTTGTTGAATTTGTTGGTGTTTTTCAATGTTGAGGTTGTTGATGTTTTTCAATGTTGAGGTTGTTGTTGTATTTGTTGGTGTTTTTCAATTTCGAGGTGGTTGTTGAATTTGTTGGTGTTTTTCAATGTTGAGGTTGTTGTTGTTTTTCAATGCTGAGGTTGTTGTTGAATTTGTTGGTGTTTTTCAATGTAGAGGTTGTTGTTGTTTTTCAATGTTGAGTTTGTTGTTGAATTTGTTGGTGTTTTTCAATGTTGAGGTTGTTGTTGAATTTGTTGGTGTTTTTCAATGTTGAGGTTGTTGTTGTTTTTCAATGTTGAGGTTTTTGTTGAATTTGTTGGTGTTTTTCAATGCAGAGGTTGTTGTTGTTTTTCAATGTTGAGTTTGTTGTTGAATTTGTTGGTGTTTTTCAATGTTGAGATTGTTGTTGAATTTGTTGGTGTTTTTCAATGTTTAGTTTGTTGTTGTTTTTCAATGTTGAGGTTGTTGTTGAATTTGTTGGTGTTTTTCAATGTTGAGGTTGTTGTTGTTTTTCAATGTTGAGGTTGTTGTTGAATTTGTTGGTGCTTTTCAATGTTGAGGTTGTTGGTGTTTTTCAATGTTCAGGTTGTTGTTGAATTTGTTGTTGTTTTTCAATGTTGAGGTTGTTGTTGAATTTGTTGGTGTTTTTCAATGTTGAGGTTGTTGTTGTTTTTCAATGTTGAGGTTGTTGTTGAGTTTGTTGGTGTTTTTCAATGTTGAGGTTGTTGTTGAATTTGTTGGTGTTTTTCAATGTTGAGGTTGTTGTTGTTTTTCAATGTTGAGGTTGTTGTTGAGTTTGTTGGTGTTGTTCAATGTTGAGGTTGTTGTTGAAATTGTTGGTGTTTTTCAATGTTGAGGTTGTTGTTGAATTTGTTGGTGTTTTTCAATGCTGAGGTTGTTGTTGTTTTTAAATGTTGGGGTTGTTGTTGAATTTGTTGGTGTTTTTCAATTTTGAGGATGTTTTTGTTTTTCAATGTTGAGGTTGTTGTTGAATTTGTTGGTGTTTTTCCATGATGAGGTTGTTGTTGTTTTTCAATGTTGAGGTTGTTGTTGAATTTGTTGGTGTTTTTCAATGTTGAGATTGTTGTTGTTTTTCAATGTTGAGGTTGTTGTTGTATTTGTTGGTGTTTTTCAATTTCGAGGTTGTTGTTGAATTTGTTGTTGTTTTTCAATGTTGAAGTTGTTGTTGAATTTGTTGGTGTTTTTCAATGTTGAGGTTGTTGTTGTTTTTCAATGTTGAGGTTGTTGTTGAATTTGTTGGTGTTTTTCAATGTTGAGGTTGTTGTTGAATTTGTTGGTGTTTTTCAATGTTGAGGTTGTTGTTGTTTTTCAATGTTGAGGTTGTTGTTGAATTTGTTGGTGTTTTTCAATGTTGAGTTTGTTGTTGTTTTTGAATGTTGAGGTTCTTGTTGAATTTGTTGGTGTTTTTCAATGTTGAGGTTGTTGTTGTTTTTCAATGTTGAGGTTGTTGTTGAATTTGTTGGTGTTTTTCAATGTTGAGGTTGTTGTTGTTTTTCAATGTTGAGGTTGTTGTTGAATTTGTTGTTGTTTTTCAATGTTGAGGTTGTTGTTGAATTTGTTGGTGTTTTTCAATGTTGAGGTTGTTGTTGAATTTGTTGGTGTTTTTCAATGATGAGGTTGTTGTTGTTTTTCAATTTTGAGGTTGTTGAATTTGTGGGTGTTTTTCAATCTTGAGTTTGTTGTTGAATTTGTTGGTGTTTTTCAATGTTGAGGTTGTTGTTGAATTTGTTGGTGTTTTTCAATGTTGAGGTTGTTGTTATTTTTCAATGTTGAGGTTGTTGTTGAGTTTGTTGGTCTTTTTCAATGTTGAGGTTGATTTTGAATTTGAGGGTGTTTTTCAATGTCGAGGTTGTTGTTGAATTTGTTGGTGTTTTTCAATGTTGAGGTTGTTGTTGTTTTTCAATGTTGAGGTTGTTGTTGAATTTGTTGGTGTTTTTCAATGTTGAGATTGTTGTTGTTTTTCAATGTTGAGGTTGTTGTTGAATTTGTTGGTGTTTATAAATGTTGAGGTTGTTGTTGAATTTGCTGGTGTTTTGCAATTTTGAGGTGGTTGTTGTTTTTCAATGTTGAGGTTGTTGTTGAATTTGTTGGTGTTTTTCAATGTTGAGGTTGTTGTTGTTTTTCAATGTTGAGGTTGTTGCTGAATTTGTTGGTGTTTTTCAATGTTGAGGTTGTTGTTGAATTTGTTGGTGTTTTTCAATGTTGAGGTTGTTGTTGTTTTTCAATGTTGAGGTTGTTGTTGTATTTGTTGGTGTTTTTCAATTTCGAGGTTGTTGTTGAATTTGTTGCTGTTTTTCAATGTTGAAGTTGTTGTTGAATTTGTTGGTGTTTTTCAATGTTGAGGTTGTTGTTGTTTTTCAATGTTGAGGTTGTTGTTGAATTTGTTGGTGTTTTTCAATGTTGAGGTTGTTGTTGTTTTTCAATGCTGAGGTTGTTGTTGAATTTGTTGGTGTTTTTCAATGTTGAGGTTGTTGTTGAATTTGTTGGTGTTTTTCAATGTTGAGGTTGTTGTTGTTTTTCAATGTTGAGGCTGTTGTTGAATTTGTTGGTGTTTTTCAATGTTTAGGTTGTTGTTGTTTTTCAATGTTGAGGTTGTTGTTGAATTTGTTGGTGTTTTTCAATGTTGAGGTTGTTGTTGAATTTGTTGGTGTTTTTCAATGTTCAGGTTGTTGTTGTTTTTCAATGTTGAGGTTGTTGTTGAATTTGTTGGTGTTTTTCAATGTTGAGTTTGTTGTTGTTTTTCAATGTTGAGGTTGTTGTTGTTTTTCAATGTTGAGGTTGTTGTTGAATTTGTTGGTGGTTTTCAATGTTGAGGTTGTTGTTGTTTTTCAATGTTGAGGTTGTTGTTGAATTTGTTGGTGCTTTTCAATGTTGAGATTGTTGTTGAATTTCTTGGTGTTTTTCAATGTTGCGGTTGTTGTTGTTTTTCAATGTTGAGTTTGTTGTTGAATTTGTTGGTGTTTTTCAATGTTGAGTTTGTTGTTGAATTTGTTGGTGTTTTTCAATTTCGAGGTTGTTGTTGAATTTGTTAGTGTTTTTCAATGTTGAGGTTGTTGTTGAATTTGTTGGTGTTTTTCAATGTTGAGGTTGTTGTTGAATTTGTTGGTGTTTTTCAATGTTGAGGTTGTTGATGTTTTTCAATGTTGAGGTTGTTGTTGTATTTGTTGGTGTTTTTCAATTTCGAGGTGGTTCTTGAATTTGTTGGTGTTTTTCAATGTTGAGGTTGTTGTTGTTTTTCAATGCTGAGGTTGTTGTTGAATTTGTTGGTGTTTTTCAATGTAGAGGTTGTTGTTGTTTTTCAATGTTGAGTTTGTTGTTGAATTTGTTGGTGTTTTTCAATGTTGAGGTTGTTGTTGAATTTGTTGGTGTTTTTCAATGTTGAGGTTGTTGTTGTTTTTCAATGTTGAGGTTTTTGTTGAATTTGTTGGTGTTTTTCAATGCAGAGGTTGTTGTTGTTTTTCAATGTTGAGTTTGTTGTTGAATTTGTTGGTGTTTTTCAATGTTGAGATTGTTGTTGAATTTGTTGGTGTTTTTCAATGTTTAGTTTGTTGTTGTTTTTCAATGTTGAGGTTGTTGTTGAATTTGTTGGTGTTTTTCAATGTTGAGGTTGTTGTTGTTTTTCAATGTTGAGGTTGTTGTTGAATTTGTTGGTGCTTTTCAATGTTGAGGTTGTTGGTGTTTTTCAATGTTCAGGTTGTTGTTGAATTTGTTGTTGTTTTTCAATGTTGAGGTTGTTGTTGAATTTGTTGGTGTTTTTCAATGTTGAGGTTGTTGTTGTTTTTCAATGTTGAGGTTGTTGTTGAGTTTGTTGGTGTTTTTCAATGTTGAGGTTGTTGTTGAATTTGTTGGTGTTTTTCAATGTTGAGTTTGTTGTTGAATTTGTTGGTGTTTTTCAATGCTGAGGTTGTTGTTGTTTTTAAATGTTGGGGTTGTTGTTGAATTTGTTGGTGTTTTTCAATTTTGAGGATGTTTTTGTTTTTCAATGTTGAGGTTGTTGTTGAATTTGTTGGTGTTTTTCCATGATGAGGTTGTTGTTGTTTTTCAAAGTTGAGGTTGTTGTTGAATTTGTTGGTGTTTTTCAATGTCGGGGTTGTTGTTGAATTTGTTGGTGTTTTTCTATGTTGAATTTTTTGTTGAATTTGTTGGTGTTTTTCAATGTTGAGGTTGTTGTTTTTCAATGTTGAGGTTGTTGTTGAATTTGTTGGCGTTTTTAAATGTTGAGGTTGTTGTTGAAAATGTTGGTGTTTTCAATTTTGAGGTTTTTGTTGAATTTGTTGGTGTTTTTCAATGTTGAGGTTGTTGTTATTTTTCAATGTTGAGGTTGTTGATGTTTTTCAATTTGAGGTTGTTGTTGAATTTGTTGGTGTCTTTCAATGTTGAGGTTGTTGTTGAATTTGTTGGTGTTTTTCAATTTCGAGGTTGTTGTTGAATTTGTTAGTGTTTTTCAATATTGAGCTTGTTGTTGAAATTGTCGGATTTTTTCAATGTTGAGGTTGTTGTTGAATTTGTTGGTGTTTTTCAATGTTGAGGTTGTTGTTGTTTTTCAATGTTGAGGTTGTTGTTGAATTTGTTGGTGTTTTTCAATGTTTAGGTTGTTGTTGTTTTTCAATGTTGAGGTTGTTGTTGAATTTGTTGGTGTTTTTCAATGTTGAGGTTGTTGTTGAATTTGTTGGTGTTTTTCAATGTTGAGGTTGTTGTTGTTTTTCAATGTTGAGGTTGTTGTTGAATTTGTTGGTGTTTTTCAATGTTGAGGTTGTTGTTGTTTTTCAATGCTGAGGTTGTTGTTGAATTTGTTGGTGTTTTTCAATGTAGAGGTTGTTGTTGTTTTTCAATGTTGAGTTTGTTGTTGAATTTGTTGGTGTTTTTCAATGTTGAGGTTGTTGTTGAATTTGTTGGTGTTTTTCAATGTTGAGGTTGTTGTTGTTTTTCAATGTTGAGGTTGTTGTTGAATTTGTTGGTGTTTTTCAATGCAGAGGTTGTTGTTGTTTTTCAATGTTGAGTTTGTTGTTGAATTTGTTGGTGTTTTTCAATGTTGAGATTGTTGTTGAATTTGTTGGTGTTTTTCAATGTTTAGTTTGTTGTTGTTTTTCAATGTTGAGGTTGTTGTTGAATTTGTTGGTGTTTTTCAATGTTGAGGTTGTTGTTGTTTTTCAATGTTGAGGTTGTTGTTGAATTTGTTGGTGCTTTTAAATGTTGAGGTTGTTGGTGTTTTTCAATGTTCAGGTTGTTGTTGAATTTGTTGTTGTTTTTCAATGTTGAGGTTGTTGTTGAATTTGTTGGTGTTTTTCAATGTTGAGGTTGTTGTTGTTTTTCAATGTTGAGGTTGTTGTTGAGTTTGTTGGTGTTTTTCAATGTTGAGGTTGTTGTTGAATTTGTTGGTGTTTTTCAATGTTGAGTTTGTTGTTGAATTTGTTGGTGTTTTTCAATGCTGAGGTTGTTGTTGTTTTTAAATGTTGGGGTTGTTGTTGAATTTGTTGGTGTTTTTCAATTTTGAGGATGTTTTTGTTTTTCAATGTTGAGGTTGTTGTTGAATTTGTTGGTGTTTTTCCATGATGAGGTTGTTGTTGTTTTTCAAAGTTGAGGTTGTTGTTGAATTTGTTGGTGTTTTTCAATGTCGGGGTTGTTGTTGAATTTGTTGGTGTTTTTCTATGTTGAATTTTTTGTTGAATTTGTTGGTGTTTTTCAATGTTGAGGTTGTTGTTTTTCAATGTTGAGGTTGTTGTTGAATTTGTTGGCGTTTTTAAATGTTGAGGTTGTTGTTGAAAATGTTGGTGTTTTCAATTTTGAGGTTTTTGTTGAATTTGTTGGTGTTTTTCAATGTTGAGGTTGTTGTTATTTTTCAATGTTGAGGTTGTTGATGTTTTTCAATTTGAGGTTGTTGTTGAATTTGTTGGTGTCTTTCAATGTTGAGGTTGTTGTTGAATTTGTTGGTGTTTTTCAATTTCGAGGTTGTTGTTGAATTTGTTAGTGTTTTTCAATATTGAGCTTGTTGTTGAAATTGTCGGATTTTTTCAATGTTGAGGTTGTTGTTGAATTTGTTGGTGTTTTTCAATGTTGAGGTTGTTGTTGTTTTTCAATGTTGAGGTTGTTGTTGAATTTGTTGGTGTTTTTCAATGTTTAGGTTGTTGTTGTTTTTCAATGTTGAGGTTGTTGTTGAATTTGTTGGTGTTTTTCAATGTTGAGGTTGTTGTTGAATTTGTTGGTGTTTTTCAATGTTGAGGTTGTTGTTGTTTTTCAATGTTGAGGTTGTTGTTGAATTTGTTGGTGTTTTTCAATGTTGAGGTTGTTGTTGTTTTTCAATGTTGAGGTTGTTGTTGAATTTGTTGGTGTTTTTCAGTGTTGAGTTTGTTGTTGTTTTTCAATGTTGAAGTTGTTGTTGTTTTTCAATGTTGAGGTTGTTGTTGAATTTGTTGGTGTTTTTCAATGTTGAGGTTGTTGTTTTTCAATGTTGAGGTTGTTGTTGAATTTGTTGGTGCTTTTCAATGTCGAGGTTGTTGTTGAATTTGTTGGTGTTTTTCAATGTTGAGGTTGTTGTTGTTTTTCAATGTTGAGGTTGTTGTTGAATTTGTTGGGGTTTTTCAATGTTGAGTTTGTTGTTGAATTTTTTGGTGTTTTTCAATTTCGAGGTTGTTGTTGAATTTGTTGGTGTTTTTCAATGTTGAGGTTGTTGTTGAATTTGTTGGTGTTTTTCAATGTTGAGGTTGTTGTTGAATTTGTTGGTGTTTTTCAATGTTGAGGTTGTTGTTGTTTTTCAATGTTGAAGTTGTTGTTGAATTTGTTGGTGTTTTTCCATGTTTAGTTTGTTGTTGTTTTTCAATGTTGAGGTTGTTGTTGAATTTGTTGGTGTTTTTCAATGTTGAGGTTGTTGTTGTTTTTCAATGTTGAGGTTGTTGTTGAATTTGTTGGTGCTTTTCAATGTTGAGGTTGTTGGTGTTTTTCAATGTTCAGGTTGTTGTTGAATTTGTTGGTGTTTTTCAATGTTGAGGTTGTTGTTGAATTTGTTGGTGTTTTTCAATGTTGAGGTTGTTGTTGTTTTTCAATGTTGAGGTTGTTGTTGAGTTTGTTGGTGTTTTTCAATGTTGAGGTTGTTGTTGAATTTGTTGGTGTTTTTCAATGTTGAGGTTGTTGTTGAATTTGTTGGTGTTTTACAATGCTGATGTTGTTGTTGTTTTTAAATGTTGGGGTTGTTGTTGAATTTGTTGGTGTTTTTCAATTTTGAGGATGTTTTTGTTTTTCAATGTTGAGGTTGTTGTTGAATTTGTTGGTGTTTTTCCATGATGAGGTTGTTGTTGTTTTTCAAAGTTGAGGTTGTTGTTGAATTTGTTGGTGTTTTTCAATGTCGGGGTTGTTGTTGAATTTGTTGGTGTTTTTCTATGTTGAATTTTTTGTTGTATTTGTTCCTGTTTTTCAATGTTGAGGTTGTTGATTTTCAATTTCGAGGTTGTTGTTGAATTTGTTGGTGTTTTTCAATGTTGAGGTTGTTGTTGAATTTGTTGGTGTTTTTCAATGTTGAGGTTGTTGTTGAATTTGTTGGTGTTTTTCAATGTTTAGTTTGTTGTTGTTTTTCAATGTTGAAGTTGTTGTTGAATTTGTTGGTGTTTTTCAATGTTGAGGTTGTTGTTGTTTTTCAATGTTGAGGTTGTTGTTGAATTTGTTGGTGCTTTTCAATGTTGAGGTTGTTGGTGTTTTTCTATGTTCAGGTTGTTGTTGAATTTGTTGGTGTTTTTCAATGTTGAGGTTGTTGTTGAATTTGTTGGTGTTTTTCAATGTTGAGGTTGTTGTTGTTTTTCAATGTTGAGGTTGTTGTTGAGTTTGTTGGTGTTGTTCAATGTTGAGGTTGTTGTTGAAATTGTTGGTGTTTTTCAATGTTGAGGTTGTTGTTGAATTTGTTGGTGTTTTTCAATGCTGAGGTTGTTGTTGTTTTTAAATGTTGGGGTTGTTGTTGAATTTGTTGGTGTTTTTCAATTTTGAGGATGTTTTTGTTTTTCAATGTTGAGGTTGTTGTTGAATTTGTTGGTGTTTTTCCATGATGAGGTTGTTGTTGTTTTTCAAAGTTGAGGTTGTTGTTGAATTTGTTGGTGTTTTTCAATGTCGGGGTTGTTGTTGAATTTGTTGGTGTTTTTCTATGTTGAATTTTTTGTTGAATTTGTTGGTGTTTTTCAATGTTGAGGTTGTTGTTTTTCAATGTTGAGGTTGTTTTTGAATTTGTTGGCGTTTTTAAATGTTGAGGTTGTTGTTGAATTTGTTGGTGTTTTCAATGTTGAGGTTTTTGTTGAATTTGTTGGTGTTTTTCAATGTTGAGGTTGTTGTTATTTTTCAATGTTGAGGTTGTTGATGTTTTTCAATTTGAGGTTGTTGTTGAATTTGTTGGTGTCTTTCAATGTTGAGGTTGTTGTTGAATTTGTTGGTGTTTTTCAATTTCGAGGTTGTTCTTGAATTTGTTAGTGTTTTTCAATATTGAGCTTGTTGTTGAAATTGTCGGATTTTTTCAATGTTGAGGTTGTTGTTGAATTTGTTGGTGTTTTTCAATGTTGAGGTTGTTGTTGTTTTTCAATGTTGAGGTTGTTGTTGAATTTGTTGGTGTTTTTCAATGTTTAGGTTGTTGTTGTTTTTCAATGTTGAGGTTGTTGTTGAATTTGTTGGTGTTTTTCAATGTTGAGGTTGTTGTTGAATTTGTTGGTGTTTTTCAATGTTGAGGTTGTTGTTGTTTTTCAATGTTGAGGTTGTTGTTGAATTTGTTGGTGTTTTTCAATGTTGAGGTTGTTGTTGTTTTTCAATGTTGAGGTTGTTGTTGAATTTGTTGGTGTTTTTCAATGTTGGGTTTGTTGTTGTTTTTCAATGTTGAGGTTGTTGTTGTTTTTCAATGTTGAGGTTGTTGTTGAATTTGTTGGTGTTTTTCAATGTTGAGTTTGTTGTTTTTCAATGTTGAGGTTGTTGTTGAATTTGTTGGTGCTTTTCAATGTCGAGGTTGTTGTTGAATTTGTTGGTGTTTTTCAATGTTGAGGTTGTTGTTGTTTTTCAATGTTGAGGTTGTTGTTGAATTTGTTGGGGTTTTTCAATGTTGAGTTTGTTGTTGAATTTTTTGGTGTTTTTCAATTTCGAGGTTGTTGTTGAATTTGTTGGTGTTTTTCAATGTTGAGGTTGTTGTTGAATTTGTTGGTGTTTTTCAATGTTGAGGTTGTTGTTGAATTTGTTGGTGTTTTTCAATGTTGAGGTTGTTGTTGTTTTTCAATGTTGAAGTTGTTGTTGAATTTGTTGGTGTTTTTCCATGTTTAGTTTGTTGTTGTTTTTCAATGTTGAGGTTGTTGTTGAATTTGTTGGTGTTTTTCAATGTTGAGTTTGTTGTTGTTTTTCAATGTTGAGGTTGTTGTTGAATTTGTTGGTGCTTTTCAATGTTGAGGTTGTTGGTGTTTTTCAAAGTTCAGGTTGTTGTTGAATTTGTTGGTGTTTTTCAATGTTGAGGTTGTTGTTGAATTTGTTGGTGTTTTTCAATGTTGAGGTTGTTGTTGTTTTTCAATGTTGAGGTTGTTGTTGAATTTGTTGGTGTTTTTCAATGTTGAGGTTGTTGTTGTTTTTCAATGTTGAGGTTGTTGTTGAATTTGTTGGTGTTTTTCAATGTTGAGTTTGTTGTTGTTTTTCAATGTTGAAGTTCTTGTTGTTTTTCAATGTTGAGGTTGTTGTTGAATTTGTTGGTGTTTTTCAATGTTGAGGTTGTTGTTTTTCAATGTTGAGGTTGTTGTTGAATTTGTTGGTGCTTTTCAATGTCGAGGTTGTTGTTGACTTTGTTGGTGTTTTTCAATGTTGAGGTTGTTGTTGTTTTTCAATGTTGAGGTTGTTGTTGAATTTGTTGGTGTTTTTCAATGTTGAGGTTGTTGTTGTTTTTCAATGCTGAGGTTGTTGTTGAATTTGTTGGTGTTTTTCAATGTTGAGGTTGTTGTTGAATTTGTTGGTGTTTTTCAATGTTGAGGTTGTTGTTGTTTTTCAATGTTGAGGCTGTTGTTGAATTTGTTGTTGTTTTTCAATGTTTAGGTTGTTGTTGTTTTTCAATGTTGAGGTTGTTGTTGAATTTGTTGGTGTTTTTCAATGTTGAGGTTGTTGTTGAATTTGTTGGTGTTTTTCAATGTTCAGGTTGTTGTTGTTTTTCAATGTTGAGGTTGTTGTTGAATTTGTTGGTGTTTTTCAATGTTGAGTTTGTTGTTGTTTTTCAATGTTGAGGTTGTTGTTGTTTTTCAATGTTGAGGTTGTTGTTGAATTTGTTGGTGGTTTTCAATGTTGAGGTTGTTGTTGTTTTTCAATGTTGAGGTTGTTGTTGAATTTGTTGGTGCTTTTCAATGTTGAGATTGTTGTTGAATTTCTTGGTGTTTTTCAATGTTGCGGTTGTTGTTGTTTTTCAATGTTGAGTTTGTTGTTGAATTTGTTGGTGTTTTTCAATGTTGAGTTTGTTGTTGAATTTGTTGGTGTTTTTCAATTTCGAGGTTGTTGTTGAATTTGTTAGTGTTTTTCAATGTTGAGGTTGTTGTTGAATTTGTTGGTGTTTTTCAATGTTGAGGTTGTTGTTGAATTTGTTGGTGTTTTTCAATGTTGAGGTTGTTGATGTTTTTCAATGTTGAGGTTGTTGTTGTATTTGTTGGTGTTTTTCAATTTCGAGGTGGTTGTTGAATTTGTTGGTGTTTTTCAATGTTGAGGTTGTTGTTGTTTTTCAATGCTGAGGTTGTTGTTGAATTTGTTGGTGTTTTTCAATGTAGAGGTTGTTGTTGTTTTTCAATGTTGAGTTTGTTGTTGAATTTGTTGGTGTTTTTCAATGTTGAGGTTGTTGTTGAATTTGTTGGTGTTTTTCAATGTTGAGGTTGTTGTTGTTTTTCAATGTTGAGGTTTTTGTTGAATTTGTTGGTGTTTTTCAATGCAGAGGTTGTTGTTGTTTTTCAATGTTGAGTTTGTTGTTGAATTTGTTGGTGTTTTTCAATGTTGAGATTGTTGTTGAATTTGTTGGTGTTTTTCAATGTTTAGTTTGTTGTTGTTTTTCAATGTTGAGGTTGTTGTTGAATTTGTTGGTGTTTTTCAATGTTGAGGTTGTTGTTGTTTTTCAATGTTGAGGTTGTTGTTGAATTTGTTGGTGCTTTTCAATGTTGAGGTTGTTGGTGTTTTTCAATGTTCAGGTTGTTGTTGAATTTGTTGTTGTTTTTCAATGTTGAGGTTGTTGTTGAATTTGTTGGTGTTTTTCAATGTTGAGGTTGTTGTTGTTTTTCAATGTTGAGGTTGTTGTTGAGTTTGTTGGTGTTTTTCAATGTTGAGGTTGTTGTTGAATTTGTTGGTGTTTTTCAATGTTGAGTTTGTTGTTGAATTTGTTGGTGTTTTTCAATGCTGAGGTTGTTGTTGTTTTTAAATGTTGGGGTTGTTGTTGAATTTGTTGGTGTTTTTCAATTTTGAGGATGTTTTTGTTTTTCAATGTTGAGGTTGTTGTTGAATTTGTTGGTGTTTTTCCATGATGAGGTTGTTGTTGTTTTTCAAAGTTGAGGTTGTTGTTGAATTTGTTGGTGTTTTTCAATGTCGGGGTTGTTGTTGAATTTGTTGGTGTTTTTCTATGTTGAATTTTTTGTTGAATTTGTTGGTGTTTTTCAATGTTGAGGTTGTTGTTTTTCAATGTTGAGGTTGTTGTTGAATTTGTTGGCGTTTTTAAATGTTGAGGTTGTTGTTGAAAATGTTGGTGTTTTCAATTTTGAGGTTTTTGTTGAATTTGTTGGTGTTTTTCAATGTTGAGGTTGTTGTTATTTTTCAATGTTGAGGTTGTTGATGTTTTTCAATTTGAGGTTGTTGTTGAATTTGTTGGTGTCTTTCAATGTTGAGGTTGTTGTTGAATTTGTTGGTGTTTTTCAATTTCGAGGTTGTTGTTGAATTTGTTAGTGTTTTTCAATATTGAGCTTGTTGTTGAAATTGTCGGATTTTTTCAATGTTGAGGTTGTTGTTGAATTTGTTGGTGTTTTTCAATGTTGAGGTTGTTGTTGTTTTTCAATGTTGAGGTTGTTGTTGAATTTGTTGGTGTTTTTCAATGTTTAGGTTGTTGTTGTTTTTCAATGTTGAGGTTGTTGTTGAATTTGTTGGTGTTTTTCAATGTTGAGGTTGTTGTTGAATTTGTTGGTGTTTTTCAATGTTGAGGTTGTTGTTGTTTTTCAATGTTGAGGTTGTTGTTGAATTTGTTGGTGTTTTTCAATGTTGAGGTTGTTGTTGTTTTTCAATGCTGAGGTTGTTGTTGAATTTGTTGGTGTTTTTCAATGTAGAGGTTGTTGTTGTTTTTCAATGTTGAGTTTGTTGTTGAATTTGTTGGTGTTTTTCAATGTTGAGGTTGTTGTTGAATTTGTTGGTGTTTTTCAATGTTGAGGTTGTTGTTGTTTTTCAATGTTGAGGTTGTTGTTGAATTTGTTGGTGTTTTTCAATGCAGAGGTTGTTGTTGTTTTTCAATGTTGAGTTTGTTGTTGAATTTGTTGGTGTTTTTCAATGTTGAGATTGTTGTTGAATTTGTTGGTGTTTTTCAATGTTTAGTTTGTTGTTGTTTTTCAATGTTGAGGTTGTTGTTGAATTTGTTGGTGTTTTTCAATGTTGAGGTTGTTGTTGTTTTTCAATGTTGAGGTTGTTGTTGAATTTGTTGGTGCTTTTCAATGTTGAGGTTGTTGGTGTTTTTCAATGTTCAGGTTGTTGTTGAATTTGTTGTTGTTTTTCAATGTTGAGGTTGTTGTTGAATTTGTTGGTGTTTTTCAATGTTGAGGTTGTTGTTGTTTTTCAATGTTGAGGTTGTTGTTGAGTTTGTTGGTGTTTTTCAATGTTGAGGTTGTTGTTGAATTTGTTGGTGTTTTTCAATGTTGAGTTTGTTGTTGAATTTGTTGGTGTTTTTCAATGCTGAGGTTGTTGTTGTTTTTAAATGTTGGGGTTGTTGTTGAATTTGTTGGTGTTTTTCAATTTTGAGGATGTTTTTGTTTTTCAATGTTGAGGTTGTTGTTGAATTTGTTGGTGTTTTTCCATGATGAGGTTGTTGTTGTTTTTCAAAGTTGAGGTTGTTGTTGAATTTGTTGGTGTTTTTCAATGTCGGGGTTGTTGTTGAATTTGTTGGTGTTTTTCTATGTTGAATTTTTTGTTGAATTTGTTGGTGTTTTTCAATGTTGAGGTTGTTGTTTTTCAATGTTGAGGTTGTTGTTGAATTTGTTGGCGTTTTTAAAAGTTGAGGTTGTTGTTGAAAATGTTGGTGCTTTCAATTTTGAGGTTTTTGTTGAATTTGTTGGTGTTTTTCAATGTTGAGGTTGTTGTTATTTTTCAATGTTGAGGTTGTTGATGTTTTTCAATTTGAGGTTGTTGTTGAATTTGTTGGTGTCTTTCAATGTTGAGGTTGTTGTTGAATTTGTTGGTGTTTTTCAATTTCGAGGTTGTTGTTGAATTTGTTAGTGTTTTTCAATATTGAGCTTGTTGTTGAAATTGTCGGATTTTTTCAATGTTGAGGTTGTTGTTGAATTTGTTGGTGTTTTTCAATGTTGAGGTTGTTGTTGTTTTTCAATGTTGAGGTTGTTGTTGAATTTGTTGGTGTTTTTCAATGTTTAGGTTGTTGTTGTTTTTCAATGTTGAGGTTGTTGTTGAATTTGTTGGTGTTTTTCAATGTTGAGGTTGTTGTTGAATTTGTTGGTGTTTTTCAATGTTGAGGTTGTTGTTGTTTTTCAATGTTGAGGTTGTTGTTGAATTTGTTGGTGTTTTTCAATGTTGAGGTTGTTGTTGTTTTTCAATGTTGAGGTTGTTGTTGAATTTGTTGGTGTTTTTCAATGTTGAGTTTGTTGTTGTTTTTCAATGTTGAAGTTGTTGTTGTTTTTCAATGTTGAGGTTGTTGTTGAATTTGTTGGTGTTTTTCAATGTTGAGGTTGTTGTTTTTCAATGTTGAGGTTGTTGTTGAATTTGTTGGTGCTTTTCAATGTCGAGGTTGTTGTTGAATTTGTTGGTGTTTTTCAATGTTGAGGTTGTTGTTGTTTTTCAATGTTGAGGTTGTTGTTGAATTTGTTGGGGTTTTTCAATGTTGAGTTTGTTGTTGAATTTTTTGGTGTTTTTCAATTTCGAGGTTGTTGGTGAATTTGTTGGTGTTTTTCAATGTTGAGGTTGTTGTTGAATTTGTTGGTGTTTTTCAATGTTGAGGTTGTTGTTGAATTTGTTGGTGTTTTTCAATGTTGAGGTTGTTGTTGTTTTTCAATGTTGAAGTTGTTGTTGAATTTGTTGGTGTTTTTCCATGTTTAGTTTGTTGTTGTTTTTCAATGTTGAGGTTGTTGTTGAATTTGTTGGTGTTTTTCAATGTTGAGGTTGTTGTTGTTTTTCAATGTTGAGGTTGTTGTTGAATTTGTTGGTGCTTTTCAATGTTGAGGTTGTTGGTGTTTTTCAATGTTCAGGTTGTTGTTGAATTTGTTGGTGTTTTTCAATGTTGAGGTTGTTGTTGAATTTGTTGGTGTTTTTCAATGTTGAGGTTGTTGTTGTTTTTCAATGTTGAGGTTGTTGTTGAGTTTGTTGGTGTTTTTCAATGTTGAGGTTGTTGTTGAATTTGTTGGTATTTTTCAATGTTGAGGTTGTTGAATTTGTTGGTGTTTTACAATGCTGATGTTGTTGTTGTTTTTAAATGTTGGGGTTGTTGTTGAATTTGTTGGTGTTTTTCAATTTTGAGGATGTTTTTGTTTTTCAATGTTGAGGTTGTTGTTGAATTTGTTGGTGTTTTTCCATGATGAGGTTGTTGTTGTTTTTCAAAGTTGAGGTTGTTGTTGAATTTGTTGGTGTTTTTCAATGTCGGGGTTGTTGTTGAATTTGTTGGTGTTTTTCTATGTTGAATTTTTTGTTGTATTTGTTCCTGTTTTTCAATGTTGAGGTTGTTGATTTTCAATTTCGAGGTTGTTGTTGAATTTGTTGGTGTTTTTCAATGTTGAGGTTGTTGTTGAATTTGTTGGTGTTTTTCAATGTTGAGGTTGTTGTTGAATTTGTTGGTGTTTTTCAATGTTTAGTTTGTTGTTGTTTTTCAATGTTGAAGTTGTTGTTGAATTTGTTGGTGTTTTTCAATGTTGAGGTTGTTGTTGTTTTTCAATGTTGAGGTTGTTGTTGAATTTGTTGGTGCTTTTCAATGTTGAGGTTGTTGGTGTTTTTCTATGTTCAGGTTGTTGTTGAATTTGTTGGTGTTTTTCAATGTTGAGGTTGTTGTTGAATTTGTTGGTGTTTTTCAATGTTGAGGTTGTTGTTGTTTTTCAATGTTGAGGTTGTTGTTGAGTTTGTTGGTGTTGTTCAATGTTGAGGTTGTTGTTGAAATTGTTGGTGTTTTTCAATGTTGAGGTTGTTGTTGAATTTGTTGGTGTTTTTCAATGCTGAGGTTGTTGTTGTTTTTAAATGTTGGGGTTGTTGTTGAATTTGTTGGTGTTTTTCAATTTTGAGGATGTTTTTGTTTTTCAATGTTGAGGTTGTTGTTGAATTTGTTGGTGTTTTTCCATGATGAGGTTGTTGTTGTTTTTCAAAGTTGAGGTTGTTGTTGAATTTGTTGGTGTTTTTCAATGTCGGGGTTGTTGTTGAATTTGTTGGTGTTTTTCTATGTTGAATTTTTTGTTGAATTTGTTGGTGTTTTTCAATGTTGAGGTTGTTGTTTTTCAATGTTGAGGTTGTTTTTGAATTTGTTGGCGTTTTTAAATGTTGAGGTTGTTGTTGAATTTGTTGGTGTTTTCAATGTTGAGGTTTTTGTTGAATTTGTTGGTGTTTTTCAATGTTGAGGTTGTTGTTATTTTTCAATGTTGAGGTTGTTGATGTTTTTCAATTTGAGGTTGTTGTTGAATTTGTTGGTGTCTTTCAATGTTGAGGTTGTTGTTGAATTTGTTGGTGTTTTTCAATTTCGAGGTTGTTCTTGAATTTGTTAGTGTTTTTCAATATTGAGCTTGTTGTTGAAATTGTCGGATTTTTTCAATGTTGAGGTTGTTGTTGAATTTGTTGGTGTTTTTCAAAGTTGAGGTTGTTGTTGTTTTTCAATGTTGAGGTTGTTGTTGAATTTGTTGGTGTTTTTCAATGTTTAGGTTGTTGTTGTTTTTCAATGTTGAGGTTGTTGTTGAATTTGTTGGTGTTTTTCAATGTTGAGGTTGTTGTTGAATTTGTTGGTGTTTTTCAATGTTGAGGTTGTTGTTGTTTTTCAATGTTGAGGTTGTTGTTGAATTTGTTGGTGTTTTTCAATGTTGAGGTTGTTGTTGTTTTTCAATGTTGAGGTTGTTGTTGAATTTGTTGGTGTTTTTCAATGTTGGGTTTGTTGTTGTTTTTCAATGTAGAGGTTGTTGTTGATTTTCAATGTTGAGGTTGTTGTTGAATTTGTTGGTGTTTTTCAATGTTGAGGTTGTTGTTTTTCAATGTTGAGGTTGTTGTTGAATTTGTTGGTGCTTTTCAATGTCGAGGTTGTTGTTGAATTTGTTGGTGTTTTTCAATGTTGAGGTTGCTGTTGTTTTTCAATGTTGAGGTTGTTGTTGAATTTGTTGGGGTTTTTCAATGTTGAGTTTGTTGTTGAATTTTTTGGTGTTTTTCAATTTCGAGGTTGTTGTTGAATTTGTTGGTGTTTTTCAATGTTGAGGTTGTTGTTGAATTTGTTGGTGTTTTTCAATGTTGAGGTTGTTGTTGAATTTGTTGGTGTTTTTCAATGTTGAGGTTGTTGTTGTTTTTCAATGTTGAAGTTGTTGTTGAATTTGTTGGTGTTTTTCCATGTTTAGTTTGTTGTTGTTTTTCAATGTTGAGGTTGTTGTTGAATTTGTTGGTGTTTTTCAATGTTGAGGTTGTTGTTGTTTTTCAATGTTGAGGTTGTTGTTGAATTTGTTGGTGCTTTTCAATGTTGAGGTTGTTGGTGTTTTTCAAAGTTCAGGTTGTTGTTGAATTTGTTGGTGTTTTTCAATGTTGAGGTTGTTGTTGAATTTGTTGGTGTTTTTCAATGTTGAGGTTGTTGTTGTTTTTCAATGTTGAGGTTGTTGTTGAATTTGTTGGTGTTTTTCAATGTTGAGGTTGTTGTTGTTTTTCAATGTTGAGGTTGTTGTTGAATTTGTTGGTGTTTTTCAATGTTGAGTTTGTTGTTGTTTTTCAATGTTGAAGTTCTTGTTGTTTTTCAATGTTGAGGTTGTTGTTGAATTTGTTGGTGCTTTTCAATGTCGAGGTTGTTGTTGACTTTGTTGGTGTTTTTCAATGTTGAGGTTGTTGTTGTTTTTCAATGTTGAGGTTGTTGTTGAATTTGTTGGGGTTTTTCAATGTTGAGTTTGTTGTTGAATTTTTTGGTGTTTTTCAATTTCGAGGTTGTTGTTGAATTTGTTGGTGTTTTTCAATGTTGAGGTTGTTGTTGAATTTGTTGGTGTTTTTCAATGTTGAGGTTGTTGTTGAATTTGTTGGTGTTTTTCAATGTTGAGGTTGTTGTTGTTTTTCAATGTTGAAGTTGTTGAATTTGTTGGTGTTTTTCCATGTTTAGTTTGTTGTTGTTTTTCAATGTTGAGGTTGTTGTTGAATTTGTTGGTGTTTTTCAATGTTGAGGTTGTTGTTGTTTTTCAATGTTGAGGTTGTTGTTGAATTTGTTGGTGCTTTTCAATGTTGAGGTTGTTGGTGTTTTTCAATGTTCAGGTTGTTGTTGAATTTGTTGGTGTTTTTCAATGTTGAGGTTGTTGTTGAATTTGTTGGTGTTTTTCAATGTTGAGGTTGTTGTTGTTTTTCAATGTTGAGGTTGTTGTTGAGTTTGTTGGTGTTTTTCAATGTTGAGGTTGTTGTTGAATTTGTTGGTGTTTTTCAATGTTGAGGTTGTTGTTGAATTTGTTGGTGTTTTACAATGCTGATGTTGTTGTTGTTTTTAAATGTTGGGGTTGTTGTTGAATTTGTTGGTGTTTTTCAATTTTGAGGATGTTTTTGTTTTTCAATGTTGAGGTTGTTGTTGAATTTGTTGGTGTTTTTCCATGATGAGGTTGTTGTTGTTTTTCAAAGTTGAGGTTGTTGTTGAATTTGTTGGTGTTTTTCAATGTCGGGGTTGTTGTTGAATTTGTTGGTGTTTTTCTATGTTGAATTTTTTGTTGAATTTGTTCCTGTTTTTCAATGTTGAGGTTGTTGTTTTTCAATTTCGAGGTTGTTGTTGAATTTGTTGGTGTTTTTCAATGTTGAGGTTGTTGTTGAATTTGTTGGTGTTTTTCAATGTTGAGGTTGTTGTTGAATTTGTTGGTGTTTTTCAATGTTTAGTTTGTTGTTGTTTTTCAATGTTGAGGTTGTTGTTGAATTTGTTGGTGTTTTTCAATGTTGAGCTTGTTGTTGTTTTTCAATGTTGAGGTTGTTGTTGAATTTGTTGGTGCTTTTCAATGTTGAGGTTGTTGGTGTTTTTCAATGTTGAGGTTGTTGTTGAATTTGTTGGGGTTTTTCAATGTTGAGTTTGTTGTTGAATTTTTTGGTGTTTTTCAATTTCGAGGTTGTTGTTGAATTTGTTGGTGTTTTTCAATGTTGAGGTTGTTGTTGAATTTGTTGGTGTTTTTCAATGTTGAGGTTGTTGTTGAATTTGTTGGTGTTTTTCAATGTTGAGGTTGTTGTTGTTTTTCAATGTTGAAGTTGTTGTTGAATTTGTTGGTGTTTTTCCATGTTTAGTTTGTTGTTGTTTTTCAATGTTGAGGTTGTTGTTGAATTTGTTGGTGTTTTTCAATGTTGAGGTTGTTGTTGTTTTTCAATGTTGAGGTTGTTGTTGAATTTGTTGGTGCTTTTCAATGTTGAGGTTGTTGGTGTTTTTCAATGTTCAGGTTGTTGTTGAATTTGTTGGTGTTTTTCAATGTTGAGGTTGTTGTTGAATTTGTTGGTGTTTTTCAATGTTGAGGTTGTTGTTGTTTTTCAATGTTGAAGTTGTTGTTGAATTTGTTGGTGTTTTTCCATGTTTAGTTTGTTGTTGTTTTTCAATGTTGAGGTTGTTGTTGAATTTGTTGGTGTTTTTCAATGTTGAGGTTGTTGTTGTTTTTCAATGTTGAGGTTGTTGTTGAATTTGTTGGTGCTTTTCAATGTTGAGGTTGTTGGTGTTTTTCAATGTTCAGGTTGTTGTTGAATTTGTTGGTGTTTTTCAATGTTGAGGTTGTTGTTGAATTTGTTGGTGTTTTTCAATGTTGAGGTTGTTGTTGTTTTTCAATGTTGAGGTTGTTGTTGAGTTTGTTGGTGTTTTTCAATGTTGAGGTTGTTGTTGAATTTGTTGGTATTTTTCAATGTTGAGGTTGTTGAATTTGTTGGTGTTTTACAATGCTGATGTTGTTGTTGTTTTTAAATGTTGGGGTTGTTGTTGAATTTGTTGGTGTTTTTCAATTTTGAGGATGTTTTTGTTTTTCAATGTTGAGGTTGTTGTTGAATTTGTTGGTGTTTTTCCATGATGAGGTTGTTGTTGTTTTTCAAAGTTGAGGTTGTTGTTGAATTTGTTGGTGTTTTTCAATGTCGGGGTTGTTGTTGAATTTGTTGGTGTTTTTCTATGTTGAATTTTTTGTTGTATTTGTTCCTGTTTTTCAATGTTGAGGTTGTTGATTTTCAATTTCGAGGTTGTTGTTGAATTTGTTGGTGTTTTTCAATGTTGAGGTTGTTGTTGAATTTGTTGGTGTTTTTCAATGTTGAGGTTGTTGTTGAATTTGTTGGTGTTTTTCAATGTTTAGTTTGTTGTTGTTTTTCAATGTTGAAGTTGTTGTTGAATTTGTTGGTGTTTTTCAATGTTGAGGTTGTTGTTGTTTTTCAATGTTGAGGTTGTTGTTGAATTTGTTGGTGCTTTTCAATGTTGAGGTTGTTGGTGTTTTTCTATGTTCAGGTTGTTGTTGAATTTGTTGGTGTTTTTCAATGTTGAGGTTGTTGTTGAATTTGTTGGTGTTTTTCAATGTTGAGGTTGTTGTTGTTTTTCAATGTTGAGGTTGTTGTTGAGTTTGTTGGTGTTGTTCAATGTTGAGGTTGTTGTTGAAATTGTTGGTGTTTTTCAATGTTGAGGTTGTTGTTGAATTTGTTGGTGTTTTTCAATGCTGAGGTTGTTGTTGTTTTTAAATGTTGGGGTTGTTGTTGAATTTGTTGGTGTTTTTCAATTTTGAGGATGTTTTTGTTTTTCAATGTTGAGGTTGTTGTTGAATTTGTTGGTGTTTTTCCATGATGAGGTTGTTGTTGTTTTTCAAAGTTGAGGTTGTTGTTGAATTTGTTGGTGTTTTTCAATGTCGGGGTTGTTGTTGAATTTGTTGGTGTTTTTCTATGTTGAATTTTTTGTTGAATTTGTTGGTGTTTTTCAATGTTGAGGTTGTTGTTTTTCAATGTTGAGGTTGTTTTTGAATTTGTTGGCGTTTTTAAATGTTGAGGTTGTTGTTGAATTTGTTGGTGTTTTCAATGTTGAGGTTTTTGTTGAATTTGTTGGTGTTTTTCAATGTTGAGGTTGTTGTTATTTTTCAATGTTGAGGTTGTTGATGTTTTTCAATTTGAGGTTGTTGTTGAATTTGTTGGTGTCTTTCAATGTTGAGGTTGTTGTTGAATTTGTTGGTGTTTTTCAATTTCGAGGTTGTTCTTGAATTTGTTAGTGTTTTTCAATATTGAGCTTGTTGTTGAAATTGTCGGATTTTTTCAATGTTGAGGTTGTTGTTGAATTTGTTGGTGTTTTTCAATGTTGAGGTTGTTGTTGTTTTTCAATGTTGAGGTTGTTGTTGAATTTGTTGGTGTTTTTCAATGTTTAGGTTGTTGTTGTTTTTCAATGTTGAGGTTGTTGTTGAATTTGTTGGTGTTTTTCAATGTTGAGGTTGTTGTTGAATTTGTTGGTGTTTTTCAATGTTGAGGTTGTTGTTGTTTTTCAATGTTGAGGTTGTTGTTGAATTTGTTGGTGTTTTTCAATGTTGAGGTTGTTGTTGTTTTTCAATGTTGAGGTTGTTGTTGAATTTGTTGGTGTTTTTCAATGTTGGGTTTGTTGTTGTTTTTCAATGTTGAGGTTGTTGTTGTTTTTCAATGTTGAGGTTGTTGTTGAATTTGTTGGTGTTTTTCAATGTTGAGGTTGTTGTTTTTCAATGTTGAGGTTGTTGTTGAATTTGTTGGTGCTTTTCAATGTCGAGGTTGTTGTTGAATTTGTTGGTGTTTTTCAATGTTGAGGTTGCTGTTGTTTTTCAATGTTGAGGTTGTTGTTGAATTTGTTGGGGTTTTTCAATGTTGAGTTTGTTGTTGAATTTTTTGGTGTTTTTCAATTTCGAGGTTGTTGTTGAATTTGTTGGTGTTTTTCAATGTTGAGGTTGTTGTTGAATTTGTTGGTGTTTTTCAATGTTGAGGTTGTTGTTGAATTTGTTGGTGTTTTTCAATGTTGAGGTTGTTGTTGTTTTTCAATGTTGAAGTTGTTGTTGAATTTGTTGGTGTTTTTCCATGTTTAGTTTGTTGTTGTTTTTCAATGTTGAGGTTGTTGTTGAATTTGTTGGTGTTTTTCAATGTTGAGGTTGTTGTTGTTTTTCAATGTTGAGGTTGTTGTTGAATTTGTTGGTGCTTTTCAATGTTGAGGTTGTTGGTGTTTTTCAAAGTTCAGGTTGTTGTTGAATTTGTTGGTGTTTTTCAATGTTGAGGTTGTTGTTGAATTTGTTGGTGTTTTTCAATGTTGAGGTTGTTGTTGTTTTTCAATGTTGAGGTTGTTGTTGAATTTGTTGGTGTTTTTCAATGTTGAGGTTGTTGTTGTTTTTCAATGTTGAGGTTGTTGTTGAATTTGTTGGTGTTTTTCAATGTTGAGTTTGTTGTTGTTTTTCAATGTTGAAGTTCTTGTTGTTTTTCAATGTTGAGGTTGTTGTTGAATTTGTTGGTGTTTTTCAATGTTGAGGTTGTTGTTTTTCAATGTTGAGGTTGTTGTTGAATTTGTTGGTGCTTTTCAATGTCGAGGTTGTTGTTGACTTTGTTGGTGTTTTTCAATGTTGAGGTTGTTGTTGTTTTTCAATGTTGAGGTTGTTGTTGAATTTGTTGGGGTTTTTCAATGTTGAGTTTGTTGTTGAATTTTTTGGTGTTTTTCAATTTCGAGGTTGTTGTTGAATTTGTTGGTGTTTTTCAATGTTGAGGTTGTTGTTGAATTTGTTGGTGTTTTTCAATGTTGAGGTTGTTGTTGAATTTGTTGGTGTTTTTCAATGTTGAGGTTGTTGTTGTTTTTCAATGTTGAAGTTGTTGAATTTGTTGGTGTTTTTCCATGTTTAGTTTGTTGTTGTTTTTCAATGTTGAGGTTGTTGTTGAATTTGTTGGTGTTTTTCAATGTTGAGGTTGTTGTTGTTTTTCAATGTTGAGGTTGTTGTTGAATTTGTTGGTGCTTTTCAATGTTGAGGTTGTTGGTGTTTTTCAATGTTCAGGTTGTTGTTGAATTTGTTGGTGTTTTTCAATGTTGAGGTTGTTGTTGAATTTGTTGGTGTTTTTCAATGTTGAGGTTGTTGTTGTTTTTCAATGTTGAGGTTGTTGTTGAGTTTGTTGGTGTTTTTCAATGTTGAGGTTGTTGTTGAATTTGTTGGTGTTTTTCAATGTTGAGGTTGTTGTTGAATTTGTTGGTGTTTTACAATGCTGATGTTGTTGTTGTTTTTAAATGTTGGGGTTGTTGTTGAATTTGTTGGTGTTTTTCAATTTTGAGGATGTTTTTGTTTTTCAATGTTGAGGTTGTTGTTGAATTTGTTGGTGTTTTTCCATGATGAGGTTGTTGTTGTTTTTCAAAGTTGAGGTTGTTGTTGAATTTGTTGGTGTTTTTCAATGTCGGGGTTGTTGTTGAATTTGTTGGTGTTTTTCTATGTTGAATTTTTTGTTGAATTTGTTCCTGTTTTTCAATGTTGAGGTTGTTGTTTTTCAATTTCGAGGTTGTTGTTGAATTTGTTGGTGTTTTTCAATGTTGAGGTTGTTGTTGAATTTGTTGGTGTTTTTCAATGTTGAGGTTGTTGTTGAATTTGTTGGTGTTTTTCAATGTTTAGTTTGTTGTTGTTTTTCAATGTTGAGGTTGTTGTTGAATTTGTTGGTGTTTTTCAATGTTGAGCTTGTTGTTGTTTTTCAATGTTGAGGTTGTTGTTGAATTTGTTGGTGCTTTTCAATGTTGAGGTTGTTGGTGTTTTTCAATGTTGAGGTTGTTGTTGAATTTGTTGGGGTTTTTCAATGTTGAGTTTGTTGTTGAATTTTTTGGTGTTTTTCAATTTCGAGGTTGTTGTTGAATTTGTTGGTGTTTTTCAATGTTGAGGTTGTTGTTGAATTTGTTGGTGTTTTTCAATGTTGAGGTTGTTGTTGAATTTGTTGGTGTTTTTCAATGTTGAGGTTGTTGTTGTTTTTCAATGTTGAAGTTGTTGTTGAATTTGTTGGTGTTTTTCCATGTTTAGTTTGTTGTTGTTTTTCAATGTTGAGGTTGTTGTTGAATTTGTTGGTGTTTTTCAATGTTGAGGTTGTTGTTGTTTTTCAATGTTGAGGTTGTTGTTGAATTTGTTGGTGCTTTTCAATGTTGAGGTTGTTGGTGTTTTTCAATGTTCAGGTTGTTGTTGAATTTGTTGGTGTTTTTCAATGTTGAGGTTGTTGTTGAATTTGTTGGTGTTTTTCAATGTTGAGGTTGTTGTTGTTTTTCAATGTAGAGGTTGTTGTTGAGTTTGTTGGTGTTTTTCAATGTTGAGGTTGTTGTTGAATTTGTTGGTGTTTTTCAATGTTGAGGTTGTTGTTGAATTTGTTGGTGTTTTACAATGCTGATGTTGTTGTTGTTTTTAAATGTTGGGGTTGTTGTTGAATTTGTTGGTGTTTTTCAATTTTGAGGATGTTTTTGTTTTTCAATGTTGAGGTTGTTGTTGAATTTGTTGGTGTTTTTCCATGATGAGGTTGTTGTTGTTTTTCAAAGTTGAGGTTGTTGTTGAATTTGTTGGTGTTTTTCAATGTCGGGGTTGTTGTTGAATTTGTTGGTGTTTTTCTATGTTGAATTTTTTGTTGAATTTGTTCCTGTTTTTCAATGTTGAGGTTGTTGTTTTTCAATTTCGAGGTTGTTGTTGAATTTGTTGGTGTTTTTCAATGTTGAGGTTGTTGTTGAATTTGTTGGTGTTTTTCAATGTTGAGGTTGTTGTTGAATTTGTTGGTGTTTTTCAATGTTTAGTTTGTTGTTGTTTTTCAATGTTGAGGTTGTTGTTGAATTTGTTGGTGTTTTTCAATGTTGAGCTTGTTGTTGTTTTTCAATGTTCAGGTTGTTGTTGAATTTGTTGGTGCTTTTCAATGTTGAGGTTGTTGGTGTTTTTCAATGTTCAGGTTGTTGTTGAATTTGTTGGTGTTTTTCAATGTTGAGGTTGTTGTTGAATTTGTTGGTGTTTTTCAATGTTGAGGTTGTTGTTGTTTTTCAATGTTGAGGTTGTTGTTGAGTTTGTTGGTGTTTTTCAATGTTGAGGTTGTTGTTGAATTTGTTGGTGTTTTTCAATGTTGAGGTTGTTGTTGAATTTGTTGGTGTTTTTCAATGCTGAGGTTGTTGTTGTTTTTAAATGTTGGGGTTGTTGTTGAATTTGTTGGTGTTTTTCAATTTTGAGGATGTTTTTGTTTTTCAATGTTGAGGTTGTTGTTGAATTTGTTGGTGTTTTTCCATGATGAGGTTGTTGTTGTTTTTCAAAGTTGAGGTTGTTGTTGAATTTGTTGGTGTTTTTCAATGTCGGGGTTGTTGTTGAATTTGTTGGTGTTTTTCTATGTTGAATTTTTTGTTGAATTTGTTGGTGTTTTTCAATGTTGAGGTTGTTGTTTTTCAATGTTGAGGTTGTTGTTGAATTTGTTGGCGTTTTTAAATGTTGAGGTTGTTGTTGAATTTGTTGGTGTTTTCAATGTTGAGGTTTTTGTTGAATTTGTTGGTGTTTTTCAATGTTGAGGTTGTTGTTATTTTTCAATGTTGAGGTTGTTGATGTTTTTCAATTTGAGGTTGTTGTTGAATTTGTTGGTGTCTTTCAATGTTGAGGTTGTTGTTGAATTTGTTGGTGTTTTTCAATTTCGAGGTTGTTCTTGAATTTGTTAGTGTTTTTCAATATTGAGCTTGTTGTTGAAATTGTCGGATTTTTTCAATGTTGAGGTTGTTGTTGAATTTGTTGGTGTTTTTCAATGTTGAGGTTGTTGTTGTTTTTCAATGTTGAGGTTGTTGTTGAATTTGTTGGTGTTTTTCAATGTTTAGGTTGTTGTTGTTTTTCAATGTTGAGGTTGTTGTTGAATTTGTTGGTGTTTTTCAATGTTGAGGTTGTTGTTGAATTTGTTGGTGTTTTTCAATGTTGAGGTTGTTGTTGTTTTTCAATGTTGAGGTTGTTGTTGAATTTGTTGGTGTTTTTCAATGTTGAGTTTGTTGTTGTTTTTCAATGTTGAGGTTGTTGTTGTTTATCAATGTTGAGGTTGTTGTTGAATTTGTTGGTGTTTTTCAATGTTGAGGTTGTTGTTTTTCAATGTTGAGGTTGTTGTTGAATTTGTTGGTGCTTTTCAATGTCGAGGTTGTTGTTGAATTTGTTGGTGTTTTTCAATGTTGAGGTTGTTGTTGTTTTTCAATGTTGAGGTTGTTGTTGAATTTGTTGGGGTTTTTCAATGTTGAGTTTGTTGTTGAATTTTTTGGTGTTTTTCAATTTCGAGGTTGTTGTTGAATTTGTTGGTGTTTTTCAATGTTGAGGTTGTTGTTGAATTTGTTGGTGTTTTTCAATGTTGAGGTTGTTGTTGAATTTGTTGGTGTTTTTCAATGTTGAGGTTGTTGTTGTTTTTCAATGTTGAAGTTGTTGTTGAATTTGTTGGTGTTTTTCCATGTTTAGTTTGTTGTTGTTTTTGAATGTTGAGGTTCTTGTTGAATTTGTTGGTGTTTTTCAATGTTGAGGTTGTTGTTGTTTTTCAATGTTGAGGTTGTTGTTGAATTTGTTGGTGCTTTTCAATGTTGAGGTTGTTGGTGTTTTTCAATGTTCACGTTGTTGTTGAATTTGTTGGTGTTTTTCAATGTTGAGGTTGTTGTTGAATTTGTTGGTGTTTTTCAATGTTGAGGTTGTTGTTGTTTTTCAATGTTAAGGTTGTTGTTGAGTTTGTTGGTGTTTTTCAATGTTGAGGTTGTTGTTGAATTTGTTGGTGTTTTTCAATGTTGAGGTTGTTGTTGAATTTGTTGGTGTTTTACAATGCTGAGGTTGTTGTTGTTTTTAAATGTTGGGGTTGTTGCTGAATTTGTTGGTGTTTTTCAATTTTGAGGATGTTTTTGTTTTTCAATGTTGAGGTTGTTGTTGAATTTGTTGGTGTTTTTCCATGATGAGGTTGTTGTTGTTTTTCAAAGTTGAGGTTGTTGTTGAATTTGTTGGTGTTTTTCAATGTCGGGGTTGTTGTTGAATTTGTTGGTGTTTTTCTATGTTGAATTTTTTGTTGAATTTGTTCCTGTTTTTCATTGTTGAGGTTGTTGTTTTTCAATGTTGATGTTGTTGTTGAATTTGTTTGCGTTTTTAAATGTTGAGTTTTTTGTTGAATTTGTTGGTGTTTTTCAATGTTGAGGTTGTTGTTGTTTTTCAATGTTGAGGTTGTTGTTGAATTTGATGGTGTTTTTCAATGTTGAGGTTGTGGTTTTTCAATGTTGAGGTTGTTGTTGAATTTGTTGGTGTTTTCAATGTTGAGGTTTTTGTTGAATTTGTTGGTGTTTTTCAATGTTGAGGTTGTTGTTGTTTTTCAATGTTGAGGTTGTTGTTGAATTTGTTGGTGTTTTTCAATGTTGAAGTTGTTGTTGAATTTGTTGGTGTTTTTCAATGTTGAGGTTGTTGCTGTTTTTCAATGTTGAGGTTGTTGTTGAAGTTGTTGGTGTTTTTCAATGTTGAGATTGTTGTTGTTTTTCAATGTTGAGGTTGTTGTTGAATTTGTTGGTGTTTTTCAATGTCGGGGTTGTTGTTGAATTTGTTGGTGTGTTTCTATGTTGAATTTTTTGTTGAATTTGTTGGTGTTTTTCAATGTTGAGGTTGTTGCTTTTCAATGTTGAGGTTGTTGTTGAATTTGTTGGCGTTTTTAAATGTTGAGGTTGTTGTTGAAATTGTTGGTGTTTTTAAATGTTGAGGTTGCTGTTGAATTTGTTGGTGTTTTTCAATTTTGAGGTTGTTGTTGTTTTTCAATTTTGAGGTTGTTGTTGAATTTGTTGGTGTTTTTCAATGTTGAGGTTGTTGTTGAATTTGTTGGTGTTTTTCAATTTCGAGGTTGTTGTTGAATTTGTTGGTGTTTTTCAATGTTGAAGTTGTTGTTGAATTTGTTGTTGTTTTTCAATGTTGAAGTTGTTGTTGTTTTTCAATGTTGAGGTTGTTGTTGAATTTGTTGGTGTTTTTCAATGTTGAGGTTGTTGTTGAATTTGTTGGTGTTTTTCAATGTTGAGGTTGTTGTTGTTTTTCAATGTTGAGGTTGTTGTTGAATTTGTTGGTGTTTTTCAATGTTGAGGTTGTTGTTGTTTTTCAATGTTGAGGTTGTTGTTGAATTTGCTGGTGTTTTTCAATGTTGAGTTTGTTGTTGTTTTTGAATGTTGAGGTTCTTGTTGAATTTGTTGGTGTTTTTCAATGTTGAGGTTGTTGTTGTTTTTCAATGTTGAGGTTGTTGTTGAATTTGTTGATGTTTTTCAATGTTGAGGTTGTTGTTGTTTTTCAATGTTGAGGTTGTTGTTGAATTTGTTGGTGTTTTTCAATGTTGAGGTTGTTGTTGAATTTGTTGGTGTTTTTCAATGATGAGGTTGTTGTTGTTTTTCAATTTTGAGGTTGTTGAATTTGTAGGTGTTTTTCAATCTTGAGTTTGTTGTTGAATTTGTTGGTGTTTTTCAATGTTGAGGTTGTTGTTGAATTTGTTGGTGTTTTTCAATGTTGAGGTTGTTGTTATTTTTCAATGTTGAGGTTGTTGTTGAGTTTGTTGGTGTTTTTCAATGTTGAGGTTGATTTTGAATTTGAGGGTGTTTTTCAATGTCGAGGTTGTTGTTGAATTTGTTGGTGTTTTTCAATGTTGAGGTTGTTGTTGTTTTTCAATGTTGAGGTTGTTGTTGAATTTGTTGGTGTTTTTCAATGTTGAGATTGTTGTTGTTTTTCAATGTTGAGGTTGTTGTTGAATTTGTTGGTGTTTATAAATGTTGAGGTTGTTGTTGAATTTGCTGGTGTTTTGCAATGTTGAGGTGGTTGCTGTTTTTCAATGTTGAGGTTGTTGTTGAATTTGTTGGTGTTTTTCAATGTTGAGGTTGTTGTTTTTTGTCAATGTTGAGGTTGTTGTTGTATTTGTTGGTGTTTTTCAATTTCGAGGTTGTTGTTGAATTTGTTGGTGTTTTTCAATGTTGAAGTTGTTGTTGAATTTGTTGGTGTTTTTCAATGTAGAGGTTGTTGTTGAATTTGTTGGTGTTTTTCAATGTTGAGGTTGTTGTTATTTTTCAATGCTGAGGTTGTTGTTGAATTTGTTGGTGTTTTTCAAAGTTGAGGTTGTTGTTGAATTTGTTGGTGTTTTTCAATGTTGAGGTTGTTGTTGTTTTTCAATGTTGAGGTTGTTGTTGAATTTGTTGGTGTTTTTCAATGTTTAGGTTGTTGTTGTTTTTCAATGTTGAGGTTGTTGTTGAATTTGTTGGTGTTTTTCAATGTTGAGGTTGTTGTTGAATTTGTTGGTGTTTTTCAATGTAGAGGTTGTTGTTGTTTTTCAATGTTGAGTTTGTTGTTGAATTTGTTGGTGTTTTTCAATGTTGAGGTTGTTGTTGAATTTGTTGGTGTTTTTCAATGTTGAGGTTGTTGTTGTTTTTCAATGTTGAGGTTGTTGTTGAATTTGTTGGTGTTTTTCAATGTAGAGGTTGTTGTTGTTTTTCAATGTTGACTTTGCTGTTGAATTTGTTGGTGTTTTTCAATGTTGAGTTTGTTGTTGAATTTGTTGGTGTTTTTCAATTTCGAGGTTGTTGTTGAATTTGTTAGTGTTTTTCAATGTTGAGGTTGTTGCTGAATTTGTTGGTGTTTTTCAACGTTGAGGTTGTTGTTGAATTTGTTGGTGATTTTCAATGTTGAGGTTGTTGTTGTTTTTCAGTGTTGAGGTTGTTGTTGTATTTGTTGGTGTTTTTCAATTTCGAGGTTGTTGTTGAATTTGTTGTTGTTTTTCAATGTTGAAGTTGTTGTTGAATTTGTTGGTGTTTTTCAATGTTGAGGTTGTTGTTGTTTTTCAATGTTGAGGTTGTTGTTGAATTTGTTGGTGTTTTTCAATGTTGAGGTTGTTGTTGTTTTTCAATGTTGAGGTTGTTGTTGAATTTGTTGGTGTTTTTCAATGTTTAGGTTGTTGTTGTTTTTCAATGTTGAGGTTGTTGTTGAATTTGTTGGTGTTTTTCAATGTTGAGGTTGTTGTTGAATTTGTTGGTGTTTTTCAATGTTGAGGTTGTTGTTGTTTTTCAATGTTGAGGTAGTTGTTGAATTTGTTGGTGTTTTTCAATGTTGAGTTTGTTGTTGTTTTTCAATGTTGAGGTTGTTGTTGTTTTTCAATGTTGAGGTTGTTGTTGAATTTGTTGGTGTTTTTCAATGTTGAGGTTGTTGTTGTTTTTCAATGTTGAGGTTGTTGTTGAATTTGTTGGTGCTTTTCAATGTTGAGATTGTTGTTGAATTTGTTGGTGTTTTTCAATGTTGCGGTTGTTGTTGTTTTTCAATGTTGAGTTTGTTGTTGAATTTGTTGGTGTTTTTCAATGTTGAGTTTGTTGTTGAATTTGTTGGTGTTTTTCAATTTCGAGGTTGTTGTTGAATTTGTTAGTGTTTTTCAATGTTGAGGTTGTTGTTGAACTTGTTGGTGTTTTTCAATGTTGAGGTTGTTGTTGTTTTTCAATGTTGAGGTTGTTGTTGTATTTGTTGGTGTTTTTCAATTTCGAGGTTGTTGTTGAATTTGTTGGTGTTTTTCAATGTTGAGGTTGTTGTTGTTTTTCAATGTTGAGGTTGTTGTTGAATTTGTTGGTGTTTTTCAATGTAGAGGTTGTTGTTGTTTTTCAATGTTGAGTTTGTTGTTGAATTTGTTGGTGTTTTTCAATGTTGAGGTTGTTGTTGAATTTGTTGGTGTTTTTCAATGTTGAGGTTGTTGTTGTTTTTCAATGTTGAGGTTGTTGTTGAATTTGTTGGTGTTTTTCAATGTAGAGGTTGTTGTTGTTTTTCAATGTTGAGTTTGTTGTTGAATTTGTTGGTGTTTTTCAATGTTGAGATTGTTGTTGAATTTGTTGGTGTTTTTCAATTTCGAGGTTGTTGTTGAATTTGTTAGTGTTTTTCAATGTTGAGGTTGTTGTTGAATTTGTTGGTGTTTTTCAATGTTGAGGTTGTTGTTGAATTTGTGGGTGTTTTTCAATGTTGAGGTTGTTGTTGTTTTTCTATGTTGAGGTTGTTGTTGTATTTGTTGGTGTTTTTCAATTTCGAGGTTGTTGTTGAATTTGTTGGTGTTTTTCAATGTTGAAGTTGTTGTTGAATTTGTTGGTGTTTTTCAATGTTGAGGTTGTTGTTGTTTTTCAAAGTTGCAGTTGTTGTTGAATTTGTTGGTGTTTTTCAATGTTGAGGTTGTTGTTGTTTTTCAATGCTGAGGTTGTTGTTGAATTTGTTGGTGTTTTTCAATGTTGAGGTTTTTGTTGAATTTGTTGGTGTTTTTCAATGTTGAGGTTGTTGTTGTTTTTCAATGTTGAGGTTGTTGTTGAATTTGTTGGTGTTTTTCAATGTTTAGGTTGTTGTTGTTTTTCAATGTTGAGGTTGTTGTTGAATTTGTTGGTGTTTTTCAATGTTGAGGTTGTTGTTGAATTTGTTGGTGTTTTTCAATGTTGAGGTTGTTGTTGTTTTTCAATGTTGAGGTTGTTGTTGAATTTGTTGGTGTTTTTCAATGTTGAGTTTGTTGTTGTTTTTCAATGTTGAGGTTGTTGTTGTTTTTCAATGTTGAGGTTGTTGTTGAATTTGTTGGTGTTTTTCAATGTTGAGGTTGTTGTTGTTTTTCAATGTCGAGGTTGTTGTTGAATTTGTTGGTGCTTTTCAATGTTGAGATTGTTGTTGAATTTGTTGGTGTTTTTCAATGTTGAGGTTGTTGTTGTTTTTCAATGTTGAGTTTGTTGTTGAATTTGTTGGTGTTTTTCAATGTTGAGTTTGTTGTTGAATTTGTTGGTGTTTTTCAATTTCGAGGTTGTTGTTGAATTTGTTAGTGTTTTTCAATGTTGAGGTTGTTGTTGAATTTGTTGTTGTTTTTCAATGTTGAGGTTGTTGTTGAATTTGTTGCTGTTTTTCAATGTTGAGGTTGTTGTTGTTTTTCAATTTTGAGGTTGTTGTTGTAATTGTTGGTGTTTTTCAATTTCGAGGTTGTTGTTGAATTTGTTGGTGTTTTTCAATGTTGAAGTTGTTGTTGAATTTGTTGGTGTTTTTCAATGTTGAGGTTGTTGTTGTTTTTCAATGTTGAGGTTGTTGTTGAATTTGTTGGTGTTTTTCAATGTTGAGGTTGTTGTTGTTTTTCAATGCTGAGGTTGTTGTTGAATTTGTTGGTGTTTTTCAATGTTGAGGTTGTTGTTGAATTTGTTGGTGTTTTTCAATGTTGAGGTTGTTGTTGTTTTTCAATGTTGAGGTTGTTGTTGAATTTGTTGGTGTTTTTCAATGTTGAGGTTGTTGTTGTTTTTCAATGTTGAGATTGTTGTTGAACTTGTTGGTGTTTTTCAATGTTGAGGTTGTTGTTGAATTGTTGTTGTTTTTCAATGTTGAGGTTGTTGTTGTTTTTCAATGTTGAGGTTGTTGTTGAATTTGTTGGTGTTTTTCAATGTTGAGTTTGTTGTTGTTTTTCAATGGTGAGGTTGTTGTTGTTTTTCAATGTTGAGGTTGTTGTTGAATTTGTTGTTGTTTTTCAATGTTGAGGTTGTTGTTGTTTTTCAATGTTGAGGTTGTTGTTGAATTTGTTGGTGCTTTTCAATGGTGAGGTTGTTGTTGAAATTGTTGGTGTTTTTCAATGTTGAGGTTGTTGTTGTTTTTCAATGTTGAGGTTGTTGTTGAATTTATTGGTGTTTTTCAATGTTGAGTTTGTTGTTGAATTTGTTGGTGTTTTTCAATTTCGAGGTTGTTGTTGAATTTGTTGGTGTTTTTCAATGTTGATGTTGTTGTTGAATTTGTTGGTGTTTTTCAATGTTGAGGTTGTTTTTAAATTTGTTGGTGTTTTTCTATGTTGAGGTTGTTGTTGTTTTTCAATGTTGAGGTTGTTGTTGAATTTGTTGGTGTTTTTCAATGTTTAGTTTGTTGTTGTTTTTCAATGCTGAGGTTGTTGTTGAATTTGTTGGTGTTTTTCAATGTTGAGGTTGTTGTTGTTTTTCAATGTTGAGGTTGTTGTTGAATTTGTTGGTGTTTTTCAATGTTGAGGTTGTTGGTGTTTTTCAATGTTCAGGTTGTTGTTGAATTTGTTGGTGTTTTTCAATGTTGAGGTTGTTGTTGAATTTGTTGGTGTTTTTCAATGTTGAGGTTGTTGTTGTTTTTCAATGTTGAGGTTGTTGTTGAGTTTGTTGGTGTTTTTCAATGTTGAGGTTCTTGTTGAATTTGTTGGTGTTTTTCAATGTTGAGGTTGTTGTTGAATTTGTTGGTGTTTTTCAATGCTGAGGTTGTTGTTGTTTTTAAATGTTGGGGTTGTTGTTGAATTTGTTGGTGTTTTTCAATTTTGAGGATGTTTTTGTTTTTCAATGTTGAGGTTGTTGTTGAATTTGTTGGTGTTTTTCCATGATGAGGTTGTTGTTGTTTTTCAAAGATGAGGTTGTTGTTGAATTTGTTGGTGTTTTTCAATGTCGGGGTTGTTGTTGAATTTGTTGGTGTTTTTCTATGTTGAATTTTTTGTTGAATTTGTTGGTGTTTTTCAATGTTGAGGTTGTTGTTTTTCAATGTTGAGGTTGTTGTTGAATTTGTTGCTGTTTTTCAATGTTGAGTTTGTTGTTGTTTTTCAATGTTGAGGTTGTTGTTGAATTTGTTGGTGCTTTTCAATGTTGAGATTGTTGTTGAATTTGTTGGTGTTTTTCAATGTTGAGGTTGTTGTTGTTTTTCAATGTTGAGTTTGTTGTTGAATTTGTTGGTCTTTTTCAATGTTGAGTTTGTTGTTGAATTTGTTGGTGTTTTTCAATTTCGAGGTTGTTGTTGAATTTGTTAGTGTTTTTCAATGTTGAGGTTGTTGTTGAATTTGTTGGTGTTTTTCAATTTCGAGGTTGTTGTTGAATTTGTTGGTGTTTTTCAATGATGAAGTTGTTGTTGAATTTGTTGGTGTTTTTCAATGTTGAGGTTGTTGTTGTTTTTCAATGTTGAGGTTGTTGTTGAATTTGTTGGTGTTTTTCAATGTTGAGGTTGTTGTTGTTTTTCAATGCTGAGGTTGTTGTTGAATTTGTTGGTGCTTTTCAATGTTGAGGTTGTTGTTGAATTTGTTGGTGTTTTTCAATGTTGAGGTTGTTGTTGTTTTTCAATGTTGAGGTTGTTGTTGAATTTGTTGGTGTTTTTCAATGTTGAGGTTGTTGTTGTTTTTCAATGTTGAGGTTGTTGTTGAATTTGTTGGTGTTTTTCAATGTTGAGGTTGTTGTTGAATTTGTTGGTGTTTTTCAATGTTGAGGTTGTTGTTGTTTTTCAATGTTGAGGTTGTTGTTGAATTTGTTGGTGTTTTTCAATGTTGAGTTTGTTGTTGTTTTTCAATGTTGAGGTTGTTGTTGTTTTTCAATGTTGAGGTTGTTGTTGAATTTGTTGTTGTTTTTCAATGTTGAGGTTGTTGTTGTTTTTCAATGTTGAGGTTGTTGTTGAATTTGTTGGTGCTTTTCAATGTTGAGGTTGTTGTTGAAATTGTTGGTGTTTTTCAATGTTGAGGTTGTTGTTGTTTTTCAATGTTGAGGTTGTTGTTGAATTTATTGGTGTTTTTCAATGTTGAGTTTGTTGTTGAATTTGTTGGTGTTTTTCAATTTCGAGGTTGTTGTTGAATTTGTTGGTGTTTTTCAATGTTGAGGTTGTTGTTGAATTTGTTGGTGTTTTTCAATGTTGAGGTTGTTGTTGTTTTTCAATGTTGAGGTTGTTGTTGAATTTGTTGGTGTTTTTCAATGTTTAGTTTGTTGTTGTTTTTCAATGCTGAGGTTGTTGTTGAATTTGTTGGTGTTTTTCAATGTTGAGGTTGTTGTTGTTTTTCAATGTTGAGGTTGTTGTTGAATTTGTTGGTGTTTTTCAATGTTGAGGTTGTTGGTGTTTTTCAATGTTCAGGTTGTTGTTGAATTTGTTGGTGTTTTTCAATGTTGAGGTTGTTGTTGAATTTGTTGGTGTTTTTCAATGTTGAGGTTGTTGTTGTTTTTCAATGTTGAGGTTGTTGTTGAGTTTATTGGTGTTTTTCAATGTTGAGGTTGTTGTTGAATTTGTTGGTGTTTTTCAATGTTGAGGTTGTTGTTGAATTTGTTGGTGTTTTTCAATGCTGAGGTTGTTGTTGTTTTTAAATGTTGTGGTTGTTGTTGAATTTGTTGGTGTTTTTCAATTTTGATGATGTTTTTGTTTTTCAAAGTTGAGGTTGTTGTTGAATTTGTTGGTGTTTTTCCATGATGAGGTTGTTGTTGTTTTTCAAAGATGAGGTTGTTGTTGAATTTGTTGGTGTTTTTCAATGTCGGGATTGTTGTTGAATTTGTTGGTGTTTTTCTATGTTGAATTTTTTGTTGAATTTGTTGGTGTTTTTCAATGTTGAGGTTGTTGTTGAATTTGTTGGCGTTTTTAAATGTTGAGGTTGTTGTTGAATTTGTTGGTGTTTTCAATGTTGCGGTTTTTGTTGAATTTGTTGGTGTTTTTCAATGTTGAGGTTGTTGTTGTTTTTCAATGTTGAGGTTGTTGTTGAATTTGATGGTGTTTTTCAATGTCGACGTTGTTGTTGAATTTGTTGGTGTTTTTCAATGTTGAAGTTGTTGTTGAATTTGTTGGTGTTTTTCAATGTTGAGGTTGTTGCTGTTTTTCAATGTTGAGGTTGTTGTTGAATTTGTTCGTGTTTTTCAATGTTGAGATTGTTGTTGTTTTTCAATGTTGAGGTTGTTGTTGAAATTGCTGGTGTTTTTAAATGTTGAGGTTGCTGTTGAATTTGTTGGTGTTTTTCAATGTTGAGGTTGTTGTTGTTTTTCAATGTTGAGGTTGTTGTTGAATTTGTTTTTGTTTTTCAATGTTGAGGTTGTTGTTGAATTTGTTGGTGTTTTTCAATTTCGAGGTTGTTGTTGAATTTGTTGGTGTTTTTCAATGTTGAAGTTGTTGTTGAATTTGTTGGTGTTTTTCAATGTTGAGGTTGTTGTTGTTTTTCAATGTTGAGGTTGTTGTTGTATTTGTTGGTGTTTTTCAATGTTGAGGTTGTTGTTGTTTTTCAATGCTGAGGTTGTTGTTGAATTTGTTGGTGTTTTTCAATGTTGAGGTTGTTGTTGTTTTTCAATGTTGAGGTTGTTGTTGAATTTGTTGGTGTTTTTCAATGTTGAGGTTGTTGTTGTTTTGAGATGTTGAGGTTGTTGTTGAATTTGTTGGTGTTTTTCAATGTTGAGGTTGTTGTTGAATTTGTTGGTGTTTTTCAATGTTGAGGTTGTTGTTGTTTTTCAATGTTGAGGTTATTGTTGAATTTGTTGGTGTTTTTCACTGTTGAGGTTGTTGTTGTTTTTCAATGTTGAGGTTGTTGTTGAATTTGTTGGTGTTTTTCATTGTTGAGGTTGTTGTTGAATTTGTTGGTGTTTTTCAATGTTGAGGTTGCTGTTGTTTTTCAATGTTGAGGTTGTTGTTGAATTTGTTGGTGTTTTTCAATGTTGAGGTTGTTGTTGTTTTTCAATGTTGAGGTTGTTGTTGAATTTCTTGGTGTTTTTCAATGTTGAGGTTGTTGTTGAATTTGTTGGTGTTTTTCAATGATGAGGTTGTTGTTGCTTTTCAATTTTGAGGTTTTTGAATTTGTGGGTGTTTTTCAATCTTGAGTTTGTTGTTGAATTTGTTGGTGTTTTTCAATGTTGTTGTTGTTGTTGAAGTTGTTGGTGTTTTTCAATGTTGAGGTTGTTGTTGAATTTGTTGGTGTTTTTCAATGTTGAGGTTGTTGTTGAATTTGTTGGTGTTTTTCAATGTTGAGGTTGTTATTGTTTTTCAATGTTGAGGTTGTTGTTGAATTTGTTGGTGTTTTTCAATGTGGAGTTTGTTGTTGTTTTTCAATGTTGAGGTTGTTGTTGTTTTTCAATGTTGAGGTTGTTGTTGAATTTGTTGGTGTTTTTCAATGTTGAGGTTGTTGTTGTTTTTCAATGTTGAGGTTGCTGTTGAATTTGTTGGTGCTTTTCAATGTTGAGATTGTTGTTGAATTTGTTGGTGTTTTTCAATGTTGAGGTTTTTGTTGTTTTTCAATGTTGAGTTTGTTGTTGAATTTGTTGGTGTTTTTCAATGTTGAGTTTGTTGTTGAATTTGTTGGTGTTTGTCAATTTCGAGGTTGTTGTTGAATTTGTTAGTGTTTTTCAATGTTGAGGTTGTTGTTGAATTTGTTGGTGTTTTTCAATGTTGAGCTTGTTGTTGAATTTGTTGGTGTTTTTCAATGTTGAGGTAGTTGTTGTTTTTCAATGTTGAGGTTGTTGTTGTATTTGTTGGTGTTTTTCAATTTCTAAGTTGTTGTTGAATTTGTTGGTGTTTTTCAATGTTGAAGTTGCTGTTGAATTTGTTGGTGTTTTTCAATGTTGAGGTTGTTGTTGTTTTTCAATGTTGAGGTTGTTGTTGAATTTGTTGGTGTTTTTCAATGTTGAGGTTGTTGTTGTTTTTCAATGCTGAGGTTGTTGTTGAATTTGTTGGTGTTTTTCCATGTTGAGGTTGTTGTTGAATTTGTTGGTGTTTTTCAATGTTGAGGTTGTTGTTGTTTTTCAATGTTGAGGTTGTTGTTGAATTTGTTGGTGTTTTTCAATGTTGAGGTTGTTGTTGTTTTTCAATGTTGAGGTTGTTGTTGAATTTGTTGGTGTTTTTCAATGTTGAGGCTGTTGTTGAATTTGTTGGTGTTTTTCAATGTTGAGGTTGTTGTTGTTTTTCAATGTTGAGGTTGTTGTTGAATTTGTTGGTGTTTTTCAATGTTGAGTTTGTTGTTGTTTTTCAATGTTGAGGTTGTTGTTGTTTTTCAATGTTGAGGTTGTTGTTGAATTTGTTGTTGTTTTTCAATGTTGAGGTTGTTGTTGTTTTTCAATGTTGAGGTTGTTGTTGAATTTGTTGGTGCTTTTCAATGTTGAGGTTGTTGTTGAAATTGTTGGTGTTTTTCAATGTTGAGGTTGTTGTTGTTTTTCAATGTTGAGGTTGTTGTTGAATTTATTGGTGTTTTTCAATGTTGAGTTTGTTGCTGAATTTGTTGGTGTTTTTCAATTTCGAGGTTGTTGTTGAATTTGTTGGTGTTTTTCAATGTTGAGGTTGTTGTTGAATTTGTTGGTGTTTTTCAATGTTGAGGTTGTTTTTGAATTTGTTGGTGTTTTTCTATGTTGAGGTTGTTGTTGTTTTTCAATGTTGAGGTTGTTGTTGAATTTGTTGGTGTTTTTCAATGTTTAGTTTGTTGTTGTTTTTCAATGCTGAGGTTGTTGTTGAATTTGTTGGTGTTTTTCAATGTTGAGGTTGTTGTTGTTTTTCAATGTTGAGGTTGTTGTTGAATTTGTTGGTGTTTTTCAATGTTGAGGTTGTTGGTGTTTTTCAATGTTGAGGTTGTTGTTGAATTTGTTGGTGTTTTTCAATGTTGAGGTTGTTGTTGAATTTGTTGGTGTTTTTCAATGTTGAGGTTGTTGTTGTTTTTCAATGTTGAGGTTGTTGTTGAGTTTGTTGGTGTTTTTCAATGTTGAGGTTCTTGTTGAATTTGTTGATGTTTTTCAATGTTGAGGTTGTTGTTGAATTTGTTGGTGTTTTTCAATGCTGAGGTTGTTGTTGTTTTTAAATGTTGGGGTTGTTGTTGAATTTGTTGGTGTTTTTCAATTTTGAGGATGTTTTTGTTTTTCAATGTTGAGGTTGTTGTTGAATTTGTTGGTGTTTTTCCATGATGAGGTTGTTGTTGTTTTTCAAAGATGAGGTTGTTGTTTAATTTGTTGGTGTTTTTCAATGTCGGGGTTGTTGTTGAATTTGTTGGTGTTTTTCTATGTTGAATTTTTTGTTGAATTTGTTGGTGTTTTTCAATGTTGAGGTTGTTGTTTTTCAATGTTGAGGTTGTTGTTGAATTTGTTGGCGTTTTTAAATGTTGAGGTTGTTGTTGAATTTGTTGGTGTTTTCAATGTTGAGGTTTTTGTTGAATTTGTTGGTGTTTTTCAATGTTGAGGTTGTTGTTGTTTTTCAATGTTGAGGTTGTTGTTGAATTTGATGGTGTTTTTCAATGTCGACGTTGTTGTTGAATTTGTTGGTGTTTTTCAATGTTGAAGTTGTTGTTGAATTTGTTGGTGTTTTTCAATGTTGAGGTTGTTGCTGTTTTTCAATGTTGAGGTTGTTGTTGAATTTGTTCGTGTTTTTCAATGTTGAGATTGTTGTTGTTTTTCAATGTTGAGGTTGTTGTTGAAATTGTTGGTGTTTTTAAATGTTGAGGTTGCTGTTGAATTTGTTGGTGTTTTTCAATGTTGAGGTTGTTGTTGTTTTTCAATTTTGAGGTTGTTGTTGAATTTGTTTTTGTTTTTCAATGTTGAGGTTGTTGTTGAATTTGTTGGTGTTTTTCAATTTCGAGGTTGTTGTTGAATTTGTTGGTGTTTTTCAATGTTGAAGTTGTTGTTGAATTTGTTGGTGTTTTCAATGTTGAGGTTGTTGTTGTTTTTCAATGTTGAGGTTCTTGTTGAATTTGTTGATGTTTTTCAATGTTGAGGTTGTTGTTGAATTTGTTGGTGTTTTTCAATGCTGAGGTTGTTGTTGTTTTTAAATGTTGGGGTTGTTGTTGAATTTGTTGGTGTTTTTCAATTTTGAGGATGTTTTTGTTTTTCAATGTTGAGGTTGTTGTTGAATTTGTTGGTGTTTTTCCATGATGAGGTAGTTGTTGTTTTTCAAAGATGAGGTTGTTGTTGAATTTGTTGGTGTTTTTCAATGTCGGGGTTGTTGTTGAATTTGTTGGTGTTTTTCTATGTTGAATTTTTTGTTGAATTTGTTGGTGTTTTTCAATGTTGAGGTTGTTGTTTTTCAATGTTGAGGTTGTTGTTGAATTTGTTGGCGTTTTTAAATGTTGAGGTTGTTGTTGAATTTGTTGGTGTTTTCAATGTTGAGGTTTTTGTTGAATTTGTTGGTGTTTTTCAATGTTGAGGTTGTTGTTGTTTTTCAATGTTGAGGTTGTTGTTGAATTTGATGGTGTTTTTCAATGTCGACGTTGTTGTTGAATTTGTTGGTGTTTTTCAATGTTGAAGTTGTTGTTGAATTTGTTGGTGTTTTTCAATGTTGAGGTTGTTGCTGTTTTTCAATGTTGAGGTTGTTGTTGAATTTGTTCGTGTTTTTCAATGTTGAGATTGTTGTTGTTTTTCAATGTTGAGGTTCTTGTTGAAATTGTTGGTGTTTTTAAATGTTGAGGTTGCTGTTGAATTTGTTGGTGTTTTTCAATGTTGAGGTTGTTGTTGTTTTTCAATTTTGAGGTTGTTGTTGAATTTGTTTTTCTTTTTCAATGTTGAGGTTGTTGTTGAATTTGTTGGTGTTTTTCAATTTTGAGGTTGTTGTTGAATTTGTTGGTGTTTTTCAATGTTGAAGTTGTTGTTGAATTTGTTGGTGTTTTCAATGTTGAGGTTGTTGTTGTTTTTCAATGTTGAGGTTGTTGTTGAATTTGTTGGTGTTTTTCAATGTTGAGGTTGTTGTTGTTTTTCAATGCTGAGGTTGTTGTTCAATTTGTTGGTGTTTTTCAATGCTGAGGTTGTTGTTGAATTTGTTGGTGTTTTTCAATGTTGAGGTTGTTGTTGTTTTTCAATGTTGAGGTTGTTGTTGAATTTGTTGGTGTTTTTCAATGTTGAGGTTGTTGTTGTTTTTCAATTTTGAGGTTGTTGTTGAATTTCTTGGTGTTTTTCAATGTTGAGGTTGTTGTTGAATTTGTTGGTGTTTTTCAATGTTGAGGTTGTTGTTGTTTTTCAATGTTCAGGTTATTGTTGAATTTGTTGAAGTTTTTCAATGTTGAGGTTGTTGTTGTTTTTCAATGTTGAGGTTGTTGTTGAATTTGTTGGTGTTTTTCAATTTTGAGTTTGTTGTTGTTTTTCAATGTTGAGGTTGTTGTTGAATTTGTTGGTGTTTTTCAATGTTGAGGTTGCTGTTGTTTTTCAATGTTGAGGTTGTTGTTGAATTTGTTGGTGTTTTTCAATGTTGAGGTTGTTGTTGTTTTTCAATGTTGAGGTTGTTGTTGAATTTGTTGGTGTTTTTCAATGTTGAGGTTGTTGTTGAATTTGGTGGTGTTTTTCAACGATGAGGTTGTTGTTGCTTTTCAATTTTGAGGTTGTTGAATTTGTGAGGTGTTTTTCAATCTTGAGTTTGTTGTTGAATTTGATGGTGTTTTTCAATGTTGATGTTGTTGTTGAAGTTGTTGGTGTTTTTCAATGTTGAGGTTGTTGTTATTTTTCAATGTTGAGGTTGTTGTTGAGTTTGTTGGTGTTTTTCAATGTTGAGGTTGTTGTTGAATTTGTTGGTGTTTTTCAATGTTGAGGTTGTTTTTGAATTTGTTGGTGTTTTTCAATGTTGAGGTTGTTGTTGTTTTTAAATGTTGAGGTTGTTGTTGAATTTGTGGGTGTTTTTTCAATTTTGAGGTTGTTGGTGTTGTTCAATGTTCAGGTTGATTTTGAATTTGAGGGTGTTTTTCAATGTCGAGGTTGTTGTTGAATTTGTTGGTGTTTTTCAATGTTGAGGTTGTTGTTGTTTTTCAATGTTGAGGTTGTTGTTGAATTTGTTGGTGTTTTTCAATGTTGAGGTTGTTGCTGTTTTTCAATGTTGAGGTTGTTGTTGAATTTGTTGGTGTTTTTAAATGTTGAGGTTGTTGTTGAATTTGCTGGTGTTTTGCAATGTTGAGGTGGTTGTTTTTTAATGTTGAGGTTGTTGTTGAATTTGTTGCTGTTTTTCAATGTTGAGGTTGTTGTTGTTTTTCAATGTTGAGGTTGTTGTTGTATTTGTTGGTGTTTTTCAATTTCGAGGTTGTTGTTGAATTTGTTGGTGTTTTTCAATGTTGAAGTTGTTGTTGAATTTGTTGGTGTTTTTCAATGTTGAGGTTGCTGTTGTTTTTCAATGTTGAGGTTGTTGTTGAATTTGTTGGTCTTTTTCAATGTTGAGGTTGTTGTTGTTTTTCAATGCTGAGGTTGTTGTTGAATTTGTTGGTGTTTTTCAATGTTGAGGTTGTTGTTGAATTTGTTGGTGTTTTTCAATGTTGAGGTTGTTGCTGTTTTTCAATGTTGAGGTTGTTGTTGAATTTGTTGGTGTTTTTCAATGTTTAGGTTGTTGTTGTTTTTCAATGTTGAGGTTGTTGTTGAATTTGTTGGTGTTTTTCAATGTTGAGGTTGTTGTTGAATTTGTTGGTGTTTTTCAATGTTGAGGTTGTTGTTGTTTTTCAATGTTGAGGTTGTTGTTGAATTTGTTGGTGTTTTTCAATGTTGAGTTTGTTGTTGTTTTTCAATGTTCAGGTTGTTGTTGAATTTGTTGGTGTTTGTCAATGTTGAGGTTGTTGTTGTTTTTCAATGTTGAGGTTGTTGTTGAATTTGTTGGTGCTTTTCAATGTTGAGGTTGTTGTTGAATTTGTTGGTGTTTTTCAATGTTGAGGTTGTTGTTGTTTTTCAATGTTGAGGTTGTTGTTGAATTTGTTGGTGTTTTTCAATGTTGAGTTTGTTGTTGAATTTGTTGGTGTTTTTCAATGTTGAGGTTGTTGTTGAATTTGTTGGTGTTTTTCAATGTTGAGGTTGTTGTTGAATTTGTTGGTGTTTTTCAATGTTGAGGTTGTTGCTGTTTTTCAATGTTGAGGTTGTTGTTGAATTTGTTGGTGTTTTTCAATGTTGAGATTGTTGTTGTTTTTCAATGTTGAGGTTGTTGTTGAATTTGTTGGTGTTTTTAAATGTTGAGGTTGTTGTTGAATTTGTTGTTGTTTTTCAATGTTGAGGTTGTTGTTGTTTTTCAATGTTGAGGTTGTTGTTGAATTTGTTGGTGTTTTTCAATGTTGAGTTTGTTGTTGTTTTTCAATGTTGAGGTTGTTGTTGAAATTCAATGTTGAGGTTGTTGTTGAATTTGTTGGTGTTTTTCAATGTTGAGGTTGTTGTTGTTTTTCAATGCTGAGGTCGTTGTTGAATTTGTTGGTGTTTTTCAATTTTGAGGTTGTTGTTGAATTTGTTGGTGTTTTTCAATGTTGAGGTTGTTGTTGTTTTTCAATGTTGAGGTTGTTGTTGAATTTGTTGGTGTTTTTCAATGTTGAGGTTGTTGTTGTTTTTCAATGTTGAGGTTGTTGTTGAATTTGTTGGTGCTTTTCAATGTTGAGATTGTTGTTGAATTTGTTGGTGTTTTTCAATGTTGAGGTTGTTGCTGTTTTTCAATGTTGAGGTTGTTGTTGAATTTGTTGGTGTTTTTAAATGTTGAGGTTGTTGTTGAATTTGCTGGTGTTTTGCAAGTTGAGGTGGTTGTTGTTTTTCAATGTTGAGGTTGTTGTTGAATTTGTTGCTGTTTTTCAATGTTGAGGTTGTTGTTGTTTTTCAATGTTGAGGTTGTTGTTGAATTTGTTGGTGTTTTTAAATGTTGAGGTTGTTGTTGAATTTGTTGTTGTTTTTCAATGTTGAGGTTGTTGTTGTTTTTCAATGTTGAGGTTGTTGTTGAATTTGTTGGTGTTTTTAAATGTTGAGGTTGTTGCTGTTTTTCAATGTTGAGGTTGTTGTTGAATTTGTTGGTGTTTTTCAATGTTGAGATTGTTGTTGTTTTTCAATGTTGAGGTTGTTGTTGAATTTGTTGGTGTTTTTAAATGTTGAGGTTGTTGTTGAATTTGTTGTTGTTTTTCAATGTTGAGGTTGTTGTTGTTTTTCAATGTTGAGGTTGTTGTTGAATTTGTTGCTGTTTTTAAATGTTGAGGTTGTTGTTGAATTTGTTGTTGTTTTTCAATGTTGAGGTTGTTGTTGTTTTTCAATGTTGAGGTTGTTGTTGAATTTGTTGGTGTTTTTCAATGTTGAGTTTGTTGTTGTTTTTCAATGTTGAGGTTGTTGTTGAAATTCAATGTTGAGGTTGTTGTTGAATTTGTTGGTGTTTTTCAATGTTGAGGTTGTTGTTGTTTTTCAATGCTGAGGTTGTTGTTGAATTTGTTGGTGTTTTTCAATTTTGAGGTAGTTGTTGAATTTGTTGGTGTTTTTCAATGTTGAGGTTGTTGTTGTTTTTCAATGTTGAGGTTGTTGTTGAATTTGTTGGTGTTTTTCAATGTTGAGGTTGTTGTTGTATTTCAATGTTGAGGTTGTTGTTGAATTTGTTGGTGCTTTTCAATGTTGAGATTGTTGTTGAATTTCTTGGTGTTTTTCAATGTTGAGGTTGTTGCTGTTTTTCAATGTTGAGGTTGTTGTTGAATTTGTTGGTGTTTTTAAATGTTGAGGTTGTTGTTGAATTTGCGGGTGTTTTGCAATGTTGAGGTGGTTGTTGTTTTTCAATGTTGAGGTTGTTGTTGAATTTGTTGCTGTTTTTCAATGTTGAGGTTGTTGTTGTTTTTCAATGTTGAGGTTGTTGTTGTATTTGTTGGTGTTTTTCAATTTCGAGGTTGTTGTTGAATTTGTTGGTGCTTTTCAATGTTGAGGTTGTTGTTGAAATTGTTGGTGTTTTTCAATGTTGAGGTTGTTGTTGTTTTTCAATGTTGAGGTTGTTGTTGAATGTATTGGTGTTTTTCAATGTTGAGTTTGTTGTTGAATTTGTTGGTGTTTTTCAATTTCGAGGTTGTTGTTGAATTTGTTGGTGTTTTTCAATGTTGAGGTTGTTGTTGAATTTGTTGGTGTTTTTCAATGTTGAGGTTGTTTTTGAATTTGTTGGTGTTTTTCCATGTTGAGGTTGTTGTTGTTTTTCAATGTTGAGGTTGTTGTTGAATTTGTTGGTGTTTTTCAATGTTTCGTTTGTTGTTGTTTTTCAATGCTGAGGTTGTTGTTGAATTTGTTGGTGTTTTTCAATGTTGAGGTTGTTGTTGTTTTTCAATGTTGAGGTTGTTGTTGAATTTGTTGTTGTTTTTCAATGTTGAGGTTGCTAGTGTTTTTCAATGTTCAGGTTGTTGTTGAATTTGTTGGTGTTTTTCAATGTTGAGGTTGTTGTTGAATTTGTTGGTGTTTTTCAATGTTGAGGTTCTTGTTGAATTTGCTGGTGTTTTTCAATGTTGAGGTTGTTGTTGAATTTGTTGGTGTTTTTCAATGCTGAGGTTGTTGTTGTTTTTAAATGTTGGGGTTGTTGTTGAATTTGTTGGTTTTTTTCAATTTTGAGGAAGTTTTTGTTTTTCAATGTTGAGGTTGTTGTTGAATTTGTTGGTGTTTTTCCATGATGAGGTTGTTGTTGTTTTTCAAAGATGAGGTTGTTGTTGAATTTGTTGGTGTTTTTCAATGTCGGGGTTGTTGTTGAATTTGTTGGTGTTTTTCAATGTTGAATTTTTTGTTGAATTTGTTGGTGTTTTTCAATGTTGAGGTTGTTGTTTTTCAATGTTGAGGTTGTTGTTGAATTTGTTGGCGTTTTTAAATGTTGAGGTTGTTGTTGAATTTGTTGGTGTTTTCAATGTTGAGGTTTTTGTTGAATTTGTTGGTGTTTTTCAATGTTGAGGTTGTTGTTGTTTTTCAATGTTGAGGTTGTTGTTGTTTTTCAATGCTGAGGTCGTTGTTGAATTTGTTGGTGTTTTTCAATTTTGAGGTTGTTGTTGAATTTGTTGGTGTTTTTCAATGTTGAGGTTGTTGTTGTTTTTCAATGTTGAGGTTGTTGTTGAATTTGTTGGTGTTTTTCAATGTTGAGGTTGTTGTTGTTTTTCAATGTTGAGGTTGTTGTTGAATTTGTTGGTGCTTTTCAATGTTGAGATTGTTGTTGAATTTGTTGGTGTTTTTCAATGTTGAGGTTCTTGCTGTTTTTCAATGTTGAGGTTGTTGTTGAATTTGTTGGTGTTTTTAAATGTTGAGGTTGTTGTTGAATTTGCTGGTGTTTTGCAATGTTGAGGTGGTTGTTGTTTTTCAATGTTGAGGTTGTTGTTGAATTTGTTGCTGTTTTTCAATGTTGAGGTTGTTGTTGTTTTTCAATGTTGAGGTTGTTGTTGAATTTGTTGGTGTTTTTAAATGTTGAGGTTGTTGTTGAATTTGTTGTTGTTTTTCAATGTTGAGGTTGTTGTTGTTTTTCAATGTTGAGGTTGTTGTTGAATTTGTTGGTGTTTTTAAATGTTGAGGTTGTTGCTGTTTTTCAATGTTGAGGTTGTTGTTGAATTTGTTGGTGTTTTTCAATGTTGAGATTGTTGTTGTTTTCCAATGTTGAGGTTGTTGTTGAATTTGTTGGTGTTTTTAAATGTTGAGGTTGTTGTTGAATTTGTTGTTGTTTTTCAATGTTGAGGTTGTTGTTGTTTTTCAATGTTGAGGTTGTTGTTGAATTTGTTGCTGTTTTTAAATGTTGAGGTTGTTGTTGAATTTGTTGTTGTTTTTCAATGTTGAGGTTGTTGTTGTTTTTCAATGTTGAGGTTGTTGTTGAACTTGTTGGTGTTTTTCAATGCTGAGTTTGTTGTTGTTTTTCAATGTTGAGGTTGTTGTTGAAATTCAATGTTGAGGTTGTTGTTGAATTTGTTGGTGTTTTTCAATGTTGAGGTTGTTGTTGTTTTTCAATGCTGAGGTCGTTGTTGAATTTGTTGGTGTTTTTCAATTTTGAGGTTGTTGTTGAATTTGTTGGTGTTTTTCAATGTTGAGGTTGTTGTTGTTTTTCAATGTTGAGGTTGTTGTTGAATTTGTTGGTGTTTTTCAATGTTGAGGTTGTTGTTGTTTTTCAATGTTGAGGTTGTTGTTGAATTTGTTGGTGCTTTTCAATGTTGAGATTGTTGTTGAATTTCTTGGTGTTTTTCAATGTTGAGCTTGTTGCTGTTTTTCAATGTTGAGGTTGTTGTTGAATTTGTTGGTGTTTTTAAATGTTGAGGTTGTTGTTGAATTTGCGGGTGTTTTGCAATGTTGAGGTGGTTGTTGTTTTTCAATGTTGAGGTTGTTGTTGAATTTGTTGCTGTTTTTCAATGTTGAGGTTGTTGTTGTTTTTCAATGTTGAGGTTGTTGTTGTATTTGTTGGTGTTTTTCAATTTCGAGGTTGTTGTTGAATTTGTTGGTGCTTTTCAATGTTGAGGTTGTTGTTGAAATTGATGGTGTTTTTCAATGTTGAGGTTGTTGTTGTTTTTCAATGTTGAGGTTGTTGTTGAATGTATTGGTGTTTTTCAATGTTGAGTTTGTTGTTGAATTTGTTGGTGTTTTTCAATTTCGAGGTTGTTGTTGAATTTGTTGGTGTTTTTCAATGTTGAGGTTGTTGTTGAATTTGTTGGTGTTTTTCAATGTTGAGGTTGTTTTTGAATTTGTTGGTGTTTTTCCATGTTGAGGTTGTTGTTGTTTTTCAATGTTGAGGTTGTTGTTGAATTTGTTGGTGTTTTTCAATGTTTCGTTTGTTGTTGTTTTTCAATGCTGAGGTTGTTGTTGAATTTGTTGGTGTTTTTCAATGTTGAGGTTGTTGTTGTTTTTCAATGTTGAGGTTGTTGTTGAATTTGTTGTTGTTTTTCAATGTTGAGGTTGCTGGTGTTTTTCAATGTTCAGGTTGTTGTTGAATTTGTTGGTGTTTTTCAATGTTGAGGTTGTTGTTGAATTTGTTGGTGTTTTTCAATGTTGAGGTTCTTGTTGAATTTGCTGGTGTTTTTCAATGTTGAGGTTGTTGTTGAATTTGTTGGTGTTTTTCAATGCTGAGGTTGTTGTTGTTTTTAAATGTTGGGGTTGTTGTTGAATTTGTTGGTTTTTTTCAATTTTGAGGAAGTTTTTGTTTTTCAATGTTGAGGTTGTTGTTGAATTTGTTGGTGTTTTTCCATGATGAGGTTGTTGTTGTTTTTCAAAGATGAGGTTGTTGTTGAATTTGTTGGTGTTTTTCAATGTCGGGGTTGTTGTTGAATTTGTTGGTGTTTTTCAATGTTGAATTTTTTGTTGAATTTGTTGGTGTTTTTCAATGTTGAGGTTGTTGTTTTTCAATGTTGAGGTTGTTGTTGAATTTGTTGGCGTTTTTAAATGTTGAGGTTGTTGTTGAATTTGTTGGTGTTTTCAATGTTGAGGTTTTTGTTGAATTTGTTGGTGTTTTTCAATGTTGAGGTTGTTGTTGTTTTTCAATGTTGAGGTTGTTGTTGAATTTGATGGTGTTTTTCAATGTCGACGTTGTTGTTGAATTTGTTGGTTTTTTCAATGTTGAAGTTGTTGTTGAAATTGTTGGTGTTTTTCAATGTTGAGGTTGTTGCTGTTTTTCAATGTTGAGGTTGTTGTTGAATTTGTTCGTGTTTTTCAATGTTGAGATTGTTGTTGTTTTTCAATGTTGAGGTTGTTGTTGAAATTGTTGGTGTTTTTAAATGTTGAGGTTGCTGTTGAATTTGTTGGTGTTTTTCAATGTTGAGGTTGTTGTTGTTTTTCAATTTTGAGGTTGTTGTTGATTTGTTTTTGTTTTTCAATGTTGAGGTTGTTGTTGAATTTGTTGGTGTTTTTCAATTTCGAGGTTGTTGTTGAATTTGTTGGTGTTTTTCAATGTTGAAGTTGTTGTTGAATTTGTTGGTGTTTTTCAATGTTGAGGTTGTTGTTGTTTTTCAATGTTGAGGTTGTTGTTGAATTTGTTGGTGTTTTTCAATGTTGAGGTTGATGTTGTTTTTCAATGCTGAGGTTGTTGTTGAATTTGTTGGTGTTTTTCAATGCTGAGGTTGTTGTTGAATTTGTTGGTGTTTTGCAATGTTGAGTTGTTGTTGTTTTTCAATGTTGAGGTTGTTGTTGAATTTGTTGGTGTTTTTCAATGTTGAGGTTGTTGTTGTTTTTCAATGTTGAGGTTGTTGTTGAATTTGTTGGTGTTTTTCAATGTTGAGGTTGTTGTTGTTTTTCAATGTTGAGGTTATTGTTGAATTTGTTGGTGTTTTTCAATGTTGAGGTTGTTGTTGTTTTTCAATGTTGAGGTTGTTGTTGAATTTGTTGGTGTTTTTCAATGTTGAGTTTGTTGTTGTTTTTCAATGTTGAGGTTGTTGTTGAATTTGTTGGTATTTTTCAATGTTGAGGTTGCTGTTGTTTTTCAATGTTGAGGTTGTTGTTGAATTTGTTGGTGTTTTTCAATGTTGAGGTTGTTGTTGTTTTTCAATGTTGAGGTTGTTGTTGAATTTGTTGGTGTTTTTCAATGTTGAGGTTGTTGTTGAATTTGTTGGTGTTTTTCAATGATGAGGTTCTTGTTGCTTTTCAATTTTGAGGTTGTTGAATTTGTGGGTGTTTTTCAATCTTGAGTTTGTTGTTGAATTTGTTGGTGTTTTTCAATGTTGATGTTGTTGTTGAAGTTGTTGGTGTTTTTCAATGTTGAGGTTGTTGTTATTTTTCAATGTTGAGGTTGTTGTTGAGTTTGTTGGTGTTTTTCAATGTTGAGGTTGTTGTTGAATTTGTTGGTGTTTTTCAATGTTGAGGTTGTTTTTGAATTTGTTGGTGTTTTTCAATGTTGAGGTTGTTGTTGTTTTTAAATGTTGAGGTTGTTGTTGAATTTGTTGGTGTTTTTTCAATTTTGAGGTTGTTGGTGATGTTCAATGTTGAGGTTGATTTTGAATTTGAGGGTGTTTTTCAATGTCGAGGTTGTTGTTGAATTTGTTGATGTTTTTCAATGTTGAGGTTGTTGTTGTTTTTCAATGTTGAGGTTGTTGTTGAATTTGTTGGTGTTTTTCAATGTTGAGGTTGTTGCTGTTTTTCAATGTTGAGGTTGTTGTTGAATTTGTTGGTGTTTTTAAATGTTGAGGTTGTTGCTGAATTTGCTGGTGTTTTGCAATGTTGAGGTGGTTGTTGTTTTTCAATGTTGAGGTTGTTGTTGAATTTGTTGCTGTTTTTCAATGTTGAGGTTGTTGTTGTTTTTCAATGTTGAGTTTGTTGTTGTATTTGTTGGTGTTTTTCAATTTCGAGGTTGTTGTTGAATTTGTTGGTGTTTTTCAATGTTGAAGTTGTTGTTGAATTTGTTGGTGTTTTTCAATGTTGAGGTTGTTGTTGTTTTTCAATGTTGAGGTTGTTGTTGAATTTGTTGGTCTTTTTCAATGTTGAGGTTGTTGTTGTTTTTCAATGCTGAGGTTGTTGTTGAATTTGTTGGTGTTTTTCAATGTTGAGGTTGTTGTTGAATTTGTTGGTGTTTTTCAATGTTGATGTTGTTGTTGTTTTTCAATGTTGAGGTTGTTGTTGAATTTGTTGGTGTTTTTCAATGTTTAGGTTGTTGTTGTTTTTCAATGTTGAGGTTGTTGTTGAATTTGTTGGTGTTTTTCAATGTTGAGGTTGTTGTTGAATTTGTTGGTGTTTTTCAATGTTGAGGTTGTTGTTGTTTTTCAATGTTGAGGTTGTTGTTGAATTTGTTGGTGTTTTTCAATGTTGAGTTTGTTGTTGTTTTTCAATGTTGAGGTTGTTGTTGAATTTGTTGGTGTTTGTCAATGTTGAGGTTGTTGTTGTTTTTCAATGTTGAGGTTGTTGTTGAATTTGTTGGTGCTTTTCAATGTTGAGGTTGTTGTTGAATTTGTTGGTGTTTTTCAATGTTGAGGTTGTTGTTGTTTTTCAATGTTGAGGTTGTTGTTGAATTTGTTGGTGTTTTTCAATGTTGAGTTTGTTGTTGAATTTGTTGGTGTTTTTCAATGTTGAGGTTGTTGTTGAATTTGTTGGTGTTTTTCAATGTTGAGGTTGTTGTTGAATTTGTTGGTGTTTTTCAATGTTTAGTTTGTTGTTGTTTTTCAATGTTGAGGTTGTTGTTGAATTTGTCGGTGTTTTTAAATGTTGAGGTTGTTGTTGAATTTGTTGTTGTTTTTCAATGTTGAGGTTGTTGTTGTTTTTCAATGTTGAGGTTGTTGTTGAATTTGTTGGTGTTTTTCAATGTTGAGTTTGTTGTTGTTTTTCAATGTTGAGGTTGTTGATGAAATTCAATGTCGAGGTTGTTGTTGAATTTGTTGATGTTTTTCAATGTTGAGGTTGTTGTTGTTTTTCAATGCTGAGGTCGTTGTTGAATTTGTTGGTGTTTTTCAATTTTGAGGTTGTTGTTGAATTTGTTGGTGTTTTTCAATGTTGAGGTTGTTGGTGTTTTTCAATGTTGAGGTTGTTGTTGTTTTTCAATGTTGAGGTTGTTGTTGAATTTGTTGGTGTTTTTCAATGTTGAGTTTGTTGTTGAATTTGTTGGTGTTTTTCAATGTTGAGGTTGTTGTTGAATTTGTTGGTGTTTTTCAATGTTGAGGTTGTTGTTGAATTTGTTGGTGTTTTTCAATGTTTAGTTTGTTGTTGTTTTTCAATGTTGAGGTTGTTGTTGAATTTGTCGGTGTTTTTAAATGTTGAGGTTGTTGTTGAATTTGTTGTTGTTTTTCAATGTTGAGGTTGTTGTTGTTTTTCAATGTTGAGGTTGTTGTTGAATTTGTTGGTGTTTTTCAATGTTGAGTTTGTTGTTGTTTTTCAATGTTGAGGTTGTTGATGAAATTCAATGTTGAGGTTGTTGTTGAATTTGTTGGTGTTTTTCAATGTTGAGGTTGTTGTTGTTTTTCAATGCTGAGGTCGTTGTTGAATTTGTTGGTGTTTTTCAATTTTGAGGTTGTTGTTGAATTTGTTGGTGTTTTTCAATGTTGAGGTTGTTGTTGTTTTTCAATGTTGAGGTTGTTGTTGTTTTTCAATGTTGAGGTTGTTGTTGAATTTGTTGGTGTTTTTCAATGTTGAGTTTGTTGTTGATTTTCAATGTTGAGGTTGTTGTTGAAATTCAATGTTGAGGTTGTTGTTGAATTTGTTGGTGTTTTTCAATGTTGAGGTTGTTGTTGTTTTTCAATGCTGAGGTCGTTGTTGAATTTGTTGGTGTTTTTCAATTTTGAGGTTGTTGTTGAATTTGTTGGTGTTTTTCAATGTTGAGGTTGTTGTTGTTTTTCAATGTTGAGGTTGTTGTTGAATTTGTTGGTGTTTTTCAATGTTGAGGTTGTTGTTGTTTTTCAATGTTGAGGTTGTTGTTGAATTTGTTGGTGCTTTTCAATGTTGAGATTGTTGTTGAATTTCTTGGTGCTTTTCAATGTTGAGGTTGTTGCTGTTTTTCAATGTTGAGGTTGTTGTTGAATTTGTTGGTGTTTTTAAATGTTGAGGTTGTTGTTGAATTTGCTGGTGTTTTGCAATGTTGAGGTGGTTGTTGTTTTTCAATGTTGAGGTTGTTGTTGAATTTGTTGCTGTTTTTCAATGTTGAGGTTGTTTTTGTTTTTCAATGTTGAGGTTGTTGTTGAATTTGTTGGTGCTTTTCAATGTTGAGGTTGTTGTTGAAATTGTTGGTGTTTTTCAATGTTGAGGCTGTTGTTGTTTTTCAATGTTGAGGTTGTTGTTGAATTTATTGGTGTTTTTCAATGTTGAGTTTGTTGTTGAATTTGTTGGTGTTTTTCAATTTCGAGGTTGTTGTTGAATTTGTTGATGTTTTTCAATGTTGAGGTTGTTGTTGAATTTGTTGGTGTTTTTCAATGTTGAGGTTGTTTTTGAATTTGTTGGTGTTTTTCTATCTTGAGGTTGTTGTTGTTTTTCAATGTTGAGGTTGTTGTTGAATTTGTTGGTGTTTTTCAATGTTTCGTTTGTTGTTGTTTTTCAATGCTGAGGTTGTTGTTGAATTTGTTGGTGTTTTTCAATGTTGAGGTTGTTTTTGAATTTGTTGGTGTTTTTCTATCTTGAGGTTGTTGTTGTTTTTCAATGTTGAGGTTGTTGTTGAATTTGTTGGTGTTTTTCAATGTTTCGTTTGTTGTTGTTTTTCAATGTTGAGGTTGTTGTTGAATTTGTTGGTGTTTTTCAATGTTGAGGTTGTTGTTGAATTTGTTGGTGTTTTTCAATGTTGAGGTTGTTGCTGATTTTCAATGTTGAGGTTGTTGTTGAATTTGTTGGTGTTTTTCAATGTTGAGATTGTTGTTGTTTTTCAATGTTGAGGTTGTTGTTGAATTTGTTGGTGTTTTTAAATGTTGAGGTTGTTGTTGAATTTGTTGTTGTTTTTCAATGTTGAGGTTGTTGTTGTTTTTCAATGTTGAGGTTGTTGTTGAATTTGTTGGTGTTTTTCAATGTTGAGTTTGTTGTTGTTTTTCAATGTTGAGGTTGTTGTTGAATTTGTTGGTGTTTTTCAATGTTGAGGTTGTTGTTGAATTTGCTGGTGTTTTGCAAGTTGAGGTGGTTGTTGTTTTTCAATGTTGAGGTTGTTGTTGAATTTGTTGCTGTTTTTCAATGTTGAGGTTGTTGTTGTTTTTCAATGTTGAGGTTGTTGTTGAATTTGTTGGTGTTTTTAAATGTTGAGGTTGTTGTTGAATTTGTTGTTGTTTTTCAATGTTGAGGTTGTTGTTGTTTTTCAATGTTGAGGTTGTTGTTGAATTTGTTGGTGTTTTTAAATGTTGAGGTTGTTGCTGTTTTTCAATGTTGAGGTTGTTGTTGAATTTGTTGGTGTTTTTCAATGTTGAGATTGTTGTTGTTTTTCAATGTTGAGGTTGTTGTTGAATTTGTTGGTGTTTTTAAATGTTGAGGTTGTTGTTGAATTTGTTGTTGTTTTTCAATGTTGAGGTTGTTGTTGTTTTTCAATGTTGAGGTTGTTGTTGAATTTGTTGCTGTTTTTAAATGTTGAGGTTGTTGTTGAATTTGTTGTTGTTTTTCAATGTTGAGGTTGTTGTTGTTTTTCAATGTTGAGGTTGTTGTTGAATTTGTTGGTGTTTTTCAATGTTGAGTTTGTTGTTGTTTTTCAATGTTGAGGTTGTTGTTGAAATTCAATGTTGAGGTTGTTGTTGAATTTGTTGGTGTTTTTCAATGTTGAGGTTGTTGTTGTTTTTCAATGCTGAGGTCGTTGTTGAATTTGTTGGTGTTTTTCAATTTTGAGGTAGTTGTTGAATTTGTTGGTGTTTTTCAATGTTGAGGTTGTTGTTGTTTTTCAATGTTGAGGTTGTTGTTGAATTTGTTGGTGTTTTTCAATGTTGAGGTTGTTGTTGTATTTCAATGTTGAGGTTGTTGTTGAATTTGTTGGTGCTTTTCAATGTTGAGATTGTTGTTGAATTTCTTGGTGTTTTTCAATGTTGAGGTTGTTGCTGTTTTTCAATGTTGAGGTTGTTGTTGAATTTGTTGGTGTTTTTAAATGTTGAGGTTGTTGTTGAATTTGCGGGTGTTTTGCAATGTTGAGGTGGTTGTTGTTTTTCAATGTTGAGGTTGTTGTTGAATTTGTTGCTGTTTTTCAATGTTGAGGTTGTTGTTGTTTTTCAATGTTGAGGTTGTTGTTGTATTTGTTGGTGTTTTTCAATTTCGAGGTTGTTGTTGAATTTGTTGGTGCTTTTCAATGTTGAGGTTGTTGTTGAAATTGTTGGTGTTTTTCAATGTTGAGGTTGTTGTTGTTTTTCAATGTTGAGGTTGTTGTTGAATGTATTGGTGTTTTTCAATGTTGAGTTTGTTGTTGAATTTGTTGGTGTTTTTCAATTTCGAGGTTGTTGTTGAATTTGTTGGTGTTTTTCAATGTTGAGGTTGTTGTTGAATTTGTTGGTGTTTTTCAATGTTGAGGTTGTTTTTGAATTTGTTGGTGTTTTTCCATGTTGAGGTTGTTGTTGTTTTTCAATGTTGAGGTTGTTGTTGAATTTGTTGGTGTTTTTCAATGTTTCGTTTGTTGTTGTTTTTCAATGCTGAGGTTGTTGTTGAATTTGTTGGTGTTTTTCAATGTTGAGGTTGTTGTTGTTTTTCAATGTTGATGTTGTTGTTGAATTTGTTGTTGTTTTTCAATGTTGAGGTTGCTGGTGTTTTTCAATGTTCAGGTTGTTGTTGAATTTGTTGGTGTTTTTCAATGTTGAGGTTGTTGTTGAATTTGTTGGTATTTTTCAATGTTGAGGTTCTTGTTGAATTTGCTGGTGTTTTTCAATGTTGAGGTTGTTGTTGAATTTGTTGGTGTTTTTCAATGCTGAGGTTGTTGTTGTTTTTAAATGTTGGGGTTGTTGTTGAATTTGTTGGTTTTTTTCAATTTTGAGGAAGTTTTTGTTTTTCAATGTTGAGGTTGTTGTTGAATTTGTTGGTGTTTTTCCATGATGAGGTTGTTGTTGTTTTTCAAAGATGAGGTTGTTGTTGAATTTGTTGGTGTTTTTCAATGTCGGGGTTGTTGTTGAATTTGTTGGTGTTTTTCAATGTTGAATTTTTTGTTGAATTTGTTGGTGTTTTTCAATGTTGAGGTTGTTGTTTTTCAATGTTGAGGTTGTTGTTGAATTTGTTGGCGTTTTTAAATGTTGAGGTTGTTGTTGAATTTGTTGGTGTTTTCAATGTTGAGGTTTTTGTTGAATTTGTTGGTGTTTTTCAATGTTGAGGTTGTTGTTGTTTTTCAATGTTGAGGTTGTTGTTGTTTTTCAATGCTGAGGTCGTTGTTGAATTTGTTGGTGTTTTTCAATTTTGAGGTTGTTGTTGAATTTGTTGGTGTTTTTCAATGTTGAGGTTGTTGTTGTTTTTCAATGTTGAGGTTGTTGTTGAATTTGTTGGTGTTTTTCAATGTTGAGGTTGTTGTTGTTTTTCAATGTTGAGGTTGTTGTTGAATTTGTTGGTGCTTTTCAATGTTGAGATTGTTGTTGAATTTGTTGGTGTTTTTCAATGTTGAGGTTGTTGCTGTTTTTCAATGTTGAGGTTGTTGTTGAATTTGTTGGTGTTTTTAAATGTTGAGGTTGTTGTTGAATTTGCTGGTGTTTTGCAATGTTGAGGTGGTTGTTGTTTTTCAATGTTGAGGTTGTTGTTGAATTTGTTGCTGTTTTTCAATGTTGAGGTTGTTGTTGTTTTTCAATGTTGAGGTTGTTGTTGAATTTGTTGGTGTTTTTAAATGTTGAGGTTGTTGTTGAATTTGTTGTTGTTTTTCAATGTTGAGGTTGTTGTTGTTTTTCAATGTTGAGGTTGTTGTTGAATTTGTTGGTGTTTTTAAATGTTGAGGTTGTTGCCGTTTTTCAATGTTGAGGTTGTTGTTGAATTTGTTGGTGTTTTTCAATGTTGAGATTGTTGTTGTTTTTCAATGTTGAGGTTGTTGTTGAATTTGTTGGTGTTTTTAAATGTTGAGGTTGTTGTTGAATTTGTTGTTGTTTTTCAATGTTGAGGTTGTTGTTGTTTTTCAATGTTGAGGTTGTTGTTGAATTTGTTGCTGTTTTTAAATGTTGAGGTTGTTGTTGAATTTGTTGTTGTTTTTCAATGTTGAGGTTGTTGTTGTTTTTCAATGTTGAGGTTGTTGTTGAATTTGTTGGTGTTTTTCAATGTTGAGTTTGTTGTTGTTTTTCAATGTTGAGGTTGTTGTTGAAATTCAATGTTGAGGTTGTTGTTGAATTTGTTGGTGTTTTTCAATGTTGAGGTTGTTGTTGTTTTTCAATGCTGAGGTCGTTGTTGAATTTGTTGGTGTTTTTCAATTTTGAGGTTGTTGTTGAATTTGTTGGTGTTTTTCAATGTTGAGGTTGTTGTTGTTTTTCAATGTTGAGGTTGTTGTTGAATTTGTTGGTGTTTTTCAATGTTGAGGTTGTTGTTGTTTTTCAATGTTGAGGTTGTTGTTGAATTTGTTGGTGCTTTTCAATGTTGAGATTGTTGTTGAATTTCTTGGTGTTTTTCAATGTTGAGGTTGTTGCTGTTTTTCAATGTTGAGGTTGTTGTTGAATTTGTTGGTGTTTTTAAATGTTGAGGTTGTTGTTGAATTTGCGGGTGTTTTGCAATGTTGAGGTGGTTGTTGTTTTTCAATGTTGAGGTTGTTGTTGAATTTGTTGCTGTTTTTCAATGTTGAGGTTGTTGTTGTTTTTCAATGTTGAGGTTGTTGTTGTATTTGTTGGTGTTTTTCAATTTCGAGGTTGTTGTTGAATTTGTTGGTGCTTTTCAATGTTGAGGTTGTTGTTGAAATTGTTGGTGTTTTTCAATGTTGAGGTTGTTGTTGTTTTTCAATGTTGAGGTTGTTGTTGAATGTATTGGTGTTTTTCAATTTTGAGTTTGTTGTTGAATTTGTTGGTGTTTTTCAATTTCGAGGTTGTTGTTGAATTTGTTGGTGTTTTTCAATGTTGAGGTTGTTGTTGAATTTGTTGGTGTTTTTCAATGTTGAGGTTGTTTTTGAATTTGTTGGTGTTTTTCCATGTTGAGGTTGTTGTTGTTTTTCAATGTTGAGGTTGTTGTTGAATTTGTTGGTGTTTTTCAATGTTTCGTTTGTTGTTGTTTTTCAATGCTGAGGTTGTTGTTGAATTTGTTGGTGTTTTTCAATGTTGAGGTTGTTGTTGAATTTGCTGGTGTTTTGCAAGTTGAGGTGGTTGTTGTTTTTCAATGTTGAGGTTGTTGTTGAATTTGTTGCTGTTTTTCAATGTTGAGGTTGTTGTTGTTTTTCAATGTTGAGGTTGTTGTTGAATTTGTTGGTGTTTTTAAATGTTGAGGTTGTTGTTGAATTTGTTGTTGTTTTTCAATGTTGAGGTTGTTGTTGTTTTTCAATGTTGAGGTTGTTGTTGAATTTGTTGGTGTTTTTAAATGTTGAGGTTGTTGCTGTTTTTCAATGTTGAGGTTGTTGTTGAATTTGTTGGTGTTTTTCAATGTTGAGATTGTTGTTGTTTTTCAATGTTGAGGTTGTTGTTGAATTTGTTGGTGTTTTTAAATGTTGAGGTTGTTGTTGAATTTGTTGTTGTTTTTCAATGTTGAGGTTGTTGTTGTTTTTCAATGTTGAGGTTGTTGTTGAATTTGTTGCTGTTTTTAAATGTTGAGGTTGTTGTTGAATTTGTTGTTGTTTTTCAATGTTGAGGTTGTTGTTGTTTTTCAATGTTGAGGTTGTTGTTGAATTTGTTGGTGTTTTTCAATGTTGAGTTTGTTGTTGTTTTTCAATGTTGAGGTTGTTGTTGAAATTCAATGTTGAGGTTGTTGTTGAATTTGTTGGTGTTTTTCAATGTTGAGGTTGTTGTTGTTTTTCAATGCTGAGGTCGTTGTTGAATTTGTTGGTGTTTTTCAATTTTGAGGTAGTTGTTGAATTTGTTGGTGTTTTTCAATGTTGAGGTTGTTGTTGTTTTTCAATGTTGAGGTTGTTGTTGAATTTGTTGGTGTTTTTCAATGTTGAGGTTGTTGTTGTATTTCAATGTTGAGGTTGTTGTTGAATTTGTTGGTGCTTTTCAATGTTGAGATTGTTGTTGAATTTCTTGGTGTTTTTCAATGTTGAGGTTGTTGCTGTTTTTCAATGTTGAGGTTGTTGTTGAATTTGTTGGTGTTTTTAAATGTTGAGGTTGTTGTTGAATTTGCGGGTGTTTTGCAATGTTGAGGTGGTTGTTGTTTTTCAATGTTGAGGTTGTTGTTGAATTTGTTGCTGTTTTTCAATGTTGAGGTTGTTGTTGTTTTTCAATGTTGAGGTTGTTGTTGTATTTGTTGGTGTTTTTCAATTTCGAGGTTGTTGTTGAATTTGTTGGTGCTTTTCAATGTTGAGGTTGTTGTTGAAATTGTTGGTGTTTTTCAATGTTGAGGTTGTTGTTGTTTTTCAATGTTGAGGTTGTTGTTGAATGTATTGGTGTTTTTCAATGTTGAGTTTGTTGTTGAATTTGTTGGTGTTTTTCAATTTCGAGGTTGTTGTTGAATTTGTTGGTGTTTTTCAATGTTGAGGTTGTTGTTGAATTTGTTGGTGTTTTTCAATGTTGAGGTTGTTTTTGAATTTGTTGGTGTTTTTCCATGTTGAGGTTGTTGTTGTTTTTCAATGTTGAGGTTGTTGTTGAATTTGTTGGTGTTTTTCAATGTTTCGTTTGTTGTTGTTTTTCAATGCTGAGGTTGTTGTTGAATTTGTTGGTGTTTTTCAATGTTGAGGTTGTTGTTGTTTTTCAATGTTGAGGTTGTTGTTGAATTTGTTGGTGTTTTTCAATGTTGAGGTTCTTGTTGAATTTGCTGGTGTTTTTCAATGTTGAGGTTGTTGTTGAATTTGTTGGTGTTTTTCAATGCTGAGGTTGTTGTTGTTTTTAAATGTTGGGGTTGTTGTTGAATTTGTTGGTTTTTTTCAATTTTGAGGAAGTTTTTGTTTTTCAATGTTGAGGTTGTTGTTGAATTTGTTGGTGTTTTTCCATGATGAGGTTGTTGTTGTTTTTCAAAGATGAGGTTGTTGTTGAATTTGTTGGTGTTTTTCAATGTCGGGGTTGTTGTTGAATTTGTTGGTGTTTTTCAATGTTGAATTTTTTGTTGAATTTGTTGGTGTTTTTCAATGTTGAGGTTGTTGTTTTTCAATGTTGAGGTTGTTGTTGAATTTGTTGGCGTTTTTAAATGTTGAGGTTGTTGTTGAATTTGTTGGTGTTTTCAATGTTGAGGTTTTTGTTGAATTTGTTGGTGTTTTTCAATGTTGAGGTTGTTGTTGTTTTTCAATGTTGAGGTTGTTGTTGTTTTTCAATGCTGAGGTCGTTGTTGAATTTGTTGGTGTTTTTCAATTTTGAGGTTGTTGTTGAATTTGTTGGTGTTTTTCAATGTTGAGGTTGTTGTTGTTTTTCAATGTTGAGGTTGTTGTTGAATTTGTTGGTGTTTTTCAATGTTGAGGTTGTTGTTGTTTTTCAATGTTGAGGTTGTTGTTGAATTTGTTGGTGCTTTTCAATGTTGAGATTGTTGTTGAATTTGTTGGTGTTTTTCAATGTTGAGGTTGTTGCTGTTTTTCAATGTTGAGGTTGTTGTTGAATTTGTTGGTGTTTTTAAATGTTGAGGTTGTTGTTGAATTTGCTGGTGTTTTGCAATGTTGAGGTGGTTGTTGTTTTTCAATGTTGAGGTTGTTGTTGAATTTGTTGCTGTTTTTCAATGTTGAGGTTGTTGTTGTTTTTCAATGTTGAGGTTGTTGTTGAATTTGTTGGTGTTTTTAAATGTTGAGGTTGTTGTTGAATTTGTTGTTGTTTTTCAATGTTGAGGTTGTTGTTGTTTTTCAATGTTGAGGTTGTTGTTGAATTTGTTGGTGTTTTTAAATGTTGAGGTTGTTGCTGTTTTTCAATGTTGAGGTTGTTGTTGAATTTGTTGGTGTTTTTCAAAGTTGAGATTGTTGTTGTTTTTCAATGTTGAGGTTGTTGTTGAATTTGTTGGTGTTTTTAAATGTTGAGGTTGTTGTTGAATTTGTTGTTGTTTTTCAATGTTGAGGTTGTTGTTGATTTTCAATGTTGAGGTTGTTGTTGAATTTGTTGCTGTTTTTAAATGTTGAGGTTGTTGTTGAATTTGTTGTTGTTTTTCAATGTTGAGGTTGTTGTTGTTTTTCAATGTTGAGGTTGTTGTTGAATTTGTTGGTGTTTTTCAATGTTGAGTTTGTTGTTGTTTTTCAATGTTGAGGTTGTTGTTGAAATTCAATGTTGAGGTTGTTGTTGAATTTGTTGGTGTTTTTCAATGTTGAGGTTGTTGTTGTTTTTCAATGCTGAGGTTGTTGTTGAATTTGTTGCTGTTTTTCAATGTTGAGGTTGTTGTTGTTTTTCAATGTTGAGGTTGTTGTTGAATTTGTTGGTGTTTTTAAATGTTGAGGTTGTTGTTGAATTTGTTGTTGTTTTTCAATGTTGAGGTTGTTGTTGTTTTTCAATGTTGAGGTTGTTGTTGAATTTGTTGGTGTTTTTAAATGTTGAGGTTGTTGCTGTTTTTCAATGTTGAGGTTGTTGTTGAATTTGTTGGTGTTTTTCAAAGTTGAGATTGTTGTTGTTTTTCAATGTTGAGGTTGTTGTTGAATTTGTTGGTGTTTTTAAATGTTGAGGTTGTTGTTGAATTTGTTGTTGTTTTTCAATGTTGAGGTTGTTGTTGATTTTCAATGTTGAGGTTGTTGTTGAATTTGTTGCTGTTTTTAAATGTTGAGGTTGTTGTTGAATTTGTTGTTGTTTTTCAATGTTGAGGTTGTTGTTGTTTTTCAATGTTGAGGTTGTTGTTGAATTTGTTGGTGTTTTTCAATGTTGAGTTTGTTGTTGTTTTTCAATGTTGAGGTTGTTGTTGAAATTCAATGTTGAGGTTGTTGTTGAATTTGTTGGTGTTTTTCAATGTTGAGGTTGTTGTTGTTTTTCAATGCTGAGGTCGTTGTTGAATTTGTTGGTGTTTTTCAATTTTGAGGTTGTTGTTGAATTTGTTGGTGTTTTTCAATGTTGAGGTTGTTGTTGTTTTTCAATGTTGAGGTTGTTGTTGAATTTGTTGGTGTTTTTCAATGTTGAGGTTGTTGTTGTTTTTCAATGTTGAGGTTGTTGTTGAATTTGTTGGTGCTTTTCAATGTTGAGATTGTTGTTGAATTTCTTGGTGTTTTTCAATGTTGAGGTTGTTGCTGTTTTTCAATGTTGAGGTTGTTGTTGAATTTGTTGGTGTTTTTAAATGTTGAGGTTGTTGTTGAATTTGCGGGTGTTTTGCAATGTTGAGGTGGTTGTTGTTTTTCAATGTTGAGGTTGTTGTTGAATTTGTTGCTGTTTTTCAATGTTGAGGTTGTTGTTGTTTTTCAATGTTGAGGTTGTTGTTGTATTTGTTGGTGTTTTTCAATTTCGAGGTTGTTGTTGAATTTGTTGGTGCTTTTCAATGTTGAGGTTGTTGTTGAAATTGTTGGTGTTTTTCAATGTTGAGGTTGTTGTTGTTTTTCAATGTTGAGGTTGTTGTTGAATGTATTGGTGTTTTTCAATGTTGAGTTTGTTGTTGAATTTGTTGGTGTTTTTCAATTTCGAGGTTGTTGTTGAATTTGTTGGTGTTTTTCAATGTTGAGGTTGTTGTTGAATTTGTTGGTGTTTTTCAATGTTGAGGTTGTTTTTGAATTTGTTGGTGTTTTTCCATGTTGAGGTTGTTGTTGTTTTTCAATGTTGAGGTTGTTGTTGAATTTGTTGGTGTTTTTCAATGTTTCGTTTGTTGTTGTTTTTCAATGCTGAGGTTGTTGTTGAATTTGTTGGTGTTTTTCAATGTTGAGGTTGTTGTTGTTTTTCAATGTTGAGGTTGTTGTTGAATTTGTTGTTGTTTTTCAATGTTGAGGTTGCTGGTGTTTTTCAATGTTGAGGTTGTTGTTGAATTTGTTGGTGTTTTTCAATGTTGAGGTTGTTGTTGAATTTGTAGGTGTTTTTCAATGTTGAGGTTCTTGTTGAATTTGCTGGTGTTTTTCAATGTTGAGGTTGTTGTTGAATTTGTTGGTGTTTTTCAATGCTGAGGTTGTTGTTGTTTTTAAATGTTGGGGTTGTTGTTGAATTTGTTGGTTTTTTTCAATTTTGAGGAAGTTTTTGTTTTTCAATGTTGAGGTTGTTGTTGAATTTGTTGGTGTTTTTCCATGATGAGGTTGTTGTTGTTTTTCAAAGATGAGGTTGTTGTTGAATTTGTTGGTGTTTTTCAATGTCGGGGTTGTTGTTGAATTTGTTGGTGTTTTTCAATGTTGAATTTTTTGTTGAATTTGTTGGTGTTTTTCAATGTTGAGGTTGTTGTTTTTCAATGTTGAGGTTGTTGTTGAATTTGTTGGCGTTTTTAAATGTTGAGGTTGTTGTTGAATTTGTTGGTGTTTTCAATGTTGAGGTTTTTGTTGAATTTGTTGGTGTTTTTCAATGTTGAGGTTGTTGTTGTTTTTCAATGTTGAGGTTGTTGTTGAATTTGATGGTGTTTTTCAATGTCGACGTTGTTGTTGAATTTGTTGGTGTTTTTCAATGTTGAAGTTGTTGTTGAAATTGTTGGTGTTTTTCAATGTTGAGGTTGTTGCTGTTTTTCAATGTTGAGGTTGTTGTTGAATTTGTTCGTGTTTTTCAATGTTGAGATTGTTGTTGTTTTTCAATGTTGAGGTTGTTGTTGAAATTGTTGGTGTTTTTAAATGTTGAGGTTGCTGTTGAATTTGTTGGTGTTTTTCAATGTTGAGGTTGTTGTTGTTTTTCAATTTTGAGGTTGTTGTTGATTTGTTTTTGTTTTTCAATGTTGAGGTTGTTGTTGAATTTGTTGGTGTTTTTCAATTTCGAGGTTGTTGTTGAATTTGTTGGTGTTTTTCAATGTTGAAGTTGTTGTTGAATTTGTTGGTGTTTTTCAATGTTGAGGTTGTTGTTGTTTTTCAATGTTGAGGTTGTTGTTGAATTTGTTGGTGTTTTTCAATGTTGAGGTTGTTGTTGTTTTTCAATGCTGAGGTTGTTGTTGAATTTGTTGGTGTTTTTCAATGCTGAGGTTGTTGTTGAATTTGTTGGTGTTTTTCAATGTTGAGTTGTTGTTGTTTTTCAATGTTGAGGTTGTTGTTGAATTTGTTGGTGTTTTTCAATGTTGAGGTTGTTGTTGTTTTTCAATGTTGAGGTTGTTGTTGAATTTGTTGGTGTTTTTCAATGTTGAGGTTGTTGTTGAATTTGTTGGTGTTTTTCAATGTTGAGGTTGTTGTTGTTTTTCAATGTTGAGGTTATTGTTGAATTTGTTGGTGTTTTTCAATGTTGAGGTTGTTGTTGTTTTTCAATGTTGAGGTTGTTGTTGAATTTGTTGGTGTTTTTCAATGTTGAGTTTGTTGTTGTTTTTCAATGTTGAGGTTGTTGTTGAATTTGTTGGTCTTTTTCAATGTTGAGGTTGCTGTTGTTTTTCAATATTGAGGTTGTTGTTGAATTTGTTGGTGTTTTTCAATGTTGAGGTTGTTGTTGTTTTTCAATGTTGAGGTTGTTGTTGAATTTGTTGGTGTTTTTCAATGTTGAGGTTGTTGTTGAATTTGTTGGTGTTTTTCAATGATGAGGTTGTTGTTGCTTTTCAATTTTGAGGTTGTTGAATTTGTGGGTGTTTTTCAATCTTGAGTTTGTTGTTGAATTTGTTGGTGTTTTTCAATGTTGATGTTGTTGTTGAAGTTGTTGGTGTTTTTCAATGTTGAGGTTGTTGTTATTTTTCAATGTTGAGGTTGTTGTTGAGTTTGTTGGTGTTTTTCAGTGTTGAGGTTGTTGTTGAATTTGTTGGTGTTTTTCAATGTTGAGGTTGTTTTTGAATTTGTTGGTGTTTTTCAATGTTGAGGTTGTTGTTGTTTTTAAATGTTGAGGTTGTTGTTGAATTTGTTGGTGTTTTTTCAATTTTGAGGTTGTTGGTGATGTTCAATGTTGAGGTTGATTTTGAATTTGAGGGTGTTTTTCAATGTCGAGGTTGTTGTTGAATTTGTTGATGTTTTTCAATGTTGAGGTTGTTGTTGTTTTTCAATGTTGAGGTTGTTGTTGAATTTGTTGGTGTTTTTCAATGTTGAGGTTGTTGCTGTTTTTCAATGTTGAGGTTGTTGTTGAATTTGTTGGTGTTTTTAAATGTTGAGGTTGTTGCTGAATTTGCTGGTGTTTTGCAATGTTGAGGTGGTTGTTGTTTTTCAATGTTGAGGTTGTTGTTGAATTTGTTGCTGTTTTTCAATGTTGAGGTTGTTGTTGTTTTTCAATGTTGAGTTTGTTGTTGTATTTGTTGGTGTTTTTCAATTTCGAGGTTGTTGTTGAATTTGTTGGTGTTTTTCAATGTTGAAGTTGTTGTTGAATTTCTTGGTGTTTTTCAATGTTGAGGTTGTTGTTGTTTTTCAATGTTGAGGTTGTTGTTGAATTTGTTGGTCTTTTTCAATGTTGAGGTTGTTGTTGTTTTTCAATGCTGAGGTTGTTGTTGAATTTGTTGGTGTTTTTCAATGTTGAGGTTGTTGTTGAATTTGTTGGTGTTTTTCAATGTTGATGTTGTTGTTGTTTTTCAATGTTGAGGTTGTTGTTGAATTTGTTGGTGTTTTTCAATGTTTAGGTTGTTGTTGTTTTTCAATGTTGAGGTTGTTGTTGAATTTGTTGGTGTTTTTCAATGTTGAGGTTGTTGTTGAATTTGTTGGTGTTTTTCAATGTTGAGGTTGTTGTTGTTTTTCAATGTTGAGGTTGTTGTTGAATTTGTTGGTGTTTTTCAATGTTGAGTTTGTTGTTGTTTTTCAATGTTGAGGTTGTTGTTGAATTTGTTGGTGTTTGTCAATGTTGAGGTTGTTGTTGTTTTTCAATGTTGAGGTTGTTGTTGAATTTGTTGGTGCTTTTCAATGTTGAGGTTGTTGTTGAATTTGTTGGTGTTTTTCAATGTTGAGGTTGTTGTTGTTTTTCAATGTTGAGGTTGTTGTTGAATTTGTTGGTGTTTTTCAATGTTGAGTTTGTTGTTGAATTTGTTGGTGTTTTTCAATGTTGAGGTTGTTGTTGAATTTGTTGGTGTTTTTCAATGTTGAGGTTGTTGTTGAATTTGTTGGTGTTTTTCAATGTTGAGGTTGTTGCTGTTTTTCAATGTTGAGGTTGTTGTTGAATTTGTTGGTGTTTTTCAATGTTTAGTTTGTTGTTGTTTTTCAATGTTGAGGTTGTTGTTGAATTTGTCGGTGTTTTTAAATGTTGAGGTTGTTGTTGAATTTGTTGTTGTTTTTCAATGTGGAGGTTGTTGTTGTTTTTAAATGTTGAGGTTGTTGTTGAATTTGTTGGTGTTTTTCAATGTTGAGTTTGTTGTTGTTTTTCAATGTTGAGGTTGTTGTTGTTTTTCAATGTTGAGGTTGTTGTTGAATTTGTTGGTGTTTTTCAATGTTGAGTTTGTTGTTGATTTTCAATGTTGAGGTTGTTGTTGAAATTCAATGTTGAGGTTGTTGTTGAATTTGTTGGTGTTTTTCAATGTTGAGGTTGTTGTTGTTTTTCAATGCTGAGGTCGTTGTTGAATTTGTTGGTGTTTTTCAATTTTGAGGTTGTTGTTGAATTTGTTGGTGTTTTTCAATGTTGAGGTTGTTGTTGTTTTTCAATGTTGAGGTTGTTGTTGTTTTTCAATGTTGAGGTTGTTGTTGAATTTGTTGGTGTTTTTCAATGTTGAGTTTGTTGTTGATTTTCAATGTTGAGGTTGTTGTTGAAATTCAATGTTGAGGTTGTTGTTGAATTTGTTGGTGTTTTTCAATGTTGAGGTTGTTGTTGTTTTTCAATGCTGAGGTCGTTGTTGAATTTGTTGGTGTTTTTCAATTTTGAGGTTGTTGTTGAATTTGTTGGTGTTTTTCAATGTTGAGGTTGTTGTTGTTTTTCAATGTTGAGGTTGTTGTTGAATTTGTTGGTGTTTTTCAATGTTGAGGTTGTTGTTGTTTTTCAATGTTGAGGTTGTTGTTGAATTTGTTCGTGCTTTTCAATGTTGAGATTGTTGTTGAATTTCTTGGTGTTTTTCAATGTTGAGGTTGTTGCTGTTTTTCAATGTTGAGGTTGTTGTTGAATTTGTTGGTGTTTTTAAATGTTGAGGTTGTTGTTGAATTTGCTGGTGTTTTGCAATGTTGAGGTGGTTGTTGTTTTTCAATGTTGAGGTTGTTGTTGAATTTGTTGCTGTTTTTCAATGTTGAGGTTGTTTTTGTTTTTCAATGTTGAGGTTGTTGTTGAATTTGTTGGTGCTTTTCAATGTTGAGGTTGTTGTTGAAATTGTTGGTGTTTTTCAATGTTGAGGCTGTTGTTGTTTTTCAATGTTGAGGTTGTTGTTGAATTTATTGGTGTTTTTCAATGTTGAGTTTGTTGTTGAATTTGTTGGTGTTTTTCAATTTCGAGGTTGTTGTTGAATTTGTTGATGTTTTTCAATGTTGAGGTTGTTGTTGAATTTGTTGGTGTTTTTCAATGTTGAGGTTGTTTTTGAATTTGTTGGTGTTTTTCTATCTTGAGGTTGTTGTTGTTTTTCAATGTTGAGGTTGTTGTTGAATTTGTTGGTGTTTTTCAATGTTTCGTTTGTTGTTGTTTTTCAATGCTGAGGTTGTTGTTGAATTTGTTGGTGTTTTTCAATGTTGAGGTTGTTTTTGAATTTGTTGGTGTTTTTCTATCTTGAGGTTGTTGTTGTTTTTCAATGTTGAGGTTGTTGTTGAGTTTGTTGGTGTTTTTCAGTGTTGAGGTTGTTGTTGAATTTGTTGGTGTTTTTCAATGTTGAGGTTGTTTTTGAATTTGTTGGTGTTTTTCAATGTTGAGGTTGTTGTTGTTTTTAAATGTTGAGGTTGTTGTTGAATTTGTTGGTGTTTTTTCAATTTTGAGGTTGTTGGTGATGTTCAATGTTGAGGTTGATTTTGAATTTGAGGGTGTTTTTCAATGTCGAGGTTGTTGTTGAATTTGTTGATGTTTTTCAATGTTGAGGTTGTTGTTGTTTTTCAATGTTGAGGTTGTTGTTGAATTTGTTGGTGTTTTTCAATGTTGAGGTTGTTGCTGTTTTTCAATGTTGAGGTTGTTGTTGAATTTGTTGGTGTTTTTAAATGTTGAGGTTGTTGCTGAATTTGCTGGTGTTTTGCAATGTTGAGGTGGTTGTTGTTTTTCAATGTTGAGGTTGTTGTTGAATTTGTTGCTGTTTTTCAATGTTGAGGTTGTTGTTGTTTTTCAATGTTGAGTTTGTTGTTGTATTTGTTGGTGTTTTTCAATTTCGAGGTTGTTGTTGAATTTGTTGGTGTTTTTCAATGTTGAAGTTGTTGTTGAATTTCTTGGTGTTTTTCAATGTTGAGGTTGTTGTTGTTTTTCAATGTTGAGGTTGTTGTTGAATTTGTTGGTCTTTTTCAATGTTGAGGTTGTTGTTGTTTTTCAATGCTGAGGTTGTTGTTGAATTTGTTGGTGTTTTTCAATGTTGAGGTTGTTGTTGAATTTGTTGGTGTTTTTCAATGTTGATGTTGTTGTTGTTTTTCAATGTTGAGGTTGTTGTTGAATTTGTTGGTGTTTTTCAATGTTTAGGTTGTTGTTGTTTTTCAATGTTGAGGTTGTTGTTGAATTTGTTGGTGTTTTTCAATGTTGAGGTTGTTGTTGAATTTGTTGGTGTTTTTCAATGTTGAGGTTGTTGTTGTTTTTCAATGTTGAGGTTGTTGTTGAATTTGTTGGTGTTTTTCAATGTTGAGTTTGTTGTTGTTTTTCAATGTTGAGGTTGTTGTTGAATTTGTTGGTGTTTGTCAATGTTGAGGTTGTTGTTGTTTTTCAATGTTGAGGTTGTTGTTGAATTTGTTGGTGCTTTTCAATGTTGAGGTTGTTGTTGAATTTGTTGGTGTTTTTCAATGTTGAGGTTGTTGTTGTTTTTCAATGTTGAGGTTGTTGTTGAATTTGTTGGTGTTTTTCAATGTTGAGTTTGTTGTTGAATTTGTTGGTGTTTTTCAATGTTGAGGTTGTTGTTGAATTTGTTGGTGTTTTTCAATGTTGAGGTTGTTGTTGAATTTGTTGGTGTTTTTCAATGTTGAGGTTGTTGCTGTTTTTCAATGTTGAGGTTGTTGTTGAATTTGTTGGTGTTTTTCAATGTTTAGTTTGTTGTTGTTTTTCAATGTTGAGGTTGTTGTTGAATTTGTCGGTGTTTTTAAATGTTGAGGTTGTTGTTGAATTTGTTGTTGTTTTTCAATGTTGAGGTTGTTGTTGTTTTTCAATGTTGAGGTTGTTGTTGAATTTGTTGGTGTTTTTCAATGTTGAGTTTGTTGTTGTTTTTCAATGTTGAGGTTGTTGTTGTTTTTCAATGTTGAGGTTGTTGTTGAATTTGTTGGTGTTTTTCAATGTTGAGTTTGTTGTTGATTTTCAATGTTGAGGTTGTTGTTGAAATTCAATGTTGAGGTTGTTGTTGAATTTGTTGGTGTTTTTCAATGTTGAGGTTGTTGTTGTTTTTCAATGCTGAGGTCGTTGTTGAATTTGTTGGTGTTTTTCAATTTTGAGGTTGTTGTTGAATTTGTTGGTGTTTTTCAATGTTGAGGTTGTTGTTGTTTTTCAATGTTGAGGTTGTTGTTGTTTTTCAATGTTGAGGTTGTTGTTGAATTTGTTGGTGTTTTTCAATGTTGAGTTTGTTGTTGATTTTCAATGTTGAGGTTGTTGTTGAAATTCAATGTTGAGGTTGTTGTTGAATTTGTTGGTGTTTTTCAATGTTGAGGTTGTTGTTGTTTTTCAATGCTGAGGTCGTTGTTGAATTTGTTGGTGTTTTTCAATTTTGAGGTTGTTGTTGAATTTGTTGGTGTTTTTCAATGTTGAGGTTGTTGTTGTTTTTCAATGTTGAGGTTGTTGTTGAATTTGTTGGTGTTTTTCAATGTTGAGGTTGTTGTTGTTTTTCAATGTTGAGGTTGTTGTTGAATTTGTTCGTGCTTTTCAATGTTGAGATTGTTGTTGAATTTCTTGGTGTTTTTCAATGTTGAGGTTGTTGCTGTTTTTCAATGTTGAGGTTGTTGTTGAATTTGTTGGTGTTTTTAAATGTTGAGGTTGTTGTTGAATTTGCTGGTGTTTTGCAATGTTGAGGTGGTTGTTGTTTTTCAATGTTGAGGTTGTTGTTGAATTTGTTGCTGTTTTTCAATGTTGAGGTTGTTTTTGTTTTTCAATGTTGAGGTTGTTGTTGAATTTGTTGGTGCTTTTCAATGTTGAGGTTGTTGTTGAAATTGTTGGTGTTTTTCAATGTTGAGGCTGTTGTTGTTTTTCAATGTTGAGGTTGTTGTTGAATTTATTGGTGTTTTTCAATGTTGAGTTTGTTGTTGAATTTGTTGGTGTTTTTCAATTTCGAGGTTGTTGTTGAATTTGTTGATGTTTTTCAATGTTGAGGTTGTTGTTGAATTTGTTGGTGTTTTTCAATGTTGAGGTTGTTTTTGAATTTGTTGGTGTTTTTCTATCTTGAGGTTGTTGTTGTTTTTCAATGTTGAGGTTGTTGTTGAATTTGTTGGTGTTTTTCAATGTTTCGTTTGTTGTTGTTTTTCAATGCTGAGGTTGTTGTTGAATTTGTTGGTGTTTTTCAATGTTGAGGTTGTTTTTGAATTTGTTGGTGTTTTTCTATCTTGAGGTTGTTGTTGTTTTTCAATGTTGAGGTTGTTGTTGAATTTGTTGGTGTTTTTCAATGTTTCGTTTGTTGTTGTTTTTCAATGTTGAGGTTGTTGTTGAATTTGTTGGTGTTTTTCAATGTTGAGGTTGTTGTTGAATTTGTTGGTGTTTTTCAATGTTGAGGTTGTTGCTGATTTTCAATGTTGAGGTTGTTGTTGAATTTGTTGGTGTTTTTCAATGTTGAGATTGTTGTTGTTTTTCAATGTTGAGGTTGTTGTTGAATTTGTTGGTGTTTTTCAATGTTGAGGTTGTTGTTGAATTTGTTGTTGTTGTTCAATGTTGAGGTTGTTGTTGTTTTTCAATGTTGAGGTTGTTGTTGAATTTGTTGGTGTTTTTCAATGTTGAGTTTGTTGTTGTTTTTCAATGTTGAGGTTGTTGTTGAAATTCAATGTTGAGGTTGTTGTTGAATTTGTTGGTGTTTTTCAATGTTGAGGTTGTTGTTGTTTTTCAATGCTGAGGTCGTCGTTGAATTTGTTGGTGTTTTTCAATTTTGAGGTTGTTGTTGAATTTGTTGGTGTTTTTAAATGTTGAGGTTGTTGTTGTTTTTCAATGTTGAGGTTGTTGTTGAATTTGTTGCTGCTTTTCAATGTTGAGATTGTTGTTCAATTTCTTGGTGTTTTTCAATGTTGAGGTTGTTGCTGTTTTTCAATGTTGAGGTTGTTGTTGAATTTGTTGGTGTTTTTAAATGTTGAGGTTGTTGTTGAATTTGCTGGTGTTTTGCAATGTTGAGGTGGTTGTTGTTTTTCAATGTTGAGGTTGTTGTTGAATTTGTTGCTGTTTTTCAATGTTGAGGTTGTTGTTGTTTTTCAATGTTGAGGTTGTTGTTGTATTTGTTGGTGTTTTTCAATTTCGAGGTTGTTGTTGAATTTGTTGGGGTTTTTCAATGTTGAAGTTGTTGTTGAATTTGTTGGTGTTTTTCAATGTTGAGGTTGTTGTTGTTTTTCAATGTTGAGGTTGTTGTTGAATTTGTTGGTCTTTTTCAATGTTGAGGTTGTTGTTGAATTTGTTGGTGTTTTTCAATGTTGAGGTTGTTGTTGTTTTTCAATGTTGAGGTTGTTGTTGAATTTGTTGGTGTTTTTCAATGTTGAGTTTGTTGTTGAATTTGTTGGTGTTTTTCAATGTTGAGGTTGTTGTTGAATTTGTTGGTGTTTTTCAATGTTGAGGTTGTTGTTGAATTTGTTGGTGTTTTTCAATGTTGAGGTTGTTGCTGTTTTTCAATGTTGAGGTTGTTGTTGAATTTGTTGGTGTTTTTCAATGTTTAGTTTGTTGTTGTTTTTCAATGTTGAGGTTGTTGTTGAATTTGTCGGTGTTTTTAAATGTTGAGGTTGTTGTTGAATTTGTTGTTGTTTTTCAATGTTGAGGTTGTTGTTGTTTTTCAATGTTGAGGTTGTTGTTGAATTTGTTGGTGTTTTTCAATGTTGAGTTTGTTGTTGTTTTTCAATGTTGAGGTTGTTGTTGTTTTTCAATGTTGAGGTTGTTGTTGAATTTGTTGGTGTTTTTCAATGTTGAGTTTGTTGTTGATTTTCAATGTTGAGGTTGTTGTTGAAATTCAATGTTGAGGTTGTTGTTGAATTTGTTGGTGTTTTTCAATGTTGAGGTTGTTGTTGTTTTTCAATGCTGAGGTCGTTGTTGAATTTGTTGGTGTTTTTCAATTTTGAGGTTGTTGTTGAATTTGTTGGTGTTTTTCAATGTTGAGGTTGTTGTTGTTTTTCAATGTTGAGGTTGTTGTTGTTTTTCAATGTTGAGGTTGTTGTTGAATTTGTTGGTGTTTTTCAATGTTGAGTTTGTTGTTGATTTTCAATGTTGAGGTTGTTGTTGAAATTCAATGTTGAGGTTGTTGTTGAATTTGTTGGTGTTTTTCAATGTTGAGGTTGTTGTTGTTTTTCAATGCTGAGGTCGTTGTTGAATTTGTTGGTGTTTTTCAATTTTGAGGTTGTTGTTGAATTTGTTGGTGTTTTTCAATGTTGAGGTTGTTGTTGTTTTTCAATGTTGAGGTTGTTGTTGAATTTGTTGGTGTTTTTCAATGTTGAGGTTGTTGTTGTTTTTCAATGTTGAGGTTGTTGTTGAATTTGTTCGTGCTTTTCAATGTTGAGATTGTTGTTGAATTTCTTGGTGTTTTTCAATGTTGAGGTTGTTGCTGTTTTTCAATGTTGAGGTTGTTGTTGAATTTGTTGGTGTTTTTAAATGTTGAGGTTGTTGTTGAATTTGCTGGTGTTTTGCAATGTTGAGGTGGTTGTTGTTTTTCAATGTTGAGGTTGTTGTTGAATTTGTTGCTGTTTTTCAATGTTGAGGTTGTTTTTGTTTTTCAATGTTGAGGTTGTTGTTGAATTTGTTGGTGCTTTTCAATGTTGAGGTTGTTGTTGAAATTGTTGGTGTTTTTCAATGTTGAGGCTGTTGTTGTTTTTCAATGTTGAGGTTGTTGTTGAATTTATTGGTGTTTTTCAATGTTGAGTTTGTTGTTGAATTTGTTGGTGTTTTTCAATTTCGAGGTTGTTGTTGAATTTGTTGATGTTTTTCAATGTTGAGGTTGTTGTTGAATTTGTTGGTGTTTTTCAATGTTGAGGTTGTTTTTGAATTTGTTGGTGTTTTTCTATCTTGAGGTTGTTGTTGTTTTTCAATGTTGAGGTTGTTGTTGAATTTGTTGGTGTTTTTCAATGTTTCGTTTGTTGTTGTTTTTCAATGCTGAGGTTGTTGTTGAATTTGTTGGTGTTTTTCAATGTTGAGGTTGTTTTTGAATTTGTTGGTGTTTTTCTATCTTGAGGTTGTTGTTGTTTTTCAATGTTGAGGTTGTTGTTGAATTTGTTGGTGTTTTTCAATGTTTCGTTTGTTGTTGTTTTTCAATGTTGAGGTTGTTGTTGAATTTGTTGGTGTTTTTCAATGTTGAGGTTGTTGTTGAATTTGTTGGTGTTTTTCAATGTTGAGGTTGTTGCTGATTTTCAATGTTGAGGTTGTTGTTGAATTTGTTGGTGTTTTTCAATGTTGAGATTGTTGTTGTTTTTCAATGTTGAGGTTGTTGTTGAATTTGTTGGTGTTTTTCAATGTTGAGGTTGTTGTTGAATTTGTTGTTGTTGTTCAATGTTGAGGTTGTTGTTGTTTTTCAATGTTGAGGTTGTTGTTGAATTTGTTGGTGTTTTTCAATGTTGAGTTTGTTGTTGTTTTTCAATGTTGAGGTTGTTGTTGAAATTCAATGTTGAGGTTGTTGTTGAATTTGTTGGTGTTTTTCAATGTTGAGGTTGTTGTTGTTTTTCAATGCTGAGGTCGTCGTTGAATTTGTTGGTGTTTTTCAATTTTGAGGTTGTTGTTGAATTTGTTGGTGTTTTTAAATGTTGAGGTTGTTGTTGTTTTTCAATGTTGAGGTTGTTGTTGAATTTGTTGCTGCTTTTCAATGTTGAGATTGTTGTTCAATTTCTTGGTGTTTTTCAATGTTGAGGTTGTTGCTGTTTTTCAATGTTGAGGTTGTTGTTGAATTTGTTGGTGTTTTTAAATGTTGAGGTTGTTGTTGAATTTGCTGGTGTTTTGCAATGTTGAGGTGGTTGTTGTTTTTCAATGTTGAGGTTGTTGTTGAATTTGTTGCTGTTTTTCAATGTTGAGGTTGTTGTTGTTTTTCAATGTTGAGGTTGTTGTTGTATTTGTTGGTGTTTTTCAATTTCGAGGTTGTTGTTGAATTTGTTGGGGTTTTTCAATGTTGAAGTTGTTGTTGAATTTGTTGGTGTTTTTCAATGTTGAGGTTGTTGTTGTTTTTCAATGTTGAGGTTGTTGTTGAATTTGTTGGTCTTTTTCAATGTTGAGGTTGTTGTTGTTTTTCAATGCTGAGGTTGTTGTTGAATTTGTTGGTGTTTTTCAATGTTGAGGTTGTTGTTGTTTTTCAATGTTGAGGTTGTTGTTGAATTTGTTGGTGTTTTTCAATGTTTAGGTTGTTGTTGTTTTTCAATGTTGAGGTTGTTGTTGAATTTGTTGGTGTTTTTCAATGTTGAGGTTGTTGTTGAATTTGTTGGTGTTTTTCAATGTTGAGGTTGTTGTTGTTTTTCAATGTTGAGGTTGTTGTTGAATTTGTTGGTGTTTTTCAATGTTGAGTTTGTTGTTGTTTTTCAATGTTGAGGTTGTTGTTGAATTTGTTGGTGTTTGTCAATGTTGAGGTTGTTGTTGTTTTTCAATGTTGAGGTTGTTGTTGAATTTGTTGGTGCTTTTCAATGTTGAGGTTGTTGCTGAATTTGTTGGTGTTTTTCAATGTTGAGGTTGTTGTTGTTTTTCAACGTTGAGGTTGTTGTTGAATTTGTTGGTGTTTTTCAATGTTGAGTTTGTTGTTGAATTTGTTGGTGTTTTTCAATGTTGAGGTTGTTGTTGAATTTGTTGGTGTTTTTCAATGTTGAGGTTGCTGTTGAATTTGTTGGTGTTTTTCAATGTTGAGGTTGTTGCTGTTTTTCAATGTTGAGGTTGTTGTTGAATTTGTTGGTGTTTTTCAATGTTGAGATTGTTGTTGTTTTTCAATGTTGAGGTTGTTGCTGAATTTGTTGGTGTTTTTAAATGTTGAGGTTGTTGTTGAATTTGTTGTTGTTTTTCAATGTTGAGGTTGTTGTTGTTTTTCAATGTTGAGGTTGTTGTTGAATTTGTTGGTGTTTTTCAATGTTGAGGTTGTTTTTGAATTTGTTGGTGTTTTTCAATGTTGAGGTTGTTGTTGTTTTTAAATGTTGAGGTTGTTGTTGAATTTGTTGGTGTTTTTTCAATTTTGAGGTTTTTGGTGTTGTTCAATGTTGAGGTTCATTTTGAATTTGAGGGTGTTTTTCAATGTCGAGGTTGTTGTTGAATTTGTTGGTGTTTTTCCATGTTGAGGTTGTTGTTGTTTTTCAATGTTGAGGTTGTTGTTGAATTTGTTGGTGTTTTTCAATGTTGAGGTTGTTGCTGTTTTTCAATGTTGAGGTTGTTGTTGAATTTGCTGGTGTTTTGCAATGTTGAGGTGGTTGTTGTTTTTCAATGTTGAGGTTGTTGTTGAATTTGTTGCTGTTTTTCAATGTTGAGGTTGTTGTTGTTTTTCAATGTTGAGGTTGTTGTTGTATTTGTTGGTGTTTTTCAATTTCGAGGTTGTTGTTGAATTTGTTGGTGTTTTTCAATGTTGAAGTTGTTGTTGAATTTGTTGGTGTTTTTCAATGTTGAGGTTGTTGTTGTTTTTCAATGTTGAGGTTGTTGTTGAATTTGTTGGTCTTTTTCAATGTTGAGGTTGTTGTTGTTTTTCAATGCTGAGGTTGTTGTTGAATTTGTTGGTGTTTTTCAATGTTGAGGTTGTTGTTGTTTTTCAATGTTGAGGTTGTTGTTGAATTTGTTGGTGTTTTTCAATGTTTAGGTTGTTGTTGTTTTTCAATGTTGAGGTTGTTGTTGAATTTGTTGGTATTTTTCAATGTTGAGGTTGTTGTTGAATTTGTTGGTGTTTTTCAATGTTGAGGTTGTTGTTGTTTTTCAATGTTGAGGTTGTTGTTGAATTTGTTGGTGTTTTTCAATGTTAAGTTTGTTGTTGTTTTTCAATGTTGAGGTTGTTGTTGAATTTGTTGGTGTTTGTCAATATTGAGGTTGTTGTTGTTTTTCAATGTTGAGGTTGTTGTTGAATTTGTTGGTGCTTTTCAATGTTGAGGTTGTTGCTGAATTTGTTGGTGTTTTTCAATGTTGAGGTTGTTGTTGTTTTTCAATGTTGAGGTTGTTGTTGAATTTGTTGGTGTTTTTCAATGTTGAGTTTGTTGTTGAATTTGTTGGTGTTTTTCAATGTTGAGGTTGTTGTTGAATTTGTTGGTGTTTTTCAATGTTGAGGTTGTTGTTGAATTTGTTGGTGTTTTTCAATGTTGAGGTTGTTGCTGTTTTTCAATGTTGAGGTTGTTGTTGAATTTGTTGGTGTTTTTCAATGTTGAGATTGTTGTTGTTTTTCAATGTTGAGGTTGTTGTTGAATTTGTTGGTGTTTTTAAATGTTGAGGTTGTTGTTGAATTTGTTGTTGTTTTTCAATGTTGAGGTTGTTGTTGTTTTTCAATGTTGAGGTTGTTGTTGAATTTGTTGGTGTTTTTCAATGTTGAGGTTGTTTTTGAATTTGTTGGTGTTTTTCAATGTTGAGGTTGTTGTTGTTTTTAAATGTTGAGGTTGTTGTTGAATTTGTTGGTGTTTTTTCAATTTTGAGGTTTTTGGTGTTGTTCAATGTTGAGGTTCATTTTGAATTTGAGGGTGTTTTTCAATGTCGAGGTTGTTGTTGAATTTGTTGGTGTTTTTCCATGTTGAGGTTGTTGTTGTTTTTCAATGTTGAGGTTGTTGTTGAATTTGTTGGTGTTTTTCAATGTTGAGGTTGTTGCTGTTTTTCAATGTTGAGGTTGTTGTTGAATTTGCTGGTGTTTTGCAATGTTGAGGTGGTTGTTGTTTTTCAATGTTGAGGTTGTTGTTGAATTTGTTGCTGTTTTTCAATGTTGAGGTTGTTGTTGTTTTTCAATGTTGAGGTTGTTGTTGTATTTGTTGGTGTTTTTCAATTTCGAGGTTGTTGTTGAATTTGTTGGTGTTTTTCAATGTTGAAGTTGTTGTTGAATTTGTTGGTGTTTTTCAATGTTGAGGTTGTTGTTGTTTTTCAATGTTGAGGTTGTTGTTGAATTTGTTGGTCTTTTTCAATGTTGAGGTTGTTGTTGTTTTTCAATGCTGAGGTTGTTGTTGAATTTGTTGGTGTTTTTCAATGTTGAGGTTGTTGTTGTTTTTCAATGTTGAGGTTGTTGTTGAATTTGTTGGTGTTTTTCAATGTTTAGGTTGTTGTTGTTTTTCAATGTTGAGGTTGTTGTTGAATTTGTTGGTATTTTTCAATGTTGAGGTTGTTGTTGAATTTGTTGGTGTTTTTCAATGTTGAGGTTGTTGTTGTTTTTCAATGTTGAGGTTGTTGTTGAATTTGTTGGTGTTTTTCAATGTTAAGTTTGTTGTTGTTTTTCAATGTTGAGGTTGTTGTTGAATTTGTTGGTGTTTGTCAATATTGAGGTTGTTGTTGTTTTTCAATGTTGAGGTTGTTGTTGAATTTGTTGGTGCTTTTCAATGTTGAGGTTGTTGCTGAATTTGTTGGTGTTTTTCAATGTTGAGGTTGTTGTTGTTTTTCAATGTTGAGGTTGTTGTTGAATTTGTTGGTGTTTTTCAATGTTGAGTTTGTTGTTGAATTTGTTGGTGTTTTTCAATGTTGAGGTTGTTGTTGAATTTGTTGGTGTTTTTCAATGTTGAGGTTGTTGTTGAATTTGTTGGTGTTTTTCAATGTTGAGGTTGTTGCTGTTTTTCAATGTTGAGGTTGTTGTTGAATTTGTTGGTGTTTTTCAATGTTGAGATTGTTGTTGTTTTTCAATGTTGAGGTTGTTGTTGAATTTGTTGGTGTTTTTAAATGTTGAGGTTGTTGTTGAATTTGTTGTTGTTTTTCAATGTTGAGGTTGTTGTTGTTTTTCAATGTTGAGGTTGTTGTTGAATTTGTTGGTGTTTTTCAATGTTGAGGTTGTTTTTGAATTTGTTGGTGTTTTTCAATGTTGAGGTTGTTGTTCTTTTTAAATGTTGAGGTTGTTGTTGAATTTGTTGGTGTTTTTTCAATTTTGAGGTTTTTGGTGTTGTTCAATGTTGAGGTTCATTTTGAATTTGAGGGTGTTTTTCAATGTCGAGGTTGTTGTTGAATTTGTTGATGTTTTTCCATGTTGAGGTTGTTGTTGTTTTTCAATGTTGAGGTTGTTGTTGAATTTGTTGGTGTTTTTCAATGTTGAGGTTGTTGCTCTTTTTCAATGTTGAGGTTGTTGTTGAATTTGTTGGTGTTTTTAAAAGTTGAGGTTGTTGTTGAATTTGCTGGTGTTTTGCAATGTTGAGGTGGTTGTTGTTTTTCAATGTTGAGGTTGTTGTTGAATTTGTTGCTGTTTTTCAATGTTGAGGTTGTTGTTGTTTTTCAATGTTGAGGTTGTTGTTGTATTTGTTGGTGTTTTTCAATTTCGAGGTTGTTGTTGAATTTGTTGGTGTTTTTCAATGTTGAAGTTGTTGTTGAATTTGTTGGTGTTTTTCAATGTTGAGGTTGTTGTTGTTTTTCAATGTTGAGGTTGTTGTTGAATTTGTTGGTCTTTTTCAATGTTGAGGTTGTTGTTGTTTTTCAATGCTGAGGTTGTTGTTGAATTTGTTGGTGTTTTTCAATGTTGAGGTTGTTGTTGAATTTGTTGGTGTTTTTCAATGTTGAGGTTGTTGTTGTTTTTCAATGTTGAGGTTGTTGTTGAATTTGTTGGTGTTTTTCAATGTTTAGGTTGTTGTTGTTTTTCAATGTTGAGGTTGTTGTTGAATTTGTTGGTGTTTTTCAATGTTGAGGTTGTTGTTGAAATTGTTGGTGTTTTTCAATGTAGAGGTTGTTGTTGTTTTTCAATGTTGAGGTTGTTGTTGAATTTGTTGGTGTTTTTCAATGTTGAGTTTGTTGTTGTTTTTCAATGTTGAGGTTGTCGTTGAATTTGTTGGTGTTTGTCAATGTTGTGGTTGTTGTTGTTTTTCAATGTTGAGGTTGTTGTTGAATTTGTTGGTGCTTTTCAATGTTGAGGTTGTTGTTGAATTTGTTGGTGTTTTTCAATGTTGAGGTTGTTGTTGTTTTTCAATGTTGAGGTTGTTGTTGAATTTGTTGGTGTTTTTCAATGTTGAGTTTGTTGTTGAATTTGTTGGTGTTTTTCAATGTTGAGGTTGTTGTTGAATTTGTTGGTGTTTTTCAATGTTGAGGCTGTTGTTGTTTTTCAATGTTGAGGTTGTTGTTGAATTTGTTGGTGTTTTTCAATGTTGAGGTTGTTGTTGTTTTTCAATGTTGAGGTTGTTGTTGAATTTGTTGGTGCTTTTCAATGTTGAGATTGTTGTTGAATTTCTTGGTGTTTTTCAATGTTGAGGTTGCTGTTGAATTTGTTGGTGTTTTTCAATGTTGAGGTTGTTGTTGAATTTGCTGGTGTTTTGCAATGTTGAGGTGGTTGTTGTTTTTCAATGTTGAGGTTGTTGTTGAATTTGTTGCTGTTTTTCAATGTTGAGGTTGTTGTTGTTTTTCAATGTTGAGGTTGTTGTTGTATTTGTTGGTGTTTTTCAATTTCGAGGTTGTTGTTGAATTTGTTGGTGTTTTTCAATGTTGAAGTTGTTGTTGAATTTGTTGGTGTTTTTCAATGTTGAGGTTGTTGTTGTTTTTCAATGTTGAGGTTGTTGTTGAATTTGTTGGTCTTTTTCAATGTTGAGGTTGTTGTTCTTTTTCAATGCTGAGGTTGTTGTTGAATTTGTTGGTGTTTTTCAATGTTGAGGTTGTTGTTGAATTGGTTGGTGTTTTTCAATGTTGAGGTTGTTGTTGTTTTTCAATGTTGAGGTTGTTGTTGAATTTGTTGGTGTTTTTCAATGTTGAGGTTGTTGTTGTTTTTCAATGTTGAGGTTGTTGTTGAGTTTGTTGGTGTTTTTCAATGTTGAGGTTGTTGTTGAATTTGTTGGTGTTTTTCAATGTTGAGGTTGTTGTTGTTTTTCAATGTTGAGGTTGTTGTTGAATTTTTTGGTGTTTTTCAATGTTGAGTTTGTTGTTGTTTTTCAATGTTGAGGTTGTTGTTGAATTTGTTGGTATTTTTCAATGTTGAGGTTGTTGTTGTTTTTCAATGTTGAGGTTGTTGTTGAATTTGTTGGTGTTTTTCAATGTTGAGTTTGTTGTTGAATTTGTTGGTGTTTTTCAATGTTGAGGTTGTTGTTGAATTTGTTGGTGTTTTTCAATGTTGAGGTTGTTGTTGAATTTGTTGGTGTTTTTCAATGTTGAGGTTGTTGCTGTTTTTCAATGTTGAGGTTGTTGTTGAATTTGTTGGTGTTTTTCAATGTTGAGATTGTTGTTGTTTTTCAATGTTGAGGTTGTTGTTGAATTTGTTGGTGTTTTTAAATGTTGAGGTTGTTGTTGAATTTGTTGTTGTTTTTCAATGTTGAGGTTGTTGTTGTTTTTCAATGTTGAGGTTGTTGTTGAATTTGTTGGTGTTTTTCAATGTTGAGTTTGTTGTTGTTTTTCAATGTTGAGGTTGTTGTTGAAATTCAATGTTGAGGTTGTTGTTGAATTTGTTGGTGTTTTTCAATGTTGAGTTTGTTGTTGTTTTTCAATGCTGAGGTCGTTGTTGAATTTGTTGGTGTTTTTCAATTTTGAGGTTGTTGTTGAATTTGTTGGTGTTTTTCAATGTTGAGGTTGTTGTTGTTTTTCAATGTTGAGGTTGTTGTTGAATTTGTTGGTGTTTTTCAATGTTGAGGTTGTTGTTGTTTTTCAATGTTGAGGTTGTTGTTGAATTTGTTGGTGCTTTTCAATGTTGAGATTGTTGTTGAATTTCTTGGTGTTTTTCAATGTTGCGGTTGTTGTTGTTTTTCAATGTTGAGTTTGTTGTTGAATTTGTTGGTGTTTTTCAATGTTGAGTTTGTTGTTGAATTTGTTGGTGTTTTTCAATTTCGAGGTTGTTGTTGAATTTGTTAGTGTTTTTCAATGTTGAGGTAGTTGTTGAATTTGTTGGTGTTTTTCAATGTTGAGGTTGTTTTTGAATTTGTTGGTGTTTTTCAATGTTGAGGTTGTTGTTGTTTTACAATGTTGAGGTTGTTGTTGTATTTGTTGGTGTTTTTCAATTTCGAGGTTGTTGTTGAATTTGTTGGTGTTTTTCAATGTTGAGGTTGTTGTTGTTTTTCAATGTTGAGGTTGTTGTTGATTTTGTTGGTGTTTTTCAATGTAGAGGTTGTTGTTGTTTTTCAATGTTGAGTTTGTTGTTGAATTTGTTGATGTTTTTCAATGTTGAGGTTGTTGTTGAATTTGTTGGTGTTTTTCAATGTTGAGGTTGTTGTTGTTTTTCAATGTTGAGGTTGTTGTTGAATTTGTTGGTGTTTTTCAATTTCGAGGTTGTTGTTGTTTTTCAATGTTGAGGTTGTTGTTGAATTTGTTGGTGTTTTTAAATGTTGAGGTTGTTGTTGTTTTTCAATGTTGAGGTTGTTGTTGAATTTGTTGGTGTTTTTCAATTTCGAGGTTGTTGTTGTTTTTCAATGTTGAGTTTGTTGTTGAATTTGTTGGTGTTTTTCAATGTTGAGATTGTTGTTGAATTTGTTGGTGTTTTTCAATTTCGAGGTTGTTGTTGAATTTGTTAGTCATTTTCAATGTTGAGGTTGTTGTTGAATTTGTTGGTGTTTTTCAATGTTGAGGTTGTTGTTGAATTTGTTGGTGTTTTTCAATGTTGAGGTTGTTGTTGTTTTTCAATGTTGAGGTTGTTGTTGTATTTGTTGGTGTTTTTCAATTTCGAGGTTGTTGTTGAACTTGTTGGTGTTTTTCAATGTTGAGGTTGTTGTTGTTTTTCAATGTTGAGGTTGTTGTTGATTTTGTTGGTGTTTTTCAATGTAGAGGTTGTTGTGGTTTTTCAAAGTTGAGTTTGTTGTTGAATTTGTTGGTGTTTTTCAATGTTGAGGTTGTTGTTGAATTTGTTGGTGTTTTTCAATGTTGAGGTTGTTGTTGTTTTTCAATGTTGAGGTTGTTGTTGAATTTGTTGGTGTTTTTCAATGTAGAGGTTGTTGTTGTTTTTCAATGTTGAGTTTGTTGTTGAATTTGTTGGTGTTTTTCAATGTTGAGATTGTTGTTGAATTTGTTGGTGTTTTTCAATTTCGAGGTTGTTGTTGAATTTGTTAGTGTTTTTCAATGTTGAGGTTGTTGTTGAATTTGTTGGTGTTTTTCAATGTTGAGGTTGTTGTTGAATTTGTTGATGTTTTTCAATGTTGAGGTTGTTGTTGTTTTTCAATGTTGAGGTTGTTGTTGTATTTGTTGGTGTTTTTCAATTTCGAGGTTGTTGTTGAACTTGTTGGTGTTTTTCAATGTTGAAGTTGTTGTTGAATTTGTTGGTGTTTTTCAATGTTGAGGTTGTTGTTGTTTTTCAATGTTGAAGTTGTTGTTGAATTTGTTGGTGTTTTTCAATGTTGAGGTTGTTGTTGTTTTTCAATGCTGAGGTTGTTGTTGAATTTGTTGGTGTTTTTCAATGTTGAGGTTTTTGTTGAATTTGTTGGTGTTTTTCAATGTTGAGGTTGTTGTTGTTTTTCAATGTTGAGGTTGTTGTTGAATTTGTTGGTGTTTTTCAATGTTTAGGTTGTTGTTGTTTTTCAATGTTGAGGTTGTTGTTGAATTTGTTGGTGGTTTTCAATGTTGAGGTTGTTGTTGAATTTGTTGGTGTTTTTCAATGTTGAGGTTGTTGTTGTTTTTCAATGTTGAGGTTGTTGTTGAATTTTTTGGTGTTTTTCAATGTTGAGTTTGTTGTTGTTTTTCAATGTTGAGGTTGTTGTTGTTTTTCAATGTTGAGGTTGTTGTTGAATTTGTTGGTGTTTTTCAATGTTGAGGTTGTTGTTGTTTTTCAATGTTGAGGTTGTTGTTGAATTTGTTGGTGCTTTTCAATGTTGAGATTGTTGTTGAATTTGTTGGTGTTTTTCAATGTTGAGGTTGTTGTTGTTTTTCAATGTTGAGGTTGTTGTTGAATTTGTTGGTGCTTTTCAATGTTGAGATTGTTGTTGAATTTCTTGGTGTTTTTCAATGTTGCGGTTGTTGTTGTTTTTCAATGTTGAGTTTGTTGTTGAATTTGTTGGTGTTTTTCAATGTTGAGTTTGTTGTTGAATTTGTTGGTGTTTTTCAATTTCGAGGTTGTTGCTGAATTTGTTAGTGTTTTTCAATGTTGAGGTAGTTGTTGAATTTGTTGGTGTTTTTCAATGTTGAGGTTGTTGTTGAATTTGTTGGTGTTTTTCAATGTTGAGGTTGTTGTTGTTTTTCAATGTTTAGGTTGTTGTTGTATTTGTTGGTGTTTTTCAATTTCGAGGTTGTTGTTGAATTTGTTGGTGTTTTTCAATGTTGAGGTTGTTGTTGTTTTTCAATGTTGAGGTTGTTGTTGAATTTGTTGGTGTTTTTCAATGTAGAGGTTGTTGTTGTTTTTCAATGTTGAGTTTGTTGTTGAATTTGTTGGTGTTTTTCAATGTTGAGGTTGTTGTTGAATTTGTTGGTGTTTTTCAATGTTGAGGTTGTTGTTGTTTTTCAATGTTGAGGTTGTTGTTGAATTTGTTGGTTTTTTTCAATGTAGAGGTTGTTGTTGAATTTGTTGGTGTTTTTCAATGTTGAGGTTGTTGTTGTTTTTCAATGTTGAGGTTGTTGTTGAATTTGTTGGTCTTTTTCAATGTTGAGGTTGTTGTTGTTTTTCAATGCTGAGGTTGTTGTTGAATTTGTTGGTGTTTTCAATATTGAGGTTGTTGTTGAATTTGTTGGTGTTTTTCAATGTTGAGGTTGTTGTTGTTTTTCAATGTTGAGGTTGTTGTTGAATTTGTTGGTGTTTTTCAATGTTTAGGTTGTTGTTGTTTTTCAATGTTGAGGTTGTTGTTGAATTTGTTGGTGTTTTTCAATGTTGAGGTTGTTGTTGAATTTGTTGGTGTTTTTCAATGTTGAGGTTGTTGTTGTTTTTCAATGTTGAGGTTGTTGTTGAATTTGTTGGTGTTTTTCAATGTTGAGTTTGTTGTTGTTTTTCAATGTTGAGGTTGTTGTTGAATTTGTTGGTGTTTGTCAATGTTGTGGTTGTTGTTGTTTTTCAATGTTGAGGTTGTTGTTGAATTTGTTGGTGCTTTTCAATGTTGAGGTTGTTGTTGAATTTGTTGGTGTTTTTCAATGTTGAGGTTGTTGTTGTTTTTCAATGTTGAGGTTGTTGTTGAATTTGTTGGTGTTTTTCAATGTTGAGTTTGTTGTTGAATTTGTTGGTGTTTTTCAATGTTGAGGTTGTTGTTGAATTTGTTGGTGTTTTTCAATGTTGAGGTTGTTGTTGAATTTGTTGGTGTTTTTCAATGTTGAGGTTGTTGCTAATTTTCAATGTTGAGGTTGTTGTTGAATTTGTTGGTGTTTTTCAATGTTGAGATTGTTGTTGTTTTTCAATGTTGAGGTTGTTGTTGAATTTGTTGGTGTTTTTAAATGTTGAGGTTGTTGTTGAATTTGTTGTTGTTTTTCAATGTTGAGGTTGTTGTTGTTTTTCAATGTTGAGGTTGTTGTTGAATTTGTTGGTGTTTTTCAATGTTGAGTTTGTTGTTGTTTTTCAATGTTGAGGTTGTTGTTGAAATTCAATGTTGAGGTTGTTGTTGAATTTGTTGGTGTTTTTCAATGTTGAGGTTGTTGTTGTTTTTCAATGCTGAGGTCGTTGTTGAATTTGTTGGTGTTTTTCAATTTTGAGGTCGTTGATGAATTTGTTGGTGTTTTTCAATGTTGAGGTTGTTGTTGCTTTTCAATGTTGAGGTTGTTGTTGAATTTGTTGGTGTTTTTCAATGTTGAGGTTGTTGTTTTTCAATGTTGAGGTTGTTGTTGAATTTGTTGGTGCTTTTCAATGTTGAGATTGTTGTTGAATTTCTTGGTGTTTTTCAATGTTGAGGTTGTTGCTGTTTTTCAATGTTGAGGTTGTTGTTGAATTTGTTGGTGTTTTTAAATGTTGAGGTTGTTGTTGAATTTGCTGGTGTTTTGCAATGTTGAGGTGGTTGTTGTTTTTCAATGTTGAGGTTGTTGTTGTTTTTCAATGTTGAGGTTTTTGTTGTTTTTCAATGTTGAGGTTGTTGTTGTATTTGTTGGTGATTTTCAATTTCGAGGTTGTTGTTGAATATGTTGGTGTTTTTCAATGTTGAGTTTGTTGTTGTTTTTCAAAGTTGAGGTTGTTGTTGAATTTGTTGGTGTTTGTCAATGTTGAGGTTGTTGTTGTTTTTCAATGTTGAGGTTGTTGTTGAATTTGTTGGTGCTTTTCAATGTTGAGGTTGTTGCTGAATTTGTTGGTGTTTTTCAATGTTGAGGTTGTTGTTGTTTTTCAATGTTGAGGTTGTTGTTGAATTTGTTGGTGTTTTTCAATGCTGAGTTTGTTGTTGAATTTGTTGGTGTTTTTCAATGTTGAGGTTGTTGTTGAATTTGTTGGTGTTTTTCAATGTTGAGGTTGTTGTTGAATTTGTTGGTGTTTTTCAATGTTGAGGTTGTTGCTGTTTTTCAATGTTGAGGTTGTTGTTGAATTTGTTGGTGTTTTTCAATGTTGAGATTGTTGTTGTTTTTCAATGTTGAGGTTGTTGTTGAATTTGTTGGTGTTTTTAAATGTTGAGGTTGTTGTTGAATTTGTTGTTGTTTTTCAATGTTGAGGTTGTTGTTGTTTTTCAATGTTGAGGTTGTTGTTGAATTTGTTGGTGTTTTTCAATGTTGAGGTTGTTTTTGAATTTGTTGGTGTTTTTCAATGTTGAGGTTGTTGTTGTTTTTAAATGTTGAGGTTGTTGTTGAATTTGTTGGTGTTTTTTCAATTTTGAGGTTTTTGGTGTTGTTCAATGTTGAGGTTGATTTTGAATTCGAGGGTGTTTTTCAATGTCGAGGTTGTTGTTGAATTTGTTGGTGTTTTTCAATGTTGAGGTTGTTGTTGTTTTTCAATGTTGAGGTTGTTGTTGAATTTGTTGGTGTTTTTCAATGTTGAGGTTGTTGTTGAATTTGTTGGTGCTTTTCAATGTTGAGATTGTTGTTGAATTTCTTGGTGTTTTTCAATGTTGAGGTTGTTGCTGTTTTTCAATGTTGAGGTTGTTGTTGAATTTGTTGGTGTTTTTAAATGTTGAGGTTGTTGTTGAATTTGCTGGTGTTTTGCAATGTTGAGGTGGTTGTTGTTTTTCAATGTTGAGGTTGTTGTTGAATTTGTTGTTGTTTTTCAATGTTGAGGTTGTTGTTGTTTTTCAATGTTGAGGTTGTTGTTGTATTTGTTGGTGTTTTTCAATTTCGAGGTTGTTGTTGAATATGTTGCTGTTTTTCAATGTTGAAGTTGTTGTTGAATTTGTTGGTGTTTTTCAATGTTGAGGTTGTTGTTGTTTTTCAATGTTGAGGTTGTTGTTGAATTTGTTGGTCTTTTTCAATGTTGAGGTTGTTGTTGTTTTTCAATGCTGAGGTTGTTGTTGAATTTGTTGGTGTTTTTCAATGTTGAGGTTGTTGTTGAATTTGTTGGTGTTTTTCAAAGTTGAGGTTGTTGTTGTTTTTCAATGTTGAGGTTGTTGTTGAATTTTTTGGTGTTTTTCAATGTTTAGGTTGTTGTTGTTTTTCAATGTTGAGGTTGTTGTTGAATTTGTTGGTGTTTTTCAATGTTGAGGTTGTTGTTGAATTTGTTGGTGTTTTTCAATGTTGAGGTTGTTGTTGTTTTTCAATGTTGAGGTTGTTGTTGAATTTGTTGGTGTTTTTCAATGTTGAGTTTGTTGTTGTTTTTCAATGTTGAGGTTGTTGTTGAATTTGTTGGTGTTTGTCAATGTTGAGGTTGTTGTTGTTTTTCAATGTTGAGGTTGTTGTTGAATTTGTTGGTGCTTTTCAATGTTGAGGTTGTTGCTGAATTTGTTGGTGTTTTTCAATGTTGAGGTTGTTGTTGTTTTTCAATGTTGAGGTTGTTGTTGAATTTGTTGGTGTTTTTCAATGCTGAGTTTGTTGTTGAATTTGTTGGTGTTTTTCAATGTTGAGGTTGTTGTTGAATTTGTTGGTGTTTTTCAATGTTGAGGTTGTTGTTGAATTTGTTGGTGTTTTTCAATGTTGAGGTTGTTGCTGTTTTTCAATGTTGAGGTTGTTGTTGAATTTGTTGGTGTTTTTCAATGTTGAGATTGTTGTTGTTTTTCAATGTTGAGGTTGTTGTTGAATTTGTTGGTGTTTTTAAATGTTGAGGTTGTTGTTGTTTTTCAATGTTGAGGTGGTTGTTGAATTTGTTGGTGTTTTTCAATGTTGAGGTTGTTTTTGAATTTGTTGGTGTTTTTCAATGTTGAGGTTGTTGTTGTTTTTAAATGTTGAGGTTGTTGTTGAATTTGTTGGTGTTTTTTCAATTTTGAGGTTTTTGGTGTTGTTCAATGTTGAGGTTGATTTTGAATTTGAGGGTGTTTTTCAATGTCGAGGTTGTTGTTGAATTTGTTGGTGTTTTGCAATGTTGAGGTTGTTGTTGTTTTTCAATGTTGAGGTTGTTGTTGAACTTGTTGGTGTTTTTCAATGTTGAGGTTGTTGCTGTTTTTCAATGTTGAGGTTGTTGTTGAATTTGTTGGTGTTTTTAAATGTTGAGGTTTTTGTTGAATTTGCTGGTGTTTTGCAATGTTGAGGTGGTTGTTGTTTTTCAATGTTGAGGTTGTTGTTGAATTTGTTGCTGTTTTTCAATGTTGAGGTTGTTGTTGTTTTTCAATGTTGAGGTTGTTGTTGTATTTGTTGGTGTTTTTCAATTTCGAGGTTGTTGTTGAATTTGTTGGTGTTTTTCAATGTTGAAGTTGTTGTTGAATTTGTTGGTGTTTTTCAATGTTGAGGTTGTTGTTGTTTTTCAATGTTGAGGTTGTTGTTGAATTTGTTGGTCTTTTTCAATGTTGAGGTTGTTGTTGTTTTTCAATGCTGAGGTTGTTGTTGAATTTGTTGGTGTTTTTCAATGTTGAGGTTGTTGTTGAATTTGTTGGTGTTTTTCAATGTTGAGGTTGTTGTTGTTTTTCATTGTTGAGGTTGTTGTTGAATTTGTTGGTGTTTTTCAATGTTTAGGTTGTTGTTGTTTTTCGATGTTGAGGTTGTTGTTGAATTTGTTGGTGTTTTTCAATGTTGAGGTTGTTGTTGAATTTGTTGGTGTTTTTCAATGTTGAGGTTGTTGTTGTTTTTCAATGTAGAGGTTGTTGTTGAATTTGTTGGTGTTTTTCAATGTTGAGTTTGTTGTTGTTTTTCAATGTTGAGGTTGTTGTTGAATTTGTTGGTGTTTGTCAATGTTGTGGTTGTTGTTGTTTTTCAATGTTGAGGTTGTTGTTGAATTTGTTGGTGCTTTTCAATGTTGAGGTTGTTGTTGAATTTGTTGGTGTTTTTCAATTTCGAGGTTGTTGTTGTTTTTCAATGTTGAGGTTGTTGTTGAATTTGTTGGTGTTTTTCAATGTTGAGTTTGTTGTTGAATTTGTTGGTGTTTTTCAATGTTGAGGTTGTTGTTGAATTTGTTGGTGTTTTTCAATGTTGAGGTTGTTGTTGTTTTTCAATGTTGAGGTTGTTGTTGAATTTGTTGGTGTTTTTCAATGTTGAGGTTGTTGTTGTTTTTCAATGTTGAGGTTGTTGTTGAATTTGTTGGTGCTTTTCAATGTTGAGATTGTTGTTGAATTTCTTGGTGTTTTTCAATGTTGAGGTTGTTGCTGTTTTTCAATGTTGAGGTTGTTGTTGTATTTGTTGGTGTTTTTCAATTTCGAGGTTGTTGTTGAATTTGTTGGTGTTTTTCAATGTTGAAGTTGTTGTTGAATTTGTTGGTGTTTTTCAATGTTGAAGTTGTTGTTGTTTTTCAATGTTGAGGTTGTTGTTGAATTTGTTGGTGTTTTTCAATGTTGAGGTTGTTGTTGTTTTTCAATGCTGAGGTTGTTGTTGAATTTGTTGGTGTTTTTCAATGTTGAGGTTGTTGTTGAATTTGTTGGTGTTTTTCAATGTTGAGGTTGTTGTTGTTTTTCAATGTTGAGGTTGTTGTTGAATTTGTTGGTGTTTTTCAATGTTTAGGTTGTTGTTGTTTTTCAATGTTGAGGTTGTTGTTGAATTTGTTGGTGTTTTTCAATGTTGAGGTTGTTGTTGAATTTGTTGGTGTTTTTCAATGTTGAGGTTGTTGTTGTTTTTCAATGTTGAGGTTGTTGTTGAATTTGTTGGTGTTTTTCAATGTTGAGTTTTTTGTTGTTTTTCAATGTTGAGGTTGTTGTTGAATTTGTTGGTGTTTGTCAATGTTGAGGTTGTTGTTGTTTTTCAATGTTCAGGTTGTTGTTGAATTTGTTGGTGCTTTTCAATGTTGAGGTTGTTGTTGAATTTGTTGGTGTTTTTCAATGTTGAGGTTGTTGTTGTTTTTCAATGTTGAGGTTGTTGTTGAATTTGTTGGTGTTTTTCAATGCTGAGTTTGTTGTTGAATTTGTTGGTGTTTTTCAATGTTGAGGTTGTTGTTGAATTTGTTGGTGTTTTTCAATGTTGAGGTTTTTGTTGAATTTGTTGGTGTTTTTCAATGTTGAGGTTGTTGTTGTTTTTCAATGTTGAGGTTGTTGTTGAATTTGTTGGTGTTTTTCAATGTTTTGGTTGTTGTTGTTTTTCAATGTTGAGGTTGTTGTTGAATTTGTTGGTGTTTTTCAATGTTGAGGTTGTTGTTGAATTTGTTGGTGTTTTTCAATGTTGAGGTTGTTGTTGTTTTTCAATGTTGAGGTTGTTGTTGAATTTGTTGGTGTTTTTCAATGTTGAGTTTGTTGTTGTTTTTCAATGTTGAGGTTGTTGTTGTTTTTCAATGTTGAGGTTGTTGTTGAATTTGTTGATGTTTTTCAATGTTGAGGTTGTTGTTGTTTTTCAATGTTGAGGTTGTTGTTGAATTTGTTGGTGCTTTTCAATGTTGAGATTGTTGTTGAATTTGTTGGTGTTTTTCAATGTTGAGGTTGTTGTTGTTTTTCAATGTTGAGGTTGTTGTTGAATTTGTTGGTGCTTTTCAATGTTGAGATTGTTGTTGAATTTCTTGGTGTTTTTCAATGTTGCGGTTGTTGTTGTTTTTCAATGTTGAGTTTGTTGTTGAATTTGTTGGTGTTTTTCAATGTTGAGTTTGCTGTTGAATTTGTTGGTGTTTTTCAATTTCGAGGTTGTTGTTGAATTTGTTAGTGTTTTTCAATGTTGAGGTAGTTGTTGAATTTGTTGGTGTTTTTCAATGTTGAGGTTGTTGTTGAATTTGTTGGTGTTTTTCAATGTTGAGGTTGTTGTTGTTTTTCAATGTTGAGGTTGTTGTTGTATTTGTTGGTGTTTTTCAATTTCGAGGTTGTTGTTGAATTTGTTGGTGTTTTTCAATGTTGAGGTTGTTGTTGTTTTTCAATGTTGAGGTTGTTGTTGAATTTGTTGGTGTTTTTCAATGTAGAGGTTGTTGTTGTTTTTCAATGTTGAGTTTGTTGTTGAATTTGTTGGTGTTTTTCAATGTTGAGGTTGTTGTTGAATTTGTTGGTGTTTTTCAATGTTGAGGTTGTTGTTGTTTTTCAATGTTGAGGTTGTTGTTGAATTTGTTGGTGTTTTTCAATGTAGAGGTTGTTGTTGAATTTGTTGGTGTTTTTCAATGTTGAGGTTGTTGTTGTTTTTCAATGTTGAGGTTGTTGTTGAATTTGTTGGTCTTTTTCAATGTTGAGGTTGTTGTTGTTTTTCAATGCTGAGGTTGTTGTTGAATTTGTTGGTGTTTTTCAATGTTGAGGTTGTTGTTGAATTTGTTGGTGTTTTTCAATGTTGAGGTTGTTGTTGTTTTTCAATGTTGAGGTTGTTGTTGAATTTGTTGGTGTTTTTCAATGTTTAGGTTGTTGTTGTTTTTCAATGTTGAGGTTGTTGTTGAATTTGTTGGTGTTTTTCAATGTTGAGGTTGTTGTTGAATTTGTTGGTGTTTTTCAATGTTGAGGTTGTTGTTGTTTTTCAATGTTGAGGTTGTTGTTGAATTTGTTGGTGTTTTTCAATGTTGAGTTTGTTGTTGTTTTTCAATGTTGAGGTTGTTGTTGAATTTGTTGGTGTTTGTCAATGTTGTGGTTGTTGTTGTTTTTCAATGTTGAGGTTGTTGTTGAATTTGTTGGTGTTTTTCAATGTTGAGGTTGTTGTTGAATTTGTTGGTGTTTTTCAATGTTGAGGTTGTTGCTGTTTTTCAATGTTGAGGTTGTTGTTGAATTTGTTGGTGTTTTTCAAAGTTGAGTTTGTTGTTGAATTTGTTGGTGTTTTTCAATGTTGAGGTTGTTGTTGAATTTGTTGGTGTTTTTCAATGTTGAGGTTGTTGTTGAATTTGTTGGTGTTTTTCAATGTTGAGGTTGTTGCTAATTTTCAATGTTGAGGTTGTTGTTGAATTTGTTGGTGTTTTTCAATGTTGAGATTGTTGTTGTTTTTCAATGTTGAGGTTGTTGTTGAATTTGTTGGTGTTTTTAAATGTTGAGGTTGTTGTTGAATTTGTTGTTGTTTTTCAATGTTGCGGTTGTTGTTGTTTTTCAATGTTGAGGTTGTTGTTGAATTTGTTGGTGTTTTTCAATGTTGAGTTTGTTGTTGTTTTTCAATGTTGAGGTTGTTGTTGAAATTCAATGTTGAGGTTGTTGTTGAATTTGTTGGTGTTTTTCAATGTTGAGGTTGTTGTTGTTTTTCAATGCCGAGGTCGTTGTTGAATTTGTTGGTGTTTTTCAATTTTGAGGTTGTTGATGAATTTGTAGGTGTTTTTCAATGTTGAGGTTGTTGTTGCTTTTCAATGTTGAGGTTGTTGTTGAATTTGTTGGTGTTTTTCAATGTTGAGGTTGTTGTTTTTCAATGTTGAGGTTGTTGTTGAATTTGTTGGTGCTTTTCAATGTTGAGATTGTTGTTGAATTTCTTGGTGTTTTTCAATGTTGAGGTTGTTGCTGTTTTTCAATGTTGAGGTTGTTGTTGAATTTGTTGGTGTTTTTAAATGTTGAGGTTGTTGTTGAATTTGCTGGTGTTTTGCAATGTTGAGGTGGTTGTTGTTTTTCAATGTTGAGGTTGTTGTTGAATTTGTTGTTGTTTTTCAATGTTGAGGTTTTTGTTGTTTTTCAATGTTGAGGTTGTTGTTGTATTTGTTGGTGTTTTTCAATTTCGAGGTTGTTGTTGAATATGTTGGTGTTTTTCAATGTTGAAGTTGTTGTTGAATTTGTTGGTGTTTTTCAATGTTGAGGTTGTTGTTGTTTTTCAATGTTGAGGTTGTTGTTGAATTTGTTGGTCTTTTTCAATGTTGAAGTTGTTGTTGTTTTTCAATGCTGAGGTTGTTGTTGAATTTGTTGGTGTTTTTCAATGTTGAGGTTGTTGTTGAATTTGTTGGTGTTTTTCAATGTTGAGGTTGTTGTTGTTTTTCAATGTTGAGGTTGTTGTTGATTTTGTTGGTGTTTTTCAATGTTTAGGTTGTTGTTGTTTTTCAATGTTGAGGTTGTTGTTGAATTTGTTGGTGTTTTTCAATGTTGAGGTTGTTGTTGAATTTGTTGGTGTTTTTCAATGTTGAGGTTGTTGTTGTTTTTCAATGTTGAGGTTGTTGTTGAATTTGTTGGTGTTTTTCAATGTTGAGTTTGTTGTTGTTTTTCAATGTTGAGGTTGTTGTTGAATTTGTTGGTGTTTGTCAATGTTGAGGTTGTTGTTGTTTTTCAATGTTGAGGTTGTTGTTGAATTTGTTGGTGCTTTTCAATGTTGAGGCTGTTGCTGAATTTGTTGGTGTTTTTCAATGTTGAGGTTGTTGTTGTTTTTCAATGTTGAGGTTGTTGTTGAATTTGTTGGTGTTTTTCAATGCTGAGTTTGTTGTTGAATTTGTTGGTGTTTTTCAATGTTGAGGTTGTTGTTGAATTTGTTGGTGTTTTTCAATGTTGAGGTTGTTGTTGAATTTGTTGGTGTTTTTCAATGTTGAGGTTGTTGCTGTTTTTCAATGTTGAGGTTGTTGTTGAATTTGTTGGTGTTTTTCAATGTTGAGATTGTTGTTGTTTTTCAATGTTGAGGTTGTTGTTGAATTTGTTGGTGTTTTTAAATGTTGAGGTTGTTGTTGAATTTGTTGTTGTTTTTCAATGTTGAGGTTGTTGTTGTTTTTCAATGTTGAGGTTGTTGTTGAATTTGTTGGTGTTTTTCAATGTTGAGGTTGTTGTTGAATTTGTTGGTGTTTTTCAATGTTGAGGTTGTTGCTAATTTTCAATGTTGAGGTTGTTGTTGAATTTGTTGGTGTTTGTCAATGTTGAGGTTGTTGTTGTTTTTCAATGTTCAGGTTGTTGTTGAATTTGTTGGTGCTTTTCAATGTTGAGGTTGTTGTTGAATTTGTTGGTGTTTTTCAATGTTGAGGTTGTTGTTGTTTTTCAATGTTGAGGTTGTTGTTGAATTTGTTGGTGTTTTTCAATGCTGAGTTTGTTGTTGAATTTGTTGGTGTTTTTCAATGTTGAGGTTGTTGTTGAATTTGTTGGTGTTTTTCAATGTTGAGGTTTTTGTTGAATTTGTTGGTGTTTTTCAATGTTGAGGTTGTTGTTGTTTTTCAATGTTGAGGTTGTTGTTGAATTTGTTGGTGTTTTTCAATGTTTAGGTTGTTGTTGTTTTTCAATGTTGAGGTTGTTGTTGAATTTGTTGGTGTTTTTCAATGTTGAGGTTGTTGTTGAATTTGTTCGTGTTTTTCAATGTTGAGGTTGTTGTTGTTTTTCAATGTTGAGGTTGTTGTTGAATTTGTTGGTGTTTTTCAATGTTGAGTTTGTTGTTGTTTTTCAATGTTGAGGTTGTTGTTGTTTTTCAATGTTGAGGTTGTTGTTGAATTTGTTGATGTTTTTCAATGTTGAGGTTGTTGTTGTTTTTCAATGTTGAGGTTGTTGTTGAATTTGTTGGTGCTTTTCAATGTTGAGATTGTTGTTGAATTTGTTGGTGTTTTTCAATGTTGAGGTTGTTGTTGTTTTTCAATGTTGAGGTTGTTGTTGAATTTGTTGGTGCTTTTCAATGTTGAGATTGTTGTTGAATTTCTTGGTGTTTTTCAATGTTGCGGTTGTTGTTGTTTTTCAATGTTGAGTTTGTTGTTGCATTTGTTGGTGTTTTTCAATGTTGAGTTTGCTGTTGAATTTGTTGGTGTTTTTCAATTTCGAGGTTGTTGTTGAATTTGTTAGTGTTTTTCAATGTTGAGGTAGTTGTTGAATTTGTTGGTGTTTTTCAATGTTGAGGTTGTTGTTGAATTTGTTGGTGTTTTTCAATGTTGAGGTTGTTGTTGTTTTTCAATGTTGAGGTTGTTGTTGTATTTGTTGGTGTTTTTCAATTTCGAGGTTGTTGTTGAATTTGTTGGTGTTTTTCAATGTTGAGGTTGTTGTTGTTTTTCAATGTTGAGGTTGTTGTTGAATTTGTTGGTGTTTTTCAATGTAGAGGTTGTTGTTGTTTTTCAATGTTGAGTTTGTTGTTGAATTTGTTGGTGTTTTTCAATGTTGAGGTTGTTGTTGAATTTGTTGGTGTTTTTCAATGTTGAGGTTGTTGTTGTTTTTCAATGTTGAGGTTGTTGTTGAATTTGTTGGTGTTTTTCAATGTAGAGGTTGTTGTTGAATTTGTTGGTGTTTTTCAATGTTGAGGTTGTTGTTGTTTTTCAATGTTGAGGTTGTTGTTGAATTTGTTGGTCTTTTTCAATGTTGAGGTTGTTGTTGTTTTTCAATGCTGAGGTTGTTGTTGAATTTGTTGGTGTTTTTCAATGTTGAGGTTGTTGTTGAATTTGTTGGTGTTTTTCAATGTTGAGGTTGTTGTTGTTTTTCAATGTTGAGGTTGTTGTTGAATTTGTTGGTGTTTTTCAATGTTTAGGTTGTTGTTGTTTTTCAATGTTGAGGTTGTTGTTGAATTTGTTGGTGTTTTTCAATGTTGAGGTTGTTGTTGAATTTGTTGGTGTTTTTCAATGTTGAGGTTGTTGTTGTTTTTCAATGTTGAGGTTGTTGTTGAATTTGTTGGTGTTTTTCAATGTTGAGTTTGTTGTTGTTTTTCAATGTTGAGGTTGTTGTTGAATTTGTTGGTGTTTGTCAATGTTGTGGTTGTTGTTGTTTTTCAATGTTGAGGTTGTTGTTGAATTTGTTGGTGTTTTTCAATGTTGAGGTTGTTGTTGAATTTGTTGGTGTTTTTCAATGTTGAGGTTGTTGCTGTTTTTCAATGTTCAGGTTGTTGTTGAATTTGTTGGTGTTTTTCAAAGTTGAGTTTGTTGTTGAATTTGTTGGTGTTTTTCAATGTTGAGGTTGTTGTTGAATTTGTTGGTGTTTTTCAATGTTGAGGTTGTTGTTGAATTTGTTGGTGTTTTTCAATGTTGAGGTTGTTGCTAATTTTCAATGTTGAGGTTGTTGTTGAATTTGTTGGTGTTTTTCAATGTTGAGATTGTTGTTGTTTTTCAATGTTGAGGTTGTTGTTGAATTTGTTGGTGTTTTTAAATGTTGAGGTTGTTGTTGAATTTGTTGTTGTTTTTCAATGTTGCGGTTGTTGTTGTTTTTCAATGTTGAGGTTGTTGTTGAATTTGTTGGTGTTTTTCAATGTTGAGTTTGTTGTTGTTTTTCAATGTTGAGGTTGTTGTTGAAATTCAATGTTGAGGTTGTTGTTGAATTTGTTGGTGTTTTTCAATGTTGAGGTTGTTGTTGTTTTTCAATGCCGAGGTCGTTGTTGAATTTGTTGGTATTTTTCAATTTTGAGGTTGTTGATGAATTTGTTGGTGTTTTTCAATGTTGAGGTTGTTGTTGCTTTTCAATGTTGAGGTTGTTGTTGAATTTGTTGGTGTTTTTCAATGTTGAGGTTGTTGTTTTTCAATGTTGAGGTTGTTGTTGAATTTGTTGGTGCTTTTCAATGTTGAGATTGTTGTTGAATTTCTTGGTGTTTTTCAATGTTGAGGTTGTTGCTGTTTTTCAATGTTGAGGTTGTTGTTGAATTTGTTGGTGTTTTTAAATGTTGAGGTTGTTGTTGAATTTGCTGGTGTTTTGCAATGTTGAGGTGGTTGTTGTTTTTCAATGTTGAGGTTGTTGTTGAATTTGTTGTTGTTTTTCAATGTTGAGGTTTTTGTTGTTTTTCAATGTTGAGGTTGTTGTTGTATTTGTTGGTGTTTTTCAATTTCGAGGTTGTTGTTGAATATGTTGGTGTTTTTCAATGTTGAAGTTGTTGTTGAATTTGTTGGTGTTTTTCAATGTTGAGGTTGTTGTTGTTTTTCAATGTTGAGGTTGTTGTTGAATTTGTTGGTCTTTTTCAATGTTGAAGTTGTTGTTGTTTTTCAATGCTGAGGTTGTTGTTGAATTTGTTGGTGTTTTTCAATGTTGAGGTTGTTGTTGAATTTGTTGGTGTTTTTCAATGTTGAGGTTGTTGTTGTTTTTCAATGTTGAGGTTGTTGTTGAATTTGTTGGTGTTTTTCAATGTTTAGGTTGTTGTTGTTTTTCAATGTTGAGGTTGTTGTTGAATTTGTTGGTGTTTTTCAATGTTGAGGTTGTTGTTGAATTTGTTGGTGTTTTTCAATGTTGAGGTTGTTGTTGTTTTTCAATGTTGAGGTTGTTGTTGAATTTGTTGGTGTTTTTCAATGTTGAGTTTGTTGTTGTTTTTCAATGTTGAGGTTGTTGTTGAATTTGTTGGTGTTTGTCAATGTTGAGGTTGTTGTTGTTTTTCAATGTTGAGGTTGTTGTTGAATTTGTTGGTGCTTTTCAATGTTGAGGCTGTTGCTGAATTTGTTGGTGTTTTTCAATGTTGAGGTTGTTGTTGTTTTTCAATGTTGAGGTTGTTGTTGAATTTGTTGGTGTTTTTCAATGCTGAGTTTGTTGTTGAATTTGTTGGTGTTTTTCAATGTTGAGGTTGTTGTTGAATTTGTTGGTGTTTTTCAATGTTGAGGTTGTTGTTGAATTTGTTGGTGTTTTTCAATGTTGAGGTTGTTGCTGTTTTTCAATGTTGAGGTTGTTGTTGAATTTGTTGGTGTTTTTCAATGTTGAGATTGTTGTTGTTTTTCAATGTTGAGGTTGTTGTTGAATTTGTTGGTGTTTTTAAATGTTGAGGTTGTTGTTGAATTTGTTGTTGTTTTTCAATGTTGAGGTAGTTGTTGTTTTTCAATGTTGAGGTTGTTGTTGAATTTGTTGGTGTTTTTCAATGTTGAGGTTGTTGTTGAATTTGTTGGTGTTTTTCAATGTTGAGGTTGTTGCTAATTTTCAATGTTGAGGTTGTTGTTGAATTTGTTGGTGTTTTTCAATGTTGAGATTGTTGTTGTTTTTCAATGTTGAGGTTGTTGTTGAATTTGTTGGTGTTTTTCAATGTTGAGGTTGTTGTTGAATTTGTTGTTGTTTTTCAATGTTGAGGTTGTTGTTGTTTTTCAATGTTGAGGTTGTTGTTGAATTTGTTGGTGTTTTTCAATGTTGAGTTTGTTGTTGTTTTTCAATGTTGAGGTTGTTGTTGAAATTCAATGTTGAGGTTGTTGTTGAATTTGTTGGTGTTTTTCAATGTTGAGGTTGTTGTTGTTTTTCAATGCTGAGGTCGTTGTTGAATTTGTTGGTGTTTTTCAATTTTGAGGTTGTTGATGAATTTGTTGGTGTTTTTCAATGTTGAGGTTGTTGTTGCTTTTCAATGTTGAGGTTGTTGTTGAATTTGTTGGTGTTTTTTAATGTTGAGGTTGTTGTTTTTCAATGTTGAGGTTGTTGTTGAATTTGTTGGTGCTTTTCAATGTTGAGATTGTTGTTGAATTTCTTGGTGTTTTTCAATGTTGAGGTTGTTGCTGTTTTTCAATGTTGAGGTTGTTGTTGAATTTGTTGGTGTTTTTAAATGTTGAGGTTGTTGTTGAATTTGCTGGTGTTTTGCAATGTTGAGGTGGTTGTTGTTTTTCAATGTTGAGGTTGTTGTTGAATTTGTTGTTGTTTTTCAATGTTGAGGTTTTTGTTGTTTTTCAATGTTGAGGTTGTTGTTGTATTTGTTGGTGTTTTTCAATTTCGAGGTTGTTGTTGAATATGTTGGTGTTTTTCAATGTTGAAGTTGTTGTTGAATTTGTTGGTGTTTTTCAATGTTGAGGTTGTTGTTGTTTTTCAATGTTGAGGTTGTTGTTGAATTTGTTGGTCTTTTTCAATGTTGAGGTTGTTGTTGTTTTTCAATGCTGAGGTTGTTGTTGAATTTGTTGGTATTTTTCAATGTTGAGGTTGTTGCTGAATTTGTTGGTGTTTTTCAATGTTGAGGTTGTTGTTGTTTTTCAATGTTGAGGTTGTTGTTGAATTTGTTGGTGTTTTTCAATGCTGAGTTTGTTGTTGAATTTGTTGGTGTTTTTCAATGTTGAGGTTGTTGTTGAATTTGTTGGTCTTTTTCAATGTTGAAGTTGTTGTTGTTTTTCAATGCTGAGGTTGTTGTTGAATTTGTTGGTGTTTTTCAATGTTGAGGTTGTTGTTGAATTTGTTGGTGTTTTTCAATGTTGAGGTTGTTGTTGTTTTTCAATGTTGAGGTTGTTGTTGAATTTGTTGGTGTTTTTCAATGTTTAGGTTGTTGTTGTTTTTCAATGTTGAGGTTGTTGTTGAATTTGTTGGTGTTTTTCAATGTTGAGGTTGTTGTTGAATTTGTTGGTGTTTTTCAATGTTGAGGTTGTTGTTGTTTTTCAATGTTGAGGTTGTTGTTGAATTTGTTGGTGTTTTTCAATGTTGAGTTTGTTGTTGTTTTTCAATGTTGAGGTTGTTGTTGAATTTGTTGGTGTTTGTCAATGTTGAGGTTGTTGTTGTTTTTCAATGTTGAGGTTGTTGTTGAATTTGTTGGTGCTTTTCAATGTTGAGGCTGTTGCTGAATTTGTTGGTGTTTTTCAATGTTGAGGTTGTTGTTGTTTTTCAATGTTGAGGTTGTTGTTGAATTTGTTGGTGTTTTTCAATGCTGAGTTTGTTGTTGAATTTGTTGGTGTTTTTCAATGTTGAGGTTGTTGTTGAATTTGTTGGTGTTTTTCAATGTTGAGGTTGTTGTTGAATTTGTTGGTGTTTTTCAATGTTGAGGTTGTTGCTGTTTTTCAATGTTGAGGTTGTTGTTGAATTTGTTGGTGTTTTTCAATGTTGAGATTGTTGTTGTTTTTCAATGTTGAGGTTGTTGTTGAATTTGTTGGTGTTTTTAAATGTTGAGGTTGTTGTTGAATTTGTTGTTGTTTTTCAATGTTGAGGTAGTTGTTGTTTTTCAATGTTGAGGTTGTTGTTGAATTTGTTGGTGTTTTTCAATGTTGAGGTTGTTGTTGAATTTGTTGGTGTTTTTCAATGTTGAGGTTGTTGCTAATTTTCAATGTTGAGGTTGTTGTTGAATTTGTTGGTGTTTTTCAATGTTGAGATTGTTGTTGTTTTTCAATGTTGAGGTTGTTGTTGAATTTGTTGGTGTTTTTCAATGTTGAGGTTGTTGTTGAATTTGTTGTTGTTTTTCAATGTTGAGGTTGTTGTTGTTTTTCAATGTTGAGGTTGTTGTTGAATTTGTTGGTGTTTTTCAATGTTGAGTTTGTTGTTGTTTTTCAATGTTGAGGTTGTTGTTGAAATTCAATGTTGAGGTTGTTGTTGAATTTGTTGGTGTTTTTCAATGTTGAGGTTGTTGTTGTTTTTCAATGCTGAGGTCGTTGTTGAATTTGTTGGTGTTTTTCAATTTTGAGGTTGTTGATGAATTTGTTGGTGTTTTTCAATGTTGAGGTTGTTGTTGCTTTTCAATGTTGAGGTTGTTGTTGAATTTGTTGGTGTTTTTTAATGTTGAGGTTGTTGTTTTTCAATGTTGAGGTTGTTGTTGAATTTGTTGGTGCTTTTCAATGTTGAGATTGTTGTTGAATTTCTTGGTGTTTTTCAATGTTGAGGTTGTTGCTGTTTTTCAATGTTGAGGTTGTTGTTGAATTTGTTGGTGTTTTTAAATGTTGAGGTTGTTGTTGAATTTGCTGGTGTTTTGCAATGTTGAGGTGGTTGTTGTTTTTCAATGTTGAGGTTGTTGTTGAATTTGTTGTTGTTTTTCAATGTTGAGGTTTTTGTTGTTTTTCAATGTTGAGGTTGTTGTTGTATTTGTTGGTGTTTTTCAATTTCGAGGTTGTTGTTGAATATGTTGGTGTTTTTCAATGTTGAAGTTGTTGTTGAATTTGTTGGTGTTTTTCAATGTTGAGGTTGTTGTTGTTTTTCAATGTTGAGGTTGTTGTTGAATTTGTTGGTCTTTTTCAATGTTGAGGTTGTTGTTGTTTTTCAATGCTGAGGTTGTTGTTGAATTTGTTGGTATTTTTCAATGTTGAGGTTGTTGTTGAATTTGTTGGTGTTTTTCAATGTTGAGGTTGTTGTTGTTTTTCAATGTTGAGGTTGTTGTTGAATTTGTTGGTGTTTTTCAATGTTTAGGTTGTTGTTGTTTTTCAATGTTGAGGTTGTTGTTGAATTTGTTGGTGTTTTTCAATGTTGAGGTTGTTGTTGAATTTGTTGGTGTTTTTCAATGTTGAGGTTGTTGTTGTTTTTCAATGTTGAGGTTGTTGTTGAATTTGTTGGTGTTTTTCAATGTTGAGTTTGTTGTTGTTTTTCAATGTTGAGGTTGTTGTTGAATTTGTTGGTGTTTGTCAATGTTGAGGTTGTTGTTGTTTTTCAATGTTGAGGTTGTTGTTGAATTTGTTGGTGCTTTTCAATGTTGAGGTTGTTGCTGAATTTGTTGGTGTTTTTCAATGTTGAGGTTGTTGTTGTTTTTCAATGTTGAGGTTGTTGTTGAATTTGTTGGTGTTTTTCAATGCTGAGTTTGTTGTTGAATTTGTTGGTGTTTTTCAATGTTGAGGTTGTTGTTGAATTTGTTGGTGTTTTTCAATGTTGAGGTTGTTGTTGAATTTGTTGGTGTTTTTCAATGTTGAGGTTGTTGCTGTTTTTCAATGTTGAGGTTGTTGTTGAATTTGTTGGTGTTTTTCAATGTTGAGATTGTTGTTGTTTTTCAATGTTGAGGTTGTTGTTGAATTTGTTGGTGTTTTTAAATGTTGAGGTTGTTGTTGAATTTGTTGTTGTTTTTCAATGTTGAGGTTGTTGTTGTTTTTCAATGTTGAGGTTGTTGTTGAATTTGTTGCTGTTTTTCAATGTTGAGGTTGTTTTTGAATTTGTTGGTGTTTTTCAATGTTGAGGTTGTTGTTGTTTTTAAATGTTGAGGTTGTTGTTGAATTTGTTGGTGTTTTTTCAATTTTGAGGTTTTTGGTGTTGTTCAATGTTGAGGTTGATTTTGAATTTGAGGGTGTTTTTCAATGTCGAGGTTGTTGTTGAATTTGTTGGTGTTTTTCAATGTTGAGGTTGTTGTTGTTTTTCAATGTTGAGGTTGTTGTTGAATTTGTTGGTGTTTTTCAATGTTGAGGTTGTTGTTGAATTTGTTGGTGCTTTTCAATGTTGAGATTGTTGTTGAATTTCTTGGTGTTTTTCAATGTTGAGGTTGTTGCTGTTTTTCAATGTTGAGGTTGTTGTTGAATTTGTTGGTGTTTTTAAATGTTGAGGTTGTTGTTGAATTTGCTGGTGTTTTGCAATGTTGAGGTGGTTGTTGTTTTTCAATGTTGAGGTTGTTGTTGAATTTGTTGTTGTTTTTCAATGTTGAGGTTGTTGTTGTTTTTCAATGTTGAGGTTGTTGTTGTATTTGTTGGTGTTTTTCAATTTCGAGGTTGTTGTTGAATTTGTTGGTGTTTTTCAATGTTGAGGTTGTTGTTGTTTTTCAATGTTGAGGTTGTTGTTGAATTTGTTGGTCTTTTTCAATGTTGAGGTTGTTGTTGTTTTTCAATGCTGAGGTTGTTGTTGAATTTGTTGGTGTTTTTCAATGTTGAGGTTGTTGTTGAATTTGTTGGTGTTTTTCAATGTTGAGGTTGTTGTTGTTTTTCAATGTTGAGGTTGTTGTTGAATTTGTTGGTGTTTTTCAATGTTTAGGTTGTGTTGTTTTTCAATGTTGAGGTTGTTGTTGAATTTGTTGGTGTTTTTCAATGTTGAGGTTGTTGTTGAATTTGTTGGTGTTTTTCAATGTTGAGGTTGTTGTTGTTTTTCAATGTTGAGGTTGTTGTTGAATTTGTTGGTGTTTTTCAATGTTGAGTTTGTTGTTGTTTTTCAATGTTGAGGTTGTTGTTGAATTTGTTGGTGTTTGTCAATGTTGAGGTTGTTGTTGTTTTTCAATGTTGAGGTTGTTGTTGAATTTGTTGGTGCTTTTCAATGTTGAGGTTGTTGCTGAATTTGTTGGTGTTTTTCAATGTTGAGGTTGTTGTTGTTTTTCAATGTTGAGGTTGTTGTTGAATTTGTTGGTGTTTTTCAATGCTCAGTTTGTTGTTGAATTTGTTGGTGTTTTTCAATGTTGAGGTTGTTGTTGAATTTGTTGGTGTTTTTCAATGTTGAGGTTGTTGTTGAATTTGTTGGTGTTTTTCAATGTTGAGGTTGTTGCTGTTTTTCAATGTTGAGGTTGTTGTTGAATTTGTTGGTGTTTTTCAATGTTGAGATTGTTGTTGTTTTTCAATGTTGAGGTTGTTGTTGAATTTGTTGGTGTTTTTAAATGTTGAGGTTGTTGTTGCATTTGTTGTTGTTTTTCAATGTTGAGGTTGTTGTTGTTTTTCAATGTTGAGGTGGTTGTTGAATTTGTTGGTGTTTTTCAATGTTGAGGTTGTTTTTGAATTTGTTGGTGTTTTTCAATGTTGAGGTTGTTGTTGTTTTTAAATGTTGAGGTTGTTGTTGAATTTGTTGGTGTTTTTTCAATTTTGAGGTTTTTGGTGTTGTTCAATGTTGAGGTTGATTTTGAATTTGAGGGTGTTTTTCAATGTCGAGGTTGTTGTTGAATTTGTTGGTGTTTTTCAATGTTGAGGTTGTTGTTGTTTTTCAATGTTGAGGTTGTTGTTGAATTTGTTGGTGTTTTTCAATGTTGAGGTTGTTGCTGTTTTTCAATGTTGAGGTTGTTGTTGAATTTGTTGGTGTTTTTAAATGTTGAGGTTGTTGTTGAATTTGCTGGTGTTTTGCAATGTTGAGGTGGTTGTTGTTTTTCAATGTTGAGGTTGTTGTTGAATTTGTTGCTGTTTTTCAATGTTGAGGTTGTTGTTGTTTTTCAATGTTGAGGTTGTTGTTGTATTTGTTGGTGTTTTTCAATTTCGAGGTTGTTGTTGAATTTGTTGGTGTTTTTCAATGTTGAAGTTGTTGTTGAATTTGTTGGTGTTTTTCAATGTTGAGGTTGTTGTTGTTTTTCAATGTTGAGGTTGTTGTTGAATTTGTTGGTCTTTTTCAATGTTGAGGTTGTTGTTGTTTTTCAATGCTGAGGTTGTTGTTGAATTTGTTGGTGTTTTTCAATGTTGAGGTTGTTGTTGAATTTGTTGGTGTTTTTCAATGTTGAGGTTGTTGTTGTTTTTCATTGTTGAGGTTGTTGTTGAATTTGTTGGTGTTTTTCAATGTTTAGGTTGTTGTTTTTCGATGTTGAGGTTGTTGTTGAATTTGTTGGTGTTTTTCAATGTTGAGGTTGTTGTTGAATTTGTTGGTGTTTTTCAATGTTGAGGTTGTTGTTGTTTTTCAATGTAGAGGTTGTTGTTGAATTTGTTGGTGTTTTTCAATGTTGAGTTTGTTGTTGTTTTTCAATGTTGAGGTTGTTGTTGAATTTGTTGGTGTTTGTCAATGTTGTGGTTGTTGTTGTTTTTCAATGTTGAGGTTGTTGTTGAATTTGTTGGTGCTTTTCAATGTTGAGGTTGTTGTTGAATTTGTTGGTGTTTTTCAATGTTGAGGTTGTTGTTGTTTTTCAATGTTGAGGTTGTTGTTGAATTTGTTGGTGTTTTTCAATGTTGAGTTTGTTGTTGAATTTGTTGGTGTTTTTCAATGTTGAGGTTGTTGTTGAATTTGTTGGTGTTTTTCAATGTTGAGGTTGTTGTTGTTTTTCAATGTTGAGGTTGTTGTTGAATTTGTTGGTGTTTTTCAATGTTGAGGTTGTTGTTGTTTTTCAATGTTGAGGTTGTTGTTGAATTTGTTGGTGCTTTTCAATGTTGAGATTGTTGTTGAATTTCTTGGTGTTTTTCAATGTTGAGGTTGTTGCTGTTTTTCAATGTTGAGGTTGTTGTTGAATTTGTTGGTGTTTTTAAATGTTGAGGTTGTTGTTGAATTTGCTGTTGTTTTGCAATGTTGAGGTGGTTGTTGTTTTTCAATGTTGAGGTTGTTGTTGAATTTGTTGCTGTTTTTCAATGTTGAGGTTGTTGTTGTTTTTCAATGTTGAGGTTGTTGTTGTATTTGTTGGTGTTTTTCAATTTCGAGGTTGTTGTTGAATTTGTTGGTGTTTTTCAATGTTGAAGTTGTTGTTGAATTTGTTGGTGTTTTTCAATGTTGAGGTTGTTGTTGTTTTTCAATGTTGAGGTTGTTGTTGAATTTGTTGGTGTTTTTCAATGTTGAGGTTGTTGTTGTTTTTCAATGCTGAGGTTGTTGTTGAATTTGTTGGTGTTTTTCAATGTTGAGGTTGTTGTTGAATTTGTTGGTGTTTTTCAATGTTGAGGTTGTTGTTGTTTTTCAATGTTGAGGTTGTTGTTGAATTTGTTGGTGTTTTTCAATGTTTAGGTTGTTGTTGTTTTTCAATGTTGAGGTTGTTGTTGAATTTGTTGGTGTTTTTCAATGTTGAGGTTGTTGTTGAATTTGTTGGTGTTTTTCAATGTTGAGGTTGTTGTTGTTTTTCAATGTTGAGGTTGTTGTTGAATTTGTTGGTGTTTTTCAATGTTGAGTTTGTTGTTGTTTTTCAATGTTGAGGTTGTTGTTGAATTTGTTGGTGTTTGTCAATGTTGAGGTTGTTGTTGTTTTTCAATGTTGAGGTTGTTGTTGAATTTGTTGGTGCTTTTCAATGTTGAGGTTGTTGTTGAATTTGTTGGTGTTTTTCAATGTTGAGGTTGTTGTTGTTTTTCAATGTTGAGGTTGTTGTTGAATTTGTTGGTGTTTTTCAATGTTGAGTTTGTTGTTGAATTTGTTGGTGTTTTTCAATGTTGAGTTTGTTGTTGAATTTGTTGGTGTTTTTCAATGTTGAGGTTGTTGTTGTTTTTCAATGTTGAGGTTGTTGTTGAATTTGTTGGTGTTTTTCAATGTTGAGTTTGTTGTTGAATTTGTTGGTGTTTTTCAATGTTGAGGTTGTTGTTGAATTTGTTGGTGTTTTTCAATGTTGAGGTTGTTGTTGAATTTGTTGGTGTTTTTCAATGTTGAGGTTGTTGGTGTTTTTCAATGTTGAGGTTGTTGTTGAATTTGTTGGTGTTTTTCAATGTTGAGATTGTTGTTGTTTTTCAATGTTGAGGTTGTTGTTGAATTTGTTGGCGTTTTTAAATGTTGAGGTTGTTGTTGAATTTGTTGTTGTTTTTCAATGTTGAGGTTGTTGTTGTTTTTCAATGTTGAGGTTGTTGTTGAATTTGTTGGTGTTTTTCAATGTTGAGGTTGTTGTTGTTTTTCAATGTTGAGGTTGTTGTTGTTTTACAATGTTGAGGTTGTTGTTGAATTTGTTGGTGTTTTTCAATGTTGAGTTTGTTGTTGTTTTTCAATGTTGAGGTTGTTGTTGAATTTGTTGGTGTTTGTCAATGTTGAGGTTGTTGTTGTTTTTCAATGTTGAGGTTGTTGTTGAATTTGTTGGTGCTTTTCAATGTTGAGGTTGTTGTTGAATTTGTTGGTGTTTTTCAATGTTGAGGTTGTTGTTGTTTTTCAATGTTGAGGTTGTTGTTGAATTTGTTGGTGTTTTTCAATGTTGAGTTTGTTGTTGAATTTGTTGGTGTTTTTCAATGTTGAGGTTGTTGTTGAATTTGTTGGTGTTTTTCAATGTTGAGGTTGTTGTTGAATTTGTTGGTGTTTTTCAATGTTGAGGTTGTTGGTGTTTTTCAATGTTGAGGTTGTTGTTGAATTTGTTGGTGTTTTTCAATGTTGAGATTGTTGTTGTTTTTCAATGTTGAGGTTGTTGTTGAATTTGTTGGCGTTTTTAAATGTTGAGGTTGTTGTTGAATTTGTTGTTGTTTTTCAATGTTGAGGTTGTTGTTGTTTTTCAATGTTGAGGTTGTCGTTGAATTTGTTGGTGTTTTTCAATGTTGAGTTTGTTGTTGTTTTTCAATGTTGAGGTTGTTGTTGAATTTGTTGGTGTTTGTCAATGTTGAGGTTGTTGTTGTTTTTCAATGTTGAGGTTGTTGTTGAATTTGTTGGTGCTTTTCAATGTTGAGGTTGTTGTTGAATTTGTTGGTGTTTTTCAATGTTGAGGTTGTTGTTGTTTTTCAATGTTGAGGTTGTTGTTGAATTTGTTGGTGTTTTTCAATGTTGAGTTTGTTGTTGAATTTGTTGGTGTTTTTCAATGTTGAGGTTGTTGTTGAATTTGTTGGTGTTTTTCAATGTTGAGGTTGTTGTTGAATTTGTTGGTGTTTTTCAATGTTGAGGTTGTTGGTGTTTTTCAATGTTGAGGTTGTTGTTGAATTTGTTGGTGTTTTTCAATGTTGAGATGTTGTTGTTTTTCAATGTTGAGGTTGTTGTTGAATTTGTTGATGTTTTTAAATGTTGAGGTTGTTGTTGAATTTGTTGTTGTTTTTCAATGTTGAGTTTGTTGTTGTTTTTCAATGTTGAGGTTGTTGTTGAAATTCAATGTTGAGGTTGTTGTTGAATTTGTTGGTGTTTTTCAATGTTGCGGTTGTTGTTGTTTTTCAATGTTGAGTTTGTTGTTGAATTTGTTGGTGTTTTTCAATGTTGAGTTTGTTGTTGAATTTGTTGGTGTTTTTCAATTTCGAGGTTGTTGTTGAATTTGTTAGTGTTTTTTAATGTTGAGTTAGTTGTTGAATTTGTTGGTGTTTTTCAATGTTGAGGTTGTTGTTGAATTTGTTGGTGTTTTTCAATGTTGAGGTTGTTGTTGTTTTTCAATGTTGAGGTTGTTGTTGTATTTGTTGGTGTTTTTCAATTTCGAGGTTGTTGTTGAATTTGTTGGTGTTTTTCAATGTTGAGGTTGTTGTTGAATTTGTTGGTGCTTTTCAATGTTGAGGTTGTTGTTGAATTTGTTGGTGTTTTTCAATGTTGAGGTTGTTGTTGTTTTTCAATGTTGAGGTTGTTGTTGAATTTGTTGGTGTTTTTCAATGTTGAGTTTGTTGTTGAATTTGTTGGTGTTTTTCAATGTTGAGGTTGTTGTTGAATTTGTTGGTGTTTTTCAATGTTGAGGTTGTTGTTGTTTTTCAATGTTGAGGTTGTTGTTGAATTTGTTGGTGTTTTTCAATGTTGAGGTTGTTGTTGTTTTTCAATGTTGAGGTTGTTGTTGAATTTGTTGGTGCTTTTCAATGTTGAGATTGTTGTTGAATTTCTTGGTGTTTTTCAATGTTGAGGTTGTTGCTGTTTTTCAATGTTGAGGTTGTTGTTGAATTTGTTGGTGTTTTTAAATGTTGAGGTTGTTGTTGAATTTGCTGTTGTTTTGCAATGTTGAGGTGGTTGTTGTTTTTCAATGTTGAGGTTGTTGTTGAATTTGTTGCTGTTTTTTAATGTTGAGGTTGTTGTTGTTTTTCAATGTTGAGGTTGTTGTTGTATTTGTTGGTGTTTTTCAATTTCGAGGTTGTTGTTGAATTTGTTGGTGTTTTTCAATGTTGAAGTTGTTGTTGAATTTGTTGGTGTTTTTCAATGTTGAGGTTGTTGTTGTTTTTCAATGTTGAGGTTGTTGTTGAATTTGTTGGTGTTTTTCAATGTTGAGGTTGTTGTTGTTTTTCAATGCTGAGGTTGTTGTTGAATTTGTTGGTGTTTTTCAATGTTGAGGTTGTTGTTGAATTTGTTGGTGTTTTTCAATGTTGAGGTTGTTGTTGTTTTTCAATGTTGAGGTTGTTGTTGAATTTGTTGGTGTTTTTCAATGTTTAGGTTGTTGTTGTTTTTCAATGTTGAGGTTGTTGTTGAATTTGTTGGTGTTTTTCAATGTTGAGGTTGTTGTTGAATTTGTTGGTGTTTTTCAATGTTGAGGTTGTTGTTGTTTTTCAATGTTGAGGTTGTTGTTGAATTTGTTGGTGTTTTTCAATGTTGAGTTTGTTGTTGTTTTTCAATGTTGAGGTTGTTGTTGAATTTGTTGGTGTTTGTCAATGTTGAGGTTGTTGTTGTTTTTCAATGTTGAGGTTGTTGTTGAATTTGTTGGTGCTTTTCAATGTTGAGGTTGTTGTTGAATTTGTTGGTGTTTTTCAATGTTGAGGTTGTTGTTGTTTTTCAATGTTGAGGTTGTTGTTGTATTTGTTGGTGTTTTTCAATGTTGAGTTTGTTGTTGAATTTGTTGGTGTTTTTCAATGTTGAGTTTGTTGTTGAATTTGTTGGTGTTTTTCAATGTTGAGTTTGTTGTTGTTTTTCAATGTTGAGGTTGTTGTTGAATTTGTTGGTGTTTGTCAATGTTGAGGTTGTTGTTGTTTTTCAATGTTGAGGTTGTTGTTGAATTTGTTGGTGCTTTTCAATGTTGAGGTTGTTGTTGAATTTGTTGGTGTTTTTCAATGTTGAGGTTGTTGTTGTTTTTCAATGTTGAGGTTGTTGTTGAATTTGTTGGTGTTTTTCAATGTTGAGTTTGTTGTTGAATTTGTTGGTGTTTTTCAATGTTGAGGTTGTTGTTGAATTTGTTGGTGTTTTTCAATGTTGAGGTTGTTGTTGAATTTGTTGGTGTTTTTCAATGTTGAGGTTGTTGGTGTTTTTCAATGTTGAGGTTGTTGTTGAATTTGTTGGTGTTTTTCAATGTTGAGATTGTTGTTGTTTTTCAATGTTGAGGTTGTTGTTGAATTTGTTGGCGTTTTTAAATGTTGAGGTTGTTGTTGAATTTGTTGTTGTTTTTCAATGTTGAGGTTGTTGTTGTTTTTCAATGTTGAGGTTGTTGTTGAATTTGTTGGTGTTTTTCAATGTTGAGTTTGTTGTTGTTTTTCAATGTTGAGGTTGTTGTTGTTTTACAATGTTGAGGTTGTTGTTGAATTTGTTGGTGTTTTTCAATGTTGAGTTTGTTGTTGTTTTTCAATGTTGAGGTTGTTGTTGAATTTGTTGGTGTTTGTCAATGTTGAGGTTGTTGTTGTTTTTCAATGTTGAGGTTGTTGTTGAATTTGTTGGTGCTTTTCAATGTTGAGGTTGTTGTTGAATTTGTTGGTGTTTTTCAATGTTGAGGTTGTTGTTGTTTTTCAATGTTGAGGTTGTTGTTGAATTTGTTGGTGTTTTTCAATGTTGAGTTTGTTGTTGAATTTGTTGGTGTTTTTCAATGTTGAGGTTGTTGTTGAATTTGTTGGTGTTTTTCAATGTTGAGGTTGTTGTTGAATTTGTTGGTGTTTTTCAATGTTGAGGTTGTTGGTGTTTTTCAATGTTGAGGTTGTTGTTGAATTTGTTGGTGTTTTTCAATGTTGAGATTGTTGTTGTTTTTCAATGTTGAGGTTGTTGTTGAATTTGTTGGCGTTTTTAAATGTTGAGGTTGTTGTTGAATTTGTTGTTGTTTTTCAATGTTGAGGTTGTTGTTGTTTTTCAATGTTGAGGTTGTCGTTGAATTTGTTGGTGTTTTTCAATGTTGAGTTTGTTGTTGTTTTTCAATGTTGAGGTTGTTGTTGAATTTGTTGGTGTTTGTCAATGTTGAGGTTGTTGTTGTTTTTCAATGTTGAGGTTGTTGTTGAATTTGTTGGTGCTTTTCAATGTTGAGGTTGTTGTTGAATTTGTTGGTGTTTTTCAATGTTGAGGTTGTTGTTGTTTTTCAATGTTGAGGTTGTTGTTGAATTTGTTGGTGTTTTTCAATGTTGAGTTTGTTGTTGAATTTGTTGGTGTTTTTCAATGTTGAGGTTGTTGTTGAATTTGTTGGTGTTTTTCAATGTTGAGGTTGTTGTTGAATTTGTTGGTGTTTTTCAATGTTGAGGTTGTTGCTGTTTTTCAATGTTGAGGTTGTTGTTGAATTTGTTGGTGTTTTTCAATGTTGAGATGTTGTTGTTTTTCAATGTTGAGGTTGTTGTTGAATTTGTTGATGTTTTTAAATGTTGAGGTTGTTGTTGAATTTGTTGTTGTTTTTCAATGTTGAGTTTGTTGTTGTTTTTCAATGTTGAGGTTGTTGTTGAAATTCAATGTTGAGGTTGTTGTTGAATTTGTTGGTGTTTTTCAATGTTGCGGTTGTTGTTGTTTTTCAATGTTGAGTTTGTTGTTGAATTTGTTGGTGTTTTTCAATGTTGAGTTTGTTGTTGAATTTGTTGGTGTTTTTCAATTTCGAGGTTGTTGTTGAATTTGTTAGTGTTTTTTAATGTTGAGTTAGTTGTTGAATTTGTTGGTGTTTTTCAATGTTGAGGTTGTTGTTGAATTTGTTGGTGTTTTTCAATGTTGAGGTTGTTGTTGTTTTTCAATGTTGAGGTTGTTGTTGTATTTGTTGGTGTTTTTCAATTTCGAGGTTGTTGTTGAATTTGTTGGTGTTTTTCAATGTTGAGGTTGTTGTTGTTTTTCAATGTTGAGGTAGTTGTTGAATTTGTTGGTGTTTTTCAATGTAGAGGTTGTTGTTGTTTTTCAATGTTGAGTTTGTTGTTGAATTTGTTGGTGTTTTTCAATGTTGAGGTTGTTGTTGTTTTTCAATGTTGAGGTTGTTGTTGAATTTGTTGGTGTTTTTCAATGTAGAGGTTGTTGTTGTTTTTCAATGTTGAGTTTGTTGTTGAATTTGTTGGTGTTTTTCAATGTTGAGATTGTTGTTGAATTTGTTGGTGTTTTTCAATTTCGAGGTTGTTGTTGAATTTGTTAGTGTTTTTCAATGTTGAGGTTGTTGTTGAATTTGTTGGTGTTTTTCAATGTTGAGGTTGTTGCTGAATTTGTTGGTGTTTTTCAATGTTGAGGTTGTTGTTGTTTTTCAATGTTGAGGTTGTTGTTGAATTTGTTGGTGTTTTTCAATGCTGAGTTTGTTGTTGAATTTGTTGGTGTTTTTCAATGTTGAGGTTGTTGTTGAATTTGTTGGTGTTTTTCAATGTTGAGGTTGTTGTTGAATTTGTTGGTGTTTTTCAATGTTGAGGTTGTTGCTGTTTTTCAATGTTGAGGTCGTTGTTGAATTTGTTGGTGTTTTTCAATGTTGAGATTGTTGTTGTTTTTCAATGTTGAGGTTGTTGTTGAATTTGTTGGTGTTTTTAAATGTTGAGGTTGTTGTTGAATTTGTTGTTGTTTTTCAATGTTGAGGTAGTTGTTGTTTTTCAATGTTGAGGTTGTTGTTGAATTTGTTGGTGTTTTTCAATGTTGAGGTTGTTGTTGAATTTGTTGGTGTTTTTCAATGTTGAGGTTGTTGCTAATTTTCAATGTTGAGGTTGTTGTTGAATTTGTTGGTGTTTTTCAATGTTGTAATTGTTGTTGTTTTTCAATGTTGAGGTTGTTGTTGAATTTGTTGGTGTTTTTAAATGTTGAGGTTGTTGTTGAATTTGTTGTTGTTTTTCAATGTTGAGGTTGTTGTTGTTTTTCAATGTTGAGGTTGTTGTTGAATTTGTTGGTGTTTTTCAATGTTGAGTTTGTTGTTGTTTTTCAATGTTGAGGTTGTTGTTGAAATTCAATGTTGAGGTTGTTGTTGAATTTGTTGGTGTTTTTCAATGTTGAGGTTGTTGTTGTTTTTCAATGCTGAGGTCGTTGTTGAATTTGTTGGTGTTTTTCATTTTTGATGTTGTTGATGAATTTGTTGGTGTTTTTCAATGTTGAGGTTGTTGTTGCTTTTCAATGTTGAGGTTGTTGTTGAATTTGTTGGTGTTTTTCAATGTTGAGGTTGTTGTTTTTCAATGTTGAGGTTGTTGTTGAATTTGTTGGTGCTTTTCAATGTTGAGATTGTTGTTGAATTTCTTAGGTGTTTTTCAATGTTGAGGTTGTTGCTGTTTTTCAATGTTGAGGTTGTTGTTGAATTTGTTGGTGTTTTTAAATGTTGAGGTTGTTGTTGAATTTGCTGGTGTTTTGCAATGTTGAGGTGGTTGTTGTTTTTCAATGTTGAGGTTGTTGTTGAATTTGTTGTTGTTTTTCAATGTTGAGGTTTTTGTTGTTTTTCAATGTTGAGGTTGTTGTTGTATTTGTTGGTGTTTTTCAATTTCGAGGTTGTTGTTGAATATGTTGGTGTTTTTCAATGTTGAAGTTGTTGTTGAATTTGTTGGTGTTTTTCAATGTTGAGGTTGTTGTTGTTTTTCAATGTTGAGGTTGTTGTTGAATTTGTTGGTCTTTTTCAATGTTGAGGTTGTTGTTGTTTTTCAATGCTGAGGTTGTTGTTGAATTTGTTGGTGTTTTTCAATGTTGAGGTTGTTGTTGAATTTGTTGGTGTTTTTCAATGTTGAGGTTGTTGTTGTTTTTCAATGTTGAGGTTGTTGTTGAATTTGTTGGTGTTTTTCAATGTTTAGGTTGTTGTTGTTTTTCAATGTTGAGGTTGTTGTTGAATTTGTTGGTGTTTTTCAATGTTGAGGTTGTTGTTGAATTTGTTGGTGTTTTTCAATGTTGAGGTTGTTGTTGTTTTTCAATGTTGAGGTTGTTGTTGAATTTGTTGGTGTTTTTCAATGTTGAGTTTGTTGTTGTTTTTCAATGTTGAGGATGTTGTTGAATTTGTTGGTGTTTGTCAATGTTGAGGTTGTTGTTGTTTTTCAATGTTGAGGTTGTTGTTGAATTTGTTGGTGCTTTTCAATGTTGAGGTTGTTGCTGAATTTGTTGGTGTTTTTCAATGTTGAGGTTGTTGTTGTTTTTCAATGTTGAGGTTGTTGTTGAATTTGTTGGTGTTTTTCAATGCTGAGTTTGTTGTTGAATTTGTTGGTGTTTTTCAATGTTGAGGTTGTTGTTGAATTTGTTGGTGTTTTTCAATGTTGAGGTTGTTGTTGAATTTGTTGGTGTTTTTCAATGTTGAGGTTGTTGCTGTTTTTCAATGTTGAGGTTGTTGTTGAATTTGTTGGTGTTTTTCAATGTTGAGATTGTTGTTGTTTTTCAATGTTGAGGTTGTTGTTGAATTTGTTGGTGTTTTTAAATGTTGAGGTTGTTGTTGAATTTGTTGTTGTTTTTCAATGTTGAGGTTGTTGTTGTTTTTCAATGTTGAGGTTGTTGTTGAATTTGTTGGTGTTTTTCAATGTTGAGGTTGTTTTTGAATTTGTTGGTGTTTTTCAATGTTGAGGTTGTTGTTGAATTTGTTGGTGTTTTTCAATGTTGAGTTTGTTGTTGAATTTGTTGGTGTTTTTCAATTTCGAGGTTGTTGTTGAATTTGTTAGTGTTTTTTAATGTTGAGTTAGTTGTTGAATTTGTTGGTGTTTTTCAATGTTGAGGTTGTTGTTGAATTTGTTGGTGTTTTTCAATGTTGAGGTTGTTGTTGTTTTTCAATGTTGAGGTTGTTGTTGTATTTGTTGGTGTTTTTCAATTTCGAGGTTGTTGTTGAATTTGTTGGTGTTTTTCAATGTTGAGGTTGTTGTTGTTTTTCAATGTTGAGGTAGTTGTTGAATTTGTTGGTGTTTTTCAATGTAGAGGTTGTTGTTGTTTTTCAATGTTGAGTTTGTTGTTGAATTTGTTGGTGTTTTTCAATGTTGAGGTTGTTGTTGTTTTTCAATGTTGAGGTTGTTGTTGAATTTGTTGGTGTTTTTCAATGTAGAGGTTGTTGTTGTTTTTCAATGTTGAGTTTGTTGTTGAATTTGTTGGTGTTTTTCAATGTTGAGATTGTTGTTGAATTTGTTGGTGTTTTTCAATTTCGAGGTTGTTGTTGAATTTGTTAGTGTTTTTCAATGTTGAGGTTGTTGTTGAATTTGTTGGTGTTTTTCAATGTTGAGGTTGTTGCTGAATTTGTTGGTGTTTTTCAATGTTGAGGTTGTTGTTGTTTTTCAATGTTGAGGTTGTTGTTGAATTTGTTGGTGTTTTTCAATGCTGAGTTTGTTGTTGAATTTGTTGGTGTTTTTCAATGTTGAGGTTGTTGTTGAATTTGTTGGTGTTTTTCAATGTTGAGGTTGTTGTTGAATTTGTTGGTGTTTTTCAATGTTGAGGTTGTTGCTGTTTTTCAATGTTGAGGTCGTTGTTGAATTTGTTGGTGTTTTTCAATGTTGAGATTGTTGTTGTTTTTCAATGTTGAGGTTGTTGTTGAATTTGTTGGTGTTTTTAAATGTTGAGGTTGTTGTTGAATTTGTTGTTGTTTTTCAATGTTGAGGTAGTTGTTGTTTTTCAATGTTGAGGTTGTTGTTGAATTTGTTGGTGTTTTTCAATGTTGAGGTTGTTGTTGAATTTGTTGGTGTTTTTCAATGTTGAGGTTGTTGCTAATTTTCAATGTTGAGGTTGTTGTTGAATTTGTTGGTGTTTTTCAATGTTGTAATTGTTGTTGTTTTTCAATGTTGAGGTTGTTGTTGAATTTGTTGGTGTTTTTAAATGTTGAGGTTGTTGTTGAATTTGTTGTTGTTTTTCAATGTTGAGGTTGTTGTTGTTTTTCAATGTTGAGGTTGTTGTTGAATTTGTTGGTGTTTTTCAATGTTGAGTTTGTTGTTGTTTTTCAATGTTGAGGTTGTTGTTGAAATTCAATGTTGAGGTTGTTGTTGAATTTGTTGGTGTTTTTCAATGTTGAGGTTGTTGTTGTTTTTCAATGCTGAGGTCGTTGTTGAATTTGTTGGTGTTTTTCATTTTTGATGTTGTTGATGAATTTGTTGGTGTTTTTCAATGTTGAGGTTGTTGTTGCTTTTCAATGTTGAGGTTGTTGTTGAATTTGTTGGTGTTTTTCAATGTTGAGGTTGTTGTTTTTCAATGTTGAGGTTGTTGTTGAATTTGTTGGTGCTTTTCAATGTTGAGATTGTTGTTGAATTTCTTAGGTGTTTTTCAATGTTGAGGTTGTTGCTGTTTTTCAATGTTGAGGTTGTTGTTGAATTTGTTGGTGTTTTTAAATGTTGAGGTTGTTGTTGAATTTGCTGGTGTTTTGCAATGTTGAGGTGGTTGTTGTTTTTCAATGTTGAGGTTGTTGTTGAATTTGTTGTTGTTTTTCAATGTTGAGGTTTTTGTTGTTTTTCAATGTTGAGGTTGTTGTTGTATTTGTTGGTGTTTTTCAATTTCGAGGTTGTTGTTGAATATGTTGGTGTTTTTCAATGTTGAAGTTGTTGTTGAATTTGTTGGTGTTTTTCAATGTTGAGGTTGTTGTTGTTTTTCAATGTTGAGGTTGTTGTTGAATTTGTTGGTCTTTTTCAATGTTGAGGTTGTTGTTGTTTTTCAATGCTGAGGTTGTTGTTGAATTTGTTGGTGTTTTTCAATGTTGAGGTTGTTGTTGAATTTGTTGGTGTTTTTCAATGTTGAGGTTGTTGTTGTTTTTCAATGTTGAGGTTGTTGTTGAATTTGTTGGTGTTTTTCAATGTTTAGGTTGTTGTTGTTTTTCAATGTTGAGGTTGTTGTTGAATTTGTTGGTGTTTTTCAATGTTGAGGTTGTTGTTGAATTTGTTGGTGTTTTTCAATGTTGAGGTTGTTGTTGTTTTTCAATGTTGAGGTTGTTGTTGAATTTGTTGGTGTTTTTCAATGTTGAGTTTGTTGTTGTTTTTCAATGTTGAGGATGTTGTTGAATTTGTTGGTGTTTGTCAATGTTGAGGTTGTTGTTGTTTTTCAATGTTGAGGTTGTTGTTGAATTTGTTGGTGCTTTTCAATGTTGAGGTTGTTGCTGAATTTGTTGGTGTTTTTCAATGTTGAGGTTGTTGTTGTTTTTCAATGTTGAGGTTGTTGTTGAATTTGTTGGTGTTTTTCAATGCTGAGTTTGTTGTTGAATTTGTTGGTGTTTTTCAATGTTGAGGTTGTTGTTGAATTTGTTGGTGTTTTTCAATGTTGAGGTTGTTGTTGAATTTGTTGGTGTTTTTCAATGTTGAGGTTGTTGCTGTTTTTCAATGTTGAGGTTGTTGTTGAATTTGTTGGTGTTTTTCAATGTTGAGATTGTTGTTGTTTTTCAATGTTGAGGTTGTTGTTGAATTTGTTGGTGTTTTTAAATGTTGAGGTTGTTGTTGAATTTGTTGTTGTTTTTCAATGTTGAGGTTGTTGTTGTTTTTCAATGTTGAGGTTGTTGTTGAATTTGTTGGTGTTTTTCAATGTTGAGGTTGTTTTTGAATTTGTTGGTGTTTTTCAATGTTGAGGTTGTTGTTGTTTTTAAATGTTGAGGTTGTTGTTGAATTTGTTGGTGTTTTTTCAATTTTGAGGTTTTTGGTGTTGTTCAATGTTGAGGTTGATTTTGAATTTGAGGGTGTTTTTCAATGTCGAGGTTGTTGTTGAATTTGTTGGTGTTTTTCAATGTTGAGGTTGTTGTTGTTTTTCAATGTTGAGGTTGTTGTTGAATTTGTTGCTGTTTTTCAATGTTGAGGTTGTTGTTGAATTTGTTGGTGTTTTTAAATGTTGAGGTTGTTGTTGAATTTGCTGGTGTTTTGCAATGTTGAGGTGGTTGTTGTTTTTCAATGTTGAGGTTGTTGTTGAATTTGTTGTTGTTTTTCAATGTTGAGGTTGTTGTTGTTTTTCAATGTTGAGGTTGTTGTTGTATTTGTTGGTGTTTTTCAATTTCGAGGTTGTTGTTGAATATGTTGGTGTTTTTCAATGTTGAAGTTGTTGTTGAATTTGTTGGTGTTTTTCAATGTTGAGGTTGTTGTTGTTTTTCAATGTTGAGGTTGTTGTTGAATTTGTTGGTCTTTTTCAATGTTGAGGTTGTTGTTGTTTTTCAATGCTGAGGTTGTTGTTGAATTTGTTGGTGTTTTTCAATGTTGAGGTTGTTGTTGAATTTGTTGGTGTTTTTCAATGTTGAGGTTGTTGTTGTTTTTCAATGTTGAGGTTGTTGTTGAATTTGTTGGTGTTTTTCAATGTTTAGGTTGTTGTTGTTTTTCAATGTTGAGGTTGTTGTTGAATTTGTTGGTGTTTTTCAATGTTGAGGTTGTTGTTGAATTTGTTGGTGTTTTTCAATGTTGAGGTTGTTGTTGTTTTTCAATGTTGAGGTTGTTGTTGAATTTGTTGGTGTTTTTCAATGTTGAGTTTGTTGTTGTTTTTCAATGTTGAGGTTGTTGTTGAATTTGTTGGTGTTTGTCAATGTTGAGGTTGTTGTTGTTTTTCAATGTTGAGGTTGTTGTTGAATTTGTTGGTGCTTTTCAATGTTGAGGTTGTTGCTGAATTTGTTGGTGTTTTTCAATGTTGAGGTTGTTGTTGTTTTTCAATGTTGAGGTTGTTGTTGAATTTGTTGGTGTTTTTCAATGCTGAGTTTGTTGTTGAATTTGTTGGTGTTTTTCAATGTTGAGGTTGTTGTTGAATTTGTTGGTGTTTTTCAATGTTGAGGTTGTTGTTGAATTTGTTGGTGTTTTTCAATGTTGAGGTTGTTGCTGTTTTTCAATGTTGAGGTTGTTGTTGAATTTGTTGGTGTTTTTCAATGTTGAGATTGTTGTTGTTTTTCAATGTTGAGGTTGTTGTTGAATTTGTTGGTGTTTTTAAATGTTGAGGTTGTTGTTGAATTTGTTGTTGTTTTTCAATGTTGAGGTTGTTGTTGTTTTTCAATGTTGAGGTGGTTGTTGAATTTGTTGGTGTTTTTCAATGTTGAGGTTGTTTTTGAATTTGTTGGTGTTTTTCAATGTTGAGGTTGTTGTTGTTTTTAAATGTTGAGGTTGTTGTTGAATTTGTTGGTGTTTTTTCAATTTTGAGGTTTTTGGTGTTGTTCAATGTTGAGGTTGATTTTGAATTTGAGGGTGTTTTTCAATGTCGAGGTTGTTGTTGAATTTGTTGGTGTTTTTCAATGTTGAGGTTGTTGTTGTTTTTCAATGTTGAGGTTGTTGTTGAATTTGTTGGTGTTTTTCAATGTTGAGGTTGTTGCTGTTTTTCAATGTTGAGGTTGTTGTTGAATTTGTTGGTGTTTTTAAATGTTGAGGTTGTTGTTGAATTTGCTGGTGTTTTGCAATGTTGAGGTGGTTGTTGTTTTTCAATGTTGAGGTTGTTGTTGAATTTGTTGCTGTTTTTCAATGTTGAGGTTGTTGTTGTTTTTCAATGTTGAGGTTGTTGTTGTATTTGTTGGTGTTTTTCAATTTCGAGGTTGTTGTTGAATTTGTTGGTGTTTTTCAATGTTGAAGTTGTTGTTGAATTTGTTGGTGTTTTTCAATGTTGAGGTTGTTGTTGTTTTTCAATGTTGAGGTTGTTGTTGAATTTGTTGGTCTTTTTCAATGTTGAGGTTGTTGTTGTTTTTCAATGCTGAGGTTGTTGTTGAATTTGTTGGTGTTTTTCAATGTTGAGGTTGTTGTTGAATTTGTTGGTGTTTTTCAATGTTGAGGTTGTTGTTGTTTTTCATTGTTGAGGTTGTTGTTGAATTTGTTGGTGTTTTTCAATGTTTAGGTTGTTGTTTTTCGATGTTGAGGTTGTTGTTGAATTTGTTGGTGTTTTTCAATGTTGAGGTTGTTGTTGAATTTGTTGGTGTTTTTCAATGTTGAGGTTGTTGTTGTTTTTCAATGTAGAGGTTGTTGTTGAATTTGTTGTTGTTTTTCAATGTTGAGTTTGTTGTTGTTTTTCAATGTTGAGGTTGTTGTTGAATTTGTTGGTGTTTGTCAATGTTGTGGTTGTTGTTGTTTTTCAATGTTGAGGTTGTTGTTGAATTTGTTGGTGCTTTTCAATGTTGAGGTTGTTGTTGAATTTGTTGGTGTTTTTCAATGTTGAGGTTGTTGTTGTTTTTCAATGTTGAGGTTGTTGTTGAATTTGTTGGTGTTTTTCAATGTTGAGTTTGTTGTTGAATTTGTTGGTGTTTTTCAATGTTGAGGTTGTTGTTGAATTTCTTGGTGTTTTTCAATGTTGAGGTTGTTGTTGTTTTTCAATGTTGAGGTTGTTGTTGAATTTGTTGGTGTTTTTCAATGTTGAGGTTGTTGTTGTTTTTCAATGTTGAGGTTGTTGTTGAATTTGTTGGTGCTTTTCAATGTTGAGATTGTTGTTGAATTTCTTGGCGTTTTTCAATGTTGAGGTTGTTGCTGTTTTTCAATGTTGAGGTTGTTGTTGAATTTGTTGGTGTTTTTAAATGTTGAGGTTGTTGTTGAATTTGCTGTTGTTTTGCAATGTTGACGTGGTTGTTGTTTTTCAATGTTGAGGTTGTTGTTGAATTTGTTGCTGTTTTTCAATGTTGAGGTTGTTGTTGTTTTTCAATGTTGAGGTTGTTGTTGTATTTGTTGGTGTTTTTCAATTTCGAGGTTGTTGTTGAATTTGTTGGTGTTTTTCAATGTTGAAGTTGTTGTTGAATTTGTTGGTGTTTTTCAATGTTGAGGTTGTTGTTGTTTTTCAATGTTGAGGTTGTTGTTGAATTTGTTGGTGTTTTTCAATGTTGAGGTTGTTGTTGTTTTTCAATGCTGAGGTTGTTGTTGAATTTGTTGGTGTTTTTCAATGTTGAGGTTGTTGTTGAATTTGTTGGTGTTTTTCAATGTTGAGGTTGTTGTTGTTTTTCAATGTTGAGGTTGTTGTTGAATTTGTTGGTGTTTTTCAATGTTTAGGTTGTTGTTGTTTTTCAATGTTGAGGTTGTTGTTGAATTTGTTGGTGTTTTTCAATGTTGAGGTTGTTGTTGAATTTGTTGGTGTTTTTCAATGTTGAGGTTGTTGTTGTTTTTCAATGTTGAGGTTGTTGTTGAATTTGTTGGTGTTTTTCAATGTTGAGTTTGTTGTTGTTTTTCAATGTTGAGGTTGTTGTTGAATTTGTTGGTGTTTGTCAATGTTGAGGTTGTTGTTGTTTTTCAATGTTGAGGTTGTTGTTGAATTTGTTGGTGCTTTTCAATGTTGAGGTTGTTGTTGAATTTGTTGGTGTTTTTCAATGTTGAGGTTGTTGTTGTTTTTCAATGTTGAGGTTGTTGTTGAATTTGTTGGTGTTTTTCAATGTTGAGTTTGTTGTTGAATTTGTTGGTGTTTTTCAATGTTGAGGTTGTTGTTGAATTTGTTGGTGTTTTTCAATGTTGAGGTTGTTGTTGAATTTGTTGGTGTTTTTCAATGCTGAGGTTGTTGGTGTTTTTCAATGTTGAGGTTGTTGTTGAATTTGTTGGTGTTTTTCAATGTTGAGATTGTTGTTGTTTTTCAATGTTGAGGTTGTTGTTGAATTTGTTGGTGTTTTTAAATGTTGAGGTTGTTGTTGAATTTGTTGTTGTTTTTCAATGTTGAGGTTGTTGTTGTTTTTCAATGTTGAGGTTGTCGTTGAATTTGTTGGTGTTTTTCAATGTTGAGTTTGTTGTTGTTTTTCAACGTTGAGGTTGTTGTTGAAATTCAATGTTGAGGTTGTTGTTGAATTTGTTGGTGTTTTTCAATGTTGAGGTTGTTGTTGTTTTTCAATGCTGAGGTCGTTGTTGAATTTGTTGGTGTTTTTCAATTTTGAGGTTGTTGTTGAATTTGTTGGTGTTTTTCAATGTTGAGGTTGTTGTTGTTTTTCAATGTTGAGGTTGTTGTTGAATTTGTTGGTGTTTTTCAATGTTGAGTTTGTTGTTGTTTTTCAATGTTGAGGTTGTTGTTGAATTTGTTGGTGTTTGTCAATGTTGAGGTTGTTGTTGTTTTTCAATGTTGAGGTTGTTGTTGAATTTGTTGGTTCTTTTCAATGTTGAGGTTGTTGTTGAATTTGATGGTGTTTTTCAATGTTGAGGTTGTTGTTGTTTTTCAATGTTGAGGTTGTTGTTGAATTTGTTGGTGTTTTTCAATGTTGAGTATGTTGTTGAATTTGTTGGTGTTTTTCAATGTTGAGGTTGTTGTTGAATTTGTTTGTGTTTTTTAATGTTGAGGTTGTTGTTGAATTTGTTGGTGTTTTTCAATGTTGAGGTTGTTGCTGTTTTTCAATGTTGAGGTTGTTGTTGAATTTGTTGGTGTTTTTCAATGTTGAGATGTTGTTGTTTTTCAATGTTGAGGTTGTTGTTGAATTTGTTGATGTTTTTAAATGTTGAGGTTGTTGTTGAATTTGTTGTTGTTTTTCAATGTTGAGTTTGTTGTTGTTTTTCAATGTTGAGGTTGTTGTTGAAATTCAATGTTGAGGTTGTTGTTGAATTTGTTGGTGTTTTTCAATGTTGCGGTTGTTGTTGTTTTTCAATGTTGAGTTTGTTGTTGAATTTGTTGGTGTTTTTCAATGTTGAGTTTGTTGTTGAATTTGTTGGTGTTTTTCAATTTCGAGGTTGTTGTTGAATTTGTTAGTGTTTTTTAATGTTGAGTTAGTTGTTGAATTTGTTGGTGTTTTTCAATGTTGAGGTTGTTGTTGAATTTGTTGGTGTTTTTCAATGTTGAGGTTGTTGTTGTTTTTCAATGTTGAGGTTGTTGTTGTATTTGTTGGTGTTTTTCAATTTCGAGGTTGTTGTTGAATTTGTTGGTGTTTTTCAATGTTGAGGTTGTTGTTGTTTTTCAATGTTGAGGTAGTTGTTGAATTTGTTGGTGTTTTTCAATGTAGAGGTTGTTGTTGTTTTTCAATGTTGAGTTTGTTTTTGAATTTGTTGGTGTTTTTCAATGTTGAGGTTGTTGTCGTTTTTCAATGTTGAGGTTGTTGTTGAATTTGTTGGTGTTTTTCAATGTAGAGGTTGTTGTTGTTTTTCAATGTTGAGTTTGTTGTTGAATTTGTTGGTGTTTTTCAATGTTGAGATTGTTGTTGAATTTGTTGGTGTTTTTCAATTTCGAGGTTGTTGTTGAATTTGTTAGTGTTTTTCAATGTTGAGGTTGTTGTTGAATTTGTTGGTGTTTTTCAATGTTGAGGTTGTTGTTGAATTTGTTGGTGTTTTTCAATGTTGAGGTTGTTGTTGTTTTTCAATGTTGAGGTTGTTGTTGTATTTGTTGGTGTTTTTCAATTTCGAGGTTGTTGTTGAACTTGTTGGTGTTTTTCAATGTTGAAGTTGTTGTTGAATTTGTTGGTGTTTTTCAATGTTGAGGTTGTTGTTGTTTTTCAATGTTGAAGTTGTTGTTGAATTTGTTGGTGTTTTTCAATGTTGAGGTTGTTGTTGTTTTTCAATGCTGAGGTTGTCGTTGAATTTGTTGGTGTTTTTCAATGTTGAGGTTTTTGTTGAATTTGTTGGTGTTTTTCAATGTTGAGGTTGTTGTTGTTTTTCAATGTTGAGGTTGTTGTTGAATTTGTTGGTGTTTTTCAATGTTTAGGTTGTTGTTGTTTTTCAATGTTGAGGTTGTTGTTGAATTTGTTGGTGTTTTTCAATGTTGAGGTTGTTGTTGAATTTGTTGGTGTTTTTCAATGTTGAGGCTGTTGTTGTTTTTCAATGTTGAGGTTGTTGTTGAATTTGTTGGTGTTTTTCAATGTTGAGTTTGTTGTTGTTTTTCAATGTTGAGGTTGTTGTTGTTTTTCAATGTTGAGGTTGTTGTTGAATTTGTTGGTGTTTTTCAATGTTGAGGTTGTTGTTGTTTTTCAATGTTGAGGTTGTTGTTGAATTTGTTGGTGTTTTTCAATGTTGAGGTTGTTGTTGAATTTGTTGGTGTTTTTCAATGTTGAGGTTGTTTTTGTTTTTCATTGTTGAGGTTGTTGTTGAATTTGTTGGTGTTTTTCAATGTTTAGGTTGTTGTTGTTTTTCGATGTTGAGGTTGTTGTTGAATTTGTTGGTGTTTTTCAATGTTGAGGTTTTTGTTGAATTTGTTGGTGTTTTTCAATGTTGAGGTTGTTGTTGTTTTTCAATGTAGAGGTTGTTGTTGAATTTGTTGGTGTTTTTCAATGTTGAGTTTGTTGTTGTTTTTCAATGTTGAGGTTGTTGTTGAATTTGTTGGTGTTTGTCAATGTTGTGGTTGTTGTTATTTTTCAATGTTGAGGTTGTTGTTGAATTTGTTGGTGCTTTTCAATGTTGAGGTTGTTGTTGAATTTGTTGGTGTTTTTCAATGTTGAGGTTGTTGTTGTTTTTCAATGTTGAGGTTGTTGTTGAATTTGTTGGTGTTTTTCAATGTTGAGTTTGTTGTTGAATTTGTTGGTGTTTTTCAATGTTGAGGTTGTTGTTGAATTTGTTGGTGTTTTTCAATGTTGAGGTTGTTGTTGTTTTTCAATGTTGAGGTTGTTGTTGAATTTGTTGGTGTTTTTCAATGTTGAGGTTGTTGTTGTTTTTCAATGTTGAGGTTGTTTTTGAATTTGTTGCTGCTTTTCAATGTTCAGATTGTTGTTGAATTTCTTGGTGTTTTTCAATGTTTAGGTTGTTGTTGTTTTTCAATGTTGAGGTTGTTGTTGAATTTGTTGGTGTTTTTCAATGTTGAGGTTGTTGTTGAATTTGTTGGTGTTTTTCAATGTTGAGGTTGTTGTTGTTTTTCAATGTTGAGGTTGTTGTTGAATTTGTTGGTGTTTTTCAATGTTGAGTTTGTTGTTGTTTTTCAATGTTGAGGTTGTTGTTGAATTTGTTGGTGTTTGTCAATGTTGAGGTTGTTGTTGTTTTTCAATGTTGAGGTTGTTGTTGAATTTGTTGGTGCTTTTCAATGTTGAGGTTGTTGTTGAATTTGTTGGTGTTTTTCAATGTTGAGGTTGTTGTTGTTTTTCAATGTTGAGGTTGTTGTTGAATTTGTTGGTGTTTTTCAATGTTGAGTTTGTTGTTGAATTTGTTGGTGTTTTTCAATGTTGAGGTTGTTGTTGAATTTGTTGGTGTTTTTCAATGTTGAGGTTGTTGTTGAATTTGTTGGTGTTTTTCAATGTTGAGGTTGTTGGTGTTTTTCAATGTTGAGGTTGTTGTTGAATTTGTTGGTGTTTTTCAATGTTGAGATTGTTGTTGTTTTTCAATGTTGAGGTTGTTGTTGAATTTGTTGGTGTTTTTAAATGTTGAGGTTGTTGTTGAATTTGTTGTTGTTTTTCAATGTTGAGGTTGTTGTTGTTTTTCAATGTTGAGGTTGTCGTTGAATTTGTTGGTGTTTTTCAATGTTGAGTTTGTTGTTGTTTTTCAATGTTGAGGTTGTTGTTGAAATTCAATGTTTAGGTTGTTGTTGAATTTGTTGGTGTTTTTCAATGTTGAGGTTGTTGTTGTTTTTCAATGCTGAGGTCGTTGTTGAATTTGTTGGTGTTTTTCAATTTTGAGGTTGTTGTTGAATTTGTTGGTGTTTTTCAATGTTGAGGTTGTTGTTGTTTTTCAATGTTGAGGTTGTTGTTGAATTTGTTGGTGTTTTTCAATGTTGAGTTTGTTGTTGTTTTTCAATGTTGAGGTTGTTGTTGAATTTGTTGGTGTTTGTCAATGTTGAGGTTGTTGTTGTTTTTCAATGTTGAGGTTGTTGTTGAATTTGTTGGTGCTTTTCAATGTTGAGGTTGTTGTTGAATTTGTTGGTGTTTTTCAATGTTGAGGTTGTTGTTGTTTTTCAATGTTGAGGTTGTTGTTGAATTTGTTGGTGTTTTTCAATGTTGAGTTTGTTGTTGAATTTGTTGGTGTTTTTCAATGTTGAGGTTGTTGTTGAATTTGTTGGTGTTTTTCAATGTTGAGGTTGTTGTTGAATTTGTTGGTGTTTTTCAATGTTGAGGTTGTTGCTGTTTTTCAATGTTGAGGTTGTTGTTGAATTTGTTGGTGTTTTTCAATGTTGAGATGTTGTTGTTTTTCAATGTTGAGGTTGTTGTTGAATTTGTTGATGTTTTTAAATGTTGAGGTTGTTGTTGAATTTGTTGTTGTTTTTCAATGTTGAGGTTGTTGTTGAAATTCAATGTTGAGGTTGTTGTTGAATTTGTTGGTGTTTTTCAATGTTGCGGTTGTTGTTGTTTTTCAATGTTGTGTTTGTTGTTGAATTTGTTGGTGTTTTTCAATGTTGAGTTTGTTGTTGAATTTGTTGGTGTTTTTCAATTTCGAGGTTGTTGTTGAATTTGTTAGTGTTTTTTAATGTTGAGTTAGTTGTTGAATTTGTTGGTGTTTTTCAATGTTGAGGTTGTTGTTGAATTTGTTGGTGTTTTTCAATGTTGAGGTTGTTGTTGTTTTTCAATGTTGAGGTTGTTGTTGTATTTGTTGGTGTTTTTCAATTTCGAGGTTGTTGTTGAATTTGTTGGTGTTTTTCAATGTTGAGGTTGTTGTTGTTTTTCAATGTTGAGGTAGTTGTTGAATTTGTTGGTGTTTTTCAATGTAGAGGTTGTTGTTGTTTTTCAATGTTGAGTTTGTTGTTGAATTTGTTGGTGTTTTTCAATGTTGAGGTTGTTGTTGTTTTTCAATGTTGAGGTTGTTGTTGAATTTGTTGGTGTTTTTCAATGTAGAGGTTGTTGTTGTTTTTCAATGTAGAGTTTGTTGTTGAATTTGTTGGTGTTTTTCAATGTTGAGATTGTTGTTGAATTTGTTAGTGTTTTTCAATGTTGAGGTTGTTGTTGAATTTGTTGGTGTTTTTCAATGTTGAGGTTGTTGTTGAATTTGTTGGTGTTTTTCAATGTTGAGGTTGTTGTTGTTTTTCAATGTTGAGGTTGTTGTTGTATTTGTTGGTGTTTTTCAATTTCGAGGTTGTTGTTGAACTTGTTGGTGTTTTTCAATGTTGAAGTTGTTGTTGAATTTGTTGGTGTTTTTCAATGTTGAGGTTGTTGTTGTTTTTCAATGTTGAAGTAGTTGTTGAATTTGTTGGTGTTTTTCAATGTTGAGGTTGTTGTTGTTTTTCAATGCTGAGGTTGTTGTTGAATTTGTTGGTGTTTTTCAATGTTGAGGTTTTTGTTGAATTTGTTGGTGTTTTTCAATGTTGAGGTTGTTGTTGTTTTTCAATGTTGAGGTTGTTGATGAATTTGTTGGTGTTTTTCAATGTTTAGGTTGTTGTTGTTTTTCAATGTTGAGGTTGTTGTTGAATTTGTTGGTGTTTTTCAATGTTGAGGTTGTTGTTGAATTTGTTGGTGTTTTTCAATGTTGAGGTTGTTGTTGTTTTTCAATGTTGAGGTTGTTGTTGAATTTGTTGGTGTTTTTCAATGTTGAGTTTGTTGTTGTTTTTCAATGTTGAGGTTGTTGTTGTTTTTCAATGTTGAGGTTGTTGTTGAATTTGTTGGTGTTTTTCAATGTTGAGGTTGTTGTTGTTTTTCAATGTTGAGGTTGTTGTTGAATTTGTTGGTGTTTTTCAATGTTGAGGTTGTTGTTGAATTTGTTGGTGTTTTTCAATGTTGAGGTTGTTTTTGTTTTTCATTGTTGAGGTTGTTGTTGAATTTGTTGGTGTTTTTCAATGTTTAGGTTGTTGTTGTTTTTCGATGTTGAGGTTGTTGTTGAATTTGTTGGTGTTTTTCAATGTTGAGGTTGTTGTTGAATTTGTTGGTGTTTTTCAACGTTGAGGTTGTTGTTGTTTTTCAATGTAGAGGTTGTTGTTGAATTTGTTGGTGTTTTTCAATGTTGAGTTTGTTGTTGTTTTTCAATGTTGAGGTTGTTGTTGAATTTGTTGGTGTTTGTCAATGTTGTGGTTGTTGTTGTTTTTCAATGTTGAGGTTGTTGTTGAATTTGTTGGTGCTTTTCAATGTTGAGGTTGTTGTTGAATTTGTTGGTGTTTTTCAATGTTGAGGTTGTTGTTGTTTTTCAATGTTGAGGTTGTTGTTGAATTTGTTGGTGTTTTTCAATGTTGAGGTTGTTGTTGAATTTGTTTGTGTTTTTCAATGTTGAGGTTGTTGTTGAATTTGTTGGTGTTTTTCAATGTTGAGGTTGTTGCTGTTTTTCAATGTTGAGGTTGTTGTTGAATTTGTTGGTGTTTTTCAATGTTGAGATGTTGTTGTTTTTCAATGTTGAGGTTGTTGTTGAATTTGTTGATGTTTTTAAATGTTGAGGTTGTTGTTGAATTTGTTGTTGTTTTTCAATGTTGAGTTTGTTGTTGTTTTTCAATGTTGAGGTTGTTGTTGAAATTCAATGTTGAGGTTGTTGTTGAATTTGTTGGTGTTTTTCAATGTTGCGGTTGTTGTTGTTTTTCAATGTTGAGTCTGTTGTTGAATTTTTTGGTGTTTTTCAATGTTGAGTTTGTTGTTGAATTTGTTGGTGTTTTTCAATTTCGAGGTTGTTGTTGAATTTGTTAGTGTTTTTTAATGTTGAGTTAGTTGTTGAATTTGTTGGTGTTTTTCAATGTTGAGGTTGTTGTTGAATTTGTTGGTGTTTTTCAATGTTGAGGTTGTTGTTGTTTTTCAATGTTGAGGTTGTTGTTGTATTTGTTGGTGTTTTTCAATTTCGAGGTTGTTGTTGAATTTGTTGGTGTTTTTCAATGTTGAGGTTGTTGTTGTTTTTCAATGTTGAGGTAGTTGTTGAATTTGTTGGTGTTTTTCAATGTAGAGGTTGTTGTTGTTTTTCAATGGTGAGTTTGTTTTTGAATTTGTTGGTGTTTTTCAATGTTGAGGTTGTTGTCGTTTTTCAATGTTGAGGTTGTTGTTGAATTTGTTGGTGTTTTTCAATGTAGAGGTTGTTGTTGTTTTTCAATGTTGAGTTTGTTGTTGAATTTGTTGGTGTTTTTCAATGTTGAGATTGTTGTTGAATTTGTTGTTGTTTTTCAATTTCGAGGTTGTTGTTGAATTTGTTAGTGTTTTTCAATGTTGAGGTTGTTGTTGAATTTGTTGGTGTTTTTCAATGTTGAGGTTGTTGTTGAATTTGTTGGTGTTTTTCAATGTTGAGGTTGTTGTTGTTTTTCAATGTTGAGGTTGTTGTTGTATTTGTTGGTGTTTTTCAATTTCGAGGTTGTTGTTGAACTTGTTGGTGTTTTTCAATGTTGAAGTTGTTGTTGAATTTGTTGGTGTTTTTCAATGTTGAGGTTGTTGTTGTTTTTCAATGTTGAAGTTGTTGTTGAATTTGTTGGTGTTTTTCAATGTTGAGGTTGTTGTTGTTTTTCAATGCTGAGGTTGTCGTTGAATTTGTTGGTGTTTTTCAATGTTGAGGTTTTTGTTGAATTTGTTGGTGTTTTTCAATGTTGAGGTTGTTGTTGTTTTTCAATGTTGAGGTTGTTGTTGAATTTGTTGGTGTTTTTCAATGTTTAGGTTGTTGTTGTTTTTCAATGTTGAGGTTGTTGTTGAATTTGTTGGTGTTTTTCAATGTTGAGGTTGTTGTTGAATTTGTTGGTGTTTTTCAATGTTGAGGCTGTTGTTGTTTTTCAATGTTGAGGTTGTTGTTGAATTTGTTGGTGTTTTTCAATGTTGAGTTTGTTGTTGTTTTTCAATCTTGAGGTTGTTGTTGTTTTTCAATGTTGAGGTTGTTGTTGAATTTGTTGGTGTTTTTCAATGTTGAGGTTGTTGTTGTTTTTCAATGTTGAGGTAGTTGTTGAATTTGTTGGTGTTTTTCAATGTTGAGGTTGTTGAATTTGTTGGTGTTTTTCAATGTTGAGGTTGTTTTTGTTTTTCATTGTTGAGGTTGTTGTTGAATTTGTTGGTGTTTTTCAATGTTTAGGTTGTTGTTGTTTTTCGATGTTGAGGTTGTTGTTGAATTTGTTGGTGTTTTTCAATGTTGAGGTTTTTGTTGAATTTGTTGGTGTTTTTCAATGTTGAGGTTGTTGTTGTTTTTCAATGTAGAGGTTGTTGTTGAATTTGTTGGTGTTTTTCAATGTTGAGTTTGTTGTTGTTTTTCAATGTTGAGGTTGTTGTTGAATTTGTTGGTGTTTGTCAATGTTGTGGATGTTGTTGTTTTTCAATGTTGAGGTTGTTGTTGAATTTGTTGGTGCTTTTCAATGTTGAGGTTGTTGTTGAATTTGTTGGTGTTTTTCAATGTTGAGGTTGTTGTTGTTTTTCAATGTTGAGGTTGTTGTTGAATTTGTTGGTGTTTTTCAATGTTGAGTTTGTTGTTGAATTTGTTGGTGTTTTTCAATGTTGAGGTTGTTGTTGAATTTGTTGGTGTTTTTCAATGTTGAGGTTGTTGTTGTTTTTCAATGTTGAGGTTGTTGTTGAATTTGTTGGTGTTTTTCAATGTTGAGGTTGTTGTTGTTTTTCAATGTTGAGGTTGTTGTTGAATTTGTTGCTGCTTTTCAATGTTCAGATTGTTGTTGAATTTCTTGGTGTTTTTCAATGTTTAGGTTGTTGTTGTTTTTCAATGTTGAGGTTGTTGTTGAATTTGTTGGTGTTTTTCAATGTTGAGGTTGTTGTTGAATTTGTTGGTGTTTTTCAATGTTGAGGTTGTTGTTGTTTTTCAATGTTGAGGTTGTTGTTGAATTTGTTGGTGTTTTTCAATGTTGAGTTTGTTGTTGTTTTTCAATGTTGAGGTTGTTGTTGAATTTGTTGGTGTTTGTCAATGTTGAGGTTGTTGCTGTTTTTCAATGTTGAGGTTGTTGTTGAATTTGTTGGTGGTTTTCAATGTTGAGGTTGTTGTTGAATTTGTTGGTGTTTTTCAATGTTGAGGTTGTTGTTGTTTTTCAATGTTGAGGTTGTTGTTGAATTTGTTGGTGTTTTTCAATGTTGAGTTTGTTGTTGAATTTGTTGGTGTTTTTCAATGTTGAGGTTGTTGTTGAATTTGTTGGTGTTTTTCAATGTTGAGGTTGTTGTTGAATTTGTTGGTGTTTTTCAATGTTGAGGTTGTTTGTGTTTTTCAATGTTGAGGTTGTTGTTGAATTTGTTGGTGTTTTTCAATGTTGAGATTGTTGTTGTTTTTCAATGTTGAGGTTGTTGTTGAATTTGTTGGTGTTTTTAAATGTTGAGGTTGTTGTTGAATTTGTTGTTGTTTTTCAATGTTGAGGTTGTTGTTGTTTTTCAATGTTGAGGTTGTCGTTGAATTTGTTGGTGTTTTTCAATGTTGAGTTTGTTGTTGTTTTTCAATGTTGAGGTTGTTGTTGAAATTCAATGTTGAGGTTGTTGTTGAATTTGTTGGTGTTTTTCAATGTTGAGGTTGTTGTTGTTTTTCAATGCTGAGGTCGTTGTTGAATTTGTTGGTGTTTTTCAATTTTGAGGTTGTTGTTGAATTTGTTGGTGTTTTTCAATGTTGAGGTTGTTGTTGTTTTTCAATGTTGAGGTTGTTGTTGAATTTGTTGGTGTTTTTCAATGTTGAGTTTGTTGTTGTTTTTCAATGTTGAGGTTGTTGTTGAATTTGTTGGTGTTTGTCAATGTTGAGGTTGTTGTTGTTTTTCAATGTTGAGGTTGTTGTTGAATTTGTTGGTGCTTTTCAATGTTGAGGTTGTTGTTGAATTTGTTGGTGTTTTTCAATGTTGAGGTTGTTGTTGTTTTTCAATGTTGAGGTTGTTGTTGAATTTGTTGGTGTTTTTCAATGTTGAGTTTGTTGTTGAATTTGTTGGTGTTTTTCAATGTTGAGGTTGTTGTTGAATTTGTTGGTGTTTTTCAATGTTGAGGTTGTTGTTGTTTTTCAATGTTGAAGTTGTTGTTGAATTTGTTGGTGTTTTTCAATGTTGAGGTTGTTGTTGTTTTTCAATGCTGAGGTTGTCGTTGAATTTGTTGGTGTTTTTCAATGTTGAGGTTTTTGTTGAATTTGTTGGTGTTTTTCAATGTTGAGGTTGTTGTTGTTTTTCAATGTTGAGGTTGTTGTTGAATTTGTTGGTGTTTTTCAATGTTTAGGTTGTTGTTGTTTTTCAATGTTGAGGTTGTTGTTGAATTTGTTGGTGTTTTTCAATGTTGAGGTTGTTGTTGAATTTGTTGGTGTTTTTCAATGTTGAGGCTGTTGTTGTTTTTCAATGTTGAGGTTGTTGTTGAATTTGTTGGTGTTTTTCAATGTTGAGTTTGTTGTTGTTTTTCAATCTTGAGGTTGTTGTTGTTTTTCAATGTTGAGGTTGTTGTTGAATTTGTTGGTGTTTTTCAATGTTGAGGTTGTTGTTGTTTTTCAATGTTGAGGTTGTTGTTGAATTTCTTGGTGTTTTTCAATGTTGAGGTTGTTGTTGAATTTGTTGGTGTTTTTCAATGTTGAGGTTGTTTTTGTTTTTCATTGTTGAGGTTGTTGTTGAATTTGTTGGTGTTTTTCAATGTTTAGGCTGTTGTTGTTTTTCGATGTTGAGGTTGTTGTTGAATTTGTTGGTGTTTTTCAATGTTGAGGTTTTTGTTGAATTTGTTGGTGTTTTTCAATGTTGAGGTTGTTGTTGTTTTTCAATGTAGAGGTTGTTGTTGAATTTGTTGGTGTTTTTCAATGTTGAGTTTGTTGTTGTTTTTCAATGTTGAGGTTGTTGTTGAATTTGTTGGTGTTTGTCAATGTTGTGGTTGTTGTTGTTTTTCAATGTTGAGGTTGTTGTTGAATTTGTTGGTGCTTTTCAATGTTGAGGTTGTTGTTGAATTTGTTGGTGTTTTTCAATGTTGAGGTTGTTGCTGTTTTTCAATGTTGAGGTTGTTGTTGAATTTGTTGGTGTTTTTCAATGTTGAGTTTGTTGTTGAATTTGTTGGTGTTTTTCAATGTTGAGGTTGTTGTTGAATTTGTTGGTGTTTTTCAATGTTGAGGTTGTTGTTGCTTTTCAATGTTGAGGTTGTTGTTGAATTTGTTGGTGTTTTTCAATGTTGAGGTTGTTGTTGTTTTTCAATGTTGAGGTTGTTGTTGAATTTGTTGCTGCTTTTCAATGTTCAGATTGTTGTTGAATTTCTTGGTGTTTTTCAATGTTTAGGTTGTTGTTGTTTTTCAATGTTGAGGTTGTTGTTGAATTTGTTGGTGTTTTTCAATGTTGAGGTTGTTGTTGAATTTGTTGGTGTTTTTCAATGTTGAGGTTGTTGTTGTTTTTCAATGTTGAGGTTGTTGTTGAATTTGTTGGTGTTTTTCAATGTTGAGTTTGTTGTTGTTTTTCAATGTTGAGGTTGTTGTTGAATTTGTTGGTGTTTGTCAATGTTGAGGTTGTTGTTGTTTTTCAATGTTGAGGTTGTTGTTGAATTTGTTGGTGCTTTTCAATGTTGAGGTTGTTGTTGAATTTGTTGGTGTTTTTCAATGTTGAGGTTGTTGTTGTTTTTCAATGTTGAGGTTGTTGTTGAATTTGTTGGTGTTTTTCAATGTTGAGTTTGTTGTTGAATTTGTTGGTGTTTTTCAATGTTGAGGTTGTTGTTGAATTTGTTGGTGTTTTTCAATGTTGAGGTTGTTGTTGAATTTGTTGGTGTTTTTCAATGTTGAGGTTGTTTGTGTTTTTCAATGTTGAGGTTGTTGTTGAATTTGTTGGTGTTTTTCAATGTTGAGATTGTTGTTGTTTTTCAATGTTGAGGTTGTTGTTGAATTTGTTGGTGTTTTTAAATGTTGAGGTTGTTGTTGAATTTGTTGTTGTTTTTCAATGTTGAGGTTGTTGTTGTTTTTCAATGTTGAGGTTGTCGTTGAATTTGTTGGTGTTTTTCAATGTTGAGTTTGTTGTTGTTTTTCAATGTTGAGGTTGTTGTTGAAATTCAATGTTGAGGTTGTTGTTGAATTTGTTGGTGTTTTTCAATGTTGAGGTTGTTGTTGTTTTTCAATGCTGAGGTCGTTGTTGAATTTGTTGGTGTTTTTCAATTTTGAGGTTGTTGTTGAATTTGTTGGTGTTTTTCAATGTTGAGGTTGTTGTTGTTTTTCAATGTTGAGGTTGTTGTTGAATTTGTTGGTGTTTTTCAATGTTGAGTTTGTTGTTGTTTTTCAATGTTGAGGTTGTTGTTGAATTTGTTGGTGTTTGTCAATGTTGAGGTTGTTGTTGTTTTTCAATGTTGAGGTTGTTGTTGAATTTGTTGGTGCTTTTCAATGTTGAGGTTGTTGTTGAATTTGTTGGTGTTTTTCAATGTTGAGGTTGTTGTTGTTTTTCAATGTTGAGGTTGTTGTTGAATTTGTTGGTGTTTTTCAATGTTGAGTTTGTTGTTGAATTTGTTGGTGTTTTTCAATGTTGAGGTTGTTGTTGAATTTGTTGGTGTTTTTCAATGTTGAGGTTGTTGTTGAATTTGTTGGTGTTTTTCAATGTTGAGGTTGTTGCTGTTTTTCAATGTTGAGGTTGTTGTTGAATTTGTTGGTGTTTTTCAATGTTGATATGTTGTTGTTTTTCAATGTTGAGGTTGTTGTTGAATTTGTTGATGTTTTTAAATGTTGAGGTTGTTGTTGAATTTGTTGTTGTTTTTCAATGTTGAGGTTGTTGTTGAAATTCAATGTTGAGGTTGTTGTTGAATTTGTTGGTGTTTTTCAATGTTGCGGTTGTTGTTGTTTTTCAATGTTGAGTTTGTTGTTGAATTTGTTGGTGTTTTTCAATGTTGAGTTTGTTGTTGAATTTGTTGGTGTTTTTCAATTTCGAGGTTGTTGTTGAATTTGTTAGTGTTTTTTAATGTTGAGTTAGTTGTTGAATTTGTTGGTGTTTTTCAATGTTGAGGTTGTTGTTGAATTTGTTGGTGTTTTTCAATGTTGAGGTTGTTGTTGTTTTTCAATGTTGAGGTTGTTGTTGTATTTGTTGGTGTTATTCAATTTCGAGGTTGTTGTTGAATTTGTTGGTGTTTTTCAATGTTGAGGTTGTTGTTGTTTTTCAATGTTGAGGTAGTTGTTGAATTTGTTGGTGTTTTTCAATGTAGAGGTTGTTGTTGTTTTTCAATGTTGAGTTTGTTGTTGAATTTGTTGGTGTTTTTCAATGTTGAGGTTGTTGTTGTTTTTCAATGTTGAGGTTGTTGTTGAATTTGTTGGTGTTTTTCAATGTAGAGGTTGTTGTTGTTTTTCAATGTTGAGTTTGTTGTTGAATTTGTTGGTGTTTTTCAATGTTGAGATTGTTGTTGAATTTGTTAGTGTTTTTCAATGTTGAGGTTGTTGTTGAATTTGTTGGTGTTTTTCAATGTTGAGGTTGTTGTTGAATTTGTTGGTGTTTTTCAATGTTGAGGTTGTTGTTGTTTTTCAATGTTGAGGTTGTTGTTGTATTTGTTGGTGTTTTTCAATTTCGAGGTTGTTGTTGAACTTGTTGGTGTTTTTCAATGTTGAAGTTGTTGTTGAATTTGTTGGTGTTTTTCAATGTTGAGGTTGTTGTTGTTTTTCAATGTTGAAGTTGTTGTTGAATTTGTTGGTGTTTTTCAATGTTGAGGTTGTTGTTGTTTTTCAATGCTGAGGTTGTTGTTGAATTTGTTGGTGTTTTTCAATGTTGAGGTTTTTGTTGAATTTGTTGGTGTTTTTCAATGTTGAGGTTGTTGTTGTTTTTCAATGTTGAGGTTGTTGTTGAATTTGTTGGTGTTTTTCAATGTTTAGGTTGTTGTTGTTTTTCAATGTTGAGGTTGTTGTTGAATTTGTTGGTGTTTTTCAATGTTGAGGTTGTTGTTGAATTTGTTGGTGTTTTTCAATGTTGAGGTTGTTGTTGTTTTTCAATGTTGAGGTTGTTGTTGAATTTGTTGGTGTTTTTCAATGTTGAGTTTGTTGTTGTTTTTCAATGTTGAGGTTGTTGTTGTTTTTCAATGTTGAGGTTGTTGTTGAATTTGTTGGTGTTTTTCAATGTTGAGGTTGTTGTTGTTTTTCAATGTTGAGGTTGTTGTTGAATTTGTTGGTGTTTTTCAATGTTGAGGTTGTTGCTGTTTTTCAATGTTGAGGTTGTTGTTGAATTTGTTGGTGTTTTTCAATGTTGAGATGTTGTTGTTTTTCAATGTTGAGGTTGTTGTTGAATTTGTTGATGTTTTTAAATGTTGAGGTTGTTGTTGAATTTGTTGTTGTTTTTCAATGTTGAGTTTGTTGTTGTTTTTCAATGTTGAGGTTGTTGTTGAAATTCAATGTTGAGGTTGTTGTTGAATTTGTTGGTGTTTTTCAATGTTGCGGTTGTTGTTGTTTTTCAATGTTGAGTTTGTTGTTGAATTTGTTGGTGTTTTTCAATGTTGAGTTTGTTGTTGAATTTGTTGGTGTTTTTCAATTTCGAGGTTGTTGTTGAATTTGTTAGTGTTTTTTAATGTTGAGTTAGTTGTTGAATTTGTTGGTGTTTTTCAATGTTGAGGTTGTTGTTGAATTTGTTGGTGTTTTTCAATGTTGAGGTTGTTGTTGTTTTTCAATGTTGAGGTTGTTGTTGTATTTGTTGGTGTTTTTCAATTTCGAGGTTGTTGTTGAATTTGTTGGTGTTTTTCAATGTTGAGGTTGTTGTTGTTTTTCAATGTTGAGGTAGTTGTTGAATTTGTTGGTGTTTTTCAATGTAGAGGTTGTTGTTGTTTTTCAATGTTGAGTTTGTTTTTGAATTTGTTGGTGTTTTTCAATGTTGAGGTTGTTGTCGTTTTTCAATGTTGAGGTTGTTGTTGAATTTGTTGGTGTTTTTCAATGTAGAGGTTGTTGTTGTTTTTCAATGTTGAGTTTGTTGTTGAATTTGTTGGTGTTTTTCAATGTTGAGATTGTTGTTGAATTTGTTGTTGTTTTTCAATTTCGAGGTTGTTGTTGAATTTGTTAGTGTTTTTCAATGTTGAGGTTGTTGTTGAATTTGTTGGTGTTTTTCAATGTTGAGGTTGTTGTTGAATTTGTTGGTGTTTTTCAATGTTGAGGTTGTTGTTGTTTTTCAATGTTGAGGTTGTTGTTGTATTTGTTGGTGTTTTTCAATTTCGAGGTTGTTGTTGAACTTGTTGGTGTTTTTCAATGTTGAAGTTGTTGTTGAATTTGTTGGTGTTTTTCAATGTTGAGGTTGTTGTTGTTTTTCAATGTTGAAGTTGTTGTTGAATTTGTTGGTGTTTTTCAATGTTGAGGTTGTTGTTGTTTTTCAATGCTGAGGTTGTCGTTGAATTTGTTGGTGTTTTTCAATGTTGAGGTTTTTGTTGAATTTGTTGGTGTTTTTCAATGTTGAGGTTGTTGTTGTTTTTCAATGTTGAGGTTGTTGTTGAATTTGTTGGTGTTTTTCAATGTTTAGGTTGTTGTTGTTTTTCAATGTTGAGGTTGTTGTTGAATTTGTTGGTGTTTTTCAATGTTGAGGTTGTTGTTGAATTTGTTGGTGTTTTTCAATGTTGAGGCTGTTGTTGTTTTTCAATGTTGAGGTTGTTGTTGAATTTGTTGGTGTTTTTCAATGTTGAGTTTGTTGTTGTTTTTCAATCTTGAGGTTGTTGTTGTTTTTCAATGTTGAGGTTGTTGTTGAATTTGTTGGTGTTTTTCAATGTTGAGGTTGTTGTTGTTTTTCAATGTTGAGGTAGTTGTTGAATTTGTTGGTGTTTTTCAATGTTGAGGTTGTTGTTGAATTTGTTGGTGTTTTTCAATGTTGAGGTTGTTTTTGTTTTTCATTGTTGAGGTTGTTGTTGAATTTGTTGGTGTTTTTCAATGTTTAGGTTGTTGTTGTTTTTCGATGTTGAGGTTGTTGTTGAATTTGTTGGTGTTTTTCAATGTTGAGGTTTTTGTTGAATTTGTTGGTGTTTTTCAATGTTGAGGTTGTTGTTGTTTTTCAATGTAGAGGTTGTTGTTGAATTTGTTGGTGTTTTTCAATGTTGAGTTTGTTGTTGTTTTTCAATGTTGAGGTTGTTGTTGAATTTGTTGGTGTTTGTCAATGTTGTGGTTGTTGTTGTTTTTCAATGTTGAGGTTGTTGTTGAATTTGTTGGTGCTTTTCAATGTTGAGGTTGTTGTTGAATTTGTTGGTGTTTTTCAATGTTGAGGTTGTTGTTGTTTTTCAATGTTGAGGTTGTTGTTGAATTTGTTGGTGTTTTTCAATGTTGAGTTTGTTGTTGAATTTGTTGGTGTTTTTCAATGTTGAGGTTGTTGTTGAATTTGTTGGTGTTTTTCAATGTTGAGGTTGTTGTTGTTTTTCAATGTTGAGGTTGTTGTTGAATTTGTTGGTGTTTTTCAATGTTGAGGTTGTTGTTGTTTTTCAATGTTGAGGTTGTTGTTGAATTTGTTGCTGCTTTTCAATGTTCAGATTGTTGTTGAATTTGTTGGTGTTTTTCAATGTTTAGGTTGTTGTTGTTTTTCAATGTTGAGGTTGTTGTTGAATTTGTTGGTGTTTTTCAATGTTGAGGTTGTTGTTGAATTTGTTGGTGTTTTTCAATGTTGAGGTTGTTGTTGTTTTTCAATGTTGAGGTTGTTGTTGAATTTGTTGGTGTTTTTCAATGTTGAGTTTGTTGTTGTTTTTCAATGTTGAGGTTGTTGTTGAATTTGTTGGTGTTTGTCAATGTTGAGGTTGTTGTTGTTTTTCAATGTTGAGGTTGTTGTTGAATTTGTTGGTGCTTTTCAATGTTGAGGTTGTTGTTGAATTTGTTGGTGTTTTTCAATGTTGAGGTTGTTGTTGTTTTTCAATGTTGAGGTTGTTGTTGAATTTGTTGGTGTTTTTCAATGTTGAGTTTGTTGTTGAATTTGTTGGTGTTTTTCAATGTTGAGGTTGTTGTTGAATTTGTTGGTGTTTTTCAATGTTGAGGTTGTTGTTGAATTTGTTGGTGTTTTTCAATGTTGAGGTTGTTTGTGTTTTTCAATGTTGAGGTTGTTGTTGAATTTGTTGGTGTTTTTCAATGTTGAGATTGTTGTTGTTTTTCAATGTTGAGGTTGTTGTTGAATTTGTTGGTGTTTTTAAATGTTGAGGTTGTTGTTGAATTTGTTGTTGTTTTTCAATGTTGAGGTTGTTGTTGTTTTTCAATGTTGAGGTTGTCGTTGAATTTGTTGGTGTTTTTCAATGTTGAGTTTGTTGTTGTTTTTCAATGTTGAGGTTGTTGTTGAAATTCAATGTTGAGGTTGTTGTTGAATTTGTTGGTGTTTTTCAATGTTGAGGTTGTTGTTGTTTTTCAATGCTGAGGTCGTTGTTGAATTTGTTGGTGTTTTTCAATTTTGAGGTTGTTGTTGAATTTGTTGGTGTTTTTCAATGTTGAGGTTGTTGTTGTTTTTCAATGTTGAGGTTGTTGTTGAATTTGTTGGTGTTTTTCAATGTTGAGTTTGTTGTTGTTTTTCAATGTTGAGGTTGTTGTTGAATTTGTTGGTGTTTGTCAATGTTGAGGTTGTTGTTGTTTTTCAATGTTGAGGTTGTTGTTGAATTTGTTGGTGCTTTTCAATGTTGAGGTTGTTGTTGAATTTGTTGGTGTTTTTCAATGTTGAGGTTGTTGTTGTTTTTCAATGTTGAGGTTGTTGTTGAATTTGTTGGTGTTTTTCAATGTTGAGTTTGTTGTTGAATTTGTTGGTGTTTTTCAATGTTGAGGTTGTTGTTGAATTTGTTGGTGTTTTTCAATGTTGAGGTTGTTGTTGTTTTTCAATGTTGAAGTTGTTGTTGAATTTGTTGGTGTTTTTCAATGTTGAGGTTGTTGTTGTTTTTCAATGCTGAGGTTGTCGTTGAATTTGTTGGTGTTTTTCAATGTTGAGGTTTTTGTTGAATTTGTTGGTGTTTTTCAATGTTGAGGTTGTTGTTGTTTTTCAATGTTGAGGTTGTTGTTGAATTTGTTGGTGTTTTTCAATGTTTAGGTTGTTGTTGTTTTTCAATGTTGAGGTTGTTGTTGAATTTGTTGGTGTTTTTCAATGTTGAGGTTGTTGTTGAATTTGTTGGTGTTTTTCAATGTTGAGGCTGTTGTTGTTTTTCAATGTTGAGGTTGTTGTTGAATTTGTTGGTGTTTTTCAATGTTGAGTTTGTTGTTGTTTTTCAATCTTGAGGTTGTTGTTGTTTTTCAATGTTGAGGTTGTTGTTGAATTTGTTGGTGTTTTTCAATGTTGAGGTTGTTGTTGTTTTTCAATGTTGAGGTTGTTGTTGAATTTGTTGGTGTTTTTCAATGTTGAGGTTGTTGTTGAATTTGTTGGTGTTTTTCAATGTTGAGGTTGTTTTTGTTTTTCATTGTTGAGGTTGTTGTTGAATTTGTTGGTGTTTTTCAATGTTTAGGTTGTTGTTGTTTTTCGATGTTGAGGTTGTTGTTGAATTTGTTGGTGTTTTTCAATGTTGAGGTTTTTGTTGAATTTGTTGGTGTTTTTCAATGTTGAGGTTGTTGTTGTTTTTCAATGTAGAGGTTGTTGTTGAATTTGTTGGTGTTTTTCAATGTTGAGTTTGTTGTTGTTTTTCAATGTTGAGGTTGTTGTTGAATTTGTTGGTGTTTGTCAATGTTGTGGTTGTTGTTGTTTTTCAATGTTGAGGTTGTTGTTGAATTTGTTGGTGCTTTTCAATGTTGAGGTTGTTGTTGAATTTGTTGGTGTTTTTCAATGTTGAGGTTGTTGTTGTTTTTCAATGTTGAGGTTGTTGTTGAATTTGTTGGTGTTTTTCAATGTTGAGTTTGTTGTTGAATTTGTTGGTGTTTTTCAATGTTGAGGTTGTTGTTGAATTTGTTGGTGTTTTTCAATGTTGAGGTTGTTGTTGTTTTTCAATGTTGAGGTTGTTGTTGAATTTGTTGGTGTTTTTCAATGTTGAGGTTGTTGTTGTTTTTCAATGTTGAGGTTGTTGTTGAATTTGTTGCTGCTTTTCAATGTTCAGATTGTTGTTGAATTTCTTGGTGTTTTTCAATGTTTAGGTTGTTGTTGTTTTTCAATGTTGAGGTTGTTGTTGAATTTGTTCGTGTTTTTCAATGTTGAGGTTGTTGTTGAATTTGTTGGTGTTTTTCAATGTTGAGGTTGTTGTTGTTTTTCAATGTTCAGGTTGTTGTTGAATTTGTTGGTGTTTTTCAATGTTGAGTTTGTTGTTGTTTTTCAATGTTGAGGTTGTTGTTGAATTTGTTGGTGTTTGTCAATGTTGAGGTTGTTGTTGTTTTTCAATGTTGAGGTTGTTGTTGAATTTGTTGGTGCTTTTCAATGTTGAGGTTGTTGTTGAATTTGTTGGTGTTTTTCAATGTTGAGGTTGTTGTTGTTTTTCAATGTTGAGGTTGTTGTTGAATTTGTTGGTGTTTTTCAATGTTGAGTTTGTTGTTGAATTTGTTGGTGTTTTTCAATGTTGAGGTTGTTGTTGAATTTGTTGGTGTTTTTCAATGTTGAGGTTGTTGTTGAATTTGTTGGTGTTTTTCAATGTTGAGGTTGTTTGTGTTTTTCAATATTGAGGTTGTTGTTGAATTTGTTGGTGTTTTTCAATGTTGAGATTGTTGTTGTTTTTCAATGTTGAGGTTGTTGTTGAATTTGTTGGTGTTTTTAAATGTTGAGGTTGTTGTTGAATTTGTTGTTGTTTTTCAATGTTGAGGTTGTTGTTGTTTTTCAATGTTGAGGTTGTCGTTGAATTTGTTGGTGTTTTTCAATGTTGAGTTTGTTGTTGTTTTTCAATGTTGAGGTTGTTGTTGAAATTCAATGTTGAGGTTGTTGTTGAATTTGTTGGTGTTTTTCAATGTTGAGGTTGTTGTTGTTTTTCAATGCTGAGGTCGTTGTTGAATTTGTTGGTGTTTTTCAATTTTGAGGTTGTTGTTGAATTTGTTGGTGTTTTTCAATGTTGAGGTTGTTGTTGTTTTTCAATGTTGAGGTTGTTGTTGAATTTGTTGGTGTTTTTCAATGTTGAGTTTGTTGTTGTTTTTCAATGTTGAGGTTGTTGTTGAATTTGTTGGTGTTTGTCAATGTTGAGGTTGTTGTTGTTTTTCAATGTTGAGGTTGTTGTTGAATTTGTTGGTGCTTTTCAATGTTGAGGTTGTTGTTGAATTTGTTGGTGTTTTTCAATGTTGAGGTTGTTGTTGTTTTTCAATGTTGAGGTTGTTGTTGAATTTGTTGGTGTTTTTCAATGTTGAGTTTGTTGTTGAATTTGTTGGTGTTTTTCAATGTTGAGGTTGTTGTTGAATTTGTTGGTGTTTTTCAATGTTGAGGTTGTTGTTGAATTTGTTGGTGTTTTTCAATGTTGAGGTTGTTGGTGTTTTTCAATGTTGAGGTTGTTGTTGAATTTGTTGGTGTTTTTCAATGTTGAGATGTTGTTGTTTTTCAATGTTGAGGTTGTTGTTGAATTTGTTGATGTTTTTAAATGTTGAGGTTGTTGTTGAATTTGTTGTTGTTTTTCAATGTTGAGGTTGTTGTTGAAATTCAATGTTGAGGTTGTTGTTGAATTTGTTGGTGTTTTTCAATGTTGCGGTTGTTGTTGTTTTTCAATGTTGAGTTTGTTGTTGAATTTGTTGGTGTTTTTCAATGTTGAGTTTGTTGTTGAATTTGTTGGTGTTTTTCAATTTCGAGGTTGTTGTTGAATTTGTTAGTGTTTTTTAATGTTGAGTTAGTTGTTGAATTTGTTGGTGTTTTTCAATGTTGAGGTTGTTGTTGAATTTGTTGGTGTTTTTCAATGTTGAGGTTGTTGTTGTTTTTCAATGTTGAGGTTGTTGTTGTATTTGTTGGTGTTTTTCAATTTCGAGGTTGTTGTTGAATTTGTTGGTGTTTTTCAATGTTGAGGTTGTTGTTGTTTTTCAATGTTGAGGTAGTTGTTGAATTTGTTGGTGTTTTTCAATGTAGAGGTTGTTGTTGTTTTTCAATGTTGAGTTTGTTGTTGAATTTGTTGGTGTTTTTCAATGTTGAGGTTGTTGTTGTTTTTCAATGTTGAGGTTGTTGTTGAATTTGTTGGTGTTTTTCAATGTAGAGGTTGTTGTTGTTTTTCAATGTTGAGTTTGTTGTTGAATTTGTTGGTGTTTTTCAATGTTGAGATTGTTGTTGAATTTGTTCGTGTTTTTCAATGTTGAGGTTGTTGTTGAATTTGTTGGTGTTTTTCAATGTTGAGGTTGTTGTTGAATTTGTTGGTGTTTTTCAATGTTGAGGTTGTTGTTGTTTTTCAATGTTGAGGTTGTTGTTGTATTTGTTGGTGTTTTTCAATTTCGAGGTTGTTGTTGAACTTGTTGGTGTTTTTCAATGTTGAAGTTGTTGTTGAATTTGTTGGTGTTTTTCAATGTTGAGGTTGTTGTTGTTTTTCAATGTTGAAGTTGTTGTTGAATTTGTTGGTGTTTTTCAATGTTGAGGTTGTTGTTGTTTTTCAATGCTGAGGTTGTTGTTGAATTTGTTGGTGTTTTTCAATGTTGAGGTTTTTGTTGAATTTGTTGGTGTTTTTCAATGTTGAGGTTGTTGTTGTTTTTCAATGTTGAGGTTGTTGTTGAATTTGTTGGTGTTTTTCAATGTTTAGGTTGTTGTTGTTTTTCAATGTTGAGGTTGTTGTTGAATTTGTTGGTGTTTTTCAATGTTGAGGTTGTTGTTGAATTTGTTGGTGTTTTTCAATGTTGAGGTTGTTGTTGTTTTTCAATGTTGAGGTTGTTGTTGAATTTGTTGGTGTTTTTCAATGTTGAGTTTGTTGTTGTTTTTCAATGTTGAGGTTGTTGTTGTTTTTCAATGTTGAGGTTGTTGTTGAATTTGTTGGTGTTTTTCAATGTTGAGGTTGTTGTTGTTTTTCAATGTTGAGGTTGTTGTTGAATTTGTTGGTGTTTTTCAATGTTGAGGTTGTTGTTGAATTTGTTGGTGTTTTTCAATGTTGAGGTTGTTTTTGTTTTTCATTGTTGAGGTTGTTGTTGAATTTGTTGGTGTTTTTCAATGTTGAGGTTGTTGTTGTTTTTCGATGTTGAGGTTGTTGTTGAATTTGTTGGTGTTTTTCAATGTTGAGGTTGTTGTTGAATTTGTTGGTGTTTTTCAATGTTGAGGTTGTTGTTGTTTTTCAATGTAGAGGTTGTTGTTGAATTTCTTGGTGTTTTTCAATGTTGAGTTTGTTGTTGTTTTTCAATGTTGAGGTTGTTGTTGAATTTGTTGGTGTTTGTCAATGTTGTGGTTGTTGTTGTTTTTCAATGTTGAGGTTGTTGTTGAATTTGTTGGTGCTTTTCAATGTTGAGGTTGTTGTTGAATTTGTTGGTGTTTTTCAATGTTGAGGTTGTTGTTGTTTTTCAATGTTGAGGTTGTTGTTGAATTTGTTGGTGTTTTTCAATGTTGAGTTTGTTGTTGAATTTGTTGGTGTTTTTCAATGTTGAGGTTGTTGTTGAATTTGTTGGTGTTTTTCAATGTTGAGGTTGTTGTTGTTTTTCAATGTTGAGGTTGTTGTTGAATTTGTTGGTGCTTTTCAATGTTGAGGTTGTTGTTGTTTTTCAATGTTGAGGTTGTTGTTGAATTTGTTGCTGCTTTTCAATGTTGAGATTGTTGTTGAATTTCTTGGTGTTTTTCAATGTTGAGGTTGTTGCTGTTTTTCAATGTTGAGGTTGTTGTTGAATTTGTTGGTGTTTTTAAATGTTGAGGTTGTTGTTGAATTTGCTGTTGTTTTGCAATGTTGAGGTGGTTGTTGTTTTTCAATGTTGAGGTTGTTGTTGAATTTGTTGCTGTTTTTCAATTTTGAGGTTGTTGTTGTTTTTCAATGTTGAGGTTGTTGTTGTATTTGTTGGTGTTTTTCAATTTCGAGGTTGTTGTTGAATTTGTTGGTGTTTTTCAATGTTGAAGTTGTTGTTGAATTTGTTGGTGTTTTTCAATGTTGAGGTTGTTGTTGTTTTTCAATGTTGAGGTTGTTGTTGAATTTGTTGGTGTTTTTCAATGTTGAGGTTGTTGTTGTTTTTCAATGCTGAGGTTGTTGTTGAATTTGTTGGTGTTTTTCAATGTTGAGGTTGTTGTTGAATTTGTTGGTGTTTTTCAATGTTGAGGTTGTTGTTGTTTTTCAATGTTGAGGTTGTTGTTGAATTTGTTGGTGTTTTTCAATGCTTAGGTTGTTGTTGTTTTTCAATGTTGAGGTTGTTGTTGAATTTGTTGGTGTTTTTCAATGTTGAGGTTGTTGTTGAATTTGTTGGTGTTTTTCAATGTTGAGGTTGTTGTTGTTTTTCAATGTTGAGGTTGTTGTTGAATTTGTTGGTGTTTTTCAATGTTGAGTTTGTTGTTGTTTTTCAATGTTGAGGTTGTTGTTGAATTTGTTGGTGTTTGTCAATGTTGAGGTTGTTGTTGTTTTTCAATGTTGAGGTTCTTGTTGAATTTGTTGGTGCTTTTCAATGTTGAGGTTGTTGTTGAATTTGTTGGTGTTTTTCAATGTTGAGGTTGTTGTTGTTTTTCAATGTTGAGGTTGTTGTTGAATTTGTTGGTGTTTTTCAATGTTGAGTTTGTTGTTGAATTTGTTGGTGTTTTTCAATGTTGAGGTTGTTGTTGAATTTGTTGGTGTTTTTCAATGTTGAGATTGTTGTTGAATTTGTTGGTGTTTTTCAATTTCGAGGTTGTTGTTGAATTTGTTAGTGTTTTTCAATGTTGAGGTTGTTGTTGAATTTGTTGGTGTTTTTCAATGTTGAGGTTGTTGTTGAATTTGTTGGTGTTTTTCAATGTTGAGGTTGTTGTTGTTTTTCAATGTTGAGGTTGTTGTTGTATTTGTTGGTGTTTTTCAATTTCGAGGTTGTTGTTGAACTTGTTGGTGTTTTTCAATGCTGAAGTTGTTGTTGAATTTGTTGGTGTTTTTCAATGTTGAGGTTGTTGTTGTTTTTCAATGTTGAAGTTGTTGTTGAATTTGTTGGTGTTTTTCAATGTTGAGGTTGTTGTTGTTTTTCAATGCTGAGGTTGTTATTGAATTTGTTGGTGTTTTTCAATGTTGAGGTTTTTGTTGAATTTGTTGGTGTTTTTCAATGTTGAGGTTGTTGTTGTTTTTCAATGTTGAGGTTGTTGTTGAATTTGTTGGTGTTTTTCAATGTTTAGGTTGTTGTTGAATTTGTTGGTGTTTTTCAATGTTGAGATTGTTGTTGAATTTGTTGGTGTTTTTCAATTTCGAGGTTGTTGTTGAATTTGTTAGTGTTTTTCAATGTTGAGGTTGTTGTTGAATTTGTTGGTGTTTTTCAATGTTGAGGTTGTTGTTGAATTTGTTGGTGTTTTTCAATGTTGAGGTTGTTGTTGTTTTTCAATGTTGAGGTTGTTGTTGTATTTGTTGGTGTTTTTCAATTTCGAGGTTGTTGTTGAACTTGTTGGTGTTTTTCAATGCTGAAGTTGTTGTTGAATTTGTTGGTGTTTTTCAATGTTGAGGTTGTTGTTGTTTTTCAATGTTGAAGTTGTTGTTGAATTTGTTGGTGTTTTTCAATGTTGAGGTTGTTGTTGTTTTTCAATGCTGAGGTTGTTATTGAATTTGTTGGTGTTTTTCAATGTTGAGGTTGTTGTTGTTTTTCAATGTTGAGGTTGTTGTTGAATTTGTTGGTGTTTTTCAATGTTGAGTTTGTTGTTGTTTTTCAATGTTGAGGTTGTTGTTGAATTTGTTGGTGTTTTTCAATGTTGAGGTTGTTGTTGTTTTTCAATGTTGAGGTTGTTGTTGAATTTGTTGGTGTTTTTCAATGTTGAGTTTGTTGTTGTTTTTCAATGTTGAGGTTGTTGTTGTTTTTCAATGTTGAGGTTGTTGTTGAATTTGTTGGTGTTTTTCAATGTTGAGGTTGTTGTTGTTTTTCAATGTTGAAGTTGTTGTTGAATTTGTTGGTGTTTTTCAATTTTGAGGTTGTTGTTGTTTTTCAATGCTGAGGTTGTTATTGAATTTGTTGGTGTTTTTCAATGTTGAGGTTTTTGTTGAATTTGTTGGTGTTTTTTAATGTTGAGGTTGTTGTTGTTTTTCAATGTTGAGGTTGTTGTTGAATTTGTTGGTGTTTTTCAATGTTTAGGTTGTTGTTGTTTTTCAATGTTGAGGTTGTTGTTGAATTTGTTGGTGTTTTTCAATGTTGAGGTTGTTGTTGTTTTTCAATGTTGAGGTTGTTGTTGAATTTGTTGGTGTTTTTCAATGTTGAGGTTGTTGTTGTTTTTCAATGTTGAGGTTGTTGTTGAATTTGTTGGTGCTGTTCAATGCTGAGATTGTTGTTGAATTTGTTGGTGTTTTTCAATGTTGAGGTTGTTGTTGTTTTTCAATGTTGAGGTTGCTGTTGAATTTGTTGGTGCTTTTCAATGTTGAGATTGTTGTTGAATTTCTTGGTGTTTTTCAATGTTGCGGTTGTTGTTGTTTTTCAATGTTGAGTTTGTTGTTGAATTTGTTGGTGTTTTTCAATGTTGAGTTTGTTGTTGAATTTGTTGGTGTTTTTCAATTTCGAGGTTGTTGTTGAATTTGTTAGTGTTTTTCAATGTTGAGGTAGTTGTTGAATTTGTTGGTGTTTTTCAATGTTGAGGTTGTTGTTGAATTTGTTGGTGTTTTTCAATGTTGAGGTTGTTGTTGTTTTTCAATTTCGAGGTTGTTGTTGTATTTGTTGGTGTTTTTCAATTTCGAGGTTGTTGTTGAATTTGTTGGTGTTTTTCAATGTTGAGGTTGTTGTTGTTTTTCAATGTTGAGGTTGTTGTTGAATTTGTTGGTGTTTTTCAATGTAGAGGTTGTTGTTGTTTTTCAATGTTGAGTTTGTTGTTGAATTTGTTGGTGTTTTTCAATGTTGAGGTTGTTGTTGAATTTGTTGGTGTTTTTCAATGTTGAGGTTGTTGTTGTTTTTCAATGCTGAGGTTGTTGTTGAATTTGTTGGTGTTTTTCAATGTAGAGGTTGTTGTTGTTTTTCAATGTTGAGTTTGTTGTTGAATTTGTTGGTGTTTTTCAATGTTGAGATTGTTGTTGAATTTGTTGGTGTTTTTCAATTTCGAGGTTGTTGTTGAATTTTTTGGTGTTTTTCAATGTTGAGGTTGTTGTTGTTTTTCAATGTTGAGGTTGTTGTTGTATTTGTTGGTGTTTTTCAATTTCGAGGTTGTTGTTGAATTTGTTGGTGTTTTTCAATGTTGAAGTTGTTGTTGAATTTGTTGGTGTTTTTCAATGTTGAGGTTGTTGTTGTTTTTCAATGTTGAAGTTGTTGTTGAATTTGTTGGTGTTTTTCAGTGTTGAGGTTGTTGTTGTTTTTCAATGCTGAGGTTGTTGTTGAATTTGTTGGTGTTTTTCAATGTTGAGGTTTTTGTTGAATTTGTTGGTGTTTTTCAATGTTGAGGTTGTTGTTGTTTTTCAATGTTGAGGTTGTTGTTGAATTTGCTGGTGTTTTTCAATGTTTAGGTTGTTGTTGTTTTTCAATGTTGAGGTTGTTGTTGAATTTGTTGGTGTTTTTCAATGTTGAGGTTGTTGTTGAATTTGTTGGTGTTTTTCAATGTTGAGGTTGTTGTTGTTTTTCAATGTTGAGGTTGTTGTTGAATTTGTTGGTGTTTTTCAATGTTGAGTTTGTTGTTGTTTTTCAATGTTGAGGTTGTTGTTGTTTTTCAATGTTGAAGTTGTTGTTGAATTTGTTGGTGTTTTTCAATGTTGAGGTTGTTGTTGTTTTTCAATGCTGAGGTTGTTATTGAATTTGTTGGTGTTTTTCAATGTTGAGGTTTTTGTTGAATTTGTTGGTGTTTTTCAATGTTGAGGTTGTTGTTGTTTTTCAATGTTGAGGTTGTTGTTGAATTTGTTGGTGTTTTTCAATGTTTAGGTTGTTGTTGTTTTTCAATGTTGAGGTTGTTGTTGAATTTGTTGGTGTTTTTCAATGTTGAGGTTGTTGTTGAATTTGTTGGTGTTTTTCAATGTTGAGGTTGTTGTTGTTTTTCAATGTTGAGGTTGTTGTTGAATTTGTTGGTGTTTTTCAATGTTGAGTTTGTTGTTGTTTTTCAATGTTGAGGTTGTTGTTGTTTTTCAATGTTGAGGTTGTTGTTGAATTTGTTGGTGTTTTTCAATGTTGAGGTTGTTGTTGTTTTTCAATGTTGAGGTTGTTGTTGAATTTGTTGGTGCTGTTCAATGTTGAGATTGTTGTTGAATTTGTTGGTGTTTTTCAATGTTGAGGTTGTTGTTGTTTTTCAATGTTGAGGTTGCTGTTGAATTTGTTGGTGCTTTTCAATGTTGAGATTGTTGTTGAATTTCTTGGTCTTTTTCAATGTTGCGGTTGTTGTTGTTTTTCAATGTTGAGTTTGTTGTTGAATTTGTTGGTGTTTTTCAATGTTGAGTTTGTTGTTGAATTTGTTGGTGTTTTTCAATTTCGAGGTTGTTTTTGAATTTGTTAGTGTTTTTCAATGTTGAGGTAGTTGTTGAATTTGTTGGTGTTTTTCAATGTTGAGGTTGTTGTTGAATTTGTTGGTGTTTTTCAATGTTGAGGTTGTTGTTGTTTTTCAATGTTGAGGTTGTTGTTGTATTTGTTGGTGTTTTTCAATTTCGAGGTTGTTGTTGAATTTGTTGGTGTTTTTCAATGTTCAGGTTGTTTTTGTTTTTCAATGTTGAGGTTGTTGTTGAATTTGTTGGTGTTTTTCAATGTAGAGGTTGTTGTTGTTTTTCAATGTTGAGTTTGTTGTTGAATTTGTTGGTGTTTTTCAATGTTGAGGTTGTTGTTGAATTTGTTGGTGTTTTTCAATGTTGAGGTTGTTGTTGTTTTTCAATGTTGAGGTTGTTGTTGAATTTGTTGGTGTTTTTCAATGTAGAGGTTGTTGTTGTTTTTCAATGTTGAGTTTGTTGTTGAATTTGTTGGTGTTTTTCAATGTTGAGATTGTTGTTGAATTTGTTGGTGTTTTTCAATTTCGAGGTTGTTGTTGAATTTGTTGGTGTTTTTCAATGTTGAGGTTGTTGTTGTTTTTCAATGTTGAGGTTGTTGTTGTATTTGTTGGTGTTTTTCAATTTCGAGGTTGTTGTTGAATTTGTTGGTGTTTTTCAATGTTGAAGTTGTTGTTGAATTTGTTGGTGTTTTTCAATGTTGAGGTTGTTGTTGTTTTTCAATGTTGAAGTTGTTGTTGAATTTGTTGGTGTTTTTCAGTGTTGAGGTTGTTGTTGTTTTTCAATGCTGAGGTTGTTGTTGAATTTGTTGGTGTTTTTCAGTGTTGAGGTTTTTTTTGAATTTGTTGGTGTTTTTCAATGTTGAGGTTGTTGTTGTTTTTCAATGTTGAGGTTGTTGTTGAATTTGTTGGTGTTTTTCAATGTTTAGGTTGTTGTTGTTTTTCAATGTTGAGGTTGTTGTTGAATTTGTTGGTGTTTTTCAATGTTGAGGTTGTTGTTGAATTTGTTGGTGTTGTTCAATGTTGAGGTTGTTGTTGTTTTTCAATGTTGAGGTTGTTGTTGAATTTGTTGGTGTTTTTCAATGTTGAGTTTGTTGTTGTTTTTCAATGTTGAGGTTGTTGTTGTTTTTCAATGTTGAGGTTGTTGTTGAATTTGTTGGTGTTTTTCAATGTTGAGGTTGTTGTTGTTTTTCAATGTTGAGGTTGTTGTTGAATTTATTGGTGCTTTTCAATGTTGAGATTGTTGTTGAATTTGTTGGTGTTTTTCAATGTTGAGGTTGTTGTTGTTTTTCAATGTTGAGTTTGTTGTTGAATTTGTTGGTGTTTTTCAATGTTGAGTTTGTTGTTGAATTTGTTGGTGTTTTTCAATTTCGAGGTTGTTGTTGAATTTGGTAGTGTTTTTCAATGTTGAGGTTGTTGTTGAATTTGTTGGTGTTTTTCAAAGTTGAGGTTGTTGTTGAATTTGTTGGTGTTTTTCAATGTTGAGGTTGTTGTTGTTTTTCAATGTTGAGGTTGTTGTTGTATTTGTTGGCGTTTTTCAATTTCGAGGTTGTTGTTGAATTTGTTCGTGTTTTTCAATGTTGAAGTTGTTGTTGAATTTGTTGGTGTTTTTCAATGTTGAGGTTGTTGTTGTTTTTCAATGTTGAGGTTGTTGTTGAATTTGTTGGTGTTTTTCAATGTTGAGGTTGTTGTTGTTTTTCAAAGCTGAGGTTGTTGTTGAATTTGTTGGTGTTTCTCAATGTTGAGGTTGTTGTTGAATTTGTTGGTGTTTTTCAAAGTTGAGGTTGTTGTTGTTTTTCAATGTTGAGGTTGTTGTTGAATTTGTTGGTGTTTTTCAATGTTGAGGTTGTTGTTGTTTTTCAATGTTGAGGTTGTTGTTGAATTTGTTGGTGTTTTTCAATGTTGAGGTTGTTGTTGAATTTGTTGGTGTTTTTCAATGTTGAGGTTGTTGTTGTTTTTCAATGTTGAGGTTGTTGTTGAATTTGTTGGTGTTTTCAAATGTTGAGTTTGTTGTTGTTTTTCAATGTTGAGGTTGTTGGTGTTTTTCAATGTTGAGGTTGTTGTTGAATTTGTTGTTGTTTTTCAATGTTGAGGTTGTTGTTGTTTTTCAATGTTGAGGTTGTTGTTGAATTTGTTGGTGCTTTTCAATGTTGAGGTTGTTGTTGAAATTGTTGGTTTTTTTCAATGTTGAGGTTGTTGTTGTTTTTCAATGTTGAGGTTGTTGTTGAATTTATTGGTGTTTTTCAATGTTGAGTTTGTTGTTGAATTTGTTGGTGTTTTTCAATTTCGAGGTTGTTGTTGAATTTGTTGGTGTTTTTCAATGTTGAGGTTGTTGTTGAATTTGTTGGTGTTTTTCAATGTTGAGGTTGTTTTTGAATTTGTTGGTGTTTTTCTATGTTGAGGTTGTTGTTGTTTTTCAATGTTGAGGTTGTTGTTGTATTTGTTGGTGTTTTTCAATTTCGAGGTTGTTGTTGAATTTGTTGGTGTTTTTCAATGTTGAAGTTGTTGTTGAATTTGTTGGTGTTTTTCAATGTTGAGGTTGTTGTTGTTTTTCAATGTTGAGGTTGTTGTTGAATTTGTTGGTGTTTTTCAATGTTGAGGTTGTTGTTGTTTTTCAAAGCTGAGGTTGTTGTTGAATTTGTTGGTGTTTTTCAATGTTGAGGTTGTTGTTGAATTTGTTGGTGTTTTTCAATGTTGAGGTTGTTGTTGTTTTTCAATGTTGAGGTTGTTGTTGAATTTGTTGGTGTTTTTCAATGTTGAGGTTGTTGTTGTTTTTCAATGTTGAGGTTGTTGTTGAATTTGTTGGTGTTTTTCAATGTTGAGGTTGTTGTTGAATTTGTTGGTGTTTTTCAATGTTGAGGTTGTTGTTGAAATTGTTGGTGTTTTTCAATGTTGAGGTTGTTGTTGTTTTTCAATGTTGAGGTTGTTGTTGAATTTATTGGTGTTTTTCAATGTTGAGTTTGTTGTTGAATTTGTTGGTGTTTTTCAATTTCGAGGTTGTTGTTGAATTTGTTGGTGTTTTTCAATGTTGAGGTTGTTGTTGAATTTGTTGGTGTTTTTCAATGTTGAGGTTGTTTTTGAATTTGTTGGTGTTTTTCTATGTTGAGGTTGTTGTTGTTTTTCAATGTTGAGGTTGTTGTTGTATTTGTTGGTGTTTTTCAATTTCGAGGTTGTTGTTGAATTTGTTGGTGTTTTTCAATGTTGAAGTTGTTGTTGAATTTGTTGGTGTTTTTCAATGTTGAGGTTGTTGTTGTTTTTCAATGTTGAGGTTGTTGTTGAATTTGTTGGTGTTTTTCAATGTTGAGGTTGTTGTTGTTTTTCAAAGCTGAGGTTGTTGTTGAATTTGTTGGTGTTTTTCAATGTTGAGGTTGTTGTTGAATTTGTTGGTGTTTTTCAATGTTGAGGTTGTTGTTGTTTTTCAATGTTGAGGTTGTTGTTGAATTTGTTGGTGTTTTTCAATGTTGAGGTTGTTGTTGTTTTTCAATGTTGAGGTTGTTGTTGAATTTGTTGGTGTTTTTCAATGTTGAGGTTGTTGTTGAATTTGTTGGTGTTTTTCAATGTTGAGGTTGTTGCTGTTTTTCAATGTTGAGGTTGTTGTTGAATTTGTTGGTGTTTTTCAATGTTGAGTTTGTTGTTGTTTTTCAATGTTGAGGTTGTTGGTGTTTTTCAATGTTGAGGTTGTTGTTGAATTTGTTGTTGTTTTTCAATGTTGAGGTTGTTGTTGTTTTTCAATGTTGAGGTTGTTGTTGAATTTGTTGGTGCTTTTCAATGTTGAGGTTGTTGTTGAAATTGTTGGTGTTTTTCAATGTTGAGGTTGTTGTTGTTTTTCAATGTTGAGGTTGTTGTTGAATTTATTGGTGTTTTTCAATGTTGAGTTTGTTGTTGAATTTGTTGGTGTTTTTCAATTTCGAGGTTGTTGTTGAATTTGTTGGTGTTTTTCAATGTTGAGGTTGTTGTTGAAATTCAATGTTGAGGTTGTTGTTGAATTTGTTGGTGTTTTTCAATGTTGCGGTTGTTGTTGTTTTTCAATGTTGAGTTTGTTGTTGAATTTGTTGGTGTTTTTCAATGTTGAGTTTGTTGTTGAATTTGTTGGTGTTTTTCAATTTCGAGGTTGTTGTTGAATTTGTTAGTGTTTTTTAATGTTGAGTTAGTTGTTGAATTTGTTGGTGTTTTTCAATGTTGAGGTTGTTGTTGAATTTGTTGGTGTTTTTCAATGTTGAGGTTGTTGTTGTTTTTCAATGTTGAGGTTGTTGTTGTATTTGTTGGTGTTTTTCAATTTCGAGGTTGTTGTTGAATTTGTTGGTGTTTTTCAATGTTGAGGTTGTTGTTGTTTTTCAATGTTGAGGTAGTTGTTGAATTTGTTGGTGTTTTTCAATGTAGAGGTTGTTGTTGTTTTTCAATGTTGAGTTTGTTGTTGAATTTGTTGGTGTTTTTCAATGTTGAGGTTGTTGTTGTTTTTCAATGTTGAGGTTGTTGTTGAATTTGTTGGTGTTTTTCAATGTAGAGGTTGTTGTTGTTTTTCAATGTTGAGTTTGTTGTTGATTTTTTTGGTGTTTTTCAATGTTGAGATTGTTGTTGAATTTGTTCGTGTTTTTCAATGTTGAGGTTGTTGTTGAATTTGTTGGTGTTTTTCAATGTTGAGGTTGTTGTTGAATTTGTTGGTGTTTTTCAATGTTGAGGTTGTTGTTGTTTTTCAATGTTGAGGTTGTTGTTGTATTTGTTGGTGTTTTTCAATTTCGAGGTTGTTGTTGAACTTGTTGGTGTTTTTCAATGTTGAAGTTGTTGTTGAATTTGTTGGTGTTTTTCAATGTTGAGGTTGTTGTTGTTTTTCAATGTTGAAGTTGTTGTTGAATTTGTTGGTGTTTTTCAATGTTGAGGTTGTTGTTGTTTTTCAATGCTGAGGTTGTTGTTGAATTTGTTGGTGTTTTTCAATGTTGAGGTTTTTGTTGAATTTGTTGGTGTTTTTCAATGTTGAGGTTGTTGTTGTTTTTCAATGTTGAGGTTGTTGTTGAATTTGTTGGTGTTTTTTCAATGTTTAGGTTGTTGTTGTTTTTCAATGTTGAGGTTGTTGTTGAATTTGTTGGTCTTTTTCAATGTTGAGGTTGTTGTTGAATTTGTTGGTGTTTTTCAATGTTGAGGTTGTTGTTGTTTTTCAATGTTGAGGTTGTTGTTGAATTTGTTGGTGTTTTTCAATGTTGAGTTTGTTGTTGTTTTTCAATGTTGAGGTTGTTGTTGTTTTTCAATGTTGAGGTTGTTGTTGAATTTGTTGGTGTTTTTCAATGTTGAGGTTGTTGTTGTTTTTCAATGTTGAGGTTGTTGTTGAATTTGTTGGTGTTTTTCAATGTTGAGGTTGTTGTTGAATTTGTTGGTGTTTTTCAATGTTGAGGTTGTTGTTGTTTTTCAATGTTGAGGTTGTTGTTGAATTTGTTGGTGTTTTTCAATGTTGAGGTTGTTGTTGTTTTTCAATGTTGAGGTTGTTGTTGAATTTGTTGGTGTTTTTCAATGTTGATGTTGTTGTTGAATTTGTTGGTGTTTTTCAATGTTGAGGTTGTTGTTTTTCAATGTAGAGGTTGTTGTTGAATTTGCTTGGTGTTTTTCAATGTTGAGTTTGTTGTTGTTTTTCAATGTTGAGGTTGTTGTTGAATTTGTTGGTGTTTTTCAATGTTGAGGTTGGGTTGTTGTTGTTTTTCAATGTTGAGGTTGTTGTTGAATTTGTTGGTGCTTTTCAATGTTGAGGTTGTTGTTGAATTTGTTGGTGTTTTTCAATGTTGAGGTTGTTGTTGTTTTTCAATGTTGAGGTTGTTGTTGAATTTGTTGGTGTTTTTCAATGTGAGTTTGTTGTTGAATTTGTTGGTGTTTTTCAATGTTGAGGTTGTTGTTGAATTTGTTGGTGTTTTTCAATGTTGAGGTTGTTGTTGTTTTTCAATGTTGAGGTTGTTGTTGAATTTGTTGGTGCTTTTCAATGTTGAGGTTGTTGTTGTTTTTCAATGTTCAGGTTGTTGTTGAATTTGTTGCTGCTTTTCAATGTTGAGATTGTTGTTGAATTTCTTGGTGTTTTTCAATGTTGAGGTTGTTGCTGTTTTTCAATGTTGAGGTTGTTGTTGAATTTGTTGGTGTTTTTAAATGTTGAGGTTGTTGTTGAATTTGCTGTTGTTTTGCAATGTTGAGGTGGTTGTTGTTTTTCAATGTTGAGGTTGTTGTTGAATTTGTTGCTGTTTTTCAATTTTGAGGTTGTTGTTGTTTTTCAATGTGAGGTTGTTGTTGTATTTGTTGGTGTTTTTCAATTTCGAGGTTGTTGTTGAATTTGTTGGTGTTTTTCAATGTTGAAGTTGTTGTTGAATTTGTTGGTGTTTTTCAATGTTGAGGTTGTTGTTGTTTTTCAATGTTGAGGTTGTTGTTGAATTTGTTGGTGTTTTTCAATGTTGAGGTTGTTGTTGGTTTTTTCAATGCTGAGGTTGTTGTTGAATTTGTTGGTGTTTTTCAATGTTGAGGTTGTTGTTGAATTTGTTGGTGTTTTTCAATGTTGAGGTTGTTGTTGTTTTTCAATGTTGAGGTTGTTGTTGAATTTGTTGGTGTTTTTCAATGCTTAGGTTGTTGTTGTTTTTCAATGTTGAGGTTGTTGTTGAATTTGTTGGTGTTTTTCAATGTTGAGGTTGTTGTTGAATTTGTTGGTGTTTTTCAATGTTGAGGTTGTTGTTGTTTTTCAATGTTGAGGTTGTTGTTGAATTTGTTGGTGTTTTTCAATGTTGAGTTTGTTGTTGTTTTTCAATGTTGAGGTTGTTGTTGAATTTGTTGGTGTTTGTCAATGTTGAGGTTGTTGTTGTTTTTCAATGTTGAGGTTCTTGTTGAATTTGTTGGTGCTTTTCAATGTTGAGGTTGTTGTTGAATTTGTTGGTGTTTTTCAATGTTGAGGTTGTTGTTGTTTTTCAATGTTGAGGTTGTTGTTGAATTTGTTGGTGTTTTTCAATGTTGAGTTTGTTGTTGAATTTGTTGGTGTTTTTCAATGTTGAGGTTGTTGTTGAATTTGTTGGTGTTTTTCAATGTTGAGATTGTTGTTGAATTTGTTGGTGTTTTTCAATTTCGAGGTTGTTGTTGAATTTGTTAGTGTTTTTCAATGTTGAGGTTGTTGTTGAATTTGTTGGTGTTTTTCAATGTTGAGGTTGTTGTTGAATTTGTTGGTGTTTTTCAATGTTGAGGTTGTTGTTGTTTTTCAATGTTGAGGTTGTTGTTGTATTTGTTGGTGTTTTTCAATTTCGAGGTTGTTGTTGAACTTGTTGGTGTTTTTCAATGCTGAAGTTGTTGTTGAATTTGTTGGTGTTTTTCAATGTTGAGGTTGTTGTTGTTTTTCAATGTTGAAGTAGTTGTTGAATTTGTTGGTGTTTTTCAATGTTGAGGTTGTTGTTGTTTTTCAATGCTGAGGTTGTTATTGAATTTGTTGGTGTTTTTCAATGTTGAGGTTTTTGTTGAATTTGTTGGTGTTTTTCAATGTTGAGGTTGTTGTTGTTTTTCAATGTTGAGGTTGTTGTTGATTTGTTGGTGTTTTTCAATGTTTAGGTTGTTGTTGAATTTGTTGGTGTTTTTCAATGTTGAGATTGTTGTTGAATTTGTTGGTGTTTTTCAATTTCGAGGTTGTTGTTGAATTTGTTAGTGTTTTTCAATGTTGAGGTTGTTGTTGAATTTGTTGGTGTTTTCAATGTTGAGGTTGTTGTTGAATTTGTTGGTGTTTTTCAATGTTGAGGTTGTTGTTGTTTTTCAATGTTGAGGTTGTTGTTGTATTTGTTGGTGTTTTTCAATTTCGAGGTTGTTGTTGAACTTGTTGGTGTTTTTCAATGCTGAAGTTGTTGTTGAATTTGTTGGTGTTTTTCAATGTTGAGGTTGTTGTGGTTTTTCAATGTTGAAGTTGTTGTTGAATTTGTTGGTGTTTTTCAATGTTGAGGTTGTTGTTGTTTTTCAATGCTGAGGTTGTTATTGAATTTGTTGGTGTTTTTCAATGTTGAGGTTGTTGTTGTTTTTCAATGTTGAGGTTGTTGTTGAATTTGTTGGTGTTTTTCAATGTTGAGTTTGTTGTTGTTTTTCAATGTTGAGGTTGTTGTTGAATTTGTTGGTGTTTTTCAATGTTGAGGTTGTTGTTGTTTTTCAATGTTGAGGTTGTTGTTGAATTTGTTGGTGTTTTTCAATGTTGAGTTTGTTGTTGTTTTTCAATGTTGAGGTTGTTGTTGTTTTTCAATGTTGAGGTTGTTGTTGAATTTGTTGGTGTTTTTTCAATGTTGAGGTTGTTGTTGTTTTTCAATGTTGAAGTTGTTGTTGAATTTGTTGGTGTTTTTCAATTTTGAGGTTGTTGTTGTTTTTCAATGCTGAGGTTGTTATTGAATTTGTTGGTGTTTTTCAATGTTGAGGTTTTTGTTGAATTTGTTGGTGTTTTTTCAATGTTGAGGTTGTTGTTGTTTTTCAATGTTGAGGTTGTTGTTGAATTTGTTGGTGTTTTTCAATGTTTAGGTTGTTGTTGTTTTTCAATGTTGAGGTTGTTGTTGAATTTGTTGGTGTTTTTCAATGTTGAGGTTGTTGTTGTTTTTCAATGTTGAGGTTGTTGTTGAATTTGTTGGTGCTGTTCAATGCTGAGATTGTTGTTGAATTTGTTGGTGTTTTTCAATGTTGAGGTTGTTGTTGTTTTTTCAATGTTGAGGTTGTTGTTGAATTTGTTGGTGCTGTTCAATGCTGAGATTGTTGTTGAATTTGTTGGTGTTTTTCAATGTTGAGGTTGTTGTTGTTTTTCAATGTTGAGGTTGCTGTTGAATTTGTTGGTGCTTTTCAATGTTGAGATTGTTGTTGAATTTCTTGGTGTTTTTCAATGTTGCGGTTGTTGTTGTTTTTCAATGTTGAGTTTGTTGTTGAATTTGTTGGTGTTTTTCAATGTTGAGTTTGTTGTTGAATTTGTTGGTGTTTTTCAATTTCGAGGTTGTTGTTGAATTTGTTAGTGTTTTTCAATGTTGAGGTAGTTGTTGAATTTGTTGGTGTTTTTCAATGTTGAGTTGTTGTTGAATTTGTTGGTGTTTTCAATGTTGAGGTTGTTGTTGTTTTTCAATGTTGAGGTTGTTGTTGTATTTGTTGGTGTTTTTCAATTTCGAGGTTGTTGTTGAATTTGTTGGTGTTTTTCAATGTTGAGGTTGTTGTTGTTTTTCAATGTTGAGGTTGTTGTTGAATTTGTTGGTGTTTTTCAATGTAGAGGTTGTTGTTGTTTTTCAATGTTGAGTTTGTTGTTGAATTTGTTGGTGTTTTTCAATGTTGAGGTTGGTTGTTGAATTTGTTGGTGTTTTTCAATGTTGAGGTTGTTGTTGTTTTTCAATGTTGAGGTTGCTGTTGAATTTGTTGGTGCTTTTCAATGTTGAGATTGTTGTTGAATTTCTTGGTGTTTTTCAATGTTGCGGTTGTTGTTGTTTTTCAATGTTGAGTTTGTTGTTGAATTTGTTGGTGTTTTTCAATGTTGAGTTTGTTGTTGAATTTGTTGGTGTTTTTCAATTTCGAGGTTGTTGTTGAATTTGTTAGTGTTTTTCAATGTTGAGGTAGTTGTTGAATTTGTTGGTGTTTTTCAATGTTGAGGTTGTTGTTGAATTTGTTGGTGTTTTTCAATGTTGAGGTTGTTGTTGTTTTTCAATGTTGAGGTTGTTGTTGTATTTGTTGGTGTTTTTCAATTTCGAGGTTGTTGTTGAATTTGTTGGTGTTTTTCAATGTTGAGGTTGTTGTTGTTTTTCAATGTTGAGGTTGTTGTTGAATTTGTTGGTGTTTTTCAATGTAGAGGTTGTTGTTGTTTTTCAATGTTGAGTTTGTTGTTGAATTTGTTGGTGTTTTTCAATGTTGAGGTTGTTGTTGAATTTGTTGGTGTTTTTCAATGTTGAGGTTTTGTTGTTTTTCAATGCTGAGGTTGTTGTTGAATTTGTTGGTGTTTTTCAATGTAGAGGTTGTTGTTGTTTTTCAATGTTGAATTTGTTGTTGAATTTGTTGGTGTTTTTCAATGTTGAGATTGTTGTTGAATTTGTTGGTGTTTTTCAATTTCGAGGTTGTTGTTGAATTTGTTGGTGTTTTTCAATGTTGAGGTTGTTGTTGTTTTTCAATGTTGAGGTTGTTGTTGTATTTGTTGGTGTTTTTCAATTTCGAGGTAGTTGTTGAATTTGTTGGTGTTTTTCAATGTTGAAGTTGTTGTTGAATTTGTTGGTGTTTTTCAATGTTGAGGTTGTTGTTGTTTTTCAATGTTGAAGTTGTTGTTGAATTTGTTGGTGTTTTTCAGTGTTGAGGTTGTTGTTGTTTTTCAATGCTGAGGTTGTTGTTGAATTTGTTGGTGTTTTTCAATGTTGAGGTTTTTGTTGAATTTGTTGGTGTTTTTCAATGTTGAGGTTGTTGTTGTTTTTCAATGTTGAGGTTGTTGTTGAATTTGCTGGTGTTTTTCAATGTTTAGGTTGTTGTTGTTTTTCAATGTTGAGGTTGTTGTTGAATTTGTTGGTGTTTTTCAATGTTGAGGTTGTTGTTGAATTTGTTGGTGTTGTTCAATGTTGAGGTTGTTGTTGTTTTTCAATGTTGAGGTTGTTGTTGAATTTGTTGGTGTTTTTCAATGTTGAGTTTGTTGTTGTTTTTCAATGTTGAGGTTGTTGTTGTTTTTCAATGTTGAAGTTGTTGTTGAATTTGTTGGTGTTTTTCAATGTTGAGGTTGTTGTTGTTTTTCAATGCTGAGGTTGTTATTGAATTTGTTGGTGTTTTTCAATGTTGAGGTTTTTGTTGAATTTGTTGGTGTTTTTCAATGTTGAGGTTGTTGTTGTTTTTCAATGTTGAGGTTGTTGTTGAATTTGTTGGTGTTTTTCAATGTTTAGGTTGTTGTTGTTTTTCAATGTTGAGGTTGTTGTTGAATTTGTTGGTGTTTTTCAATGTTGAGGTTGTTGTTGAATTTGTTGGTGTTTTTCAATGTTGAGGTTGTTGTTGTTTTTCAATGTTGAGGTTGTTGTTGAATTTGTTGGTGTTTTTCAATGTTGAGTTTGTTGTTGTTTTTCAATGTTGAGGTTGTTGTTGTTTTTCAATGTTGAGGTTGTTGTTGAATTTGTTGGTGTTTTTCAATGTTGAGGTTGTTGTTGTTTTTCAATGTTGAGGTTGTTGTTGAATTTGTTGGTGCTGTTCAATGTTGAGATTGTTGTTGAATTTGTTGGTGTTTTTCAATGTTGAGGTTGTTGTTGTTTTTCAATGTTGAGGTTGCTGTTGAATTTGTTGGTGCTTTTCAATGTTGAGATTGTTGTTGAATTTCTTGGTGTTTTTCAATGTTGCGGTTGTTGTTGTTTTTCAATGTTGAGTTTGTTGTTGAATTTGTTGGTGTTTTTCAATGTTGAGTTTGTTGTTGAATTTGTTGGTGTTTTTCAATTTCGAGGTTGTTGTTGAATTTGTTAGTGTTTTTCAATGTTGAGGTAGTTGTTGAATTTGTTGGTGTTTTTCAATGTTGAGGTTGTTGTTGAATTTGTTGGTGTTTTTCAATGTTGAGGTTGTTGTTGTTTTTCAATGTTGAGGTTGTTGTTGTATTTGTTGGTGTTTTTCAATTTCGAGGTTGTTGTTGAATTTCTTGGTGTTTTTCAATGTTCAGGTTGTTTTTGTTTTTCAATGTTGAGGTTGTTGTTGAATTTGTTGGTGTTTTTCAATGTAGAGGTTGTTGTTGTTTTTCAATGTTGAGTTTGTTGTTGAATTTGTTGGTGTTTTTCAATGTTGAGGTTGTTGTTGAATTTGTTGGTGTTTTTCAATGTTGAGGTTGTTGTTGTTTTTCAATGTTGAGGTTGTTGTTGAATTTGTTGGTGTTTTTCAATGTAGAGGTTGTTGTTGTTTTTCAATGTTGAGTTTGTTGTTGAATTTGTTGGTGTTTTTCAATGTTGAGATTGTCGTTGAATTTGTTGGTGTTTTTCAATTTCGAGGTTGTTGTTGAATTTGTTGGTGTTTTTCAATGTTGAGGTTGTTGTTGTTTTTCAATGTTGAGGTTGTTGTTGTATTTGTTGGTGTTTTTCAATTTCGAGGTTGTTGTTGAATTTGTTGGTGTTTTTCAATGTTGAAGTTGTTGTTGAATTTGTTGGTGTTTTTCAATGTTGAGGTTGTTGTTGTTTTTCAATGTTGAAGTTGTTGTTGAATTTGTTGGTGTTTTTCAGTGTTGAGGTTGTTGTTGTTTTTCAATGCTGAGGTTGTTGTTGAATTTGTTGGTGTTTTTCAGTGTTGAGGTTTTTTTTGAATTTGTTGGTGTTTTTCAATGTTGAGGTTGTTGTTGTTTTTCAATGTTGAGGTTGTTGTTGAATTTGTTGGTGTTTTTCAATGTTTAGGTTGTTGTTGTTTTTCAATGTTGAGGTTGTTGTTGAATTTGTTGGTGTTTTTCAATGTTGAGGTTGTTGTTGAATTTGTTGGTGTTGTTCAATGTTGAGGTTGTTGTTGTTTTTCAATGTTGAGGTTGTTGTTGAATTTGTTGGTGTTTTTCAATGTTGAGTTTGTTGTTGTTTTTCAATGTTGAGGTTGTTGTTGTTTTTCAATGTTGAGGTTGTTGTTGAATTTGTTGGTGTTTTTCAATGTTGAGGTTGTTGTTGTTTTTCAATGTTGAGGTTGTTGTTGAATTTATTGGTGCTTTTCAATGTTGAGATTGTTGTTGAATTTGTAGGTGTTTTTCAATGTTGAGGTTGTTGTTGTTTTTCAATGTTGAGTTTGTTGTTGAATTTGTTGGTGTTTTTCAATGTTGAGTTTGTTGTTGAATTTGTTGGTGTTTTTCAATTTCGAGGTTGTTGTTGAATTTGGTAGTGTTTTTCAATGTTGAGGTTGTTGTTGAATTTGTTGGTGTTTTTCAAAGTTGAGGTTGTTGTTGAATTTGTTGGTGTTTTTCAATGTTGAGGTTGTTGTTGTTTTTCAATGTTGAGGTTGTTGTTGTATTTGTTGGCGTTTTTCAATTTCGAGGTTGTTGTTGAATTTGTTCGTGTTTTTCAATGTTGAAGTTGTTGTTGAATTTGTTGGTGTTTTTCAATGTTGAGGTTGTTGTTGTTTTTCAATGTTGAGGTTGTTGTTGAATTTGTTGGTGTTTTTCAATGTTGAGGTTGTTGTTGTTTTTCAAAGCTGAGGTTGTTGTTGAATTTGTTGGTGTTTTTCAATGTTGAGGTTGTTGTTGAATTTGTTGGTGTTTTTCAAAGTTGAGGTTGTTGTTGTTTTTCAATGTTGAGGTTGTTGTTGAATTTGTTGGTGTTTTTCAATGTTGAGGTTGTTGTTGTTTTTCAATGTTGAGGTTGTTGTTGAATTTGTTGGTGTTTTTCAATGTTGAGGTTGTTGTTGAATTTGTTGGTGTTTTTCAATGTTGAGGTTGTTGTTGTTTTTCAATGTTGAGGTTGTTGTTGAATTTGTTGGTGTTTTCAAATGTTGAGTTTGTTGTTGTTTTTCAATGTTGAGGTTGTTGGTGTTTTTCAATGTTGAGGTTGTTGTTGAATTTGTTGTTGTTTTTCAATGTTGAGGTTGTTGTTGTTTTTCAATGTTGAGGTTGTTGTTGAATTTGTTGGTGCTTTTCAATGTTGAGGTTGTTGTTGAAATTGTTGGTGTTTTTCAATGTTGAGGTTGTTGTTGTTTTTCAATGTTGAGGTTGTTGTTGAATTTATTGGTGTTTTTCAATGTTGAGTTTGTTGTTGAATTTGTTGGTGTTTTTCAATTTCGAGGTTGTTGTTGAATTTGTTGGTGTTTTTCAATGTTGAGGTTGTTGTTGAATTTGTTGGTGTTTTTCAATGTTGAGGTTGTTTTTGAATTTGTTGGTGTTTTTCTATGTTGAGGTTGTTGTTGTTTTTCAATGTTGAGGTTGTTGTTGTATTTGTTGGTGTTTTTCAATTTCGAGGTTGTTGTTGAATTTGTTGGTGTTTTTCAATGTTGAAGTTGTTGTTGAATTTGTTGGTGTTTTTCAATGTTGAGGTTGTTGTTGTTTTTCAATGTTGAGGTTGTTGTTGAATTTGTTGGTGTTTTTCAATGTTGAGGTTGTTGTTGTTTTTCAAAGCTGAGGTTGTTGTTGAATTTGTTGGTGTTTTTCAATGTTGAGGTTGTTGTTGAATTTGTTGGTGTTTTTCAATGTTGAGGTTGTTGTTGTTTTTCAATGTTGAGGTTGTTGTTGAATTTGTTGGTGTTTTTCAATGTTGAGGTTGTTGTTGTTTTTCAATGTTGAGGTTGTTGTTGAATTTGTTGGTGTTTTTCAATGTTGAGGTTGTTGTTGAATTTGTTGGTGTTTTTCAATGTTGAGGTTGTTGTTGAAATTGTTGGTGTTTTTCAATGTTGAGGTTGTTGTTGTTTTTCAATGTTGAGGTTGTTGTTGAATTTATTGGTGTTTTTCAATGTTGAGTTTGTTGTTGAATTTGTTGGTGTTTTTCAATTTCGAGGTTGTTGTTGAATTTGTTGGTGTTTTTCAATGTTGAGGTTGTTGTTGAATTTGTTGGTGTTTTTCAATGTTGAGGTTGTTTTTGAATTTGTTGGTGTTTTTCTATGTTGAGGTTGTTGTTGTTTTTCAATGTTGAGGTTGTTGTTGAATTTGTTGGTGTTTTTCAATGTTGAGGTTGTTGTTGTTTTTCAAAGCTGAGGTTGTTGTTGAATTTGTTGGTGTTTTTCAATGTTGAGGTTGTTGTTGAATTTGTTGGTGTTTTTCAATGTTGAGGTTGTTGTTGTTTTTCAATGTTGAGGTTGTTGTTGAATTTGTTGGTGTTTTTCAATGTTGAGGTTGTTGTTGTTTTTCAATGTTGAGGTTGTTGTTGAATTTGTTGGTGTTTTTCAATGTTGAGGTTGTTGTTGAATTTGTTGGTGTTTTTCAATGTTGAGGTTGTTGTTGAAATTGTTGGTGTTTTTCAATGTTGAGGTTGTTGTTGTTTTTCAATGTTGAGGTTGTTGTTGAATTTATTGGTGTTTTTCAATGTTGAGTTTGTTGTTGAATTTGTTGGTGTTTTTCAATTTCGAGGTTGTTGTTGAATTTGTTGGTGTTTTTCAATGTTGAGGTTGTTGTTGAATTTGTTGGTGTTTTTCAATGTTGAGGTTGTTTTTGAATTTGTTGGTGTTTTTCTATGTTGAGGTTGTTGTTGTTTTTCAATGTTGAGGTTGTTGTTGTATTTGTTGGTGTTTTTCAATTTCGAGGTTGTTGTTGAATTTGTTGGTGTTTTTCAATGTTGAAGTTGTTGTTGAATTTGTTGGTGTTTTTCAATGTTGAGGTTGTTGTTGTTTTTCAATGTTGAGGTTGTTGTTGAATTTGTTGGTGTTTTTCAATGTTGAGGTTGTTGTTGTTTTTCAAAGCTGAGGTTGTTGTTGAATTTGTTGGTGTTTTTCAATGTTGAGGTTGTTGTTGAATTTGTTGGTGTTTTTCAATGTTGAGGTTGTTGTTGTTTTTCAATGTTGAGGTTGTTGTTGAATTTGTTGGTGTTTTTCAATGTTGAGGTTGTTGTTGTTTTTCAATGTTGAGGTTGTTGTTGAATTTGTTGGTGTTTTTCAATGTTGAGGTTGTTGTTGAATTTGTTGGTGTTTTTCAATGTTGAGGTTGTTGCTGTTTTTCAATGTTGAGGTTGTTGTTGAATTTGTTGGTGTTTTTCAATGTTGAGTTTGTTGTTGTTTTTCAATGTTGAGGTTGTTGGTGTTTTTCAATGTTGAGGTTGTTGTTGAATTTGTTGTTGTTTTTCAATGTTGAGGTTGTTGTTGTTTTTCAATGTTGAGGTTGTTGTTGAATTTGTTGGTGCTTTTCAATGTTGAGGTTGTTGTTGAAATTGTTGGTGTTTTTCAATGTTGAGGTTGTTGTTGTTCTTCAATGTTGAGGTTGTTGTTGAATTTATTGGTGTTTTTCAATGTTGAGTTTGTTGTTGAATTTGTTGGTGTTTTTCAATTTCGAGGTTGTTGTTGAATTTGTTGGTGTTTTTCAATGTTGAGGTTGTTGTTGAATTTGTTGGTGTTTTTCAATGTTGAGGTTGTTTTTGAATTTGTTGGTGTTTTTCTATGTTGAGGTTGTTGTTGTTTTTCAATGTTGAGGTTGTTGTTGAATTTGTTGGTGTTTTTCAATGTTTAGTTTGTTGTTGTTTTTCAATGCTGAGGTTGTTGTTGAATTTGTTGGTGTTTTTCAATGTTGAGGTTGTTGTTGTTTTTCAATGTTGAGGTTGCTGTTGAATTTGTTGGTGTTTTTCAATGTTGAGGTTGTTGTTGTTTTTCAATGTTGAGGTTGTTGTTGAATTTGTTGGTGTTTTTCAATGTTGAGGTTGTTGTTGAATTTGTTGGTGTTTTTCAATGTTGAGGTTGTTGTTGTTTTTCAATGTTGAGGTTGTTGTTGAATTTGTTGGTGTTTTTCAATGTTGAGTTTGTTGTTGTTTTTCAATGTTGAGGTTGTTGTTGTTTTTCAATGTTGAGGTTGTTGTTGTTTTTCAATGTTGAGGTTGTTGTTGAATTTGTTGGTGTTCTTCAATGTTGAGTTTGTTGTTGTTTTTCAATGTTGAGGTTGTTGTTGTTTTTCAATGTTGAGGTTGTTGTTGAATTTGTGGGTGTTTTTCAATGTTGAGGTTGTTGTTGTTTTTCAATGTTGAGGTTGTTGTTGAATTTGTTGGTGCTGTTCAATGTTGAGATTGTTGTTGAATTTGTTGGTGTTTTTCAATGTTGAGGTTGTTGTTGTTTTTCAATGTTGAGGTTGTTGTTGAATTTGTTGGTGCTTTTCAATGTTGAGATTGTTGTTGAATTTCTTGCTGTTTTTCAATGTTGCGGTTGTTGTTGTTTTTCAATGTTGAGTTTGTTGTTGAATTTGTTGGTGTTTTTCAATGTTGAGTTTGTTGTTGAATTTGTTGGTGTTTTTCAATTTCGAGGTTGTTGTTGAATTTGTTAGTGTTTTTCAATGTTGAGGTAGTTGTTGAATTTGTTGGTGTTTTTCAATGTTGAGGTTGTTGTTGAATTTGTTGGTGTTTTTCAATGTTGAGGTTGTTGTTGTTTTTCAATGTTGAGGTTGTTGTTGTATTTGTTGGTGTTTTTCAATTTCGAGGTTGTTGTTGAATTTGTTGGTGTTTTTCAATGTTGAGGTTGTTGTTGTTTTTCAATGTTGAGGTTGTTGTTGAATTTGTTGGTGTTTTTCAATGTAGAGGTTGTTGTTGTTTTTCAATGTTGAGTTTGTTGTTGAATTTGTTGGTGTTTTTCAATGTTGAGGTTGTTGTTGAATTTGTTGGTGTTTTTCAATGTTGAGGTTGTTGTTGTTTTTCAATGTTGAGGTTGTTGTTGAATTTGCTGGTGTTTTTCAATGTAGAGGTTGTTGTTGTTTTTCAATGTTGAGTTTGTTGTTGAATTTGTTGGTGTTTTTCGATGTTGAGATTATTGTTGAATTTGTTGGTGTTTTTCAATTTCGAGGTTGTTGTTGAATTTGTTAGTGTTTTTCAATGTTGAGGTTGTTGTTGAATTTGTTGGTGTTTTTCAATGTTGAGGTTGTTGTTGAATTTGTTGGTGTTTTTCAATGTTGAGGTTGTTGTTGTTTTTCAATGTTGAGGTTGTTGTTGTATTTGTTGGTGTTTTTCAATTTCGAGGTTGTTGTTGAATTTGTTGGTGTTTTTCAATGTTGAAGTTGTTGTTGAATTTGTTGGTGTTTTTCAATGTTGAGGTTGTTGTTGTTTTTCAATGTTGAAGTTGTTGTTGAATTTGTTGGTGTTTTTCAGTGTTGAGGTTGTTGTTGTTTTTCAATGCTGAGGTTGTTGTTGAATTTGTTGGTGTTTTTCAATGTTGAGGTTTTTGTTGAATTTGTTGGTGTTTTTCAATGTTGAGGTTGTTGTTGTTTTTCAATGTTGAGGTTGTTGTTGAATTTGTTGGTGTTTTTCAATGTTTAGGTTGTTGTTGTTTTTCAATGTTGAGGTTGTTGTTGAATTTGTTGGTGTTTTTCAATGTTGAGGTTGTTGTTGAATTTGTTGGTGTTTTTCAATGTTGAGGTTGTTGTTGTTTTTCAATGTTGAGGTTGTTGTTGAATTTGTTGGTGTTTTTCAATGTTGAGTTTGTTGTTGTTTTTCAATGTTGAGGTTGTTGTTGTTTTTCAATGTTGAGGTTGTTGTTGAATTTGTTGGTGTTTTTCAATGTTGAGGTTGTTGTTGTTTTTCAATGTTGAGGTTGTTGTTGAATTTGTTGGTGCTTTTCAATGTTGAGATTGTTGTTGAATTTGTTGGTGTTTTTCAATGTTGAGGTTGTTGTTGTTTTTCAATGTTGAGTTTGTTGTTGAATTTGTTGGTGTTTTTCAATGTTGAGTTTGTTGTTGAATTTGTTGGTGTTTTTCAATTTCGAGGTTGTTGTTGAATTTGGTAGTGTTTTTCAATGTTGAGGTTGTTGTTGAATTTGTTGGTGTTTTTCAATGTTGAGGTTGTTGTTGAATTTGTTGGTGTTTTTCAATGTTGAGGTTGTTGTTGTTTTTCAATGTTGAGGTTGTTGTTGTATTTGTTGGTGTTTTTCAATTTCGAGGTTGTTGTTGAATTTGTTGGTGTTTTTCAATGTTGAAGTTGCTGTTGAATTTGTTGGTGTTTTTCAATGTTGAGGTTGTTGTTGTTTTTCAATGTTGAGGTTGTTGTTGAATTTGTTGGTGTTTTTCAATGTTGAGGTTGTTGTTGTTTTTCAAAGCTGAGGTTGTTGTTGAATTTGTTGGTGTTTTTCAATGTTGAGGTTGTTGTTGAATTTGTTGGTGTTTTTCAATGTTGAGGTTGTTGTTGTTTTTCAATGTTGAGGTTGTTGTTGAATTTGTTGGTGTTTTTCAATGTTGAGGTTGTTGTTGTTTTTCAATGTTGAGGTTGTTGTTGAATTTGTTGGTGTTTTTCAATGTTGAGGTTGTTGTTGAATTTGTTGGTGTTTTTCAATGTTGAGGTTGTTGTTGTTTTTCAATGTTGAGGTTGTTGTTGAATTTGTTGGTGTTTTTCAATGTTGAGTTTGTTGTTGTTTTTCAATGTTGAGGTTGTTGGTGTTTTTCAATGTTGAGGTTGTTGTTGAATTTGTTGTTGTTTTTCAATGTTGAGGTTGTTGTTGTTTTTCAATGTTGAGGTTGTTGTTGAATTTGTTGGTGCTTTTCAATGTTGAGGTTGTTGTTGAAATTGTTGGTGTTTTTCAATGTTGAGGTTGTTGTTGTTTTTCAATGTTGAGGTTGTTGTTGAATTTATTGGTGTTTTTCAATGTTGAGTTTGTTGTTGAATTTGTTGGTGTTTTTCAATTTCGAGGTTGTTGTTGAATTTGTTGGTGTTTTTCAATGTTGAGGTTGTTGTTGAATTTGTTGGTGTTTTTCAATGTTGAGGTTGTTTTTGAATTTGTTGGTGTTTTTCTATGTTGAGGTTGTTGTTGTTTTTCAATGTTGAGGTTGTTGTTGAATTTGTTGGTGTTTTTCAATGTTTAGTTTGTTGTTGTTTTTCAATGCTGAGGTTGTTGTTGAATTTGTTGGTGTTTTTCAATGTTGAGGTTGTTGTTGTTTTTCAATGTTGAGGTTGCTGTTGAATTTGTTGGTGTTTTTCAATGTTGAGGTTGTTGTTGTTTTTCAATGTTGAAGTTGTTGTTGAATTTGTTGGTGTTTTTCAATGTTGAGGTTGTTGTTTTTCAATGCTGAGGTTGTTGTTGAATTTGTTGGTGTTTTTCAATGTTGAGTTTTTTGTTGAATTTGTTGGTGTTTTTCAATGTTGAGGTTGTTGTTGTTTTTCAATGTTGAGGTTGTTGTTGAATTTGTTGGTGTTTTTCAATGTTTAGGTTGTTGTTGTTTTTCAATGTTGAGGTTGTTGTTGAATTTGTTGGTGTTTTTCAATGTTGAGGTTGTTGTTGCATTTGTTGGTGTTTTTCAATGTTGAGGTTGTTGTTGTTTTTCAATGTTGAGGTTGTTGTTGAATTTGTTGGTGTTTTTCAATGTTGAGTTTGTTGTTGTTTTTCAATGTTGAGGTTGTTGTTGTTTTTCAATGTTGAGGTTGTTGTTGAATTTGTTGGTGTTTTTCAATGTTGAGTTGTTGGTGTTTTTCAATGTTGAGTTTGTTGTTGAATTTGTTGTTGTTTTTCAATTTCGAGGTTGTTGTTGAATTTGTTAGTGTTTTTCAATGTTGAGGTTGTTGTTGAATTTGTTGGTGTTTTTCAATGTTGAGGTTGTTGTTGAATTTGTTGGTGTTTTTCAATGTTGAGGTTGTTGTTGTTTTTCAATGTTGAGGTTGTTGTTGTATTTGTTGGTGTTTTTCAATTTCGAGGTTGTTGTTGAATTTGTTGGTGTTTTTCAATGTTGAAGTTGTTGTTGAATTTGTTGGTGTTTTTCAATGTTGAGGTTGTTGTTGTTTTTCAATGTTGAGGTTGTTGTTGAATTTGTTGGTGTTTTTCAATGTTGAGGTTGTTGTTGTTTTTCAATGCTGAGGTTGTTGTTGAATTTGTTGGTGTTTTTCAATGTTGAGGTTGTTGTTGAATTTGTTGGTGTTTTTCAATGTTGAGGTTGTTGTTGTTTTTCAATGTTGAGGTTGTTGTTGAATTTGTTGGTGTTTTTCAATGTTGAGGTTGTTGTTGTTTTTCAATGTTGAGGTTGTTGTTGAATTTGTTGGTGTTTTTCAATGTTGAGGTTGTTGTTGAATTTGTTGGTGTTTTTCAATGTTGAGGTTGTTGTTGTTTTTCAATGTTGAGGTTGTTGTTGAATTTGTTGGTGTTTTTCAATGTTGAGTTTGTTGTTGTTTTTCAATGTTGAGGTTGTTGTTGTTTTTCAATGTTGAGTTTGTTGTTGAATTTGTTGTTGTTTTTCAATGTTGAGGTTGTTGTTGTTTTTCAATGTTGAGGTTGTTGTTGAATTTGTTGGTGCTTTTCAATGTTGAGGTTGTTGTTGAAATTGTTGGTGTTTTTCAATGTTGAGGTTGTTGCTGTTTTTCAATGTTGAGGTTGTTGTTGAATTTATTGGTGTTTTTCAATGTTGAGTTTGTTGTTGAATTTGTTGGTGTTTTTCAATTTCGAGGTTGTTGTTGAATTTGTTGTTGTTTTTCAATGTTGAGGTTGTTGTTGAATTTGTTGGTGTTTTTCAATGTTGAGGTTGTTTTTGAATTTGTTGGTGTTTTTCTATGTTGAGGTTGTTGTTGTTTTTCAATGTTGAGGTTGTTGTTGAATTTGTTGGTGTTTTTCAATGTTTAGTTTGTTGTTGTTTTTCAATGCTGAGGTTGTTGTTGAATTTGTTGGTGTTTTTCAATGTTGAGGTTGTTGTTGTTTTTCAATGTTGAGGTTGCTGTTGAATTTGTTGGTGTTTTTCAATTTTGAGGTTGTTGGTGTTTTTCAATGTTCAGGTTGTTGTTGAATTTGTTGGTGTTTTTCAATGTTGAGGTTGTTGTTGAATTTGTTGGTGTTTTTCAATGTTGAGGTTGTTGTTGTTATTCAATGCTGAGGTTGTTGTTGAATTTGTTGGTGTTTTTCAATGTTGAGGTTTTTGTTGAATTTGGTGGTGTTTTTCAATGTTGAGGTTGTTGTTGTTTTTCAATGTTGAGGTTGTTGTTGAATTTGTTGGTGTTTTTCAATGTTTAGGTTGTTGTTGTTTTTCAATGTTGAGGTTGTTGTTGAATTTGTTGGTGTTTTTCAATGTTGAGGTTGTTGTTGAATTTGTTGGTGTTTTTCAATGTTGAGGTTGTTGTTGTTTTTCAATGTTGAGGTTGTTGTTGAATTTGTTGGTGTTTTTCAATGTTGAGTTTGTTGTTGTTTTTCAATGTTGAGGTTGTTGTTGTTTTTCAATGTTGAGGTTGTTGTTGAATTTGTTGGTGTTTTTCAATGTTGAGGTTGTTGTTGTTTTTCAATGTTGAGGTTGTTGTTGAATTTGTTGGTGCTTTTCAATGTTGAGATTGTTGTTGAATTTGTTGGTGTTTTTCAATGTTGAGGTTGTTGTTGTTTTTCAATGTTGAGTTTGTTGTTGAATTTGTTGGTGTTCTTCAATGTTGAGTTTGTTGTTGAATTTGTTGGTGTTTTTCAATATCGAGGTTGTTGTTGAATTTGTTAGTGTTTTTCAATGTTGAGGTTGTTGTTGAATTTGTTGGTGTTTTTCAATGTTGAGGTTGTTGTTGAATTTGTTGGTGTTTTTCAATGTTGAGGTTGTTGTTGTTTTTCAATGCTGAGGTTGTTGTTGTATTTGTTGGTGTCTTTCAATTTCGAGGTTGTTGTTGAATTTGTTGGTGTTTTTCAATGTTGAAGTTGTTGTTGAATTTGTTGGTGTTTTTCAATGTTGAGGTTGTTGTTGTTTTTCAATGTTGAGGTTGTTGTTGAATTTGTTGGTGTTTTTCAATGTTGAGGTTGTTGTTGTTTTTCAATGCTGGGGTTGTTGTTGAATTTGTTGGTGTTTTTCAATGTTGAGGTTGTTGTTGAATTTGTTGGTGTTTTTCAATGTTGAGGTTGTTGTTGTTATTCAATGCTGAGGTTGTTGTTGAATTTGTTGGTGTTTTTCAATGTTGAGGTTTTTGTTGAATTTGTTGGTGTTTTTCAATGTTGAGGTTGTTGTTGTTTTTCAATGTTGAGGTTGTTGTTGAATTTGTTGGTGTTTTTCAATGTTTAGGTTGTTGTTGTTTTTCAATGTTGAGGTTGTTGTTGAATTTGTTGGTGTTTTTCAATGTTGAGGTTGTTGTTGAATTTGTTGGTGTTTTTCAATGTTGAGGTTGTTGTTGTTTTTCAATGTTGAGGTTGTTCTTGAATTTGTTGGTGTTTTTCAATGTTGAGTTTGTTGTTGTTTTTCAATGTTGAGGTTGTTGTTGTTTTTCAATGTTGAGGTTGTTGTTGAATTTGTTGGTGTTTTTCAATGTTGAGGTTGTTGTTGTTTTTCAATGTTGAGGTTGTTGTTGAATTTGTTGGTGCTTTTCAATGTTGAGTTTGTAGTTGAATTTGTTGGTGTTTTTCAATGTTGAGTTTGTTGTTGAATTTGTTGGTGTTTTTCAATTTCGAGGTTGTTGTTGAATTTGTTAGTGTTTTTCAATGTTGAGGTTGTTGTTGAATTTGTTGGTGTTTTTCAATGTTGAGGTTGTTGTTGAATTTGTTGGTGTTTTTCAATGTTGAGGTTGTTGTTGTTTTTCAATGTTGAGGTTGTTGTTGTATTTGTTGGTGTTTTTCAATTTCGAGGTTGTTGTTGAATTTGTTGGTGTTTTTCAATGTTGAAGTTGTTGTTGAATTTGTTGGTGTTTTTCAATGTTGAGGTTGTTGTTGTTTTTCAATGTTGAGGTTGTTGTTGAATTTGTTGGTGTTTTTCAATGTTGAGGTTGTTGTTGTTTTTCAATGCTGGGGTTGTTGTTGAATTTGTTGGTGTTTTTCAATGTTGAGGTTGTTGTTGAATTTGTTGGTGTTTTTCAATGTTGAGGTTGTTGTTGTTTTTCAATGTTGAGGTTGTTGTTGAATTTGTTGGTGTTTTTCAATGTTGAGGTTGTTGTTGTTTTTCAATGTTGAGGTTGTTGTTGAATTTGTTGGTGTTTTTCAATGTTGAGGTTGTTGTTGAATTTGTTGGTGTTTTTCAATGTTGAGGTTGTTGTTGTTTTTCAATGTTGAGGTTGTTGTTGAATTTGTTGGTGTTTTTCAATGTTGAGGTTGTTGTTGTTTTTCAATGTTGAGGTTGTTGTTGTTTTTCAATGTTGAGGTTGTTGTTGAATTTGTTGTTGTTCTTCAATGTTGAGGTTGTTGTTGTTTTTCAATGTTAAGGCTGTTGTTGAATTTGTTGGTGCTTTTCAATGTTGAGGTTGTTGTTGAAATTGTTGGTGTTTTTCAATGTTGAGGTTGTTGTTGTTTTTCAATGTTGAGGTTGTTGTTGAATTTTTTGGTGTTTTTCAATGTTGAGTTTGTTGTTGAATTTGTTGGTGTTTTTCAATGTTGAGGTTGTTGTTGAATTTGTTGGTGTTTTTCAATGTTGAGGTTGTTGTTGAATTTGTTGGTGTTTTTCAATGTTGAGGTTGTTTTTGAATTTGTTGGTGTTTTTCTATGTTGAGGTTGTTGTTGTTTTTCAATGTTGAGGTTGTTGTTGAATTTGTTGGTGTTTTTCAATGTTGAAGTTGTTGTTGTTTTTCAATGCTGAGGTTGTTGTTGAATTTGTTGGTGTTTTTCAATGTTGAGGTTGTTGTTGTTTTTCAATGTTGAGGTTGCTGTTGAATTTGTTGGTGTTTTTCAATGTTGAGGTTGTTGTTGTTTTTCAATGTTGAGGTTGTTGTTGAATTTGTTGGTGTTTTTCAATGTTGAGGTTGTTGTTGTTTTTCAATGTTGAGGTTGTTGTTGAATTTGTTGGTGCTTTTCAATGTTGAGATTGTTGTTGAATTTGTTGGTGTTTTTCAATGTTGAGGTTTTTGTTGTTTTTCAATGTTGAGTTTGTTGTTGAATTTGTTGGTGTTTTTCAATGTTGAGTTTGTTGTTGAATTTGTTGGTGTTTTTCAATTTCGAGGTTGTTGTTGAATTTGTTAGTGTTTTTCAATGTTGAGGTTGTTGTTGAATTTGTTGGTGTTTTTCAATGTTGAGGTTGTTGTTGAATTTGTTGGTGCTTTTCAATGTTGAGGTTGTTGTTGTTTTTCAATGTTGAGGTTGTTGTTGTATTTGTTGGTGTTTTTCAATTTCGAGGTTGTTGTTGAATTTGTTGGTGTTTTTCAATGTTGAAGTTGTTGTTGAATTTGTTGGTGTTTTTCAATGTTGAGGTTGTTGTTGTTTTTCAATGTTGAGGTTGTTGTTGAATTTGTTGGTGTTTTTCAATGTTGAGGTTGTTGTTGTTTTTCAATGCTGGGGTTGTTGTTGAATTTGTTGGTGTTTTTCAATGTTGAGGTTGTTGTTGAATTTGTTGGTGTTTTTCAATGTTGAGGTTGTTGTTGTTTTTCAATGTTGAGGTTGTTGTTGAATTTGTTGGTGTTTTTCAATGTTGAGGTTGTTGTTGTTTTTCAATGTTGAGGTTGTTGTTGAATTTGTTGGTGTTTTTCAATGTTGAGGTTGTTGTTGAATTTGTTGGTGTTTTTCAATGTTGAGGTTGTTGTTGTTTTTCAATGTTGAGGTTGTTGTTGAATTTGTTGGTGTTTTTCAATGTTGAGTTTGTTGTTGTTTTTCAATGTTGAGGTTGTTGTTGTTTTTCAATGTTGAGGTTGTTGTTGAATTTGTTGTTGTTCTTCAATGTTGAGGTTGTTGTTGTTTTTCAATGTTAAGGTTGTTGTTGAATTTGTTGGTGCTTTTCAATGTTGAGGTTGTTGTTGAAATTGTTGGTGTTTTTCAATGTTGAGGTTGTTGTTGTTTTTCAATGTTGAGGTTGTTGTTGAATTTATTGGTGTTTTTCAATGTTGAGTTTGTTGTTGAATTTGTTGGTGTTTTTCAATGTTGAGGTTGTTGTTGAATTTGTTGGTGTTTTTCAATGTTGAGGTTGTTGTTGAATTTGTTGGTGTTTTTCAATGTTGAGGTTGTTTTTGAATTTGTTGGTGTTTTTCTATGTTGAATTTGTTGGTGTTTTTCAATGTTTAGTTTGTTGTTGTTTTTCAATGCTGAGGTTGTTGTTGAATTTGTTGGTGTTTTTCAATGTTGAGGTTGTTGTTGTTTTTCAATGTTGAGTTTGCTGTTGAATTTGTTGGTGTTTTTCAATGTTGAGGTTGTTGGTGTTTTTCAATGTTCAGGTTGTTGTTGAATTTCTTGGTGTTTTTCAATGTTGAGGTTGTTGTTGAATTTGTTGGTGTTTTTCAATGTTGAGGTTGTTGTTGTTTTTCAATGCTGAGGTTGTTGTTGTATTTGTTGGTGTCTTTCAATTTCGAGGTTGTTGTTGAATTTGTTGGTGTTTTTCAATGTTGAAGTTGTTGTTGAATTTGTTGGTGTTTTTCAATGTTGAGGTTGTTGTTGTTTTTCAATGTTGAGGTTGTTGTTGAATTTGTTGGTGTTTTTCAATGTTGAGGTTGTTGTTGTTTTTCAATGCTGGGGTTGTTGTTGAATTTGTTGGTGTTTTTCAATGTTGAGGTTGTTGTTGAATTTGTTGGTGTTTTTCAATGTTGAGGTTGTTGTTGTTATTCAATGCTGAGGTTGTTGTTGAATTTGTTGGTGTTTTTCAATGTTGAGGTTTTTGTTGAATTTGTTGGTGTTTTTCAATGTTGAGGTTGTTGTTGTTTTTCAATGTTGAGGTTGTTGTTGAATTTGTTGGTGTTTTTCAATGTTTAGGTTGTTGTTTTTCAATGTTGAGGTTGTTGTTGAATTTGTTGGTGTTTTTCAATGTTGAGGTTGTTGTTGAATTTGTTGGTGTTTTTCAATGTTGAGGTTGTTGTTGTTTTTCAATGTTGAGGTTGTTCTTGAATTTGTTGGTGTTTTTCAATGTTGAGTTTGTTGTTGTTTTTCAATGTTGAGGTTGTTGTTGTTTTTCAATGTTGAGGTTGTTGTTGAATTTGTTGGTGTTTTTCAATGTTGAGGTTGTTGTTGTTTTTCAATGTTGAGGTTGTTGTTGAATTTGTTGGTGCTTTTCAATGTTGAGTTTGTTGTTGAATTTGTTGGTGTTTTTCAATGTTGAGTTTGTTGTTGAATTTGTTGGTGTTTTTCAATTTCGAGGTTGTTGTTGAATTTGTTAGTGTTTTTCAATGTTGAGGTTGTTGTTGAATTTGTTGGTGTTTTTCAATGTTGAGGTTGTTGTTGAATTTGTTGGTGTTTTTCAATGTTGATGTTGTTGTTGTTTTTCAATGTTGAGGTTGTTGTTGTATTTGTTGGTGTTTTTCAATTTCGAGGTTGTTGTTGAATTTGTTGGTGTTTTTCAATGTTGAAGTTGTTGTTGAATTTGTTGGTGTTTTTCAATGTTGAGGTTGTTGTTGTTTTTCAATGTTGAGGTTGTTGTTGAATTTGTTGGTGTTTTTCAATGTTGAGGTTGTTGTTGTTTTTCAATGCTGGGGTTGTTGTTGAATTTGTTGGTGTTTTTCAATGTTGAGGTTGTTGTTGAATTTGTTGGTGTTTTTCAATGTTGAGGTTGTTGTTGTTTTTCAATGTTGAGGTTGTTGTTGAATTTGTTGGTGTTTTTCAATGTTGAGGTTGTTGTTGTTTTTCAATGTTGAGGTTGTTGTTGAATTTGTTGGTGTTTTTCAATGTTGAGGTTGTTGTTGAATTTGTTGGTGTTTTTCAATGTTGAGGTTGTTGTTGTTTTTCAATGTTGAGGTTGTTGTTGAATTTGTTGGTGTTTTTCAATGTTGAGGTTGTTGTTGTTTTTCAATGTTGAGGTTGTTGTTGTTTTTCAATGTTGAGGTTGTTGTTGAATTTGTTGTTGTTCTTCAATGTTGAGGTTGTTGTTGTTTTTCAATGTTAAGGCTGTTGTTGAATTTGTTGGTGCTTTTCAATGTTGAGGTTGTTGTTGAAATTGTTGGCGTTTTTCAATGTTGAGGTTGTTGTTGTTTTTCAATGTTGAGGTTGTTGTTGAATTTTTTGGTGTTTTTCAATGTTGAGTTTGTTGTTGAATTTGTTGGTGTTTTTCAATGTTGAGGTTGTTGTTGAATTTGTTGGTGTTTTTCAATGTTGAGGTTGTTGTTGAATTTGTTGGTGTTTTTCAATGTTGAGGTTGTTTTTGAATTTGTTGGTGTTTTTCTATGTTGAGGTTGTTGTTGTTTTTCAATGTTGAGGTTGTTGTTGAATTTGTTGGTGTTTTTCAATGTTGAAGTTGTTGTTGTTTTTCAATGCTGAGGTTGTTGTTGAATTTGTTGGTGTTTTTCAATGTTGAGGTTGTTGTTGTTTTTCAATGTTGAGGTTGCTGTTGAATTTGTTGGTGTTTTTCAATGTTGAGGTTGTTGTTGTTTTTCAATGTTGAGGTTGTTGTTGAATTTGTTGGTGTTTTTCAATGTTGAGGTTGTTGTTGTTTTTCAATGTTGAGGTTGTTGTTGAATTTGTTGGTGCTTTTCAATGTTGAGATTGTTGTTGAATTTGTTGGTGTTTTTCAATGTTGAGGTTTTTGTTGTTTTTCAATGTTGAGTTTGTTGTTGAATTTGTTGGTGTTTTTCAATGTTGAGTTTGTTGTTGAATTTGTTGGTGTTTTTCAATTTCGAGGTTGTTGTTGAATTTGTTAGTGTTTTTCAATGTTGAGGTTGTTGTTGAATTTGTTGGTGTTTTTCAATGTTGAGGTTGTTGTTGAATTTGTTGGTGTTTTTCAATGTTGAGGTTGTTGTTGTTTTTCAATGTTGAGGTTGTTGTTGTATTTGTTGGTGTTTTTCAATTTCGAGGTTGTTGTTGAATTTGTTGGTGTTTTTCAATGTTGAAGTTGTTGTTGAATTTGTTGGTGTTTTTCAATGTTGAGGTTGTTGTTGTTTTTCAATGTTGAGGTTGTTGTTGAATTTGTTGGTGTTTTTCAATGTTGAGGTTGTTGTTGTTTTTCAATGCTGGGGTTGTTGTTGAATTTGTTGGTGTTTTTCAATGTTGAGGTTGTTGTTGAATTTGTTGGTGTTTTTCAATGTTGAGGTTGTTGTTGTTTTTCAATGTTGAGGTTGTTGTTGAATTTGTTGGTGTTTTTCAATGTTGAGGTTGTTGTTGTTTTTCAATGTTGAGGTTGTTGTTGAATTTGTTGGTGTTTTTCAATGTTGAGGTTGTTGTTGAATTTGTTGGTGTTTTTCAATGTTGAGGTTGTTGTTGTTTTTCAATGTTGAGGTTGTTGTTGAATTTGTTGGTGTTTTTCAATGTTGAGTTTGTTGTTGTTTTTCAATGTTGAGGTTGTTGTTGTTTTTCAATGTTGAGGTTGTTGTTGAATTTGTTGTTGTTCTTCAATGTTGAGGTTGTTGTTGTTTTTCAATGTTAAGGTTGTTGTTGAATTTCTTGGTGCTTTTCAATGTTGAGGTTGTTGTTGAAATTGTTGGTGTTTTTCAATGTTGAGGTTGTTGTTGTTTTTCAATGTTGAGGTTGTTGTTGAATTTATTGGTGTTTTTCAATGTTGAGTTTGTTGTTGAATTTGTTGGTGTTTTTCAATGTTGAGGTTGTTGTTGAATTTGTTGGTGTTTTTCAATGTTGAGGTTGTTGTTGAATTTGTTGGTGTTTTTCAATGTTGAGGTTGTTTTTGAATTTGTTGGTGTTTTTCTATGTTGAATTTGTTGGTGTTTTTCAATGTTTAGTTTGTTGTTGTTTTTCAATGCTGAGGTTGTTGTTGAATTTGTTGGTGTTTTTCAATGTTGAGGTTGTTGTTGTTTTTCAATGTTGAGTTTGCTGTTGAATTTGTTGGTGTTTTTCAATGTTGAGGTTGTTGGTGTTTTTCAATGTTCAGGTTGTTGTTGAATTTCTTGGTGTTTTTCAATGTTGAGGTTGTTGTTGAATTTGTTGGTGTTTTTCAATGTTGAGGTTGTTGTTGTTTTTCAATGTTGAGGTTGTTGTTGAGTTTGTTGGTGTTTTTCAATGTTGAGGTTCTTGTTGAATTTGTTGGTGTTTTTCAATGTTGAGGTTGTTGTTGAATTTGTTGGTGTTTTTCAATGCTGAGGTTGTTGTTGTTTTTAAATGTTGGGGTTGTTGTTGAATTTGTTGGTGTTTTTCAATTTTGAGGATGTTTTTGTTTTTCAATGTTGAGGTTGTTGTTGAATTTGTTGGTGTTTTTCCATGATGAGGTTGTTGTTGTTTTTCAAAGATGAGGTTGTTGTTGAATTTGTTGGTGTTTTTCAATGTCGGGGTTGTTGTTGAATTTGTTGGTGTTTTTCTATGTTGAATTTTTTGTTGAATTTGTTGGTGTTTTTCAATGTTGAGGTTGTTGTTTTTCAATGTTGAGGTTGTTGTTGAATTTGTTGGCGTTTTTAAATGTTGAGGTTGTTGTTGAATTTGTTGGTGTTTTCAATGTTGAGGTTTTTGTTGAATTTGTTGGTGTTTTTCAATGTTGAGGTTGTTGTTGTTTTTCAATGTTCAGGTTGTTGTTGAATTTGATGGTGTTTTTCAATGTCGACGTTGTTGTTGAATTTGTTGGTGTTTTTCAATGTTGAAGTTGTTGTTGAATTTGTTGGTGTTTTTCAATGTTGAGGTTGTTGCTGTTTTTCAATGTTGAGGTTGTTGGTGAATTTGTTCGTGTTTTTCAATGTTGAGATTGTTGTTGTTTTTCAATGTTGCGGTTGTTGTTGAAATTGTTGGTGTTTTTAAATGTTGAGGTTGCTGTTGAATTTGTTGGTGTTTTTCAATGTTGAGGTTGTTGTTGTTTTTCAATTTTGAGGTTGTTGTTGAATTTGTTTTTGTTTTTCAATGTTGAGGTTGTTGTTGAATTTGTTGGTGTTTTTCAATTTCGAGGTTGTTGTTGAATTTGTTGGTGTTTTTCAATGTTGAAGTTGTTGTTGAATTTGTTGGTGTTTTTCAATGTTGAGGTTGTTGTTGTTTTTCAATGTTGAGGTTGTTGTTGAATTTGTTGGTGTTTTTCAATGTTGAGGTTGTTGTTGTTTTTCAATGCTGAGGTTGTTGTTGAATTTGTTGGTGTTTTTCAATGCTGAGGTTGTAGTTGAATTTGTTGGTGTTTTTCAATGTTGAGGTTGTTGTTGTTTTTCAATGTTGAGGTTGTTGTTGAATTTGTTGGTGTTTTTCAATGTTGAGGTTGTTGTTGTTTTTCAATGTTGAGGTTGTTGTTGAATTTGTTGGTGTTTTTCAATGTTGAGTTTGTTGTTGTTTTTCAATGTTGAGGTTGTTGTTGAATTTTTGGTGTTTTTCAATGTTGAGGCTGTTGTTGTTTTTCAATGTTGAGGTTGTTGTTGAATTTGTTGGTGTTTTTCAATGTTGAGGTTGTTGTTGTTTTTCAATGTTGAGGTTGTTGTTGAATTTGTTGGTGTTTTTCAATGTTGAGGTTGTTGTTGAATTTGTTGGTGTTTTTCAATGATGAGGTTGTTGTTGCTTTTCAATTTTGAGGTTGTTGAATTTGTGGGTGTTTTTCAATCTTGAGTTCGTTATTGAATTTGTTGGTGTTTTTCAATGTTGATGTTGTTGTTGAAGTTGTTGGTGTTTTTCAATGTTGAGGTTGTTGTTATTTTTCAATGTTGAGGTTGTTGTTGAGTTTGTTGGTGTTTTTCAATGTTGATGTTGTTGTTGAATTTGTTGGTGTTTTTCAATGTTGAGATTGTTTTTGAATTTGTAGGTGTTTTTCAATGTTGAGGTTGTTGTTGTTTTTAAATGTTGAGGTTCTTGTTGAATTTGTTGGTGTTTTTTCAATTTTGAGGTTGTTGGTGTTGTTCAATGTTGAGGTTGATTTTGAATTTGAGGGTGTTTTTCAATGTCGAGGTTGTTGTTGAATTTGTTGGTGTTTTTCAATGTTGAGGTTGTTGCTGTTTTTCAATGTTGAGGTTGTTGTTGAATTTGTTGGTGTTTTTAAATGTTGAGGTTGTTGTTGAATTTGCTGGTGTTTTGCAATGTTGAGGTGGTTGTTGTTTTTCAATGTTGAGGTTGTTGTTGAATTTGTTGGTGTTTTTCAATGTTGAGGTTGTTGTTGTTTTTCAATGTTGTGGTTGTTGTTGTATTTGTTGGTGTTTTTCAATTTCGAGGTTGTTGTTGAATTTGTTGGTGTTTTTCAATGTTGAAGTTGTTGTTGAATTTGTTGGTGTTTTTCAATGTTGAGGTTGTTGTTGTTTTTCAATGTTGAGGTTGTTGTTGTTTTTCAATGTTGAGTTTGTTGTTGAATTTGTTGGTGTTTTTCAGTGTTGAGTTTGTTGTTGAATTTGTTGGTGTTTTTCAATTTCGAGGTTGTTGTTGAATTTGTTAGTGTTTTTCAATGTTGAGGTTGTTGTTGAATTTGTTGGTGTTTTTCAATGTTGAGGTTGTTGTTGAATTTGTTGGTGTTTTTCAATGTTGAGGTTGTTGTTGTTTTTCAATGTTGAGGTTGTTGTTGTATTTGTTGGTGTTTTTCAATTTCGAGGTTGTTGTTGAATTTGTTGGTGTTTTTCAATTTTGAAGTTGTTGTTGAATTTGTTGGTGTTTTTCAATGTTGAGGTTGTTGTTGCTTTTCAATGTTGAGGTTGTTGTTGAATTTGTTGGTGTTTTTCAATGGTGCGGTTGTTGTTGTTTTTCAATGCTGAGGTTGTTGTTGAATTTGTTGCTGTTTTTCAATGTTGAGGTTGTTGTTGAATTTGTTGGTGTTTTTCAATGTTGAGGTTGTTGTTGTTTTTCAATGTTGAGGTTGTTGTTGAATTTGTTGGTGTTTTTCAATGTTGAGGTTGTTGTTGTTTTTCAATGTTGAGGTTATTGTTGAATTTTTTGGTGTTTTTCAATGTTGAGGTTGTTGTTGTTTTTCAATGTTGAGGTTGTTGTTGAATTTGTTGGTGTTTTTCAATGTTGAGTTTGTTGTTGTTTTTCAATGTTGAGGTTGTTGTTGAATTTTTGGTGTTTTTCAATGTTGAGGTTGCTGTTGTTTTTCAATGTTGAGGTTGTTGTTGAATTTGTTGGTGTTTTTCAATGTTGAGGTTGTTGTTGTTTTTCAATGTTGAGGTTGTTGTTGAATTTGTTGTTGTTTTTCAATGTTGAGGTTGTTGTTGAATTTGTTGGTGTTTTTCAATGATGAGGTTGTTGTTGCTTTTCAATTTTGAGGTTGTTGAATTTGTGGGTGTTTTTCAATCTTGAGTTTGTTGTTGAATTTGTTGGTGTTTTTCAATGTTGATGTTGTTGTTGAAGTTGTTGGTGTTTTTCAATGTTGAGGTTGTTGTTATTTTTCAATGTTGAGGTTGTTGTTGAGTTTGTTGGTGTTTTTCAATGTTGAGGTTGTTGTTGAATTTGTTGGTGTTTTTCAATGTTGAGATTGTTTTTGAATTTGTTGGTGTTTTTCAATGTTGAGGTTGTTGTTGTTTTTAAATGTTGAGGTTGTTGTTGAATTTGTTGGTGTTTTTTCAATTTTGAGGTTGTTGGTGTTGTTCAATGTTGAGGTTGATTTTGAATTTGAGGGTGTTTTTCAATGTCGAGGTTGTTGTTGAATTTGTTGGTGTTTTTCAATGTTGAGGTTGTTGCTGTTTTTCAATGTTGAGGTTGTTGTTGAATTTGTTGGTGTTTTTCAATTTCGAGGTTGTTGTTGAATTTGTTGGTGTTTTTCAATGTTTAGTTTGTTGTTGTTTTTCAATGCTGAGGTTGTTGTTGAATTTGTTGGTGTTTTTCAATGTTGAGGTTGTTGTTGTTTTTCAATGTTGAGGTTGTTGTTGAATTTGTTGGTGTTTTTCAATGTTGAGGTTGTTGTTGAATTTGTTGGTGTTTTTCAATGTTGAGGTTGTTGTTGTTTTTCAATGTTGAGGTTGTTGTTGAATTTGTTGGTGTTTTTCAATGTTGAGTTTGTTGTTGTTTTTCAATGTTGAGGTTGTTGTTGTTTTTCAATGTTGAGGTTGTTGTTGAATTTGTTGTTGTTCTTCAATGTTGAGGTTGTTGTTGTTTTTCAATGTTAAGGTTGTTGTTGAATTTGTTGGTGCTTTTCAATGTTGAGGTTGTTGTTGAAATTGTTGGTGTTTTTCAATGTTGAGGTTGTTGTTGTTTTTCAATGTTGAGGTTGTTGTTGAATTTATTGGTGTTTTTCAATGTTGAGTTTGTTGTTGAATTTGTTGGTGTTTTTCAATGTTGAGGTTGTTGTTGAATTTGTTGGTGTTTTTCAATGTTGAGGTTGTTGTTGAATTTGTTGGTGTTTTTCAATGTTGAGGTTGTTTTTGAATTTGTTGGTGTTTTTCTATGTTGAATTTGTTGGTGTTTTTCAATGTTTAGTTTGTTGTTGTTTTTCAATGCTGAGGTTGTTGTTGAATTTGTTGGTGTTTTTCAATGTTGAGGTTGTTGTTGTTTTTCAATGTTGAGTTTGCAGTTGAATTTGTTGGTGTTTTTCAATGTTGAGGTTGTTGGTGTTTTTCAATGTTCAGGTTGTTGTTGAATTTCTTGGTGTTTTTCAATGTTGAGGTTGTTGTTGAATTTGTTGGTGTTTTTCAATGTTGAGGTTGTTGTTGTTTTTCAATGTTGAGGTTGTTGTTGAGTTTGTTGGTGTTTTTCAATGTTGAGGTTCTTGTTGAATTTGTTGGTGTTTTTCAATGTTGAGGTTGTTGTTGAATTTGTTGGTGTTTTTCAATGCTGAGGTTGTTGTTGTTTTTAAATATTGGGGTTGTTGTTGAATTTGTTGGTGTTTTTCAATTTTGAGGATGTTTTTGTTTTTCAATGTTGAGGTTGTTGTTGAATTTGTTGGTGTTTTTCCATGATGAGGTTGTTGTTGTTTTTCAAAGATGAGGTTGTTGTTGAATTTGTTGGTGTTTTTCAATGTCGGGGTTGTTGTTGAATTTGTTGGTGTTTTTCTATGTTGAATTTTTTGTTGAATTTGTTGGTGTTTTTCAATGTTGAGGTTGTTGTTTTTCAATGTTGAGGTTGTTGTTGAATTTGTTGGCGTTTTTAAATGTTGAGGTTGTTGTTGAATTTGTTGGTGTTTTCAATGTTGAGGTTTTTGTTGAATTTGTTGGTGTTTTTCAATGTTGAGGTTGTTGTTGTTTTTCAATGTTGAGGTTGTTGTTGAATTTGATGGTGTTTTTCAATGTCGACGTTGTTGTTGAATTTGTTGGTGTTTTTCAATGTTGAAGTTGTTGTTGAATTTGTTGGTGTTTTTCAATGTTGAGGTTGTTGCTGTTTTTCAATGTTGAGGTTGTTGGTGAATTTGTTCGTGTTTTTCAATGTTGAGATTGTTGTTGTTTTTCAATGTTGCGGTTGTTGTTGAAACTGTTGGTGTTTTTAAATGTTGAGGTTGCTGTTGAATTTGTTGGTGTTTTTCAATGTTGAGGTTGTTGTTGTTTTTCAATTTTGAGGTTGTTGTTGAATTTGTTTTTGTTTTTCAATGTTGAGGTTGTTGTTGAATTTGTTGGTGTTTTTCAATTTCGAGGTTGTTGTTGAATTTGTTGGTGTTTTTCAATGTTGAAGTTGTTGTTGAATTTGTTGGTGTTTTTCAATGTTGAGGTTGTTGTTGTTTTTCAATGTTGAGGTTGTTGTTGAATTTGTTGGTGTTTTTCAATGTTGAGGTTGTTGTTGTTTTTCAATGCTGAGGTTGTTGTTGAATTTGTTGGTGTTTTTCAATGCTGAGGTTGTAGTTGAATTTGTTGGTGTTTTTCAATGTTGAGGTTGTTGGTGTTTTTCAATGTTGAGGTTGTTGTTGAATTTGTTGGTGTTTTTCAATGTTGAGGTTGTTGTTGTTTTTCAATGTTGAGGTTGTTGTTGAATTTGTTGGTGTTTTTCAATGTTGAGGTTGTTGTTGAATTTGTTGGTGTTTTTCAATGCTGAGGTTGTTGTTGTTTTTAAATATTGGGGTTGTTGTTGAATTTGTTGGTGTTTTTCAATTTTGAGGATGTTTTTGTTTTTCAATGTTGAGGTTGTTGTTGAATTTGTTGGTGTTTTTCCATGATGAGGTTGTTGTTGTTTTTCAAAGATGAGGTTGTTGTTGAATTTGTTGGTGTTTTTCAATGTCGGGGTTGTTGTTGAATTTGTTGGTGTTTTTCTATGTTGAATTTTTTGTTGAATTTGTTGGTGTTTTTCAATGTTGAGGTTGTTGTTTTTCAATGTTGAGGTTGTTGTTGAATTTGTTGGCGTTTTTAAATGTTGAGGTTGTTGTTGAATTTGTTGGTGTTTTCAATGTTGAGGTTTTTGTTGAATTTGTTGGTGTTTTTCAATGTTGAGGTTGTTGTTGTTTTTCAATGTTGAGGTTGTTGTTGAATTTGATGGTGTTTTTCAATGTCGACGTTGTTGTTGAATTTGTTGGTGTTTTTCAATGTTGAAGTTGTTGTTGAATTTGTTGGTGTTTTTCAATGTTGAGGTTGTTGCTGTTTTTCAATGTTGAGGTTGTTGGTGAATTTGTTCGTGTTTTTCAATGTTGAGATTGTTGTTGTTTTTCAATGTTGCGGTTGTTGTTGAAATTGTTGGTGTTTTTAAATGTTGAGGTTGCTGTTGAATTTGTTGGTGTTTTTCAATGTTGAGGTTGTTGTTGTTTTTCAATTTTGAGGTTGTTGTTGAATTTGTTTTTGTTTTTCAATGTTGAGGTTGTTGTTGAATTTGTTGGTGTTTTTCAATTTCGAGGTTGTTGTTGAATTTGTTGGTGTTTTTCAATGTTGAAGTTGTTGTTGAATTTGTTGGTGTTTTTCAATGTTGAGGTTGTTGTTGTTTTTCAATGTTGAGGTTGTTGTTGAATTTGTTGGTGTTTTTCAATGTTGAGGTTGTTGTTGTTTTTCAATGCTGAGGTTGTTGTTGAATTTGTTGGTGTTTTTCAATGCTGAGGTTGTAGTTGAATTTGTTGGTGTTTTTCAATGTTGAGGTTGTTGTTGTTTTTCAATGTTGAGGTTGTTGTTGAATTTGTTGGTGTTTTTCAATGTTGAGGTTGTTGTTGTTTTTCAATGTTGAGATTGTTGTTGAATTTGTTGGTGTTTTTCAATGTTGAGGTTGTTGTTGAATTTGTTGGTGTTTTTCAATGTTGAGGTTGTTGTTGTTTTTCAATGTTGAGGTTATTGTTGAATTTTTTGGTGTTTTTCAATGTTGAGGTTGTTGTTGTTTTTCAATGTTGAGGTTGTTGTTGAATTTGTTGGTGTTTCTCAATGTTGAGTTTGTTGTTGTTTTTCAATGTTGAGGTTGTTGTTGAATTTTTGGTGTTTTTCAATGTTGAGGTTGTTGTTGTTTTTCAATGTTGAGGTTGTTGTTGAATTTGTTGGTGTTTTTCAATGTTGAGGTTGTTGTTGTTTTTCAATGTTGAGGTTGTTGTTGAATTTGTTGGTGTTTTTCAATGTTGAGGTTGTTGTTGAATTTGTTGGTGTTTTTCAATGATGAGGTTGTTGTTGCTTTTCAATTTTGAGGTTGTTGAATTTGTGGGTGTTTTTCAATCTTGAGTTCGTTGTTGAATTTGTTGGTGTTTTTCAATGTTGATGTTGTTGTTGAAGTTGTTGGTGTTTTTCAATGTTGAGGTTGTTGTTATTTTTCAATGTTGAGGTTGTTGTTGAGTTTGTTGGTGTTTTTCAATGTTGAGGTTGTTGTTGAATTTGTTGGTGTTTTTCAATGTTGAGATTGTTTTTGAATTTGTTGGTGTTTTTCAATGTTGAGGTTGTTGTTGTTTTTAAATGTTGAGGTTCTTGTTGAATTTGTTGGTGTTTTTTCAATGTTGAGGTTGTTGGTGTTGTTCAATGTTGAGGTTGATTTTGAATTTCAGGGTGTTTTTCAATGTCGAGGTTGTTGTTGAATTTGTTGGTGTTTTTCAATGTTGAGGTTGTTGCTGTTTTTCAATGTTGAGGTTGTTGTTGAATTTGTTGGTGTTTTTAAATGTTGAGGTTGTTGTTGAATTTGCTGGTGTTTTGCAATGTTGAGGTGGTTGTTGTTTTTCAATGTTGAGGTTGTTGTTGAATTTGTTGGTGTTTTTCAATGTTGAGGTTGTTGTTGTTTTTCAATGTTGAGGTTGTTGTTGTATTTGTTGGTGTTTTTCAATTTCGAGGTTGTTGTTGAATTTGTTGGTGTTTTTCAATGTTGAAGTTGTTGTTGAATTTGTTGGTGTTTTTCAATGTTGAGGTTGTTGTTGTTTTTCAATGTTGAGGTTGTTGTTGTTTTTCAATGTTGAGTTTGTTGTTGAATTTGTTGGTGTTTTTCAATGTTGAGTTTGTTGTTGAATTTGTTGGTGTTTTTCAATTTCGAGGTTGTTGTTGAATTTGTTAGTGTTTTTCAATGTTGAGGTTGTTGTTGAATTTGTTGGTGTTTTTCAATGTTGAGGTTGTTGTTGAATTTGTTGGTGTTTTTCAATGTTGAGGTTGTTGTTGTTTTTCAATGTTGAGGTTGTTGTTGTATTTGTTGGTGTTTTTCAATTTCGAGGTTGTTGTTGAATTTGTTGGTGTTTTTCAATTTTGAAGTTGTTGTTGAATTTGTTGGTGTTTTTCAATGTTGAGGTTGTTGTTGCTTTTCAATGTTGAGGTTGTTGTTGAATTTGTTGGTGTTTTTCAATGGTGCGGTTGTTGTTGTTTTTCAATGCTGAGGTTGTTGTTGAATTTGTTGCTGTTTTTCAATGTTGAGGTTGTTGTTGAATTTGTTGGTGTTTTTCAATGTTGAGGTTGTTGTTGTTTTTCAATGTTGAGGTTGTTGTTGAATTTGTTGGTGTTTTTCAATGTTGAGGTTGTTGTTGTTTTTCAATGTTGAGGTTATTGTTGAATTTTTTGGTGTTTTTCAATGTTGAGGTTGTTGTTGTTTTTCAATGTTGAGGTTGTTGTTGAATTTGTTGTTGTTTTTCAATGTTGAGGTTGTTGTTGAATTTTTGGTGTTTTTCAATGTTGAGGTTGCTGTTGTTTTTCAATGTTGAGGTTGTTGTTGAATTTGTTGGTGTTTTTCAATGTTGAGGTTGTTGTTGTTTTTCAATGTTGAGGTTGTTGTTGAATTTGTTGGTGTTTTTCAATGTTGAGGTTGTTGTTGAATTTGTTGGTGTTTTTCAATGATGAGGTTGTTGTTGCTTTTCAATTTTGAGGTTGTTGAATTTGTGGGTGTTTTTCAATCTTGAGTTTGTTGTTGAATTTGTTGGTGTTTTTCAATGTTGATGTTGTTGTTGAAGTTGTTGGTGTTTTTCAATGTTGAGGTTGTTGTTATTTTTCAATGTTGAGGTTGTTGTTGAGTTTGTTGGTGTTTTTCAATGTTGAGGTTGTTGTTGAATTTGTTGGTGTTTTTCAATGTTGAGATTGTTTTTGAATTTGTTGGTGTTTTTCAATGTTGAGGTTGTTGTTGTTTTTAAATGTTGAGGTTGTTGTTGAATTTGTTGGTGTTTTTTCAATTTTGAGGTTGTTGGTGTTGTTCAATGTTGAGGTTGATTTTGAATTTGAGGGTGTTTTTCAATGTCGAGGTTGTTGTTGAATTTGTTGGTGTTTTTCAATGTTGAGGTTGTTGCTGTTTTTCAATGTTGAGGTTGTTGTTGAATTTGTTGGTGTTTTTAAATGTTGAGGTTGTTGTTGAATTTGCTGGTGTTTTGCAAAGTTGAGTTGGTTGTTGTTTTTCAATGTTGAGGTTGTTGTTGAATTTGTTGGTGTTTTTCAATGTTGAGGTTGTTGTTGTTTTTCAATGTTGAGGTTGTTGTTGTATTTGTTGGTGTTTTTCAATTTCGAGGTTGTTGTTGAATTTGTTGGTGTTTTTCAATGTTTAGTTTGTTGTTGTTTTTCAATGCTGAGGTTGTTGTTGAATTTGTTGGTGTTTTTCAATGTTGAGGTTGTTGTTGTTTTTCAATGTTGAGGTTGTTGTTGAATTTGTTGGTGTTTTTCAATGTTGAGGTTGTTGTTGAATTTGTTGGTGTTTTTCAATGTTGAGGTTGTTGTTGTTTTTCAATGTTGAGGTTGTTGTTGAATTTGTTGGTGTTTTTCAATGTTGAGTTTGTTGTTGTTTTTCAATGTTGAGGTTGTTGTTGTTTTTCAATGTTGAGGTTGTTGTTGAATTTGTTGTTGATCTTCAATGTTGAGGTTGTTGTTGTTTTTCAATGTTAAGGTTGTTGTTGAATTTGTTGGTGCTTTTCAATGTTGAGGTTGTTGTTGAAATTGTTGGTGTTTTTCAATGTTGAGGTTGTTGTTGTTTTTCAATGTTGAGGTTGTTGTTGAATTTATTGGTGTTTTTCAATGTTGAGTTTGTTGTTGAATTTGTTCGTGTTTTTCAATGTTGAGGTTGTTGTTGAATTTGTTGGTGTTTTTCAATGTTGAGGTTGTTGTTGAATTTGTTGGTGTTTTTCAATGTTGAGGTTGTTTTTGAATTTGTTGGTGTTTTTCTATGTTGAATTTGTTGGTGTTTTTCAATGTTTAGTTTGTTGTTGTTTTTCAATGCTGAGGTTGTTGTTGAATTTGTTGGTGTTTTTCAATGTTGAGGTTGTTGTTGTTTTTCAATGTTGAGTTTGCAGTTGAATTTGTTGGTGTTTTTCAATGTTGAGGTTGTTGGTGTTTTTCAATGTTCAGGTTGTTGTTGAATTTCTTGGTGTTTTTCAATGTTGAGGTTGTTGTTGAATTTGTTGGTGTTTTTCAATGTTGAGGTTGTTGTTGTTTTTCAATGTTGAGGTTGTTGTTGAGTTTGTTGGTGTTTTTCAATGTTGAGGTTCTTGTTGAATTTGTTGGTGTTTTTCAACGTTGAGGTTGTTGTTGAATTTGTTGGTGTTTTTCAATGCTGAGGTTGTTGTTGTTTTTAAATATTGGGGTTGTTGTTGAATTTGTTGGTGTTTTTCAATTTTGAGGATGTTTTTGTTTTTCAATGTTGAGGTTGTTGTTGAATTTGTTGGTGTTTTTCCATGATGAGGTTGTTGTTGTTTTTCAAAGATGAGGTTGTTGTTGAATTTGTTGGTGTTTTTCAATGTCGGGGTTGTTGTTGAATTTGTTGGTGTTTTTCTATGTTGAATTTTTTGTTGAATTTGTTGGTGTTTTTCAATGTTGAGGTTGTTGTTTTTCAATGTTGAGGTTGTTGTTGAATTTGTTGGCGTTTTTAAATGTTGAGGTTGTTGTTGAATTTGTTGGTGTTTTCAATGTTGAGGTTTTTGTTGAATTTGTTGGTGTTTTTCAATGTTGAGGTTGTTGTTGTTTTTCAATGTTGAGGTTGTTGTTGAATTTGATGGTGTTTTTCAATGTCGACGTTGTTGTTGAATTTGTTGGTGTTTTTCAATGTTGAAGTTGTTGTTGAATTTGTTGGTGTTTTTCAATGTTGAGGTTGTTGCTGTTTTTCAATGTTGAGGTTGTTGGTGAATTTGTTCGTGTTTTTCAATGTTGAGATTGTTGTTGTTTTTCAATGTTGCGGTTGTTGTTGAAATTGTTGGTGTTTTTAAATGTTGAGGTTGCTGTTGAATTTGTTGGTGTTTTTCAATGTTGAGGTTGTTGTTGTTTTTCAATTTTGAGGTTGTTGTTGAATTTGTTTTTGTTTTTCAATGTTGAGGTTGTTGAATTTGTTGGTGTTTTTCAATTTCGAGGTTGTTGTTGAATTTGTTGGTGTTTTTCAATGTTGAAGTTGTTGTTGAATTTGTTGGTGTTTTTCAATGTTGAGGTTGTTGTTGTTTTTCAATGTTGAGGTTGTTGTTGAATTTGTTGGTGTTTTTCAATGTTGAGGTTGTTGTTGTTTTTCAATGCTGAGGTTGTTGTTGAATTTGTTGGTGTTTTTCAATGCTGAGGTTGTAGTTGAATTTGTTGGTGTTTTTCAATGTTGAGGTTGTTGTTGTTTTTCAATGTTGAGGTTGTTGTTGAATTTGTTGGTGTTTTTCAATGTTGAGGTTGTTGTTGTTTTTCAATGTTGAGGTTGTTGTTGAATTTGTTGGTGTTTTTCAATGTTGAGGTTGTTGTTGAATTTGTTGGTGTTTTTCAATGTTGAGGTTGTTGTTGTTTTTCAATGTTGAGGTTATTGTTGAATTTTTTGGTGTTTTTCAATGTTGAGGTTGTTGTTGTTTTTCAATGTTGAGGTTGTTGTTGAATTTGTTGGTGTTTTTCAATGTTGAGTTTGTTGTTGTTTTTCAATGTTGAGGTTGTTGTTGAATTTTTGGTGTTTTTCAATGTTGAGGTTGTTGTTGTTTTTCAATGTTGATGTTGTTGTTGAATTTGTTGGTGTTTTTCAATGTTGAGGTTGTTGTTGTTTTTCAATGTTGAGGTTGTTGTTGAATTTGTTGGTGTTTTTCAATGTTGAGGTTGTTGTTGAATTTGTTGGTGTTTTTCAATGATGAGGTTGTTGTTGCTTTTCAATTTTGAGGTTGTTGAATTTGTGGGTGTTTTTCAATCTTGAGTTCGTTGTTGAATTTGTTGGTGTTTTTCAATGTTGATGTTGTTGTTGAAGTTGTTGGTGTTTTTCAATGTTGAGGTTGTTGTTATTTTTCAATGTTGAGGTTGTTGTTGAGTTTGTTGGTGTTTTTCAATGTTGAGGTTGTTGTTGAATTTGTTGGTGTTTTTCAATGTTGAGATTGTTTTTGAATTTGTTGGTGTTTTTCAATGTTGAGGTTGTTGTTGTTTTTAAATGTTGAGGTTCTTGTTGAATTTGTTGGTGTTTTTTCAATGTTGAGGTTGTTGGTGTTGTTCAATGTTGAGGTTGATTTTGAATTTGAGGGTGTTTTTCAATGTCGAGGTTGTTGTTGAATTTGTTGGTGTTTTTCAATGTTGAGGTTGTTGCTGTTTTTCAATGTTGAGGTTGTTGTTGAATTTGTTGGTGTTTTTAAATGTTGAGGTTGTTGTTGAATTTGCTGGTGTTTTGCAATGTTGAGGTGGTTGTTGTTTTTCAATGTTGAGGTTGTTGTTGAATTTGTTGGTGTTTTTCAATGTTGAGGTTGTTGTTGTTTTTCAATGTTGAGGTTGTTGTTGTATTTGTTGGTGTTTTTCAATTTCGAGGTTGTTGTTGAATTTGTTGGTGTTTTTCAATGTTGAAGTTGTTGTTGAATTTGTTGGTGTTTTTCAATGTTGAGGTTGTTGTTGTTTTTCAATGTTGAGGTTGTTGTTGTTTTTCAATGTTGAGTTTGTTGTTGAATTTGTTGGTGTTTTTCAATGTTGAGTTTGTTGTTGAATTTGTTGGTGTTTTTCAATTTCGAGGTTGTTGTTGAATTTGTTAGTGTTTTTCAATGTTGAGGTTGTTGTTGAATTTGTTGGTGTTTTTCAATGTTGAGGTTGTTGTTGAATTTGTTGGTGTTTTTCAATGTTGAGGTTGTTGTTGTTTTTCAATGTTGAGGTTGTTGTTGTATTTGTTGGTGTTTTTCAATTTCGAGGTTGTTGTTGAATTTGTTGGTGTTTTTCAATTTTGAAGTTGTTGTTGAATTTGTTGGTGTTTTTCAATGTTGAGGTTGTTGTTGTTTTTCAATGTTGAGGTTGTTGTTGAATTTGTTGGTGTTTTTCAATGGTGAGGTTGTTGTTGTTTTTCAATGCTGAGGTTGTTGTTGAATTTGTTGCTGTTTTTCAATGTTGATGTTGTTGTTGAATTTGTTGGTGTTTTTCAATGTTGAGGTTGTTGTTGTTTTTCAATGTTGAGGTTGTTGTTGAATTTGTTGGTGTTTTTCAATGTTGAGGTTGTTGTTGTTTTTCAATGTTGAGGTTATTGTTGAATTTTTTGGTGTTTTTCAATGTTGAGGTTGTTGTTGTTTTTCAATGTTGAGGTTGTTGTTGAATTTGTTGGTGTTTTTCAATGCTGAGTTTGTTGTTGTTTTTCAATGTTGAGGTTGTTGTTGAATTTTTGGTGTTTTTCAATGTTGAGGTTGTTGTTGTTTTTCAATGTTGAGGTTGTTGTTGAATTTGTTGGCGTTTTTAAATGTTGAGGTTGTTGTTGAATTTGTTGGTGTTTTCAATGTTGAGGTTTTTGTTGAATTTGTTGGTGTTTTTCAATGTTGAGGTTGTTGTTGTTTTTCAATGTTGAGGTTGTTGTTGAATTTGATGGTGTTTTTCAATGTCGACGTTGTTGTTGAATTTGTTGGTGTTTTTCAATGTTGAAGTTGTTGTTGAATTTGTTGGTGTTTTTCAATGTTGAGGTTGTTGCTGTTTTTCAATGTTGAGGTTGTTGGTGAATTTGTTCGTGTTTTTCAATGTTGAGATTGTTGTTGTTTTTCAATGTTGCGGTTGTTGTTGAAATTGTTGGTGTTTTTAAATGTTGAGGTTGCTGTTGAATTTGTTGGTGTTTTTCAATGTTGAGGTTGTTGTTGTTTTTCAATTTTGAGGTTGTTGTTGAATTTGTTTTTGTTTTTCAATGTTGAGGTTGTTGTTGAATTTGTTGGTGATTTTCAATTTCGAGGTTGTTGTTGAATTTGTTGGTGTTTTTCAATGTTGAAGTTGTTGTTGAATTTGTTGGTGTTTTTCAATGTTGAGGTTGTTGTTGTTTTTCAATGTTGAGGTTGTTGTTGAATTTGTTGGTGTTTTTCAATGTTGAGGTTGTTGTTGTTTTTCAATGCTGAGGTTGTTGTTGAATTTGTTGGTGTTTTTCAATGCTGAGGTTGTAGTTGAATTTGTTGGTGTTTTTCAATGTTGAGGTTGTTGTTGTTTTTCAATGTTGAGGTTGTTGTTGAATTTGTTGGTGTTTTTCAATGTTGAGGTTGTTGTTGTTTTTCAATGTTGAGGTTGTTGTTGAATTTGTTGGTGTTTTTCAATGTTGAGGTTGTTGTTGAATTTGTTGGTGTTTTTCAATGTTGAGGTTGTTGTTGTTTTTCTATGTTGAGGTTATTGTTGAATTTTTTGGTGTTTTTCAATGTTGAGGTTGTTGTTGTTTTTCAATGTTGAGGTTGTTGTTGAATTTGTTGGTGTTTTTCAATGTTGAGTTTGTTGTTGTTTTTCAATGTTGAGGTTGTTGTTGAATTTGTTGGTGTTTTTCAATGTTGAGGTTGTTGTTGTTTTTCAATGTTGAGGTTGTTGTTGTATTTGTTGGTGTTTTTCAATTTCGAGGTTGTTGTTGAATTTGTTGGTGTTTTTCAATGTTGAAGTTGTTGTTGAATTTGTTGGTGTTTTTCAATGTTGAGGTTGTTGTTGTTTTTCAATGTTGAGGTTGTTGTTGTTTTTCAATGTTGAGTTTGTTGTTGAATTTGTTGGTGTTTTTCAATGTTGAGTTTGTTGTTGAATTTGTTGGTGTTTTTCAATGTTGAGGTTGTTGTTGAATTTGTTGGTGTTTTTCAATGTTGAGGTTGTTGTTGTTTTTCAATGTTGAGGTTGTTGTTGTATTTGTTGGTGTTTTTCAATTTCGAGGTTGTTGTTGAATTTGTTGGTGTTTTTCAATTTTGAAGTTGTTGTTGAATTTGTTGGTGTTTTTCAATGTTGAGGTTGTTGTTGTTTTTCAATGTTGAGGTTGTTGTTGAATTTGTTGGTGTTTTTCAATGGTGAGGTTGTTGTTGTTTTTCAATGCTGAGGTTGTTGTTGAATTTGTTGCTGTTTTTCAATGTTGATGTTGTTGTTGAATTTGTTGGTGTTTTTCAATGTTGAGGTTGTTGTTGTTTTTCAATGTTGAGGTTGGCGTTTTTAAATGTTGAGGTTGTTGTTGAATTTGTTGGTGTTTTCAATGTTGAGGTTTTTGTTGAATTTGTTGGTGTTTTTCAATGTTGAGGTTGTTGTTGTTTTTCAATGTTGAGGTTGTTGTTGAATTTGATGGTGTTTTTCAATGTCGACGTTGTTGTTGAATTTGTTGGTGTTTTTCAATGTTGAAGTTGTTGTTGAATTTGTTGGTGTTTTTCAATGTTGAGGTTGTTGCTGTTTTTCAATGTTGAGGTTGTTGGTGAATTTGTTCGTGTTTTTCAATGTTGAGATTGTTGTTGTTTTTCAATGTTGCGGTTGTTGTTAAAATTGTTGGTGTTTTTAAATGTTGAGGTTGCTGTTGAATTTGTTGGTGTTTTTCAATGTTGAGGTTGTTGTTGTTTTTCAATTTTGAGGTTGTTGTTGAATTTGTTTTTGTTTTTCAATGTTGAGGTTGTTGTTGAATTTGTTGGTGATTTTCAATTTCGAGGTTGTTGTTGAATTTGTTGGTGTTTTTCAATGTTGAAGTTGTTGTTGAATTTGTTGGTGTTTTTCAATGTTGAGGTTGTTGTTGTTTTTCAATGTTGAGGTTGTTGTTGAATTTGTTGGTGTTTTTCAATGTTGAGGTTGTTGTTGTTTTTCAATGCTGAGGTTGTTGTTGAATTTGTTGGTGTTTTTCAATGCTGAGGTTGTAGTTGAATTTGTTGGTGTTTTTCAATGTTGAGGTTGTTGTTGTTTTTCAATGTTGAGGTTGTTGTTGAATTTGTTGGTGTTTTTCAATGTTGAGGTTGTTGTTGTTTTTCAATGTTGAGGTTGTTGTTGAATTTGTTGGTGTTTTTCAATGTTGAGGTTGTTGTTGAATTTGTTGGTGTTTTTCAATGTTGAGGTTGTTGTTGTTTTTCTATGTTGAGGTTATTGTTGAATTTTTTGGTGTTTTTCAATGTTGAGGTTGTTGTTGTTTTTCAATGTTGAGGTTGTTGTTGAATTTGTTGGTGTTTTTCAATGTTGAGTTTGTTGTTGTTTTTCAATGTTGAGGTTGTTGTTGAATTTTTGGTGTTTTTCAATGTTGAGGTTGTTGTTGTTTTTCAATGTTGAGGTTGTTGTTGAATTTGTTGGTGTTTTTCAATGTTGAGGTTGTTGTTGTTTTTCAATGTTGAGGTTGTTGTTGAATTTGTTGGTGTTTTTCAATGTTGAGGTTGTTGTTGAATTTGTTGGTGTTTTTCAATGATGAGGTTGTTGTTGCTTTTCAATTTTGAGGTTGTTGAATTTGTGGGTGTTTTTCAATCTTGAGTTCGTTGTTGAATTTGTTGGTGTTTTTCAATGTTGATGTTGTTGTTGAAGTTGTTGGTGTTTTTCAATGTTGAGGTTGTTGTTATTTTTCAATGTTGAGGTTGTTGTTGAGTTTGTTGGTGTTTTTCAATGTTGAGGTTGTTGTTGAATTTGTTGGTGTTTTTCAATGTTGAGATTGTTTTTGAATTTGTTGGTGTTTTTCAATGTTGAGGTTGTTGTTGTTTTTAAATGTTGAGGTTCTTGTTGAATTTGTTGGTGTTTTTTCAATGTTGAGGTTGTTGGTGTTGTTCAATGTTGAGGTTGATTTTGAATTTGAGGGTGTTTTTCAATGTCGAGGTTGTTGTTGAATTTGTTGGTGTTTTTCAATGTTGAGGTTGTTGCTGTTTTTCAATGTTGAGGTTGTTGTTGAATTTGTTGGTGTTTTTAAATGTTGAGGTTGTTGTTGAATTTGCTGGTGTTTTGCAATGTTGAGGTGGTTGTTGTTTTTCAATGTTGAGGTTGTTGTTGAATTTGTTGGTGTTTTTCAATGTTGAGGTTGTTGTTGTTTTTCAATGTTGAGGTTGTTGTTGTATTTGTTGGTGTTTTTCAACTTCGAGGTTGTTGTTGAATTTGTTGGTGTTTTTCAATGTTGAAGTTGTTGTTGAATTTGTTGGTGTTTTTCAATGTTGAGGTTGTTGTTGTTTTTCAATGTTGAGGTTGTTGTTGTTTTTCAATGTTGAGTTTGTTGTTGAATTTGTTGGTGTTTTTCAATGTTGAGTTTGTTGTTGAATTTGTTGGTGTTTTTCAATTTCGAGGTTGTTGTTGAATTTGTTAGTGTTTTTCAATGTTGAGGTTGTTGTTGAATTTGTTGGTGTTTTTCAATGTTGAGGTTGTTGTTGAATTTGTTGGTGTTTTTCAATGTTGAGGTTGTTGTTGTTTTTCAATGTTGAGGTTGTTGTTGTATTTGTTGGTGTTTTTCAATTTCGAGGTTGCTGTTGAATTTGTTGGTGTTTTTCAATTTTGAAGTTGTTGTTGAATTTGTTGGTGTTTTTCAATGTTGAGGTTGTTGTTGTTTTTCAATGTTGAGGTTGTTGTTGAATTTGTTGGTGTTTTTCAATGGTGAGGTTGTTGTTGTTTTTCAATGCTGAGGTTGTTGTTGAATTTGTTGCTGTTTTTCAATGTTGATGTTGTTGTTGAATTTGTTGGTGTTTTTCAATGTTGAGGTTGTTGTTGTTTTTCAATGTTGAGGTTGTTGTTGAATTTGTTGGTGTTTTTCAATGTTGAGGTTGTTGTTGTTTTTCAATGTTGAGGTTATTGTTGAATTTTTTGGTGTTTTTCAATGTTGAGGTTGTTGTTGTTTTTCAATGTTGAGGTTGTTGTTGAATTTGTTGGTGTTTTTCAATGCTGAGTTTGTTGTTGTTTTTCAATGTTGAGGTTGTTGTTGAATTTTTGGTGTTTTTCAATGTTGAGGTTGTTGTTGTTTTTCAATGTTGAGGTTGTTGTTGAATTTGTTGGTGTTTTTCAATGTTGAGGTTGTTGTTGTTTTTCAATGTTGAGGTTGTTGTTGAATTTGTTGGTGTTTTTCAATGTTGAGGTTGTTGTTGAATTTGTTGGTGTTTTTCAATGATGAGGTTGTTGTTGCTTTTCAATTTTGAGGTTGTTGAATTTGTGGGTGTTTTTCAATCTTGAGTTTGTTGTTGAATTTGTTGGTGTTTTTCAATGTTGATGTTGTTGTTGAAGTTGTTGGTGTTTTTCAATGTTGAGGTTGTTGTTATTTTTCAATGTTGAGGTTGTTGTTGAGTTTGTTGGTGTTTTTCAATGTTGAGGTTGTTGTTGAATTTGTTGGTGTTTTTCAATGTTGAGATTGTTTTTGAATTTGTTGGTGTTCTTCAATGTTGAGGTTGTTGTTGTTTTTAAATGTTGAGGTTGTTGTTGAATTTGTTGGTGTTTTTTCAATTTTGAGGTTGTTGGTGTTGTTCAATGTTGAGGTTGATTTTGAATTTGAGGGTGTTTTTCAATGTCGAGGTTGTTGTTGAATTTGTTGGTGTTTTTCAATGTTGAGGTTGTTGCTGTTTTTCAATGTTGAGGTTGTTGTTGAATTTGTTGGTGTTTTTAAATGTTGAGGTTGTTGTTGAATTTGCTGGTGTTTTGCAAAGTTGAGGTGGTTGTTGTTTTTCAATGTTGAGGTTGTTGTTGAATTTGTTGGTGTTTTTCAATGTTGAGGTTGTTGTTGTTTTTCAATGTTGAGGTTGTTGTTGTATTTGTTGGTGTTTTTCAATTTCGAGGTTGTTGTTGAATTTGTTGGTGTTTTTCAATGTTTAGTTTGTTATTGTTTTTCAATGCTGAGGTTGTTGTTGAATTTGTTGGTGTTTTTCAATGTTGAGGTTGTTGTTGTTTTTCAATGTTGAGTTTGCTGTTGAATTTGTTGGTGTTTTTCAATGTTGAGGTTGTTGGTGTTTTTCAATGTTCAGGTTGTTGTTGAATTTGTTGGTGTTTTTCAATGTTGAGGTTGTTGTTGAATTTGTTGGTGTTTTTCAATGTTGAGGTTGTTGTTGTTTTTCAATGTTGAGGTTGTTGTTGAGTTTGTTGGTGTTTTTCAATGTTGAGGTTCTTGTTGAATTTGTTGGTGTTTTTCAATGTTGAGGTTGTTGTTGAATTTGTTGGTGTTTTTCAATGCTGAGGTTGTTGTTGTTTTTAAATGTTGGCGTTGTTGTTGAATTTGTTGGTGTTTTTCAATTTTGAGGATGTTTTTGTTTTTCAATGTTGAGGTTGTTGTTGAATTTGTTGGTGTTTTTCCATGATGAGGTTGTTGTTGTTTTTCAAAGATGAGGTTGTTGTTGAATTTGTTGGTGTTTTTCAATGTCGGGGTTGTTGTTGAATTTGTTGGTGTTTTTCTATGTTGAATTTTTTGTTGAATTTGTTGGTGTTTTTCAATGTTGAGGTTGTTGTTTTTCAATGTTGAGGTTGTTGTTGAATTTGTTGGCGTTTTTAAATGTTGAGGTTGTTGTTGAATTTGTTGGTGTTTTCAATGTTGAGGTTTTTGTTGAATTTGTTGGTGTTTTTCAATGTTGAGGTTGTTGTTGTTTTTCAATGTTGAGGTTGTTGTTGAATTTGATGGTGGTTTTCAATCTCGACGTTGTTGTTGAATTTGTTGGTGTTTTTCAATGTTGAAGTTGTTGTTGAATTTGTTGGTGTTTTTCAATGTTGAGGTTGTTGCTGTTTTTCAATGTTGAGGTTGTTGGTGAATTTGTTCGTGTTTTTCAATGTTGAGATTGTTGTTGTTTTTCAATGTTGCGGTTGTTGTTGAAATTGTTGGTGTTTTTAAATGTTGAGGTTGCTGTTGAATTTGTTGGTGTTTTTCAATGTTGAGGTTGTTGTTGTTTTTCAATTTTGAGGTTGTTGTTGAATTTGTTTTTGTTTTTCAATGTTGAGGTTGTTGTTGAATATGTTGGTGTTTTTCAATTTCGAGGTTGTTGTTGAATTTGTTGGTGTTTTTCAATGTTGAAGTTGTTGTTGAATTTGTTGGTGTTTTTCAATGCTGAGGTTGTTGTTGTTTTTCAATGTTGAGGTTGTTGTTGAATTTGTTGGTGTTTTTCAATGTTGAGGTTGTTGTTGTTTTTCAATGCTGAGGTTGTTGTTGAATTTGTTGGTGTTTTTCAATGCTGAGGTTGTAGTTGAATTTGTTGGTGTTTTTCAATGTTGAGGTTGTTGTTGTTTTTCAATGTTGAGGTTGTTGTTGAATTTGTTGGTGTTTTTCAATGTTGAGGTTGTTGTTGTTTTTCAATGTTGAGGTTGTTGTTGAATTTGTTGGTGTTTTTCAATGTTGAGGTTGTTGTTGAATTTGTTGGTGTTTTTCAATGTTGAGGTTGTTGTTGTTTTTCAATGTTGAGGTGATTGTTGAATTTTTTGGTGTTTTTCAATGTTGAGGTTGTTGTTGTTTTTCAATGTTGAGGTTGTTGTTGAATTTGTTGGTGTTTTTCAATGTTGAGTTTGTTGTTGTTTTTCAATGTTGAGGTTGTTGTTGAATTTTTGGTGTTTTTCAATGTTGAGGTTGTTGTTGTTTTTCAATGTTGAGGTTGTTGTTGAATTTGTTGGTGTTTTTCAATGTTGAGGTTGTTGTTGTTTTTCAATGTTGAGGTTGTTGTTGAATTTGTTGGTGTTTTTCAATGTTGAGGTTGTTGTTGAATTTGTTGGTGTTTTTCAATGATGAGGTTGTTGTTGCTTTTCAATTTTGAGGTTGTTGAATTTGTGGGTGTTTTTCAATCTTGAGTTCTTTGTTGAATTTGTTGGTGTTTTTCAATGTTGATGTTGTTGTTGAAGTTGTTGGTGTTTTTCAATGTTGAGGTTGTTGTTATTTTTCAATGTTGAGGTTGTTGTTGATTTTGTTGGTGTTTTTCAATGTTGAGGTTGTTGTTGAAATTGTTGGTGTTTTTCAATGTTGAGATTGTTTTTGAATTTGTTGGTGTTTTTCAATGTTGAGGTTGTTGTTGTTTTTAAATGTTGAGGTTCTTGTTGAATTTGTTGGTGTTTTTTCAATTTTGAGGTTGTTGGTGTTGTTCAATGTTGAGGTTGATTTTGAATTTGAGGGTGTTTTTCAATGTCGAGGTTGTTGTTGAATTTGTTGGTGTTTTTCAATGTTGAGGTTGTTGCTGTTTTTCAATGTTGAGGTTGTTGTTGAATTTGTTGGTGTTTTTAAATGTTGAGGTTGTTGTTGAATTTGCTGGTGTTTTGCAATGTTGAGGTGGTTGTTGTTTTTCAATGTTGAGGTTGTTGTTGAATTTGTTGGTGTTTTTCAATGTTGAGGTTGTTGTTGTTTTTCAATGTTGAGGTTGTTGTTGTATTTGTTGGTGTTTTTCAATTTCGAGGTTGTTGTTGAATTTGTTGGTGTTTTTCAATGTTGAAGTTGTTGTTGAATTTGTTGGTGTTTTTCAATGTTGAGGTTGTTGTTGTTTTTCAATGTTGAGGTTGTTGTTGTTTTTCAATGTTGAGTTTGTTGTTGAATTTGTTGGTGTTTTTCAATGTTGAGTTTGTTGTTGAATTTGTTGGTGTTTTTCAATTTCGAGGTTGTTGTTGAATTTGTTAGTGTTTTTCAATGTTGAGGTTGTTGTTGAATTTGTTGGTGTTTTTCAATGTTGAGGTTGTTGTTGAATTTGTTGGTGTTTTTCAATGTTGAGGTTGTTGTTGTTTTTCAATGTTGAGGTTGTTGTTGTATTTGTTGGTGTTTTTCAATTTCGAGGTTGTTGTTGAATTTGTTGGTGTTTTTCAATTTTGAAGTTGTTGTTGAATTTGTTGGTGTTTTCAATGTTGAGGTTGTTGTTGTTTTTCAATGTTGAGGTTGTTGTTGAATTTGTTGGTGTTTTTCAATGGTGAGGTTGTTGTTGTTTTTCAATGCTGAGGTTGTTGTTGTTTTTCAATGTTGAGGTTGTTGTTGAATTTGTTGGTGTTTTTCAATGTTGAGGTTGTTGTTGTTTTTCAATGTTGAGGTTATTGTTGAATTTTTTGGTGTTTTTCAATGTTGAGGTTGTTGTTGTTTTTCAATGTTGAGGTTGTTGTTGAATTTGTTGGTGTTTTTCAATGTTGAGTTTGTTGTTGTTTTTCAATGTTGAGGTTGTTGTTGAATTTTTGGTGTTTTTCAATGTTGAGGTTGTTGTTGTTTTTCAATGTTGAGGTTGTTGTTGAATTTGTTGGTGTTTTTCAATGTTGAGGTTGTTGTTGTTTTTCAATGTTGAGGTTGTTGTTGAATTTGTTGGTGTTTTTCAATGTTGAGGTTGTTGTTGAATTTGTTGGTGTTTTTCAATGATGAGGTTGTTGTTGCTTTTCAATTTTGAGGTTGTTGAATTTGTGGGTGTTTTTCAATCTTGAGTTTGTTGTTGAATTTGTTGGTGTTTTTCAATGTTGATGTTGTTGTTGAAGTTGTTGGTGTTTTTCAATGTTGAGGTTGTTGTTATTTTTCAATGTTGAGGTTGTTGTTGAGTTTGTTGGTGTTTTTCAATGTTGAGGTTGTTGTTGAATTTGTTGGTGTTTTTCAATGTTGAGATTGTTTTTGAATTTGTTGGTGTTTTTCAATGTTGAGGTTGTTGTTGTTTTTCAATGTTGAGGTTGTTGTTGAATTTGTTGGTGTTTTTCAAAGTTGAGGTTGTTGTTGTTTTTCAATGCTGAGGTTGTTGTTGAATTTGTTGCTGTTTTTCAATGTTGAGGTTGTTGTTGAATTTGTTGGTGTTTTTCAATGTTGAGGTTGTTGTTGTTTTTCAATGTTGAGGTTGTTGTTGAATTTGTTGGTGTTTTTCAATGTTGAGGTTGTTGTTGAATTTGTTGGTGTTTTTCAATGTTGAGGTTGTTATTGTTTTTCAATGTTGAGGTTGTTGTTGAATTTGTTGGTGTTCTTCAATGTTGAGTTTGTTGTTGTTTTTCAATGTTGAGGTTGTTGTTGTTTTTCAATGTTGAGGTTGCTGTTGAATTTGTTGTTGTTTTTCAATGTTGAGGTTGTTGTTGTTTTTCAATGTTGAGGTTGTTGTTGAATTTGTTGGTGCTTTTCAATGTTGAGGTTGTTGTTGAAATTGTTGGTGTTTTTCAATGTTGAGGTTGTTGTTGTTTTTCAATGTTGAGGTTGTTGTTGAATTTATTGGTGTTTTTCAATGTTGAGTTTGTTGTTGAATTTGTTGGTGTTTTTCAATTTCGAGGTTGTTGTTGAATTTGTTGGTGTTTTTCAATGTTGAGGTTGTTGTTGAATTTGTTGGTGTTTTTCAATGTTGAGGTTGTTTTTGAATTTGTTGGTGTTTTTCTATGTTGAGGTTGTTGTTGTTTTTCAATGTTGAGGTTGTTGTTGTTTTTCAATGTTGAGGTTGTTGTTGAATTTGTTGGTGTTTTTCAATGTTGAGGTTGTTGTTGTTTTTCAATGTTGAGGTTGTTGTTGAATTTGTTGGTGTTTTTCAATGTTGAGGTTGTTGTTGAATTTGTTGGTGTTTTTCAATGTTGAGGTTGTTGTTGTTTTTCTATGTTGAGGTTATTGTTGAATTTTTTGGTGTTTTTCAATGTTGAGGTTGTTGTTGTTTTTCAATGTTGAGGTTGTTGTTGAATTTGTTGGTGTTTTTCAATGTTGAGTTTGTTGTTGTTTTTCAATGTTGAGGTTGTTGTTGAATTTTTGGTGTTTTTCAATGTTGAGGTTGTTGTTGTTTTTCAATGTTGAGGTTGTTGTTGAATTTGTTGGTGTTTTTCAATGTTGAGGTTGTTGTTGTTTTTCAATGTTGAGGTTGTTGTTGAATTTGTTGGTGTTTTTCAATGTTGAGGTTGTTGTTGAATTTGTTGGTGTTTTTCAATGATGAGGTTGTTGTTGCTTTTCAATTTTGAGGTTGTTGAATTTGTGGGTGTTTTTCAATCTTGAGTTCGTTGTTGAATTTGTTGGTGTTTTTCAATGTTGATGTTGTTGTTGAAGTTGTTGGTGTTTTTCAATGTTGAGGTTGTTGTTATTTTTCAATGTTGAGGTTGTTGTTGAGTTTGTTGGTGTTTTTCAATGTTGAGGTTGTTGTTGAATTTGTTGGTGTTTTTCAATGTTGAGATTGTTTTTGAATTTGTTGGTGTTTTTCAATGTTGAGGTTGTTGTTGTTTTTAAATGTTGAGGTTCTTGTTGAATTTGTTGGTGTTTTTTCAATGTTGAGGTTGTTGGTGTTGTTCAATGTTGAGGTTGATTTTGAATTTGAGGGTGTTTTTCAATGTCGAGGTTGTTGTTGAATTTGTTGGTGTTTTTCAATGTTGAGGTTGTTGCTGTTTTTCAATGTTGAGGTTGTTGTTGAATTTGTTGGTGTTTTTAAATGTTGAGGTTGTTGTTGAATTTGCTGGTGTTTTGCAATGTTGAGGTGGTTGTTGTTTTTCAATGTTGAGGTTGTTGTTGAATTTGTTGGTGTTTTTCAATGTTGAGGTTGTTGTTGTTTTTCAATGTTGAGGTTGTTGTTGTATTTGTTGGTGTTTTTCAACTTCGAGGTTGTTGTTGAATTTGTTGGTGTTTTTCAATGTTGAAGTTGTTGTTGAATTTGTTGGTGTTTTTCAATGTTGAGGTTGTTGTTGTTTTTCAATGTTGAGGTTGTTGTTGTTTTTCAATGTTGAGTTTGTTGTTGAATTTGTTGGTGTTTTTCAATGTTGAGTTTGTTGTTGAATTTGTTGGTGTTTTTCAATTTCGAGGTTGTTGTTGAATTTGTTAGTGTTTTTCAATGTTGAGGTTGTTGTTGAATTTGTTGGTGTTTTTCAATGTTGAGGTTGTTGTTGAATTTGTTGGTGTTTTTCAATGTTGAGGTTGTTGTTGTTTTTCAATGTTGAGGTTGTTGTTGTATTTGTTGGTGTTTTTCAATTTCGAGGTTGCTGTTGAATTTGTTGGTGTTTTTCAATTTTGAAGTTGTTGTTGAATTTGTTGGTGTTTTTCAATGTTGAGGTTGTTGTTGTTTTTCAATGTTGAGGTTGTTGTTGAATTTGTTGGTGTTTTTCAATGGTGAGGTTGTTGTTGTTTTTCAATGCTGAGGTTGTTGTTGAATTTGTTGCTGTTTTTCAATGTTGATGTTGTTGTTGAATTTGTTGGTGTTTTTCAATGTTGAGGTTGTTGTTGTTTTTCAATGTTGAGGTTGTTGTTGAATTTGTTGGTGTTTTTCAATGTTGAGGTTGTTGTTGTTTTTCAATGTTGAGGTTATTGTTGAATTTTTTGGTGTTTTTCAATGTTGAGGTTGTTGTTGTTTTTCAATGTTGAGGTTGTTGTTGAATTTGTTGGTGTTTTTCAATGCTGAGTTTGTTGTTGTTTTTCAATGTTGAGGTTGTTGTTGAATTTTTGGTGTTTTTCAATGTTGAGGTTGTTGTTGTTTTTCAATGTTGAGGTTGTTGTTGAATTTGTTGGTGTTTTTCAATGTTGAGGTTGTTGTTGTTTTTCAATGTTGAGGTTGTTGTTGAATTTGTTGGTGTTTTTCAATGTTGAGGTTGTTTTTGAATTTGTTGGTGTTTTTCTATGTTGAGGTTGTTGTTGTTTTTCAATGTTGAGGTTGTTGTTGAATTTGTTGGTGTTTTTCAATGTTTAGTTTGTTGTTGTTTTTCAATGCTGAGGTTGTTGTTGAATTTGTTGGTGTTTTTCAATGTTGAGGTTGTTGTTGTTTTTCAATGTAGAGGTTGTTGTTGAATTTGTTGGTGTTTTTCAATGTTGAGGTTGTTGGTGTTTTTCAATGTTCAGGTTGTTGTTGAATTTGTTGGTGTTTTTCAATGTTGAGGTTGCTGTTGAATTTGTTGGTGTTTTTCAATGTTGAGGTTGTTGTTGTTTTTCAATGTTGAGGTTGTTGTTGAGTTTGTTGGTGTTTTTCAATGTTGAGGTTCTTGTTGAATTTGTTGGTGTTTTTCAATGTTGAGGTTGTTGTTGAATTTGTTGGTGTTTTTCAATGCTGAGGTTGTTGTTGTTTTTAAATGTTGGGGTTGTTGTTGAATTTGTTGGTGTTTTTCAATTTTGAGGATGTTTTCGTTTTTCAATGTTGAGGTTGTTGTTGAATTTGTTGGTGTTTTTCCATGATGAGGTTGTTGTTGTTTTTCAAAGATGAGGTTGTTGTTGAATTTGTTGGTGTTTTTCAATGTCGGGGTTGTTGTTGAATTTGTTGGTGTTTTTCTATGTTGAATTTTTTGTGGAATTTGTTGGTGTTTTTCAATGTTGAGGTTGTTGTTTTTCAATGTTGAGGTTGTTGTTGAATTTGTTGGCGTTTTTAAATGTTGAGGTTGTTGTTGAATTTGTTGGTGTTTTCAATGTTGAGGTTTTTGTTGAATTTGTTGGTGTTTTTCAATGTTGAGGTTGTTGTTGTTTTTCAATGTTGAGGTTGTTGTTGAATTTGATGGTGTTTTTCAATGTCGACGTTGTTGTTGAATTTGTTGGTGTTTTTCAATGTTGAAGTTGTTGTTGAATTTGTTGGTGTTTTTCAATGTTGAGGTTGTTGCTGTTTTTCAATGTTGAGGTTGTTTTTGAATTTGTTCGTGTTTTTCAATGTTGAGATTGTTGTTGTTTCTCAATGTTGAGGTTGTTGTTGAAATTGTTGGTGTTTTTAAATGTTGAGGTTGCTGTTGAATTTGTTGGTGTTTTTCAATGTTGAGGTTGTTGTTGTTTTTCAATTTTGAGGTTGTTGTTGAATTTGTTTTTGTTTTTCAATGTTGAGGTTGTTGTTGAATTTGTTGGTGTTTTTCAATTTCGAGGTTGTTGTTGAATTTGTTGGTGTTTTTCAATGTTGAAGTTGTTGTTGAATTTGTTGGTGTTTTTCAATGTTGAGGTTGTTGTTGTTTTTCAATGTTGAGGTTGTTGTTGAATTTGTTGGTGTTTTTCAATGTTGAGGTTGTTGTTGTTTTTCAATGCTGAGGTTGTTGTTGAATTTGTTGGTGTTTTTCAATGCTGAGGTTGTTGTTGAATTTGTTGGTGTTTTTCAATGTTGAGGTTGTTGTTGTTTTTCAATGTTGAGGTTGTTGTTGAATTTGTTGGTGTTTTTCAATGTTGAGGTTGTTGTTGTTTTTCAATTTTGAGGTTGTTGTTGAATTTGTTGGTGTTTTTCAATGTTGAGGTTGTTGTTGAATTTGTTGGTGATTTTCAATGTTGAGGTTGTTGTTGTTTTTCAATGTTGAGGTTGTTCTTGAATTTGTTGGTGTTTTTCAATGTTGAGTTTGTTGCTGTTTTTCAATGTTGAGGTTGTTGTTGAATTTGTTGGTGTTTTTCAATGTTGAGGTTGTTGTTGTTTTTCAATGTTGAGGTTGTTGTTGAATTTGTTGGTGTTTTTCACTGTTGAGGTTGTTGTTGTTTTTCAATGTTGAGGTTGTTGTTGAATTTGTTGGTGTTTTTCAATGTTGAGGTTGTTGTTGAATTTGTTGGTGTTTTTCAATGATGAGGTTGTTGTTGCTTTTCAATTTTGAGGTTGTTGAATTTGTGGGTGTTTTTCAATCTTGAGTTTGTTGTTGAATTTGTTGGTGTTTTTCAATGTTGATGTTGTTGTTGAAGTTGTTGGTGTTTTTCAATGTTGAGGTTGTTGTTATTTTTCAATGTTGAGGTTGTTGTTGAGTTTGTTGGTGTTTTTCAATGTTGAGGTTGTTGTTGAATTTGTTGGTGTTTTTCAATGTTGAGATTGTTTTTGAATTTGTTGGTGTTTTTCAATGTTGTGGTTGTTGTTGTTTTTAAATGTTGAGGTTGTTGTTGAATTTGTTGGTGTTTTTTCAATTTTGAGGTTGTTGGTGTTGTTCAATGTTGAGGTTGATTTTGAATTTGTTGGTGTTTTTCAATGTCGAGGTTGTTGTTGAATTTGTTGGTGTTTTTCAATGTTGAGGTTGTTGTTGTTTTTCAATGTTGAGGTTCTTGTTGAATTTGTTGGTGTTTTTCAATGTTGAGGTTGTTGCTGTTTTTCAATGTTGAGGTTGTTGTTGAATTTGTTGGTGTTTTTAAATGTTGAGGTTGTTGTTGAATTTGCTGGTGTTTTGCAATGTTGAGGTGGTTGTTGTTTTTCAATGTTGAGGTTGTTGTTGAATTTGTTGCTGTTTTTCAATGTTGAGGTTGTTGTTGTTTTTCAATGTTGAGGTTGTTGTTGAATTTGTTGGTGTTTTTCAATGTTGAGGTTGTTGTTGTTTTTCAATGTTGAGGTTGTTGTTGAATTTGTTGGTGTTTTTCAACGTTGAGGTTGTTGTTGAATTTGTTCGTGTTTTTCAATGATGAGGTTGTTGTTGCTTTTCAATTTTGAGGTTGTTGAATTTGTGGGTGTTTTTCAATCTTGAGTTTGTTGTTGAATTTGTTGGTGTTTTTCAATGCTGATGTTGTTGTTGAAGTTGTTGGTGTTTTTCAATGTTGAGGTTGTTGTTATTTTTCAATGTAGAGGTTGTTGTTGAGTTTGTTGGTGTTTTTCAATGTTGAGGTTGTTGTTGAATTTGTTGGTGTTTTTCAATGTTGAGATTGTTTTTGAATTTGTTGGTGTTTTTCAATGTTGAGGTTGTTGTTGTTTTTAAATGTTGAGGTTGTTGTTGAATTTGTTGGTCTTTTTTCAATTTTGAGGTTGTTGGTGTTGTTCAATGTTGAGGTTGATTTTGAATTTGAGGGTGTTTTTCAATGTCGAGGTTGTTGTTGAATTTGTTGGTGTTTTTCAATGTTGAGGTTGTTGTTGTTTTTCAATGTTGAGGTTGTTGTTGAATTTGTTGGTGTTTTTCAATGTTGAGGTTGTTGCTGTTTTTCAATGTTGAGGTTGTTGTTGAATTTGTTGGTGTTTTTCAATGTTGAGGTTGTTGTTGTTTTTCAATGTTGAGGTTGTTGTTGAATTTGTTGGTGTTTTTCAATGTTGAGGTTGTTGTTGTTTTGCAATGTTGAGGTTGTTGTTGAATTTGTTGGTGTTTTTCAATGTTGAGGTTGTTGTTGAATTTGTTGGTGTTTTTCAATGTTGAGGTTGTTATTGTTTTTCAATGTTGAGGTTGTTGTTGAATTTGTTGGTGTTTTTCAATGTTGAGTTTGTTGTTGTTTTTCAATGTTGAGGTTGTTGTTGTTTTTCAATGTTGAGGTTGCTGTTGAATTTGTTGTTGTTTTTCAATGTTGAGGTTGTTGTTGTTTTTCAATGTTGAGGTTGTTGTTGAATTTGTTGGTGCTTTTCAATGTTGAGGTTGTTGTTGAAATTGTTGGTGTTTTTCAATGTTGAGGTTGTTGTTGTTTTTCAATGTTGAGGTTGTTGTTGAATTTATTGGTGTTTTTCAATGTTGAGGTTGTTGTTGTTTTTCAATGCTGAGGTTGTTGTTGAATTTGTTGGTGTTTTTCAATGCTGAGGTTGTTGTTGAATTTGTTGGTGTTTTTCAATGTTGAGGTTGTTGTTGTTTTTCAATGTTGAGGTTGTTGTTGAATTTGTTGGTGTTTTTCAATGTTGAGGTTGTTGTTGTTTTTCAATTTTGAGGTTGTTGTTGAATTTGTTTTTGTTTTTCAATGTTGAGGTTGTTGTTGAATTTGTTGGTGTTTTTCAATGTTGAGGTTGTTGTTGTTTTTCAATGTTGAGGTTATTGTTGAATTTGTTGGTGATTTTCAATGTTGAGTTTGTTGTTGTTTTTCAATGTTGAGGTTGTTGTTGAATTTGTTGGTGTTTTTCAATGTTGAGTTTGTTGTTGTTTTTCAATGTTGAGGTTGTTGTTGAATTTGTTGGTGTTTTTCAATGTTGAGGTTGTTGTTGTTTTTCAATGTTGAGGTTGTTGTTGAATTTGTTGGTGTTTTTCAATGTTGAGGTTGTTGTTGTTTTTCAATGTTGAGGTTGTTGTTGAATTTGTTGGTGTTTTTCAATGTTGAGGTTGTTGTTGAATTTGTTGGTGTTTTTCAATGATGAGGTTGTTGTTGAATTTGTTGGTGTTTTTCAATGATGAGGTTGTTGTTGCTTTTCAATTTTGAGGTTGTTGAATTTGTGGGTGTTTTTCAATCTTGAGTTTGTTGTTGAATTTGTTAGTGTTTTTCAATGTTGATGTTGTTGTTGAAGTTGTTGGTGTTTTTCAATGTTGAGGTTGTTGTTATTTTTCAATGTTGAGGTTGTTGTTGTTTTTCAATGTTGAGGTTATTGTTGAATTTTTTGGTGTTTTTCAATGTTGAGGTTGTTGTTGTTTTTCAATGTTCAGGTTGTTGTTGAATTTGTTGGTGTTTTTCAATGTTGAGTTTGTTGTTGTTTTTCAATGTTGAGGCTGTTGTTGAATTTTTGGTGTTTTTCAATGTTGAGGTTGTTGTTGTTTTTCAATGTTGAGGTTGTTGTTGAATTTGTTGGTGTTTTTCAATGTTGAGGTTGTTGTTGTTTTTCAATGTTGAGGTTGTTGTTGAATTTGTTGGTGTTTTTCAATGTTGAGGTTGTTGTTGAATTTGTTGGTGTTTTTCAATGATGAGGTTGTTGTTGCTTTTCAATTTTGAGGTTGTTGAATTTGTGGGTGTTTTTCAATCTTGAGTTTGTTGTTGAATTTGTTGGTGTTTTTCAATGTTGATGTTGTTGTTGAAGTTGTTGGTGTTTTTCAATGTTGAGGTTGTTGTTATTTTTCAATGTTGAGGTTGTTGTTGAGTTTGTTGGTGTTTTTCAATGTTGAGGTTGTTGTTGAATTTGTTGGTGTTTTTCAATGTTGAGATTGTTTTTGAATTTGTTGGTGTTTTTCAATGTTGAGGTTGTTGTTGTTTTTAAATGTTGAGGTTGTTGTTGAATTTGTTGGTGTTTTTTCAATTTTGAGGTTGTTGGTGTTGTTCAATGTTGAGGTTGATTTTGAATTTGAGGGTCTTTTTCAATGTCGAGGTTGTTGTTGAATTTGTTGGTGTTTTTCAATGTTGAGGTTGTTGCTGTTTTTCAATGTTGAGGTTGTTGTTGAATTTGTTGGTGTTTTTAAATGTTGAGGTTGTTGTTGAATTTGCTGGTGTTTTGCAATGTTGAGGTGGTTGTTGTTTTTCAATGTTGAGGTTGTTGTTGAATTTGTTGGTGTTTTTCAATGTTGAGGTTGTTGTTGTTTTTCAATGTTGAGGTTGTTGTTGTATTTGTTGGTGTTTTTCAATTTCGAGGTTGTTGTTGAATTTGTTGGTGTTTTTCAATGTTGAAGTTGTTGTTGAATTTGTTGGTGTTTTTCAATGTTGAGGTTGTTGTTGTTTTTCAATGTTGAGGTTGTTGTTGTTTTTCAATGTTGAGTTTGTTGTTGAATTTGTTGGTGTTTTTCAATGTTGAGTTTGTTGTTGAATTTGTTGGTGTTTTTCAATTTCGAGGTTGTTGTTGAATTTGTTAGTGTTTTTCAATGTTGAGGTTGTTGTTGAATTTGTTGGTGTTTTTCAATGTTGAGGTTGTTGTTGAATTTGTTGGTGTTTTTCAATGTTGAGGTTGTTGTTGTTTTTCAATGTTGAGGTTGTTGTTGTATTTGTTGGTGTTTTTAAATTTCGAGGTTGTTGTTGAATTTGTTGGTGTTTTTCAATGTTGAAGTTGTTGTTGAATTTGTTGGTGTTTTTCAATGTTGAGGTTGTTGTTGTTTTTCAATGTTGAGGTTGTTGTTGAATTTGTTGGTGTTTTTCAATGTTGAGGTTGTTGTTGTTTTTCAATGCTGAGGTTGTTGTTGAATTTGTTGCTGTTTTTCAATGTTGAGGTTGTTGTTGAATTTGTTGGTGTTTTTCAATGTTAAGTTTGTTGTTGTTTTTCAATGTTGAGGTTGTTGTTGAATTTGTTGGTGTTTTTCAATGTTGAGGTTGTTGTTGTTTTTCAATGTTGAGGTTGTTGTTGAATTTGTTGGTGTTTTTCAATGTTGAGGTTGTTGTTGAATTTGTTGGTGTTTTTCAATGTTGAGGTTGTTATTGTTTTTCAATGTTGAGGTTGTTGTTGAATTTGTTGGTGTTTTTCAATGTTGAGTTTGTTGTTGTTTTTCAATGTTGAGGTTGTTGTTGTTTTTCAATGTTGAGGTTGCTGTTGAATTTGTTGTTGTTTTTCAATGTTGAGGTTGTTGTTGTTTTTCAATGTTGAGGTTGTTGTTGAATTTGTTGGTGCTTTTCAATGTTGAGGTTGTTGTTGAAATTGTTGGTGTTTTTCAATGTTGAGGTTGTTGTTGAATTTATTGGTGTTTTTCAATGTTGAGTTTGTTGTTGAATTTGTTGGTGTTTTTCAATTTCGAGGTTGTTGTTGAATTTGTTGGTGTTTTTCAATGTTGAGGTTGTTGTTGAATTTGTTGGTGTTTTTCAATGTTGAGGTTGTTTTTGAATTTGTTGGTGTTTTTCTATGTTGAGGTTGTTGTTGTTTTTCAATGTTGAGGTTGTTGTTGAATTTGTTTTTGTTTTTCAATGTTTAGTTTGTTGTTGTTTTTCAATGCTGAGGTTGTTGTTGAATTTGTTGGTGTTTTTCAATGTTGAGGTTGTTGTTGTTTTTCAATGTTGAGGTTGTTGTTGAATTTGTTGGTGTTTTTCAATGTTGAGGTTGTTGGTGTTTTTCAATGTTCAGGTTGTTGTTGAATTTGTTGGTGTTTTTCAATGTTGAGGTTGTTGTTGAATTTGTTGGTGTTTTTCAATGTTGAGGTTGTTGTTGTTTTTCAATGTTGAGGTTGTTGTTGAGTTTGTTGGTGTTTTTCAATGTTGAGGTTCTTGTTGAATTTGTTGGTGTTTTTCAATGTTGAGTTTGTTGTTGAATTTGTTGGTGTTTTTCAATGCTGAGGTTGTTGTTGTTTTTAAATGTTGGGGTTGTTGTTGAATTTGTTGGTGTTTTTCAATTTTGAGGATGTTTTTGTTTTTCAATGTTGAGGTTGTTGTTGAATTTGTTGGTGTTTTTCCATGATGAGGTTGTTGTTGTTTTTCAAAGATGAGGTTGTTGTTGAATTTGTTGGTGTTTTTCAATGTCGGGGTTGTTGTTGAATTTGTTGGTGTTTTTCTATGTTGAATTTTTTGTTGAATTTGTTGGTGTTTTTCAATGTTGAGGTTGTTGTTTTTCAATGTTGAGGTTGTTGTTGAATTTGTTGGCGTTTTTAAATGTTGAGGTTGTTGTTGAATTTGTTGGTGTTTTCAATGTTGAGGTTTTTGTTGAATTTGTTGGTGTTTTTCAATGTTGAGGTTGTTGTTGTTTTTCAATGTTGAGGTTGTTGTTGAATTTGATGGTGTTTTTCAATGTCGACGTTGTTGTTGAATTTGTTGGTGTTTTTCAATGTTGAAGTTGTTGTTGAATTTGTTGGTGTTTTTCAATGTTGAGGTTGTTGCTGTTTTTCAATGTTGAGGTTGTTTTTGAATTTGTTCGTGTTTTTCAATGTTGAGATTGTTGTTGTTTCTCAATGTTGAGGTTGTTGTTGAATTTGCTGGTGTTTTTCAATGTTGAGTTTGTTGCTGTTTTTCAATGTTGAGGTTGTTGTTGAATTTGTTGGTGTTTTTCAATGTTGAGGTTGTTGTTGTTTTTCAATGTTGAGGTTGTTGTTGAATTTGTTGGTGTTTTTCAATGTTGAGGTTGTTGTTGTTTTTCAATGTTGAAGTTGTTGTTGAATTTGTTGGTGTTTTTCAATGTTGAGGTTGTTGTTGAATTTGTTGGTGTTTTTCAATGATGAGGTTGTTGTTGCTTTTCAATTTTGAGGTTGTTGAATTTGTGGGTGTTTTTCAATCTTGAGTTTGTTGTTGAATTTGTTGGTGTTTTTCAATGTTGATGTTGTTGTTGAAGTTGTTGGTGTTTTTCAATGTTGAGGTTGTTGTTATTTTTCAATGTTGAGGTTGTTGTTGAGTTTGTTGGTGTTTTTCAATGTTGAGGTTGTTGTTGAATTTGTTGGTGTTTTTCAATGTTGAGATTGTTTTTGAATTTGTTGGTGTTTTTCAATGTTGAGGTTGTTGTTGTTTTTAAATGTTGAGGTTGTTGTTGAATTTGTTGGTGTTTTTTCAATTTTGAGGTTGTTGGTGTTGTTCAATGTTGAGGTTGATTTTGAATTTGTTGGTGTTTTTCAATGTCGAGGTTGTTGTTGAATTTGTTGGTGTTTTTCAATGTTGAGGTTGTTGTTGTTTTTCAATGTTGAGGTTGTTGTTGAATTTGTTGGTGTTTTTCAATGTTGAGGTTGTTGCTGTTTTTCAATGTTGAGGTTGTTGTTGAATTTGTTGCTGTTTTTAAATGTTGAGGTTGTTGTTGAATTTGCTGGTGTTTTGCAATGTTGAGGTGGTTGTTGTTTTTCAATGTTGAGGTTGTTGTTGAATTTGTTGCTGTTTTTCAATGTTGAGGTAGTTGTTGTTTTTCAATGTTGAGGTTGTTGTTGAATTTGTTGGTGTTTTTCAATGTTGAGGTTGTTGTTGTTTTTCAATGTTGAGGTTGTTGTTGAATTTGTTGGTGTTTTTCAACGTTGAGGTTGTTGTTGAATTTGTTGGTGTTTTTCAATGATGAGGTTGTTGTTGTTTTTCAATGTTGAGGTTGTTGTTGAATTTGTTGGTGTTTTTCAATGTTGAGGTTGTTGTTGTTTTTCAATGTTGAGGTTGTTGTTGAATTTGTTGGTGTTTTTCAATGTTGAGGTTGTTGTTGTTTTTCAATGTTGAGGTTGTTGTTGAATTTGTTGGTGTTTTTCAATGTTGAGGTTGTTGTTGAATTTGTTGGTGTTTTTCAATGATGAGGTTGTTGTTGAATTTGTTGGTGTTTTTCAATGATGAGGTTGTTGTTGCTTTTCAATTTTGAGGTTGTTGAATTTGTGGGTGTTTTTCAATCTTGAGTTTGTTGTTGAATTTGTTAGTGTTTTTCAATGTTGATGTTGTTGTTGAAGTTGTTGGTGTTTTTCAATGTTGAGGTTGTTGTTATTTTTCAATGTTGAGGTTGTTGTTGAATTTGTTGGTGTTTTTCAATGTTGAGGTTGTTGTTGTTTTTCAATGTTGAGGTTATTGTTGAATTTTTTGGTGTTTTTCAATGTTGAGGTTGTTGTTGTTTTTCAATGTTCAGGTTGTTGTTGAATTTGTTGGTGTTTTTCAATGTTGAGTTTGTGGTTGTTTTTCAATGTTGAGGTTGTTGTTGAATTTTTGGTGTTTTTCAATGTTGAGGTTGTTGTTGTTTTTCAATGTTGAGGTTGTTGTTGAATTTGTTGGTGTTTTTCAATGTTGAGGTTGTTGTTGTTTTTCAATGTTGAGGTTGTTGTTGAATTTGTTGGTGTTTTTCAATGTTGAGGTTGTTGTTGAATTTGTTGGTGTTTTTCAATGATGAGGTTGTTGTTGCTTTTCAATTTTGAGGTTGTTGAATTTGTGGGTGTTTTTCAATCTTGAGTTTGTTGTTGAATTTGTTGGTGTTTTTCAATGTTGATGTTGTTGTTGAAGTTGTTGGTGTTTTTCAATGTTGAGGTTGTTGTTATTTTTCAATGTTGAGGTTGTTGTTGAGTTTGTTGGTGTTTTTCAATGTTGAGGTTGTTGTTGAATTTGTTGGTGTTTTTCAATGTTGAGATTGTTTTTGAATTTGTTGGTGTTTTTCAATGTTGAGGTTGTTGTTGTTTTTAAATGTTGAGGCTGTTGTTGAATTTGTTGGTGTTTTTTCAATTTTGAGGTTGTTGGTGTTGTTCAATGTTGAGGTTGATTTTGAATTTGAGGGTCTTTTTCAATGTCGAGGTTGTTGTTGAATTTGTTGGTGTTTTTCAATGTTGAGGTTGTTGCTGTTTTTCAATGTTGAGGTTGTTGTTGAATTTGTTGGTGTTTTTAAATGTTGAGGTTGTTGTTGAATTTGCTGGTGTTTTGCAATGTTGAGGTGGTTGTTGTTTTTCAATGTTGAGGTTGTTGTTGAATTTGTTGGTGTTTTTCAATGTTGAGGTTGTTGTTGTTTTTCAATGTTGAGGTTGTTGTTGTATTTGTTGGTGTTTTTCAATTTCGAGGTTGTTGTTGAATTTGTTGGTGTTTTTCAATGTTGAAGTTGTTGTTGAATTTGTTGGTGTTTTTCAATGTTGAGGTTGTTGTTGTTTTTCAATGTTGAGGTTGTTGTTGTTTTTCAATGTTGAGTTTGTTGTTGAATTTGTTGGTGTTTTTCAATGTTGAGTTTGTTGTTGAATTTGTTGGTGTTTTTCAATTTCGAGGTTGTTGTTGAATTTGTTAGTGTTTTTCAATGTTGAGGTTGTTGTTGAATTTGTTGGTGTTTTTCAATGTTGAGGTTGTTGTTGAATTTGTTGGTGTTTTTCAATGTTGAGGTTGTTGTTGTTTTTCAATGTTGAGGTTGTTGTTGTATTTGTTGGTGTTTTTCAATTTCGAGGTTGTTGTTGAATTTGTTGGTGTTTTTCAATGTTGAAGTTGTTGTTGAATTTGTTGGTGTTTTTCAATGTTGAGGTTGTTGTTGTTTTTCAATGTTGAGGTTGTTGTTGAATTTGTTGGTGTTTTTCAATGTTGAGGTTGTTGTTGTTTTTCAATGCTGAGGTTGTTGTTGAATTTGTTGCTGTTTTTCAATGTTGAGGTTGTTGTTGAATTTGTTGGTGTTTTTCAATGTTAAGTTTGTTGTTGTTTTTCAATGTTGAGGTTGTTGTTGAATTTGTTGGTGTTTTTCAATGTTGAGGTTGTTGTTGTTTTTCAATGTTGAGGTTGTTGTTGAATTTGTTGGTGTTTTTCAATGTTGAGGTTGTTGTTGAATTTGTTGGTGTTTTTCAATGTTGAGGTTGTTATTGTTTTTCAATGTTGAGGTTGTTGTTGAATTTGTTGGTGTTTTTCAATGTTGAGTTTGTTGTTGTTTTTCAATGTTGAGGTTGTTGTTGTTTTTCAATGTTGAGGTTGCTGTTGAATTTGTTGTTGTTTTTCAATGTTGAGGTTGTTGTTGTTTTTCAATGTTGAGGTTGTTGTTGAATTTGTTGGTGCTTTTCAATGTTGAGGTTGTTGTTGAAATTGTTGGTGTTTTTCAATGTTGAGGTTGTTGTTGAATTTATTGGTGTTTTTCAATGTTGAGTTTGTTGTTGAATTTGTTGGTGTTTTTCAATTTCGAGGTTGTTGTTGAATTTGTTGGTGTTTTTCAATGTTGAGGTTGTTGTTGAATTTGTTGGTGTTTTTCAATGTTGAGGTTGTTTTTGAATTTGTTGGTGTTTTTCTATGTTGAGGTTGTTGTTGTTTTTCAATGTTGAGGTTGTTGTTGAATTTGTTTTTGTTTTTCAATGTTTAGTTTGTTGTTGTTTTTCAATGCTGAGGTTGTTGTTGAATTTGTTGGTGTTTTTCAATGTTGAGGTTGTTGTTGTTTTTCAATGTTGAGGTTGTTGTTGAATTTGTTGGTGTTTTTCAATGTTGAGGTTGTTGGTGTTTTTCAATGTTCAGGTTGTTGTTGAATTTGTTGGTGTTTTTCAATGTTGAGGTTGTTGTTGAATTTGTTGGTGTTTTTCAATGTTGAGGTTGTTGTTGTTTTTCAATGTTGAGGTTGTTGTTGAGTTTGTTGGTGTTTTTCAATGTTGAGGTTCTTGTTGAATTTGTTGGTGTTTTTCAATGTTGAGTTTGTTGTTGAATTTGTTGGTGTTTTTCAATGCTGAGGTTGTTGTTGTTTTTAAATGTTGGGGTTGTTGTTGAATTTGTTGGTGTTTTTCAATTTTGAGGATGTTTTTGTTTTTCAATGTTGAGGTTGTTGTTGAATTTGTTGGTGTTTTTCCATGATGAGGTTGTTGTTGTTTTTCAAAGATGAGGTTGTTGTTGAATTTGTTGGTGTTTTTCAATGTCGGGGTTGTTGTTGAATTTGTTGGTGTTTTTCTATGTTGAATTTTTTGTTGAATTTGTTGGTGTTTTTCAATGTTGAGGTTGTTGTTTTTCAATGTTGAGGTTGTTGTTGAATTTGTTGGCGTTTTTAAATGTTGAGGTTGTTGTTGAATTTGTTGGTGTTTTCAATGTTGAGGTTTTTGTTGAATTTGTTGGTGTTTTTCAATGTTGAGGTTGTTGTTGTTTTTCAATGTTGAGGTTGTTGTTGAATTTGATGGTGTTTTTCAATGTCGACGTTGTTGTTGAATTTGTTGGTGTTTTTCAATGTTGAAGTTGTTGTTGAATTTGTTGGTGTTTTTCAATGTTGAGGTTGTTGCTGTTTTTCAATGTTGAGGTTGTTTTTGAATTTGTTCGTGTTTTTCAATGTTGAGATTGTTGTTGTTTCTCAATGTTGAGGTTGTTGTTGAAATTGTTGGTGTTTTTAAATGTTGAGGTTGCTGTTGAATTTGTTGGTGTTTTTCAATGTTGAGGTTGTTGTTGTTTTTCAATTTTGAGGTTGTTGTTGAATTTGTTTTTGTTTTTCAATGTTGAGGTTGTTGTTGAATTTGTTGGTGTTTTTCAATTTCGAGGTTGTTGTTGAATTTGTTGGTGTTTTTCAATGTTGAAGTTGTTGTTGAATTTGTTGGTGTTTTTCAATGTTGAGGTTGTTGTTGTTTTTCAATGTTGAGGTTGTTGTTGAATTTGTTGGTGTTTTTCAATGTTGAGGTTGTTGTTGTTTTTCAATGCTGAGGTTGTTGTTTGAATTTGTTGGTGTTTTTCAATGCTGAGGTTGTTGTTGAATTTGTTGGTGTTTTTCAATGTTGAGGTTGTTGTTGTTTTTCAATGTTGAGGTTGTTGTTGAATTTGTTGGTGTTTTTCAATGTTGAGGTTGTTGTTGTTTTTCAATTTTGAGGTTGTTGTTGAATTTGTTGGTGTTTTTCAATGTTGAGGTTGTTGTTGAATTTGTTGGTGTTTTTCAATGTTGAGGTTGTTGTTGATTTTCAATGTTGAGGTTATTGATGAATTTGTTGGTGATTTTCAATGTTGAGGTTGTTGTTGTTTTTCAATGTTGAGGTTGTTGTTGAATTTGTTGGTGTTTTTCAATGTTGAGTTTGTTGCTGTTTTTCAATGTTGAGGTTGTTGTTGAATTTGTTGGTGTTTTTCAATGTTGAGGTTGTTGTTGTTTTTCAATGTTGAGGTTGTTGTTGAATTTGTTGGTGTTTTTCAATGTTGAGGTTGTTGTTGTTTTTCAATGTTGAAGTTGTTGTTGAATTTGTTGGTGTTTTTCAATGTTGAGGTTGTTGTTGAATTTGTTGGTGTTTTTCAATGATGAGGTTGTTGTTGCTTTTCAATTTTGAGGTTGTTGAATTTGTGGGTGTTTTTCAATCTTGAGTTTGTTGTTGAATTTGTTGGTGTTTTTCAATGTTGATGTTGTTGTTGAAGTTGTTGGTGTTTTTCAATGTTGAGGTTGTTGTTATTTTTCAATGTTGAGGTTGTTGTTGAGTTTGTTGGTGTTTTTCAATGTTGAGGTTGTTGCTGAATTTGTTGGTGTTTTTCAATGTTGAGATTGTTTTTGAATTTGTTGGTGTTTTTCAATGTTGAGGTTGTTGTTGTTTTTAAATGTTGAGGTTGTTGTTGAATTTGTTGGTGTTTTTTCAATTTTGAGGTTGTTGGTGTTGTTCAATGTTGAGGTTGATTTTGAATTTGTTGGTGTTTTTCAACGTCGAGGTTGTTGTTGAATTTGTTGGTGTTTTTCAATGTTGAGGTTGTTGTTGTTTTTCAATGTTGAGGTTGTTGTTGAATTTGTTGGTGTTTTTCAATGTTGAGGTTGTTGCTGTTTTTCAATGTTGAGGTTGTTGTTGAATTTGTTGGTGTTTTTAAATGTTGAGGTTGTTGTTGAATTTGCTGGTGTTTTGCAATGTTGAGGTGGTTGTTGTTTTTCAATGTTGAGGTTGTTGTTGAATTTGTTGCTGTTTTTCGATGTTGAGGTAGTTGTTGTTTTTCAATGTTGAGGTTGTTGTTGAATTTGTTGGTGTTTTTCAATGTTGAGGTTGTTGTTGTTTTTCAATGTTGAGGTTGTTGTTGAATTTGTTGGTGTTTTTCAACGTTGAGGTTGTTGTTGAATTTGTTGGTGTTTTTCAATGATGAGGTTGTTGTTGCTTTTCAATTTTGAGGTTGTTGAATTTGTGGGTGTTTTTCAATCTTGAGGTTGTTGTTGAATTTGTTGGTGTTTTTCAATGCTGATGTTGTTGTTGAAGTTGTTGGTGTTTTTCAATGTTGAGGTTGTTGTTATTTTTCAATGTAGAGGTTGTTGTTGAGTTTGTTGGTGTTTTTCAATGTTGAGGTTGTTGTTGAATTTGTTGGTGTTTTTCAATGTTGAGATTGTTTTTGAATTTGTTGGTGTTTTTCAATGTTGAGGTTGTTGTTGTTTTTAAATGTTGAGGTTGTTGTTGAATTTGTTGGTGTTTTTTCAATTTTGAGGTTGTTGGTGTTGTTCAATGTTGAGGTTGATTTTGAATTTGAGGGTGTTTTTCAATGTCGAGGTTGTTGTTGAATTTGTTGGTGTTTTTCAATGTTGAGGTTGTTGTTGTTTTTCAATGTTGAGGTTGTTGTTGAATTTGTTGGTGTTTTTCAATGTTGAGGTTGTTGCTGTTTTTCAATGTTGAGGTTGTTGTTGAATTTGTTGGTGTTTTTCAATGTTGAGGTTGTTGTTGTTTTTCAATGTTGAGGTTGTTGTTGAATTTGTTGGTGTTTTTCAATGTTGAGGTTGTTGTTGTTTTTCAATGTTGAGGTTGTTGTTGAATTTGTTGGTGTTTTTCAATGTTGAGGTTGTTGTTGAATTTGTTGGTGTTTTTCAATGTTGAGGTTGTTATTGTTTTTCAATGTTGAGGTTGTTGTTGAATTTGTTGGTGTTTTTCAATGTTGAGTTTGTTGTTGTTTGTTTCAATGTTGAGGTTGTTGTTGTTTTTCAATGCTGAGGTTGCTGTTGAATTTGTTGTGGTTTTTCAATGTTGAGGTTGTTGTTGTTTTTCAATGTTGAGGTTGTTGTTGAATTTGTTGGTGCTTTTCAATGTTGAGGTTGTTGTTGAAATTGTTGGTGTTTTTCAATGTTGAGGTTGTTGTTGTTTTACAATGTTGAGGTTTGTTGTTGAATTTATTGGTGTTTTTCAATGTTGAGTTTGTTGTTGAATTTGTTGGTGTTTTTCAATGTTGAGGTTGTTGTTGTTTTTCAATGCTGAGGTTTGTTGTTGAATTTGTTGGTGTTTTTCAATGCTGAGGTTGTTGTTGAATTTGTTGGTGTTTTTCAATGTTGAGGTTGTTGTTGTTTTTCAATGTTGAGGTTGTTGTTGAATTTGTTGGTTGTTTTTCAATGTTGAGGTTGTTGTTGTTTTCAATTTTGAGGTTGTTGTTGAATTTGTTTTTGTTTTTCAATGTTGAGGGTTGTTGTTGAATTTGTTGGTGTTTTTTCAATGTTGAGGTTGATGTTTTTTTTTCAATGTTGAGGTTATTGTTGAATTTGATGGTGATTTTTCAATGTTGAGTTTGTTGTTGTTTTTCAATGTTGAGGTTGTTGTTGAATTTGTTGGTGTTTTTCAATGTTGAGTTGGTTGTTGTTTTTCAATGTTGAGGTTGTTGTTGAATTTGTTGGTGTTTTTTCAATGTTGAGGTTGTTGTTGTTTTTCAATGTTGAGGTTGTTGTTGAATTTGTTGGTGTTTTTCAATGTTGAGGTTGTTGTTGTTTTTCAATGTTGAGGTTGTTGTTGAATTTGTTGGTGTTTTTCAATGTTGAGGTTGTTGTTGAATTTGTTGGTGTTTTTCAATGATGAGGTTGTTGTTGAATTTGTTGGTGTTTTTCAATGATGAGGTTGTTGTTGCTTTTCAATTTTGAGGTTGTTGAATTTTGTGGGTGTTTTTTCAATCTTGAGTTTGTTGTTGAATTTGTTAGTGTTTTTTCAATGTTGATGTTGTTGTTGAAGTTGTTGGTGTTTTTCAATGTTGAGGTTGTAATTTTTCAATGTTGAGGTTGTTGTTGAGTTTGTTGGTGTTTTTCAATGTTGAGGTTGTTGTTGAATTTGTTGGTGTTTTTCAATGTTGAGATTGTTTTTGAATTTGTTGGTGTTTTTCAATGTTGAGGTTGTTGTTGTTTTTAAATGTTGAGGTTGTTGTTGAATTTGTTGGTGGTTTTTTCAATTTTGAGGTTGTTGGTGTTGTTCAATGTTGAGGTTGATTTTGAATTTGAGGGTGTTTTTCAATGTCGAGGTTGTTGTTGAATTTGTTGGTGTTTTTCAATGTTGAGGTTGTTGTTGTTTTTCAATGTTGAGGTTGTTGTGTTGAATTTGTTGGTGTTTTTCAATGTTGAGGTTGTTGCTGTTTTTCAATGTTGAGGTTGTTGTTGAATTTGTTGGTGTTTTTCAATGTTGAGGTTGTTGTTGTTTTTCAATGTTGAGGTTTGTTGTTGAATTTGTTGGTGTTTTTCAATGATGTGGTTGTTGTTGTTTTTCAATGTTGTGGTGTTGTTGAATTTGTTGGTGTTTTTTCAATGTTGAGGTTGTTGTTGAATTTTGTTGGTGTTTTTCAATGTTGAGGTTGTTATTGTTTTTTCAATGTTGAGGTTGTTGTTGAATTTGTTGGTGTTTTTCAATGTTGAGTTTGTTGTTGTTTTTCAATGCTGAGGTTGTTGTTGTTTTTCAATGTTGAGGTTGCTGTTGAATTTGTTGTTGTTTTTTCAATGTTGAGGTTGTTGTTGTTTTCAATGTTGAGGTTGTTGTTGAATTTGTTGGTGCTTTTCAATGTTGAGGTTGTTGTTGAAATTGTTGGTGTTTTTCAATGTTGAGGTTGTTGTTGTTTTTCAATGTTGAGGTTGTTGTTGAATTTATTGGTGTTTTTCAATGTTGAGTTTGTTGTTGAATTTGTTGGTGTTTTTCAATTTCGAGGTTGTTGTTGAATTTGTTGGTGTTTTTCAATGTTGAGGTTGTTGTTGTTTTTCAATGTTGAGGTGTTGTTGTTTTTCAATGCTGAGGTTGCTGTTGAATTTGTTGTTGTTTTTCAATGTTGAGGTTGTTGTTGTTTTTCAATGTTGAGGTTGTTGTTGAATTTGTTGGTGCTTTTCAATGTTGAGGTTGTTGTTGAAATTGTTGGTGTTTTTCAATGTTGAGGTTGTTGTTGTTTTACAATGTTGAGGTTGTTGTTGAATTTATTGGTGTTTTTCAATGTTTTGTTGGTGTTTTTCAATGTTGAGGTTGTTGTTGTTTTTCAATGCTGAGGTTGTTGTTGAATTTGTTGGTGTTTTTCAATGCTGAGGTTGTTGTTGAATTTGTTGGTGTTTTTTCAATGTTGAGGTTGTTGTTGTTTTTCAATGTTGAGGTTGTTGTTGAATTTGTTGGTGTTTTTCAATGTTGAGGTTGTTGTTGTTTTTCAATTTTGAGGTTGTTGTTGAATTTGTTTTTGTTTTTCAATGTTGAGGTTGTTGTTGAATTTGTTGGTGTTTTTCAATGTTGAGGTTGTTGTTGTTTTTCAATGTTGAGGTTATTGTTGAATTTGTTGGTGATTTTCAATGTTGAGTTTGTTGTTGTTTTTCAATGTTGAGGTTGTTGTTGAATTTGTTGGTGTTTTTCAATGTTGAGTTGGTTGTTGTTTTTCAATGTTGAGGTTGTTGTTGAATTTGTTGGTGTTTTTCAATGTTGAGGTTGTTGTTGTTTTTCAATGTTGAGGTTGTTGTTGAATTTGTTGGTGTTTTTCAATGTTGAGGTTGTTGTTGTTTTTCAATGTTGAGGTTGTTGTTGAATTTGTTGGTGTTTTTCAATGTTGAGGTTGTTGTTGAATTTGTTGGTGTTTTTCAATGATGAGGTTGTTGTTGAATTTGTTGGTGTTTTTCAATGATGAGGTTGTTCTTGCTTTTCAATTTTGAGGTTGTTGAATTTGTGGGTGTTTTTCAATCTTGAGTTTGTTGTTGAATTTGTTAGTGTTTTTCAATGTTGATGTTGTTGTTGAAGTTGTTGGTGTTTTTCAATGTTGAGGTTGTAATTTTTCAATGTTGAGGTTGTTGTTGAGTTTGTTGGTGTTTTTCAATGTTGAGGTTGTTGTTGAATTTGTTGGTGTTTTTCAATGTTGAGATTGTTTTTGAATTTGTTGGTGTTTTTCAATGTTGAGGTTGTTGTTGTTTTTAAATGTTGAGGTTGTTGTTGAATTTGTTGGTGTTTTTTCAATTTTGAGGTTGTTGGTGTTGTTCAATGTTGAGGTTGATTTTGAATTTGAGGGTGTTTTTCAATGTCGAGGTTGTTGTTGAATTTGTTGGTGTTTTTCAATGTTGAGGTTGTTGTTGTTTTTCAATGTTGAGGTTGTTGTTGAATTTGTTGGTGTTTTTCAATGTTGAGGTTGTTGCTGTTTTTCAATGTTGAGGTTGTTGTTGAATTTGTTGGTGTTTTTCAATGTTGAGGTTGTTGTTGTTTTTCAATGTTGAGGTTGTTGTTGAATTTGTTGGTGTTTTTCAATGATGAGGTTGTTGTTGTTTTTCAATGTTGTGGTTGTTGTTGAATTTGTTGGTGTTTTTCAATGTTGAGGTTGTTGTTGAATTTGTTGGTGTTTTTCAATGTTGAGGTTGTTATTGTTTTTCAATGTTGAGGTTGTTGTTGAATTTGTTGGTGTTTTTCAATGTTGAGTTTGTTGTTGTTTTTCAATGCTGAGGTTGTTGTTGTTTTTCAATGTTGAGGTTGCTGTTGAATTTGTTGTTGTTTTTCAATGTTGAGGTTGTTGTTGTTTTTCAATGTTGAGGTTGTTGTTGAATTTGTTGGTGCTTTTCAATGTTGAGGTTGTTGTTGAAATTGTTGGTGTTTTTCAATGTTGAGGTTGTTGTTGTTTTTCAATGTTGAGGTTGTTGTTGAATTTATTGGTGTTTTTCAATGTTGAGTTTGTTGTTGAATTTGTTGGTGTTTTTCAATTTCGAGGTTGTTGTTGAATTTGTTGGTGTTTTTCAATGTTGAGGTTGTTGTTGAATTTGTTGGTGTTTTTCAATGTTGAGGTTGTTGTTGTTTTTCAATGTTGAGGTTGTTGTTGAATTTGTTGGTGTTTTTCAATGTTGAGGTTGTTGTTGAATTTGTTGGTGTTTTTCAATGATGATGTTGTTGTTGAATTTGTTGGTGTTTTTCAATGATGAGGTTGTTGTTGCTTTTCAATTTTGAGGTTGTTGAATTTGTGGGTGTTTTTCAATCTTGAGTTTGTTGTTGAATTTGTTAGTGTTTTTCAATGTTGATGTTGTTGTTGAAGTTGTTGGTGTTTTTCAATGTTGAGGTTGTTGTTATTTTTCAATGTTGAGGTTGTTGTTGAGTTTGTTGGTGTTTTTCAATGTTGAGGTTGTTGTTGAATTTGTTGGTGTTTTTCACTGTTGAGATTGTTTTTGAATTTGTTGGTGTTTTTCAATGTTGAGGTTGTTGTTGTTTTTAAATGTTGAGGTTGTTGTTGAATTTGTTGGTGTTTTTTCAATTTTGAGGTTGTTGGTGTTGTTCAATGTTGAGGTTGATTTTGAATTTGAGGGTGTTTTTCAATGTCGAGGTTGTTGTTGAATTTGTTGTTGTTTTTCAGTGTTGAGGTTGTTGTTGTTTTTCAATGTTGAGGTTGTTGTTGAATTTGTTGGTGTTTTTCAATGTTGAGGTTGTTGCTGTTTTTCAATGTTGAGGTTGTTGTTGAATTTGTTGGTGTTTTTCAATGTTGAGGTTGTTGTTGTTTTTCAATGTTGAGGTTGTTGTTGAATTTGTTGGTGTTTTTCAATGATGAGGTTGTTGTTGTTTTTCAATGTTGAGGTTGTTGTTGAATTTGTTGGTGTTTTTCAATGTTGAGGTTGTTGTTGAATTTGTTGGTGTTTTTCAATGTTGAGGTTGTTATTGTTTTTCAATGTTGAGGTTGTTGTTGAATTTGTTGGTGTTTTTCAATGTTGAGTTTGTTGTTGTTTTTCAATGCTGAGGTTGTTGTTGTTTTTCAATGTTGAGGTTGCTGTTGAATTTGTTGTTGTTTTTCAATGTTGAGGTTGTTGTTGTTTTTCAATGTTGAGGTTGTTGTTGAATTTGTTGGTGCTTTTCAATGTTGAGGTTGTTGTTGAAATTGTTGGTGTTTTTCAATGTTGAGGTTGTTGTTGTTTTTCAATGTTGAGGTTGTTGTTGAATTTATTGGTGTTTTTCAATGTTGAGTTTGTTGTTGAATTTGTTGGTGTTTTTCAATTTCGAGGTTGTTGTTGAATTTGTTGGTGTTTTTCAATGTTGAGGTTGTTGTTGAATTTGTTGGTGTTTTTCTATGTTGAGGTTGTTTTTGAATTTGTTGGTGTTTTTCTATGTTGAGGTTGTTGTTGTTTTTCAATGTTGAGGTTGTTGTTGAATTTGTTGGTGTTTTTCAATGTTTAGTTTGTTGTTGTTTTTCAATGCTGAGGTTGTTGTTGAATTTGTTGGTGTTTTTCAATGTTGAGGTTGTTGTTGTTTTTCAATGTTGAGGTTGTTGTTGAATTTGATGGTGTTTTTCAATGTTGAGGTTGTTGGTGTTTTTCAATGTTCAGGTTGTTGTTGAATTTGTTGGTGTTTTTCAATGCTGAGGTTGTTGTTGAATTTGTTGTTGTTTTTCAATGCTGAGGTTGTTGTTGAATTTGTTGGTGTTTTTCAATGTTGAGGTTGTTGTTGTTTTTCAATGTTGAGGTTGTTGTTGAATTTGTTGGTGTTTTTCAATGTTGAGGTTGTTGTTGTTTTTCAATTTTGAGGTTGTTGTTGAATTTATTTTTGTTTTTCAATGTTGAGGTTGTTGTTGAATTTGTTGGTGTTTTTCAATGTTGAGGTTGTTGTTGTTTTTCAATGTTGAGGTTATTGTTGAATTTGTTGGTGATTTTCAATGTTGAGTTTGTTGTTGTTTTTCAATGTTGAGGTTGTTGTTGAATTTGTTGGTGTTTATCAATGTTGAGTTTGTTGTTGTTTTTCAATGTTGAGGTTGTTGTTGAATTTGTTGGTGTTTTTCAATGTTGAGGTTGTTGTTGTTTTTCAATGTTGAGGTTGTTGTTGAATTTGTTGGTGTTTTTCAATGTTGAGGTTGTTGTTGTTTTTCAATGTTGAGGTTGTTGTTGAATTTGTTGGTGTTTTTCAATGTTGAGGTTGTTGTTGAATTTGTTGGTGTTTTTCAATGATGAGGTTGTTGTTGAATTTGTTGGTGTTTTTCAATGATGAGGTTGTTGTTGCTTTTCAATTTTGAGGTTGTTGAATTTGTGGGTGTTTTTCAATCTTGAGTTTGTTGTTGAATTTGTTAGTGTTTTTCAATGTTGATGTTGTTGTTGAAGTTGTTGGTGTTTTTCAATGTTGAGGTTGTTATTTTTCAATGTTGAGGTTGTTGTTGAGTTTGTTGGTGTTTTTCAATGTTGAGGTTGTTGTTGAATTTGTTGGTGTTTTTCAATGTTGAGATTGTTTTTGAATTTGTTGGTGTTTTTCAATGTTGAGGTTGTTGTTGTTTTTAAATGTTGAGGTTGTTGTTGAATTTGTTGGTGTTTTTTCAATTTTGAGGTTGTTGGTGTTGTTCAATGTTGAGGTTGATTTTGAATTTGAGGGTGTTTTTCAATGTCGAGGTTGTTGTTGAATTTGTTGGTGTTTTTCAATGTTGAGGTTGTTGTTGTTTTTCAATGTTGAGGTTGTTGTTGAATTTGTTGGTGTTTTTCAATGTTGAGGTTGTTGCTGTTTTTCAATGTTGAGGTTGTTGTTGAATTTGTTGGTGTTTTTCAATGTTGAGGTTGTTTTTGTTTTTCAATGTTGAGGTTGTTGTTGAATTTGTTGGTGTTTTTCAATGATGAGGTTGTTGTTGTTTTTCAATGTTGAGGTTGTTGTTGAATTTGTTGGTGTTTTTCAATGTTGAGGTTGTTGTTGAATTTGTTGGTGTTTTTCAATGTTGAGGTTGTTATTGTTTTTCAATGTTGAGGTTGTTGTTGAATTTGTTGGTGTTTTTCAATGTTGAGTTTGTTGTTGTTTTTCAATGTTGAGGTTGTTGTTGTTTTTCAATGTTGAGGTTGCTGTTGAATTTGTTGTTGTTTTTCAATGTTGAGGTTGTTGTTGTTTTTCAATGTTGAGGTTGTTGTTGAATTTGTTGGTGCTTTTCAATGTTGAGGTTGTTGTTGAAATTGTTGGTGTTTTTCAATGTTGAGGTTGTTGTTGTTTTTCAATGTTGAGGTTGTTGTTGAATTTATTGGTGTTTTTCAATGTTGAGTTTGTTGTTGAATTTGTTGGTGTTTTTCAATTTCGAGGTTGTTGTTGAATTTGTTGGTGTTTTTCAATGTTGAGGTTGTTGTTGAATTTGTTGGTGTTTTTCAATGTTGAGGTTGTTGTTGTTTTTCAATGTTGAGGTTGTTGTTGAATTTGTTGGTGTTTTTCAATGTTGAGGTTGTTGTTGAATTTGTTGGTGTTTTTCAATGATGAGGTTGTTGTTGAATTTGTTGGTGTTTTTCAATGATGAGGTTGTTGTTGCTTTTCAATTTTGAGGTTGTTGAATTTGTGGGTGTTTTTCAATCTTGAGTTTGTTGTTGAATTTGTTAGTGTTTTTCAATGTTGATGTTGTTGTTGAAGTTGTTGGTGTTTTTCAATGTTGAGGTTGTTGTTATTTTTCAATGTTGAGGTTGTTGTTGAGTTTGTTGGTGTTTTTCAATGTTGAGGTTGTTGTTGAATTTGTTGGTGTTTTTCAATGTTGAGATTGTTTTTGAATTTGTTGGTGTTTTTCAATGTTGAGGTTGTTGTTGTTTTTAAATGTTGAGGTTGTTGTTGAATTTGTAGGTGTTTTTTCAATTTTGAGGTTGTTGGTGTTGTTCAATGTTGAGGTTGATTTTGAATTTGAGGGTGTTTTTCAATGTCGAGGTTGTTGTTGAATTTGTTGTTGTTTTTCAATGTTGAGGTTGTTGTTGTTTTTCAATGTTGAGGTTGTTGTTGAATTTGTTGGTGTTTTTCAATGTTGAGGTTGTTGCTGTTTTTCAATGTTGAGGTTGTTGTTGAATTTGTTGGTGTTTTTCAATGTTGAGGTTGTTGTTGTTTTTCAATGTTGAGGTTGTTGTTGAATTTGTTGGTGTTTTTCAATGATGAGGTTGTTGTTGTTTTTCAATGTTGAGGTTGTTGTTGAATTTGTTGGTGTTTTTCAATGTTGAGGTTGTTGTTGAATTTGTTGGTGTTTTTCAATGTTGAGGTTGTTATTGTTTTTCAATGTTGAGGTTGTTGTTGAATTTGTTGGTGTTTTTCAATGTTGAGTTTGTTGTTGTTTTTCAATGCTGAGGTTGTTGTTGTTTTTCAATGTTGAGGTTGCTGTTGAATTTGTTGTTGTTTTTCAATGTTGAGGTTGTTGTTGTTTTTCAATGTTGAGGTTGTTGTTGAATTTGTTGGTGCTTTTCAATGTTGAGGTTGTTGTTGAAATTGTTGGTGTTTTTCAATGTTGAGGTTGTTGTTGTTTTTCAATGTTGAGGTTGTTGTTGAATTTATTGGTGTTTTTCAATGTTGAGTTTGTTGTTGAATTTGTTGGTGTTTTTCAATTTCGAGGTTGTTGTTGAATTTGTTGGTGTTTTTCAATGTTGAGGTTGTTGTTGAATTTGTTGGTGTTTTTCAATGTTGAGGTTGTTTTTGAATTTGTTGGTGTTTTTCTATGTTGAGGTTGTTGTTGTTTTTCAATGTTGAGGTTGTTGTTGAATTTGTTGGTGTTTTTCAATGTTTAGTTTGTTGTTGTTTTTCAATGCTGAGGTTGTTGTTGAATTTGTTGGTGTTTTTCAATGTTGAGGTTGTTGTTGTTTTTCAATGTTGAGGTTGTTGTTGAATTTGATGGTGTTTTTCAATGTTGAGGTTGTTGGTGTTTTTCAATGTTCAGGTTGTTGTTGAATTTGTTGGTGTTTTTCAATGTTGAGGTTGTTGTTGAATTTGTTGGTGTTTTTCAATGTTGAGGTTGTTGTTGTTTTTCAATGTTGAGGTTGTTGTTGAGTTTGTTGGTGTTTTTCAATGTTGAGGTTCTTGTTGAATTTGTTGGTGTTTTTCAATGTTGAGGTTGTTGTTGAATTTGTTGGTGTTTTTCAATGTTGAGGTTGTTGTTGTTTTTAAATGTTGGGGTTGTTGTTGAATTTGTTGGTGTTTTTCAATTTTGAGGATGTTTTTGTTTTTCAATATTGAGGTTGTTGTTGAATTTGTTGGTGTTTTTCCATGATGAGGTTGTTGTTGTTTTTCAAAGATGAGGTTGTTGTTGAATTTGTTGGTGTTTTTCAATGTCGGGGTTGTTGTTGAATTTGTTGGTGTTTTTCTATGTTGAATTATTTGTTGAATTTGTTATTGTTTTTCAATGTTGAGGTTGTTGTTTTTCAATGTTGAGGTTGTTGTTGAATTTGTTGGCGTTTTTAAATGTTGAGGTTGTTGTTGAATTTGTTGGTGTTTTCAATGTTGAGGTTTTTGTTGAATTTGTTGGTGTTTTTCAATGTTGAGGTTGTTGTTGTTTTTCAATGTTGAGGTTGTTGTTGAATTTGATGGTGTTTTTCAATGTCGACGTTGTTGTTGAATTTGTTGGTGTTTTTCAATGTTGAAGTTGTTGTTGAATTTGTTGGTGTTTTTCAATGTTGAGGTTGTTGCTGTTTTTCAATGTTGAGGTTGTTTTTGAATTTGTTCGTGTTTTTCAATGTTGAGATTGTTGTTGTTTCTCAATGTTGAGGTTGTTGTTGAAATTGTTGGTGTTTTTAAATGTTGAGGTTGCTGTTGAATTTGTTGGTGTTTTTCAATGTTGAGGTTGTTGTTGTTTTTCAATTTTGAGGTTGTTGTTGAATTTGTTTTTGTTTTTCAATGTTGAGGTTGTTGTTGAATTTGTTGGTGTTTTTCAATTTCGAGGTTGTTGTTGAATTTGTTGGTGTTTTTCAATGTTGAAGTTGTTGTTGAATTTGTTGGTGTTTTTCAATGTTGAGGTTGTTGTTGTTTTTCAATGTTGAGGTTGTTGTTGAATTTGTTGGTGTTTTTCAATGTTGAGGTTGTTGTTGTTTTTCAATGCTGAGGTTGTTGTTGAATTTGTTGGTGTTTTTCAATGCTGAGGTTGTTGTTGAATTTGTTGGTGTTTTTCAATGTTGAGGTTGTTGTTGTTTTTCAATGTTGAGGTTGTTGTTGAATTTGTTGGTGTTTTTCAATGTTGAGGTTGTTGTTGTTTTTCAATTTTGAGGTTGGTGTTGAATTTGTTGGTGTTTTTCAATGTTGAGGTTGTTGTTGAATTTGTTGGTGTTTTTCATTGTTGAGGTTGTTGTTGTTTTTCAATGTTGAGGTTATTGTTGAATTTGTTGGTGATTTTCAATGTTGAGTTTGTTGTTGTTTTTCAATGTTGAGGTTGTTGTTGAATTTGTTGGTGTTTTTCAATGTTGAGTTTGTTGTTGTTTTTCAATGTTGAGGTTGTTGTTGAATTTGTTGGTGTTTTTCAATGTTGAGGTTGTTGTTGTTTTTCAATGTTGAGGTTGTTGTTGAATTTGTTGGTGTTTTTCAATGTTGAGGTTGTTGTTGTTTTTCAATGTTGAGGTTGTTGTTGAATTTGTTGGTGTTTTTCAATGTTGAGGTTGTTGTTGAATTTGTTGGTGTTTTTCAATGATGAGGTTGTTGTTGCTTTTCAATTTTGAGGTTGTTGAATTTGTGGGTGTTTTTCAATCTTGAGTTTGTTGTTGAATTTGTTGGTGTTTTTCAATGTTGATGTTGTTGTTGAAGTTGTTGGTGTTTTTCAATGTTGAGGTTGTTGTTATTTTTCAATGTTGAGGTTGTTGTTGAGTTTGTTGGTGTTTTTCAATGTTGAGGTGGTTGTTGAATTTGTTGGTGTTTTTCAATGTTGAGGTTGTTTTGAATTTGTTGGTGTTTTTCAATGTTGAGGTTGTTGTTGTTTTTAAATGTTGAGGTTGTTGTTGAATTTGTTGGTGTTTTTTCAATTTTGAGGTTGTTGGTGTTGTTCAATGTTGAGGTTGATTTTGAATTTGAGGGTGTTTTTCAATGTCGAGGTTGTTGTTGAATTTGTTGGTGTTTTTCAATGTTGAGGTTGTTGATGTTTTTCAATGTTGAGGTTGTTGTTGAATTTGTTGGTGTTTTTCAATGTTGAGGTTGTTGCTGTTTTTCAATGTTGAGGTTGTTGTTGAATTTGTTGGTGTTTTTAAATGTTGAGGTTGTTGTTGAATTTGCTGGTGTTTTGCAATGTTGAGGTGGTTGTTGTTTCTCAATGTTGAGTTTGTTGTTGAATTTGTTGCTGTTTTTCAATGTTGAGGTTGTTGTTGTTTTTCAATGTTGAGGTTGTTGTTGTATTTGTTGGTGTTTTTCAATTTCGAGGTTGTTGTTGAATTTGTTGGTGTTTTTCAATGTTGAAGTTGTTGCTGAATTTGTTGGTGTTTTTCAATGTTGAGGTTGTTGTTGTTTTTCAATGTTGAGGTTGTTGTTGAATTTGTTGGTCTTTTTCAATGTTGAGGTTGTTGTTGTTTTTCAATGCTGAGGTTGTTGTTGAATTTGTTGGTGTTTTTCAATGTTGAGGTTGTTGTTGAATTTGTTGGTGTTTTTCAATGTTGAGGTTGTTGTTGTTTTTCAATTTTGAGGTTGTTGTTGAATTTGTTGGTGTTTTTCAATGTTGAGGTTGTTGTTGTTTTTCAATGTTGAGGTTGTTGTTGAATTTGTTGGTGTTTTTCAATGTTGAGGTTGTTGTTGAATTTGTTGATGTTTTTCAATGTTGAGGTTGTTGTTGTTTTTCAATGTTGAGGTTGTTGTTGAATTTGTTGGTGTTTTTCAATGTTGAGTTTGTTGTTGTTTTTCAATGTTGAGGTTGTTGTTGAATTTGTTGGTGTTTGTCAATGTTGAGGTTGTTGTTGTTTTTCAATGTTGAGGTTGTTGTTGAATTTGTTGGTGCTTTTCAATGTTGAGGTTGTTGTTGAATTTGTTGGTGTTTTTCAATGTTGAGGTTGTTGTTGTTTTTCAATGTTGAGGTTGTTGTTGAATTTGTTGGTGTTTTTCAATGTTGAGTTTGTGGTTGAATTTGTTGGTGTTTTTCAATGTTGAGGTTGTTGTTGAATTTGTTGGTGTTTTTCAATGTTGAGGTTGTTGTTGCATTTGTTGGTGTTTTTCAATGTTGAGGTTGTTGCTGTTTTTCAATGTTGAGGTTGTTGTTGAATTTGTTGGTGTTTTTCAATGTTGAGATTGTTGTTGTTTTTCAATGTTGAGGTTGTTGTTGAATTTGTTGGTGTTTTTAAATGTTGAGGTTGTTGAATTTGTTGTTCTTTTTCAATGTTGAGGTTGTTGTTGTTTTTCAATGTTGAGGTTGTTGTTGAATTTGTTGGTGTTTTTCAATGTTGAGTTTGTTGTTGTTTTTCAATGTTGAGGTTGTTCTTGAAATTCAATGTTGAGGTTGTTGTTGAATTTGTTGGTGTTTTTCAATGTTGAGGTTGTTGTTGTTTTTCAATGCTGAGGTCGTTGTTGAATTTGTTGGTGTTTTTCAATTTTGAGGTTGTTGTTGAATTTGTTGGTGTTTTTCAATGTTGAGGTTGTTGTTGTTTTTCAATGTTGAGGTTGTTGTTGAATTTGTTGGTGTTTTTCAATGTTGAGGTTGTTGTTGTTTTTCAATGTTGAGGTTGTTGTTGAATTTGTTGGTGTTTTTCAATGCTGAGGTTGTTGTTGAATTTGTTGGTGTTTTTCAATGTTGAGTTTGTTGTTGTTTTTCAATGTTGAGGTTGTTGTTGAATTTGTTGGTGTTTTTCAATCTTGAGGTTGTTGTTGTTTTTCAATGTTGAGGTTGTTGTTGAATTTGTTGGTGTTTTTCAATCTTGAGTTTGTTGTTGAATTTGTTGGTGTTTTTCAATGTTGAGGTTGTTGTTGAATTTGTTGGTGTTTTTCAATGTTGAGGTTTTTGTTGTTTTTCAATGTTGAGGTTGTTGTTGAATTTGTTGGTGTTTTTCAATGTTGAGGTTGTTGTTGAATTTGTTGGTGTTTTTCAATGTGGAGGTTGTTGTTGAATTTGTTGGTGTTTTTCAATGTTGAGGTTGTTGCTGTTTTTAAATGTTGAGGTTGTTGTTGAATTTGTTGGTGTTTTATCAATTTTGAGGTTGTTGGTGTTTTTCAATGTTGAGGTTGTTGTTGAATTTGATGGTGTTTTTCAATGTCGAGGTTGTTGTTGAATTTGTTGGTGTTTTTCAATGTTGAAGTTGTTGTTGAATTGGTTGGTGTTTTTCAATTTCGAGGTTGTTGTTGAATTTGTTGGTGTTTTTCCATGTTGAAGTTTTGGTTGATTTTGTTGATCTTTTTCAATGTTGAGGTTGTTGTTGTTTTTCAATGTTGAGGTTGTTGTTGAATTTGTTGGTGTTTTCAATGTTGAGGTTGTTGTTCTTTTTCAATGCTGAGGTTGTTGTTGAATTTGTTGGTGTTTTTCAATGTTGAGGTTGTTGTTGAATTTGTTGGTGTTTTTCAATGTTGAGGTTGTTGTTGTTTTTCAATGTTTGGGTAGTTGTTGAATTTGTTGGTGTTTTTCAATGTTGAGGTTGTTGTAGTTTTTCAATGTTGAGGTTGTTGTTGAATTTGTTGGTGTTTTTCAATGTTGAAGTTGTTGTTGAATTTGTTGGTGTTTTTCAATGTTGAGGTTGTTGTTGTTTTTCAATGTTGAGGTTGTTGTTGAATTTGTTGGTGTTTTTCAATGTTGAGTTTATTGTTGTTTTTCAATGTTGAGGTTGTTGTTGAATTTGTTGGTGTTTTTCAATGTTGAGGTTGTTGTTGTTTTTCAATGTTGACGTTGTTGTTGAATTTGTTGGTGTTTTTCAATGTTGAGGTTGTTGTTGAATTTGTTGGTGTTTTTCAATAATGAGGTTGTTGTTGTTTTTCAATGTTGAGGTTGTTGAATTTGTGGGTGTTTTTCAATCTTGAGTTTTTTGTTGAATTTGTTGGTGTTTTTCAATGTTGAGGTTGTTGTTGAATTTGTTGGTGTTTTTCAATGTTGAGGTTGTTGTTATTTTTCAATGTTGTGGTTGTTGTTGAGTTTGTTGGTGTTTTTCAAAGTTGAGGTTGTTGTTGAATTTGTTGGTGTTTTTCAATGTTGAGGTTGTTGTTGAATTTGTTGGTGTTTTTTAATGTTGAGGTTGTTGTTGTTTTTAAATGTTGAGGTTGTTGTTGAATTTGTTGGTGTTTTTTCAATTTTGAGGTTGTTGGTGTTGTTCAATGTTCAGGTTGATTTTGAATTTGAGGGTCTTTTTCAATGTCGAGGTTGTTGTTGAATTTGTTGGTGTTTTTCAAAGTTGAGGTTGTTGTTGTTTTTCAATGTTGAGGTTGTTGTTGAATGTGTTGGTGTTTTTCAATGTTGAGATTGTTGTTGTTTTTCAATGTTGAGGTTGTTGTTGAATTTGTTGGTGCTTTTAAATGTTGAGGCTGTTGTTGAATTTGCTGGTGTTTTGCAATGTTGAGGTTGTTGTTGTTTTTCAATGTTGAGGTTGTTGTTGTATTTGTTAGTGTTTTTCAATTTCGAGGTTGTTGTTGAATTCGTTGGCGTTTTTCAATGTTGAAGTTGTTGTTGAATTTGTTGGTGTTTTTCAATGTTGAGGTTGTTGTTGTTTTTCAATGTTGAGGTTGTTGTTGAATTTGTTGGTGTTTTTCAATGTTGAGGTTGTTGTTGTTTTTCAATGTTGAGGTTGTTGTTGAATTTGATGGTGTTTTTCAATGTCGACGTTGTTGTTGAATTTGTTGGTGTTTTTCAATGTTGAAGTTGTTGTTGAATTTGTTGGTGTTTTTCAATGTTGAGGTTGTTGCTGTTTTTCAATGTTGAGGTTGTTTTTGAATTTGTTCGTGTTTTTCAATGTTGAGATTGTTGTTGTTTCTCAATGTTGAGGTTGTTGTAGAAATTGTTGGTGTTTTTATATGTTGAGGTTGCTGTTGAATTTGTTGGTGTTTTTCAATGTTGAGGTTGTTGTTGTTTTTCAATTTTGAGGTTGTTGTTGAATTTGTTTTTGTTTTTCAATGTTGAGGTTGTTGTTGAATTTGTTGGTGTTTTTCAATTTCGAGGTTGTTGTTGAATTTGTTGGTGTTTTTCAATGTTGAAGTTGTTGTTGAATTTGTTGGTGTTTTTCAATGTTGAGGTTGTTGTTGTTTTTCAATGTTGAGGTTGTTGTTGAATTTGTTGGTGTTTTTCAATGTTGAGGTTGTTGTTGTTTTTCAATGCTGAGGTTGTTGTTGAATTTGTTGGTGTTTTTCAATGCTGAGGTTGTTGTTGAATTTGTTGGTGTTTTTCAATGTTGAGGTTGTTGTTGTTTTTCAATGTTGAGGTTGTTGTTGAATTTGTTGGTGTTTTTCAATGTTGAGGTTGTTGTTTTTCAATTTTGAGGTTGTTGTTGAATTTGTTGGTGTTTTTCAATGTTGAGGTTGTTGTTGAATTTGTTGGTGTTTTTCAATGTTGAGGTTGTTGTTGTTTTTCAATGTTGAGGTTATTGTTGAATTTGTTGGTGATTTTCAATGTTGAGTTTGTTGTTGTTTTTCAATGTTGAGGTTGTTGTTGAATTTGTTGGTGTTTTTCAATGTTGAGTTTGTTGTTGTTTTTCAATGTTGAGGTTGTTGTTGAATTTGTTGGTGTTTTTCAATGTTGAGGTTGTTGTTGTTTTTGAATGTTGAGGTTGTTGTTGAATTTGTTGGTGTTTTTCAATGTTGAGGTTGTTGTTGTTTTTCAATGTTGAGGTTGTTGTTGAATTTGTTGGTGTTTTTCAATGTTGAGGTTGTTGTTGAATTTGTTGGTGTTTTTCAATGATGAGGTTGTTGTTGCTTTTCAATTTTGCGGTTGTTGAATTTGTGGGTGTTTTTCAATCTTGAGTTTGTTGTTGAATTTGTTGGTGTTTTTCAATGTTGATGTTGTTGTTGAAGTTGTTGGTGTTTTTCAATGTTGAGGTTGTTGTTGTTTTTCAATGTTGAGGTTGTTGTTGAATTTGTTGGTCTTTTTCAATGTTGAGGTTGTTGTTGTTTTTCAATGCTGAGGTTGTTGTTGAATTTGTTGGTGTTTTTCAATGTTGAGGTCGTTGTTGAATTTGTTGGCGTTTTTCAATGTTGAGGTTGTTGTTGTTTTTCAATGTTGAGGTTGTTGTTGAATTTGTTGGTGTTTTTCAATGTTGAGGTTGTTGTTGTTTTTCAATGTTGAGGTTGTTGTTGAATTTGTTGGTGTTTTTCAATGTTGAGGTTGTTGTTGAATTTGTTGGTGTTTTTCAATGTTGAGGTTGTTGTTGTTTTTCAATGTTGAGGTTGTAGTTGAATTTGTTGGTGTTTTTCAATGTTGAGGTTGTTGTTGTTTTTCAATGTTGAGGTTGTTGTTGAATTTGTTGGTGTTTGTCAATGTTGAGGTTGTTGTTGTTTTTCAATGTTGAGGTTGTTGTTGAATTTGTTGGTGCTTTTCAATGTTGAGGTTGTTGTTGAATTTGTTGGTGTTTTTCAATTTTGAGGTTGTTGTTGTTTTTCAATGTTGAGGTTGTTGTTGAATTTGTTGGTGTTTTTCAATGTTGAGTTTGTGGTTGAATTTGTTGGTGTTTTTCAATGTTGAGGTTGTTGTTGAATTTGTTGGTGTTTTTCAATGTTGAGGTTGTTGTTGAATTTGTTGGTGTTTTTCAATGTTGAGGTTGTTGCTGTTTTTCAATGTTGAGGTTGTTGTTGAATTTGTTGGTGTTTTTCAATGTTGAGATTGTTGTTGTTTTTCAATGTTGAGGTTGTTGTTGAATTTGTTGGTGTTTTTAAATGTTGAGGTTGTTGAATTTGTTATTCTTTTTCAATGTTGAGGTTGTTCTTGTTTTTCAATGTTGAGGTTGTTGTTGAATTTGTTGGTGTTTTTCAATGTTGAGTTTGTTGTTGTTTTTCAATGTTGAGGTTGTTCTTGAAATTCAATGTTGAGGTTGTTGTTGAATTTGTTGGTGTTTATCAATTTTGAGGTTGTTGTTGTTTTTCAATGCTGAGGTCGTTGTTGAATTTGTTGGTATTTTTCAATTTTGAGGTTGTTGTTGAATTTGTTGGTGTTTTTCAATGTTGAGGTTGTTGTTGTTTTTCAATGTTGAGGTTGCTGTTGAATTTGTTGGTGTTTTTCAATGTTGAGGTTGTTGTTGTTTTTCAATGTTGAGGTTGTTGTTGAATTTGTTGGTGTTTTTCAATGCTGAGGTTGTTGTTGAATTTGTTGGTGTTTTTCAATGTTGAGTTTGTTGTTGTTTTTCAATGTTGAGGTTGTTGTTGAATTTGTTGGTGTTTTTCAATGTTGAGGTTGTTGTTGTTTTTCAATGTTGAGGTTGTTGAATTTGTTGGTGTTTTTCAATCTTGAGTTTGTTGTTGAATTTGTTGGTGTTTTTCAATGTTGAGGTTGTTGTTGAATTTGTTGGTGTTTTTCAATGTTGAGGTTGTTGTTGTTTTTCAATGTTGAGGTTGTTGTTGAATTTGTTGGTGTTTTTCAATGTTGAGGTTGTTGTTGAATTTGTTGGTGTTTTTCAATGTGGAGGTTGTTGTTGAATTTGTTGGTGTTTTTCAATGTTGAGGTTGTTGCTGTTTTTAAATGTTGAGGTTGTTGTTGAATTTGTTGGTGTTTTATCAATTTTGAGGTTGTTGGTGTTTTTCAATGTTGAGGTTGTTGTTGAATTTGATGGTGTTTTTTTTTGTCGAGGTTGTTGTTGAATTTGTTGGTGTTTTTCAATGTTGAAGTTGTTGTTGAATTGGTTGGTGTTTTTCAATTTCGAGGTTGTTGTTGAATTTGTTGGTGTTTTTCCATGTTGAAGTTTTGGTTGATTTTGTTGATCTTTTTCAATGTTGAGGTTGTTGTTGTTTTTCAATGTTGAGGTTGTTGTTGAATTTGTTGGTGTTTTTCAATGTTGAGGTTGTTGTTCTTTTTCAATGCTGAGGTTGTTGTTGAATTTGTTGGTGTTTTTCAATGTTGAGGTTGTTGTTGAATTTGTTGGTGTTTTTCAATGTTGAGGTTGTTGTTGTTTTTCAATGTTTGGGTAGTTGTTGAATTTGTTGGTGTTTTTCAATGTTGAGGTTGTTGTACTTTTTCAATGTTGAGGTTGTTGTTGAATTTGTTGGTGTTTTTCAATGTTGAAGTTGTTGTTGAATTTGTTGGTGTTTTTCAATGTTGAGGTTGTTGTTGTTTTTCAATGTTGAGGTTGTTGTTGAATTTGTTGGTGTTTTTCAATGTTGAGTTTATTGTTGTTTTTCAATGTTGAGGTTGTTGTTGAATTTGTTGGTGTTTTTCAATGTTGAGGTTGTTGTTGTTTTTCAATGTTGAGGTTGTTGTTGAATTTGTTGGTGTTTTTCAATGTTGAGGTTGTTGGTGTTTTTCAATGTTGAGGTTGTTGTTGAATTTGTTGGTGTTTTTCAATGTTGAGGTTGTTGTTGAATTTTTGGTGTTTTTCAATAATGAGGTTGTTGTTGTTTTTCAATGTTGAGGTTGTTGAATTTGTGGGTGTTTTTCAATCTTGAGTTTTTTGTTGAATTTGTTGGTGTTTTTCAATGTTGAGGTTGTTGTTGAATTTGTTGGTGTTTTTCAATGTTGAGGTTGTTGTTATTTTTCAATGTTGTGGTTGTTGTTGAGTTTGTTGGTGTTTTTCAATGTTGAGGTTGTTGTTGAATTTGTTGGTGTTTTTCAATGTTGAGGTTGTTGTTGAATTTGTTGGTGTTGTTTAATGTTGAGGTTGTTGTTGTTTTTAAATGTTGAGGTTGTTGTTGAATTTGTTGGTGTTTTTTCAATTTTGAGGTTGTTGGTGTTGTTCAATGTTCAGGTTGATTTTGAATTTGAGGGTCTTTTTCAATGTCGAGTTTGTTGTTGAATTTGTTGGTGTTTTTCAATGTTGAGGTTGTTGTTGTTTTTCAATGTTGAGGTTGTTGTTGAATTTGTTGGTGTTTTTCAATGTTGAGATTGTTGTTGTTTTTCAATGTTGAGGTTGTTGTTGAATTTGTTGGTGCTTTTAAATGTTGAGGCTGTTGTTGAATTTGCTGGTGTTTTGCAATGTTGAGGTTGTTGTTGTTTTTCAATGTTTAGGTTGTTGTTGTATTTGTTGGTGTTTTTCAATTTCGAGGTTGTTGTTGAATTTGTTGGCGTTTTTCAATGTTGAAGTTGTTGTTGAATTTGTTGGTGTTTTTCAATGTTGAGGTTGTTGTTGTTTTTCAATGTTGAGGTTGTTGTTGAATTTGTTGGTGTTTTTCAATGTTGAGGTTGTTGTTGTTTTTCAATGCTGAGGTTGTTGTTGAATTTTTTGGTGTTTTTCAATGTTGAGGTTGTTGTTGAATTTGTTGGTGTTTTTCAATGTTGAGGTTGTTGTTCTTTTTCAATGTTGAGGTTGTTGTTGAATTTGTTGGTGTTTTTCAATGTTTAGGTTGTTGTTGTTTTTCAATGTTGAGGTTGTTGTTGAATTTGTTGGTGTTTTTCAATGTTGAGGTTGTTGTTGAATTTGTTGGTGTTTTTCAATGTTGAGGTTCTTGTTGAATTTGTTGGTGTTTTTCAATGTTGAGGGTTTTGTTATTTATCAATGTTGAGGTTGTTGGTGAGTTTGTTGGTATTTCTCAATGTTGAGGTTGTTGTTGAATTTGTTGGTGTTTTTCAATGTTGAGGTTGTTGTTGAATTTGTTGGTGTTTTTCAATGTTGAGGTTGTTGTTGTTTTTAAATGTTGAGGTTGTTGTTGAATTTGTTGGTGTTTTTTCAATTTTGAGGTTGTTGGTGTTTTTCAATGTTGAGGTTGATTTTGAATTTGAGGGTGTTTTTCAATGTCGAGGTTGTTGTTGAATTTGTTGGTGTTTTTCAATGTCGACGTTGTTGTTGATTTTGCTGGTGTTTTTCAATGTTGAAGTTGTTGTTGAGTTTGTTGGTGTTTTTCAATGTTGAGGTTGTTGCTGTTTTTCAATGTTGAGGTTGTTGTTGAATTTGTTCGTGTTTTTCAATGTTGAGATTGTTGTTGTTTTTCAATGTTGAGGTTGTTGTTGAAATTGTTGGTGTTTTTAAATGTTGAGGTTGCTGTTGAATTTGTTGGTGTTTTTCAATGTTGAGGTTGTTGTTGTTTTTCAATTTTGAGGTTGTTGTTGAGTTTGTTTTTGTTTTTCAATGTTGAGGTTGTTGTTGAATTTGTTGGTGTTTTTCAATTTCGAGGTTGTTGTTGAATTTGTTGGTGTTTTTCAATGTTGAAGTTGTTGTTGAATTGTTGGTGTTTTTAAATGTTGAGGTTGTTCTTGTTTTTCAATGTTGAGGTTGTTGATGTTTTTCAATGCTGAGGTTGTTGTTGAATTTGTTGGTGTTTTTCAATGCTGAGGTTGTTGTTGAATTTGTTGGTGTTTTTCAATGTTGAGGTTGTTGTTCTTTTTCAATGTTGAGGATGTTGTTGAATTTGTTGGTGTTTTCCAATGTTGAGGTTGTTGTTGTTTTTCAATGTTGAGGTTGTTGTTGAATTTGTTGGTGTTTTTCAATGTTGAGGTTGTTGTTGAATTTGTTGGTGTTTTTCAATGTTGAGGTTGTTGTTGTTTTTCAATGTTGAGGTTGTTGTTGAATTTGTTGGTGTTTTTCAATGTTGAGTTTGTTGTTGTTTTTCAATGTTGAGGTTGTTGTTGAATTTGTTGGTGTTTTTCAATGTTGAGGTTGTTGTTGTTTTTCAATGTTGAGGTTGTTGTTGAATTTGTTGGTGTTTTTCAATGTTGAGGTTGTTGTTGTTTTTCAATGTTGAGGTTGTTGTTGAATTTGTTGGTGTTTTTCAAAGTTGAGGTTGTTGTTGAATTTCTTGGTGTTTTTCAATGATGAGGTTGTTGCTGCTTTTCAATTTTGAGGTTGTTGAATTTGTGGGTGTTTTTCAATGTTGATGTTGTTGTTGAAGTTGTTGGTGTTTTTCAATGTTGAGGTTGTTGTTATTTTTCAAAGTTGAGGTTGTTGTTGAGTTTGTTGGTGTTTTTCAATGTTGAGGTTGTTGTTGAATTTGTTGGTGTTTTTCAATGTTGAGGTTGTTTTTGAATTTGTTGGTGTTTTTCAATGTTGAGGTTGTTGTTGTTTTTAAATGTTGAGGTTGTTGTTGAATTTGTTGGTGTTTTTTCAATTTTGAGGTTGTTGGTGTTGTTCAATGTTGAGGTTGATTTTGAATTTGAGGGTGTTTTTCAATGTCGAGGTTGTTGTTGAATTTGTTGATGTTTTTCAATGTTGAGGTTGTAGTTGTTTTTCAATGTTGAGGTTGTTGTTGAATTTGTTGGTGTTTTTCAATGTTGAGGTTGTTGGTGTTTTTCAATGTTGAGGTTGTTGTTGAATTTGTAGGTGTTTTTAAATGTTGAGGTTGTTGTTGAATTTGCTGGTGTTTTGCAATGTTGAGGTGGTTGTTGTTTTTCAATGTTGAGGTTGTTGTTGAATTTGTTGCTGTTTTTCAATGTTGAGGTTGTTGTTCTTTTTCAATGTTGAGGTTTGTTGTTGTATTTGTTGGTGTTTTTCAATTTCGAGGTTGTTGTTGAATTTGTTGGTGTTTTTCAATGTTGAAGTTGTTGTTGAATTTGTTGGTGTTTTTCAATGTTGAGGTTGTTGTTGTTTTTCAATGTTGAGGTTGTTGTTGAATTTGTTGGTGTTTTTCAATGTTGAGGTTGTTGTTGAATTTGTTGGTGTTTTTCAATGTTGAGGTTGTTGTTGTTTTTCAATGTTGAGGTTGTTGTTGAATTTGTTGGTGTTTTTCAATGTTTAGGTTGTTGTTGTTTTTCAATGTTGAGGTTGTTGTTGAATTTGTTGGTGTTTTTCAATGTTGAGGTTTTTGTTGAATTTGTTGGTGTTTTTCAATGTTGAGGTTGTTGTTGTTTTTCAATGTTGAGGTTGTTGTTGAATTTGTTGGTGTTTTTCAATGTTGAGTTTGTTGTTGTTTTTCAATGTTGAGGTTGTTGTTGAATTTGTTGGTGTTTGTCAATGTTGAGGTTGTTGTTGTTTTTCAATGTTGAGGTTGTTGTTGAATTTGTTGGTGCTTTTCAATGTTGAGGTTGTTGTTGAATTTGTTGGTGTTTTTCAATGTTGAGGTTGTTGTTGTTTTTCAATGTTGAGGTTGTTGTTGAATTTGTTGGTGTTTTTCAATGTTGAGGTTGTTGTTGAATTTGTTGGTGTTTTTCAATGTTGAGGTTGTTGTTGAATTTGTTGGTGTTTTTCAATGTTGAGGTTGTTGCTGTTTTTCAATGTTGAGGTTGTTGTTGAATTTGTTGGTGTTTTTCAATGTTGAGATTGTTGTTGTTTTTCAATGCTGAGGTTGTTGTTGAATTTGTTGGTGTTTTTAAATGTTGAGGTTGCTGTTGAATTTGTTGGTGTTTTTCAATGTTGAGGTTGTGGTTGTTTTTCAATTTTGAGGTTGTTGTTGAATGTGTTTTTGTTTTTAAATGTTGAGGTTGTTGTTGAATTTGTTGGTGTTTTTCAATTTCGAGGTTGTTGTTGAATTTGTTGGTGTTTTTCAATGTTGAGGTTGTTGTTGAATTTGTTGGTTTTTTTCCATGTTGAGGTTGTTGTTGTTTTTCAATGTTGAGGTTATTGTTGAATTTGTTGGTGTTTTTCAATGTTGAGGTTGTTGTTGTTTTTCAATGTTGAGGTTGTTGTTGAATTTGTTGGTGTTTTTCAATGTTGAGTTTGTTGTTGTTTTTCAATGTTGAGGTTGTTGTTGAATTTGTTGGTGTTTTTCAATGTTGAGGTTGTTGTTGTTTTTCAATGTTGAGGTTGTTGTTGAATTTGTTGGTGTTTTTCAATGTTGAGGTTGTTGTTGTTTTTCAATGTTGAGGTTGTTGTTGAATTTGTTGGTGTTTTTCAATGTTGAGGTTGTTGTTGAATTTGTTGGTGTTTTTCAATGATGAGTTTGTTGTTGCTTTTCAATTTTGAGGTTGTTGAATTTGTGGGTGTTTTTCAATCTTGAGTTTGTTGTTGAATTTGTTGGTGTTTTTCAATGTTGATGTTGTTGTTGAAGTTGTTGGTGTTTTTCAATGTTGAGGTTGTTGTTATTTTTCAATGTTGAGGTTGTTGTTGAGTTTGTTGGTGTTTTTCAATGTTGAGGTTGTTGTTGAATTTGTTGGTGTTTTTCAATGTTGAGGTTGTTTTTGAATTTGTTGGTGTTTTTCAATGTTGAGGTTGTTGTTGTTTTTAAATGTTGAGGTTGTTGTTGAATTTGTTGGTGTTTTTTCAATTTTGAGGTTGTTGGTGTTGTTCAATGTTGAGGTTATTTTTTAATTTGAGGGTTTTTTTCAATGTCGAGGTTGTTGTTGAATTTGTTGGTGTTTTTCAATGTTGAGGTTGTTGTTGTTTTTCAATGTTGAGGTTGTTGTTGAATTTGTTGGTGTTTTTCAATGTTGAGGTTGTTGGTTTTTTTCAATGTTGAGGTTGTTGTTGAATTTGTCGGTGTTTTTAAATGTTGAGGTTGTTGTTGAATTTGCTGGTGTTTTGCAATGTTGAGGTGGTTGTTGTTTTTCAATGTTGAGGTTGTTGTTGAATTTGTTGCTGTTTTTCAATGTTGAGGTTGTTGTTGTTTTGCAATGTTGAGGTTGTTGTTGTATTTGTTGGTGTTTTTCAATTTCGAGGTTGTTGTTGAATTTGTTGGTGTTTTTCAATGTTGAAGTTGTTGTTGAATTTGTTGGTGTTTTTCAATGTTGAGGTTGTTGTTGTTTTTCAATGTTGAGGTTGTTGTTGAATTTGTTGGTGTTTTTCAATGTTGAGGTTGTTGTTGTTTTTCAATGCTGAGGTTGTTGTTGAATTTGTTGGTGTTTTTCAATGTTGAGGTTGTTGTTGAATTTGTTGGTGTTTTTCAATGTTGAGGTTGTTGTTGTTTTTCAATGTTGAGGTTGTTGTTGAATTTGTTGGTGTTTTTCAATGTTTAGGTTGTTGTTGTTTTTCAATGTTGATGTTGTTGTTGAATTTGTTGGTGTTTTTCAATGTTGAGGTTGTTGTTGTTTTTCAATGCTGAGTTTGTTGTTGAATTTGTTGGTGTTTTTCAATGTTGAGGTTGTTGTTGAATTTGTTGGTGTTTTTCAATGTTGAGGTTGTTGTTGTTTTTCAATGTTGAGGTTGTTGTTGAATTTGTTGTTGTTTTTCAATGTTGAGGTTGTTGTTGAATTTGTTGTTGTTTTTCAATGTTGAGTTTGTTGTTGTTTTTCAATGTTGCTGTTGTTGTTGAATTTGTTGGTGTTTGTCAATGCTGAGGTTGTTGTTGTTTTTCAATGTTTTGGTTGTTGTTGAATTTGTTGGTGCTTTTCAATGTTGAGGTTGTTGTTGAATTTGTTGGTGTTTTTCAATGTTGAGGTTGTTGTTATTTTTCAATGTTGAGGTTGTTGTTGAATTTGTTGGTGTTTTTCAATGTTGAGGTTGTTGTTGAATTTGTTGGTGTTTTTCAATGTTGAGGTTGTTGTTGAATTTGTTGGTGTTTTTCAATGTTGAGGTTGTTGCTGTTTTTCAATGTTGAGGTTGTTGTTGAATTTGTTGGTGTTTTTCAATGTTGAGATTGTTGTTGTTTTTCAATGTTGAGGTTGTTGTTGAATTTGTTGGTGTTTTTAAATGTTGAGGTTGTTGTTGAATTTGTTGTTGTTTTTCAATGTTGAGGTTGTTGTTGTTTTTCAATGTTGAGGTTGTTGTTGAATTTGTTGGTGTTTTTCAATGTTGAGTTTGTTGTTGTTTTTCAATGTTGAGGTTGTTGTTGAAATTCAATGTTGAGGTTGTTTTTGAATTTGTTGGTGTTTTTCAATGTTGAGGTTGTTGTTGTTTTTCAATGCTGAGGTCGTTGTTGAATTTGCTGGTGTTTTTCAATTTTGAGGTTGTTGTTGAATTTGTTGGTGTTTTTCAATGTTGAGGTTGTTGTTGTTTTTCAATGTTGAGGTTGTTGTTGAATTTGTTGGTGTTTTTCAATGTTGAGGTTGTTGTTGTTTTTCAATGTTGAGGTTGTTGTTGAATTTGTTGGTGTTTTTCAATGTTGAGGTTGTTGTTCTTTTTCAATGCTGAGGTTGTTGTTGAATTTGTTGGTGTTTTTCAATGTTGAGGTTGTTGTTGAATTTGTTGGTGTTTTTCAATGTTGAGGTTGTTGTTGTTTTTCAATGTTTGGGTAGTTGTTGAATTTGTTGGTGTTTTTCAATGTTGAGGTTGTTGTAGTTTTTCAATGTTGAGGTTGTTGTTGAATTTGTTGGTGTTTTTCAATGTTGAAGTTTTTGTTGAATTTGTTGGTGTTTTTCAATGTTGAGGTTGTTGTTGTTTTTCAATGTTGAGGTTGTTGTTGAATTTGTTGGTGTTTTTCAATGTTGAGTTTATTGTTGTTTTTCAATGTTGAGGTTGTTGTTGAATTTGTTGGTGTTTTTCAATGTTGAGGTTGTTGGTGTTTTTCAATGTTGAGGTTGTTGTTGAATTTGTTGGTGTTTTTCAATGTTGAGGTTGTTGTTGAATTTGTTGGTGTTTTTCAATGATGAGGTTGTTGTTGTTTTTCAATGTTGAGGTTGTTGAATTTGTGGGTGTTTTTCAATGTTGAGTTTGTTGTTGAATTTGTTGGTGTTTTTCAATGTTGAGGTTGTTGTTGAATTTGTTGGTGTTTTTCAATGTTGAGGTTGTTGTTATTTTTCAATGTTGTGGTTGTTGTTGAGTTTGTTGGTGTTTTTCAATGTTGAGGTTGTTATTGAATTTGTTGGTGTTTTTCAATGTTGAGGTTGTTGTTGAATTTGTTGGTGTTTTTTAATGTTGAGGTTGTTGTTGTTTTTAAATGTTGAGGTTGTTGTTGAATTTGTTGGTGTTTTTTCAATTTTGAGGTTGTTGGTGTTGTTCAATGTTCAGGTTGATTTTGAATTTGAGGGTCTTTTTCAATGTCGAGGTTGTTGTTGAATTTGTTGGTGTTTTTCAATGTTGAGGTTGTTGTTGTTTTTCAATGTAGAGGTTGTTGTTGAATTTGTTCGTGTTTTTCAATGTTGAGATTGTTGTTGTTTTTCAATGTTGAGGTTGTTTTTGAATTTGTTGGTGCTTTTAAATGTTGAGGTTGTTGTTGAATTTGCTGGTGTTTTGCAATTTTGAGGTTGTTGTTGTTTTTCAATGTTGAGGTTGTTGTTGAATTTGTTGGTGTTTTTCAATGTTGAGGTTGTTGTTGTTTTTCAATGTTGAGGTTGTTGTTGTATTTGTTGGTGGTTTTCAATTTCGAGGTTGTTGTTGAATTTGTTGGCGTTTTTCAATGTTGAAGTTGTTGTTGAATTTGTTGGTGTTTTTCAATGTTGAGGTTGTTGTTATTTTTCAATGTTGTGGTTGTTGTTGAGTTTGTTGGTGTTTTTCAATGTTGAGGTTGTTGTTGAATTTGTTGGTGTTTTTCAATGTTGAGGTTGTTGTTGAATTTGTTGGTGTTTTTTAATGTTGAGGTTGTTGTTGTTTTTAAATGTTGAGGTTGTTGTTGAATTTGTTGGTGTTTTTTCAATTTTGAGGTTGTTGGTGTTGTTCAATGTTCAGGTTGATTTTGAATTTGAGGGTCTTTTTCAATGTCGAGGTTGTTGTTGAATTTGTTGGTGTTTTTCAATGTTGAGGTTGTTGTTGTTTTTCAATGTTGAGGTTGTTGTTGAATTTGTTGGTGTTTTTCAATGTTGAGATTGTTGTTGTTTTTCAATGTTGAGGTTGTTTTTGAATTTGTTGGTGGTTTTAAATGTTGAGGTTGTTGTTGAATTTGCTGGTGTTTTGCAATGTTGAGGTTGTTGTTGTTTTTCAATGTTGAGGTTGTTGTTGAATTTGTTGGTGTTTTTCAATGTTGAGGTTGTTGTTGCTTTTCAATGTTGAGGTTGTTGTTGTATTTGTTGGTGTTTTTCAATTTCGAGGTTGTTGTTGAATTTGTTGGCGTTTTTCAATGTTGAAGTTGTTGTTGAATTTGTTGGTGTTTTTCAATGTTGAGGTTGTTGTTGTTTTTCAATGTTGAGGTTGTTGTTGAATTTGTTGGTGTTTTTCAATGTTGAGGTTGTTGTTGTTTTTCAATGCTGAGGTTGTTGTTGAATTTGTTGGTGTTTTTCAATGTTGAGGTTGTTGTTGAATTTGTTGGTGTTTTTCAATGTTGAGGTTGTTGTTGTTTTTCAATGTTGAGGTTGTTGTTGAATTTGTTGGTGTTTTTCAATGTTTAGGTTGTTGTTGTTTTTCAATGTTGAGGTTGTTGTTGAATTTGTTGGTGTTTTTCAATGTTGAGGTTGTTGTTGAATTTGTTGCTGTTTTTCAATGTTGAGGTTGTTGTTGAATTTGTTGTTGTTTTTCAATGTTGAGGTTGTTGTTGTTTTTCAATGTTGAGGTTGTTGTTGAATTTGTTGGTGTTTTTCAATGTTGAGTTTGTTGTTGTTTTTCAATGTTGAGGTTGTTGTTGAAATTCAATGTTGAGGTTGTTTTTGAATTTGTTGGTGTTTTTCAATGTTGAGGTTGTTGTTGTTTTTCAATGCTGAGGTCGTTGTTGAATTTGCTGGTGTTTTTCAATTTTGAGGTTGTTGTTGAATTTGTTGGTGTTTTTCAATGTTGAGGTTGTTGTTGTTTTTCAATGTTGAGGTTGTTGTTGAATTTGTTGGTGTTTTTCAATGTTGAGGTTGTTGTTGTTTTTCAATGTTGAGGTTGTTGTTGAATTTGTTGGTGTTTTTCAATGTTGAGGTTGTTGTTCTTTTTCAATGCTGAGGTTGTTGTTGAATTTGTTGGTGTTTTTCAATGTTGAGGTTGTTGTTGAATTTGTTGGTGTTTTTCAATGTTGAGGTTGTTGTTGTTTTTCAATGTTTGGGTAGTTGTTGAATTTGTTGGTGTTTTTCAATGTTGAGGTTGTTGTAGTTTTTCAATGTTGAGGTTTTTGTTGAATTTGTTGGTGTTTTTCAATGTTGAAGTTTTTGTTGAATTTGTTGGTGTTTTTCAATGTTGAGGTTGTTGTTGTTTTTCAATGTTGAGGTTGTTGTTGAATTTGTTGGTGTTTTTCAATGTTGAGTTTATTGTTGTTTTTCAATGTTGAGGTTGTTGTTGAATTTGTTGGTGTTTTTCAATGTTGAGGTTGTTGGTGTTTTTCAATGTTGAGGTTGTTGTTGAATTTGTTGGTGTTTTTCAATGTTGAGGTTGTTGTTGAATTTGTTGGTGTTTTTCAATGATGAGGTTGTTGTTGTTTTTCAATGTTGAGGTTGTTGAATTTGTGGGTGTTTTTCAATCTTGAGTTTGTTGTTGAATTTGTTGGTGTTTTTCAATGTTGAGGTTGTTGTTGAATTTGTTGGTGTTTTTCAATGTTGAGGTTGTTGTTATTTTTCAATGTTGTGGTTGTTGTTGAGTTTGTTGGTGTTTTTCAATGTTGAGGTTGTTATTGAATTTGTTGGTGTTTTTCAATGTTGAGGTTGTTGTTGAATTTGTTGGTGTTTTTTCAATTTTGAGGTTGTTGGTGTTGTTCAATGTTCAGGTTGATTTTGAATTTGAGGGTCTTTTTCAATGTCGAGGTTGTTGTTGAATTTGTTGGTGTTTTTCAATGTTGAGGTTGTTGTTGTTTTTCAATGTAGAGGATGTTGTTGAATTTGTTCGTGTTTTTCAATGTTGAGATTGTTGTTGTTTTTCAATGTTGAGGTTGTTTTTGAATTTGTTGGTGCTTTTAAATGTTGAGGTTGTTGTTGAATTTGCTGGTGTTTTGCAATTTTGAGGTTGTTGTTGTTTTTCAATGTTGAGGTTGTTGTTGAATTTGTTGGTGTTTTTCAATGTTGAGGTTGTTGTTGTTTTTCAATGTTGAGGTTGTTGTTGTATTTGTTGGTGTTTTTCAATTTCGAGGTTGTTGTTGAATTTGTTGGCGTTTTTCAATGTTGAAGTTGTTGTTGAATTTGTTGGTGTTTTTCAATGTTGAGGTTGTTGTTATTTTTCAATGTTGTGGTTGTTGTTGAGTTTGTTGGTGTTTTTCAATGTTGAGGTTGTTGTTGAATTTGTTGGTGTTTTTCAATGTTGAGGTTGTTGTTGAATTTGTTGGTGTTTTTTAATGTTGAGGTTGTTGTTGTTTTTAAATGTTGAGGTTGTTGTTGAATTTGTTGGTGTTTTTTCAATTTTGAGGTTGTTGGTGTTGTTCAATGTTCAGGTTGATTTTGAATTTGAGGGTCTTTTTCAATGTCGAGGTTGTTGTTGAATTTGTTGGTGTTTTTCAATGTTGAGGTTGTTGTTGTTTTTCAATGTTGAGGTTGTTGTTGAATTTGTTGGTGTTTTTCAATGTTGAGATTGTTGTTGTTTTTCAATGTTGAGGTTGTTTTTGAATTTGTTGGTGGTTTTAAATGTTGAGGTTGTTGTTGAATTTGCTGGTGTTTTGCAATGTTGAGGTTGTTGTTGTTTTTCAATGTTGAGGTTGTTGTTGAATTTGTTGGTGTTTTTCAATGTTGAGGTTGTTGTTGCTTTTCAATGTTGAGGTTGTTGTTGTATTTGTTGGTGTTTTTCAATTTCGAGGTTGTTGTTGAATTTGTTGGCGTTTTTCAATGTTGAAGTTGTTGTTGAATTTGTTGGTGTTTTTCAATGTTGAGGTTGTTGTTGTTTTTCAATGTTGAGGTTGTTGTTGAATTTGTTGGTGTTTTTCAATGTTGAGGTTGTTGTTGTTTTTCAATGCTGAGGTTGTTGTTGAATTTGTTGGTGTTTTTCAATGTTGAGGTTGTTGTTGAATTTGTTGGTGTTTTTCAATGTTGAGGTTGTTGTTGTTTTTCAATGTTGAGGTTGTTGTTGAATTTGTTGGTGTTTTTCAATGTTTAGGTTGTTGTTGTTTTTCAATGTTGAGGTTGTTGTTGAATTTGTTGGTGTTTTTCAATGTTGAGGTTGTTGTTGAATTTGTTGCTGTTTTTCAATGTTGAGGTTGTTGTTGAATTTGTTGGTGTTTTTCAATGTTGAGGTTGTTGTTGTTTTTCAATGTTGAGGTTGTTGTTGAATTTGTTGGTGTTTTTCAATGTTGAGGTTGTTGTTGAATTTGTTGGTGTTTTTCAATGTTGAGGTTGTTGTTGTTTTTCAATGTTGAGGTTGTTGTTGAATTTGTTGGTGTTTTTCAATGTTTAGGTTGTTGTTGTTTTTCAATGTTGAGGTTGTTGTTGAATTTGTTGGTGTTTTTCAATGTTGAGGTTGTTGTTGAATTTGTTGGTGTTTTTCAATGTTGAGGTTGTTGTTGAATTTGTTGGTGTTTTTCAATGTTGAGGTTGTTGTTATTTTTCAGTGTTGAGGTTGTTGGTGAGTTTGTTGGTGTTTTTCAATGTTGAGGTTGTTGTTGAATTTGTTGGTGTTTTTCAATGTTGAGGTTGTTGTTGAATTTGTTGGTGTATTTCAATGTTGAGGTTGTTGTTGTTTTTAAATGTTGAGGTTGTTGTTGAATTTGTTGGTGTTTTTTCAATTTTGAGGTTGTTGGTGTTTTTCAATGTTGAGGTTGATTTTGAATTTGAGGGTGTTTTTCAATGTCGAGGTTGTTGTTGAATTTGTTGGTGTTTTTCAATGTTGAGGTTGTTGTTGTTTTTCAATGTTGAGGTTGTTGTTGAATTTGTTGGTGTTTTTCAATGTTGAGATTGTTGCTGTTTTTCAATGTTGAGTTTGTTGTTGAATTTGTTGTTGTTTTTAAATGTTGAGGTTGTTGTTGAATTTGCTGGTGTTTTGCAATGTTGAGGTTGTTGTTGTTTTTCAATGTTGAGGTTGTTGTTGAATTTGTTGGTGTTTGTGAATGTTGAGGTTGTTGTTGTTTTTCAATGTTGAGGTTGTAGTTGTATTTGTTGGTGTTTTTCAATTTCGAGGTTGTTGTTGAATTTGTTGGTGTTTTTCAATGTTGAAGTTGTTGTTGAATTTGTTGGTGTTTTTCAATGTTGAGGTTGTTGTTGTTTTTCAATGTTGAGGTTGTTGTTGAATTTGTTGGTGTTTTTCAATGTTGAGGTTGTTGTTGTTTTTCAATGCTGAGGTTGTTGTTGAATTTGTTGGTGTTTTTCAATGTTGAGGTTGTTTTTGAATTTGTTGGTTTTTTTCAATGTTGAGGTTGTTGTTGTTTTTCAATGTTGAGGTTGTTGTTGAATTTGTTGGTGTTTTTCAATGTTGAGGTTGTTGTTGTTTTTCAATGTTGAGGTTGTTGTTGAATTTGTTGGGGTTTTTCAATGTTGAGGTTGTTGTTGTTTTTCAATGCTGAGGTTTTTGTTGAATTTGTTGGTGTTTTTCAATGTTCAGGTTGTTGTTGAATTTGTTGGTGTTTTTCAATGTTGAGGTTGTTGTTGTTTTTCAATGTTGAGGTTGTTGTTGAATTTGTTGGTGTTTTTCAATGTTGAGGTTGTTGTTGAATTTGTTGGTGTTTTTCAATGTTGAGGTTGTTGTTGTTTTTCAATGTTGAGGTTGTTGTTGAATTTGTTGATGTTTTTCAATGTTGAGGTTGTTGTTGTTTTTCATTTTGAGGTTGTTGTTGAATTTGTTGGTGTTTTTCAATGTTGAGGTTGTTGTTGTTTTTCAAAGTTGAGGTTGTTGTTGAATTTGTTGGTGTTTTTCCATGTTGCGGTTGTTGTTGAATTTGTTGGTGTTTTTCAATGTTGAGGTTGTTGTTATTTTTCAATGTTGAGGTTGTTGTTGAGTTTGTTGGTGTTTTTCAATGTTGAGGTTGATTTTGAATTTGAGGGTGTTGTTCAATGTCGAGGTTGTTGTTGAATTTGTTGGTGTTTTTCAATGTTGAGGTTGTTGTTGTTTTTCAATGTTGAGGTTGTTGTTGAATTTGTTGGTGTTTTTCAATGTTGAGATTGTTGTTGTTTTTCAATGTTGAGGTTGTTGTTGAATTTGTTGGTGTTTTTAAATGTTGAGGTTGTTGTTGAATTTGCTGGTGTTTTGCAATGTTGAGGTGGTTGTTGCTTTTCAATGTTGAGGTTGTTGTTGAATTTGTTGGTGTTTTTCAATGTTGAGGTTGTTGTTGTTTTTCAATGTTGAGGTTGTTGTTGTATTTGTTGGTGTTTTTCAATTTCGAGGTTGTTGTTGAATTTGTTGGTGTTTTTCAATGTTGAAGTTGTTGTTGAATTTGTTGGTGTTTTTCAATGTTGAGGTTGTTGTTGAATTTGTTGGTGTTTTTCAATGTTGAGGTTGTTGTTCTTTTTCAATGCTGAGGTTGTTGTTGAATTTGTTGGTGTTTTTCAATGTTGAGGTTGTTGTTGAATTTGTTGGTGTTTTTCAATGTTGAGGTTGTTGTTGTTTTTCAATGTTGAGGTTGTTGTTGAATTTGTTGGTGTTTTTCAATGTTTAGGTTGTTGTTGTTTTTCAATGTTGAGATTGTTGTTGAATTTGTTGGTGTTTTTCAATGTTGAGGTTGTTGTTGAATTTGTTGGTGTTTTTCGATGTTGAGGTTGTTGTTGTTTTTCAATGTTGAGGTTGTTGTTGTATTTGTTGGTGTTTTTCAATGTTGAGGTTGTTGTTGTTTTTCAATGTTGAGTTTGTTGTTGAATTTGTTGGTGTTTTTCAATGTTGAGTTTGTTGTTGAATTTGTTGGTGTTTTTCAATGTTGAGGTTGCTGTTGTTTTTCAATGTTGAGGTTGTTGTTGAATTTGTTGGTGTTTTTCAATGTAGAGGTTGTTGTTGTTTTTCAATGTTGAGTTTGTTGTTGAATTTGTTGGTGTTTTTCAATGTTGAGTTTGTTGTTGAATTTGTTGGTGTTTTTCAATTTCGAGGTTGTTGTTGAATTTGTTAGTGTTTTTCAATGTTGAGATTGTTGCTGAATTTGTTGGTGTTTTTCAATGTTGAGGTTGTTGTTGAATTTGTTGGTGTTTTTCAATGTTGAGGTTGTTGTTGTTTTTCAATGTTGAGGTTGTTGTTGTATTTGTTGGTGTTTTTCAATGTTGAAGTTGTTGTTGAATTTGTTGGTGTTTTTCAATGTTGAGGTTGTTGTTGTTTTTCAATGTTGAGGTTGTTGTTGAATTTGTTGGTGTTTTTCAATGTTGAGGTTGTTGTTTTTCAATGCTGAGGTTGTTGTTGAATTTGTTGGTGTTTTTCAATGTTGAGGTTGTTGTTGAATTTGTTGGTTTTTTTCAATGTTGAGGTTGTTGTTGTTTTTCAATGTTGAGGTTGTTGTTGAATTTGTTGGTGTTTTTCAATGTTTAGGTTGTTGTTGTTTTTCAATGTTGAGGTTGTTGTTGAATTTGTTGGTGTTTTTCAATGTTGAGGTTGTTGTTGAATTTGTTGGTGTTTTTCAATGTTGAGGTTGTTGTTGTTTTTCAATGTTGAGGTTGTTGTTGAATTTGTTGGTGTTTTTCAATGTTGAGTTTGTTGTTGTTTTTCAATGTTGAGAGTGTTGTTGTTTTTCAATGTCGAGGTTGTTGTTGAATTTGTTGGTGTTTTTCAATGTTGAGGTTGTTGTTGTTTTTCAATGTTGAGTTTGTTGTTGAATTTGTTGGTGTTTTTCAATGTTGAGTTTGTTGTTTAATTTGTTGGTGTTTTTCAATTTCGAGGTTGTTGTTGAATTTGTTAGTGTTTTTCAAAGTTGAGGTTGTTGTTGAATTTGTTGGTGTTTTTCAATGTTGAGGTTGTTGTTGTTTTTCAATGTTGAGGTTGTTGTTGAATTTGTTGGTGTTTTTCAATGTAGAGGTTGTTGTTGTTTTTCAATGTTGAGTTTGTTGTTGAATTTGTTGGTGTTTTTCAATGTTGAGTTTGTTGTTGAATTTGTTGGTGTTTTTCAATTTCGAGGTTGTTGTTGAATTTGTTAGTGTTTTTCAATGTTGAGATTGTTGCTGAATTTGTTGGTGTTTTTCAATGTTGAGGTTGTTGTTGAATTTGTTGGTGTTTTTCAATGTTGAGGTTGTTGTTGTTTTTCAATGTTGAGGTTGTTGTTGTATTTGTTGGTGTTTTTCAATGTTGAGGTTGTTGTTGTTTTTCAATGTTGAGGTTGTTGTTGAATTTGTTGGTGTTTTTCAATGTTGAGGTTGTTGTTGTTTTTCAATGCTGAGGTTGTTGTTGAATTTGTTGGTGTTTTTCAATGTTGAGGTTGTTGTTGAATTTGTTGGTTTTTTTCAATGTTGAGGTTGTTGTTGTTTTTCAATGTTGAGGTTGTTGTTGAATTTGTTGGTGTTTTTCAATGTTTAGGTTGTTGCTGTTTTTCAATGTTGAGGTTGTTGTTGAATTTGTTGGTGTTTTTCAATGTTGAGGTTGTTGTTGAATTTGTTGGTGTTTTTCAATGTTGAGGTTGTTGTTGTTTTTCAATGTTGAGGTTGTTGTTGAATTTGTTGGTGTTTTTCAATGTTGAGTTTGTTGTTGTTTTTCAATGTTGAGAGTGTTGTTGTTTTTCAATGTCGAGGTTGTTGTTGAATTTGTTAGTGTTTTTCAAAGTTGAGGTTGTTGTTGAATTTGTTGGTGTTTTTCAATGTTGAGGTTGTTGTTGAATTTGTTGGTGTTTTTTCAATTTTGAGGTTGTTGGTGTTTTTCAATGTTGAGGTTGATTTTGAATTTGAGGGTGTTTTTCAATGTCGAGGTTGTTGTTGAATTTGTTGGTGTTTTTCAATGTTGAGGTTGTTGTTGTTTTTCAATGTTGAGGTTGTTGTTGAATTTGTTGGTGTTTTTCAATGTTGAGATTGATGCTGTTTTTCAATGTTGAGTTTGTTGTTGAATTTGTTGTTGTTTTTAAATGTTGAGGTTGTTGTTGAATTTGCTGGTGTTTTGCAATGTTGAGGTTGTTGTTGTTTTTCAATGTTGAGGTTGTTGTTGAATTTGTTGGTGTTTGTGAATGTTGAGGTTGTTGTTGTTTTTCAATGTTGAGGTTGTAGTTGTATTTGTTGGTGTTTTTCAATTTCGAGGTTGTTGTTGAATTTGTTGGTGTTTTTCAATGTTGAAGTTGTTGTTGAATTTGTTGGTGTTTTTCAATGTTGAGGTTGTTGTTGTTTTTCAATGTTGAGGTTGTTGTTGAATTTGTTGGTGTTTTTCAATGTTGAGGTTGTTGTTGTTTTTCAATGCTGAGGTTGTTGTTGAATTTGTTGGTGTTTTTCAATGTTGAGGTTGTTTTTGAATTTGTTGGTGTTTTTCAATGTTGAGGTTGTTGTTGTTTTTCAATGTTGAGGTTGTTGTTGAATTTGTTGGTGTTTTTCAATGTTTAGGCTGTTGTTGTTTTTCAATGTTGAGGTTGTTGTTGAATTTGTTGGGGTTTTTCAATGTTGAGGTTGTTGTTGTTTTTCAATGCTGAGGTTTTTGTTGAATTTGTTGGTGTTTTTCAATGTTCAGGTTGTTGTTGAATTTGTTGGTGTTTTTCAATGTTGAGGTTGTTGTTGTTTTTCAATGTTGAGGTTGTTGTTGAATTTGTTGGTGTTTTTCAATGTTGAGGTTATTGTTGAATTTGTTGGTGTTTTTCAATGTTGAGGTTGTTGTTGTTTTTCAATGTTGAGGTTGTTGTTGAATTTGTTGATGTTTTTCAATGTTGAGGTTGTTGTTGTTTTTCATTTTGAGGTTGTTGTTGAATTTGTTGGTGTTTTTCAATGTTGAGGTTGTTGTTGTTTTTCAAAGCTGAGGTTGTTGTTGAATTTGTTGGTGTTTTTCAATGTTGAGGTTGTTGTTGAATTTGTTGGTGTTTTTCAATGTTGAGGTTGTTGTTATTTTTCAATGTTGAGGTTGTTGTTGAGTTTGTTGGTGTTTTTCAATGTTGAGGTTGATTTTGAATTTGAGGGTGTTGTTCAATGTCGAGGTTGTTGTTGAATTTGTTGGTGTTTTTCAATGTTGAGGTTGTTGTTGTTTTTCAATGTTGAGGTTGTTGTTGAATTTGTTGGTGTTTTTCAATGTTGAGATTGTTGTTGTTTTTCAATGTTGAGGTTGTTGTTGAATTTGTTGGTGTTTTTAAATGTTGAGGTTGTTGTTGAATTTGCTGGTGTTTTGCAATGTTGAGGTGGTTGTTGCTTTTCAATGTTGAGGTTGTTGTTGAATTTGTTGGTGTTTTTCAATGTTGAGGTTGTTGTTGTTTTTCAATGTTGAGGTTGTTGTTGTATTTGTTGGTGTTTTTCAATTTCGAGGTTGTTGTTGAATTTGTTGGTGTTTTTCAATGTTGAAGTTGTTGTTGAATTTGTTGGTGTTTTTCAATGTTGAGGTTGTTGTTGAATTTGTTGGTGCTTTTCAATGTTGAGGTTGTTGTTCTTTTTCAATGCTGAGGTTGTTGTTGAATTTGTTGGTGTTTTTCAATGTTGAGGTTGTTGTTGAATTTGTTGGTGTTTTTCAATGTTGAGGTTGTTGTTGTTTTTCAATGTTGAGGTTGTTGTTGAATTTGTTGGTGTTTTTCAATGTTTAGGTTGTTGTTGTTTTTCAATGTTGAGATTGTTGTTGAATTTGTTGGTGTTTTTCGATGTTGAGGTTGTAGTTGTTTTTCAATGTTGAGGTTGTTGTTGAATTTGTTGGTGTTTTTCAATGTTGAGGTTGTTGTTGTTTTTCAATGTTGAGTTTGTTGTTGAATTTGTTGGTGTTTTTCAATGTTGAGTTTGTTGTTGAATTTGTTGGTGTTTTTCAATGTTGAGGTTGTTGTTGTTTTTCAATGTTGAGGTTGTTGTTGAATTTGTTGGTGTTTTTCAATGTAGAGGTTGTTGTTGTTTTTCAATGTTGAGTTTGTTGTTGAATTTGTTGGTGTTTTTCAATGTTGAGTTTGTTGTTGAATTTTTTGGTCTTTTTCAATTTCGAGGTTGTTGTTGAATTTGTTAGTGTTTTTCAATGTTGAGATTGTTGCTGAATTTGTTGGTGTTTTTCAATGTTGAGGTTGTTGTTGAATTTGTTGGTGTTTTTCAATGTTGAGGTTGTTGTTGTTTTTCAATGTTGAGGTTGTTGTTGTATTTGTTGGTGTTTTTCAATTTCGAGGTTGTTGTTGAATTTGTTGGTGTTTTTCAATGTTGAGGTTGTTGTTGTTTTTCAATGTTGAGGTTGTTGTTGAATTTGTTGGTGTTTTTCAATGTTGAGGTTGTTGTTGTTTTTCAATGCTGAGGTTGTTGTTGAATTTGTTGGTGTTTTTCAATGTTGAGGTTGTTGTTGAATTTGTTGGTTTTTTTCAATGTTGAGGTTGTTGTTGTTTTTCAGTGTTGAGGTTGTTGTTGAATTTGTTGGTGTTTTTCAATGTTTAGGTTGTTGTTGTTTTTCAATGTTGAGGTTGTTGTTGAATTTGTTGGTGTTTTTCAATGTTGAGGTTGTTGTTGAATTTGTTGGTGTTTTTCAATGTTGAGGTTGTTGTTGTTTTTCAATGTTGAGGTTGTTGTTGAATTTGTTGGTGTTTTTCAATGTTGAGTTTGTTGTTGTTTTTCAATGTTGAGGTTGTTGTTGTTTTTCAATGTCGAGGTTGTTGTTGAATTTGTTGGTGTTTTTCAATGTTGAGGTTGTTGTTGTTTTTCAATGTTGAGTTTGTTGTTGAATTTGTTGGTGTTTTTCAATGTTGAGTTTGTTGTTGAATTTGTTGGTGTTTTTCAATTTCGAGGTTGTTGTTGAATTTGTTAGTGTTTTTCAATGTTGAGGTTGTTGTTGAATTTGTTGGTGTTTTTCAATGTTGAGGTTGTTGTTGAATTTGTTGGTGTTTTTCAATGTTGAGGTTGTTGTTGTTTTTCAATGTTGAGGTTGTTGTTGTATTTGTTGGTGTTTTTCAATGTTGAAGTTGTTGTTGAATTTGTTGGTGTTTTTCAATGTTGAGGTTGTTGTTGTTTTTCAATGTTGAGGTTGTTGTTGAATTTGTTGGTGTTTTTCAATGTTGAGGTTGTTGTTGTTTTTCAATGCTGAGGTTGTTGTTGAATTTGTTGGTGTTTTTCAATGTTGAGGTTGTTGTTGAATTTGTTGGTTTTTTTCAATGTTGAGGTTGTTGTTGTTTTTCAATGTTGAGGTTGTTGTTGAATTTGTTGGTGTTTTTCAATGTTTAGGTTGTTGTTGTTTTTCAATGTTGAGGTTGTTGTTGAATTTGTTGGTGTTTTTCAATGTTGAGGTTGTTGTTGAATTTGTTGGTGTTTTTCAATGTTGAGGTTGTTGTTGTTTTTCAATGTTGAGGTTGTTGTTGAATTTTTTGGTGTTTTTCAATGTTGAGTTTGTTGTTGTTTTTCAATGTTGAGAGTGTTGTTGTTTTTCAATGTCGAGGTTGTTGTTGAATTTGTTGGTGTTTTTCAATGTTGAGGTTGTTGTTGTTTTTCAATGTTGTGTTTGTTGTTGAATTTGTTGGTGTTTTTCAATGTTGAGTTTGTTGTTTAATTTGTTGGTGTTTTTCAATTTCGAGGTTGTTGTTTTTCAATGTTGAGAGTGTTGTTGTTTTTCAATGTCGAGGTTGTTGTTGAATTTGTTGGTGTTTTTCAATGTTGAGGTTGTTGTTGTTTTTCAATGTTGAGTTTGTTGTTGAATTTGTTAGTGTTTTTCAATGTTGAGGTTGTTGTTGAATTTGTTGGTGTTTTTCAATGTTGAGGTTGTTGTTGAATTTGTTGGTGTTTTTCAATGTTGAGGTTGTTGTTGTTTTTCAATGTTGAGGTTGTTGTTGTATTTGTTGGTGTTTTTCAATTTCGAGGTTGTTGTTGAATTTGCTGGTGTTTTTCAATGTTGAGGTTGTTGTTGTTTTTCAATGTTGAGGTTGTTGTTTAATTTGTTGGTGTTTTTCAATTTCGAGGTTGTTGTTGAATTTGTTAGTGTTTTTCAATGTTGAGGTTGTTGTTGAATTTGTTGGTGTTTTTCAATGTTGAGGTTGTTGTTGAATTTGTTGGTGTTTTTCAATGTTGAGGTTGTTGTTGTTTTTCAATGTTGAGGTTGTTGTTGTATTTGTTGGTGTTTTTCAATTTCGAGGTTGTTGTTGAATTTGTTGGTGTTTTTCAATGTTGAGGTTGTTGTTGTTTTTCAATGTTGAGGTTGTTGTTGAATTTGTTGGTGTTTTTCAATGTTGAGGTTGTTGTTGTTTTTCAATGCTGAGGTTGTTGTTGAATTTGTTGGTGTTTTTCAATGTTGAGGTTGTTGTTGAATTTGTTGGTTTTTTTCAATGTTGAGGTTGTTGTTGTTTTTCAATGTTGAGGTTGTTGTTGAATTTGTTGGCGTTTTTCAATGTTTCGGTTGTTGTTGTTTTTCAATGTTGAGGTTGTTGTTGAATTTGTTGGTGTTTTTCAATGTTGAGGTTGTTGTTGAATTTGTTGGTGTTTTTCAATGTTGCGGTTGTTGTTGTTTTTCAATGTTGAGGTTGTTGTTGAATTTGTTGGTGTTTTTCAATGTTGAGTTTGTTGTTGTTTTTCAATTTTGAGGTTGTTGTTGTTTTTCAATGTTGAGGTTGTTGTTGAATTTGTTGGTGTTTTTCAATGTTGAGGTTGTTGTTGTTTTTCAATGTTGAGTTTGTTGTTGAATTTGTTGGTGTCTTTCAATGTTGAGTTTGTTGTTGAATTTGTTGGTGTTTTTCAATTTCGAGGTTGTTGTTGAATTTGTTAGTGTTTTTCAATGTTGAGGTTGTTGTTGAATTTGTTGGTGTTTTTCAATGTTGAGGTTGTTGTTGAATTTGTTGGTGTTTTTCAATGTTGAGGTTGTTGATGTTTTTCAATGTTGAGGTTGTTGTTGTATTTGTTGGTGTTTTTCAATGTTGAAGTTGTTGTTGAATTTGTTGGTGTTTTTCAATGTTGAGGTTGTAGATGTTTTTCAATGTTGAGGTTGTTGTTGAATTTGTTGGTGTTTTTCAATGTTGAGGTTGTTGTTGTTTTTCAATGCTGAGGTTGTTGTTGAATTTGTTGGTGTTTTTCAATGTTGAGGTTGTTGTTGAATTTGTTGGTTTTTTTCAATGTTGAGGTTGTTGTTGTTTTTCAATGTTGAGGTTGTTGTTGAATTTGTTGGCGTTTTTCAATGTTTAGGTTGTTGTTGTTTTTCAATGTTGAGGTTGTTGTTGAATTTGTTGGTGTTTTTCAATGTTGAGGTTGTTGTTGAATTTGTTGGTGTTTTTCAATGTTGAGGTTGTTGTTGTTTTTCAATGTTGAGGTTGTTGTTGAATTTGTTGGTGTTTTTCAATGTTGAGTTTGTTGTTGTTTTTCAATGTTGAGGTTGTTGTTGTTTTTCAATGTCGAGGTTGTTGTTGAATTTGTTGGTGTTTTTCAATGTTGAGGTTGTTGTTGTTTTTCAATGTTGAGTTTGTTGTTTAATTTGTTGGTGTTTTTCAATGTTGAGTTTGTTGTTGAATTTGTTGGTGTTTTTCAATTTCGAGGTTGTTGTTGAATTTGTTAGTGTTTTTCAATGTTGAGGTTGTTGTTGAATTTGTTGGTGTTTTTCAATGTTGAGGTTGTTGTTGAATTTGTTGGTGTTTTTCAATGTTGAGGTTGTTGTTTTTCAATGTTGAGGTTGTTGTTGTATTTGTTGGTGTTTTTCAATTTCGAGGTTGTTGTTGAATTTGTTGGTGTTTTTCAATGTTGAGGTTGTTGTTGTTTTTCAATGTTGAGGTTGTTGTTGAATTTGTTGGTGTTTTTCAATGTAGAGGTTGTTGTTGTTTTTCAATGTTGAGTTTGTTGTTGAATTTGTTGGTGTTTTTCAATGTTGAGGTTGTTGTTGAATTTGTTGGTGTTTTTCAATGTTGAGGTTGTTGTTGTTTTTCAATGTTGAGGTTGTTGTTGAATTTGTTGGTGTTTTTCAATGTAGAGGTTGTTGTTGGTTTTCAATGTTGAGTTTGTTGTTGAATTTGTTGGTGTTTTTCAATGTTGAGTTTGTTGTTGAATTTGTTGGTGTTTTTCAATTTCGAGGTTGTTGTTGAATTTGTTAGTGTTTTTCAATGTTGAGGTTGTTGTTGAATTTGTTGGTGTTTTTCAATGTTGAGGTTGTTGTTGAATTTGTTGGTGTTTTTCAATGTTGAGGTTGTTGTTGTTTTTCAATGTTGAGGTTGTTGTTGTATTTGTTGGTGCTTTTCAATTTCGAGGTTGTTGTTGAATTTATTGGTGTTTTTCAATGTTGAAGTTGTTGTTGAATTTGTTGGTGTTTTTCAATGTTGAGGTTGTTGTTGTTTTTCAATGTTTCGGTTGTTGTTGAATTTGTTGGTGTTTTTCAATGTTGAGGTTGTTGTTGTTTTTCAATGCTGAGGTTGTTGTTGAATTTGTTGGTGTTTTTCAATGTTGAGGTTGTTGTTGAATTTGTTGGTTTTTTTCAATGTTGAGGTTGTTGTTGTTTTTCAATGTTGAGGTTGTTGTTGAATTTGTTGGCGTTTTTCAATGTTTCGGTTGTTGTTGTTTTTCAATGTTGAGGTTGTTGTTGAATTTGTTGGTGTTTTTCAATGTTGAGGTTGTTGTTGAATTTGTTGGTGTTTTTCAATGTTGCGGTTGTTGTTGTTTTTCAATGTTGAGGTTGTTGTTGAATTTGTTGGTGTTTTTCAATGTTGAGTTTGTTGTTGTTTTTCAATGTTGAGGTTGTTGTTGTTTTTCAATGTTGAGGTTGTTGTTGAATTTGTTGGTGTTTTTCAATGTTGAGGTTGTTGTTGTTTTTCAATGTTGAGTTTGTTGTTGAATTTGTTGGTGTCTTTCAATGTTGAGTTTGTTGTTGAATTTGTTGGTGTTTTTCAATTTCGAGGTTGTTGTTGAATTTGTTAGTGTTTTTCAATGTTGAGGTTGTTGTTGAATTTGTTGGTGTTTTTCAATGTTGAGGTTGTTGTTGAATTTGTTGGTGTTTTTCAATGTTGAGGTTGTTGATGTTTTTCAATGTTGAGGTTGTTGTTGTATTTGTTGGTGTTTTTCAATGTTGAAGTTGTTGTTGAATTTGTTGGTGTTTTTCAATGTTGAGGTTGTAGATGTTTTTCAATGTTGAGGTTGTTGTTGAATTTGTTGGTGTTTTTCAATGTTGAGGTTGTTGTTGTTTTTCAATGCTGAGGTTGTTGTTGAATTTGTTGGTGTTTTTCAATGTTGAGGTTGTTGTTGAATTTGTTGGTTTTTTTCAATGTTGAGGTTGTTGTTGTTTTTCAATGTTGAGGTTGTTGTTGAATTTGTTGGCGTTTTTCAATGTTTAGGTTGTTGTTGTTTTTCAATGTTGAGGTTGTTGTTGAATTTGTTGGTGTTTTTCAATGTTGAGGTTGTTGTTGAATTTGTTGGTGTTTTTCAATGTTGAGGTTGTTGTTGTTTTTCAATGTTGAGGTTGTTGTTGAATTTGTTGGTGTTTTTCAATGTTGAGTTTGTTGTTGTTTTTCAATGTTGAGGTTGTTGTTGTTTTTCAATGTCGAGGTTGTTGTTGAATTTGTTGGTGTTTTTCAATGTTGAGGTTGTTGTTGTTTTTCAATGTTGAGTTTGTTGTTTAATTTGTTGGTGTTTTTCAATGTTGAGTTTGTTGTTGAATTTGTTGGTGTTTTTCAATTTCGAGGTTGTTGTTGAATTTGTTAGTGTTTTTCAATGTTGAGGTTGTTGTTGAATTTGTTGGTGTTTTTCAATGTTGAGGTTGTTGTTGAATTTGTTGGTGTTTTTCAATGTTGAGGTTGTTGTTGTTTTTCAATGTTGAGGTTGTTGTTGTATTTGTTGGTGTTTTTCAATTTCGAGGTTGTTGTTGAATTTGTTGGTGTTTTTCAATGTTGAGGTTGTTGTTGTTTTTCAATGTTGAGGTTGTTGTTGAATTTGTTGGTGTTTTTCAATGTAGAGGTTGTTGTTGTTTTTCAATGTTGAGTTTGTTGTTGAATTTGTTGGTGTTTTTCAATGTTGAGGTTGTTGTTGAATTTGTTGGTGTTTTTCAATGTTGAGGTTGTTGTTGTTTTTCAATGTTGAGGTTGTTGTTGAATTTGTTGGTGTTTTTCAATGTAGAGGTTGTTGTTGGTTTTCAATGTTGAGTTTGTTGTTGAATTTGTTGGTGTTTTTCAATGTTGAGTTTGTTGTTGAATTTGTTGGTGTTTTTCAATTTCGAGGTTGTTGTTGAATTTGTTAGTGTTTTTCAATGTTGAGGTTGTTGTTGAATTTGTTGGTGTTTTTCAATGTTGAGGTTGTTGTTGAATTTGTTGGTGTTTTTCAATGTTGAGGTTGTTGTTGTTTTTCAATGTTGAGGTTGTTGTTGTATTTGTTGGTGCTTTTCAATTTCGAGGTTGTTGTTGAATTTATTGGTGTTTTTCAATGTTGAAGTTGTTGTTGAATTTGTTGGTGTTTTTCAATGTTGAGGTTGTTGTTGTTTTTCAATGTTTCGGTTGTTGTTGAATTTGTTGGTGTTTTTCAATGTTGAGGTTGTTGTTGTTTTTCAATGCTGAGGTTGTTGTTGAATTTGTTGGTGTTTTTCAATGTTGAGGTTGTTGTTGAATTTGTTGGTGTTTTTCAATGTTGAGGTTGTTGTTGTTTTTCAATGTTGAGGTTGTTGTTGAATTTGTTGGTGTTTTTCAATGTTTAGGTTGTTGTTGTTTTTCAATGTTGAGGTTGTTGTTGAATTTGTTGGTGTTTTTCAATGTTGAGGTTGTTGTTGAATTTGTTGGTGTTTTTCAATGTTGAGGTTGTTGTTGAATTTGTTGGTGTTTTTCAATGTTGAGGTTGTTGTTATTTTTCAATGTTGAGGTTGTTGGTGAGTTTGTTGGTGTTTTTCAATGTTGAGGTTGTTGTTGAATTTGTTGGTGTTTTTCAATGTTGAGGTTGTTGCTGAATTTGTTGGTGTTTTTCAATGTTGAGGTTGTTGTTGTTTTTAAAGGTTGAGGTTGTTGTTGAATTTGTTGGTGTTTTTTCAATTTTGAGGTTGTTGGTGTTTTTCAATGTTGAGGTTGATTTTGAATTTGAGGGTCTTTTTCAATGTCGAGGTTGTTGTTGAATTTGTTGGTGTTTTTCAATGTTGAGGTTGTTGTTGTTTTTCAATGTTGAGGTTGTTGTTGAATTTGTTGGTGTTTTTCAATATTGTGATTGTTGCTGTTTTTCAAAGTTGAGTTTGTTGTTGAATTTGTTGTTGTTTTTAAATGTTGAGGTTGTTGTTGAATTTGCTGGTGTTTTGCAATGTTGAGGTTGTTGTTGTTTTTCAATGTTGAGGTTGTTGTTGAATTTGTTGGTGTTTTTGAATGTTGAGGTTGTTGTTGTTTTTCAATGTTGAGGTTGTAGTTGTATTTGTTGGTGTTTTTCAATTTCGAGGTTGTTGTTGAATTTGTTGGTGTTTTTCAATGTTGAAGTTGTTGTTGAATTTGTTGGTGTTTTTCAATGTTGAGGTTGTTGTTGTTTTTCAATGTTGAGGTTGTTGTTGAATTTGTTGGTGTTTTTCAATGTTGAGGTTGTTGTTGTTTTTCAATGCTGAGGTTGTTGTTGAATTTGTTGGTGTTTTTCAATGTTGAGGTTGTTTTTGAATTTGTTGGTGTTTTTCAATGTTTAGGTTGTTGTTCTTTTTCAATGTTGAGGTTGTTGTTGAATTTGTTGGTGTTTTTCAATGTTGGGGTTGTTGTTGTTTTTCAATGCTGAGGTTGTTGTTGAATTTGTTGGTGTTTTTCAATGTTGAGGTTGTTGTTGAATTTGTTGGTGTTTTTCAATGTTGAGGTTGTTGTTGTTTTTCAATGTTGAGGTTATTGTTGAATTTCTTGGTGTTTTTCAATGTTTAGGTTGTTGTTCTTTTTCAAAGTTGAGGTTGTTGCTGAATTTGTTGGTGTTTTTCAATGTTGAGGTTGTTGTTGAATTTGTTGGTGTTTTTTCAATGTTGAGGTTGTTGTTGTTTTTCAATGTTGAGGTTGTTGTTGAATTTGTTGGTGTTTTTCAATGTTGAGGTTGTTGTTGTTTTTCATTTTGAGGTTGTTGTTGAATTTGTTGGTGTTTTTCAATGTTGAGGTTGTTGTTGTTTTTCAATGTTGAGGTTGTTGTTGAATTTGTTGCTGTTTTTCAATGTTGAGGTTGTTGTTGAATTTGTTGGTGTTTTTCAATGTTGAGGTTGTTGTTATTTTTCAATGTTGAGGTTGTTGTTGAGTTTGTTGGTGTTTTTCAATGTTGAGGTTGATTTTGAATTTGAGGGTGTTGTTCAATGTCGAGGTTGTTGTTGAATTTGTTGGTGTTTTTCAATGTTGAGGTTGTTGTTGTTTTTCAATGTTGAGGTTGTTGTTGAATTTGTTGGTGTTTTTCAATGTTGAGATTGTTGTTGTTTTTCAATGTTGAGGTTGTTGTTGAATTTGTTGGTGTTTTTAAATGTTGAGGTTGTTGTTGAATTTGCTGGGTTTTTGCAATGTTGAGGTGGTTGTTGCTTTTCAAAGTTGAGGTTGTTGTTGAATTTGTTGGTGTTTTTCAATGTTGAGGTTGTTGTTGTTTTTCAATGTTGAGGTTGTTGTTGTATTTGTTGGTGTTTTTCAATTTCGAGGTTGTTGTTGAATTTGTTGGTGTTTTTCAATGTTGAAGTTGTTGTTGAATTTGTTGGTGTTTTTCAATGTTGAGGTTGTTGTTGAATTTGTTGGTGTTTTTCAATGTTGAGGTTGTTGTTCTTTTTCAATGCTGAGGTTGTTGTTGAATTTGTTGGTGTTTTTCAATGTTGAGGTTGTTGTTGAATTTGTTGGTGTTTTTCAATGTTGAGGTTGTTGTTGTTTTTCAATGTTGAGGTTGTTGTTGAATTTGTTGGTGTTTTTCAATGTTTTGGTTGTTGTTGTTTTTCAATGTTGAGGTTGTTGTTGAATTTGTTGGTGTTTTTCAATGTTGAGGTTGTTGTTGAATTTGTTGGTGTTTTTCGATGTTGAGGTTGTTGTTGTTTTTCAATGTTGAGGTTGTTGTTGAATTTGTTGGTGTTTTTCAATGTTGAGGTTGTTGTTGTTTTTCAATGTTGAGTTTGTTGTTGAATTTGTTGGTGTTTTTCAATGTTGAGGTTGTTGTTGAATTTGTTGGTGTTTTTCAATGTTGAGGTTGTTGTTGTTTTTCAATGTTGAGGTTGTTGTTGAATTTGTTGGTGTTTTTCAATGTAGAGGCTGTTGTTGTTTTTCAATGTTGAGTTTGTTGTTGAATTTGTTGGTGTTTTTCAATGTTGAGGTTGTTGTTGAATTTGTTGGTGTTTTTCAATTTCGAGGTTGTTGTTGAATTTGTTAGTGTTTTTCAATGTTGAGATTGTTGCTGAATTTGTTGGTGTTTTTCAATGTTGAGGTTGTTGTTGAATTTGTTGGTGTTTTTCAATGTTGAGGTTGTTGTTGTTTTTCAATGTTGAGGTTGTTGTTGTATTTGTTGGTGTTTTTCAATGTTGAGTTTGTTGTTGAATTTGTTGGTGTTTTTCAATGTTGAGGTTGTTGTTGTTTTTCAATGTTGAGGTTGTTGTTGAATTTGTTGGTGTTTTTCAATGTAGAGGTTGTTGTTGTTTTTCAATGTTGAGTTTGTTGTTGAATTTGTTGGTGTTTTTCAATGTTGAGTTTGTTGTTGAATTTTTTGGTCTTTTTCAATTTCGAGGTTGTTGTTGAATTTGTTAGTGTTTTTCAATGTTGAGATTGTTGCTGAATTTGTTGGTGTTTTTCAATGTTGAGGTTGTTGTTGAATTTGTTGGTGTTTTTCAATGTTGAGGTTGTTGTTGTTTTTCAATGTTGAGGTTGTTGTTGTATTTGTTGGTGTTTTTCAATTTCGAGGTTGTTGTTGAATTTGTTGGTGTTTTTCAATGTTGAGGTTGTTGTTGTTTTTCAATGTTGAGGTTGTTGTTGAATTTGTTGGTGTTTTTCAATGTTGAGGTTGTTGTTGTTTTTCAATGCTGAGGTTGTTGTTGAATTTGTTGGTGTTTTTCAATGTTGAGGTTGTTGTTGAATTTGTTGGTTTTTTTCAATGTTGAGGTTGTTGTTGTTTTTCAGTGTTGAGGTTGTTGTTGAATTTGTTGGTGTTTTTCAATGTTTAGGTTGTTGTTGTTTTTCAATGTTGAGGTTGTTGTTGAATTTGTTGGTGTTTTTCAATGTTGAGGTTGTTGTTGAATTTGTTGGTGTTTTTCAATGTTGAGGTTGTTGTTGTTTTTCAATGTTGAGGTTGTTGTTGAATTTGTTGGTGTTTTTCAATGTTGAGTTTGTTGTTGTTTTTCAATGTTGAGGTTGTTGTTGTTTTTCAATGTCGAGGTTGTTGTTGAATTTGTTGGTGTTTTTCAATGTTGAGGTTGTTGTTGTTTTTCAATGTTGAGTTTGTTGTTGAATTTGTTGGTGTTTTTCAATGTTGAGTTTGTTGTTGAATTTGTTGGTGTTTTTCAATTTCGAGGTTGTTGTTGAATTTGTTAGTGTTTTTCAATGTTGAGGTTGTTGTTGAATTTGTTGGTGTTTTTCAATGTTGAGGTTGTTGTTGAATTTGTTGGTGTTTTTCAATGTTGAGGTTGTTGTTGTTTTTCAATGTTGAGGTTGTTGTTGTATTTGTTGGTGTTTTTCAATGTTGAAGTTGTTGTTGAATTTGTTGGTGTTTTTCAATGTTGAGGTTGTTGTTGTTTTTCAATGTTGAGGTTGTTGTTGAATTTGTTGGTGTTTTTCAATGTTGAGGTTGTTGTTGTTTTTCAATGCTGAGGTTGTTGTTGAATTTGTTGGTGTTTTTCAATGTTGAGGTTGTTGTTGAATTTGTTGGTTTTTTTCAATGTTGAGGTTGTTGTTGTTTTTCAATGTTGAGGTTGTTGTTGAATTTGTTGGTGTTTTTCAATGTTTAGGTTGTTGTTGTTTTTCAATGTTGAGGTTGTTGTTGAATTTGTTGGTGTTTTTCAATGTTGAGGTTGTTGTTGAATTTGTTGGTGTTTTTCAATGTTGAGGTTGTTGTTGTTTTTCAATGTTGAGGTTGTTGTTGAATTTTTTGGTGTTTTTCAATGTTGAGTTTGTTGTTGTTTTTCAATGTTGAGAGTGTTGTTGTTTTTCAATGTCGAGGTTGTTGTTGAATTTGTTGGTGTTTTTCAATGTTGAGGTTGTTGTTGTTTTTCAATGTTGTGTTTGTTGTTGAATTTGTTGGTGTTTTTCAATGTTGAGTTTGTTGTTTAATTTGTTGGTGTTTTTCAATTTCGAGGTTGTTGTTTTTCAATGTTGAGAGTGTTGTTGTTTTTCAATGTCGAGGTTGTGTTGAATTTGTTGGTGTTTTTCAATGTTGAGGTTGTTGTTGTTTTTCAATGTTGAGTTTGTTGTTGAATTTGTTAGTGTTTTTCAATGTTGAGGTTGTTGTTGAATTTGTTGGTGTTTTTCAATGTTGAGGTTGTTGTTGAATTTGTTGGTGATTTTCAATGTTGAGGTTGTTGTTGTTTTTCAATGTTGAGGTTGTTGTTGTATTTGTTGGTGTTTTTCAATTTCGAGGTTGTTGTTGAATTTGTTGGTGTTTTTCAATGTTGAGGTTGTTGTTGTTTTTCAATGTTGAGGTTGTTGTTTAATTTGTTGGTGTTTTTCAATTTCGAGGTTGTTGTTGAATTTGTTAGTGTTTTTCAATGTTGAGGTTGTTGTTGAATTTGTTGGTGTTTTTCAATGTTGAGGTTGTTGTTGAATTTGTTGGTGTTTTTCAATGTTGAGGTTGTTGTTGTTTTTCAATGTTGAGGTTGTTGTTGTATTTGTTGGTGTTTTTCAATTTCGAGGTTGTTGTTGAATTTGTTGGTGTTTTTCAATGTTGAGGTTGTTGTTGTTTTTCAATGTTGAGGTTGTTGTTGAATTTGTTGGTGTTTTTCAATGTTGAGGTTGTTGTTGTTTTTCAATGCTGAGGTTGTTGTTGAATTTGTTGGTGTTTTTCAATGTTGAGGTTGTTGTTGAATTTGTTGGTTTTTTTCAATGTTGAGGTTGTTGTTGTTTTTCAATGTTGAGGTTGTTGTTGAATTTGTTGGCGTTTTTCAATGTTTCGGTTGTTGTTGTTTTTCAATGTTGAGGTTGTTGTTGAATTTGTTGGTGTTTTTCAATGTTGAGGTTGTTGTTGAATTTGTTGGTGTTTTTCAATGTTGCGGTTGTTGTTGTTTTTCAATGTTGAGGTTGTTGTTGAATTTGTTGGTGTTTTTCAATGTTGAGTTTGTTGTTGTTTTTCAATGTTGAGGTTGTTGTTGTTTTTCAATGTTGAGGTTGTTGTTGAATTTGTTGGTGTTTTTCAATGTTGAGGTTGTTGTTGTTTTTCAATGTTGAGTTTGTTGTTGAATTTGTTGGTGTTTTTCAATGTTGAGTTTGTTGTTGAATTTGTTGGTGTTTTTCAATTTCGAGGTTGTTGTTGAATTTGTTAGTGTTTTTCAATGTTGAGGTTGTTGTTGAATTTGTTGGTGTTTTTCAATGTTGAGGTTGTTGTTGAATTTGTTGGTGTTTTTCAATGTTGAGGTTGTTGATGTTTTTCAATGTTGAGGTTGTTGTTGTATTTGTTGGTGTTTTTCAATGTTGAAGTTGTTGTTGAATTTGTTGGTGTTTTTCAATGTTGAGGTTGTAGATGTTTTTCAATGTTGAGGTTGTTGTTGAATTTGTTGGTGTTTTTCAATGTTGAGGTTGTTGTTGTTTTTCAATGCTGAGGTTGTTGTTGAATTTGTTGGTGTTTTTCAATGTTGAGGTTGTTGTTGAATTTGTTGGTTTTTTTCAATGTTGAGGTTGTTGTTGTTTTTCAATGTTGAGGTTGTTGTTGAATTTGTTGGCGTTTTTCAATGTTTAGGTTGTTGTTGTTTTTCAATGTTGAGGTTGTTGTTGAATTTGTGGTGTTTTTCAATGTTGAGGTTGTTGTTGAATTTGTTGGTGTTTTTCAATGTTGAGGTTGTTGTTGTTTTTCAATGTTGAGGTTGTTGTTGAATTTGTTGGTGTTTTTCAATGTTGAGTTTGTTGTTGTTTTTCAATGTTGAGGTTGTTGTTGTTTTTCAATGTCGAGGTTGTTGTTGAATTTGTTGGTGTTTTTCAATGTTGAGGTTGTTGTTGTTTTTCAATGTTGAGTTTGTTGTTTAATTTGTTGGTGTTTTTCAATGTTGAGTTTGTTGTTGAATTTGTTGGTGTTTTTCAATTTCGAGGTTGTTGTTGAATTTGTTAGTGTTTTTCAATGTTGAGGTTGTTGTTGAATTTGTTGGTGTTTTTCAATGTTGAGGTTGTTGTTGAATTTGTTGGTGTTTTTCAATGTTGAGGTTGTTGTTGTTTTTCAATGTTGAGGTTGTTGTTGTAGTTGTTGGTGTTTTTCAATTTCGAGGTTGTTGTTGAATTTGTTGGTGTTTTTCAATGTTGAGGTTGTTGTTGTTTTTCAATGTTGAGGTTGTTGTTGAATTTGTTGGTGTTTTTCAATGTAGAGGTTGTTGTTGTTTTTCAATGTTGAGTTTGTTGTTGAATTTGTTGGTGTTTTTCAATGTTGAGGTTGTTGTTGAATTTGTTGGTGTTTTTCAATGTTGAGGTTGTTGTTGTTTTTCAATGTTGAGGTTGTTGTTGAATTTGTTGGTGTTTTTCAATGTAGAGGTTGTTGTTGGTTTTCAATGTTGAGTTTGTTGTTGAATTTGTTGGTGTTTTTCAATGTTGAGTTTGTTGTTGAATTTGTTGGTGTTTTTCAATTTCGAGGTTGTTGTTGAATTTGTTAGTGTTTTTCAATGTTGAGGTTGTTGTTGAATTTGTTGGTGTTTTTCAATGTTGAGGTTGTTGTTGAATTTGTTGGTGTTTTTCAATGTTGAGGTTGTTGTTGTTTTTCAATGTTGAGGTTGTTGTTGTATTTGTTGGTGTTTTTCAATTTCGAGGTTGTTGTTGAATTTATTGGTGTTTTTCAATGTTGAAGTTGTTGTTGAATTTGTTGGTGTTTTTCAATGTTGAGGTTGTTGTTGTTTTTCAATGTTTCGGTTGTTGTTGAATTTGTTGGTGTTTTTCAATGTTGAGGTTGTTGTTGTTTTTCAATGCTGAGGTTGTTGTTGAATTTGTTGGTGTTTTTCAATGTTGAGGTTGTTGTTGAATTTGTTGGTGTTTTTCAATGTTGAGGTTGTTGTTGTTTTTCAATGTTGAGGTTGTTGTTGAATTTGTTGGTGTTTTTCAATGTTTAGGTTGTTGTTGTTTTTCAATGTTGAGGTTGTTGTTGAATTTGTTGGTGTTTTTCAATGTTGAGGTTGTTGTTGAATTTGTTGGTGTTTTTCAATGTTGAGGTTGTTGTTGAATTTGTTGGTGTTTTTCAATGTTGAGGTTGTTGTTATTTTTCAATGTTGAGGTTGTTGGTGATTTTGTTGGTGTTTTTCAATGTTGAGGTTGTTGTTGAATTTGTTGGTGTTTTTCAATGTTGAGGTTGTTGCTGAATTTGTTGGTGTTTTTCAATGTTGAGGTTGTTGTTGTTTTTAAAGGTTGAGGTTGTTGTTGAATTTGTTGGTGTTTTTTCAATTTTGAGGTTGTTGGTGTTTTTCAATGTTGAGGTTGATTTTGAATTTGAGGGTCTTTTTCAATGTCGAGGTTGTTGTTGAATTTGTTGGTGTTTTTCAATGTTGAGGTTGTTGTTGTTTTTCAATGTTGAGGTTGTTGTTGAATTTGTTGGTGTTTTTCAATATTGTGATTGTTGCTGTTTTTCAAAGTTGAGTTTGTTGTTGAATTTGTTGTCGTTTTTAAATGTTGAGGTTGTTGTTGAATTTGCTGGTGTTTTGCAATGTTGAGGTTGTTGTTGTTTTTCAATGTTGAGGTTGTTGTTGAATTTGTTGGTGTTTTTGAATGTTGAGGTTGTTGTTGTTTTTCAATGTTGAGGTTGTAGTTGTATTTGTTGGTGTTTTTCAATTTCGAGGTTGTTGTTGAATTTGTTGGTGTTTTTCAATGTTGAAGTTGTTGTTGAATTTGTTGGTGTTTTTCAATGTTGAGGTTGATTTTGAATTTGAGGGTGTTGTTCAATGTCGAGGTTGTTGTTGAATTTGTTGGTGTTTTTCAATGTTGAGGTTGTTGTTGTTTTTCAATGTGGAGGTTGTTGTTGAATTTGTTGGTGTTTTTCAATGTTGAGATTGTTGTTGTTTTTCAATGTTGAGGTTGTTGTTGAATTTGTTGGTGTTTTTAAATGTTGAGGTTGTTGTTGAATTTGCTGGTGTTTTCCAATGTTGAGGTGGTTGTTGCTTTTCAATGTTGAGGTTGTTGTTGAATTTGTTGGTGTTTTTCAATGTTGAGGTTGTTGTTGTTTTTCAATGTTGAGGTTGTTGTTGTATTTGTTGGTGTTTTTCAATGTGGAGGTTGTTGTTGAATTTGTTGGTGTTTTTCAATGTTGAGGTTGTTGTTCTTTTTCAATGCTGAGGTTGTTGTTGAATTTGTTGGTGTTTTTCAATGTGGAGGTTGTTGTTGAATTTGTTGGTGTTTTTCAATGTTGAGGTTGTTGTTCTTTTTCAATGCTGAGGTTGTTGTTGAATTTGTTGGTGTTTTTCAATGTTGAGGTTGTTGTTGAATTTGTTGGTGTTTTTCAATGTTGAGGTTGTTGTTGTTTTTCAATGTTGAGGTTGTTGTTGAATTTGTTGGTGTTTTTCAATGTTTAGGTTGTTGTTGTTTTTCAATGTTGAGGTTGTTGTTGAATTTGTTGGTGTTTTTCAATGTTGAGGTTGTTGTTGAATTTGTTGGTGTTTTTCGATGTTGAGGTTGTTGTTGTTTTTCAATGTTGAGGTTGTTGTTGAATTTGTTGGTGTTTTTCAATGTTGAGTTTGTTGTTGTTTTTCAAAGTTGAGTTTGCTGTTGAATTTGTTGGTGTCTTTCAATGCTGAGGTTGTTGTTGAATTTGTTGGTGTTTTTCAATGTTGAGGTTGTTGTTGTTTTTCAATGTTGAGGTTGTTGTTGAATTTGTTGGTGTTTTTCAATGTAGAGGTTGTTGTTGTTTTTCAATGTTGAGTTTGTTGTTGAATTTGTTGGTGTTTTTCAATGTTGAGTTTGTTGTTGAATTTGTTGGTGTTTTTCAATTTCGAGGTTGTTGTTGAATTTGTTAGTGTTTTTCAATGTTGAGATTGTTGCTGAATTTGTTGGTGTTTTTCAATGTTGAGGTTGTTGTTGAATTTGTTGGTGTTTTTCAATGTTGAGGTTGTTGTTGTTTTTCAATGTTGAGGTTGTTGTTGTATTTGTTGGTGTTTTTCAATTTCGAGGTTGTTGTTGAATTTGTTGGTGTTTTTCAATGTTGAAGTTGTTGTTGAATTTGTTGGTGTTTTTCAATGTTGAGGTTGTTGTTGTTTTTCAATGTTGAGGTTGTTGTTGAATTTGTTGGTGTTTTTCAATGTTGGGGTTGTTGTTGTTTTTCAATGCTGAGGTTGTTGTTGAATTTGTTGGTGTTTTTCAATGTTGAGGTTGTTGTTGAATTTGTTGGTGTTTTTCAATGTTGAGGTTGTTGTTGTTTTTCAATGTTGAGGTTGTTGTTGAATTTCTTGGTGTTTTTCAATGTTTAGGTTGTTGTTCTTTTTCAAAGTTGAGGTTGTTGTTGAATTTGTTGGTGTTTTTCAATGTTGAGGTTGTTGTTGAATTTGTTGGTGTTTTTCAATGTTGAGGTTGTTGTTGTTTTTCAATGTTGAGGTTGTTGTTGTTTTTCAATGTCGAGGTTGTTGTTGAATTTGTTGGTGTTTTTCAATGTTGAGGTTGTTGTTGTTTTTCAATGTTGAGTTTGTTGTTTAATTTGTTGGTGTTTTTCAATGTTGAGTTTGTTGTTGAATTTGTTGGTGTTTTTCAATGTTGAGGTTGTTGTTGAATTTGTTAGTGTTTTTCAATGTTGAGGTTGTTGTTGAATTTGTTGGTGTTTTTCAATGTTGAGGTTGTTGTTGAATTTGTTGGTGTTTTTCAATGTTGTGGTTGTGGTTGTTTTTCAATGTTGAGGTTGTTGTTGTATTTGTTGGTGTATTTCAATTTCGAGGTTGTTGTTGAATTTGTTGGTGTTTTTCAATTTTGAGGTTGTTTTTGTTTTTCAATGTTGAGGTTGTTGTTGAATTTGTTGGTGTTTTTCAATGTAGAGGTTGTTGTTGTTTTTCAATGTTGAGTTTTGTTGTTGAATTTGTTGGTGTTTTTCAATGTTGAGGTTGTTGTTGAATTTGTTGGTGTTTTTCAATGTTGAGGTTGTTGTTGTTTTTCAATGTTGAGGTTGTTGTTGAATTTGTTGGTGTTTTTCAATGTAGAGGTTGTTGTTGGTTTTCAATGTTGAGTTTGTTGTTGAATTTGTTGGTGTTTTTCAATGTTGAGTTTGTTGTTGAATTTGTTGGTGTTTTTCAATTTCGAGGTTGTTGTTGAATTTGTTAGTGTTTTTCAATGTTGAGGTTGTTGTTGAATTTGTTGGTGTTTTTCAATGTTGAGGTTGTTGTTGAATTTGTTGGTGTTTTTCAATGTTGATGTTGTTGTTGTTTTTCAATGTTGAGGTTGTTGTTGTATTTGTTGGTGTTTTTCAATTTCGAGGTTGTTGTTGAATTTGTTGGTGTTTTTCAATGTTGAAGTTGTTGTTGAATTTGTTGGTGTTTTTCAATGTTGAGGTTGTTGTTGTTTTTCAATGTTGAGGTTGTTGTTGAATTTGTTGGTGTTTTTCAATGTTGAGGTTGTTGTTGTTTTTCAATGCTGAGGTTGTTGTTGAATTTGTTGGTGTTTTTCAATGTTGAGGTTGTTGTTGAATTTGTTGGTGTTTTTCAATGTTGAGGTTGTTGTTGTTTTTCAATGTTGAGGTTGTTGTTGAATTTGTTGGTGTTTTTCAATGTTTAGGTTGTTGTTGTTTTTCAATGTTGAGGTTGTTGTTGAATTTGTTTGTGTTTTTCAATGTTGAGGTTGTTGTTGAATTTGTTGGTGTTTTTCAATGTTGAGGTTGTTGTTGAATTTGTTGGTGTTTTTCAATGTTGAGGTTGTTGTTATTTTTCAATGTTGAGGTTGTTGGTGAGTTTGTTGGTGTTTTTCAATGTTGAGGTTGTTGTTGAATTTGTTGGTGTTTTTCAATGTTGAGGTTGTTGTTGAATTTGTTGGTGTTTTTCAATGTTGAGGTTGTTGTTGTTTTTAAATGTTGAGGTTGTTGTTGAATTTGTTGGTGTTTTTTCAATTTTGAGGTTGTTGGTGTTTTTCAATGTTGAGGTTGATTTTGAATTTGAGGGTCTTTTTCAATGTCGAGGTTGTTGTTGAATTTGTTGGTGTTTTTCAATGTTGAGGTTGTTGTTGTTTTTCAATGTTGAGGTTGTTGTTGAATTTGTTGGTGTTTTCTAATATTGTGATTGTTGCTGTTTTTCAATGTTGAGTTTGTTGTTGAATTTGTTGTTGTTTTTAAATGTTGAGGTTGTTGTTGAATTTGCTGGTGTTTTGCAATGTTGAGGTTGTTGTTGTTTTTCAATGTTGAGGTTGTTGTTGAATTTGTTGGTGTTTTTGAATGTTGAGGTTGTTGTTGTTTTTCAATGTTGAGGTTGTAGTTGCATTTGTTGGTGTTTTTCAATTTCGAGGTTGTTGTTGAATTTGTTGGTGTTTTTCAATGTTGAAGTTGTTGTTGAATTTGTTGGTGTTTTTCAATGTTGAGGTTGTTGTTGTTTTTCAATGTTGAGGTTGTTGTTGAATTTGTTGGTGTTTTTCAATGTTGAGGTTGTTGTTGTTTTTCAATGCTGAGGTTATTGTTGAATTTGTTGGTGTTTTTCAATGTTGAGGTTGTTTTTGAATTTGTTGGTGTTTTTCAATGTTTAGGTTGTTGTTGTTTTTCAATGTTGAGGTTGTTGTTGAATTTGTTGGTGTTTTTCAATGTTGGGGTTGTTGTTGTTTTTCAATGTTGAGGTTTTTTTTTGAATTTGTTGGTGTTTTTCAATGTTGAGGTTGTTGTTGAATTTGTTGGTGTTTTTCAATGTTGAGGTTGTTGTTATTTTTCAATTTTGAGGTTGTTGTTGAGTTTGTTGGTGTTTTTCAATGTTGAGGTTGATTTTGAATTTGAGGGTGTTGTTCAATGTCGAGGTTGTTGTTGAATTTGTTGGTGTTTTTCAATGTTGAGGTTGTTGTTGTTTTTCAATGTGGAGGTTGTTGTTGAATTTGTTGGTGTTTTTCAATGTTGAGATTGTTGTTGTTTTTCAATGTTGAGGTTGTTGTTGAATTTGTTGGTGTTTTTAAATGTTGAGGTTGTTGTTGAATTTGCTGGTGTTTTCCAATGTTGAGGTGGTTGTTGCTTTTCAATGTTGAGGTTGTTGTTGAATTTGTTGGTGTTTTTCAATGTTGAGGTTGTTGTTGTTTTTCAATGTTGAGGTTGTTGTTGTATTTGTTGGTGTTTTTCAATTTCGAGGTTGTTGTTGAATTTGTTGTTGTTTTTCAATGTTGAAGTTGTTGTTGAATTTGTTGGTGTTTTTCAATGTGGAGATTGTTGTTGAATTTGTTGGTGTTTTTCAATGTTGAGGTTGTTGTTCTTTTTCAATGCTGAGGTTGTTGTTGAATTTGTTGGTGTTTTTCAATGTTGAGGTTGTTGTTGAATTTGTTGGTGTTTTTCAATGTTGAGGTTGTTGTTGTTTTTCAATGTTGAGGTTGTTGTTGAATTTGTTGGTGTTTTTCAATGTTTAGGTTGTTGTTGTTTTTCAATGTTGAGGTTGTTGTTGAATTTGTTGGTGTTTTTCAATGTTGAGGTTGTTGTTGAATTTGTTGGTGTTTTTCGATGTTGAGGTTGTTGTTGTTTTTCAATGTTGAGGTTGTTGTTGAATTTGTTGGTGTTTTTCAATGTTGAGGTTGTTGTTGTTTTTCAAAGTTGAGTTTGCTGTTGAATTTGTTGGTGTCTTTCAATGCTGAGGTTGTTGTTGAATTTGTTGGTGTTTTTCAATGTTGAGGTTGTTGTTGTTTTTCAATGTTGAGGTTGTTGTTGAATTTGTTGGTGTTTTTCAATGTAGAGGTTGTTGTTGTTTTTCAATGTTGAGTTTGTTGTTGAATTTGTTGGTGTTTTTCAATGTTGAGTTTGTTGTTGAATTTGTTGGTGTTTTTCAATTTCGAGGTTGTTGTTGAATTTGTTAGTGTTTTTCAATGTTGAGATTGTTGCTGAATTTGTTGGTGTTTTTAATGTTGAGGTTGTTGTTGAATTTGTTGGTGTTTTTCAATGTTGAGGTTGTTGTTGTTTTTCAATGTTGAGGTTGTTGTTGTATTTGTTGGTGTTTTTCAATTTCGAGGTTGTTGTTGAATTTGTTGGTGTTTTTCAATGTTGAAGTTGTTGTTGAATTTGTTGGTGTTTTTCAATGTTGAGGTTGTTGTTGTTTTTCAATGTTGAGGTTGTTGTTGAATTTGTTGGTGTTTTTCAATGTTGGGGTTGTTGTTGTTTTTCAATGCTGAGGTTGTTGTTGAATTTGTTGGTGTTTTTCAATGTTGAGGTTGTTGTTGAATTTGTTGGTGTTTTTCAATGTTGAGGTTGTTGTTGTTTTTCAATGTTGAGGTTGTTGTTGAATTTCTTGGTGTTTTTCAATGTTTAGGTTGTTGTTCTTTTTCAAAGTTGAGGTTGTTGTTGAATTTGTTGGTGTTTTTCAATGTTGAGGTTGTTGTTGAATTTGTTGGTGTTTTTCAATGTTGAGGTTGTTCTTGTTTTTCAATGTTGAGGTTGTTGTTGAATTTGTTGGTGTTTTTCAATGTTGAGGTTGTTGTTGTTTTTCATTTTGAGGTTGTTGTTGAATTTGTTGGTGTTTTTCAATGTTGAGGTTGTTGTTGTTTTTCAATGTTGAAGTTGTTGTTGAATTTGTTGGTGTTTTTCAATGTTGAGGTTGTTGTTGAATTTGTTGGTGTTTTTCAATGTTGAGGTTGTTGTTATTTTTCAATGTTGAGGTTGTTGTTGAGTTTGTTGGTGTTTTTCAATGTTGAGGTTGATTTTGAATTTGAGGGTGTTGTTCAATGTCGAGGTTGTTGTTGAATTTGTTGGTGTTTTTCAATGTTGTTGTTGTTGTTGTTTTTCAATGTTGAGGTTGTTGTTGAATTTGTTGGTGTTTTTCAATGTTGAGATTGTTCTTGTTTTTCAATGTTGAGGTTGTTGTTGAATTTGTTGGTGTTTTTAAATGTTGAGGTTGTTGTTGAATTTGCTGGTGTTTTGCAATGTTGAGGTGGTTGTTGCTTTTCAATGTTGAGGTTGTTGTTGAATTTGTTGGTGTTTTTCAATGTTGAGGTTGTTGTTGTTTTTCAATGTTGAGGTTGTTGTTGTATTTGTTGGTGTTTTACAATTTCGAGGTTGTTGTTGAATTTGTTGGTGTTTTTCAATGTTGAAGTTGTTGTTGAATTTGTTCGTGTTTTTCAATGTTGAGATTGTTGTTGTTTTTCAATGTTGAGGTTGTTGTTGAATTTGTTGGTGTTTTTAAATGTTGAGGTTGTTGTTGAATTTGTTGGTGTTTTTCAATGTTGAGGTTGTTGTTCTTTTTCAATGCTGAGGTTGTTGTTGAATTTGTTGGTGTTTTTCAATGTTGAGGTTGTTGTTGAATTTGTTGGTGTTTTTCAATGTTGAGGTTGTTGTTGTTTTTCAATGTTGAGGTTGTTGTTGAATTTGTTGGTGTTTTTCAATGTTTAGGTTGTTGTTGTTTTTCAATGTTGAGGTTGTTGTTGAATTTGTTGGTGTTTTTCAATGTTGAGGTTGTTGTTGAATTTGTTGGTGTTTTTCGATGTTGAGGTTGTTGTTGTTTTTCAATGTTGAGGTTGTTGATGAATTTGTTGGTGTTTTTCAATGTTGAGGTTGTTGTTGTTTTTCAAAGTTGAGTTTGCTGTTGAATTTGTTGGTGTCTTTCAATGCTGAGGTTGTTGTTGAATTTGTTGGTGTTTTTCAATGTTGAGGTTGTTGTTGTTTTTCAATGTTGAGGTTGTTGTTGAATTTGTTGGTGTTTTTCAATGTAGAGGTTGTTGTTGTTTTTCAATGTTGAGTTTGTTGTTGAATTTGTTGGTGTTTTTCAATGTTGAGTTTGTTGTTGAATTTGTTGGTGTTTTTCAATTTCGAGGTTGTTGTTGAATTTGTTAGTGTTTTTCAATGTTGAGATTGTTGCTGAATTTGTTGGTGTTTTTCAATGTTGAGGTTGTTGTTGAATTTGTTGGTGTTTTTCAATGTTGAGGTTGTTGTTGTTTTTCAATGTTGAGGTTGTTGTTGTATTTGTTGGTGTTTTTCAATTTCGAGGTTGTTGTTGAATTTGTTGGTGTTTTTCAATGTTGAAGTTGTTGTTGAATTTGTTGGTGTTTTTCAATGTTGATGTTGTTGTTGTTTTTAAATGTTGAGGTTGTTGTTGAATTTGTTGGTGTTTTTTCAATTTTGAGGTTGTTGGTGTTTTTCAATGTTGAGGTTGATTTTGAATTTGAGGGTCTTTTTCAATGTCGAGGTTGTTGTTGAATTTGTTGGTGTTTTTCAATGTTGAGGTTGTTGTTGTTTTTCAATGTTGAGGTTGTTGTTGAATTTGTTGGTGTTTTCTAATATTGTAATTGTTGCTGTTTTTCAATGTTGAGTTTGTTGTTGAATTTGTTGTTGTTTTTAAATGTTGAGGTTGTTGTTGAATTTGCTGGTGTTTTGCAATGTTGAGGTTGTTGTTGTTTTTCAATGTTGAGGTTGTTGTTGAATTTGTTGGTGTTTTTGAATGTTGAGGTTGTTGTTGTTTTTCAATGTTGAGGTTGTAGTTGCATTTGTTGGTGTTTTTCAATTTCGAGGTTGTTGTTGAATTTGTTGGTGTTTTTCAATGTTGAAGTTCTTGTTGAATTTGTTGGTGTTTTTCAATGTTGAGGTTGTTGTTGTTTTTCAATGTTGAGGTTGTTGTTGAATTTGTTGGTGTTTTTCAATGTTGAGGTTGTTGTTGTTTTTCAATGCTGAGGTTGTTGTTGAATTTGTTGGTGTTTTTCAATGTTGAGGTTGTTTTTGAATTTGTTGGTGTTTTTCAATGTTTAGGTTGTTGTTGTTTTTCAATGTTGAGGTTGTTGTTGAATTTGTTGGTGTTTTTCAATGTTGGGGTTGTTGTTGTTTTTCAATGCTGAGGTTGTTGTTGAATTTCTTGGTGTTTTTCAATGTTTAGGTTGTTGTTCTTTTTCAAAGTTGAGGTTGTTGTTGAATTTGTTGGTGTTTTTCAATGTTGAGGTTGTTGTTGAATTTGTTGGTGTTTTTCAATGTTGAGGTTGTTGTTGTTTTTCAATGTTGAGGTTGTTGTTGAATTTGTTGGTGTTTTTCAATGTTCAGGTTGTTGTTGTTTTTCATTTTGAGGTTGTTGTTGAATTTGTTGGTGTTTTTCAATGTTGAGGTTGTTGTTGTTTTTCAATGTTGAGGTTTTTTTTGAATTTGTTGGTGTTTTTCAATGTTGAGGTTGTTGTTGAATTTGTTGGTGTTTTTCAATGTTGAGGTTGTTGTTATTTTTCAATTTTGAGGTTGTTGTTGAGTTTGTTGGTGTTTTTCAATGTTGAGGTTGATTTTGAATTTGAGGGTGTTGTTCAATGTCGAGGTTGTTGTTGAATTTGTTGGTGTTTTTCAATGTTGAGGTTGTTGTTGTTTTTCAATGTGGAGGTTGTTGTTGAATTTGTTGGTGTTTTTCAATGTTGAGATTGTTGTTGTTTTTCAATGTTGAGGTTGTTGTTGAATTTGTTGGTGTTTTTAAATGTTGAGGTTGTTGTTGAATTTGCTGGTGTTTTCCAATGTTGAGGTGGTTGTTGCTTTTCAATGTTGAGGTTGTTGTTGAATTTGTTGGTGTTTTTCAATGTTGAGGTTGTTGTTGTTTTTCAATGTTGAGGTTGTTGTTGTATTTGTTGGTGTTTTTCAATTTCGAGGTTGTTGTTGAATTTGTTGTTGTTTTTCAATGTTGAAGTTGTTGTTGAATTTGTTGGTGTTTTTCAATGTGGAGGTTGTTGTTGAATTTGTTGGTGTTTTTCAATGTTGAGGTTGTTGTTCTTTTTCAATGCTGAGGTTGTTGTTGAATTTGTTGGTGTTTTTCCATGTTGAGGTTGTTGTTGAATTTGTTGGTGTTTTTCAATGTTGAGGTTGTTGTTGTTTTTCAATGTTGAGGTTGTTGTTGAATTTGTTGGTGTTTTTCAATGTTGAGGTTGTTGTTGTTTTTCAATGTGGAGGTTGTTGTTGAATTTGTTGGTGTTTTTCAATGTTGAGATTGTTGTTGTTTTTCAATGTTGAGGTTGTTGTTGAATTTGTTGGTGTTTTTAAATGTTGAGGTTGTTGTTGAATTTGCTGGTGTTTTCCAATGTTGAGGTGGTTGTTGCTTTTCAATGTTGAGGTTGTTGTTGAATTTGTTGGTGTTTTTCAATGTTGAGGTTGTTGTTGTTTTTCAATGTTGAGGTTGTTGTTGTATTTGTTGGTGTTTTTCAATTTCGAGGTTGTTGTTGAATTTGTTGTTGTTTTTCAATGTTGAAGTTGTTGTTGAATTTGTTGGTGTTTTTCAATGTGGAGATTGTTGTTGAATTTGTTGGTGTTTTTCAATGTTGAGGTTGTTGTTCTTTTTCAATGCTGAGGTTGTTGTTGAATTTGTTGGTGTTTTTCAATGTTGAGGTTGTTGTTGAATTTGTTGGTGTTTTTCAATGTTTAGGTTGTTGTTGTTTTTCAATGTTGAGGTTGTTGTTGAATTTGTTGGTGTTTTTCCATGTTTAGGTTGTTGTTGTTTTTCAATGTTGAGGTTGTTGTTGAATTTGTTGGTGTTTTTCAATGTTGAGGTTGTTGTTGAATTTGTTGGTGTTTTTCGATGTTGAGGTTGTTGTTGTTTTTCAATGTTGAGGTTGTTGTTGAATTTGTTGGTGTTTTTCAATGTTGAGGTTGTTGTTGTTTTTCAAAGTTGAGTTTGCTGTTGAATTTGTTTGTGTCTTTCAATGCTGTGGTTGTTGTTGAATTTGTTGGTGTTTTTCAATGTTGAGGTTGTTGTTGTTTTTCAATGTTGAGGTTGTTGTTGAATTTGTTGGTGTTTTTCAATGTAGAGGTTGTTGTTGTTTTTCAATGTTGAGTTTGTTGTTGAATTTGTTGGTGTTTTTCAATGTTGAGTTTGTTGTTGAATTTGTTGGTGTTTTTCAATTTCGAGGTTGTTGTTGAATTTGTTAGTGTTTTTCAATGTTGAGATTGTTGCTGAATTTGTTGGTGTTTTTCAATGTTGAGGTTGTTGTTGAATTTGTTGGTGTTTTTCAATGTTGAGGTTGTTGTTGTTTTTCAATGTTGAGGTTGTTTTTGTATTTGTTGGTGTTTTTCAATTTCGAGGTTGTTGTTGAATTTGTTGGTGTTTTTCAATGTTGAAGTTGTTGTTGAATTTGTTGGTGTTTTTCAATGTTGAGGTTGTTGTTGTTTTTCAATGTTGAGGTTGTTGTTGAATTTGTTGGTGTTTTTCAATGTTGGGGTTGTTGTTGTTTTTCAATGCTGAGGTTGTTGTTGAATTTGTTGGTGTTTTTCAATGTTGAGGTTGTTGTTGAATTTGTTGGTGTTTTTCAATGTTGAGGTTGTTGTTGTTTTTCAATGTTGAGGTTGTTGTTGAATTTCTTGGTGTTTTTCAATGTTTAGGTTGTTGTTCTTTTTCAAAGTTGAGGTTGTTGTTGAATTTGTTGGTGTTTTTCAATGTTGAGGTTGTTGTTGAATTTGTTGGTGTTTTTCAATGTTGAGGTTGTTCTTGTTTTTCAATGTTGAGGTTGTTGTTGAATTTGTTGGTGTTTTTCAATGTTGAGGTTGTTGTTGTTTTTCATTTTGAGGTTGTTGTTGAATTTGTTGGTGTTTTTCAATGTTGAGGTTGTTGTTGTTTTTCAATGTTGAAGTTGTTGTTGAATTTGTTGGTGTTTTTCAATGTTGAGGTTGTTGTTGAATTTGTTGGTGTTTTTCAATGTTGAGGTTGTTGTTATTTTTCAATGTTGAGGTTGTTGTTGAGTTTGTTGGTGTTTTTCAATGTTGAGGTTGAATTTGAATTTGAGGGTGTTGTTCAATGTCGAGGTTGTTGTTGAATTTGTTGGTGTTTTTCAATGTTGTTGTTGTTGTTGTTTTTCAATGTTGAGGTTGTTGTTGAATTTGTTGGTGTTTTTCAATGTTGAGATTGTTCTTGTTTTTCAATGTTGAGGTTGTTGTTGAATTTGTTGGTGTTTTTAAATGTTGAGGTTGTTGTTGAATTTGCTGGTGTTTTGCAATGTTGAGGTGGTTGTTGCTTTTCAATGTTGAGGTTGTTGTTGAATTTGTTGGTGTTTTTCAATGTTGAGGTTGTTGTTGTTTTTCAATGTTGAGGTTGTTGTTGTATTTGTTGGTGTTTTTCAATTTCGAGGTTGTTGTTGAATTTGTTGGTGTTTTTCAATGTTGAAGTTGTTGTTGAATTTGTTCGTGTTATCCAATGTTGAGATTGTTGTTGTTTTTCAATGTTGAGGTTGTTGTTGAATTTGTTGGTGTTTTTAAATGTTGAGGTTGTTGAATTTGTTGGTGTTTTTCAATGTTGAGGTTGTTGTTCTTTTTCAATGCTGAGGTTGTTGTTGAATTTGTTGGTGTTTTTCAATGTTGAGGTTGTTGTTGAATTTGTTGGTGTTTTTCAATGTTGAGGTTGTTGTTGTTTTTCAATGTTGAGGTTGTTGTTGAATTTGTTGGTGTTTTTCAATGTTTAGGTTGTTGTTGTTTTTCAATGTTGAGGTTGTTGTTGAATTTGTTGGTGTTTTTCAATGTTGAGGTTGTTGTTGAATTTGTTGGTGTTTTTCGATGTTGAGGTTGTTGTTGTTTTTCAATGTTGAGGTTGTTGATGAATTTGTTGGTGTTTTTCAATGTTGAGGTTGTTGTTGTTTTTCAAAGTTGAGTTTGCTGTTGAATTTGTTGGTGTCTTTCAATGCTGAGGTTGTTGTTGAATTTGTTGGTGTTTTTCAATGTTGAGGTTGTTGTTGTTTTTCAATGTTGAGGTTGTTGTTGAATTTGTTGGTGTTTTTCAATGTAGAGGTTGTTGTTGTTTTTCAATGTTGAGTTTGTTGTTGAATTTGTTGGTGTTTTTCAATGTTGAGTTTGTTGTTGAATTTGTTGGTGTTTTTCAATTTCGAGGTTGTTGTTGAATTTGTTAGTGTTTTTCAATGTTGAGATTGTTGCTGAATTTGTTGGTGTTTTTCAATGTTGAGGTTGTTGTTGAATTTGTTGGTGTTTTTCAATGTTGAGGTTGTTGTTGTTTTTCAATGTTGAGGTTGTTGTTGTATTTGTTGGTGTTTTTCAATTTCGAGGTTGTTGTTGAATTTGTTGGTGTTTTTCAATGTTGAAGTTGTTGTTGAATTTGTTGGTGTTTTTCAATGTTGAGGTTGTTGTTGTTTTTAAATGTTGAGGTTGTTGTTGAATTTGTTGGTGTTTTTTCAATTTTGAGGTTGTTGGTGTTTTTCAATGTTGAGGTTGATTTTGAATTTGAGGGTCTTTTTCAATGTCGAGTTTGTTGTTGAATTTGTTGGTGTTTTTCAATGTTGAGGTTGTTGTTGTTTTTCAATGTTGAGGTTGTTGTTGAATTTGTTGGTGTTTTCTAATATTGTAATTGTTGCTGTTTTTCAATGTTGAGTTTGTTGTTGAATTTGTTGTTGTTTTTAAATGTTGAGGTTGTTGTTGAATTTGCTGGTGTTTTGCAATGTTGAGGTTGTTGTTGTTTTTCAATGTTGAGGTTGTTGTTGAATTTGTTGGTGTTTTTGAATGTTGAGGTTGTTGTTGTTTTTCAATGTTGAGGTTGTAGTTGCATTTGTTGGTGTTTTTCAATTTCGAGGTTGTTGTTGAATTTGTTGGTGTTTTTCAATGTTGAAGTTCTTGTTGAATTTGTTGGTGTTTTTCAATGTTGAGGTTGTTGTTGTTTTTCAATGTTGAGGTTGTTGTTGAATTTGTTGGTGTTTTTCAATGTTGAGGTTGTTGTTGTTTTTCAATGCTGAGGTTGTTGTTGAATTTGTTGGTGTTTTTCAATGTTGAGGTTGTTTTTGAATTTGTTGGTGTTTTTCAATGTTTAGGTTGTTGTTGTTTTTCAATGTTGAGGTTGTTGTTGAATTTGTTGGTGTTTTTCAATGTTGGGGTTGTTGTTGTTTTTCAATGCTGAGGTTGTTGTTGAATTTCTTGGTGTTTTTCAATGTTTAGGTTGTTGTTCTTTTTCAAAGTTGAGGTTGTTGTTGAATTTGTTGGTGTTTTTCAATGTTGAGGTTGTTGTTGAATTTGTTGGTGTTTTTCAATGTTGAGGTTGTTGTTGTTTTTCAATGTTGAGGTTGTTGTTGAATTTGTTGGTGTTTTTCAATGTTCAGGTTGTTGTTGTTTTTCATTTTGAGGTTGTTGTTGAATTTGTTGGTGTTTTTCAATGTTGAGGTTGTTGTTGTTTTTCAATGTTGAGGTTTTTTTTGAATTTGTTGGTGTTTTTCAATGTTGAGGTTGTTGTTGAATTTGTTGGTGTTTTTCAATGTTGAGGTTGTTGTTATTTTTCAATTTTGATGTTGTTGTTGAGTTTGTTGGTGTTTTTCAATGTTGAGGTTGATTTTGAATTTGAGGGTGTTGTTCAATGTCGAGGTTGTTGTTGAATTTGTTGGTGTTTTTCAATGTTGAGGTTGTTGTTGTTTTTCAATGTGGAGGTTGTTGTTGAATTTGTTGGTGCTTTTCAATGTTGAGATTGTTGTTGTTTTTCAATGTTGAGGTTGTTGTTGAATTTGTTGGTGTTTTTAAATGTTGAGGTTGTTGTTGAATTTGCTGGTGTTTTCCAATGTTGAGGTGGTTGTTGCTTTTCAATGTTGAGGTTGTTGTTGAATTTGTTGGTGTTTTTCAATGTTGAGGTTGTTGTTGTTTTTCAATGTTGAGGTTGTTGTTGTATTTGTTGGTGTTTTTCAATTTCGAGGTTGTTGTTGAATTTGTTGTTGTTTTTCAATGTTGAAGTTGTTGTTGAATTTGTTGGTGTTTTTCAATGTGGAGGTTGTTGTTGAATTTGTTGGTGTTTTTCAATGTTGAGGTTGTTGTTCTTTTTCAATGCTGAGGTTGTTGTTGAATTTGTTGGTGTTTTTCCATGTTGAGGTTGTTGTTGAATTTGTTGGTGTTTTTCAATGTTGAGGTTGTTGTTGTTTTTCAATGTTGAGGTTGTTGTTGAATTTGTTGGTGTTTTTCAATGTTTAGGTTGTTGTTGTTTTTCAATGTTGAGGTTGTTGTTGAATTTGTTGGTGTTTTTCAATGTTGAGGTTGTTGTTGAATTTGTTGGTGTTTTTCGATGTTGAGGTTGTTGTTGTTTTTCAATGTTGAGGTTGTTGTTGAATTTGTTGGTGTTTTTCAATGTTGAGGTTGTTGTTGTTTTTCAAAGTTGAGTTTGCTGTTGAATTTGTTGGTGTCTTTCAATGCTGAGGTTGTTGTTGAATTTGTTGGTGTTTTTCAATGTTGAGGTTGTTGTTGTTTTTCAATGTTGAGGTTGTTGTTGAATTTGTTGGTGTTTTTCAATGTAGAGGTTGTTGTTGTTTTTCAATGTTGAGTTTGTTGTTGAATTTGTTGGTGTGTTTCAATGTTGAGTTTGTTGTTGAATTTGTTGGTGTTTTTCAATTTCGAGGTTGTTGTTGAATTTGTTAGTGTTTTTCAATGTTGAGATTGTTGCTGAATTTGTTGGTGTTTTTCAATGTTGAGGTTGTTGTTGAATTTGTTGGTGTTTTTCAATGTTGAGGTTGTTGTTGTTTTTCAATGTTGAGGTTGTTGTTGTATTTGTTGGTGTTTTTCAATTTCGAGGTTGTTGTTGAATTTGTTGGTGTTTTTCAATGTTGAAGTTGTTGTTGAATTTGTTGGTGTTTTTCAATGTTGAGGTTGTTGTTGTTTTTCAATGTTGAGGTTGTTGTTGAATTTGTTGGTGTTTTTCAATGTTGGGGTTGTTGTTGTTTTTCAATGCTGAGGTTGTTGTTGAATTTGTTGGTGTTTTTCAATGTTGAGGTTGTTGTTGAATTTGTTGGTGTTTTTCAATGTTGAGGTTGTTGTTGTTTTTCAATGTTGAGGTTGTTGTTGAATTTGTTGGTGTTTTTCAATGTTTAGGTTGTTGTTCTTTTTCAAAGTTGAGGTTGTTGTTGAATTTGTTGGTGTTTTTCAATGTTGAGGTTGTTGTTGAATTTGTTGGTGTTTTTCAATGTTGAGGTTGTTGTTGTTTTTCAATGTTGAGGTTGTTGTTGAATTTGTTGGTGTTTTTCAATGTTGAGGTTGTTGTTGTTTTTCATTTTGAGGTTGTTGTTGAATTTGTTGGTGTTTTTCAATGTTGAGGTTGTTGTTGAATTTGTTGGTGTTTTTCAATGTTGAGGTTGTTGTTATTTTTCAATGTTGAGGTTGTTGTTGAGTTTGTTGGTGTTTTTCAATGTTGAGGTTGATTTTGAATTTGAGGGTGTTGTTCAATGTCGAGGTTGTTGTGGAATTTGTTGGTGTTTTTCAATGTTGTTGTTGTTGTTGTTTTTCAATGTTGAGGTTGTCGTTGAATTTGTTGGTGTTTTTCAATGTTGAGATTGTTGTTGTTTTTCAATGTTGAGGTTGTTGTTGAATTTGTTGGTGTTTTTAAATGTTGAGGTTGTTGTTGAATTTGCTGGTGTTTTGCAATGTTGAGGTGGTTGTTGCTTTTCAATGTTGAGGTTGTTGTTGAATTTGTTGGTGTTTTTCAATGTTGAGGTTGTTGTTGTTTTTCAATGTTGAGGTTGTTGTTGTATTTGTTGGTGTTTTTCAATTTCGAGGTTGTTGTTGAATTTGTTGGTGTTTTTCAATGTTGAAGTTGTTGTTGAATTTGTTGGTGTTTTTCAATGTTGAGATTGTTGTTGTTTTTCAATGTTGAGGTTGTTGTTGAATTTGTTGGTGTTTTTAAATGTTGAGGTTGTTGTTGAATTTGTTGGTGTTTTTCAATGTTGAGGTTGTTGTTCTTTTTCAATGCTGAGGTTGTTGTTGAATTTGTTGGTGTTTTTCAATGTTGAGGTTGTTGTTGAATTTGTTGGTGTTTTTCAATGTTGAGGTTGTTGTTGTTTTTCAATGTTGAGGTTGTTGTTGAATTTGTTGGTGTTTTTCAATGTTTAGGTTGTTGTTGTTTTTCAATGTTGAGGTTGTTGTTGAATTTGTTGGTGTTTTTCAATGTTGAGGTTGTTGTTGAATTTGTTGGTGTTTTTCGATGTTGAGGTTGTTGTTGTTTTTCAATGTTGAGGTTGTTGTTGAATTTGTTGGTGTTTTTCAATGTTGAGGTTGTTGCTGTTTTTCAAAGTTGAGTTTGCTGTTGAATTTGTTGGTGTCTTTCAATGCTGAGGTTGTTGTTGAATTTGTTGGTGTTTTTCAATGTTGAGGTTGTTGTTGTTTTTCAATGTTGAGGTTGTTGTTGAATTTGTTGGTGTTTTTCAATGTAGAGGTTGTTGTTGTTTTTCAATGTTGAGTTTGTTGTTGAATTTGTTGGTGTTTTTCAATGTTGAGTTTGTTGTTGAATTTGTTGGTGTTTTTCAATTTCGAGGTTGTTGTTGAATTTGTTAGTGTTTTTCAATGTTGAGATTGTTGCTGAATTTGTTGGTGTTTTTCAATGTTGAGGTTGTTGTTGAATTTGTTGGTGTTTTTCAATGTTGAGGTTGTTGTTGTTTTTCAATGTTGAGGTTGTTGTTGTATTTGTTGGTGTTTTTCAATTTCGAGGTTGTTGTTGAATTTGTTGGTGTTTTTCAATGTTGAAGTTGTTGTTGAATTTGTTGGTGTTTTTCAATGTTGAGGTTGTTGTTGTTTTTCAATGTTGAGGTTGTTGTTGAATTTGTTGGTGTTTTTCAATGTTGGGGTTGTTGTTGTTTTTCAATGCTGAGGTTGTTGTTGAATTTGTTGGTGTTTTTCAATGTTGAGGTTGTTGTTGAATTTGTTGGTGTTTTTCAATGTTGAGGTTGTTGTTGTTTTTCAATGTTGAGGTTGTTGTTGAATTTCTTGGTGTTTTTCAATGTTTAGGTTGTTGTTCTTTTTCAAAGTTGAGGTTGTTGTTGAATTTGTTGGTGTTTTTCAATGTTGAGGTTGTTGTTGAATTTGTTGGTGTTTTTCAATGTTGAGGTTGTTGTTGTTTTTCAATGTTGAGGTTGTTGTTGAATTTGTTGGTGTTTTTCAATGTTGAGGTTGTTGTTGTTTTTCATTTTGAGGTTGTTGTTGAATTTGTTGGTGTTTTTCAATGTTGAGGTTGTTGTTGTTTTTCAATGTTGAGGTTGTTGTTGAATTTGTTGGTGTTTTTCAATGTTCAGGTTGTTGTTGTTTTTCATTTTGAGGTTGTTGTTGAATTTGTTGGTGTTTTTCAATGTTGAGGTTGTTGTTGTTTTTCAATGTTGAGGTTTTTTTTGAATTTGTTGGTGTTTTTCAATGTTGAGGTTGTTGTTGAATTTGTTGGTGTTTTTCAATGTTGAGGTTGTTGTTATTTTTCAATTTTGAGGTTGTTGTTGAGTTTGTTGGTGTTTTTCAATGTTGAGGTTGATTTTGAATTTGAGGGTGTTGTTCAATGTCGAGGTTGTTGTTGAATTTGTTGGTGTTTTTCAATGTTGAGGTTGTTGTTGTTTTTCAATGTGGAGGTTGTTGTTGAATTTGTTGGTGTTTTTCAATGTTGAGATTGTTGTTGTTTTTCAATGTTGAGGTTGTTGTTGAATTTGTTGGTGTTTTTAAATGTTGAGGTTGTTGTTGAATTTGCTGGTGTTTTCCAATGTTGAGGTGGTTGTTGCTTTTCAATGTTGAGGTTGTTGTTGAATTTGTTGGTGTTTTTCAATGTTGAGGTTGTTGTTGTTTTTCAATGTTGAGGTTGTTGTTGTATTTGTTGGTGTTTTTCAATTTCGAGGTTGTTGTTGAATTTGTTGTTGTTTTTCAATGTTGAAGTTGTTGTTGAATTTGTTGGTGCTTTTCAATGTGGAGGTTGTTGTTGAATTTGTTGGTGTTTTTCAATGTTGAGGTTGTTGTTCTTTTTCAATGCTGAGGTTGTTGTTGAATTTGTTGGTGTTTTTCCATGTTGAGGTTGTTGTTGAATTTGTTGGTGTTTTTCAATGTTGAGGTTGTTGTTGTTTTTCAATGTTGAGGTTGTTGTTGAATTTGTTGGTGTTTTTCAATGTTTAGGTTGTTGTTGTTTTTCAATGTTGAGGTTGTTGTTGAATTTGTTGGTGTTTTTCAATGTTGAGGTTGTTGTTGAATTTGTTGGTGTTTTTCGATGTTGAGGTTGTTGTTGTTTTTCAATGTTGAGGTTGTTGTTGAATTTGTTGGTGTTTTTCAATGTTGAGGTTGTTGTTGTTTTTCAAAGTTGAGTTTGCTGTTGAATTTGTTGGTGTCTTTCAATGCTGAGGTTGTTGTTGAATTTGTTGGTGTTTTTCAATGTTGAGGTTGTTGTTGTTTTTCAATGTTGAGGTTGTTGTTGAATTTGTTGGTGTTTTTCAATGTAGAGGTTGTTGTTGTTTTTCAATGTTGAGTTTGTTGTTGAATTTGTTGGTGTTTTTCAATGTTGAGTTTGTTGTTGAATTTGTTGGTGTTTTTCAATTTCGAGGTTGTTGTTGAATTTGTTAGTGTTTTTCAATGTTGAGATTGTTGCTGAATTTGTTGGTGTTTTTCAATGTTGAGGTTGTTGTTGAATTTGTTGGTGTTTTTCAATGTTGAGGTTGTTGTTGTTTTTCAATGTTGAGGTTGTTGTTGTATTTGTTGGTGTTTTTCAATTTCGAGGTTGTTGTTGAATTTGTTGGTGTTTTTCAATGTTGAAGTTGTTGTTGAATTTGTTGGTGTTTTTCAATGTTGAGGTTGTTGTTGTTTTTCAATGTTGAGGTTGTTGTTGAATTTGTTGGTGTTTTTCAATGTTGGGGTTGTTGTTGTTTTTCAATGCTGAGGTTGTTGTTGAATTTGTTGGTGTTTTTCAATGTTGAGGTTGTTGTTGAATTTGTTGGTGTTTTTCAATGTTGAGGTTGTTGTTGTTTTTCAATGTTGAGGTTGTTGTTGAATTTGTTGGTGTTTTTCAATGTTTAGGTTGTTGTTCTTTTTCAAAGTTGAGGTTGTTGTTGAATTTGTTGGTGTTTTTCAATGTTGAGGTTGTTGTTGAATTTGTTGGTGTTTTTCAATGTTGAGGTTGTTGTTGTTTTTCAATGTTGAGGTTGTTGTTGAATTTGTTGGTGTTTTTCAATGTTGAGGTTGTTGTTGTTTTTCATTTTGAGGTTGTTGTTGAATTTGTTGGTGTTTTTCAATGTTGAGGTTGTTGTTGTTTTTCAATGTTGAAGTTGTTGTTGAATTTGTTGGTGTTTTTCAATGTTGAGGTTGTTGTTGAATTTGTTGGTGTTTTTCAATGTTGAGGTTGTTGTTATTTTTCAATGTTGAGGTTGTTGTTGAGTTTGTTGGTGTTTTTCAATGTTGAGGTTGATTTTGAATTTGTGGGTGTTGTTCAATGTCGAGGTTGTTGTTGAATTTGTTGGTGTTTTTCAATGTTGTTGTTGTTGTTGTTTTTCAATGTTGAGGTTGTCGTTGAATTTGTTGGTGTTTTTCAATGTTGAGATTGTTGTTGTTTTTCAATGTTGAGGTTGTTGTTGAATTTGTTGGTGTTTTTAAATGTTGAGGTTGTTGTTGAATTTGCTGGTGTTTTGCAATGTTGAGGTGGTTGTTGCTTTTCAATGTTGAGGTTGTTGTTGAATTTGTTGGTGTTTTTCAATGTTGAGGTTGTTGTTGTTTTTCAATGTTGAGGTTGTTGTTGTATTTGTTGGTGTTTTTCAATTTCGAGGTTGTTGTTGAATTTGTTGGTGTTTTTCAATGTTGAAGTTGTTGTTGAATTTGTTGGTGTTTTTCAATGTTGAGATTGTTGTTGTTTTTCAATGTTGAGGTTGTTGTTGAATTTGTTGGTGTTTTTAAATGTTGAGGTTGTTGTTGAATTTGTTGGTGTTTTTCAATGTTGAGGTTGTTGTTCTTTTTCAATGCTGAGGTTGTTGTTGAATTTGTTGGTGTTTTTCAATGTTGAGGTTGTTGTTGAATTTGTTGGTGTTTTTCAATGTTGAGGTTGTTGTTGTTTTTCAATGTTGAGGTTGTTGTTGAATTTGTTGGTGTTTTTCAATGTTTAGGTTGTTGTTGTTTTTCAATGTTGAGGTTGTTGTTGAATTTGTTGGTGTTTTTCAATGTTGAGGTTGTTGTTGAATTTGTTGGTGTTTTTCGATGTTGAGGTTGTTGTTGTTTTTCAATGTTGAGGTTGTTGTTGAATTTGTTGGTGTTTTTCAATGTTGAGGTTGTTGCTGTTTTTCAAAGTTGAGTTTGCTGTTGAATTTGTTGGTGTCTTTCAATGCTGAGGTTGTTGTTGAATTTGTTGGTGTTTTTCAATGTTGAGGTTGTTGTTGTTTTTCAATGTTGAGGTTGTTGTTGAATTTGTTGGTGTTTTTCAATGTAGAGGTTGTTGTTGTTTTTCAATGTTGAGTTTGTTGTTGAATTTGTTGGTGTTTTTCAATGTTGAGTTTGTTGTTGAATTTGTTGGTGTTTTTCAATTTCGAGGTTGTTGTTGAATTTGTTAGTGTTTTTCAATGTTGAGATTGTTGCTGAATTTGTTGGTGTTTTTCAATGTTGAGGTTGTTGTTGAATTTGTTGGTGTTTTTCAATGTTGAGGTTGTTGTTGTTTTTCAATGTTGAGGTTGTTGTTGTATTTGTTGGTGTTTTTCAATTTCGAGGTTGTTGTTGAATTTGTTGGTGTTTTTCAATGTTGAAGTTGTTGTTGAATTTGTTGGTGTTTTTCAATGTTGAGGTTGTTGTTGTTTTTCAATGTTGAGGTTGTTGTTGAATTTGTTGGTGTTTTTCAATGTTGGGGTTGTTGTTGTTTTTCAATGCTGAGGTTGTTGTTGAATTTGTTGGTGTTTTTCAATGTTGAGCTTGTTGTTGAATTTGTTGGTGTTTTTCAATGTTGAGGTTGTTGTTGTTTTTCAATGTTGAGGTTGTTGTTGAATTTCTTGGTGTTTTTCAATGTTTAGGTTGTTGTTCTTTTTCAAAGTTGAGGTTGTTGTTGAATTTGTTGGTGTTTTTCAATGTTGAGGTTGTTGTTGAATTTGTTGGTGTTTTTCAATGTTGAGGTTGTTGTTGTTTTTCAATGTTGAGGTTGTTGTTGAATTTGTTGGTGTTTTTCAATGTTGAGGTTGTTGTTGTTTTTCATTTTGAGGTTGTTGTTGAATTTGTTGGTGTTTTTCAATGTTGAGGTTGTTGTTGTTTTTCAATGTTGAAGTTGTTGTTGAATTTGTTGGTGTTTTTCAATGTTGAGGTTGTTGTTGAATTTGTTGGTGTTTTTCAATGTTGAGGTTGTTGTTATTTTTCAATGTTGAGGTTGTTGTTGAGTTTGTTGGTGTTTTTCAATGTTGAGGTTGATTTTGAATTTGAGGGTGTTGTTCAATGTCGAGGTTGTTGTTGAATTTGTTGGTGTTTTTCAATGTTGTTGTTGTTGTTGTTTTTCAATGTTGAGGTTGTTGTTGAATTTGTTGGTGTTTTTCAATGTTGAGGTTGTTGTTGAATTTGTTGGTGTTTTTAAATGTTGAGGTTGTTGTTGAATTTGCTGGTGTTTTGCAATGTTGAGGTGGTTGTTGCTTTTCAATGTTGAGGTTGTTGTTGAATTTGTTGGTGTTTTTCAATGTTGAGGTTGTTGTTGTTTTTCAATGTTGAGGTTGTTGTTGTATTTGTTGGTGTTTTTCAATTTCGAGGTTGTTGTTGAATTTGTTGGTGTTTTTCAATGTTGAAGTTGTTGTTGAATTTGTTGGTGTTTTTCAATGTTGAGGTTGTTGTTGAATTTGTTGGTGTTTTTCAATGTTGAGGTTGTTGTTCTTTTTCAATGCTGAGGTTGTTGTTGAATTTGTTGGTGTTTTTCAATGTTGAGGTTGTTGTTGAATTTGTTGGTGTTTTTCAATGTTGAGGTTGTTGTTGTTTTTCAATGTTGAGGTTGTTGTTGAATTTGTTGGTGTTTTTCAATGTTTAGGTTGTTGTTGTTTTTCAATGTTGAGGTTGTTATTGAATTTGTTGGTGTTTTTCAATGTTGAGGTTGTTGTTGTTTTTCAAAGTTGAGTTTGCTGTTGAATTTGTTGGTGTCTTTCAATGCTGAGGTTGTTGTTGAATTTGTTGGTGTTTCTCAATGTTGAGGTTGTTGTTGTTTTTCAATGTTGAGGTTGTTGTTGAATTTGTTGGTGTTTTTCAATGTAGAGGTTGTTGTTGTTTTTCAATGTTGAGTTTGTTGTTGAATTTGTTGGTGTTTTTCAATGTTGAGTTTGTTGTTGAATTTGTTGGTGTTTTTCAATTTCGAGGTTGTTGTTGAATTTGTTAGTGTTTTTCAATGTTCAGATTGTTGCTGAATTTGTTGGTGTTTTTCAATGTTGAGGTTGTTGTTGAATTTGTTGGTGTTTTTCAATGTTGAGGTTGTTGTTGTTTTTCAATGTTGAGGTTGTTGTTGTATTTGTTGGTGTTTTTCAATTTCGAGGTTGTTGTTGAATTTGTTGGTGTTTTTCAATGTTGAAGTTGTTGTTGAATTTGTTGGTGTTTTTCAATGTTGAGGTTGTTGTTGTTTTTCAATGTTGAGGTTGTTGTTGAATTTGTTGGTGTTTTTCAATGTTGGGGTTGTTGTTGTTTTTCAATGCTGAGGTTGTTGTTGAATTTGTTGGTGTTTTTCAATGTTGAGGTTGTTGTTGAATTTGTTGGTGTTTTTCAATGTTGAGGTTGTTGTTGTTTTTCAATGTTGAGGTTGTTGTTGAATTTCTTGGTGTTTTTCAATGTTTAGGTTGTTGTTCTTTTTCAAAGTTGAGGTTGTTGTTGAATTTGTTGATGTTTTTCAATGTTGAGGTTGTTGTTGAATTTGTTGGTGTTTTTCAATGTTGAGGTTGTTGTTGTTTTTCAATGTTGAGGTTGTTGTTGAATTTGTTGGTGTTTTTCAATGTTGAGGTTGTTGTTGTTTTTCATTTTGAGGTTGTTGTTGAATTTGTTGTGTTTTTCAATGTTGAGGTTGTTGTTGTTTTTCAATGTTGAAGTTGTTGTTGAATTTGTTGGTGTTTTTCAATGTTGAGGTTGTTGTTGAATTTGTTGGTGTTTTTCAATGTTGAGGTTGTTGTTATTTTTCAATGTTGAGGTTGTTGTTGAGTTTGTTGGTGTTTTTCAATGTTGAGGTTGATTTTGAATTTGAGGGTGTTGTTCAATGTCGAGGTTGTTGTTGAATTTGTTGGTGTTTTTCAATGTTGTTGTTGTTGTTGTTTTTCAATGTTGAGGTTGTTGTTGAATTTGTTGGTGTTTTTCAATGTTGAGATTGTTGTTGCTTTTCAATGTTGAGGTTGTTGTTGAATTTGTTGGTGTTTTTAAATGTTGAGGTTGTTGTTGAATTTGCTGGTGTTTTGCAATGTTGAGGTGGTTGTTGCTTTTCAATGTTGAGGTTGTTGTTGAATTTGTTGGTGTTTTTCAATGTTGAGGTTGTTGTTGTTTTTCAATGTTGAGGTTGTTGTTGTATTTGTTGGTGTTTTTCAATTTCGAGGTTGTTGTTGAATTTGTTGGTGTTTTTCAATGTTGAAGTTGTTGTTGAATTTGTTGGTGTTTTTCAATGTTGAGGTTGTTGTTGAATTTGTTGGTGTTTTTCAATGTTGAGGTTGTTGTTCTTATTCAATGCTGAGGTTGTTGTTGAATTTGTTGGTGTTTTTCAATGTTGAGGTTGTTGTTGAATTTGTTGGTGTTTTTCAATGTTGAGGTTGTTGTTGTTTTTCAATGTTGAGGTTGTTGTTGAATTTGTTGGTGTTTTTCAATGTTTAGGTTGTTGTTGTTTTTCAATGTTGAGGTTGTTGTTGAATTTGTTGGTGTTTTTCAATGTTGAGGTTGTTGTTGAATTTGTTGGTGTTTTTCGATGTTGAGGTTGTTGTTGTTTTTCAATGTTGAGGTTGTTGTTGAATTTGTTGGTGTTTTTCAATGTTGAGGTTGTTGTTGTTTTTCAATGTTCAGTTTGTTGTTGAATTTGTTGGTGTTTTTCAATGTTGAGGTTGTTGTTGAATTTGTTGGTGTTTTTCAATGTTGAGGTTGTTGTTGTTTTTTCAATGTTGAGGTTGTTGTTGAATTTGTTGGTGTTTTTCAATGTAGAGGTTGTTGTTGTTTTTCAATGTTGATTTTGTTGTTGAATTTGTTGGTGTTTTTCAATGTTGAGTTTGTTGTTGAATTTGTTGGTGTTTTTCAATTTCGAGGTTGTTGTTGAATTTGTTAGTGTTTTTCAATGTTGAGATTGTTGCTGAATTTGTTGGTGTTTTTCAATGTTGAGGTTGTTGTTGAATTTGTTGGTGTTTTTCAATGTTGAGGTTGTTGTTGTTTTTCAATGTTGAGGTTGTTGTTGTATTTGTTGGTGTTTTTCAATGTTGAGGTTGTTGTTGTTTCTCAATGTTGAGGTTGTTGTTGAATTTGTTGGTGTTTTTCAATGTTGAGGTTGTTGTTGTTTTTCAATGCTGAGGTTGTTGTTGAATTTGTTGGTGTTTTTCAATGTTGAGGTTGTTGTTGAATTTGTTGGTTTTTTTTCAATGTTGAGGTTGTTGTTGTTTTTCAATGTTGAGGTTGTTGTTGAATTTGTTGGTGTTTTTCAATGTTTAGGTTGTTGTTGTTTTTCAATGTTGAGGTTGTTGTTGAATTTGTTGGTGTTTTTCAATGTTGAGGTTGTTGTTGAATTTGTTGGTGTTTTTCAATGTTGAGGTTGTTGTTGTTTTTCAATGTTGAGGTTGTTGTTGAATTTGTTGGTGTTTTTCAATGTTGAGTTTGTTGTTGTTTTTCAATGTTGAGGTTGTTGTTGTTTTTCAATGTCGAGGTTGTTGTTGAATTTGTTGGTGTTTTTCAATGTTGAGGTTGTTGTTGTTTTTCAACTTTAGTTTGTTGTTGAATTTGTTGGTGTTTTTCAATGTTGAGTTTGTTGTTGAATTTGTTGGTGTTTTTCAATTTCGAGGTTGTTGTTGAATTTGTTAGTGTTTTTCAATGTTGAGGTTGTTGTTGAATTTGTTGGTGTTTTTCAATGTTGAGGTTGTTTTTGAATTTGTTGGTGTTTTTCAATGTTGAGGTTGTTGTTGTTTTTCAATGTTGAGGTTGTTGTTGTATTTGTTGGTGTTTTTCAATGTTGAGTTTGTTGTTGAATTTGTTGGTGTTTTTCAATGTTGAGGTTGTTGTTGTTTTTCAATGTTGAGGTTGTTGTTGAATTTGTTGGTGTTTTTCAATGTAGAGGTTGTTGTTGTTTTTCAATGTTGAGTTTGTTGTTGAATTTGTTGGTGTTTTTCAATGCTGAGGTTGTTGTTGAATTTGTTGGTGTTTTTCAATGTTGAGGTTGTTGTTGTTTTTCAATGTTGAGGTTGTTGTTGAATTTGTTGGTGTTTTTCAATGTAGAGGTTGTTGTTGGTTTTCAATGTTGAGTTTGTTGTTGAATTTGTTGGTGTTTTTCAATGTTGAGTTTGTTGTTGAATTTGTTGGTGTTTTTCAATTTCGAGGTTGTTGTTGAATTTGTTAGTGTTTTTCAATGTTGAGGTTGTTGTTGAATTTGTTGGTGTTTTTCAATGTTGAGGTTGTTGTTGAATTTGTTGGTGTTTTTCAATGTTGAGGTTGTTGTTGTTTTTCAATGTTGAGGTTGTTGTTGTATTTGTTGGTGTTTTTCAATTTCGAGGTTGTTGTTGAATTTGTTGGTGTTTTTCAATGTTGAAGTTGTTGTTGAATTTTTTGGTGTTTTTCAATGTTGAGGTTGTTGTTGAATTTGTTGGTGTTTTTCAATGTTGAGGTTGTTGTTGTTTTTCAATGCTGAGGTTGTTGTTGAATTTGTTGGTGTTTTTCAATGTTGAGGTTGTTGTTGAAATTGTTGGTGTTTTTCAATGTTGAGGTTGTTGTTGTTTTTCAATGTTGAGGTTGTTGTTGAATTTGTTCGTGTTTTTCAATGTTTAGGTTGTTGTTGTTTTTCAATGTTGAGGTTGTTGTTGAATTTGTTGGTGTTTTTCAATGTTGAGGTTGTTGTTGAATTTGTTGGTGTTTTTCAATGTTGAGGTTGTTGTTGTTTTTCAATGTTGAGGTTGTTGTTGAATTTGTTGGTGTTTTTCAATGTTGAGTTTGTTGTTGTTTTTCAATGTTGAGGTTGTTGTTGTTTTTCAATGTCCAGGTTGTTTGTTGAATTTGTTGGTGTTTTTCAATGTTGAGGTTGTTGTTGTTTTTCAATGTTGAGTTTGTTGTTGAATTTGTTGGTGTTTTTCAATGTTGAGTTTGTTGTTGAATTTGTTGGTGTTTTTCAATTTCGAGGTTGTTGTTGAATTTGGTGGTGTTTTTCAATGTTGAGGTTGTTGTTGAATTTGTTGGTGTTTTTCTATGTTGAAGTTGTTGTTGAATTTGTTGGTGTTTTTCAATTTCGAGGTTGTTGTTGAATTTGTTGGTGTTTTTCCATGTTGAAGTTTTGGTTGATTTTGTTGGTGTTTTTCAATGTTGAGGTTGTTGTTGTTTTTCAATGTTGAGGTTGTTGTTGAATTTGTTGCTGTTTTTCAATGTTGAGGTTGTTGTTCTTTTTCGATGCTGAGGTTGTTGTTGAATTTGTTGGTGTTTTTCAATGTTGAGGTTGTTGTTGAATTTGTTGGTGTTTTTCAATGTTGAGGTTGTTGTTGTTTTTCAATGTTTGGGTAGTTGTTGAATTTGTTGGTGTTTTTCAATGTTGAGGTTGTTGTAGTTTTTCAATGTTGAGGTTGTTGTTGAATTTGTTGGTGTTTTTCAATGTTGAAGTTGTTGTTGAATTTGTTGGTGTTTTTCAATGTTGAGGTTGTTGTTGTTTTTCATTGTTGAGGTTGTTGTTGAATTTGTTGGTGTTTTTCAATGTTGAGTTTATTGTTGTTTTTCAATGTTGAGGTTGTTGTTGAATTTGTTGGTGTTTTTCAATGTTGAGGTTGTTGTTGTTTTTCAATGTTGAGGTTGTTGTTGAATTTGTTGGTGTTTTTCAATGTTGAGGTTGTTGGTGTTTTTCAATGTTGAGGTTGTTGTTGAATTTGTTGGTGTTTTTCAATGTTGAGGTTGTTGTTGAATTTGTTGGTGTTTTTCAATGATGAGGTTGTTGTTGTTTTTCAATGTTGAGGTTGTTGAATTTGTGGGTGTTTTTCAATCTTGAGTTTGTTGTTGAATTTGTTGGTGTTTTTCAATGTTGAGGTTGTTGTTGAATTTGTTGGTGTTTTTCAATGTTGAGGTTGTTGTTATTTTTCAATGTTGAGGTTGTTGTTCAGTTTGTTGGTGTTTTTCAATGTTGAGGTTGTTGTTGAATTTGTTGGTGTTTTTCAATGTTGAGGTTGTTGTTGAATTTGTTGGTGTTTTTTAATGTTGAGGTTGTTGTTGTTTTTAAATGTTGAGGTTGTTGTTGAATTTGTTGGTGCTTTTTCAATTTTGAGGTTGTTGGTGTTGTTCAATGTTCAGGTTGATTTTGAATTTGAGGGTCTTTTTCAATGTCGAGGTTGTTGTTGAATTTGTTGGTGTTTTTCAATGTTGAGGTTGTTGTTGTTTTTCAATGTTGAGGTTGTTGTTGAATTTGTTGGTGTTTTTCAATGTTGAGATTGTTGTTGTTTTTCAATGTTGAGGTTGTTGTTGAATTTGTTGGTGCTTTTAAATGTTGAGGTTGTTGTTGAATTTGCTGGTGTTTTGCAATGTTGAGGTTGTTGTTGTTTTTCAATGTTGAGGTTGTTGTTGTATTTGTTGGTGTTTTTCAATTTCGAGGTTGTTGTTGAATTTGTTGGCGTTTTTCAATGTTGAAGTTGTTGTTGAATTTGTTGGTATTTTTCAATGTTGAGGTTGTTGTTGTTTTTCAATGTTGAGGTTGTTGTTGAATTTGTTGGTGTTTTTCAATGTTGAGGTTGTTGTTGTTTTTCAATGCTAAGGTTGTTGTTGAATTTGTTGGTGTTTTTCAATGTTGAGGTTGTTGTTGAATTTGTTGGTGTTTTTCAATGTTGAGGTTGTTGTTGTTTTTCAATGTTGAGGTTGTTGTTGAATTTGTTGGTGTTTTTCAATGTTTAGGTTGTTGTTGTTTTTCAATGTTGAGGTTGTTGTTGAATTTGTTGGTGTTTTTCAATGTTGAGGCTGTTGTTGAATTTGTTGGTATTTTTCAATGTTGAGGTTGTTGTTGAATTTGGTGGTGTTTTTCAATGTTGAGGTTGTTGTTATTTTTCAATGTTGAGGTTGTTGGTGAGTTTGTTGGTGTTTTTCAATGTTGAGGTTGTTGTTGAATTTGTTGGTGTTTTTCAATGTTTAGGTTGTTGGTGTTTTTCAAAGTTGAGGTTGTTGTTGAATTTGTTGGTGTTTTTCAATGTTGAGGTTGTTGTTGAATTTGTTGGTGTTTTTCAATGTTGAGGTTGTTGTTGTTTTTCAATGTTGAGGTTGTTGTTGAATTTGTTGGTGTTTTTCAATGTTGAGGTTGTTGTTGTTTTTCAATGTTGAGGTTGTTGTTGAATTTGTTGGTGTTTTTCAATGTTGAGGTTGTTGTTGTTTTTCAATGTTGAGGTTGCTGTTGAATTTGTTGGTGTTTTTCAATGTTGAGGTTGTTGTTGAATTTGTTGGTGTTTTTCAATGTTGAGGTTGTTGTTATTTTTCAATGTTGAGGTTGTTGTTGAGTTTGTTGGTGTTTTTCAATGTTGAGGTTGATTTTGAATTTGAGGGTGTTGTTCAATGTCGAGGTTGTTGTTGAATTTGTTGGTGTTTTTCAATCTTGAGGTTGTTGTTGTTTTTCAATGTTGAGGTTGTTGTTGAATTTGTTGGTGTTTTTCAATGTTGAGATTGTTATTGTTTTTCAATGTTGAGGTTGTTGTTGAATTTGTTGGTGTTTTTAAATGTTGAGGTTGTTGTTGAATTTGCTGGTGTTTTGCAATGTTGAGGTGGTTGTTGCTTTTCAATGTTGAGGTTGTTGTTGAATTTGTTGGTGTTTTTCAATGTTGAGGTTGTTGTTGTTTTTCAATGTTGAGGTTGTTGTTGTATTTGTTGGTGTTTTTCAATTTCGAGGTTGTTGTTGAATTTGTTGGTGTTTTTCAATGTTGAAGCTGTTGTTGAATTTGTTGGTGTTTTTCAATGTTGAGGTTGTTGTTGAATTTGTTGGTGTTTTTCAATGTTGAGGTTGTTGTTCTTTTTCAATGCTGAGGTTGTTGTTGAATTTGTTGGTGTTTTTCAATGTTGAGGTTGTTGTTGAATTTGTTGGTGTTTTTCAATGTTGAGGTTGTTGTTGTTTTTCAATGTTGAGGTTGTTGTTGAATTTGTTGGTGTTTTTCAATGTTTAGGTTGTTGTTGTTTTTCAATGTTGAGGTTGTTGTTGAATTTGTTGGTGTTTTTCAATGTTGAGGTTGTTGTTGAATTTGTTGGTGTTTTTCAATGTTGAGGTTGTTGTTGTTTTTCAATGTTGAGGTTGTTGTTGAATTTGTTGGTGTTTTTCAATGTAGAGGTTGTTGTTGTTTTTCAATGTTGAGTTTGTTGTTGAATTTGTTGGTGTTTTTCAATGTTGAGGTTGTTGTTGAATTTGTTGGTGTTTTTCAATTTCGAGGTTGTTGTTGAATTTGTTAGTGTTTTTCAATGTTGAGATTGTTGCTGAATTTGTTGGTGTTTTTCAATGTTGAGGTTGTTGTTGTATTTGTTGGTGTTTTTCAATTTCGAGGTTGTTGTTGAATTTGTTGGTGTTTTTCAATGTTGAAGTTGTTGTTGAATTTGTTGGTGTTTTTCAATGTTGAGGTTGTTGTTGTTTTTCAATGTTGAGGTTGTTGTTGAATTTGTTGATGTTTTTCAATGTTGAGGTTGTTGTTGTTTTTCAATGCTGAGGTTGTTGTTGAATTTGTTGGTGTTTTTCAATGTTGAGGTTGTTGTAGTTTTTCAATGTTGAGGTTGTTGTTGAATTTGTTGGTGTTTTTCAATGTTGAAGCTGTTGTTGAATTTGTTGGAGTTTTTCAATGTTGAGGTTGTTGTTGTTTTTCATTGTTGAGGTTGTTGTTGAATTTGTTGCTGTTTTTCAATGTTGAGTTTATTGTTGTTTTTCAATGTTGAGGTTGTTGTTGAATTTGTTGGTGTTTTTCAATGTTGAGGTTGTTGTTGTTTTTCAATGTTGAGGTTGTTGTTGAATTTGTTGGTGTTTTTCAATGTTGAGGTTGTTGGTGTTTTTCAATGTTGAGGTTGTTGTTGAATTTGTTGGTGTTTTTCAATGTTGAGGTTGTTGTTGAATTTGTTGGTGTTTTTCAATGATGAGGTTGTTGTTGTTTTTCAATGTTGAGGTTGTTGAATTTGTGGGTGTTTTTCAATCTTGAGTTTGTTGTTGAATTTGTTGGTGTTTTTCAATGTTGAGGTTGTTGTTGAATTTGTTGGTGTTTTTCAATGTTGAGGTTGTTGTTATTTTTCAATGTTGAGGTTGTTGTTCAGTTTGTTGGTGTTTTTCAATGTTGAGGTTGTTGTTGAATTTGTTGGTGTTTTTCAATGTTGAGGTTGTTGTTGAATTTGTTGGTGTTTTTTAATGTTGAGGTTGTTGTTGTTTTTAAATGTTGAGGTTGTTGTTGAATTTGTTGGTGTTTTTTCAATTTTGAGGTTGTTGGTGTTGTTCAATGTTCAGGTTGATTTTGAATTTGAGGGTCTTTTTCAATGTCGAGGTTGTTGTTGAATTTGTTGGTGTTTTTCAATGTTGAGGTTGTTGTTGTTTTTCAATGTTGAGGTTGTTGTTGAATTTGTTGGTGTTTTTCAATGTTGAGATTGTTGTTGTTTTTCAATGTTGAGGTTGTTGTTGAATTTGATGGTGCTTTTAAATGTTGAGGTTGTTGTTGAATTTGCTGGTGTTTTGCAATGTTGAGGTTGTTGTTGTTTTTCAATGTTGAGGTTGTTGTTGAATTTGTTGGTGTTTTTCAATGTTGAGGTTGTTGTTGTTTTTCAATGTTGAGGTTGTTGTTGTATTTGTTGGTGTTTTTCAATTTCGAGGTTGTTGTTGAATTTGTTGGCGTTTTTCAATGTTGAAGTTGTTGTTGAATTTGTTGGTGTTTTTCAATGTTAAGGTTGTTGTTGTTTTTCAATGTTGAGGTTGTTGTTGAATTTGTTGGTGTTTTTCAATGTTGAGGTTGTTGTTGTTTTTCAATGCTGAGGTTGTTGTTGAATTTGTTGGTGTTTTTCAATGTTGAGGTTGTTGTTGAATTTGTTGGTGTTTTTCAATGTTGAGGTTGTTGTTGTTTTTCAATGTTGAGGTTGTTGTTGAATTTGTTGGTGTTTTTCAATGTTTAGGTTGTTGTTGTTTTTCAATGTTGAGGTTGTTGTTGAATTTTTTGGTGTTTTTCAATGTTGAGGTTGTTGTTGAATTTGTTGGTATTTTTCAATGTTGAGGTTGTTGTTGAATTTGTTGGTGTTTTTCAATGTTGAGGTTGTTGTTATTTTTCAATGTTGAGGTTGTTGGTGAGTTTGTTGGTGTTTTTCAATGTTGAGGTTGTTGTTGAATTTGTTGGTGTTTTTCAATGTTTAGGTTGTTGGTCTTTTTCAAAGTTGAGGTTGTTGTTGAATTTGTTGGTGTTTTTCAATGTTGAGGTTGTTGTTGAATTTGTTGTTGTTTTTCAATGTTGAGGTTGTTGTTGTTTTTCAATGTTGAGGTTGTTGTTGAATTTGTTGGTGTTTTTCAATGTTGAGGTTGTTGTTGTTTTTCAATGTTGAGGTTGTTGTTGAATTTGTTGGTGTTTTTCAATGTTGAGGTTGTTGTTGTTTTTCAATGTTGAGGTTGTTGTTGAATTTGTTGGTGTTTTTCAATGTTGAGGTTGTTGTTGAATTTGTTGGTGTTTTTCAATGTTGAGGTTGTTGTTATTTTTCAATGTTGAGGTTGTTGTTGAGTTTGTTGGTGTTTTTCAATGTTGAGGTTGATTTTGAATTTGAGGGTGTTGTTCAATGTCGAGGTTGTTGTTGAATTTGTTGGTGTTTTTCAATGTTGAGGTTGTTGTTGTTTTTCAATGTTGAGGTTGTTGTTGAATTTGTTGGTGTTTTTCAATGTTGAGATTGTTGTTGTTATTCAATGTTGAGGTTGTTGTTGAATTTGTTGGTGTTTTTAAATGTTGAGGTTGTTGTTGAATTTGCTGGTGTTTTGCAATGTTGAGGTGGTTGTTGCTTTTCAATGTTGAGGTTGTTGTTGAATTTGTTGGTGTTTTTCAATGTTGAGGTTGTTGTTGTTTTTCAATGTTGAGGTTGTTGTTGTATTTGTTGGTGTTTTTCAATTTCGAGGTTGTTGTTGAATTTGTTGGTGTTTTTCAATGTTGAAGTTGTTGTTGAATTTGTTGGTGTTTTTCAATGTTGAGGTTGTTGTTGAATTTGTTGGTGTTTTTCAATGTTGAGGTTGTTGTTCTTTTTCAATGCTGAGGTTGTTGTTGAATTTGTTGGTGTTTTTCAATGTTGAGGTTGTTGTTGAATTTGTTGGTGTTTTTCAATGTTGAGGTTGTTGTTGTTTTTCAATGTTGAGGTTGTTGTTGAATTTGTTGGTGTTTTTCAATGTTTAGGTTGTTGTTGTTTTTCAATGTTGAGGTTGTTGTTGAATTTGTTGGTGTTTATCAATGTTGAGGTTGTTGTTGAATTTGTTGGTGTTTTTCGATGTTGAGGTTGTTGTTGTTTTTCAATGTTGAGGTTGTTGTTGAATTTGTTGGTGTTTTTCAATGTTGAGGTTGTTGTTGTTTTTCAATGTTGAGTTTAATGTTGAATTTGTTGGTGTTTTTCAATGTTGAGGTTGTTGTTGAATTTGTTGGTGTTTTTCAATGTTGAGGTTGTTGTTGTTTTTCAATGTTGAGGTTGTTGTTGAATTTGTTGGTGTTTTTCAATGTTGAGGTTGTTGTTGTTTTTCAATGTTGAGGTTGTTGTTGAATTTGTTGGTGTTTTTCAATGTTTAGGTTGTTGTTGTTTTTCAATGTTGAGGTTGTTGTTGAATTTTTTGGTGTTTTTCAATGTTGAGGTTGTTGTTGAATTTGTTGGTATTTTTCAATGTTGAGGTTGTTGTTGAATTTGTTGGTGTTTTTCAATGTTGAGGTTGTTGTTGAATTTGTTGGTGTTTTTTAATGTTGAGGTTGTTGTTGTTTTTAAATGTTGAGGTTGTTGTTGAATTTGTTGGTGTTTTTTCAATTTTGAGGTTGTTGGTGTTGTTCAATGTTCAGGTTGATTTTGAATTTGAGGGTCTTTTTCAATGTCGAGGTTGTTGTTGAATTTGTTGGTGTTTTTCAATGTTGAGGTTGTTGTTGTTTTTCAATGTTGAGGTTGTTGTTGAATTTGTTGGTGTTTTTCAATGTTGAGATTGTTGTTGTTTTTCAATGTTGAGGTTGTTGTTGAATTTGATGGTGCTTTTAAATGTTGAGGTTGTTGTTGAATTTGCTGGTGTTTTGCAATGTTGAGGTTGTTGTTGTTTTTCAATGTTGAGGTTGTTGTTGAATTTGTTGGTGTTTTTCAATGTTGAGGTTGTTGTTGTTTTTCAATGTTGAGGTTGTTGTTGTATTTGTTGGTGTTTTTCAAATTCGAGGTTGTTGTTGAATTTGTTGGCGTTTTTCAATGTTGAAGTTGTTGTTGAATTTGTTGGTGTTTTTCAATGTTGAGGTTGTTGTTGTTTTTCAATGTTGAGGTTGTTGTTGAATTTGTTGGTGTTTTTCAATGTTGAGGTTGTTGTTTTTCAATGCTGAGGTTGTTGTTGAATTTGTTGGTGTTTTTCAATGTTGAGGTTGTTGTTGAATTTGTTGGTGTTTTTCAATGTTGAGGTTGTTGTTGTTTTTCAATGTTGAGGTTGTTGTTGAATTTGTTGGTGTTTTTCAATGTTTAGGTTGTTGTTGTTTTTCAATGTTGAGGTTGTTGTTGAATTTTTTGGTGTTTTTCAATGTTGAGGTTGTTGTTGAATTTGTTGGTATTTTTCAATGTTGAGGTTGTTGTTGAATTTGTTGATGTTTTTCAATGTTGAGGTTGTTGTTATTTTTCAATGTTGAGGTTGTTGGTGAGTTTGTTGGTGTTTTTCAATGTTGAGGTTGTTGTTGAATTTGTTGGTGTTTTTCAATGTTTAGGTTGTTGGTGTTTTTCAAAGTTGAGGTTGTTGTTGAATTTGTTGGTGTTTTTCAATGTTGAGGTTGTTGTTGAATTTGTTGTTGTTTTTCAATGTTGAGGTTGTTGTTGTTTTTCAATGTTGAGGTTGTTGTTGAATTTGTTGGTGTTTTTCAATGTTGAGGTTGTTGTTGTTTTTCAATGTTGAGGTTGTTGTTGAATTTGTTGGTGTTTTTCAATGTTGAGCTTGTTGTTGTTTTTCAATGTTGAGGTTGTTGTTGAATTTGTTGGTGTTTTTCAATGTTGAGGTTGTTGTTGAATTTGTTGGTGTTTTTCAATGTTGAGGTTGTTGTTATTTTTCAATGTTGAGGTTGTTGTTGAGTTTGTTGGTGTTTTTCAATGTTGAGGTTGATTTTGAATTTGAGGGTGTTGTTCAATGTCGAGGTTGTTGTTGAATTTGTTGGTGTTTTTCAATGTTGAGGTTGTTGTTGTTTTTCAATGTTGAGGTTGTTGTTGAATTTGTTGGTGTTTTTCAATGTTGAGATTGTTGTTGTTTTTCAATGTTGAGGTTGTTGTTGAATTTGTTGGTGTTTTTAAATGTTGAGGTTGTTGTTGAATTTGCTGGTGTTTTGCAATGTTGAGGTGGTTGTTGCTTTTCAATGTTGAGGTTGTTGTTGAATTTGTTGGTGTTTTTCAATGTTGAGGTTGTTGTTGTTTTTCAATGTTGAGGTTGTTGTTGTATTTGTTGGTGTTTTTCAATTTCGAGGTTGTTGTTGAATTTGTTGGTGTTTTTCAATGTTGAAGTTGTTGTTGAATTTGTTGGTGTTTTTCAATGTTGAGGTTGTTGTTGAATTTGTTGGTGTTTTTCAATGTTGAGGTTGTTGTTCTTTTTCAATGCTGAGGTTGTTGTTGAATTTGTTGGTGTTTTTCAATGTTGAGGTTGTTGTTGAATTTGTTGGTGTTTTTCAATGTTGAGGTTGTTGTTGTTTTTCAATGTTGAGGTTGTTGTTGAATTTGTTGGTGTTTTTCAATGTTTAGGTTGTTGTTGTTTTTCAATGTTGAGGTTGTTGTTGAATTTGTTGGTGTTTATCAATGTTGAGGTTGTTGTTGAATTTGTTGGTGTTTTTCGATGTTGAGGTTGTTGTTGTTTTTCAATGTTGAGGTTGTTGTTGAATTTGTTGGTGTTTTTCAATGTTGAGGTTGTTGTTGTTTTTCAATGTTGAGTTTAATGTTGAATTTGTTGGTGTTTTTCAATGTTGAGGTTGTTGTTGAATTTGTTGGTGTTTTTCAATGTTGAGGTTGTTGTTGTTTTTCAATGTTGAGGTTGTTGTTGAATTTGTTGGTGTTTTTCAATGTTGAGGTTGTTGTTGTTTTTCAATGTTGAGGTTGTTGTTGAATTTGTTGGTGTTTTTCAATGTTTAGGTTGTTGTTGTTTTTCAATGTTGAGGTTGTTGTTGAATTTTTTGGTGTTTTTCAATGTTGAGGTTGTTGTTGAATTTGTTGGTATTTTTCAATGTTGAGGTTGTTGTTGAATTTGTTGGTGTTTTTCAATGTTGAGGTTGTTGTTCTTTTTCAATGTTGAGGTTGTTGGTGAGTTTGTTGGTGTTTTTCAATGTTGAGGTTGTTGTTGAATTTGTTGGTGTTTTTCAATGTTTAGGTTGTTGGTGTTTTTCAAAGTTGAGGTTGTTGTTGAATTTGTTGGTGTTTTTCAATGTTGAGGTTGTTGTTGAATTTGTTGTTGTTTTTCAATGTTGAGGTTGTTGTTGTTTTTCAATGTTGAGGTTGTTGTTGAATTTGTTGGTGTTTTTCAATGTTGAGGTTGTTGTTGAATTTGCTGGTGTTTTGCAATGTTGAGGTTGTTGTTGTTTTTCAATGTTGAGGTTGTTGTTGAATTTGTTGGTGTTTTTCAATGTTGAGGTTGTTGTTATTTTTCAATGTTGAGGTTGTTGTTGAGTTTGTTGGTGTTTTTCAATGTTGAGGTTGATTTTGAATTTGAGGGTGTTGTTCAATGTCGAGGTTGTTGTTGAATTTGTTGGTGTTTTTCAATGTTGAGGTTGTTGTTGTTTTTCAATGTTGAGGTTGTTGTTGAATTTGTTGGTGTTTTTCAATGTTGAGATTGTTGTTGTTTTTCAATGTTGAGGTTGTTGTTGAATTTGTTGGTGTTTTTAAATGTTGAGGTTGTTGTTGAATTTGCTGGTGTTTTGCAATGTTGAGGTGGTTGTTGCTTTTCAATGTTGAGGTTGTTGTTGAATTTGTTGGTGTTTTTCAATGTTGAGGTTGTTGTTGTTTTTCAATGTTGAGGTTGTTGTTGTATTTCTTGGTGTTTTTCAATTTCGAGGTTGTTGTTGAATTTGTTGGTGTTTTTCAATGTTGAAGTTGTTGTTGAATTTGTTGGTGTTTTTCAATGTTGAGGTTGTTGTTGAATTTGTTGGTGTTTTTCAATGTTGAGGTTGTTGTTCTTTTTCAATGCTGAGGTTGTTGTTGAATTTGTTGGTGTTTTTCAATGTTGAGGTTGTTGTTGAATTTGTTGGTGTTTTTCAATGTTGAGGTTGTTGTTGTTTTTCAATGTTGAGGTTGTTGTTGAATTTGTTGGTGTTTTTCAATGTTTAGGTTGTTGTTGTTTTTCAATGTTGAGGTTGTTGTTGAATTTGTTGGTGTTTATCAATGTTGAGGTTGTTGTTGAATTTGTTGGTGTTTTTCGATGTTGAGGTTGTTGTTGTTTTTCAATGTTGAGGTTGTTGTTGAATTTGTTGGTGTTTTTCAATGTTGAGGTTGTTGTTGTTTTTCAATGTTGAGTTTGTTGTTGAATTTGTTGGTGTTTTTCAATGTTTAGGTTGTTGTTGAATTTGTTGGTGTTTTTCAATGTTGAGGTTGTTGTTGTTTTTCAATGTTGAGGTTGTTGTTGAATTTGTTGGTGTTTTTCAATGTTGAGGTTGTTGTTGAATTTGTTGGTGTTTTTCAATGTTGAGGTTGTTGTTATTTTTCAATGTTGAGGTTGTTGTTGAGTTTGTTGGTGTTTTTCAATGTTGAGGTTGATTTTGAATTTGAGGGTGTTGTTCAATGTCGAGGTTGTTGTTGAATTTGTTGGTGTTTTTCAATGTTGAGGTTGTTGTTGTTTTTCAATGTTGAGATGTTGTTGAATTTGTTGGTCTTTTTCAATGTTGAGATTGTTGTTGTTTTTCAATGTTGAGGTTGTTGTTGAATTTGTTGGTGTTTTTAAATGTTGAGGTTGTTGTTGAATTTGCTGGTGTTTTGCAATGTTGAGGTGGTTGTTGCTTTTCAATGTTGAGGTTGTTGTTGAATTTGTTGGTGTTTTTCAATGTTGAGGTTGTTGTTGTTTTTCAATGTTGAGGTTGTTGTTGTATTTGTTGGTGTTTTTCAATTTCGAGGTTGTTGTTGAATTTGTTGGTGTTTTTCAATGTTGAAGTTGTTGTTGAATTTGTTGGTGTTTTTCAATGTTGAGGTTGTTGTTGAATTTGTTGGTGTTTTTCAATGTTGAGGTTGTTGTTCTTTTTCAATGCTGAGGTTGTTGTTGAATTTGTTGGTGTTTTTCAATGTTGAGGTTGTTGTTGAATTTGTTGGTGTTTTTCAATGTTGAGGTTGTTGTTGTTTTTCAATGTTGAGGTTGTTGTTGAATTTGTTGGTGTTTTTCAATGTTTAGGTTGTTGTTGTTTTTCAATGTTGAGGTTGTTGTTGAATTTGTTGGTTTTTATCAATCTTGAGGTTGTTGTTGAATTTGTTGGTGTTTTTCGATGTTGAGGTTGTTGTTGTTTTTCAATGTTGAGGTTGTTGTTGAATTTGTTGGTGTTTTTCAATGTTGAGGTTGTTGTTGTTTTTCAATGTTGAGTTTTTTGTTGAATTTGTTGGTGTTTTTCAATGTTGAGGTTGTTGTTGAATTTGTTGGTGTTTTTCAATGTTGAGGTTGTTGTTGTTTTTCAATTTCGAGGTTGTTGTTGAATTTGTTGGTGTTTTTCAATGTAGAGGTTGTTGTTGTTTTTCAATGTTGAGTTTGTTGTTGAATTTGTTGGTGTTTTTCAATGTTGAGTTTGTTGTTGAATTTGTTGGTGTTTTTCAATTTCGAGGTTGTTGTTGAATTTGTTAGTGTTTTTCAATGTTGAGATTGTTGCTGAATTTGTTGGTGTTTTTCAATGTTGAGGTTGTTGTTGAATTTGTTGGTGTTTTTCAATGTTGAGGTTGTTGTTGTTTTTCAATGTTGAGGTTGTTGTTGAATTTGTTGGTGTTTTTCAATGTTGAGGTTGTTGTTCTTTTTCAATGCTGAGGTTGTTGTTGAATTTGTTGGTGTTTTTCAATGTTGAGGTTGTTGTTGAATTTGTTGGTGTTTTTCAATGTTGAGGTTGTTGTTGTTTTTCAATGTTGAGGTTGTTGTTGAATTTGTTGGTGTTTTTCAATGTTTAGGTTGTTGTTGTTTTTCAATGTTGAGGTTGTTGTTGAATTTGTTGGTGTTTATCAATGTTGAGGTTGTTGTTGAATTTGTTGGTGTTTTTCGATGTTGAGGTTGTTGTTGTTTTTCAATGTTGAGGTTGTTGTTGAATTTGTTGGTGTTTTTCAATGTTGAGGTTGTTGTTGTTTTTCAATGTTGAGTTTGTTGTTGAATTTGTTGGTGTTTTTCAATGTTGAGGTTGTTGTTGAATTTGTTGGTGTTTTTCAATGTTGAGGTTGTTGTTGTTTTTCAATGTTGAGGTTGTTGTTGAATTTGTTGGTGTTTTTCAATGTTGAGGTTGTTGTTGAATTTGTTGGTGTTTTTCAATGTTGAGGTTGTTGTTATTTTTCAATGTTGAGGTTGTTGTTGAGTTTGTTGGTGTTTTTCAATGTTGAGGTTGATTTTGAATTTGAGGGTGTTGTTCAATGTCGAGGTTGTTGTTGAATTTGTTGGTGTTTTTCAATGTTGAGGTTGTCGTTGTTTTTCAATGTTGAGGTTGTTGTTGAATTTGTTGGTGTTTTTCAATGTTGAGATTGTTGTTGTTTTTCAATGTTGAGGTTGTTGTTGAATTTGTTGGTGTTTTTAAATGTTGAGGTTGTTGTTGAATTTGCTGGTGTTTTGCAATGTTGAGGTGGTTGTTGCTTTTCAATGTTGAGGTTGTTGTTGAATTTGTTGGTGTTTTTCAATGTTGAGGTTGTTGTTCTTTTTCAATGCTGAGGTTGTTGTTGAATTTGTTGGTGTTTTTCAATGTTGAGGTTGTTGTTGAATTTCTTGGTGTTTTTCAATGTTGAGGTTGTTGTTGTTTTTCAATGTTGAGGTTGTTGTTGAATTTGTTGGTGTTTTTCAATGTTTAGGTTGTTGTTGTTTTTCAATGTTGAGGTTGTTGTTGAATTTGTTGGTGTTTATCAATGTTGAGGTTGTTGTTGAATTTGTTGGTGTTTTTCGATGTTGAGGTTGTTGTTGTTTTTCAATGTTGAGGTTGTTGTTGAATTTGTTGGTGTTTTTCAAAGTTGAGGTTGTTGTTGTTTTTCAATGTTGAGTTTAATGTTGAATTTGTTGGTGTTTTTCAATGTTGAGGTTGTTGTTGAATTTGTTGGTGTTTTTCAATGTTGAGGTTGTTGTTGTTTTTCAATGTTGAGGTTGTTGTTGAATTTGTTGGTGTTTTTCAATGTTGAGGTTGTTGTTGTTTTTCAATGTTGAGGTTGTTGTTGAATTTGTTGGTGTTTTTCAATGTTTAGGTTGTTGTTCTTTTTCAATGTTGAGGTTGTTGTTGAATTTTTTGGTGTTTTTCAATGTTGAGGTTGTTGTTGAATTTGTTGGTATTTTTCAATGTTGAGGTTGTTGTTGAATTTGTTGGTGTTTTTCAATGTTGAGGTTGTTGTTATTTTTCAATGTTGAGGTTGTTGGTGAGTTTGTTGGTGTTTTTCAATGTTGAGGTTGTTGTTGAATTTGTTGGTGTTTTTCAATGTTTAGGTTGTTGGTGTTTTTCAAAGTTGAGGTTGTTGTTGAATTTGTTGGTGTTTTTCAATGTTGAGGTTGTTGTTGAATTTGTTGTTGTTTTTCAATGTTGAGGTTGTTGTTGTTTTTCAATGTTGAGGTTGTTGTTGAATTTGTTGGTGTTTTTCAATGTTGAGGTTGTTGTTGTTTTTCAATGTTGAGGTTGTTGTTGAATTTGTTGGTGTTTTTCAATGTTGAGGTTGTTGTTGTTTTTCAATGTTGAGGTTGTTGTTGAATTTGTTGGTGTTTTTCAATGTTGAGGTTGTTGTTATTTTTCAATGTTGAGGTTGTTGTTGAGTTTGTTGGTGTTTTTCAATGTTGAGGATGATTTTGAATTTGAGGGTGTTGTTCAATGTCGAGGTTGTTGTTGAATTTGTTGGTGTTTTTCAATGTTGAGGTTGTTGTTGTTTTTCAATGTTGAGGTTGTTGTTGAATTTGTTGGTGTTTTTCAATGTTGAGATTGTTGTTGTTTTTCAATGTTGAGGTTGTTGTTGAATTTGTTGGTGTTTTTAAATGTTGAGGTTGTTGTTGAATTTGCTGGTGTTTTGCAATGTTGAGGTGGTTGTTGCTTTTCAATGTTGAGGTTGTTGTTGAATTTGTTGGTGTTTTTCAATGTTGAGGTTGTTGTTGTTTTTCAATGTTGAGGTTGTTGTTGTATTTGTTGGTGTTTTTCAATTTCGAGGTTGTTGTTGAATTTGTTGGTGTTTTTCAATGTTGAAGTTGTTGTTGAATTTGTTGGTGTTTTTCAATGTTGAGGTTGTTGTTGAATTTGTTGGTGTTTTTCAATGTTGATGTTGTTGTTCTTTTTCAATGCTGAGGTTGTTGTTGAATTTGTTGGTGTTTTTCAATGTTGAGGTTGTTGTTGAATTTGTTGGTGTTTTTCAATGTTGAGGTTGTTGTTGTTTTTCAATGTTGAGGTTGTTGTTGAATTTGTTGGTGTTTTTCAATGTTTAGGTTGTTGTTGTTTTTCAATGTTGAGGTTGTTGTTGAATTTGTTGGTGTTTATCAATGTTGAGGTTGTTGTTGAATTTGTTGGTGTTTTTCGATGTTGAGGTTGTTGTTGTTTTTCAATGTTGAGGTTGTTGTTGAATTTGTTGGTGTTTTTCAATGTTGAGGTTGTTGTTGTTTTTCAATGTTGAGTTTCTTGTTGAATTTGTTGGTGTTTTTCAATGTTGAGGTTGTTGTTGAATTTGTTGGTGTTTTTCAATGTTGAGGTTGTTGTTGTTTTTCAATGTTGAGGTTGTTGTTGAATTTGTTGGTGTTTTTCAATGTTGAGGTTGTTGTTGAATTTGTTGGTGTTTTTCAATGTTGAGGTTGTTGTTATTTTTCAATGTTGAGGTTGTTGTTGAGTTTGTTGGTGTTTTTCAATGTTGAGGTTGATTTTGAATTTGAGGGTGTTGTTCAATGTCGAGGTTGTTGTTGAATTTGTTGGTGTTTTTCAATGTTGAGGTTGTTGTTGTTTTTCAATGTTGAGGTTGTTGTTGAATTTGTTGGTCTTTTTCAATGTTGAGATTGTTGTTGTTTTTCAATGTTGAGGTTGTTGTTGAATTTGTTGGTGTTTTTAAATTTTGAGGTTGTTGTTGAATTTGCTGGTGTTTTGCAATGTTGAGGTGGTTGTTGCTTTTCAATGTTGAGGTTGTTGTTGAATTTGTTGGTGTTTTTCAATGTTGAGGTTGTTGTTGTTTTTCAATGTTGAGGTTGTTGTTGTATTTGTTGGTGTTTTTCAATTTCGAGGTTGTTGATGAATTTGTTGGTGTTTTTCAATGTTGAAGTTGTTGTTGAATTTGTTGCTGTTTTTCAATGTTGAGGTTGTTGTTGAATTTGTTGGTGTTTTTCAATGTTGAGGTTGTTGTTCTTTTTCAATGCTGAGGTTGTTGTTGAATTTGTTGGTGTTTTTCAATGTTGAGGTTGTTGTTGAATTTGTTGGTGTTTTTCAATGTTGAGGTTGTTGTAGTTTTTCAATGTTGAGGTTGTTGTTGAATTTGTTGGTGTTTTTCAATGTTTAGGTTGTTGTTCTTTTTCAATGTTGAGGTTGTTGTTGAATTTGTTGGTGTTTATCAATCTTGAGGTTGTTGTTGAATTTGTTGGTGTTTTTCGATGTTGAGGTTGTTGTTGTTTTTCAATGTTGAGGTTGTTGTTGAATTTGTTGGTGTTTTTCAATGTTGAGGTTGTTGTTGTTTTTCAATGTTGAGTTTTTTGTTGAATTTGTTGGTGTTTTTCAATGTTGAGGTTGTTGTTGAATTTGTTGGTGTTTTTCAATGTTGAGGTTGTTGTTGTTTTTCAATGTTGAGGTTGTTGTTGAATTTGTTGGTGTTTTTCAATGTAGAGGTTGTTGTTGTTTTTCAATGTTGAGTTTGTTGTGAATTTGTTGGTGTTTTTCAATGTTGAGTTTGTTGTTGAATTTGTTGGTGTTTTTCAATTTCGAGGTTGTTGTTGAATTTGTTAGTGTTTTTCAATGTTGAGATTGTTGCTGAATTTGTTGGTGTTTTTCAATGTTGAGGTTGTTGTTGAATTTGTTGGTGTTTTTCAATGTTGAGGTTGTTGTTGTTTTTCAATGTTGAGGTTGTTGTTGAATTTGTTGGTGTTTTTCAATGTTGAGGTTGTTGTTCTTTTTCAATGCTCAGGTTGTTGTTGAATTTGTTGGTGTTTTTCAATGTTGAGGTTGTTGTTGAATTTGTTGGTGTTTTTCAATGTTGAGGTTGTTGTTGTTTTTCAATGTTGAGGTTGTTGTTGAATTTGTTGGTGTTTTTCAATGTTTAGGTTGTTGTTGTTTTTCAATGTTGAGGTTGTTGTTGAATTTGTTGGTGTTTATCAATGTTGAGGTTGTTGTTGAATTTGTTGGTGTTTTTCGATGTTGAGGTTGTTGTTGTTTTTCAATGTTGAGGTTGTTGTTGAATTTGTTGGTGTTTTTCAATGTTGAGGTTGTTGTTGTTTTTCAATGTTGAGTTTGTTGTTGAATTTGTTGGTGTTTTTCAATGTTGAGGTTGTTGTTGAATTTGTTGGTGTTTTTCAATGTTGAGGTTGTTGTTATTTTTCAATGTTGAGGTTGTTGTTGAGTTTGTTGGTGTTTTTCAATGTTGAGGTTGATTTTGAATTTGAGGGTGTTGTTCAATGTCGAGGTTGTTGTTGAATTTGTTGGTGTTTTTCAATGTTGAGGTTGTCGTTGTTTTTCAATGTTGAGGTTGTTGTTGAATTTGTTGGTGTTTTTCAATGTTGAGATTGTTGTTGTTTTTCAATGTTGAGGTTGTTGTTGAATTTGTTGGTGTTTTTAAATGTTGAGGTTGTTGTTGAATTTGCTGGTGTTTTGCAATGTTGAGGTGGTTGTTGCTTTTCAATGTTGAGGTTGTTGTTGAATTTGTTGGTGTTTTTCAATGTTGAGGTTGTTGTTGTTTTTCAATGTTGAGGTTGTTGTTGTATTTGTTGGTGTTTTTCAATTTCGAGGTTGTTGTTGAATTTGTTGGTGTTTTTCAATGTTGAAGTTGTTGTTGAATTTGTTGGTGTTTTTCAATGTTGAGGTTGTTGTTGAATTTGTTGGTGTTTTTCAATGTTGAGGTTGTTGTTCTTTTTCAATGCTGAGGTTGTTGTTGAATTTGTTGGTGTTTTTCAATGTTGAGGTTGTTGTTGAATTTGTTGGTGTTTTTCAATGTAGAGGTTGTTGTTGTTTTTCAATGTTGAGGTTGTTGTTGAATTTGTTGGTGTTTTTCAATGTTTAGGTTGTTGTTGTTTTTCAATGTTGAGGTTGTTGTTGAATTTGTTGGTGTTTCTCAATCTTGAGGTTGTTGTTGAATTTGTTGGTGTTTTTCGATGTTGAGGTTGTTGTTGTTTTTCAATGTTGAGGTTGTTGTTGAATTTGTTGGTGTTTTTCAATGTTGAGGTTGTTGTTGTTTTTCAATGTTGAGTTTGTTGTTGAATTTGTTGGTGTTTTTCAATGCTGAGGTTGTTGTTGAATTTGTTGGTGTTTTTCAATGTTGAGGTTATTGTTGTTTTTCAATGTTGAGGTTGTTGTTGAATTTGTTGGTGTTTTTCAATGTAGAGGTTGTTGTTGTTTTTCAATGTTGAGTTTGTTGTTGAATTTGTTGGTGTTTTTCAATGTTGAGTTTGTTGTTGAATTTGTTGGTGTTTTTCAATTTCGAGGTTGTTGTTGAATTTGTTAGTGTTTTTCAATGTTGAGATTGTTGCTGAATTTGTTGGTGTTTTTCAATGTTGAGGTTGTTGTTGAATTTGTTGGTGTTTTTCAATGTTGAGGTTGTTGTTGTTTTTCAATGTTGAGGTTGTTGTTGTATTTGTTGGTGTTTTTCAATTTCGAGGTTGTTGTTGAATTTGTTGGTGTTTTTCAATGTTGAAGTTGTTGTTGAATTTGTTGGTGTTTTTCAATGTTGAGGTTGTTGTTGTTTTTCAATGTTGAGGTTGTTGTTGAATTTGTTGGTGTTTTTCAATGTTGAGGTTGTTGTTGTTTTTCAATGCTGAGGTTGTTGTTGAATTTGTTGGTGTTTTTCAATGTTGAGGTTGTTGTAGTTTTTCAATGTTGAGGTTGTTGTTGAATTTGTTGGTGTTTTTCAATGTTGAAGCTGTTGTTGAATTTGTTGGTGTTTTTCAATGTTGAGGTTGTTGTTGTTTTTCATTGTTGAGGTTGTTGTTGAATTTGTTGGTGTTTTTCAATGTTGAGTTTATTGTTGTTTTTCAATGTTGAGGTTGTTGTTGAATTTGTTGGTGTTTTTCAATGTTGAGGTTGTTGTTGTTTTTCAATGTTGAGGTTGTTGTTGAATTTGTTGGTGTTTTTCAATGTTGAGGTTGTTGGTGTTTTTCAATGTTGAGGTTGTTGTTGAATTTGTTGGTGTTTTTCAATGTTGAGGTTGTTGTTGAATTTGTTGGTGTTTTTCAATGATGAGGTTGTTGTTGTTTTTCAATGTTGAGGTTGTTGAATTTGTGGGTGTTTTTCAATCTTGAGTTTGTTGTTGAATTTGTTGGTGTTTTTCAATGTTGAGGTTGTTGTTGAATTTGTTGGTGTTTTTCAATGTTGAGGTTGTTGTTATTTTTCAATGTTGAGGTTGTTGTTCAGTTTGTTGGTGTTTTTCAATGTTGAGGTTGTTGTTGAATTTGTTGGTGTTTTTCAATGTTGAGGTTGTTGTTGAATTTGTTGGTGTTTTTTAATGTTGAGGTTGTTGTTGTTTTTAAATGTTGAGGTTGTTGTTGAATTTGTTGGTGTTTTTTCAATTTTGAGGTTGTTGGTGTTGTTCAATGTTCAGGTTGATTTTGAATTTGAGGGTCTTTTTCAATGTCGAGGTTGTTGTTGAATTTGTTGGTGTTTTTCAATGTTGAGGTTGTTGTTGTTTTTCAATGCTGAGGTTGTCGTTGAATTTGTTGGTGTTTTTCAATGTTGAGATTGTTGTTGTTTTTCAATGTTGAGGTTGTTGTTGAATTTGTTGGTGTTTTTAAATGTTGAGGTTGTTGTTGAATTTGCTGGTGTTTTGCAATGTTGAGGTTGTTGTTGTTTTTCAATGTTGAGGTTGTTGTTGTATTTGTTGGTGTTTTTCAATTTCGAGGTTGTTGTTGAATTTGTTGGCGTTTTTCAATGTTGAAGTTGTTGTTGAATTTGTTGGTGTTTTTCAATGTTGAGGTTGTTGTTGTTTTTCAATGTTGAGGTTGTTGTTGAATTTGTTGGTGTTTTTCAATGTTGAGGTTGTTGTTGTTTTTCAATGCTGAGGTTGTTGTTGAATTTGTTGGTGTTTTTCAATGTTGAGGTTGTTGTTGAATTTGTTGGTGTTTTTCAATGTTGAGGTTGTTGTTGTTTTTCAATGTTGAGGTTGTTGTTGAATTTGTTGGTGTTTTTCAATGTTTAGGTTGTTGTTGTTTTTCAATGTTGAGGTTGTTGTTGAATTTTTTGGTGTTTTTCAATGTTGAGGTTGTTGTTGAATTTGTTGGTATTTTTCAATGTTGAGGTTGTTGTTGAATTTGTTGGTGTTTTTCAATGTTGAGGTTGTTGTTATTTTTCAATGTTGATGTTGTTGGTGAGTTTGTTGGTGTTTTTCAATGTTGAGGTTGTTGTTGAATTTGTTGGTGTTTTTCAATGTTTAGGTTGTTGGTGTTTTTCAAAGTTGAGGTTGTTGTTGAATTTGTTGGTGTTTTTCAATGTTGAGGTTGTTGTTGAATTTGTTGGTGTTTTTCAATGTTGAGGTTGTTGTTGTTTTTCAATGTTGAGGTTGTTGTTGAATTTGTTGGTGTTTTTCAATGTTGAGGTTGTTGTTGTTTTTCAATGTTGAGGTTGTTGAATTTGTTGGTGTTTTTCAATGTTGAGGTTGTTGTTGTTTTTCAATGTTGAGGTTGTTGTTGAATTTGTTGGTGTTTTTCAATGTTGAGGTTGTTGTTGAATTTGTGGGTGTTTTTCAATGTTGAGGTTGTTGTTATTTTTCAATGTTGAGGTTGTTGTTGAGTTTGTTGGTGTTTTTCAATGTTGAGGTTGATTTTGAATTTGAGGGTGTTGTTCAATGTCGAGGTTGTTGTTGAATTTGTTGGTGTTTTTCAATGTTGAGGTTGTTGTTCTTTTTCAATGTTGAGGTTGTTGTTGAATTTGTTGGTCTTTTTCAATGTTGAGATTGTTGTTGTTTTTCAATGTTGAGGTTGTTGTTGAATTTGTTGGTGTTTTTAAATGTTGAGGTTGCTGTTGAATTTGCTGGTGTTTTGCAATGTTGAGGTGGTTGTTGCTTTTCAATGTTGAGGTTGTTGTTGAATTTGTTGGTGTTTTTCAATGTTGAGGTTGTTGTTGTTTTTCAATGTTGAGGTTGTTGTTGTATTTGTTGGTGTTTTTCAATTTCGAGGTTGTTGTTGAATTTGTTGGTGTTTTTCAATGTTGAAGTTGTTGTTGAATTTGTTGGTGTTTTTCAATGTTGAGGTTGTTGTTGAATTTGTTGGTGTTTTTCAATGTTGAGGTTGTTGTTCTTTTTCAATGCTGAGGTTGTTTTTGAATTTGTTGGTGTTTTTCAATGTTGAGGTTGTTGTTGAATTTGTTGGTGTTTTTCAATATTGAGGTTGTTGTTGTTTTTCAATGTTGAGGTTGTTGTTGAATTTGTTCGTGTTTTTCAATGTTTAGGTTGTTGTTGTTTTTCAAAGTTGAGGTTGTTGTTGAATTTGTTGGTGTTTTTCAATGTCGAGGTTGTTGTTGAATTTGTTGGTGTTTTTCGATGTTGAGGTTGTTGTTGTTTTTCAATATTGAGGTTGTTGTTGAATTTGTTGGTGTTTTTCAATGTTGAGGTTGTTGTTGTTTTTCAATGTTGAGTTTGTTGTTGAATTTGTTGGTGTTTTTCAATGTTGAGGTTGTTGTTGAATTTGTTGGTGTTTTTCAATGTTGAGGTTGTTGTTGTTTTTCAATGTTGAGGTTGTTGTTGAATTTGGTGGTGTTTTTCAATGTTGAAGTTGTTGTTGTTTTTCAATGTTGAGTTTGTTGTTGAATTTGTTGGTGTTTTTCAATGTTGAGTTTGTTGTTGAATTTGTTGGTGTTTTTCAATTTCGAGGTTGTTGTTGAATTTGTTAGTGTTTTTCAATGTTGAGATTGTTGCTGAATTTGTTGGTGTTTTTCAATGTTGAGGTTGTTGTTATTTTTCAATGTTGAGGTTGTTGTTGTATTTGTTGGTGTTTTTCAATTTCGAGGTTGTTGTTGAATTTGTTGGTGTTTTTCAATGTTGAAGTTGTTGTTGAATTTGTTGGTGTTTTTCAAAGTTGAGGTTGTTGTTGTTTTTCAATGTTGAGGTTGTTGTTGAATTTGTTGGTGTTTTTCAATGTTGAGGTTGTTGTTGTTTTTCAATGCTAAGGTTGTTGTTGAATTTGTTGGTGTTTTTCAATGTTGAGGTTGTTGTTGAATTTGTTGGTTTTTTTCAATGTTGAGGTTGTTGTTGTTTTTCAATGTTGAGGTTGTTGTTGAATTTGTTGGTTGTTTTTCAATGTTTAGGTTGTTGTTGTTTTTCAATGTTGAGGTTGTTGTTGAATTTGTTGGTGTTTTTCAATGTTTAGGTTGTTGTTTTTCAATGTTGAGGTTGTTGTTGAATTTTTTGGTGTTTTTCAATGTTGAGGTTGTTGTTGAATTTGTTGGTATTTTTCAATGTTGAGGTTGTTGTTGAATTTGTTGGTGTTTTTCAATGTTGAGGTTGTTGTTGAATTTGTTGGTATTTTTCAATGTTGAGGTTGTTGTTGAATTTGTTGGTGTTTTTCAATGTTGAGGTTGTTGTTATTTTTCAATGTTGAGGTTGTTGGTGAGTTTGTTGGTGTTTTTCAATGTTGAGGTTGCCGTTGAATTTGTTGGTGTTTTTCAATGTTTAGGTTGTTGGTGTTTTTCAAAGTTGAGGTTGTTGTTGAATTTGTTGGTGTTTTTCAATGTTGAGGTTGTTGTTGAATTTGTTGGTGTTTTTCAATGTTGAGGTTGTTGTTGTTTTTCAATGTTGAGGTTGTTGTTGAATTTGTTGGTGTTTTTCAATGTTGAGGTTGTTGTTGTTTTTCAATGTTGAGGTTGTTGTTGAATTTGTTGGTGTTTTTCAATGTTGAGGTTGTTGTTGTTTTTCAATGTTGAGGTTGTTGTTGAATTTGTTGGTGTTTTTCAATGTTGAGGTTGTTGTTGAATTTGTTGGTGTTTTTCAATGTTGAGGTTGAAGTTATTTTTCAATGTTGAGGTTGTTGTTGAGTTTGTTGGTGTTTTTCAATGTTGAGGTTGATTTTGAATTTGGGGGTGTTGTTCAATGTCTAGGATGTGGTTGAATTTGTTGGTGTTTTTCAATGTTGAGGTTGTTGTTGTTTTTCAATGTTGAGGTTGTTGTTGAATTTGTTGGTGTTTTTCAATGTTGAGATTGTTGTTGTTTTTCAATGTTGAGGATGTTGTTGAATTTGTTGGTGTTTTTAAATGTTGAGGTTGTTGTTGAATTTGCTGGTGTTTTGCAATGTTGAGGTGGTTGTTGCTTTTCAATGTTGAGGTTGTTTTTGAATTTGTTGGTGTTTTTCAATGTTGAGGTTGTTGTTGTTTTTCAATGTTGAGGTTGTTGTTGTATATGTTGGTGTTTTTCAATTTCGAGGTTGTTGTTGAATTTGTTGGTGTTTTTCAATGTTGAAGTTGTTGTTGAATTTGTTGGTGTTTTTCAATGTTGAGGTTGTTGTTGAATTTGTTGGTGTTTTTCAATGTTGAGGTTGTTGTTCTTTTTCAATGCTGAGGTTGTTGTTGAATTTGTTGGTGTTTTTCAATGTTGAGGTTGTTGTTGAATTTGTTGGTGTTTTTCAATGTTGAGGTTGTTGTTGTTTTTCAATGTTGAGGTTGTTGTTGAATTTGTTGGTGTTTTTCAATGTTTAGGTTGTTGTTGTTTTTCAATGTTGAGGTTGTTGTTGAATTTGTTGGTGTTTTTCAATGTTGAGGTTGTTGTTGAATTTGTTGGTGTTTTTCGATGTTGAGGTTGTTGTTGTTTTTCAATGTTGAGGTTGTTGTTGAATTTGTTGGTGTTTTTCAATGTTGAGGTTGTTGTTGTTTTTCAATGTTGAGTTTGTTGTTGAATTTGTTGGTGTTTTTCAATGTTGAGGTTGTTGTTGAATTTGTTGGTGTTTTTCAATGTTGAGGTTGTTGTTGTTTTTCAATGTTGAGGTTGTTGTTGAATTTGGTGGTGTTTTTCAATGTAGAGGTTGTTGTTGTTTTTCAATGTTGAGTTTGTTGTTGAATTTGTTGGTGTTTTTCAATGTTGAGTTTGTTTTTGAATTTGTTGGTGTTTTTCAATTTCGAGGTTGTTGTTGAATTTGTTAGTGTTTTTCAATGTTGAGATTGTTGCTGAATTTGTTGGTGTTTTTCAATGTTGAGGTTGTTGTTATTTTTCAATGTTGAGGTTGTTGTTGTATTTGTTGGTGTTTTTCAATTTCGAGGTTGTTGTTGAATTTGTTGGTGTTTTTCAATGTTGAAGTTGTTGTTGAATTTGTTGGTGTTTTTCAATGTTGAGGTTGTTGTTGTTATTCAATGTTGAGGTTGTTGTTGAATTTGTTGGTGTTTTTCAATGTTGAGGTTGTTATTGTTTTTCAATGCTGAGGTTGTTGTTGAATTTGTTGGTGTTTTTCAATGTTGAGGTTGTTGTTGAATTTGTTGGTTTTTTTCAATGTTGAGGTTGTTGTTGTTTTTCAATGTTGAGGTTGTTGTTGAATTTGTTGGTTGTTTTTCAATGTTTAGGTTGTTGTTTTTTTTCAATGTTGAGGTTGTTGTTGAATTTGTTGGTGTTTTTCAATGTTGAGATTGTTGTTGAATTTGTTGGTGTTTTTCAATTTTGAGGTTGTTGTTGTTTTTCAATGTTGAGGTTGTTGTTGAATTTGTTGGTGTTTTTCAATGTTGAGTTTGTTGTTGTTTTTCAATGTTGAGGTTGTTGTTGTTTTTCAATGTCGAGGTTGTTGTTGAATTTGTTTGTGTTTTTCAATGTTGAGGTTGTTGTTGTTTTTCAATGTTGAGTTTGTTGTTGAATTTGTTGGTGTTTTTCAATGTTGAGTTTGTTGTTGAATTTGTTGGTGTTTTTCAATTTCGAGGTTGTTGTTGAATTTGTTAGTGTTTTTCAATGTTGAGGTTGTTCTTGAATTTGTTGGTGTTTTTCAATGTTGACGTTGGTGTTGAATTTGTTGGTGTTTTTCAATGTTGAGGTTGTTGTTGTTTTTCAATGTTGAGGTTGTTGTTGTATTTGTTGGTGTTTTTCAATTTCGAGGTTGTTGTTGAATTTGTTGGTGTTTTTCAATGTTGAGGTTGTTGTTGTTTTTCAATGTTGAGGTTGTTGTTGAATTTGTTGGTGTTTTTCAATGTAGAGGTTGTTGTTGTTTTTCAATGTTGAGTTTGTTGTTGAATTTGTTGGTGTTTTTTCAATTTTGAGGTTGTTGGTGTTGTTCAATGTTCAGGTTGATTTTGAATTTGAGGGTCTTTTTCAATGTCGAGGTTGTTGTTGAATTTGTTGGTGTTTTTCAATGTTGAGGTTTTTTTTGAATTTGTTGGTGTTTTTCAATGTTGAGGTTGTTGTTGTTTTTCAATGTTGAGGTTGTTGTTGTATTTGTTGGTGTTTTTCAATGTTGAGTTTGTTGTTGAATTTGTTGGTGTTTTTCAATGTTGAAGTTCTTGTTGAATTTGTTGGTGTTTTTCAATGTTGAGGTTGTTGTTGAATTTGTTGGTGTTTTTCAATGCTGAGGTTGTTGTTGTTTTTCAATGCTGAGGTTGTTGTTGAATTTGTTGGTGTTTTTCAATGTTGAGGTTGTTGCTGAATTTGTTGGTGTTTTTCAATGTTGAGGTTGTTGTTGTTTTTCAATGTTGAGGTTGTTGTTGAATTTGTTGGTGTTTTTCAATGTTTAGGTTGTTGTTGTTTTTCAATGTTGAGGTTGTTGTTGAATTTGTTGGTGTTTTTCAATGTTGAGGTTGTTGTTGAATTTGTTGGTGTTTTTCAATGTTGAGGTTGTTGTTGTTTTTCAATGTTGAGGTTGTTGTTGAATTTGTTGGTGTTTTTCAATGTTGAGTTTGTTGTTGTTTTTCAATGTTGAAGTTGTTGTTGTTTTTCAATGTCGAGGTTGTTGTTGAATTTGTTGGTGTTTTTCAATGTTGAGGTTGTTGTTGTTTTTCAATGTTGAGTTTGTTGTTGAATTTGTTGGTGTTTTTCAATGTTGAGTTTGTCGTTGAATTTGTTGGTGTTTTTCAATTTCGAGGTTGTTGTTGAATTTGGTAGTGTTTTTCAATGTTGAGGTTGTTGTTGAATTTGTTGGTGTTTTTCAATTTCGAGGTTGTTGTTGAATTTGTTGGTGTTTTTCCATGTTGAAGTTGTTGTTGTTTTTCAATGTTGAGGTTGTTGTTCTTTTTCAATGCTGAGGTTGTTGTTGAATGTGTTGGTGTTTTTCAATGTTGAGGTTGTTGTTGAATTTGTTGGTGTTTTTCAATGTTGAGGTTGTTGTTGTTTTTCAATGTTTGAGTAGTTGTTGAATTTGTTGGTGTTTTTCAATGTTGAGGTTGTTGTAGTTTTTCAATGTTGGGGTTGTTGTTGAATTTGTTGGTGTTTTTCAATGTTGAAGTTGTTGTTGAATTTGTTGGTGTTTTTCAATGTTGAGTTTGTTGTTGTTTTTCAATGTTGAGGTTGTTGTTGTTATTCAATGTTGAGGTTGTTGTTGAATTTGTTGGTGTTTTTCAATGTTGAGGTTGTTGTTGTTTTTCAATGCTGAGGTTGTTGTTGAATTTGTTGGTGTTTTTCAATGTTGAGGTTGTTGTTGAATTTGTTGGTTTTTTTCAATGTTGAGGTTGTTGTTGTTTTTCAATGTTGAGGTTGTTGTTGAATTTGTTGGTTGTTTTTCAATGTTTAGGTTGTTGTTTTTTTTCAATGTTGAGGTTGTTGTTGAATTTGTTGGTGTTTTTCAATGTTGAGGTTGTTGTTGAATTTGTTGGTGTTTTTCAATTTTGAGGTTGTTGTTGTTTTTCAATGTTGAGGTTGTTGTTGAATTTGTTGGTGTTTTTCAATGTTGAGTTTGTTGTTGTTTTTCAATGTTGAGGTTGTTGTTGTTTTTCAATGTCGAGGTTGTTGTTGAATTTGTTTGTGTTTTTCAATGTTGAGGTTGTTGTTGTTTTTCAATGTTGAGTTTGTTGTTGAATTTGTTGGTGTTTTTCAATGTTGAGTTTGTTGTTGAATTTGTTGGTGTTTTTCAATTTCGAGGTTGTTGTTGAATTTGTTAGTGTTTTTCAATGTTGAGGTTGTTCTTGAATTTGTTGGTGTTTTTCAATGTTGACTTTGGTGTTGAATTTGTTGGTGTTTTTCAATGTTGAGGTTGTTGTTGTTTTTCAATGTTGAGGTTGTTGTTGTATTTGTTGGTGTTTTTCAATTTCGAGGTTGTTGTTGAATTTGTTGGTGTTTTTCAATGTTGAGGTTGTTGTTGTTTTTCAATGTTGAGGTTGTTGTTGAATTTGTTGGTGTTTTTCAATGTAGAGGTTGTTGTTGTTTTTCAATGTTGAGTTTGTTGTTGAATTTGTTGGTGTTTTTTCAATTTTGAGGTTGTTGGTGTTGTTCAATGTTCAGGTTGATTTTGAATTTGAGGGTCTTTTTCAATGTCGAGGTTGTTGTTGAATTTGTTGGTGTTTTTCAATGTTGAGGTTTTTTTTGAATTTGTTGGTGTTTTTCAATGTTGAGGTTGTTGTTGTTTTTCAATGTTGAGGTTGTTGTTGTATTTGTTGGTGTTTTTCAATGTTGAGTTTGTTGTTGAATTTGTTGGTGTTTTTCAATGTTGAAGTTCTTGTTGAATTTGTTGTTGTTTTTCAATGTTGAGGTTGTTGTTGAATTTGTTGGTGTTTTTCAATGCTGAGGTTGTTGTTGTTTTTCAATGCTGAGGTTGTTGTTGAATTTGTTGGTGTTTTTCAATGTTGAGGTTGTTGCTGAATTTGTTGGTGTTTTTCAATGTTGAGGTTGTTGTTGTTTTTCAATGTTGAGGTTGTTGTTGAATTTGTTGGTGTTTTTCAATGTTTAGGTTGTTGTTGTTTTTCAATGTTGAGGTTGTTGTTGAATTTGTTGGTGTTTTTCAATGTTGAGGTTGTTGTTGAATTTGTTGGTGTTTTTCAATGTTGAGGTTGTTGCTGAATTTGTTGGTGTTTTTCAATGTTGAGGTTGTTGTTGTTTTTCAATGTTGAGGTTGTTGTTGAATTTGTTGGTGTTTTTCAATGTTTAGGTTGTTGTTGTTTTTCAATGTTGAGGTTGTTGTTGAATTTGTTGGTGTTTTTCAATGTTGAGGTTGATTTTGAATTTGGGGGTGTTGTTCAATGTCTAGGTTGTGGTTGAATTTGTTGGTGTTTTTCAATGTTGAGGTTGTTGTTGTTTTTCAATGTTGAGGTTGTTGTTGAATTTGTTGGTGTTTTTCAATGTTGAGATTGTTGTTGTTTTTCAATGTTGAGGATGTTGTTGAATTTGTTGGTGTTTTTAAATGTTGAGGTTGTTGTTGAATTTGCTGGTGTTTTGCAATGTTGAGGTGGTTGTTGCTTTTCAATGTTGAGGTTGTTTTTGAATTTGTTGGTGTTTTTCAATGTTGAGGTTGTTGTTGTTTTTCAATGTTGAGGTTGTTGTTGTATATGTTGGTGTTTTTCAATTTCGAGGTTGTTGTTGAATTTGTTGGTGTTTTTCAATGTTGAAGTTGTTGTTGAATTTGTTGGTGTTTTTCAATGTTGAGGTTGTTGTTGAATTTGTTGGTGTTTTTCAATGTTGAGGTTGTTGTTCTTTTTCAATGCTGAGGTTGTTGTTGAATTTGTTGGTGTTTTTCAATGTTGAGGTTGTTGTTGAATTTGTTGGTGTTTTTCAATGTTGAGGTTGTTGTTGTTTTTCAATGTTGAGGTTGTTGTTGAATTTGTTGGTGTTTTTCAATGTTTAGGTTGTTGTTGTTTTTCAATGTTGAGGTTGTTGTTGAATTTGTTGGTGTTTTTCAATGTTGAGGTTGTTGTTGAATTTGTTGGTGTTTTTCGATGTTGAGGTTGTTGTTGTTTTTCAATGTTGAGGTTGTTGTTGAATTTGTTGGTGTTTTTCAATGTTGAGGTTGTTGTTGTTTTTCAATGTTGAGTTTGTTGTTGAATTTGTTGGTGTTTTTCAATGTTGAGGTTGTTGTTGAATTTGTTGGTGTTTTTCAATGTTGAGGTTGTTGTTGTTTTTCAATGTTGAGGTTGTTGTTGAATTTGGTGGTGTTTTTCAATGTAGAGGTTGTTGTTGTTTTTCAATGTTGAGTTTGTTGTTGAATTTGTTGGTGTTTTTCAATGTTGAGTTTGTTTTTGAATTTGTTGGTGTTTTTCAATTTCGAGGTTGTTGTTGAATTTGTTAGTGTTTTTCAATGTTGAGATTGTTGCTGAATTTGTTGGTGTTTTTCAATGTTGAGGTTGTTGTTATTTTTCAATGTTGAGGTTGTTGTTGTATTTGTTGGTGTTTTTCAATTTCGAGGTTGTTGTTGAATTTGTTGGTGTTTTTCAATGTTGAAGTTGTTGTTGAATTTGTTGGTGTTTTTCAATGTTGAGGTTGTTGTTGTTATTCAATGTTGAGGTTGTTGTTGAATTTGTTGGTGTTTTTCAATGTTGAGGTTGTTGTTGTTTTTCAATGCTGAGGTTGTTGTTGAATTTGTTGGTGTTTTTCAATGTTGAGGTTGTTGTTGAATTTGTTGGTTTTTTTCAATGTTGAGGTTGTTGTTGTTTTTCAATGTTGAGGTTGTTGTTGAATTTGTTGGTTGTTTTTCAATGTTTAGGTTGTTGTTTTTTTTCAATGTTGAGGTTGTTGTTGAATTTGTTGGTGTTTTTCAATGTTGAGGTTGTTGTTGAATTTGTTGGTGTTTTTCAATTTTGAGGTTGTTGTTGTTTTTCAATGTTGAGGTTGTTGTTGAATTTGTTGGTGTTTTTCAATGTTGAGTTTGTTGTTGTTTTTCAATGTTGAGGTTGTTGTTGTTTTTCAATGTCGAGATTGTTGTTGAATTTGTTTGTGTTTTTCAATGTTGAGGTTGTTGTTGTTTTTCAATGTTGAGTTTGTTGTTGAATTTTTTGGTGTTTTTCAATGTTGAGTTTGTTGTTGAATTTGTTGGTGTTTTTCAATTTCGAGGTTGTTGTTGAATTTGTTAGTGTTTTTCAATGTTGAGGTTGTTCTTGAATTTGTTGGTGTTTTTCAATGTTGACGTTGGTGTTGAATTTGTTGGTGTTTTTCAATGTTGAGGTTGTTGTTGTTTTTCAATGTTGAGGTTGTTGTTGTATTTGTTGGTGTTTTTCAATTTCGAGGTTGTTGTTGATTTTGTTGGTGTTTTTCAATGTTGAGGTTGTTGTTGTTTTTCAATGTTGAGGTTGTTGTTGAATTTGTTGGTGTTTTTCAATGTAGAGGTTGTTGTTGTTTTTCAATGTTGAGTTTGTTGTTGAATTTGTTGGTGTTTTTTCAATTTTGAGGTTGTTGGTGTTGTTCAATGTTCAGGTTGATTTTGAATTTGAGGGTCTTTTTCAATGTCGAGGTTGTTGTTGAATTTGTTGGTGTTTTTCAATGTTGAGGTTTTTTTTGAATTTGTTGGTGTTTTTCAATGTTGAGGTTGTTGTTGTTTTTCAATGTTGAGGTTGTTGTTGTATTTGTTGGTGTTTTTCAATGTTGAGTTTGTTGTTGAATTTGTTGGTGTTTTTCAATGTTGAAGTTCTTGTTGAATTTGTTGGTGTTTTTCAATGTTGAGGTTGTTGTTGAATTTGTTGGTGTTTTTCAATGCTGAGGTTGTTGTTGTTTTTCAATGCTGAGGTTGTTGTTGAATTTGTTGGTGTTTTTCAATGTTGAGGTTGTTGCTGAATTTGTTGGTGTTTTTCAATGTTGAGGTTGTTGTTGTTTTTCAATGTTGAGGTTGTTGTTGAATTTGTTGGTGTTTTTCAATGTTTAGGTTGTTGTTGTTTTTCAATGTTGAGGTTGTTGTTGAATTTGTTGGTGTTTTTCAATGTTGAGGTTGTTGTTGAATTTGTTGGTGTTTTTCAATGTTGAGGTTGTTGTTGTTTTTCAATGTTGAGGTTGTTGTTGAATTTGTTGGTGTTTTTCAATGTTGAGTTTGTTGTTGTTTTTCAATGTTGAAGTTGTTGTTGTTTTTCAATGTCGAGGTTGTTGTTGAATTTGTTGGTGTTTTTCAATGTTGAGGTTGTTGTTGTTTTTCAATGTTGAGTTTGTTGTTGAATTTGTTGGTGTTTTTCAATGTTGAGTTTGTCGTTGAATTTGTTGGTGTTTTTCAATTTCGAGGTTGTTGTTGAATTTGGTAGTGTTTTTCAATGTTGAGGTTGTTGTTGAATTTGTTGGTGTTTTTCAATTTCGAGGTTGTTGTTGAATTTGTTGGTGTTTTTCCATGTTGAAGTTGTTGTTGTTTTTCAATGTTGAGGTTGTTGTTCTTTTTCAATGCTGAGGTTGTTGTTGAATGTGTTGGTGTTTTTCAATGTTGAGGTTGTTGTTGAATTTGTTGGTGTTTTTCAATGTTGAGGTTGTTGTTGTTTTTCAATGTTTGAGTAGTTGTTGAATTTGTTGGTGTTTTTCAATGTTGAGGTTGTTGTAGTTTTTCAATGTTGGGGTTGTTGTTGAATTTGTTGGTGTTTTTCAATGTTGAAGTTGTTGTTGAATTTGTTGGTGTTTTTCAATGTTGAGTTTGTTGTTGTTTTTCAATGTTGAGGTTGTTGTTGTTATTCAATGTTGAGGTTGTTGTTGAATTTGTTGGTGTTTTTCAATGTTGAGGTTGTTGTTGTTTTTCAATGCTGAGGTTGTTGTTGAATTTGTTGGTGTTTTTCAATGTTGAGGTTGTTGTTGAATTTGTTGGTTTTTTTCAATGTTGAGGTTGTTGTTGTTTTTCAATGTTGAGGTTGTTGTTGAATTTGTTGGTTGTTTTTCAATGTTTAGGTTGTTGTTTTTTTTCAATGTTGAGGTTGTTGTTGAATTTGTTGGTGTTTTTCAATGTTGAGGTTGTTGTTGAATTTGTTGGTGTTTTTCAATTTTGAGGTTGTTGTTGTTTTTCAATGTTGAGGTTGTTGTTGAATTTGTTGGTGTTTTTCAATGTTGAGTTTGTTGTTGTTTTTCAATGTTGAGGTTGTTGTTGTTTTTCAATGTCGAGGTTGTTGTTGAATTTGTTTGTGTTTTTCAATGTTGAGGTTGTTGTTGTTTTTCAATGTTGAGTTTGTTGTTGAATTTGTTGGTGTTTTTCAATGTTGAGTTTGTTGTTGAATTTGTTGGTGTTTTTCAATTTCGAGGTTGTTGTTGAATTTGTTAGTGTTTTTCAATGTTGAGGTTGTTCTTGAATTTGTTGGTGTTTTTCAATGTTGACGTTGGTGTTGAATTTGTTGGTGTTTTTCAATGTTGAGGTTGTTGTTGTTTTTCAATGTTGAGGTTGTTGTTGTATTTGTTGGTGTTTTTCAATTTCGAGGTTGTTGTTGAATTTGTTGGTGTTTTTCAATGTTGAGGTTGTTGTTGTTTTTCAATGTTGAGGTTGTTGTTGAATTTGTTGGTGTTTTTCAATGTAGAGGTTGTTGTTGTTTTTCAATGTTGAGTTTGTTGTTGAATTTGTTGGTGTTTTTTCAATTTTGAGGTTGTTGGTGTTGTTCAATGTTCAGGTTGATTTTGAATTTGAGGGTCTTTTTCAATGTCGAGGTTGTTGTTGAATTTGTTGGTGTTTTTCAATGTTGAGGTTTTTTTTGAATTTGTTGGTGTTTTTCAATGTTGAGGTTGTTGTTGTTTTTCAATGTTGAGGTTGTTGTTGTATTTGTTGGTGTTTTTCAATGTTGAGTTTGTTGTTGAATTTGTTGGTGTTTTTCAATGTTGAAGTTCTTGTTGAATTTGTTGGTGTTTTTCAATGTTGAGGTTGTTGTTGAATTTGTTGGTGTTTTTCAATGCTGAGGTTGTTGTTGTTTTTCAATGCTGAGGTTGTTGTTGAATTTGTTGGTGTTTTTCAATGTTGAGGTTGTTGCTGAATTTGTTGGTGTTTTTCAATGTTGAGGTTGTTGTTGTTTTTCAATGTTGAGGTTGTTGTTGAATTTGTTGGTGTTTTTCAATGTTTAGGTTGTTGTTGTTTTTCAATGTTGAGGTTGTTGTTGAATTTGTTGGTGTTTTTCAATGTTGAGGTTGTTGTTGAATTTGTTGGTGTTTTTCAATGTTGAGGTTGTTGTTGTTTTTCAATGTTGAGGTTGTTGTTGAATTTGTTGGTGTTTTTCAATGTTGAGTTTGTTGTTGTTTTTCAATGTTGAAGTTGTTGTTGTTTTTCAATGTCGAGGTTGTTGTTGAATTTGTTGGTGTTTTTCAATGTTGAGGTTGTTGTCGTTTTTCAATGTTGAGTTTGTTGTTGAATTTGTTGGTGTTTTTCAATGTTGAGTTTGTCGTTGAATTTGTTGGTGTTTTTCAATTTCGAGGTTGTTGTTGAATTTGGTAGTGTTTTTCAATGTTGAGGTTGTTGTTGAATTTGTTGGTGTTTTTCAATTTCGAGGTTGTTGTTGAATTTGTTGGTGTTTTTCCATGTTGAAGTTGTTGTTGTTTTTCAATGTTGAGGTTGTTGTTCTTTTTCAATGCTGAGGTTGTTGTTGAATGTGTTGGTGTTTTTCAATGTTGAGGTTGTTGTTGAATTTGTTGGTGTTTTTCAATGTTGAGGTTGTTGTTGTTTTTCAATGTTTGAGTAGTTGTTGAATTTGTTGGTGTTTTTCAATGTTGAGGTTGTTGTAGTTTTTCAATGTTGGGGTTGTTGTTGAATTTGTTGGTGTTTTTCAATGTTGAAGTTGTTGTTGAATTTGTTGGTGTTTTTCAATGTTGAGGTTGTTGTTGTTTTTCATTGCTGAGGTTGTTGTTGAATTTGTTGGTGTTTTTCAAAGTTGAGTTTATTGTTGTTTTTCAATGTTGAGGTTGTTGTTGAATTTGTTGGTGTTTTTCAATGTTGAGGTTGTTGTTGTTTTTCAATGTTGAGGTTGTTGTTGAATTTGTTGGTGTTCTTCAATGTTGAGGTTGTTGGTGTTTTTCAATGTTGAGGTTGTTGTTGAATTTGTTGGTGTTTTTCAATGTTGAGGTTGTTGTTGAATTTGTTGGTGTTTTTCAATGATGAGGTTGTTGTTGTTTTTCAATGTTGAGGTTGTTGAATTTGTGGGTGTTTTTCAATCTTGAGTTTGTTGTTGAATTTGTTGGTGTTTTTCAATGTTGAGGTTGTTGTTGAATTTGTTGGTGTTTTTCAATGTTGAGGTTGTTGTTATTTTTCAATGTTGAGGTTGTTGTTCAGTTTGTTGCTGTTTTTCAATGTTGAGGTTGTTGTTGAATTTGTTGGTGTTTTTCAATGTTGAGGTTGTTGTTGAATTTGTTGGTGTTTTTTAATGTTGAGGCTGTTGTTGTTTTTAAATGTTGAGGTTGTTGTTGAATTTGTTGTTGCTTTTTCAATTTTGAGGTTGTTGGTGTTGTTCAATGTTCAGGTTGATTTTCAATTTGACTGTCTTTTTCAATGTCGAGGTTGATGTTGAATTTGTTGGTGTTTTTCAATGTTGAGGTTGTTGTTGTTTTTCAATGTCGAGGTTGTTGTTGAATTTGTTGGTGTTTTTCAATGTTGAGGTTTTTTTTGAATTTGTTGGTGTTTTTCAATGTTGAGGTTGTTGTTGTTTTTCAATGTTGAGGTTGTTGTTGTATTTGTTGGTGTTTTTCAATGTTGAGTTTGTTGTTGAATTTGTTGGTGTTTTTCAATGTTGAAGTTCTTGTTGAATTTGTTGGTGTTTTTCAATGTTGAGGTTGTTGTTGAATTTGTTGGTGTTTTTCAATGCTGAGGTTGTTGTTGTTTTTCAATGCTGAGGTTGTTGTTGAATTTGTTGGTGTTTTTCAATGTTGAGGTTGTTGCTGAATTTGTTGGTGTTTTTCAATGTTGAGGTTGTTGTTGTTTTTCAATGTTGAGGTTGTTGTTGAATTTGTTGGTGTTTTTCAATGTTTAGGTTGTTGTTGTTTTTCAATGTTGAGGTTGTTGTTGAATTTGTTGGTGTTTTTCAATGTTGAGGTTGTTGTTGAATTTGTTGGTGTTTTTCAATGTTGAGGTTGTTGTTGTTTTTCAATGTTGAGGTTGTTGTTGAATTTGTTGGTGTTTTTCAATGTTGAGTTTGTTGTTGTTTTTCAATGTTGAAGTTGTTGTTGTTTTTCAATGTCGAGGTTGTTGTTGAATTTGTTGGTGTTTTTCAATGTTGAGGTTGTTGTTGTTTTTCAATGTTGAGTTTGTTGTTGAATTTGTTGGTGTTTTTCAATGTTGAGTTTGTCGTTGAATTTGTTGGTGTTTTTCAATTTCGAGGTTGTTGTTGAATTTGGTAGTGTTTTTCAATGTTGAGGTTGTTGTTGAATTTGTTGGTGTTTTTCAATTTCGAGGTTGTTGTTGAATTTGTTGGTGTTTTTCCATGTTGAAGTTGTTGTTGTTTTTCAATGTTGAGGTTGTTGTTCTTTTTCAATGCTGAGGTTGTTGTTGAATGTGTTGGTGTTTTTCAATGTTGAGGTTGTTGTTGAATTTGTTGGTGTTTTTCAATGTTGAGGTTGTTGTTGTTTTTCAATGTTTGAGTAGTTGTTGAATTTGTTGGTGTTTTTCAATGTTGAGGTTGTTGTAGTTTTTCAATGTTGGGGTTGTTGTTGAATTTGTTGGTGTTTTTCAATGTTGAAGTTGTTGTTGAATTTGTTGGTGTTTTTCAATGTTGAGGTTGTTGTTGTTTTTCATTGCTGAGGTTGTTGTTGAATTTGTTGGTGTTTTTCAAAGTTGAGTTTATTGTTGTTTTTCAATGTTGAGGTTGTTGTTGAATTTGTTGGTGTTTTTCAATGTTGAGGTTGTTGTTGTTTTTCAATGTTGAGGTTGTTGTTGAATTTGTTGGTGTTTTTCAATGTTGAGGTTGTTGGTGTTTTTCAATGTTGAGGTTGTTGTTGAATTTGTTGGTGTTTTTCAATGTTGAGGTTGTTGTTGAATTTGTTGGTGTTTTTCAATGATGAGGTTGTTGTTGTTTTTCAATGTTGAGGTTGTTGAATTTGTGGGTGTTTTTCAATCTTGAGTTTGTTGTTGAATTTGTTGGTGTTTTTCAATGTTGAGGTTGTTGTTGAATTTGTTGGTGTTTTTCAATGTTGAGGTTGTTGTTATTTTTCAATGTTGAGGTTGTTGTTCAGTTTGTTGCTGTTTTTCAATGTTGAGGTTGTTGTTGAATTTGTTGGTGTTTTTCAATGTTGAGGTTGTTGTTGAATTTGTTGGTGTTTTTTAATGTTGAGGCTGTTGTTGTTTTTAAATGTTGAGGTTGTTGTTGAATTTGTTGTTGTTTTTTCAATTTTGAGGTTGTTGGTGTTGTTCAATGTTCAGGTTGATTTTGAATTTGACTGTCTTTTTCAATGTCGAGGTTGTTGTTGAATTTGTTGGTGTTTTTCAATGTTGAGGTTGTTGTTGTTTTTCAATGTTGAGGTTGTTGTTGAATTTGTTGGTGTTTTTCAATGTTGAGATTGTTGTTGTTTTTCAATGTTGAGGTTGTTGTTGAATTTGTTGGTGCTTTTAAATGTTGAGGTTGTTGATGAATTTGCTGGTGTTTTGCAATGTTGAGGTTGTTGTTGTTTTTCAATGTTGAGGTTGTTGTTGAATTTGTTGGTGTTTTTCAATGTTGAGGTTGTTGTTGTTTTTCAATGTTGAGGTTGTTGTTGTATTTGTTGGTGTTTTTCAATTTCGAGGTTGTTGTTGAATTTGTTGGCGTTTTTCAATGTTGAAGTTGTTGTTGAATTTGTTGGTGTTTTTCAATGTTGAGGTTGTTGTTGTTTTTCAATGTTGAGGTTGTTGTTGAATTTGTTGGTGTTTTTCAATGTTGAGGTTGTTGTTGTTTTTCAATGCTGAGGTTGTTGTTGAATTTGTTGGTGTTTTTCAATGTTGAGGTTGTTGTTGAATTTGTTGGTGTTTTTCAATGTTGAGGTTGTTGTTGTATTTCAATGTTGAGGTTGTTGTTGAATTTGTTGGTGTTTTTCAATTTCGAGGTTGTTGTTGAATTTGTTGGTGTTTTTCCATGTTGAAGTTGTTGTTGTTTTTCAATGTTGAGGTTGTTGTTCTTTTTCAATGCTGAGGTTGTTGTTGAATGTGTTGGTGTTTTTCAATGTTGAGGTTGTTGTTGAATTTGTTGGTGTTTTTCAATGTTGAGGTTGTTGTTGTTTTTCAATGTTTGAGTAGTTGTTGAATTTGTTGGTGTTTTTCAATGTTGAGGTTGTTGTAGTTTTTCAATGTTGGGGTTGTTGTTGAATTTGTTGGTGTTTTTCAATGTTGAAGTTGTTGTTGAATTTGTTGGTGTTTTTCAATGTTGAGGTTGTTGTTGTTTTTCATTGCTGAGGTTGTTGTTGAATTTGTTGGTGTTTTTCAAAGTTGAGTTTATTGTTGTTTTTCAATGTTGAGGTTGTTGTTGAATTTGTTGGTGTTTTTCAATGTTGAGGTTGTTGTTGTTTTTCAATGTTGAGGTTGTTGTTGAATTTGTTGGTGTTTTTCAATGTTGAGGTTGTTGGTGTTTTTCAATGTTGAGGTTGTTGTTGAATTTGTTGGTGTTTTTCAATGTTGAGGTTGTTGTTGAATTTGTTGGTGTTTTTCAATGATGAGGTTGTTGTTGTTTTTCAATGTTGAGGTTGTTGAATTTGTGGGTGTTTTTCAATCTTGAGTTTGTTGTTGAATTTGTTGGTGTTTTTCAATGTTGAGGTTGTTGTTGAATTTGTTGGTGTTTTTCAATGTTGAGGTTGTTGTTATTTTTCAATGTTGAGGTTGTTGTTCAGTTTGTTGCTGTTTTTCAATGTTGAGGTTGTTGTTGAATTTGTTGGTGTTTTTCAATGTTGAGGTTGTTGTTGAATTTGTTGGTGTTTTTTAATGTTGAGGCTGTTGTTGTTTTTAAATGTTGAGGTTGTTGTTGAATTTGTTGTTGTTTTTTCAATTTTGAGGTTGTTGGTGTTGTTCAATGTTCAGGTTGATTTTGAATTTGACTGTCTTTTTCAATGTCGAGGTTGTTGTTGAATTTGTTGGTGTTTTTCAATGTTGAGGTTGTTGTTGTTTTTCAATGTTGAGGTTGTTGTTGAATTTGTTGGTGTTTTTCAATGTTGAGATTGTTGTTGTTTTTCAATGTTGAGGTTGTTGTTGAATTTGTTGGTGCTTTTAAATGTTGAGGTTGTTGATGAATTTGCTGGTGTTTTGCAATGTTGAGGTTGTTGTTGTTTTTCAATGTTGAGGTTGTTGTTGAATTTGTTGGTGTTTTTCAATGTTGAGGTTGTTGTTGTTTTTCAATGTTGAGGTTGTTGTTGTATTTGTTGGTGTTTTTCAATTTCGAGGTTGTTGTTGAATTTGTTGGCGTTTTTCAATGTTGAAGTTGTTGTTGAATTTGTTGGTGTTTTTCAATGTTGAGGTTGTTGTTGTTTTTCAATGTTGAGGTTGTTGTTGAATTTGTTGGTGTTTTTCAATGTTGAGGTTGTTGTTGTTTTTCAATGCTGAGGTTGTTGTTGAATTTGTTGGTGTTTTTCAATGTTGAGGTTGTTGTTGAATTTGTTGGTGTTTTTCAATGTTGAGGTTGTTGTTGTATTTCAATGTTGAGGTTGTTGTTGAATTTGTTGGTGTTTTTCAATGTTTAGGTTGTTGTTGTTTTTCAATGTTGAGGTTGTTGTTGAATTTGTTGGTGTTTTTCAATGTTGAGGTTGTTGTTGAATTTGTTGGTATTTTTCAATGTTGAGGTTGTTGTTGAAATTGTTGGTGTTTTTCAATGTTGAGGTTGTTGTTATTTTTCAATGTTGAGGTTGTTGGTGAGTTTGTTGGTGTTTTTCAATGTTGAGGTTGTTGTTGAATTTGTTGGTGTTTTTCAATGTTTAGGTTGTTGGTGTTTTTCAAAGTTGAGGTTGTTGTTGAATTTGTTGGTGTTTTTCAATGTTGAGGATGTTGTTGAATTTGTTGGTGTTTTTCAATGTTGAGGTTGTTGTTGTTTTTCAATGTTGAGGTTGTTGTTGAATTTGTTGGTGTTTTTCAATGTTGAGGTTGTTGTTGTTTTTCAATGTTGAGGTTGTTGTTGAATTTGTTGGTGTTTTTCAATGTTGAGGTTGTTGTTGTTTTTCAATGTTGAGGTTGTTGTTGAATTTGTTGGTGTTTTTCAATGTTGAGGTTGTTGTTGAATTTGTTGGTGTTTTTCAATGTTGAGGTTGTTGTTATTTTTCAATGTTGAGGTTGTTGTTGAGTTTGTTGGTGTTTTTCAATGTTGAGGTTGTTGTTGTTATTCAATGTTGAGGTTGTTGTTGAATTTGTTGGTGTTTTTCAATGTTGAGGTTGTTGTTGTTTTTCAATGCTGAGGTTGTTGTTGAATTTGTTGGTGTTTTTCAATGTTGAGGTTGTTGTTGAATTTGTTGGTTTTTTTCAATGTTGAGGTTGTTGTTGTTTTTCAATGTTGAGGTTGTTGTTGAATTTGTTGGTTGTTTTTCAATGTTTAGGTTGTTGTTTTTTTTCAATGTTGAGGTTGTTGTTGAATTTGTTGGTGTTTTTCAATGTTGAGGTTGTTGTTGAATTTGTTGGTGTTTTTCAATTTTGAGGTTGTTGTTGTTTTTCAATGTTGAGGTTGTTGTTGAATTTGTTGGTGTTTTTCAATGTTGAGTTTGTTGTTGTTTTTCAATGTTGAGGTTGTTGTTGTTTTTCAATGTCGATGTTGTTGTTGAATTTGTTTGTGTTTTTCAATGTTGAGGTTGTTGTTGTTTTTCAATGTTGAGTTTGTTGTTGAATTTGTTGGTGTTTTTCAATGTTGAGTTTGTTGTTGAATTTGTTGGTGTTTTTCAATTTCGAGGTTGTTGTTGAATTTGTTAGTGTTTTTCAATGTTGAGGTTGTTCTTGAATTTGTTGGTGTTTTTCAATGTTGACGTTGGTGTTGAATTTGTTGGTGTTTTTCAATGTTGAGGTTGTTGTTGTTTTTCAATGTTGATGTTGTTGTTGTATTTGTTGGTGTTTTTCAATTTCGAGGTTGTTGTTGAATTTGTTGGTGTTTTTCAATGTTGAGGTTGTTGTTGTTTTTCAATGTTGAGGTTGTTGTTGTTTTTCAATGTTGAGTTTGTTGTTGAATTTGTTGGTGTTTTTTCAATTTTGAGGTTGTTGGTGTTGTTCAATGTTCAGGTTGATTTTGAATTTGAGGGTCTTTTTCAATGTCGAGGTTGTTGTTGAATTTGTTGGTGTTTTTCAATGTTGAGGTTTTTTTTGAATTTGTTGGTGTTTTTCAATGTTGAGGTTGTTGTTGTTTTTCAATGTTGAGGTTGTTGTTGTATTTGTTGGTGTTTTTCAATGTTGAGTTTGTTGTTGAATTTGTTGGTGTTTTTCAATGTTGAAGTTCTTGTTGAATTTGTTGGTGTTTTTCAATGTTGAGGTTGTTGTTGAATTTGTTGGTGTTTTTCAATGCTGAGGTTGTTGTTGTTTTTCAATGCTGAGGTTGTTGTTGAATTTGTTGGTGTTTTTCAATGTTGAGGTTGTTGTTGAATTTGTTGGTGTTTTTCAATGTTGAGGTTGTTGTTGTTTTTCAATGTTGAGGTTGTTGTTGAATTTGTTGGTGTTTTTCAATGTTTAGGTTGTTGTTGTTTTTCAATGTTGAGGTTGTTGTAAAATTTGTTGGTGTTTTTCAATGTTGAGGTTGTTGTTGAATTTGTTGGTGTTTTTCAATGTTGAGGTTGTTGTTGTTTTTCAATGTTGAGGTTGTTGTTGAATTTGTTGGTGTTTTTCAATGTTGAGTTTGTTGTTGTTTTTCAATGTTGAAGTTGTTGTTGTTTTTCAATGTCGAGGTTGTTGTTGAATTTGTTGGTGTTTTTCAATGTTGAGGTTGTTGTTGTTTTTCAATGTTGAGTTTGTTGTTGAATTTGTTGGTGTTTTTCAATGTTGAGTTTGTTGTTGAATTTGTTGGTGTTTTTCAATTTCGGGGTTGTTGTTGAATTTGTTAGTGTTTTTCAATGTTGAGGTTGTTGTTGAATTTGTTGGTGTTTTTCAATTTCGAGGTTGTTGTTGAATTTGTTGGTGTTTTTCCATGTTGAAGTTTTGATTGATTTTGTTGGTGTTTTTCAATGTTGAGGTTGTTGTTGTTTTTCAATGTTGAGGTTGTTGTTCTTTTTCAATGCTGAGGTTGTTGTTGAATTTGTTGGTGTTTTTCAATGTTGAGGTTGTTGTTGAATTTGTTGGTGTTTTTCAATGTTGAGGTTGTTGTTGTTTTTCAATGTTTGAGTAGTTGTTGAATTTGTTGGTGTTTTTCAATGTTGAGGTTGTTGTAGTTTTTCAATGTTGGGGTTGTTGTTGAATTTGTTGGTGTTTTTCAATGTTGAAGTTGTTGTTGAATTTGTTGGTGTTTTTCAATGTTGAGGTTTTTTTTGAATTTGTTGGTGTTTTTCAATGTTGAGGTTGTTGTTGTTTTTCAATGTTGAGGTTGTTGTTGTATTTGTTGGTGTTTTTCAATGTTGAGTTTGTTGTTGAATTTGTTGGTGTTTTTCAATGTTGAAGTTCTTGTTGAATTTGTTGGTGTTTTTCAATGTTGAGGTTGTTGTTGAATTTGTTGGTGTTTTTCAATGCTGAGGTTGTTGTTGTTTTTCAATGCTGAGGTTGTTGTTGAATTTGTTGGTGTTTTTCAATGTTGAGGTTGTTGTTGAATTTGTTGGTGTTTTTCAATGTTGAGGTTGTTGTTGTTTTTCAATGTTGAGGTTGTTGTTGAATTTGTTGGTGTTTTTCAATGTTTAGGTTGTTGTTGTTTTTCAATGTTGAGGTTGTTGTTGAATTTGTTGGTGTTTTTCAATGTTGAGGTTGTTGTTGAATTTGTTGGTGTTTTTCAATGTTGAGGTTGTTGTTGTTTTTCAATGTTGAGGTTGTTGTTGAATTTGTTGGTGTTTTTCAATGTTGAGTTTGTTGTTGTTTTTCAATGTTGAAGTTGTTGTTGTTTTTCAATGTCGAGGTTGTTGTTGAATTTGTTGGTGTTTTTCAATGTTGAGGTTGTTGTTGTTTTTCAATGTTGAGTTTGTTGTTGAATTTGTAGGTGTATTTCAATGTTGAGTTTGTTGTTGAATTTGTTGGTGTTTTTCAATTTCGAGGTTGTTGTTGAATTTGGTAGTGTTTTTCAATGTTGAGGTTGTTGTTGAATTTGTTGGTGTTTTTCAATTTCGAGGTTGTTGTTGAATTTGTTGGTGTTTTTCCATGTTGAAGTTTTGGTTGATTTTGTTGGTGTTTTTCAATGTTGAGGTTGTTGTTGTTTTTCAATGTTGAGGTTGTTGTTCTTTTTCAATGCTGAGGTTGTTGTTGAATTTGTTGGTGTTTTTCAATGTTGAGGTTGTTGTTGAATTTGTTGGTGTTTTTCAATGTTGAGGTTGTTGTTGTTTTTCAATGTTTGAGTAGTTGTTGAATTTGTTGGTGTTTTTCAATGTTGAGGTTGTTGTAGTTTTTCAATGCTGGGGTTGTTGTTGAATTTGTTGGTGTTTTTCAATGTTGAAGTTGTTGTTGTTTTTCATTGCTGAGGTTGTTGTTGAATTTGTTGGTGTTTTTCAATGTTGAGTTTATTGTTGTTTTTCAATGTTGAGGTTGTTGTTGAATTTGTTGGTGTTTTTCAATGTTGAGGTTGTTGTTGTTTTTCAATGTTGAGGTTGTTGTTGAATTTGTTGGTGTTTTTTAATGTTGAGGCTGTTGTTGTTTTTAAATGTTGAGGTTGTTGTTGAATTTGTTGTTGTTTTTTCAATTTTGAGGTTGTTGTTGAATTTGTTGGTGTTTTTCAATGATGAGGTTGTTGTTGTTTTTCAATGTTGAGGTTGTTGAATTTGTGGGTGTTTTTCAATCTTGAGTTTGCTGTTGAATTTGTTGGTGTTTTTCAATGTTGAGGTTGTTGTTGAATTTGTTGGTGTTTTTCAATGTTGAGGTTGTTGTTATTTTTCAATGTTGAGGTTGTTGTTCAGTTTGTTGCTGTTTTTCAATGTTGAGGTTGTTGTTGAATTTGTTGGTGTTTTTCAATGTTGAGGTTGTTGTTGAATTTGTTGGTGTTTTTTAATGTTGAGGCTGTTGTTGTTTTTAAATGTTGAGGTTGTTGTTGAATTTGTTGTTGTTTTTTCAATTTTGAGGTTGTTGGTGTTGTTCAATGTTCAGGTTGATTTTGAATTTGACTGTCTTTTTCAATGTCGAGGTTGTTGTTGAATTTGTTGGTGTTTTTCAATGTTGAGGTTGTTGTTGTTTTTCAATGTTGAGGTTGTTGTTGAATTTGTTGGTGTTTTTCAATGTTGAGATTGTTGTTGTTTTTCAATGTTGAGGTTGTTGTTGAATTTGTTGGTGCTTTTAAATGTTGAGGTTGTTGTTGAATTTGCTGGTGTTTTGCAATGTTGAGGTTGTTGTTGTTTTTCAATGTTGAGGTTGTTGTTGAATTTGTTGGTGTTTTTCAATGTTGAGGTTGTTGTTGTTTTTCAATGTTGAGGTTGTTGTTGTATTTGTTGGTGTTTTTCAATTTCGAGGTTGTTGTTGAATTTGTTGGCGTTTTTCAATGTTGAAGTTGTTGTTGAATTTGTTGGTGTTTTTCAATGTAGAGGTTGTTGTTGTTTATCAATGTTGAGGTTGTTGTTGAATTTGTTGGTGTTTTTCAATGTTGAGGTTGTTGTTGTTTTTCAATGCTGAGGTTGTTGTTGAATTTGTTGGTGTTTTTCAATGTTGAGGTTGTTGTTGAATTTGTTGGTGTTTTTCAATGTTGAGGTTGTTGTTGTATTTCAATGTTGAGGTTGTTGTTGAATTTGTTGGTGTTTTTCAATGTTTAGGATGTTGTTGTTTTTCAATGTTGAGGTTGTTGTTGAATTTGTTGGTGTTTTTCAATGTTGAGGTTGTTGTTGAATTTGTTGGTATTTTTCAATGTTGAGGTTGTTGTTGAAATTGTTGGTGTTTTTCAATGTTGAGGTTGTTGTTATTTTTCAATGTTGAGGTTGTTGGTGAGTTTGTTGGTGTTTTTCAATGTTGAGGTTGTTGTTGAATTTGTTGGTGTTTTTCAATGTTTAGGTTGTTGGTGTTTTTCAAAGTTGAGGTTGTTGTTGAATTTGTTGGTGTTTTTCAATGTTGAGGATGTTGTTGAATTTGTTGGTGTTTTTCAATGTTGAGGTTGTTGTTGTTTTTCAATGTTGAGGTTGTTGTTGAATTTGTTGGTGTTTTTCAATGTTGAGGTTGTTGTTGTTTTTCAATGTTGAGGTTGTTGTTGAATTTGTTGGTGTTTTTCAATGTTGAGGTTGTTGTTGTTTTTCAATGTTGAGGTTGTTGTTGAATTTGTTGGTGTTTTTCAATGTTGAGGTTGTTGTTGAATTTGTTGGTGTTTTTCAATGTTGAGGTTGTTGTTCTTTTTCAATGCTGAGGTTGTTGTTGAATTTGTTGGTGTTTTTCAATGTTGAGGTTGTTGTTGAATTTGTTGGTGTTTTTCAATGTTGAGGTTGTTGTTGTTTTTCAATGTTTGAGTAGTTGTTGAATTTGTTGGTGTTTTTCAATGTTGAGGTTGTTGTAGTTTTTCAATGTTGGGGTTGTTGTTGAATTTGTTGGTGTTTTTCAATGTTGAAGTTGTTGTTGAATTTGTTGGTGTTTTTCAATGTTGAGGTTTTTTTTGAATTTGTTGGTGTTTTTCAATGTTGAGGTTGTTGTTGTTTTTCAATGTTGAGGTTGTTGTTGTATTTGTTGGTGTTTTTCAATGTTGAGTTTGTTGTTGAATTTGTTGGTGTTTTTCAATGTTGAAGTTCTTGTTGAATTTGTTGGTGTTTTTCAATGTTGAGGTTGTTGTTGAATTTGTTGGTGTTTTTCAATGCTGAGGTTGTTGTTGTTTTTCAATGCTGAGGTTGTTGTTGAATTTGTTGGTGTTTTTCAATGTTGAGGTTGTTGTTGAATTTGTTGGTGTTTTTCAATGTTGAGGTTGTTGTTGTTTTTCAATGTTGAGGTTGTTGTTGAATTTGTTGGTGTTTTTCAATGTTTAGGTTGTTGTTGTTTTTCAATGTTGAGGTTGTTGTTGAATTTGTTGGTGTTTTTCAATGTTGAGGTTGTTGTTGAATTTGTTGGTGTTTTTCAATGTTGAGGTTGTTGTTGTTTTTCAATGTTGAGGTTGTTGTTGAATTTGTTGGTGTTTTTCAATGTTGAGTTTGTTGTTGTTTTTCAATGTTGAAGTTGTTGTTGTTTTTCAATGTCGAGGTTGTTGTTGAATTTGTTGGTGTTTTTCAATGTTGAGGTTGTTGTTGTTTTTCAATGTTGAGTTTGTTGTTGAATTTGTAGGTGTATTTCAATGTTGAGTTTGTTGTTGAATTTGTTGGTGTTTTTCAATTTCGAGGTTGTTGTTGAATTTGGTAGTGTTTTTCAATGTTGAGGTTGTTGTTGAATTTGTTGGTGTTTTTCAATTTCGAGGTTGTTGTTGAATTTGTTGGTGTTTTTCCATGTTGAAGTTTTGGTTGATTTTGTTGGTGTTTTTCAATGTTGAGGTTGTTGTTGTTTTTCAATGTTGAGGTTGTTGTTCTTTTTCAATGCTGAGGTTGTTGTTGAATTTGTTGGTGTTTTTCAATGTTGAGGTTGTTGTTGAATTTGTTGGTGTTTTTCAATGTTGAGGTTGTTGTTGTTTTTCAATGTTTGAGTAGTTGTTGAATTTGTTGGTGTTTTTCAATGTTGAGGTTGTTGTAGTTTTTCAATGTTGGGGTTGTTGTTGAATTTGTTGGTGTTTTTCAATGTTGAAGTTGTTGTTGTTTTTCATTGCTGAGGTTGTTGTTGAATTTGTTGGTGTTTTTCAATGTTGAGTTTATTGTTGTTTTTCAATGTTGAGGTTGTTGTTGAATTTGTTGGTGTTTTTCAATGTTGAGGTTGTTGTTGTTTTTCAATGTTGAGGTTGTTGTTGAATTTGTTGGTGTTTTTTAATGTTGAGGCTGTTGTTGTTTTTAAATGTTGAGGTTGTTGTTGAATTTGTTGTTGTTTTTTCAATTTTGAGGTTGTTGTTGAATTTGTTGGTGTTTTTCAATGATGAGGTTGTTGTTGTTTTTCAATGTTGAGGTTGTTGAATTTGTGGGTGTTTTTCAATCTTGAGTTTGCTGTTGAATTTGTTGGTGTTTTTCAATGTTGAGGTTGTTGTTGAATTTGTTGGTGTTTTTCAATGTTGAGGTTGTTGTTATTTTTCAATGTTGAGGTTGTTGTTCAGTTTGTTGCTGTTTTTCAATGTTGAGGTTGTTGTTGAATTTGTTGGTGTTTTTCAATGTTGAGGTTGTTGTTGAATTTGTTGGTGTTTTTTAATGTTGAGGCTGTTGTTGTTTTTAAATGTTGAGGTTGTTGTTGAATTTGTTGTTGTTTTTTCAATTTTGAGGTTGTTGGTGTTGTTCAATGTTCAGGTTGATTTTGAATTTGACTGTCTTTTTCAATGTCGAGGTTGTTGTTGAATTTGTTGGTGTTTTTCAATGTTGAGGTTGTTGTTGTTTTTCAATGTTGAGGTTGTTGTTGAATTTGTTGGTGTTTTTCAATGTTGAGATTGTTGTTGTTTTTCAATGTTGAGGTTGTTGTTGAATTTGTTGGTGCTTTTAAATGTTGAGGTTGTTGTTGAATTTGCTGGTGTTTTGCAATGTTGAGGTTGTTGTTGTTTTTCAATGTTGAGGTTGTTGTTGAATTTGTTGGTGTTTTTCAATGTTGAGGTTGTTGTTGTTTTTCAATGTTGAGGTTGTTGTTGTATTTGTTGGTGTTTTTCAATTTCGAGGTTGTTGTTGAATTTGTTGGCGTTTTTCAATGTTGAAGTTGTTGTTGAATTTGTTGGTGTTTTTCAATGTAGAGGTTGTTGTTGTTTATCAATGTTGAGGTTGTTGTTGAATTTGTTGGTGTTTTTCAATGTTGAGGTTGTTGTTGTTTTTCAATGCTGAGGTTGTTGTTGAATTTGTTGGTGTTTTTCAATGTTGAGGTTGTTGTTGAATTTGTTGGTGTTTTTCAATGTTGAGGTTGTTGTTGTATTTCAATGTTGAGGTTGTTGTTGAATTTGTTGGTGTTTTTCAATGTTTAGGATGTTGTTGTTTTTCAATGTTGAGGTTGTTGTTGAATTTGTTGGTGTTTTTCAATGTTGAGGTTGTTGTTGAATTTGTTGGTATTTTTCAATGTTGAGGTTGTTGTTGAAATTGTTGGTGTTTTTCAATGTTGAGGTTGTTGTTATTTTTCAATGTTGAGGTTGTTGGTGAGTTTGTTGGTGTTTTTCAATGTTGAGGTTGTTGTTGAATTTGTTGGTGTTTTTCAATGTTTAGGTTGTTGGTGTTTTTCAAAGTTGAGGTTGTTGTTGAATTTGTTGGTGTTTTTCAATGTTGAGGATGTTGTTGAATTTGTTGGTGTTTTTCAATGTTGAGGTTGTTGTTGTTTTTCAATGTTGAGGTTGTTGTTGAATTTGTTGGTGTTTTTCAATGTTGAGGTTGTTGTTGTTTTTCAATGTTGAGGTTGTTGTTGAATTTGTTGGTGTTTTTCAATGTTGAGGTTGTTGTTGTTTTTCAATGTTGAGGTTGTTGTTGAATTTGTTGGTGTTTTTCAATGTTGAGGTTGTTGTTGAATTTGTTGGTGTTTTTCAATGTTGAGGTTGTTGTTATTTTTCAATGTTGAGGTTGTTGTTGAGTTTGTTGGTGTTTTTCAATGTTGAGGTTGATTTTGAATTTGAGGGTGTTGTTCAATGTCGAGGTTGTTGTTGAATTTGTTGGTGTTTTTCAATGTTGAGGTTGTTGTTGTTTTTCAATGTTGAGGTTGTTGTTGAATTTGTTGGTGTTTTTCAATGTTGAGATTGTTGTTGTTTTTCAATGTTGAGGTTGTTGTTGAATTTGATGGTGTTTTTAAATGTTGAGGTTGTTGTTGAATTTGCTGGTGTTTTGCAATGTTGTGGTTGTTGTTGCTTTTCAATGTTGAGGTTGTTGTTGAATTTGTTGGTGTTTTTCATTGTTGAGGTTGTTGTTGTTTTTCAATGTTGAGGTTGTTGTTGTATTTGTTGGTGTTTTTCAATTTCGAGGTTGTTGTTGAATTTGTTGGTTTTTTTCAATGTTGAAGTTGTTGTTGAATTTGTTGGTGTTTTTCAATGTTGAGGTTGTTGTTGAATTTGTTGGTGTTTTTCAATGTTGAGGTTGTTGTTCTTTTTCAATGCTGAGGTTGTTGTTGAATTTGTTGGTGTTTTTCAATGTTGAGGTTGTTGTTGAATTTGTTGGTGTTTTACAATGTTGAGGTTGTTGTTGTTTTTCAATGTTGAGGTTGTTGTTGAATTTGTTGGAATTTTTCAATGTTTAGGTTGTTGTTGTTTTTCAATGTTGAGGTTGTTGTTGAATTTGTTGGTGTTTTTCAATGTTGAGGTTGTTGTTGAATTTGTTGGTGTTTTTCGATGTTGAGGTTGTTGTTGTTTTTCAATGTTGAGGTTGTTGTTGAATTTGTTGGTGTTTTTCAATGTTGAGGTTGTTGTTGTTTTTCAATGTTGAGTTTGTTGTTGAATTTGTTGGTGTTTTTCAATGTTGAGGTTGTTGTTGAATTTGTTGGTGTTTTTCAATGTTGAGGTTGTTGTTGTTTTTCAATGTTGAGGTTGTTGTTGAATTTGTTGGTGTTTTTCAATGTAGAGGTTGTTGTTGTTTTTCAATGTTGAGTTTGTTGTTGAATTTGTTGGTGTTTTTCAATGTTGAGTTTGTTGTTGAATTTGTTGGTGTTTTTCAATTTCGAGGTTGTTGTTGAATTTGTTAGTGTTTTTCAATGTTGAGATTGTTGCTGAATTTGTTGGTGTTTTTCAATGTTGAGGTTGTTGTTGAATTTGTTGGTGTTTTTCAATGTTGAGGTTGTTGTTGCTTTTCAATGTTGAGGTTGTTGTTGTATTTGTTGGTGTTTTTCAATTTCGAGGTTGTTGTTGAATTTGTTGGTGTTTTTCAATGTTGAAGTTGTTGTTGAATTTTTTGGTGTTTTTCAATGTTGAGGTTGTTGTTGTTTTTCAATGTTGAGGTTGTTGTTGAATTTGTTGGTGTTTTTCAATGTTGAGGTTGTTGTTGTTTTTCAATGCTGAGGTTGTTGTTGAATTTGTTGGTGTTTTTCAATGTTGAGGTTGTTGTTCAATTTGTTGGTTTTTTTCAATGTTGAGGTTGTTGTTGTTTTTCAATGTTGAGGTTGTTGTTGAATTTGTTGGTTGTTTTTCAATGTTTAGGTTGTTGTTGTTTTTCAATGTTGAGGTTGTTGTTGAATTTGTTGGTGTTTTTCAATGTTGTTGTTGTTGTTGTATTTGTTGGTGTTTTTCAATGTTGAGGTTGTTGGTGTTTTTCAATGTTGAGGTTGTTGTTGAATTTGTTGGTGTTTTTCAATGTTGAGTTTGTTGTTGTTTTTCAATGTTGAGGTTGTTGTTGTTTTTCAATGTCGAGGTTGTTGTTGAATTTGTCGGTGTTTTTCAATGTTGAGGTTGTTGTTGTTTTTCAATGTTGAGTTTGTTGTTGAATTTGTTGGTGTTTTTCAATGTTGAGTTTGTTGTTGAATTTGTTGGTGTTTTTCAATTTCGAGGTTGTTGTTGAATTTGTTAGTGTTTTTCAATGTTGAGGTTGTTGTTGAATTTGTTGGTGTTTTTCAATATTGATGTTGTTGTTGAATTTGTGGGTGTTTTTCAATGTTGAGATTGTTGTTGTTTTTCAATGTTGAGGTTGTTGTTGAATTTGATGGTGTTTTTAAATGTTGAGGTTGTTGTTGAATTTGCTGGTGTTTTGCAATGTTGAGGTTGTTGTTGCTTTTCAATGTTGAGGTTGTTGTTGAATTTGTTGGTGTTTTTCAATGTTGAGGTTGTTGTTGTTTTTCAATGTTGAGGTTGTTGTTGTATTTGTTGGTGTTTTTCAATTTCGAGGTTGTTGTTGAATTTGTTGGTGTTTTTCAATGTTGAAGTTGTTGTTGAATTTGTTGGTGTTTTTCAATGTTGAGGTTGTTGTTGAATTTGTTGGTGTTTTTCAATGTTGAGGTTGTTGTTCTTTTTCAATGCTGAGGTTGTTGTTGAATTTGTTGGTGTTTTTCAATGTTGAGGTTGTTGTTGAATTTGTTGGTGTTTTACAATGTTGAGGTTGTTGTTGTTTTTCAATGTTGAGGTTGTTGTTGAATTTGTTGGTGTTTTTCAATGTTTAGGTTGTTGTTGTTTTTCAATGTTGAGGTTGTTGTTGAATTTGTTGGTGTTTTTCAATGTTGAGGTTGTTGTTGAATTTGTTGGTGTTTTTCGATGTTGAGGTTGTTGTTGTTTTTCAATGTTGAGGTTGTTGTTGAATTTGTTGGTGTTTTTCAATGTTGAGGTTGTTGTTGTTTTTCAATGTTGAGTTTGTTGTTGAATTTGTTGGTGTTTTTCAATGTTGAGGTTGTTGTTGAATTTGTTGGTGTTTTTCAATGTTGAGGTTGTTGTTGTTTTTCAATGTTGAGGTTGTTGTTGAATTTGTTGGTGTTTTTCAATGTAGAGGTTGTTGTTGTTTTTCAATGTTGAGTTTGTTGTTGAATTTGTTGGTGTTTTTCAATGTTGAGTTTGTTGTTGAATTTGTTGGTGTTTTTCAATTTCGAGGTTGTTGTTGAATTTGTTAGTGTTTTTCAATGTTGAGATTGTTGCTGAATTTGTTGGTGTTTTTCAATGTTGAGGTTGTTGTTGCTTTTCAATGTTGAGGTTGTTGTTGTATTTGTTGGTGTTTTTCAATTTCGTGGTTGTTGTTGAATTTGTTGGTGTTTTTCAATGTTGAAGTTGTTGTTGAATTTTTTGGTTTTTTTCAATGTTGAGGTTGTTGTTGTTTTTCAATGTTGAGGTTGTTGTTGAATTTGTTGGTGTTTTTCAATGTTGAGGTTGTTGTTGTTTTTCAATGCTGAGGTTGTTGTTGAATTTGTTGGTGTTTTTCAATGTTGAGGTTGTTGTTGAATTTGTTGGTTTTTTTCAATGTTGAGGTTGTTGTTGTTTTTCAATGTTGAGGTTGTTGTTGAATTTGTTGGTTGTTTTTCAATGTTTAGGTTGTTGTTGTTTTTCAATGTTGAGGTTGTTGTTGAATTTGTTGGTGTTTTTCAATGTTGAGGTTGTTGTTGAATTTGTTGGTGTTTTTCAATGTTGAGGTTGTTGGTGTTTTTCAATGTTGAGGTTGTTGTTGAATTTGTTGGTGTTTTTCAATGTTGAGTTTGTTGTTGTTTTTCAATGTTGAGGTTGTTGTTGTTTTTCAATGTCGAGGTTGTTGTTGAATTTGTTTGTGTTTTTCAATGTTGAGGTTGTTGTTGTTTTTCAATGTTGAGTTTGTTGTTGAATTTGTTGGTGTTTTTCAATGTTGAGTTTGTTGCTGAATTTGTTGGTGTTTTTCAATTTCGAGGTTGTTGTTGAATTTGTTAGTGTTTTTCAATGTTGAGGTTGTTGTTGAATTTGTTGGTGTTTTTCAATATTGATGTTGTTGTTGAATTTGTTGGTGTTTTTCAATGTTGAGGTTGTTGTTGTTTTTCAATGTTGAGGTTGTTGTTGTATTTGTTGGTGTTTTTCAATTTCGAGGTTGTTGTTGAATTTGTTGGTGTTTTTCAATGTTGAGGTTGTTGTTGTTTTTCAATGTTGAGGTTGTTGTTGAATTTGTTGGTGTTTTTCAATGTAGAGGTTTTTGTTGTTTTTCAATGTTGAGTTTGTTGTTGAATTTGTTGGTGTTTTTTCAATTTTGAGGTTGTTGGTGTTGTTCAATGTTCAGGTTGATTTTGAATTTGAGGGTCTTTTTCAATGTCGAGGTTGTTGTTGAATTTGTTGGTGTTTTTCAATGTTGAGGTTGTTGTTGTTTTTCAATGTTGAGGTTGTTGTTGAATTTGTTGGTGTTTTTCAATGTTGAGATTGTTGTTGTTTTTCAATGTTGAGGTTGTTGTTGAATTTGTTGGTGCTTTTAAATGTTGAGGTTGTTGTTGAATTTGCTGGTGTTTTGGAATGTTGAGGTTGTTGTTGTTTTTCAATGTTGAGGTTGTTGTTGAATTTGTTGGTGTTTTTCAATGTTGAGGTTGTTGTTGTTTTTCAATGTTGAGGTTGTTGTTGTATTTGTTGGTGTTTTTCAATTTCGAGGTTGTTGTTGAATTTGTTGGCGTTTTTCAATGTTGAAGTTGTTGTTGAATTTGTTGGTGTTTTTCAATGTTGAGGTTGTTGTTGTTTTTCAATGTTGAGGTTGTTGTTGAATTTGCTGGTGTTTTTCAATGTTGAGGTTGTTGTTGTTTTTCAATGCTGAGGTTGTTGTTGAATTTGTTGGTGTTTTTCAATGTTGAGGTTGTTGTTGAATTTGTTGGTGTTTTTCAATGTTGAGGTTGTTGTTGTTTTTCAATGTTGAGGTTGTTGTTGAATTTGTTGGTGTTTTTCAATGTTTAGGTTGTTGTTGTTTTTCAATGTTGAGGTTGTTGTTGAATTTGTTGGTGTTTTTCAATGTTGAGGTTGTTGTTGAATTTGTTGGTGTTTTTCAATGTTGAGGTTGTTGTTGAATTTGTTGGTGTTTTTCAATGTTGAGGTTGTTGTTATTTTTCAATGTTGAGGTTGTTGGTGAGTTTGTTGGTGTTTTTCAATGTTGAGGTTGTTGTTGAATTTGTTGGTGTTTTTCAATGTTTAGGTTGTTGGTGTTTTTCAAAGTTGAGGTTGTTGTTGAATTTGTTGGTGTTTTTCAATGTTGAGGTTGTTGTTGAATTTGTTGGTGTTTTTCAATGTTGAGGTTGTTGTTGTTTTTCAATGTTGAGGTTGTTGTTGAATTTGTTGGTGTTTTTCAATGTCGAGGTTGTTGTTGTTTTTCAATGTTGAGGTTGTTGTTGAATTTGTTGGTGTTTTTCAATGTTGAGGTTGTTGTTGTTTTTCAATGTTGAGGTTGTTGTTGAATTTGTTGGTGTTTTTCAATGTTGAGGTTGTTGTTGAATTTGTTGGTGTTTTTCAATGTTGGGGTTGTTGTTATTTTTCAATGTTGAGGTTGTTGTTGAGTTTGTTGGTGTTTTTCAATGTTGAGGTTGATTTTGAATTTGAGGGTGTTGTTCAATGTCGAGGTTGTTGTTGAATTTGTTGGTGTTTTTCAATGTTGAGGTTGTTGTTGTTTTTCAATGTTGAGGTTGTTGAATTTGTTGGTGTTTTTCAATGTTGAGATTGTTGTTGTTTTTCAATGTTGAGGTTGTTGTTGAATTTGTTGGTGTTTTTAAATGTTGAGGTTGTTGTTGAATTTGCTGGTGTTTTGCAATGTTGAGGTGGTTGTTGCTTTTCAATGTTGAGGTTGTTGTTGAATTTGTTGGTGTTTTTCAAAGTTGAGGTTGTTGTTGTTTTTCAATGTTGAGGTTGTTGTATTTGTTGGTGTTTTTCAATGTTGAGTTTGTTGTTGAATTTGTTGGTGTTTTTCAATGTTGAAGTTGTTGTTGAATTTGTTGGTGTTTTTCAATGTTGAGGTTGTTGTTGAAATTGTTGGTGTTTTTCAATGTTTAGGTTGTTGTTGTTTTTCAATGTAGAGATTGTTGTTGAATTTGTTGGTGTTTTTCAATGTTGAGGTTGTTGTTGAATTTGTTGGTGTTTTTCGATGTTGAGGTTGTTGTTGTTTTTCAATGTTGAGGTTTTTGTTGAATTTGTTGGTGTTTTTCAATGTTGAGGTTGTTGTTGTTTTTCAATGTTGAGTTTGTTGTTGAATTTGTTGGTGTTTTTCAATGTTGAGGTTGTTGTTGAATTTGTTGGTGTTTTTCAATGTTGAGGTTGTTGTTGTTTTTCAATGTTGAGGTTGTTGTTGAATTTGTTGGTGTTTTTCAATGTAGAGGTTGTTGTTGTTTTTCAATGTTGAGTTTGTTGTTGAATTTGTTGGTGTTTTTCAATGTTGAGTTTGTTGTTGAATTTGTTGGTGTTTTTCAATTTCGAGGTTGTTGTTGAATTTGTTAGTGTTTTTCAATGTTGAGATTGTTGCTGAATTTGTTGGTGTTTTTCAATGTTGAGGTTGTTGTTGAATTTGTTGGTGTTTTTCAATGTTGAGGTTGTTGTTGTTTTTCAATGTTGAGGTTGTTGTTGTATTTGTTGGTGTTTTTCAATTTCGAGGTTGTTGTTGAATTTGTTGGTGTTTTTCAATGTTGAAGTTGTTGTTGAATTTGTTGGTGTTTTTCAATGTTGAGGTTGTTGCTGTTTTTCAATGTTGAGGTTGTTGTTGAATTTGCTGGTGTTTTGCAATGTTGAGGTTGTTGTTGTTTTTCAATGTTGAGGTTGTTGTTGAATTTGTTGGTGTTTTTCAATGTTGAGGTTGTTGTTGTTTTTCAATGTTGAGGTTGTTGTTGTATTTGTTGGTGTTTTTCAATTTCGAGGTTGTTGTTGAATTTGTTGGCGTTTTTCAATGTTGAAGTTGTTGTTGAATTTGTTGGTGTTTTTCAATGTTGAGGTTGTTGTTGTTTTTCAATGTTGAGGTTGTTGTTGAATTTGTTGGTGTTTTTCAATGTTGAGGTTGTTGTTGTTTTTCAATGCTGAGGTTGTTGTTGAATTTGTTGGTGTTTTTCAATGTTGAGGTTGTTGTTGAATTTGTTGGTGTTTTTCAATGTTGAGGTTGTTGTTGTTTTTCAATGTTGAGGTTGTTGTTGAATTTGTTGGTGTTTTTCAATGTTTAGGTTGTTGTTGTTTTTCAATGTTGAGGTTGTTGTTGAATTTGTTGGTGTTTTTCAATGTTGAGGTTGTTGTTGAATTTGTTGGTGTTTTTCAATGTTGAGGTTGTTGTTGAATTTGTTGGTGTTTTTCAATGTTGAGGTTGTTGTTATTTTTCAATGTTGAGGTTGTTGGTGAGTTTGTTGGTGTTTTTCAATGTTGAGGTTGTTGTTGAATTTGTTGGTGTTTTTCAATGTTTAGGTTGTTGGTGTTTTTCAAAGTTGAGGTTGTTGTTGAATTTGTTGGTGTTTTTCAATGTCGAGGTTGTTGTTGTTTTTCAATGTTGAGGTTGTTGTTGAATTTGTTGGTGTTTTTCAATGTTGAGGTTGTTGTTGTTTTTCAATGTTGAGGTTGTTGTTGAATTTGTTGGTGTTTTTCAATGTGGAGGTTGTTGTTGAATTTGTTGGTGTTTTTCAATGTTGAGGTTGTTGTTGTTTTTCAATGTTGAGGTTGTTGTTGAATTTGTTGGTGTTTTTCAATGTCGAGGTTGTTGTTGTTTTTCAATGTTGAGGTTGTTGTTGAATTTGTTGGTGTTTTTCAATGTTGAGGTTGTTGTTGTTTTTCAATGTTGAGGTTGTTGTTGAATTTGTTGGTGTTTTTCAATGTTGAGGTTGTTGTTGAATTTGTTGGTGTTTTTCAATGTTGAGGTTGTTGTTATTTTTCAATGTTGAGGTTGTTGTTGAGTTTGTTGGTGTTTTTCAATGTTGAGGTTGATTTTGAATTTGAGGGTGTTGTTCAATGTCGAGGTTGTTGTTGAATTTGTTGGTGTTTTTCAATGTTGAGGTTGTTGTTGTTTTTCAATGTTGAGGTTGTTGTTGAATTTGTTGGTGTTTTTCAATGTTGAGATTGTTGTTGTTTTTCAATGTTGAGGTTGTTGTTGAATTTGTTGGTGTTTTTAAATGTTGAGGTTGTTGTTGAATTTGCTGGTGTTTTGCAATGTTGAGGTGGTTGTTGCTTTTCAATGTTGAGGTTGTTGTTGAATTTGTTGGTGTTTTTCAAAGTTGAGGTTGTTGTTGTTTTTCAATGTTGAGGTTGTTGTATTTGTTGGTGTTTTTCAATGTTGAGTTTGTTGTTGAATTTGTTGGTGTTTTTCAATGTTGAAGTTGTTGAATTTGTTGGTGTTTTTCAATGTTGAGGTTGTTGTTGAAATTGTTGGTGTTTTTCAATGTTTAGGTTGTTGTTGTTTTTCAATGTTGAGATTGTTGTTGAATTTGTTGGTGTTTTTCAATGTTGAGGTTGTTGTTGAATTTGTTGGTGTTTTTCGATGTTGAGGTTGTTGTTGTTTTTCAATGTTGAGGTTGTTGTTGAATTTGTTGGTGTTTTTCAATGTTGAGGTTGTTGTTGTTTTTCAATGTTGAGTTTGTTGTTGAATTTGTTGGTGTTTTTCAATGTTGAGGTTGTTGTTGAATTTGTTGGTGTTTTTCAATGTTGAGGTTGTTGTTGTTTTTCAATGTTGAGGTTGTTGTTGAATTTGTTGGTGTTTTTCAATGTAGAGGTTGTTGTTGTTTTTCAATGTTGAGTTTGTTGTAGAATTTGTTGGTGTTTTTCAATGTTGAGTTTGTTGTTGAATTTGTTGGTGTTTTTCAATTTCGAGGTTGTTGTTGAATTTGTTAGTGTTTTTCAATGTTGAGATTGTTGCTGAATTTGTTGGTGTTTTTCAATGTTGAGGTTGTTGTTGAATTTGTTGGTGTTTTTCAATGTTGAGGTTGTTGTTGTTTTTCAATGTTGAGGTTGTTGTTGTATTTGTTGGTGTTTTTCAATTTCGAGGTTGTTGTTGAATTTGTTGGTGTTTTTCAATGTTGAAGTTGTTGTTGAATTTGTTGGTGTTTTTCAATGTTGAGGTTGTTGCTGTTTTTCAATGTTGAGGTTGTTGTTGAATTTGCTGGTGTTTTGCAATGTTGAGGTTGTTGTTGTTTTTCAATGTTGAGGTTGTTGTTGAATTTGTTGGTGTTTTTCAATGTTGAGGTTGTTGTTGTTTTTCAATGTTGAGGTTGTTGTTGTATTTGTTGGTGTTTTTCAATTTCGAGGTTGTTGTTGAATTTGTTGGCGTTTTTCAATGTTGAAGTTGTTGTTGAATTTGTTGGTGTTTTTCAATGTTGAGGTTGTTGTTGTTTTTCAATGTTGAGGTTGTTGTTGAATTTGTTGGTGTTTTTCAATGTTGAGGTTGTTGTTGTTTTTCAATGCTGAGGTTGTTGTTGAATTTGTTGGTGTTTTTCAATGTTGAGGTTGTTGTTGAATTTGTTGGTGTTTTTCAATGTTGAGGTTGTTGTTGTTTTTCAATGTTGAGGTTGTTGTTGAATTTGTTGGTGTTTTTCAATGTTTAGGTTGTTGTTGTTTTTCAATGTTGAGGTTGTTGTTGAATTTGTTGGTGTTTTTCAATGTTGAGGTTGTTGTTGAATTTGTTGGTGTTTTTCAATGTTGAGGTTGTTGTTGAATTTGTTGGTGTTTTTCAATGTTGAGGTTGTTGTTATTTTTCAATGTTGAGGTTGTTGGTGAGTTTGTTGGTGTTTTTCAATGTTGAGGTTGTTGTTGAATTTGTTGGTGTTTTTCAATGTTTAGGTTGTTGGTGTTTTTCAAAGTTGAGGTTGTTGTTGAATTTGTTGGTGTTTTTCAATGTCGAGGTTGTTGTTGTTTTTCAATGTTGAGGTTGTTGTTGAATTTGTTGGTGTTTTTCAATGTTGAGGTTGTTGTTGTTTTTCAATGTTGAGGTTGTTGTTGAATTTGTTGGTGTTTTTCAATGTTGAGGTTGTTGTTGAATTTGTTGGTGTTTTTCAATGTTGAGGTTGTTGTTGTTTTTCAATGTTGAGGTTGTTGTTGAATTTGTTGGTGTTTTTCATAGTCGAGGTTGTTGTTGTTTTTCAATGTTGAGGTTGTTGTTGAATTTGTTGGTGTTTTTCAATGTTGAGGTTGTTGTTGTTTTTCAATGTTGAGGTTGTTGTTGAATTTGTTGGTGTTTTTCAATGTTGAGGTTGTTGTTGAATTTGTTGGTGTTTTTCAATGTTGAGGTTGTTGTTATTTTTCAATGTTGAGGTTGTTGTTGAGTTTGTTGGTGTTTTTCAATGTTGAGGTTGATTTTGAATTTGAGGGTGTTGTTCAATGTCGAGGTTGTTGTTGAATTTGTTGGTGTTTTTCAATGTTGAGGTTGTTGTTGTTTTTCAATGTTGAGGTTGTTGTTGAATTTGTTGGTGTTTTTCAATGTTGAGATTGTTGTTGTTTTTCAATGTTGAGGTTGTTGTTGAATTTGTTGGTGTTTTTAAATGTTGAGGTTGTTGTTGAATTTGCTGGTGTTTTGCAATGTTGAGGTGGTTGTTGCTTTTCAATGTTGAGGTTGTTGTTGAATTTGTTGGTGTTTTTCAAAGTTGAGGTTGTTGTTGTTTTTCAATGTTGAGGTTGTTGTATTTGTTGGTGTTTTTCAATGTTGAGTTTGTTGTTGAATTTGTTGGTGTTTTTCAATGTTGAAGTTGTTGTTGAATTTGTTGGTGTTTTTCAATGTTGAGGTTGTTGTTGAAATTGTTGGTGTTTTTCAATGTTTATGTTGTTGTTGTTTTTCAATGTTGAGATTGTTGTTGAATTTGTTGGTGTTTTTCAATGTTGAGGTTGTTGTTGAATTTGTTGGTGTTTTTCGATGTTGAGGTTGTTGTTGTTTTTCAATGTTGAGGTTGTTGTTGAATTTGTTGGTGTTTTTCAATGTTGAGGTTGTTGTTGTTTTTCAATGTTGAGTTTGTTGTTGAATTTGTTGGTGTTTTTCAATGTTGAGGTTGTTGTTGAATTTGTTGGTGTTTTTCAATGTTGAGGTTGTTGTTGTTTTTCAATGTTGAGGTTGTTGTTGAATTTGTTGGTGTTTTTCAATGTAGAGGTTGTTGTTGTTTTTCAATGTTGAGTTTGTTGTTGAATTTGTTGGTGTTTTTCAATGTTGAGTTTGTTGTTGAATTTGTTGGTGTTTTTCAATTTCGAGGTTGTTGTTGAATTTGTTAGTGTTTTTCAATGTTGAGATTGTTGCTGAATTTGTTGGTGTTTTTCAATGTTGAGGTTGTTGTTGAATTTGTTGGTGTTTTTCAATGTTGAGGTTGTTGTTGTTTTTCAATGTTGAGGTTGTTGTTGTATTTGTTGGTGTTTTTCAATTTCGAGGTTGTTGTTGAATTTGTTGGTGTTTTTCAATGTTGAAGTTGTTGTTGAATTTGTTGGTGTTTTTCAATGTTGAGGTTGTTGCTGTTTTTCAATGTTGAGGTTGTTGCTGAATTTGCTGGTGTTTTGCAATGTTGAGGTTGTTGTTGTTTTTCAATGTTGAGGTTGTTGTTGAATTTGTTGGTGTTTTTCAATGTTGAGGTTGTTGTTGTTTTTCAATGTTGAGGTTGTTGTTGTATTTGTTGGTGTTTTTCAATTTCGAGGTTGTTGTTGAATTTGTTGGCGTTTTTCAATGTTGAAGTTGTTGTTGAATTTGTTGGTGTTTTTCAATGTTGAGGTTGTTGTTTTTCAATGTTGAGGTTGTTGTTGAATTTGTTGGTGTTTTTCAATGTTGAGGTTGTTGTTGTTTTTCAATGCTGAGGTTGTTGTTGAATTTGTTGGTGTTTTTCAATGTTGAGGTTGTTGTTGAATTTGTTGGTGTTTTTCAATGTTGAGGTTGTTGTTGTTTTTCAATGTTGAGGTTGTTGTTGAATTTGTTGGTGTTTTTCAATGTTTAGGTTGTTGTTGTTTTTCAATGTTGAGGTTGTTGTTGAATTTGTTGGTGTTTTTCAATGTTGAGGTTGTTGTTGAATTTGTTGGTGTTTTTCAATGTTGAGGTTGTTGTTGAATTTGTTGGTGTTTTTCAATGTTGAGGTTGTTGTTATTTTTCAATGTTGAGGTTGTTGGTGAGTTTGTTGGTGTTTTTCAATGTTGAGGTTGTTGTTGAATTTGTTGGTGTTTTTCAATGTTGAGGTTGTTGTTGTTTTTCAAAGTTGAGGTTGTTGTTGAATTTGTTGGTGTTTTTCAATGTTGAGGTTGTTGTTGAATTTGTTGGTGTTTTTCAATGTTGAGGTTGTTGTTATTTTTCAATGTTGAGGTTGTTGTTGAATTTGTTGGTGTTTTTCAATGTTGAGGTTGATTTTGAATTTGAGGCTGTTGTTCAATGTCGAGGTTGTTGTTGAATTTGTTGGTGTTTTTCAATGTTGAGGTTGTTGTTGTTTTTCAATGTTGAGGTTGTTGTTGAATTTGTTGGTGTTTTTCAATGTTGAGATTGTTGTTGTTATTCAATGTTGAGGTTGTTGTTGAATTTGTTGGTGTTTTTAAATGTTGAGGTTGTTGTTGAATTTGCTGGTGTTTTGCAATGTTGAGGTGGTTGTTGCTTTTCAATGTTGAGGTTGTTGTTGAATTTGTTGGTGTTTTTCAATGTTGAGGTTGTTGTTGTTTTTCAATGTTGAGGTTGTTGTATTTGTTGATGTTTTTCAATTTCGAGGTTGTTGTTGAATTTGTTGGTGTTTTTCAATGTTGAAGTTGTTGTTGAATTTGTTGGTGTTTTTCAATGTTGAGGTTGTTGTTGAATTTGTTGGTGTTTTTCAATGTTTAGGTTGTTGTTGTTTTTCAATGTTGAGATTGTTGTTGAATTTGTTGGTGTTTTTCAATGTTGAGGTTGTTGTTGAATTTGTTGGTGTTTTTCGATGTTGAGGTTGTTGTTGTTTTTCAATGTTGAGGTTGTTGTTGAATTTGTTGGTGTTTTTCAATGTTGAGGTTGTTGTTGTTTTTCAATGTTGAGTTTGTTGTTGAATTTGTTGGTGTTTTTCAATGTTGAGGTTGTTGTTGAATTTGTTGGTGTTTTTCAATGTTGAGGTTGTTGTTGTTTTTCAATGTTGAGGTTGTTGTTGAATTTGTTGGTGTTTTTCAATGTAGAGGTTGTTGTTGTTTTTCAATGTTGAGTTTGTTGTTGAATTTGTTGGTGTTTTTCAATGTTGAGTTTGTTGTTGAATTTGTTGGTGTTTTTCAATTTCGAGGTTGTTGTTGAATTTGTTAGTGTTTTTCAATGTTGAGATTGTTGCTGAATTTGTTGGTGTTTTTCAATGTTGAGGTTGTTGTTGAATTTGTTGGTGTTTTTCAATGTTGAGGTTGTTGTTGTTTTTCAATGTTGAGGTTGTTGTTGTATTTGTTGGTGTTTTTCAATTTCGAGGTTGTTGTTGAATTTGTTGGTGTTTTTCAATGTTGATGTTGTTGTTGAATTTGTTGGTGTTTTTCAATGTTGAGGTTGTTGCTGTTTTTCAATGTTGAGGTTGTTGTTGAATTTGTTGGTGTTTTTCAATGTTGAGGTTGTTGTTGTTTTTCAATGCTGAGGTTGTTGTTGAATTTGTTGGTGTTTTTCAATGTAGAGGTTGTTGTTGAATTTGTTGGTTTTTTTCAATGTTGAGGTTGTTGTTGTTTTTCAATGTTGAGTTTGTTGTTGAATTTGTTGGTGTTTTTTCAATTTTGATGTTGTTGGTGTTGTTCAATGTTCAGGTTGATTTTGAATTTGAGGGTCTTTTTCAATGTCGAGGTTGTTGTTGAATTTGTTGGTGTTTTTCAATGTTGAGGTTGTTGTTGTTTTTCAATGTTGAGGTTGTTGTTGAATTTGTTGGTGTTTTTCAATGTTGAGATTGTTGTTGTTTTTCAATGTTGAGGTTGTTGTTGAATTTGTTGGTGCTTTTAAATGTTGAGGTTGTTGTTGAATTTGCTGGTGTTTTGCAATGTTGAGGTTGTTGTTGTTTTTCAATGTTGAGGTTGTTGTTGAATTTGTTGGTGTTTTTCAAAGTTGAGGTTGTTGTTGTTTTTCAATGTTGAGGTTGTTGTTGTATTTGTTGGTGTTTTTCAATTTCGAGGTTGTTGTTGAATTTGTTGGCGTTTTTCAATGTTGAAGTTGTTGTTGAATTTGTTGGTGTTTTTCAATGTTGAGGTTGTTGTTGTTTTTCAATGTTGAGGTTGTTGTTGAATTTGTTGGTGTTTTTCAATGTTGAGGTTGTTGTTGTTTTTCAATGCTGAGGTTGTTGTTGAATTTGTTGGTGTTTATCAATGTTGAGGTTGTTGTTGAATTTGTTGGTGTTTTTCAATGTTGAGGTTGTTGTTGTTTTTCAATGTTGAGGTTGTTGTTGAATTTGTTGGTGTTTTTCAATGTTTAGGTTGTTGTTGTTTTTCAATGTTGAGGTTGTTGTTGAATTTGTTGGTGTTTTTCAATGTTGAGGTTGTTGTTGAATTTGTTGGTGTTTTACAATGTTGAGGTTGTTGTTGAATTTGTTGGTGTTTTTCAATGTTGAGGTTGTTGTTATTTTTCAATGTTGAGGTTGTTGGTGAGTTTGTTGGTGTTTTTCAATGTTGAGGTTGTTGTTGAATTTGTTGGTGTTTTTCAATGTTTAGGTTGTTGGTGTTTTTCAAAGTTGAGGTTGTTGTTGAATTTGTTGGTGTTTTTCAATGTTGAGGTTGTTGTTGAATTTGTTGGTGTTTTTCAATGTTGAGGTTGTTGTTGTTTTTCAATGTTGAGGTTGTTGTTGAATTTGTTGGTGTTTTTCAATGTTGAGGTTGTTGTTGTTTTTCAATGTTGAGGTTGTTGTTGAATTTGTTGGTGTTTTTCAATGTTGAGGTTGTTGTTGTTTTTCAATGTTGAGGTTGTTGTTGAATTTGTTGTTGTTTTTCAATGTTGAGGTTGTTGTTGAATTTGTTGGTGTTTTTCAATGTTGAGGTTGTTGTTATTTTTCAATGTTGAGGTTGTTGTTGAGTTTGTTGGTGTTTTTCAATGTTGAGGTTGATTTTGAATTTGAGGGTGTTGTTCAATGTCGAGGTTGTTGTTGAATTTGTTGGTGTTTTTCAATGTTGAGGTTGTTGTTGTTTTTCAATGTTGAGGTTGTTGTTGAATTTGTTGGTGTTTTTCAATGTTGAGATTGTTGTTGTTTTTCAATGTTGAGGTTGTTGTTGAATTTGTTGGTGTTTTTAAATGTTGAGGTTGTTGTTGAATTTGCTGGTGTTTTGCAATGTTGAGGTGGTTGTTGCTTTTCAATGTTGAGGTTGTTGTTGAATTTGTTGGTGTTTTTCAATGTTGAGGTTGTTGTTGTTTTTCAATGTTGAGGTTGTTGTTGTATTTGTTGGTGTTTTTCAATTTCGAGGTTGTTGTTGAATTTGTTGGTGTTTTTCAATGTTGAAGTTGTTGTTGAATTTGTTGGTGTTTTTCAATGTTGAGGTTGTTGTTGAATTTGTTGGTGTTTTTCAATGTTGAGGTTGTTGTTCTTTTTCAATGTTGAGGTTGTTGTTGAATTTGTTGGTGTTTTTCAATGTTGAGGTTGTTGTTGAATTTGTTGGTGTTTTTCGATGTTGAGGTTGTTGTTGTTTTTCAATGTTGAGGTTGTTGTTGAATTTGTTGGTGTTTTTCAATGTTGAGGTTGTTGTTGTTTTTCAATGTTGAGTTTGTTGTTGAATTTGTTGGTGTTTTTCAATGTTGAGGTTGTTGTTGAATTTGTTGGTGTTTTTCAATGTTGAGGTTGTTGTTGTTTTTCAATGTTGAGGTTGTTGTTGAATTTGTTGGTGTTTTTCAATGTAGAGGTTGTTGTTGTTTTTCAATGTTGAGTTTGTTGTTGAAATTGTTGGTGTTTTTCAATGTTGAGTTTGTTGTTGAATTTGTTGGTGTTTTTCAATTTCGAGGTTGTTGTTGAATTTGTTAGTGTTTTTCAATGTTGAGATTGTTTCTGAATTTGTTGGTGTTTTTCAATGTTGAGGTTGTTGTTGAATTTGTTGGTGTTTTTCAATGTTGAGGTTGTTGTTGTTTTTCAATGTTGAGGTTGTTGTTGTATTTGTTGGTGTTTTTCAATTTCGAGGTTGTTGTTGAATTTGTTGGTGTTTTTCAATGTTGAAGTTGTTGTTGAATTTGTTGGTGTTTTTCAATGTTGAGGTTGTTGTTGAATTTGTTGGTGTTTTTCAAAGTTGAGGTTGTTGTTGTTTTTCAATGCTGAGGTTGTTGTTGAATTTTTTGGTGTTTTTCAATGTAGAGGTTGTTGTTGAATTTGTTGGTTTTTTTCAATGTTGAGGTTGTTGTTGTTTTTCAATGTTGAGGTTGTTGTTGAATTTGTTGGTGTTTTTCAATGTTTAGGTTGTTGTTGTTTTTCAATGCTGAGGTTGTTTTTGAATTTGTTGGTGTTTTTCAATGTTGAGGTTGTTGTTGAATTTGTTGGTGTTTTTCAATGTTGAGGTTGTTGTTGTTTTTCAATGTTGAGGTTGTTGTTGAATTTGTTGGTGTTTTTCAATGTTGAGTTTGTTGTTGTTTTTCAATGTTGAGGTTGTTGTTGTTTTTCAATGTCGAGGTTGTTGTTGAATTTGTTGGTGTTTTTCAATGTTGAGGTTGTTGTTGTTTTTCAATGTTGAGTTTGTTGTTGAATTTGTTGGTGTTTTTCAATGTTGAGTTTGTTGTTGAATTTGTTGGTGTTTTTAAATTTCGATGTTGTTGTTGAATTTGTTAGTGTTTTTCAATGTTGAGGTTGTTGTTGAATTTGCTGGTGTTTTGCAATGTTGAGGTTGTTGTTGTTTTTCAATGTTGAGGTTGTTGTTGAATTTGTTGGTGTTTTTCAATGTTGAGGTTGTTGTTGTTTTTCAATGTTGAGGTTGTTGTTGTATTTGTTGGTGTTTTTCAATTTCGAGGTTGTTGTTGAATTTGTTGGCGTTTTTCAATGTTGAAGTTGTTGTTGAATTTGTTGGTGTTTTTCAATGTTGAGGTTGTTGTTATTTTTCAATGTTGTGGTAGTTGTTGAGTTTGTTGGTGTTTTTCAATGTTGAGGTTGTTGTTGAATTTGTTGGTGTTTTTCAATGTTGAGGTTGTTGTTGAATTTGTTGGTGTTTTTTAATGTTGAGGTTGTTGTTGTTTTTAAATGTTGAGGTTGTTGTTGAATTTGTTGGTGTTTTTTCAATTTTGAGGTTGTTGGTGTTGTTCAATGTTCAGGTTGATTTTGAATTTGAGGGTCTTTTTCAATGTCGAGGTTGTTGTTGAATTTGTTGGTGTTTTTCAATTTTGAGGTTGTTGTTGTTTTTCAATGTTGAGGTTGTTGTTGAATTTGTTGGTGTTATTCAATGTTGAGATTGTTGTTGTTTTTCAATGTTGAGGTTGTTTTTGAATTTGTTGGTGCTTTTAAATGTTGAGGTTGTTGTTGAATTTGCTGGTTTTTTGCAATGTTGAGGTTGTTGTTGTTTTTCAATGTTGAGGTTGTTGTTGAATTTGTTGGTGTTTTTCAATGTTGAGGTTGTTGTTGTTTTTCAATGTTGAGGTTGTTGTTGTATTTGTTGTTGTTTTTCAATTTCGAGGTTGATGTTGAATTTGTTGGCGTTTTTCAATGTTGAAGTTGTTGTTGAATTTGTTGGTGTTTTTCAATGTTGAGGTTGTTGTTGTTTTTCAATGTTGAGGTTGTTGTTGAATTTGTTGGTGTTTTTCAATGTTGAGGTTGTTGTTTTTCAATGCTGAGGTTGTTGTTGAATTTGTTGGTGTTTTTCAATGTTGACGTTGTTGTTGAATTTGTTGGTGTTTTTCAATGTTGAGGTTGTTGTTGTTTTTCAATGTTGAGGTTGTTGTTGAATTTGTTGGTGTTTTTCAATGTTGAGGTTGTTGTTTTTCAATGCTGAGGTTGTTGTTGAATTTGTTGGTGTTTTTCAATGTTGACGTTGTTGTTGAATTTGTTGGTGTTTTTCAATGTTGAGGTTGTTGTTGTTTTTCAATGTTGAGGTTGTTGTTGAATTTGTTGGTGTTTTTCAATGTTTAGGTTGTTGTTGTTTTTCAATGTTGAGGTTGTTGTTGAATTTGTTGGTGTTTTTCAATGTTGAGGTTGTTGTTGAATTTGTTGGTGTTTTTCAATGTTGAGGTTGTTGTTGAATTTGTTGGTGTTTTTCAATGTTGAGGTTGTTGTTATTTTTCAGTGTTGAGGTTGTTGGTGAGTTTGTTGGTGTTTTTCAATGTTGAGGTTGTTGTTGAATTTGTTGGTGTTTTTCAATGTTGAGGTTGTTGTTGAATTTGTTGGTATTTTTCAATGTTGAGGTTGTTGTTGTTTTTAATTGTTGAGGTTGTTGTTGAATTTGTTGGTGTTTTTTCAATTTTGAGGTTGTTGGTGTTTTTCAATGTTGAGGTTGATTTTGAATTTGAGGTTGTTTTTCAATGTCGAGGATGTTGTTGAATTTGTTGGTGTTTTTCAATGTTGAGGTTGTTGTTGTTTTTCAATGTTGAGGTTGTTGTTGAATTTGTTGGTGTTTTTCAATGTTGAGATTGTTGCTGTTTTTCAATGTTGAGTTTGTTGTTGAATTTGTTGTTGTTTTTAAATGTTGAGGTTGTTGTTGAATTTGCTGGTGTTTTGCAATGTTGAGGTTGTTGTTGTTTTTCAATGTTGAGGTTGTTGTTGAATTTGTTGGTGTTTTTGAATGTTGAGGTTGTTGTTGTTTTTCAATGTTGAGGTTGTAGTTGTATTTGTTGGTGTTTTTCAATTTCGAGGTTGTTGTTGAATTTGTTGGTGTTTTTCAATGTTGAAGTTGTTGTTGAATTTGTTGGTGTTTTTCAATGTTGAGGTTGTTGTTGTTTTTCAATGTTGAGGTTGTTGTTGAATTTGTTGGTGTTTTTCAATGTTGAGGTTGTTGTTGTTTTTCAATGTTGAGGTTGTTGTTGTATTTGTTGGTGTTTTTCAATTTCGAGGTTGTTGTTGAATTTGTTGGTGTTTTTCAATGTTGAAGTTGTTGTTGAATTTGTTGGTGTTTTTCAATGTTGAGGTTGTTGTTGAATTTGTTGGTGTTTTTCAATGTTGAGGTTGTTGTTCTTTTTCAATGTTGAGGTTGTTGTTGAATTTGTTGGTGTTTTTCAATGTTGAGGTTGTTGTTGAATTTGTTGGTGTTTTTCGATGTTGAGGTTGTTGTTGTTTTTCAATGTTGAGGTTGTTGTTGAATTTGTTGGTGTTTTTCAATGTTGAGGTTGTTGTTGTTTTTCATTGTTGAGTTTGTTGTTGAATTTGTTGGTGTTTTTCAATGTTGAGGTTGTTGTTGAATTTGTTGGTGTTTTTCAATGTTGAGGTTGTTGTTGTTTTTCAATGTTGAGGTTGTTGTTGAATTTGTTGGTGTTTTTCAATGTTGAGTTTGTTGTTGAATTTGTTGGTGTTTTTCAATTTCGAGGTTGTTGTTGAATTTGTTAGTGTTTTTCAATGTTGAGATTGTTGCTGAATTTGTTGGTGTTTTTCAATGTTGAGGTTGTTGTTGAATTTGTTGGTGTTTTTCAATGTTGAGGTTGTTGTTGTTTTTCAATGTTGAGGTTGTTGTTGTATTTGTTGGTGTTTTTCAATTTCGAGGTTGTTGTTGAATTTGTTGGTGTTTTTCAATGTTGCAGTTGTTGTTGAATTTGTTGGTGTTTTTCAATGTTGAGGTTGTTGTTGTTTTTCAATGTTGAGGTTGTTGTTGAATTTGTTGGTGTTTTTCAATGTTGAGGTTGTTGTTGTTTTTCAATGCTGAGGTTGTTGTTGAATTTGTTGGTGTTTTTCAATGTAGAGGTTGTTGTTGAATTTGTTGGTTTTTTTCAATGTTGAGGTTGTTGTTGTTTTTCAATGTTGAGGTTGTTGTTGAATTTGTTGGTGTTTTTCAATGTTTAGGTTGTTGTTGTTTTTCAATGCTGAGGTTGTTGTTGAATTTGTTGGTGTTTTTCAATGTTGAGGTTGTTGTTGAATTTGTTGGTGTTTTTCAATGTTGAGGTTGTTGTTGTTTTTCAATGTTGAGGTTGTTGTTGAATTTGTTGGTGTTTTTCAATGTTGAGTTTGTTGTTGATTTTCAATGTTGAGGTTGTTGTTGTTTTTCAATGTCGAGGTTGTTGTTGAATTTGTTGGTGTTTTTCAATGTTGAGGTTGTTGTTGTTTTTCAATGTTGAGTTTGTTGTTGAATTTGTTGGTGTTTTTCAATGTTGAGTTTGTTGTTGAATTTGTTGGAGTTTTTCAATTTCGAGGTTGTTGTTGAATTTGTTAGTGTTTTTCAATGTTGAGGTTGTTGTTGAATTTGCTGGTGTTTTGCAATGTTGAGGTTGTTGTTGTTTTTAAATGTTGAGGTTGTTGTTGAATTTGTTGGTGTTTTTCAATGTTGAGGTTGTTGTTGTTTTTCAATGTTGAGGTTGTTGTTGTATTTGTTGGTGTTTTTCAATTTCGAGGTTGTTGTTGAATTTGTTGGCGTTTTTCAATGTTGAAGTTGTTGTTGAATTTGTTGGTGTTTTTCAATGTTGAGGTTGTTGTTATTTTTCAATGTTGTGGTTGTTGTTGAGTTTGTTGGTGTTTTTCAATGTTGAGGTTGTTGTTGAATTTGTTGGTGTTTTTCAATGTTGAGGTTGTTGTTGAATTTGTTGGTGTTTTTTAATGTTGAGGTTGTTGTTGTTTTTAAATGTTGAGGTTGTTGTTGAATTTGTTGGTGTTTTTTCAATTTTGAGGTTGTTGGTGTTGTTCAATGTTCAGGTTGATTTTGAATTTGAGGGTCTTTTTCAATGTCGAGGTTGTTGTTGAATTTGTTGGTGTTTTTCAATGTTGAGGTTGTTGTTGTTTTTCAATGTTGAGGTTGTTGTTGAATTTGTTGGCGTTTTTCAATGTTGAGATTGTTGCTGTGTTTCAATGTTGAGTTTGTTGTTGAATTTGTTGTTGTTTTTAAATGTCGAGGATGTTGTTGAATTTGCTGGTGTTTTGCAATGTTGAGGTTGTTGTTGTTTTTCAATGTTGAGGTTGTTGTTGAATTTGTTGGTGTTTTTGAATGTTGAGGTTGTTGTTGTTTTTCAATGTTGAGGTTGTAGTTGTATTTGTTGGTGTTTTTCAATTTCGAGGTTGTTGTTGAATTTGTTGGTGTTTTTCAATGTTGAAGTTGTTGTTGAATTTGTTGGTGTTTTTCAATGTTGAGGTTGTTGTTGTTTTTCAATGTTGAGGTTGTTGTTGAATTTGTTGGTGTTTTTCAATGTTGAGGTTGTTGTTGTTTTTCAATGTTGAGGTTGTTGTTGTATTTGTTGGTGTTTTTCAATTTCGAGGTTGTTGTTGAATTTGTTGGAGTTTTTCAATGTTGAAGTTGTTGTTGAATTTGTTGGTGTTTTTCAATGTTGAGGTTGTTGTTGAATTTGTTGGTGTTTTTCAATGTTGAGGTTGTTGTTCTTTTTCAATGTTGAGGTTGTTGTTGAATTTGTTGGTGTTTTTCAATGTTGAGGTTGTTGTTGAATTTGTTGGTGTTTTTCGATGTTGAGTTTGTTGTTGTTTTTCAATGTTGAGGTTGTTGTTGAATTTGTTGGTGTTTTTCAATGTTGAGGTTGTTGTTGTTTTTCATTGTTGAGTTTGTTGTTGAATTTGTTGGTGTTTTTCAATGTTGAGGTTGTTGTTGAATTTGTTGGTGTTTTTCAATGTTGAGGTTGTTGTTGTTTTTCAATGTTGAGGTTGTTGTTGAATTTGTTGGTGTTTTTCAATGTTGAGTTTGTTGTTGAATTTGTTGGTGTTTTTCAATTTCGAGGTTGTTGTTGAATTTGTTAGTGTTTTTCAATGTTGAGATTGTTGCTGAATTTGTTGGTGTTTTTCAATGTTGAGGTTGTTGTTGAATTTGTTGGTGTTTTTCAATGTTGAGGTTGTTGTTGTTTTTCAATGTTGAGGTTGTTGTTGTATTTGTTGGTGTTTTTCAATTTCGAGGTTGTTGTTGAATTTGTTGGTGTTTTTCAATGTTGAAGTTGTTGTTGAATTTGTTGGTGTTTTTCAATGTTGAGGTTGTTGTTGTTTTTCAATGTTGAGGTTGTTGTTGAATTTGTTGGTGTTTTTCAATGTTGAGGTAGTTGTTGTTTTTCAATGCTGAGGTTGTTGTTGAATTTGTTGGTGTTTTTCAATGTAGAGGTTGTTGTTGAATTTGTTGGTTTTTTTCAATGTTGAGGTTGTTGTTGTTTTTCAATGTTGAGGTTGTTGTTGAATTTGTTGGTGTTTTTCAATGTTTAGGTTGTTGTTGTTTTTCAATGCTGAGGTTGTTGTTGAATTTGTTGGTGTTTTTCAATGTTGAGGTTGTTGTTGAATTTGTTGGTGTTTTTCAATGTTGAGGTTGTTGTTGTTTTTCAATGTTGAGGTTGTTGTTGAATTTGTTGGTGTTTTTCAATGTTGAGTTTGTTGTTGTTTTTCAATGTTGAGGTTGTTGTTGTTTTTCAATGTCGAGGTTGTTGTTGAATTTGTTGGTGTTTTTCAATGTTGAGGTTGTTGTTGTTTTTCAATGTTGAGTTTGTTGTTGAATTTGTTGGTGTTTTTCAATGTTGAGTTTGTTGTTGAATTTGTTGGAGTTTTTCAATTTCGAGGTTGTTGTTGAATTTGTTAGTGTTTTTCAATGTTGAGGTTGTTGTTGAATTTGCTGGTGTTTTGCAATGTTGAGGTTGTTGTTGTTTTTCAATGTTGAGGTTGTTGTTGAATTTGTTGGTGTTTTTCAATGTGAGGTTGTTGTTGTTTTTCAATGTTGAGGTTGTTGTTGTATTTGTTGGTGTTTTTCAATTTCGAGGTTGTTGTTGAATTTGTTGGCGTTTTTCAATGTTTAGGTTGTTGTTGAATTTGTTGGTGTTTTTCAATGTTGAGGTTGTTGTTATTTTTCAATGTTGTGGTTGTTGTTGAGTTTGTTGGTGTTTTTCAATGTTGAGGTTGTTGTTGAATTTGTTGGTGTTTTTCAATGTTGAGGTTGTTGTTGAATTTGTTGGTGTTTTTCAATGTTGAGGTTGTTGTTGTTTTTCAATGTTGAGGTTGTTGTTGAATTTGTTGGTGTTTTTCAATGTTGAGGTTGTTGTTGTTTTTCAATGCTGAGGTTGTTGTTGAATTTGTTGGTGTTTTTCAATGTAGAGGTTGTTGTTGAATTTGTTGGTTTTTTTCAATGTTGAGGTTGTTGTTGTTTTTCAATGTTGAGGTTGTTGTTGAATTTGTTGGTGTTTTTCAATGTTTAGGTTGTTGTTGTTTTTCAATGCTGAGGTTGTTGTTGAATTTGTTGGTGTTTTTCAATGTTGAGGTTGTTGTTGAATTTGTTGGTGTTTTTCAATGTTGAGGTTGTTGTTGTTTTTCAATGTTGAGGTTGTTGTTGAATTTGTTGGTGTTTTTCAATGTTGAGTTTGTTGTTGTTTTTCAATGTTGAGGTTGTTGTTGTTTTTCAATGTCGAGGTTGTTGTTGAATTTGTTGGTGTTTTTCAATGTTGAGGTTGTTGTTGTTTTTCAATGTTGAGTTTGTTGTTGAATTTGTTGGTGTTTTTCAATGTTGAGTTTGTTGTTGAATTTGTTGGAGTTTTTCAATTTCGAGGTTGTTGTTGAATTTGTTAGTGTTTTTCAATGTTGAGGTTGTTGTTGAATTTGCTGGTGTTTTGCAATGTTGAGGTTGTTGTTGTTTTTCAATGTTGAGGTTGTTGTTGAATTTGTTGGTGTTTTTCAATGTTGAGGTTGTTGTTGTTTTTCAATGTTGAGGTTGTTGTTGTATTTGTTGGTGTTTTTCAATTTCGAGGTTGTTGTTGAATTTGTTGGCGTTTTTCAATGTTGAAGTTGTTGTTGAATTTGTTGGTGTTTTTCAATGTTGAGGTTGTTGTTATTTTTCAATGTTGTGGTTGTTGTTGAGTTTGTTGGTGTTATTCAATGTTGAGGTTGTTGTTGAATTTGTTGGTGTTTTTCAATGTTGAGGTTGTTATTGAATTTGTTGGTGTTTTTTAATGTTGAGGTTGTTGTTGTTTTTAAATGTTGAGGTTGTTGTTGAATTTGTTGGTGTTTTTTCAATTTTGAGGTTGTTGGTGTTGTTCAATGTTCAGGTTGATTTTGAATTTGAGGGGCTTTTTCAATGTCGAGGTTGTTGTTGAATTTGTTGGTGTTTTTCAATGTTGAGGTTGTTGTTGTTTTTCAATGTTGAGGTTGTTGTTGAATTTGTTGGTGTTTTTCAATGTTGAGATTGTTGCTGTTTTTCAATGTTGAGTTTGTTGTTGAATTTGTTGTTGTTTTTAAATGTTGAGGTTGTTGTTGAATTTGCTGGTGTTTTGCAATGTTGAGGTTGTTGTTGTTTTTCAATGTTGAGGTTGTTGTTGAATTTGTTGGTGTTTTTGAATGTTGAGGTTGTTGTTGTTTTTCAATGTTGAGGTTGTAGTTGTATTTGTTGGTGTTTTTCAATTTCGAGGTTGTTGTTGAATTTGTTGGTGTTTTTCAATGTTGAAGTTGTTGTTGAATTTGTTGGTGTTTTTCAATGTTGAGGTTGTTGTTGTTTTTCAATGTTGAGGTTGTTGTTGAATTTGTTGGTGTTTTTCAATGTTGAGGTTGTTGTTGTTTTTCAATGTTGAGGTTGTTGTTGTATTTGTTGGTGTTTTTCAATTTCGAGGTTGTTGTTGAATTTGTTGGTGTTTTTCAATGTTGAAGTTGTTGTTGAATTTGTTGGTGTTTTTCAATGTTGAGGTTGTTGTTGAATTTGTTGGTGTTTTTCAATGTTGAGGTTGTTGTTCTTTTTCAATGTTGAGGTTGTTGTTGAATTTGTTGGTGTTTTTCAATGTTGAGGTTGTTGTTGAATTTGTTGGTGTTTTTCGATGTTGAGGTTGTTGTTGTTTTTCAATGTTGAGGTTGTTGTTGAATTTGTTGGTGTTTTTCAATGTTGAGGTTGTTGTTGTTTTTCATTGTTGAGTTTGTTGTTGAATTTGTTGGTGTTTTTCAATGTTGAGGTTGTTGTTGAATTTGTTGGTGTTTTTCAATGTTGAGGTTGTTGTTGTTTTTCAATGTTGAGGTTGTTGTTGAATTTGTTGGTGTTTTTCAATGTTGAGTTTGTTGTTGAATTTGTTGGTGTTTTTCAATTTCGAGGTTGTTGTTGAATTTGTTAGTGTTTTTCAATGTTGAGATTGTTGCTGAATTTGTTGGTGTTTTTCAATGTTGAGGTTGTTGTTGAATTTGTTGGTGTTTTTCAATGTTGAGGTTGTTGTTGTTTTTCAATGTTGAGGTTGTTGTTGTATTTGTTGGTGTTTTTCAATTTCGAGGTTGTTGTTGAATTTGTTGGTGTTTTTCAATGTTGAAGTTGTTGTTGAATTTGTTGGTGTTTTTCAATGTTGAGGTTGTTGTTGTTTTTCAATGTTGAGGTTGTTGTTGAATTTGTTGGTGTTTTTCAATGTTGAGGTTGTTGTTGTTTTTCAATGCTGAGGTTGTTGTTGAATTTGTTGGTGTTTTTCAATGTAGAGGTTGTTGTTGAATTTGTTGGTTTTTTTCAATGTTGAGGTTGTTGTTGTTTTTCAATGTTGAGGTTGTTGTTGAATTTGTTGGTGTTTTTCAATGTTTAGGTTGTTGTTGTTTTTCAATGCTGAGGTTGTTGTTGAATTTGTTGGTGTTTTTCAATGTTGAGGTTGTTGTTGAATTAGTTGGTGTTTTTCAATGTTGAGGTTGTTGTTGTTTTTCAATGTTGAGGTTGTTGTTGAATTTGTTGGTGTTTTTCAATGTTGAGTTTGTTGTTGTTTTTCAATGTTGAGGTTGTTGTTGTTTTTCAATGTCGAGGTTGTTGTTGAATTTGTTGGTGTTTTTCAATGTTGAGGTTGTTGTTGTTTTTCAATGTTGAGTTTGTTGTTGAATTTGTTGGTGTTTTTCAATGTTGAGTTTGTTGTTGAATTTGTTGGAGTTTTTCAATTTCGAGGTTGTTGTTGAATTTGTTAGTGTTTTTCAATGTTGAGGTTGTTGTTGAATTTGCTGGTGTTTTGCAATGTTGAGGTTGTTGTTGTTTTTCAATGTTGAGGTTGTTGTTGAATTTGTTGGTGTTTTTCAATGTTGAGGTTGTTGTTGTTTTTCAATGTTGAGGTTGTTGTTGTATTTGTTGGTGTTTTTCAATTTCGAGGTTGTTGTTGAATTTGTTGGCGTTTTTCAATGTTGAAGTTGTTGTTGAATTTGTTGGTGTTTTTCAATCTTGAGTTTGTTGTTGTTTTTCAATGTTGAGGTTGTTGTTGTTTTTCAATGTCGAGGTTGTTGTTGAATTTGTTGGTGTTTTTCAATGTTGAGGTTGTTGTTGTTTTTCAATGTTGAGTTTGTTGTTGAATTTGTTGGTGTTTTTCAATGTTGAGTTTGTTGTTGAATTTGTTGGAGTTTTTCAATTTCGAGGTTGTTGTTGAATTTGTTAGTGTTTTTCAATGTTGAGGTTGTTGTTGAATTTGCTGGTGTTTTGCAATGTTGAGGTTGTTGTTGTTTTTCAATGTTGAGGTTGTTGTTGAATTTGTTGGTGTTTTTCAATGTGAGGTTGTTGTTGTTTTTCAATGTTGAGGTTGTTGTTGTATTTGTTGGTGTTTTTCAATTTCGAGGTTGTTGTTGAATTTGTTGGCGTTTTTCAATGTTGAAGTTGTTGTTGAATTTGTTGGTGTTTTTCAATGTTGAGGTTGTTGTTATTTTTCAATGTTGTGGTTGTTGTTGAGTTTGTTGGTGTTTTTCAATGTTGAGGTTGTTGTTGAATTTGTTGGTGTTTTTCAATGTTGAGGTTGTTGTTGAATTTGTTGGTGTTTTTTAATGTTGAGGTTGTTGTTGTTTTTAAATGTTGAGGTTGTTGTTGAATTTGTTGGTGTTTTTTCAATTTTGAGGTTGTTGGTGTTGTTCAATGTTCAGGTTGATTTTGAATTTGAGGGTCTTTTTCAATGTCGAGGTTGTTGTTGAATTTGTTGGTGTTTTTCAATGTTGAGGTTGTTGTTGTTTTTCAATGTTGAGGTTGTTGTTGAATTTGTTGGTGTTTTTCAATGTTGAGATTGTTGTTGTTTTTCAATGTTGAGGTTGTTTTTGAATTTGTTGGTGCTTTTAAAAGTTGAGGTTGTTGTTGAATTTGCTGGTGTTTTGCAATGTTGAGGTTGTTGTTGTTTTTCAATGTTGAGGTTGTTGTTGAATTTGTTGGTGTTTTTCAATGTTGAGGTTGTTGTTGTTTTTCAATGTTGAGGTTGTTGTTGTATTTGTTGTTGTTTTTCAATTTCGAGGTTGATGTTGAATTTGTTGGCGTTTTTCAATGTTGAAGTTGTTGTTGAATTTGTTGGTGTTTTTCAATGTTGAGGTTGTTGTTGTTTTTCAATGTTGAGGTTGTTGTTGAATTTGTTGGTGTTTTTCAATGTTGAGGTTGTTGTTGAATTTGTTGGTGTTTTTCAATGTTGAGGTCGTTGTTGTTTTTCAATGTTGAGGTTGTTGTTGAATTTGTTGGTGTTTTTCAATGTTTAGGTTGTTGTTGTTTTTCAATGTTGAGGTTGTTGTTGAATTTGTTGGTGTTTTTCAATGTTGAGGTTGTTGTTGAATTTGTTGGTGTTTTTCAATGTTGAGGTTGTTGTTGAATTTGTTGGTGTTTTTCAATGTTGAGGTTGTTGTTATTTTTCAGTGTTGAGGTTGTTGGTGAGTTTGTTGGTGTTTTTCAATGTTGAGGTTGTTGTTGAATTTGTTGGTGTTTTTCAATGTTGAGGTTGTTGTTGAATTTGTTGGTGTTTTTCAATGTTGAGGTTGTTGTTGTTTTTAATTGTTGAGGTTGTTGTTGAATTTGTTGGTGTTTTTCAATGTTGAGGTTGTTGTTGTTTTTCAATGTTGAGTTTGTTGTTGAATTTGTTGGTGTTTTTCAATGTTGAGTTTGTTGTTGAATTTGTTGGAGTTTTTCAATTTCGAGGTTGTTGTTGAATTTGCTGGTGTTTTGCAATGTTGAGGTTGTTGTTGTTTTTCAATGTTGAGGTTGTTGTTGAATTTGTTGGTGTTTTTCAATGTGAGGTTGTTGTTGTTTTTCAATGTTGAGGTTGTTGTTGTATTTGTTGGTGTTTTTCAATTTCGAGGTTGTTGTTGAATTTGTTGGCGTTTTTCAATGTTGAAGTTGTTGTTGAATTTGTTGGTGTTTTTCAATGTTGAGGTTGTTGTTATTTTTCAATGTTGTGGTTGTTGTTGAGTTTGTTGGTGTTTTTCAATGTTGAGGTTGTTGTTGAATTTGTTGGTGTTTTTCAATGTTGAGGTTGTTGTTGAATTTGTTGGTGTTTTTTAATGTTGAGGTTGTTGTTGTTTTTAAATGTTGAGGTTGTTGTTGAATTTGTTGGTGTTTTTTCAATTTTGAGGTTGTTGGTGTTGTTCAATGTTCAGGTTGATTTTGAATTTGAGGGTCTTTTTCAATGTCGAGGTTGTTGTTGAATTTGTTGGTGTTTTTCAATGTTGAGGTTGTTGTTGTTTTTCAATGTTGAGGTTGTTGTTGAATTTGTTGGTGTTTTTCAATGTTGAGATTGTTGTTGTTTTTCAATGTTGAGGTTGTTTTTGAATTTGTTGGTGCTTTTAAAAGTTGAGGTTGTTGTTGAATTTGCTGGTGTTTTGCAATGTTGAGGTTGTTGTTGTTTTTCAATGTTGAGGTTGTTGTTGAATTTGTTGGTGTTTTTCAATGTTGAGGTTGTTGTTGTTTTTCAATGTTGAGGTTGTTGTTGTATTTGTTGTTGTTTTTCAATTTCGAGGTTGATGTTGAATTTGTTGGCGTTTTTCAATGTTGAAGTTGTTGTTGAATTTGTTGGTGTTTTTCAATGTTGAGGTTGTTGTTGTTTTTCAATGTTGAGGTTGTTGTTGAATTTGTTGGTCTTTTTCAATGTTGAGGTTGTTGTTGTTTTTCAATGCTGAGGTTGTTGTTGAATTTGTTGGTGTTTTTCAATGTTGAGGTTGTTGTTGTTTTTCAATTTTGAGGTTGTTGTTGAATTTGGTGGTGTTTTTCAATGTTTAGGTTGTTGTTCTTTTTCAAAGTTGAGGTTGTTGTTGAATTCGTTGGTGTTTTTCAATGTTGAGGTTGTTGTTGAATTTGTTGGTCTTTTTCAATGTTGAGGTTGTTGTTGTTTTTCAATGCTGAGGTTGTTGTTGAATTTGTTGGTGTTTTTCAATGTTGAGGTTGTTGTTGAATTTGTTGGTGTTTTTCAATGTTGAGGTTGTTGTTGTTTTTCAATGTTGAGGTTGTTGTTGAATTTGTTGGTGTTTTTCAATGTTTAGGTTGTTGTTGTTTTTCAATGTTGAGGTTGTTGTTGAATTTGTTGGTGTTTTTCAATGTTGAGGTTGTTGTTGAATTTGTTGGTGTTTTTCAATGTTGAGGTTGTTGTTGTTTTTCAATGTTGAGGTTGTTGTTGAATTTGTTGGTGTTTTTCAATGTTGAGATTGTTGCTGTTTTTCAATGTTGAGTTTGTTGTTGAATTTGTTGTTGTTTTTAAATGTTGAGGTTGTTGTTGAATTTGCTGGTGTTTTGCAATGTTGAGGTTGTTGTTGTTTTTCAATGTTGAGGTTGTTGTTGAATTTGTTGGTGTTTTTGAATTTTGAGGTTGTTGTTGTTTTTCAATGTTGAGGTTGTAGTTGTATTTTTTGGTGTTTTTCAATTTCGAGGTTGTTGTTGAATTTGTTGGTGTTTTTCAATGTTGAAGTTGTTGTTGAATTTGTTGGTGTTTTTCAATGTTGAGGTTGTTGTTGTTTTTCAATGTTGAGGTTGTTGTTGAATTTGTTGGTGTTTTTCAATTTTGAGGTTGTTGTTGTTTTTCAATGCTGAGGTTGTTGTTGAATTTGTTGGTGTTTTTCAATGTTGAGGTTGTTTTTGAATTTGTTGGTGTTTTTCAATGTTGAGGTTGTTGTTGTTTTTCAATGTTGAGGTTGTTGTTGAATTTGTTGGTGTTTTTCAATGTTTAGGTTGTTGTTGTTTTTCAATGTTGAGGTTGTTGTTGAATTTGTTGGGATTTTTCAATGTTGAGGTTGTTGTTGTCTTTCAATGCTGAGGTTGTTGTTGAATTTGTTGGTGTTTTTCAATGTTGAGGTTGTTGTTGAATTTGTTGGTGTTTTTCAATGTTGAGGTTGTTGTTGTTTTTCAATTTTGAGGTTGTTGTTGAATTTGGTGGTGTTTTTCAATGTTTAGGTTGTTGTTCTTTTTCAAAGTTGAGGTTGTTGTTGAATTCGTTGGTGTTTTTCAATGTTGAGGTTGTTGTTGAATTTGTTGGTGTTTTTCAATGTTGAGGTTGTTGTTGTTTTTCAATGTTGAGGTTGTTGTTGAATTTGTTGGTGTTTTTCAATGTTGAGGTTGTTGTTGTTTTTCATTTTGAGGTTGTTGTTGAATTTGTTGGTGTTTTTCAATGTTGAGGTTGTTGTTGTTTTTCAATGTTGAGGTTGTTGTTGAATTTGTTGGTGTTTTTCCATGTTGAGGTTGTTGTTGAATTTGTTGGTGTTTTTCAATGATGAGGTTGTTGCTGTTTTTCAATGTTGAGTTTGTTGTTGAATTTGTTGTTGTTTTTAAATGTTGAGGTTGTTGTTGAATTTGCTGGTGTTTTGCAATGTTGAGGTTGTTGTTGTTTTTCAATGTTGAGGTTGTTGTTGAATTTGTTGGTGTTTTTGAATGTTGAGGTTGTTGTTGTTTTTCAATGTTGAGGTTGTAGTTGTATTTGTTGGTGTTTTTCAATTTCGAGGTTGTTGTTGAATTTGTTGGTGTTTTTCAATGTTGAAGTTGTTGTTGAATTTGTTGGTGTTTTTCAATGTTGAGGTTGTTGTTGTTTTTCAATGTTGAGGTTGTTGTTGAATTTGTTGGTGTTTTTCAATGTTGAGGTTGTTGTTGTTTTTCAATGTTGAGGTTGTTGTTGTATTTGTTGGTGTTTTTCAATTTCGAGGTTGTTGTTGAATTTGTTGGTGTTTTTCAATGTTGAAGTTGTTGTTGAATTTGTTGGTGTTTTTCAATGTTGAGGTTGTTGTTGAATTTGTTGGTGTTTTTCAATGTTGAGGTTGTTGTTCTTTTTCAATGTTGAGGTTGTTGTTGAATTTGTTGGTGTTTTTCAATGTTGAGGTTGTTGTTGAATTTGTTGGTGTTTTTCGATGTTGAGGTTGTTGTTGTTTTTCAATGTTGAGGTTGTTGTTGAATTTGTTGGTGTTTTTCAATGTTGAGGTTGTTGTTGTTTTTCATTGTTGAGTTTGTTGTTGAATTTGTTGGTGTTTTTCAATGTTGAGGTTGTTGTTGAATTTGTTGGTGTTTTTCAATGTTGAGGTTGTTGTTGTTTTTCAATGTTGAGGTTGTTGTTGAATTTGTTGGTGTTTTTCAATGTTGAGTTTGTTGTTGAATTTGTTGGTGTTTTTCAATTTCGAGGTTGTTGTTGAATTTGTTAGTGTTTTTCAATGTTGAGATTGTTGCTGAATTTGTTGGTGTTTTTCAATGTTGAGGTTGTTGTTGAATTTGTTGGTGTTTTTCAATGTTGAGGTTGTTGTTGTTTTTCAATGTTGAGGTTGTTGTTGTATTTGTTGGTGTTTTTCAATTTCGAGGTTGTTGTTGAATTTGTTGGTGTTTTTCAATGTTGAAGTTGTTGTTGAATTTGTTGGTGTTTTTCAATGTTGAGGTTGTTGTTGTTTTTCAATGTTGAGGTTGTTGTTGAATTTGTTGGTGTTTTTCAATGTTGAGGTTGTTGTTGTTTTTCAATGCTGAGGTTGTTGTTGAATTTGTTGGTGTTTTTCAATGTAGAGGTTGTTGTTGAATTTGTTGGTTTTTTTCAATGTTGAGGTTGTTGTTGTTTTTCAATGTTGAGGTTGTTGTTGAATTTGTTGGTGTTTTTCAATGTTTAGGTTGTTGTTGTTTTTCAATGCTGAGGTTGTTGTTGAATTTGTTGGTGTTTTTCAATGTTGAGGTTGTTGTTGAATTAGTTGGTGTTTTTCAATGTTGAGGTTGTTGTTGTTTTTCAATGTTGAGGTTGTTGTTGAATTTGTTGGTGTTTTTCAATGTTGAGTTTGTTGTTGTTTTTCAATGTTGAGGTTGTTGTTGTTTTTCAATGTCGAGGTTGTTGTTGAATTTGTTGGTGTTTTTCAATGTTGAGGTTGTTGTTGTTTTTCAATGTTGAGTTTGTTGTTGAATTTGTTGGTGTTTTTCAATGTTGAGTTTGTTGTTGAATTTGTTGGAGTTTTTCAATTTCGAGGTTGTTGTTGAATTTGTTAGTGTTTTTCAATGTTGAGGTTGTTGTTGAATTTGCTGGTGTTTTGCAATGTTGAGGTTGTTGTTGTTTTTCAATGTTGAGGTTGTTGTTGAATTTGTTGGTGTTTTTCAATGTTGAGGTTGTTGTTGTTTTTCAATGTTGAGGTTGTTGTTGTATTTGTTGGTGTTTTTCAATTTCGAGGTTGTTGTTGAATTTGTTGGCGTTTTTCAATGTTGAAGTTGTTGTTGAATTTGTTGGTGTTTTTCAATCTTGAGTTTGTTGTTGTTTTTCAATGTTGAGGTTGTTGTTGTTTTTCAATGTCGAGGTTGTTGTTGAATTTGTTGGTGTTTTTCAATGTTGAGGTTGTTGTTGTTTTTCAATGTTGAGTTTGTTGTTGAATTTGTTGGTGTTTTTCAATGTTGAGTTTGTTGTTGAATTTGTTGGAGTTTTTCAATTTCGAGGTTGTTGTTGAATTTGTTAGTGTTTTTCAATGTTGAGGTTGTTGTTGAATTTGCTGGTGTTTTGCAATGTTGAGGTTGTTGTTGTTTTTCAATGTTGAGGTTGTTGTTGAATTTGTTGGTGTTTTTCAATGTGAGGTTGTTGTTGTTTTTCAATGTTGAGGTTGTTGTTGTATTTGTTGGTGTTTTTCAATTTCGAGGTTGTTGTTGAATTTGTTGGCGTTTTTCAATGTTGAAGTTGTTGTTGAATTTGTTGGTGTTTTTCAATGTTGAGGTTGTTGTTATTTTTCAATGTTGTGGTTGTTGTTGAGTTTGTTGGTGTTTTTCAATGTTGAGGTTGTTGTTGAATTTGTTGGTGTTTTTCAATGTTGAGGTTGTTGTTGAATTTGTTGGTGTTTTTTAATGTTGAGGTTGTTGTTGTTTTTAAATGTTGAGGTTGTTGTTGAATTTGTTGGTGTTTTTTCAATTTTGAGGTTGTTGGTGTTGTTCAATGTTCAGGTTGATTTTGAATTTGAGGGTCTTTTTCAATGTCGAGGTTGTTGTTGAATTTGTTGGTGTTTTTCAATGTTGAGGTTGTTGTTGTTTTTCAATGTTGAGGTTGTTGTTGAATTTGTTGGTGTTTTTCAATGTTGAGATTGTTGTTGTTTTTCAATGTTGAGGTTGTTTTTGAATTTGTTGGTGCTTTTAAAAGTTGAGGTTGTTGTTGAATTTGCTGGTGTTTTGCAATGTTGAGGTTGTTGTTGTTTTTCAATGTTGAGGTTGTTGTTGAATTTGTTGGTGTTTTTCAATGTTGAGGTTGTTGTTGTTTTTCAATGTTGAGGTTGTTGTTGTATTTGTTGTTGTTTTTCAATTTCGAGGTTGATGTTGAATTTGTTGGCGTTTTTCAATGTTGAAGTTGTTGTTGAATTTGTTGGTGTTTTTCAATGTTGAGGTTGTTGTTGTTTTTCAATGTTGAGGTTGTTGTTGAATTTGTTGGTGTTTTTCAATGTTGAGGTTGTTGTTGAATTTGTTGGTGTTTTTCAATGTTGAGGTCGTTGTTGTTTTTCAATGTTGAGGTTGTTGTTGAATTTGTTGGTGTTTTTCAATGTTTAGGTTGTTGTTGTTTTTCAATGTTGAGGTTGTTGTTGAATTTGTTGGTGTTTTTCAATGTTGAGGTTGTTGTTGAATTTGTTGGTGTTTTTCAATGTTGAGGTTGTTGTTGAATTTGTTGGTGTTTTTCAATGTTGAGGTTGTTGTTATTTTTCAGTGTTGAGGTTGTTGGTGAGTTTGTTGGTGTTTTTCAATGTTGAGGTTGTTGTTGAATTTGTTGGTGTTTTTCAATGTTGAGGTTGTTGTTGAATTTGTTGGTGTTTTTCAATGTTGAGGTTGTTGTTGTTTTTAATTGTTGAGGTTGTTGTTGAATTTGTTGGTATTTTTCAATGTTGAGGTTGTTGTTGTTTTTCAATGTTGAGTTTGTTGTTGAATTTGTTGGTGTTTTTCAAAGTTGAGTTTGTTGTTGAATTTGTTGGAGTTTTTCAATTTCGAGGTTGTTGTTGAATTTGCTGGTGTTTTGCAATGTTGAGGTTGTTGTTGTTTTTCAATGTTGAGGTTGTTGTTGAATTTGTTGGTGTTTTTCAATGTGAGGTTGTTGTTGTTTTTCAATGTTGAGGTTGTTGTTGTATTTGTTGGTGTTTTTCAATTTCGAGGTTGTTGTTGAATTTGTTGGCGTTTTTCAATGTTGAAGTTGTTGTTGAATTTGTTGGTGTTTTTCAATGTTGAGGTTGTTGTTATTTTTCAATGTTGTGGTTGTTGTTGAGTTTGTTGGTGTTTTTCAATGTTGAGGTTGTTGTTGAATTTGTTGGTGTTTTTCAATGTTGAGGTTGTTGTTGAATTTGTTGGTGTTTTTTAATGTTGAGGTTGTTGTTGTTTTTAAATGTTGAGGTTGTTGTTGAATTTGTTGGTGTTTTTTCAATTTTGAGGTTGTTGGTGTTGTTCAATGTTCAGGTTGATTTTGAATTTGAGGGTCTTTTTCAATGTCGAGGTTGTTGTTGAATTTGTTGGTGTTTTTCAATGTTGAGGTTGTTGTTGTTTTTCAATGTTGAGGTTGTTGTTGAATTTGTTGGTGTTTTTCAATGTTGAGATTGTTGTTGTTTTTCAATGTTGAGGTTGTTTTTGAATTTGTTGGTGCTTTTAAAAGTTGAGGTTGTTGTTGAATTTGCTGGTGTTTTGCAATGTTGAGGTTGTTGTTGTTTTTCAATGTTGAGGTTGTTGTTGAATTTGTTGGTGTTTTTCAATGTTGAGGTTGTTGTTGTTTTTCAATGTTGAGGTTGTTGTTGTATTTGTTGTTGTTTTTCAATTTCGAGGTTGATGTTGAATTTGTTGGCGTTTTTCAATGTTGAAGTTGTTGTTGAATTTGTTGGTGTTTTTCAATGTTGAGGTTGTTGTTGTTTTTCAATGTTGAGGTTGTTGTTGAATTTGTTGGTCTTTTTCAATGTTGAGGTTGTTGTTGTTTTTCAATGCTGAGGTTGTTGTTGAATTTGTTGGTGTTTTTCAATGTTGAGGTTGTTGTTGTTTTTCAATTTTGAGGTTGTTGTTGAATTTGGTGGTGTTTTTCAATGTTTAGGTTGTTGTTCTTTTTCAAAGTTGAGGTTGTTGTTGAATTCGTTGGTGTTTTTCAATGTTGAGGTTGTTGTTGAATTTGTTGGTCTTTTTCAATGTTGAGGTTGTTGTTGTTTTTCAATGCTGAGGTTGTTGTTGAATTTGTTGGTGTTTTTCAATGTTGAGGTTGTTGTTGAATTTGTTGGTGTTTTTCAATGTTGAGGTTGTTGTTGTTTTTCAATGTTGAGGTTGTTGTTGAATTTGTTGGTGTTTTTCAATGTTTAGGTTGTTGTTGTTTTTCAATGTTGAGGTTGTTGTTGAATTTGTTGGTGTTTTTCAATGTTGAGGTTGTTGTTGAATTTGTTGGTGTTTTTCAATGTTGAGGTTGTTGTTATTTTTCAGTGTTGAGGTTGTTGGTGAGTTTGTTGGTGTTTTTCAATGTTGAGGTTGTTGTTGAATTTGTTGGTGTTTTTCAATGTTGAGGTTGTTGTTGAATTTGTTGGTGTTTTTCAATGTTGAGGTTGTTGTTGTTTTTAATTGTTGAGGTTGTTGTTGAATTTGTTGGTGTTTTTTCAATTTTGAGGTTGTTGGTGTTTTTCAATGTTGTGGTTGATTTTGAATTTGAGGGTGTTTTTCAATGTCGAGGATGTTGTTGAATTTGTTGGTGTTTTTCAATGTTGAGGTTGTTGTTGTTTTTCAATGTTGAGGTTGTTGTTGAATTTGTTGGTGTTTTTCAATGTTGAGATTGTTGCTGTTTTTCAATGTTGAGTTTGTTGTTGAATTTGTTGTTGTTTTTAAATGTTGAGGTTGTTGTTGAATTTGCTGGTGTTTTGCAATGTTGAGGTTGTTGTTGTTTTTCAATGTTGAGGTTGTTGTTGAATTTGTTGGTGTTTTTGAATTTTGAGGTTGTTGTTGTTTTTCAATGTTGAGGTTGTAGTTGTATTTTTTGGTGTTTTTCAATTTCGAGGTTGTTGTTGAATTTGTTGGTGTTTTTCAATGTTGAAGTTGTTGTTGAATTTGTTGGTGTTTTTCAATGTTGAGGTTGTTGTTGTTTTTCAATGTTGAGGTTGTTGTTGAATTTGTTGGTGTTTTTCAATGTTGAGGTTGTTGTTGTTTTTCAATGCTGAGGTTGTTGTTGAATTTGTTGGTGTTTTTCAATGTTGAGGTTGTTTTTGAATTTGTTGGTGTTTTTCAATGTTGAGGTTGTTGTTGTTTTTCAATGTTGAGGTTGTTGTTGAATTTGTTGGTGTTTTTCAATGTTTAGGTTGTTGTTGTTTTTCAATGTTGAGGTTGTTGTTGAATTTGTTGGGATTTTTCAATGTTGAGGTTGTTGTTGTCTTTCAATGCTGAGGTTGTTGTTGAATTTGTTGGTGTTTTTCAATGTTGAGGTTGTTGTTGAATTTGTTGGTGTTTTTCAATGTTGAGGTTGTTGTTGTTTTTCAATTTTGAGGTTGTTGTTGAATTTGGTGGTGTTTTTCAATGTTTAGGTTGTTGTTCTTTTTCAAAGTTGAGGTTGTTGTTGAATTCGTTGGTGTTTTTCAATGTTGAGGTTGTTGTTGAATTTGTTGGTGTTTTTCAATGTTGAGGTTGTTGTTGTTTTTCAATGTTGAGGTTGTTGTTGAATTTGTTGGTGTTTTTCAATGTTGAGGTTGTTGTTGTTTTTCATTTTGAGGTTGTTGTTGAATTTGTTGGTGTTTTTCAATGTTGAGGTTGTTGTTGTTTTTCAATGTTGAGGTTGTTGTTGAATTTGTTGGTGTTTTTCCATGTTGAGGTTGTTGTTGAATTTGTTGGTGTTTTTCAATGATGAGGTTGTTGTTATTTTTCAATGTTGAGGTTGTTGTTGAGTTTGTTGGTGTTTTTCAATGTTGAGGTTGATTTTGAATTTGAGGGTGTTGTTCAATGTCGAGGGTGTTGTTGAATTTGTTGGTGTTTTTCAATGTTGAGGTTGTTGCTCTTTTTCAATGCTGAGGTTGTTGTTGAATTTGTTGGTGTTTTTCAATGTTGAGGTTGTTGTTGAATTTGTTGGTGTTTTTCAATGTTGAGGTTGTTGTTGTTTTTCAATGTTGAGGTTGTTGTTGAATTTGTTGGTGTTTTTCAATGTTTAGGTTGTTGTTGTTTTTCAATGTTGAGGTTGTTGTTGAATTTGTTGGTGTTTTTCAATGTTGAGGTTGTTGTTGTTTTTCAATGTTGAGGTTGTTGTTGAATTTGTTGGTGTTTTTCAATGTTGAGGTTGTTGTTGTTTTTCAATGTTGAGTTTGTTGTTGAATTTGTTGGTGTTTTTCAATGTTGAGGTTGTTGTTGAATTTGTTGGTGTTTTTCAATGTTGAGGTTGTTGTTGTTTTTCAATGTTGAGGTTGTTGTTGAATTTGTTGGTGTTTTTCAATGTAGAGGTTGTTGTTGTTTTTCAATGTTGAGTTTGTTGTTGAATTTGTTGGTGTTTTTCAATGTTGAGTTTGTTGTTGAATTTGTTGGTGTTTTTCAATTTCGAGGTTGTTGTTGAATTTGTTAGTGTTTTTCAATGTTGAGATTGTGCTGAATTTGTTGGTGTTTTTCAATGTTGAGGTTGTTGTTGAATTTGTTGGTGTTTTTCAATGTTGAGGTTGTTGTTGTTTTTCAATGTTGAGGTTGTTGTTGTATTTGTTGGTGTTTTTCAATTTCGAGGTTGTTGTTGAATTTGTTGGTGTTTTTCAATGTTGAAGTTGTTGTTGAATTTGTTGGTGTTTTTCAATGTTGAGGTTGTTGTTGTTTTTCAATGTTGAGGTTGTTGTTGAAATTGTTGGTGTTTTTCAATGTTGAGGTTGTTGTTGTATTTCAATGCTGAGGTTGTTGTTGAATTTGTTGGTGTTTTTCAATGTAGAGGTTGTTGTTGAATTTGTTGGTTTTTTTCAATGTTGAGGTTGTTGTTGTTTTTCAATGTTGAGGTTGTTGTTGAATTTGTTGGTGTTTTTCAATGTTTAGGTTGTTGTTTTTCAATGCTGAGGTTGTTGTTGAATTTGTTGGTGTTTTTCAATGTTGAGGTTGTTGTTGAATTTGTTGGTGTTTTTCAATGTTGAGGTTGTTGTTGTTTTTCAATGTTGAGGTTGTTGTTGAATTTGTTGGTGTTTTTCAATGTTGAGTTTGTTGTTGTTTTTCAATGTTGAGGTTGTTGTTGTTTTTCAATGTCGAGGTTGTTGTTGAATTTGTTGGTGTTTTTCAATGTTGAGGTTGTTGTTGTTTTTCAATGTTGAGTTTGTTGTTGAATTTGTTCGTGTTTTTCAATGTTGAGTTTGTTGTTGAATTTGTTGGTGTTTCTCAATTTCGAGGTTGTTGTTGAATTTGTTAGTGTTTTTCAATGTTGAGGTTGTTGTTGAATTTGCTGGTGTTTTGCAATGTTGAGGTTGTTGTTGTTTTTCAATGTTGAGGTTGTTGTTGAATTTGTTGGTGTTTTTCAATGTTGAGGTTGTTGTTGTTTTTCAATGTTGAGGTTGTTGTTGTATTTGTTGGTGTTTTTCAATTTCGAGGTTGTTGTTGAATTTGTTGGCGTTTTTCAATGTTGAAGTTGTTGTTGAATTTGTTGGTGTTTTTCAATGTTGAGGTTGTAGTTATTTTTCAATGTTGTGGTTGTTGTTGAGTTTGTTGGTGTTTTTCAATGTTGAGGTTGTTGTTGAATTTGTTGGTGTTTTTCAATGTTGAGGTTGTTGTTGAATTTGTTTGTGTTTTTTAATGTTGAGGTTGTTGTTGTTTTTAAATGTTGAGGTTGTTGTTGAATTTGTTGGTGTTTTTTCAATTTTGAGGTTGTTGGTGTTGTTCAATGTTCAGGTTGATTTTGAATTTGAGGGTCTTTTTCAATGTCGAGGTTGTTGTTGAATTTGTTGGAGTTTTTCAATGTTGAGGTTGTTGTTGTTTTTCAATGCTGAGGTTGTTGTTGAATTTGTTGGTGTTTTTCAATGTTGAGATTGTTGTTGTTTTTCAATGTTGAGGTTGTTTTTGAATTTGTTGGTGCTTTTAAATGTTGAGGTTGTTGTTGAATTTGCTGGTGTTTTGCAATGTTGAGGTTGTTGTTGTTTTTCAATGTTGAGGTTGTTGTTGAATTTATTGGTGTTTTTCAATGTTGAGGTTGTTGTTGTTTTTCAATGTTGAGGTTGTTGTTGTATTTGTTGGTGTTTTTCAATTTCGAGGTTGTTGTTGAATTTGTTGGCGTTTTTCAATGTTGAAGTTGTTGTTGAATTTGTTGGTGTTTTTCAATGTTGAGGTTGTTGTTGTTTTTCAATGTTGAGGTTGTTGTTGAATTTGTTGGTGTTTTTCAATGTTGAGGTTGTTGTTGTTTTTCAATGCTGAGGTTGTTGTTGAATTTGTTGGTGTTTTTCAATGTTGAGGTTGTTGTTGAATTTGTTGGTGTTTTTCAATGTTGAGGTTGTTGTTGTTTTTCAATGTTGAGGTTGTTGTTGAATTTGTTGGTGTTTTTCAATGTTTAGGTTGTTGTTGTTTTTCAATGTTGAGGTTGTTGTTGAATTTGTTGGTGTTTTTCAATGTTGAGGTTGTTGTTGAATTTGTTGGTGTTTTTCAATGTTGAGGTTGTTGTTGAATTTGTTGGTGTTTTTCAATGTTGAGGTTGTTGTTATTTTTCAGTGTTGAGGTTGTTGGTGAGTTTGTTGGTGTTTTTCAATGTTGAGGTTGTTGTTGAATTTGTTGGTGTTTTTCAATGTTGAGGTTGTTGTTGAATTTGTTGGTGTTTTTCAATGTTGAGGTTGTTGTTGTTTTTAAATGTTGAGGTTGTGGTTGAATTTGTTGGTGTTTTTTCAATTTTGAGGTTGTTGGTGTTTTTCAATGTTGAGGTTGATTTTGAATTTGAGGGTGTTTTTCAATGTCGAGGTTGTTGTTGAATTTGTTGGTGTTTTTCAATGTTGAGGTTGTTGTTGTTTTTCAATGTTGAGGTTGTTGTTGAATTTGTTGGTGTTTTTCAATGTTGAGATTGTTGCTGTTTTTCAATGTTGAGTTTGTTGTTGAATTTGTTGTTGTTTTTAAATGTTGAGGTTGTTGTTGAATTTGCTGGTGTTTTGCAATGTTGAGGTTGTTGTTGTTTTTCAATGTTGAGGTTGTTGTTGAATTTGTTGGTGTTTTTGAATGTTGAGGTTGTTGTTGTTTTTCAATGTTGAGGTTGTAGTTGTATTTGTTGGTGTTTTTCAATTTCGAGGTTGTTGTTGAATTTGTTGGTGTTTTTCAATGTTGAAGTTGTTGTTGAATTTGTTGGTGTTTTTCAATGTTGAGGTTGTTGTTGTTTTTCAATGTTGAGGTTGTTGTTGAATTTGTTGGTGTTTTTCAATGTTGAGGTTGTTGTTGTATTTCAATGCTGAGGTTGTTGTTGAATTTGTTGTTGTTTTTCAATGTTGAGGTTGTTTTTGAATTTGTTGGTGTTTTTCAATGTTGAGGTTGTTGTTGTTTTTCAATGTTGAGGTTGTTGTTGAATTTGTTGGTGTTTTTCAATGTTTAGGTTGTTGTTGTTTTTCAATGTTGAGGTTGTTGTTGAATTTGTTGGGATTTTTCAATGTTGAGGTTGTTGTTGTTTTTCAATGCTGAGGTTGTTGTTGAATTTGTTGGTGTTGTTCAATGTTGAGGTTGTTGTTGAATTTGTTGGTGTTTTTCAATGTTGAGGTTGTTGTTGTTTTTCAATGTTGAAGTTGTTGTTGAATTTCTTGGTGTTTTTCAATGTTTAGGTTGTTGTTCTTTTTCAAAGTTGAGGTTGTTGTTGAATTTGTTGGTGTTTTTCCATGTTGAGGTTGTTGTTGAATTTGTTGGTGTTTTTCAATGTTGAGGTTGTTGTTATTTTTCAATGTTGAGGTTGTTGTTGAGTTTGTTGGTGTTTTTCAATGTTGAGGTTCATTTTGAATTTGAGGGTGTTGTTTAGTGTCGAGGTTGTTGTTGAATTTGTTGGTGTTTTTCAATGTTGAGGTTGTTGTTGTTTTTCAATGTTGAGTTTGTTGTTGAATTTGTTGGTGTTTTTCAATGTTGAGTTTGTTGTTGAATTTGTTGGTGTTTTTCAATTTCGAGGTTGTTGTTGAATTTGTTAGTGTTTTTCAATGTTGAGATTGTGCTGAATTTGTTGGTGTTTTTCAATGTTGAGGTTGTTGTTGAATTTGTTGGTGTTTTTCAATGTTGAGGTTGTTGTTGTTTTTCAATGTTGAGGTTGTTGTTGTATTTGTTGGTGTTTTTCAATTTCGAGGTTGTTGTTGAATTTGTTGGTGTTTTTCAATGTTGAAGTTGTTGTTGAATTTGTTGGTGTTTTTCAATGTTGAGGTTGTTGTTGTTTTTCAATGTTGAGGTTGTTGTTGAATTTGTTGGTGTTTTTCAATGTTGAGGTTGTTGTTGTATTTCAATGCTGAGGTTGTTGTTGAATTTGTTGGTGTTTTTCAATGTAGAGGTTGTTGTTGAATTTGTTGGTTTTTTTCAATGTTGAGGTTGTTGTTGTTTTTCAATGTTGAGGTTGTTGTTGAATTTGTTGGTGTTTTTCAATGTTTAGGTTGTTGTTGTTTTTCAATGCTGAGGTTGTTGTTGAATTTGTTGGTGTTTTTCAATGTTGAGGTTGTTGTTGAATTTGTTGGTGTTTTTCAATGTTGAGGTTGTTGTTGTTTTTCAATGTTGAGGTTGTTGTTGAATTTGTTGGTGTTTTTCAATGTTGAGTTTGTTGTTGTTTTTCAATGTTGAGGTTGTTGATGTTTTTCAATGTCGAGGTTGTTGTTGAATTTGTTGGTGTTTTTCAATGTTGAGGTTGTTGTTGTTTTTCAATGTTGAGTTTGTTGTTGAATTTGTTCGTGTTTTTCAATGTTGAGTTTGTTGTTGAATTTGTTGGTGTTTCTCAATTTCGAGGTTGTTGTTGAATTTGTTAGTGTTTTTCAATGTTGAGGTTGTTGTTGAATTTGCTGGTGTTTTGCAATGTTGAGGTTGTTGTTGTTTTTCAATGTTGAGGTTGTTGTTGAATTTGTTGGTGTTTTTCAATGTTGAGGTTGTTGTTGTTTTTCAATGTTGAGGTTGTTGTTGTATTTGTTGGTGTTTTTCAATTTCGAGGTTGTTGTTGAATTTGTTGGCGTTTTTCAATGTTGAAGTTGTTGTTGAATTTGTTGGTGTTTTTCAATGTTGAGGTTGTAGTTATTTTTCAATGTTGTGGTTGTTGTTGAGTTTGTTGGTGTTTTTCAATGTTGAGGTTGTTGTTGAATTTGTTGGTGTTTTTCAATGTTGAGGTTGTTGTTGAATTTGTTGGTGTTTTTTAATGTTGAGGTTGTTGTTGTTTTTAAATGTTGAGGTTGTTGTTGAATTTGTTGGTGTTTTTTCAATTTTGAGGTTGTTGGTGTTGTTCAATGTTCAGGTTGATTTTGAATTTGAGGGTCTTTTTCAATGTCGAGGTTGTTGTTGAATTTGTTGGTGTTTTTCAATGTTGAGGTTGTTGTTGTTTTTCAATGCTGAGGTTGTTGTTGAATTTGTTGGTGTTTTTCAATGTTGAGATTGTTGTTGTTTTTCAATGTTGAGGTTGTTTTTGAATTTGTTGGTGCTTTTAAATGTTGAGGTTGTTGTTGAATTTGCTGGTGTTTTGCAATGTTGAGGTTGTTGTTGTTTTTCAATGTTGAGGTTGTTGTTGAATTTATTGGTGTTTTTCAATGTTGAGGTTGTTGTTGTTTTTCAATGTTGAGGTTGTTGTTGTATTTGTTGGTGTTTTTCAATTTCGAGGTTGTTGTTGAATTTGTTGGCGTTTTTCAATGTTGAAGTTGTTGTTGAATTTGTTGGTGTTTTTCAATGTTGAGGTTGTTGTTGTTTTTCAATGTTGAGGTTGTTGTTGAATTTGTTGGTGTTTTTCAATGTTGAGGTTGTTGTTGTTTTTCAATGCTGAGGTTGTTGTTGAATTTGTTGGTGTTTTTCAATGTTGAGGTTGTTGTTGAATTTGTTGGTGTTTTTCAATGTTGAGGTTGTTGTTGTTTTTCAATGTTGAGGTTGTTGTTGAATTTGTTGGTGTTTTTCAATGTTTAGGTTGTTGTTGTTTTTCAATGTTGAGGTTGTTGTTGAATTTGTTGGTGTTTTTCAATGTTGAGGTTGTTGTTGAATTTGTTGGTGTTTTTCAATGTTGAGGTTGTTGTTGAATTTGTTGGTGTTTTTCAATGTTGAGGTTGTTGTTATTTTTCAGTGTTGAGGTTGTTGGTGAGTTTGTTGGTGTTTTTCAATGTTGAGGTTGTTGTTGAATTTGTTGGTGTTTTTCAATGTTGAGGTTGTTGTTGAATTTGTTGGTGTTTTTCAATGTTGAGGTTGTTGTTGTTTTTAAATGTTGAGGTTGTGGTTGAATTTGTTGGTGTTTTTTCAATTTTGAGGTTGTTGGTGTTTTTCAATGTTGAGGTTGATTTTGAATTTGAGGGTGTTTTTCAATGTCGAGGTTGTTGTTGAATTTGTTGGTGTTTTTCAATGTTGAGGTTGTTGTTGTTTTTCAATGTTGAGGTTGTTGTTGAATTTGTTGGTGTTTTTCAATGTTGAGATTGTTGCTGTTTTTCAATGTTGAGTTTGTTGTTGAATTTGTTGTTGTTTTTAAATGTTGAGGTTGTTGTTGAATTTGCTGGTGTTTTGCAATGTTGAGGTTGTTGTTGTTTTTCAATGTTGAGGTTGTTGTTGAATTTGTTGGTGTTTTTGAATGTTGAGGTTGTTGTTGTTTTTCAATGTTGAGGTTGTAGTTGTATTTGTTGGTGTTTTTCAATTTCGAGGTTGTTGTTGAATTTGTTGGTGTTTTTCAATGTTGAAGTTGTTGTTGAATTTGTTGGTGTTTTTCAATGTTGAGGTTGTTGTTGTTTTTCAATGTTGAGGTTGTTGTTGAATTTGTTGGTGTTTTTCAATGTTGAGGTTGTTGTTGTATTTCAATGCTGAGGTTGTTGTTGAATTTGTTGTTGTTTTTCAATGTTGAGGTTGTTTTTGAATTTGTTGGTGTTTTTCAATGTTGAGGTTGTTGTTGTTTTTCAATGTTGAGGTTGTTGTTGAATTTGTTGGTGTTTTTCAATGTTTAGGTTGTTGTTGTTTTTCAATGTTGAGGTTGTTGTTGAATTTGTTGGGATTTTTCAATGTTGAGGTTGTTGTTGTTTTTCAATGCTGAGGTTGTTGTTGAATTTGTTGGTGTTGTTCAATGTTGAGGTTGTTGTTGAATTTGTTGGTGTTTTTCAATGTTGAGGTTGTTGTTGTTTTTCAATGTTGAGGTTGTTGTTGAATTTCTTGGTGTTTTTCAATGTTTAGGTTGTTGTTCTTTTTCAAAGTTGAGGTTGTTGTTGAATTTGTTGGTGTTTTTCCATGTTGAGGTTGTTGTTGAATTTGTTGGTGTTTTTCAATGTTGAGGTTGTTGTTATTTTTCAATGTTGAGGTTGTTGTTGAGTTTGTTGGTGTTTTTCAATGTTGAGGTTCATTTTGAATTTGAGGGTGTTGTTTAGTGTCGAGGTTGTTGTTGAATTTGTTGGTGTTTTTCAATGTTGAGGTTGTTGTTGTTTTTCAATGTTGAGTTTGTTGTTGAATTTGTTGGTGTTTTTCAATGTTGAGTTTGTTGTTGAATTTGTTGGTGTTTTTCAATTTCGAGGTTGTTGTTGAATTTGTTAGTGTTTTTCAATGTTGAGATTGTGCTGAATTTGTTGGTGTTTTTCAATGTTGAGGTTGTTGTTGAATTTGTTGGTGTTTTTCAATGTTGAGGTTGTTGTTGTTTTTCAATGTTGAGGTTGTTGTTGTATTTGTTGGTGTTTTTCAATTTCGAGGTTGTTGTTGAATTTGTTGGTGTTTTTCAATGTTGAAGTTGTTGTTGAATTTGTTGGTGTTTTTCAATGTTGAGGTTGTTGTTGTTTTTCAATGTTGAGGTTGTTGTTGAATTTGTTGGTGTTTTTCAATGTTGAGGTTGTTGTTGTATTTCAATGCTGAGGTTGTTGTTGAATTTGTTGGTGTTTTTCAATGTAGAGGTTGTTGTTGAATTTGTTGGTTTTTTTCAATGTTGAGGTTGTTGTTGTTTTTCAATGTTGAGGTTGTTGTTGAATTTGTTGGTGTTTTTCAATGTTTAGGTTGTTGTTGTTTTTCAATGCTGAGGTTGTTGTTGAATTTGTTGGTGTTTTTCAATGTTGAGGTTGTTGTTGAATTTGTTGGTGTTTTTCAATGTTGAGGTTGTTGTTGTTTTTCAATGTTGAGGTTGTTGTTGAATTTGTTGGTGTTTTTCAATGTTGAGTTTGTTGTTGTTTTTCAATGTTGAGGTTGTTGTTGTTTTTCAATGTCGAGGTTGTTGTTGAATTTGTTGGTGTTTTTCAATGTTGAGGTTGTTGTTGTTTTTCAATGTTGAGTTTGTTGTTGAATTTGTTCGTGTTTTTCAATGTTGAGTTTGTTGTTGAATTTGTTGGTGTTTCTCAATTTCGAGGTTGTTGTTGAATTTGTTAGTGTTTTTCAATGTTGAGGTTGTTGTTGAATTTGCTGGTGTTTTGCAATGTTGAGGTTGTTGTTGTTTTTCAATGTTGAGGTTGTTGTTGAATTTGTTCGTGTTTTTCAATGTTGAGGTTGTTGTTGTTTTTCAATGTTGAGGTTGTTGTTGTATTTGTTGGTGTTTTTCAATTTCGAGGTTGTTGTTGAATTTGTTGGCGTTTTTCAATGTTGAAGTTGTTGTTGAATTTGTTGGTGTTTTTCAATGTTGAGGTTGTAGTTATTTTTCAATGTTGTGGTTGTTGTTGAGTTTGTTGGTGTTTTTCAATGTTGAGGTTGTTGTTGAATTTGTTGGTGTTTTTCAATGTTGAGGTTGTTGTTGAATTTGTTGGTGTTTTTTAATGTTGAGGTTGTTGTTGTTTTTAAATGTTGAGGTTGTTGTTGAATTTGTTGGTGTTTTTTCAATTTTGAGGTTGTTGGTGTTGTTCAATGTTCAGGTTGATTTTGAATTTGAGGGTCTTTTTCAATGTCGAGGTTGTTGTTGAATTTGTTGGTGTTTTTCAATGTTGAGGTTGTTGTTGTTTTTCAATGCTGAGGTTGTTGTTGAATTTGTTGGTGTTTTTCAATGTTGAGATTGTTGTTGTTTTTCAATGTTGAGGTTGTTTTTGAATTTGTTGGTGCTTTTAAATGTTGAGGTTGTTGTTGAATTTGCTGGTGTTTTGCAATGTTGAGGTTGTTGTTGTTTTTCAATGTTGAGGTTGTTGTTGAATTTATTGGTGTTTTTCAATGTTGAGGTTGTTGTTGTTTTTCAATGTTGAGGTTGTTGTTGTATTTGTTGGTGTTTTTCAATTTCGAGGTTGTTGTTGAATTTGTTGGCGTTTTTCAATGTTGAAGTTGTTGTTGAATTTGTTGGTGTTTTTCAATGTTGAGGTTGTTGTTGTTTTTCAATGTTGAGGTTGTTGTTGAATTTGTTGGTGTTTTTCAATGTTGAGGTTGTTGTTGTTTTTCAATGCTGAGGTTGTTGTTGAATTTGTTGGTGTTTTTCAATGTTGAGGTTGTTGTTGAATTTGTTGGTGTTTTTCAATGTTGAGGTTGTTGTTGTTTTTCAATGTTGAGGTTGTTGTTGAATTTGTTGGTGTTTTTCAATGTTTAGGTTGTTGTTGTTTTTCAATGTTGAGGTTGTTGTTGAATTTGTTGGTGTTTTTCAATGTTGAGGTTGTTGTTGAATTTGTTGGTGTTTTTCAATGTTGAGGTTGTTGTTGAATTTGTTGGTGTTTTTCAATGTTGAGGTTGTTGTTATTTTTCAGTGTTGAGGTTGTTGGTGAGTTTGTTGGTGTTTTTCAATGTTGAGGTTGTTGTTGAATTTGTTGGTGTTTTTCAATGTTGAGGTTGTTGTTGAATTTGTTGGTGTTTTTCAATGTTGAGGTTGTTGTTGTTTTTAAATGTTGAGGTTGTGGTTGAATTTGTTGGTGTTTTTTCAATTTTGAGGTTGTTGGTGTTTTTCAATGTTGAGGTTGATTTTGAATTTGAGGGTGTTTTTCAATGTCGAGGTTGTTGTTGAATTTGTTGGTGTTTTTCAATGTTGAGGTTGTTGTTGTTTTTCAATGTTGAGGTTGTTGTTGAATTTGTTGGTGTTTTTCAATGTTGAGATTGTTGCTGTTTTTCAATGTTGAGTTTGTTGTTGAATTTGTTGTTGTTTTTAAATGTTGAGGTTGTTGTTGAATTTGCTGGTGTTTTGCAATGTTGAGGTTGTTGTTGTTTTTCAATGTTGAGGTTGTTGTTGAATTTGTTGGTGTTTTTGAATGTTGAGGTTGTTGTTGTTTTTCAATGTTGAGGTTGTAGTTGTATTTGTTGGTGTTTTTCAATTTCGAGGTTGTTGTTGAATTTGTTGGTGTTTTTCAATGTTGAAGTTGTTGTTGAATTTGTTGGTGTTTTTCAATGTTGAGGTTGTTGTTGTTTTTCAATGTTGAGGTTGTTGTTGAATTTGTTGGTGTTTTTCAATGTTGAGGTTGTTGTTGTATTTCAATGCTGAGGTTGTTGTTGAATTTGTTGTTGTTTTTCAATGTTGAGGTTGTTTTTGAATTTGTTGGTGTTTTTCAATGTTGAGGTTGTTGTTGTTTTTCAATGTTGAGGTTGTTGTTGAATTTGTTGGTGTTTTTCAATGTTTAGGTTGTTGTTGTTTTTCAATGTTGAGGTTGTTGTTGAATTTGTTGGGATTTTTCAATGTTGAGGTTGTTGTTGTTTTTCAATGCTGAGGTTGTTGTTGAATTTGTTGGTGTTGTTCAATGTTGAGGTTGTTGTTGAATTTGTTGGTGTTTTTCAATGTTGAGGTTGTTGTTGTTTTTCAATGTTGAGGTTGTTGTTGAATTTCTTGGTGTTTTTCAATGTTTAGGTTGTTGTTCTTTTTCAAAGTTGAGGTTGTTGTTGAATTTGTTGGTGTTTTTCCATGTTGAGGTTGTTGTTGAATTTGTTGGTGTTTTTCAATGTTGAGGTTGTTGTTGTTTTTCAATGTTGAGGTTGTTGTTGAATTTGTTGGTGTTTTTCAATGTTGAGGTTGTTGTTGTTTTTCAATGCTGAGGTTGTTGTTGAATTTGTTGTTGTTTTTCAATGTTGAGGTTGTTGTTGAATTTGTTGGTGTTTTTCAATGTTGAGGTTGTTGTTGTTTTTCACTGTTGAGTTTGTTGTTGAATTTGTTGTTGTTTTTCAATGTTGAGTTTGTTGTTGAATTTGTTGGTGTTTTTCAATTTCGAGGTTGTTGTTGAATTTGTTCGTGTTTTTCAATGTTGAGGTTGTTGTTGAATTTGTTGGTGTTTTTCAATGTTGAGGTTGTTGTTGAATTTGTTGGTGTTTTTCAATGTTGAGGATGTTGTTGTTTTTCAATGTTGAGGTTGTTGTTGTATTTGTTGGTGTTTTTCAATTTCGAGGTTGTTGTTGAATTTGTTGGTGTTTTTCAATGTTGAGGTTGTTGTTGTTTTTCAATGTTGTGGTTGTTGTTGAATTTGTTGGTGTTTTTCAATGTAGAGGTTGTTGTTGTTTTTCAATGTTGAGTTTGTTGTTGAATTTGTTGGTGTTTTTCAATGTTGAGGTTGTTGTTGAATTTGTTGGTGTTTTTCAATGTTGAGGTTGTTGTTGTTTTTCAATGTTGAGGTTGTTGTTGAATTTGTTGGTGTTTTTCAATGTAGAGGTTGTTGTTGGTTTTCAATGTTGAGTTTGTTGTTGAATTTGTTGGTGTTTTTCAATGTTGAGTTTGTTGTTGAATTTGTTGGTGTTTTTCAATTTCGAGGTTGTTGTTGAATTTGTTAGTGTTTTTCAATGTTGAGGTTGTTGTTGAATTTGTTGGTGTTTTTCAATGTTGAGGTTGTTGTTGAATTTGTTGGTGTTTTTCAATGTTGAGGTTGTTGTTGTTTTTCAATGTTGAGGTTGTTGTTGTATTTGTTGGTTTTTTTCAATTTCGAGGTTGTTGTTGAATATGTTGGTGTTTTTCAATGTTGAAGTTGTTGTTGAATTTGTTGGTGTTTTTCAATGTTGAGGTTGTTGTTGTTTTTCAATGTTGAGGTTGTTGTTGAATTTGTTGGTGTTTTTCAATGTTGAGGTTGTTGTTGTTTTTCAATGCTGAGGTTGTTGTTGAATTTGTTGGTGTTCTTCAATTTTTGAGGTTGTTGTTGAATTTGTTGGTGTTTTTCAATGTTGAGGTTGTTGTTGTTTTTCAATGTTGAGGTTGTTGTTGAATTTGTTGGTGTTTTTCAATGTTGAGGTTGTTGTTGAATTTGTTGGTGTTTTTCAATGTTGAGGTTGTTGTTGAATTTGTTGGTGTTATTCAATGTTGAGGTTGTTGTTATTTTTCAATGTTCAGGTTGTTGGTGAGTTTGTTGGTGTTTTTCAATGTTGAGGTTGTTGTTGAATTTGTTGGTGTTTTTCAATGTTGAGGTTGTTGATGAATTTGTTGGTGTTTTTCAATGTTGAGGTTGTTGTTGTTTTTAAATGTTGAGGTTGTTGTTGAATTTGTTGGTGATTTTTCAATTTTGAGGTTGTTGGTGTTTTTCAATGTTGAGGTTGATTTTGAATTTGAGGGTGTTTTTCAATGTCGAGGTTGTTGTTGAATTTGTTGGTGTTTTTCAATGTTGAGGTTGTTGTTGAATTTGTTGGTGTTTTTCAATTTTGAGGTTGTTGTTGTTTTTCAATGTTGAGGTTGTTGTTGTATTTGTTGGTGTTTTTCAATTTCGAGGTTGTTGTTGAATTTGTTGGTGTTTTTCAATGTTGAGGTTGTTGTTGTTTTTCAATGTTGTGGTTGTTGTTGAATTTGTTGGTGTTTTTCAAAGTAGAGGTTGTTGTTGTTTTTCAATGTTGAGTTTGTTGTTGAATTTGTTGGTGTTTTTCAATGTTGAGGTTGTTGTTGAATTTGTTGGTGTTTTTCAATGTTGAGGTTGTTGTTGTTTTTCAATGTTGAGGTTGTTGTTGAATTTGTTGGTGTTTTTCAATGTAGAGGTTGTTGTTGGTTTTCAATGTTGAGTTTGTTGTTGAATTTGTTGGTGTTTTTCAATGTTGAGTTTGTTGTTGAATTTGTTGGTGTTTTTCAATTTCGAGGTTGTTGTTGAATTTGTTAGTGTTTTTCAATGTTGAGGTTGTTGTTGAATTTGTTGGTGTTTTTCAATGTTGAGGTTGTTGTTGAATTTGTTGGTGTTTTTCAATGTTGAGGTTGTTGTTGTTTTTCAATGTTGAGGTTGTTGTTGTATTTGTTGGTTTTTTTCAATTTCGAGGTTGTTGTTGAATATGTTGGTGTTTTTCAATGTTGAAGTTGTTGTTGAATTTGTTGGTGTTTTTCAATGTTGAGGTTGTTGTTGTTTTTCAATGTTGAGGTTGTTGTTGAATTTGTTGGTGTTTTTCAATGTTGAGGTTGTTGTTGTTTTTCAATGCTGAGGTTGTTGTTGAATTTGTTGGTGTTCTTCAATGTTGAGGTTGTTGTTGAATTTGTTGGTGTTTTTCAATGTTGAGGTTGTTGTTGTTTTTCAATGTTGAGGTTGTTGTTGAATTTGTTGGTGTTTTTCAATGTAGAGGTTATTGTTGTTTTTCAATGTTGAGTTTGTTGTTGAATTTGTTGGTGTTTTTCAATGTTGAGGTTGTTGTTGAATTTGTTGGTGTTTTTCAATGTTGAGGTTGTTGTTGAATTTGTTGGTGTTATTCAATGTTGAGGTTGTTGTTATTTTTCAATGTTGAGGTTGTTGGTGAGTTTGTTGGTGTTTTTCAATGTTGAGGTTGTTGTTGAATTTGTTGGTGTTTTTCAATGTTGAGGTTGTTGATGAATTTGTTGGTGTTTTTCAATGTTGAGGTTGTTGTTGTTTTTAAATGTTGAGGTTGTTGTTGAATTTGTTGGTGTTTTTTCAATTTTGAGGTTGTTGGTGTTTTTCAATGTTGAGGTTGATTTTGAATTTGAGGGTGTTTTTCAATGTCGAGGTTGTTGTTGAATTTGTTGGTGTTTTTCAATGTTGAGGTTGTTGTTGTTTTTCAATGTTCAGGTTGTTGTTGAATTTGTTGGTGTTTTTCAATATTGAGATTGTTGCTGTTTTTCAATGTTGAGTTTGTTGTTGAATTTCTTGTTGTTTTTAAATGTTGAGGTTGTTGTTGAATTTGCTGGTGTTTTGCAATGTTGTGGTTGTTGTTGTTTTTCAATGTTGAGGTTGTTGTTGAATTTGTTGGTGTTTTTGAATGTTGAGGTTGTTGTTGTTTTTCAATGTTGAGGTTGTTGTTGTATTTGTTGGTGTTTTTCAATTTCGAGGTTGTTGTTGAATTTGTTGGAGTTTTTCAATGTTGAAGTTGTTGTTGAATTTGTTGGTGTTTTTCAATGTTGAGGTTGTTGTTGTTTTTCAATGTTGAGGTTGTTGTTGAATTTGTTGGTGTTTTTCAATGTTGAGGTTGTTTTTGAATTTGTTGGTGTTTTGCAATGTTGAGGTTGTTGTTGTTTTTCAATGTTGAGTTTGTTGTTGAATTTGTTGGTGTTTTTCAATGTTTAGGTTGTTGTTGTTTTTCAATGTTGAGCTGTTGTTGAATTTGTTGGTGTTTTTCAATGTTGGGGTTGTTGTTGTTTTTCAAAGCTGAGGTTGTTGTTGAATTTGTTGGTGTTTTTCAATGTTGAGGTTGTTGTTGAATTTGTTGGTGTTTTTCAATGTTGAGGTTGTTGTTGTTTTTCAATGTTGAGGTTGTTGTTGAATTTCTTGGTGTTTTTCAATGTTTAGGTTGTTGTTCTTTTTCAAAGTTGAGGTTGTTGTTGAATTTGTTGGTGTTTTTCAATGTTGAGGTAGTTGTTGAATTTGTTGGTGTTTTTCAATGTTGAGGTTGTTGTTGTTTTTCAATGTTGAGGTTGTTGTTGAATTTGTTGGTGTTTTTCAATGTTGAGGTTGTTGTTGTTTTTCATTTTGAGGTTGTTGTTGAATTTGTTGGTGTTTTTCAATGTTGAGGTTGTTGTTGTTTTTCAATGTTGAGGTTGTTGTTGAATTTGTTGATGTTTTTCAATGTTGAGGTTGTTGTTGAATTTGTTGGTGTTTTTCAATGTTGAGGTTGTTGTTATTTTTCAATGTTGAGGTTGTTGTTGAGTTTGTTGGTGTTTTTCAATGTTGAGGTTGATTTTGAATTTGAGGGTGTTGTTCAATGTCGAGGTTGTTGTTGAATTTGTTGGTGTTTTTCAATGTTGAGGTTGTTGTTGTTTTTCAATGTTGAGGTTGTTGTTGAATTTGTTGGTGTTTTTCAATGTTGAGGTTGTTGTTGTTTTTCAATGCTGAGGTTGTTGTTGAATTTGTTGGTGTTTTTCAATGTTGAGGTTGTTTTTGAATTTGTTGGTGTTTTTCAATGTTGAGGTTGTTGTTGTTTTTCAATGTTGAGGTTGTTGTTGAATTTGTTGGTGTTTTTCAATGTTTAGGTTGTTGTTGTTTTTCAATGTTGAGTTTGTTGTTGAATTTGTTGGTGTTTTTCAATGTTGAGGTTGTTGTTGAATTTGTTGGTGTTTTTCAATGTTGAGGTTGTTGTTGTTTTTCAATGTTGAGGTTGTTGTTGAATTTGTTGGTGTTTTTCAATGTTGAGGTTGTTGTTGAATTTGTTGGTGTTTTTCAATGTTGAGGTTGTTGTTGAATTTGTTGGTGTTTTTCAATGTTGAGGTTGTTGTTGTTTTTCAATGTTGAGGTTGTTGTTGTATTTGTTGGTTTTTTTCAATTTCGAGGTTGTTGTTGAATTTGTTGGTGTTTTTCAATGTTGAAGTTGTTGTTGAATTTGTTGGTGTTTTTCAATGTTGAGGTTGTTGTTGTTTTTCAATGTTGAGGTTGTTGTTGAATTTGTTGGTGTTTTTCAATGTTGAGGTTGTTGTTGTTTTTCAATGCTGAGGTTGTTGTTGAATTTGTTGGTGTTCTTCAATGTTGAGGTTGTTGTTGAATTTGTTGGTGTTTTTCAATGTTGAGGTTGTTGTTGTTTTTCAATGTTGAGGTTGTTGTTGAATTTGTTGGTGTTTTTCAATGTAGAGGTTGTTGTTGTTTTTCAATGTTGAGTTTGTTGTTGAATTTGTTGGTGTTTTTCAATGTTGAGGTTGTTGTTGAATTTGTTGGTGTTTTTCAATGTTGAGGTTGTTGTTGAATTTGTTGGTGTTATTCAATGTTGAGGTTGTTGTTATTTTTCAATGTTGAGGTTGTTGGTGAGTTTGTTGGTGTTTTTCAATGTTGAGGTTGTTGTTGAATTTGTTGGTGTTTTTCAATGTTGAGGTTGTTGTTGAATTTGTTGGTGTTTTTCAATGTTGAGGTTGTTGTTGTTTTTAAATGTTGAGGTTGTTGTTGAATTTGTTGGTGTTTTTTCAATTTTGAGGTTGTTGGTGTTTTTCAAAGTTGAGGTTGATTTTGAATTTGAGGGTGTTTTTCAATGTCGAGGTTGTTGTTGAATTTGTTGGTGTTTTTCAATGTTGAGGTTGTTGTTGTTTTTCAATGTTGAGGTTGTTGTTGAATTTGTTGGTGTTTTTCAATATTGAGATTGTTGCTGTTTTTCAATGTTGAGTTTGTTGTTGAATTTCTTGTTGTTTTTAAATGTTGAGGTTGTTGTTGAATTTGCTGGTGTTTTGCAATGTTGAGGTTGTTGTTGTTTTTCAATGTTGAGGTTGTTGTTGAATTTGTTGGTGTTTTTGAATGTTGAGGTTGTTGTTGTTTTTCAATGTTGAGGTTGTTGTTGTATTTGTTGGTGTTTTTCAATTTCGAGGTTGTTGTTGAATTTGTTGGTGTTTTTCAATGTTGAAGTTGTTGTTGAATTTGTTGGTGTTTTTCAATGTTGAGGTTGTTGTTGTTTTTCAATGTTGAGGTTGTTGTTGAATTTGTTGGTGTTTTTCAATGTTGAGGTTGTTGTTGTTTTTCAATGCTGAGGTTGTTGTTGAATTTGTTGGTGTTTTTCAATGTTGAGGTTGTTTTTGAATTTGTTGGTGTTTTTCAATGTTGAGGTTGTTGTTGTTTTTCAATGTTGAGGTTGTTGTTGAATTTGTTGGTGTTTTTCAATGTTTAGGTTGTTGTTGTTTTTCAATGTTGAGGTTGTTGTTGAATTTGTTGGTGTTTTTCAATGTTGGGGTTGTTGTTGTTTTTCAAAGCTGAGGTTGTTGTTGAATTTGTTGTTGTTTTTCAATGTTGAGGTTGTTGTTGAATTTGTTGGTGTTTTTCAATGTTGAGGTTGTTGTTGTTTTTCAATGTTGAGGTTGTTGTTGAATTTCTTGGTGTTTTTCAATGTTTAGGTTGTTGTTCTTTTTCAAAGTTGAGGTTGTTGTTGAATTTGTTGGTGTTTTTCAATGTTGAGGTTGTTGTTGAATTTGTTGGTGTTTTTCAATGTTGAGGTTGTTGTTGTTTTTCAATGTTGAGGTTGTTGTTGAATTTGTTGGTGTTTTTCAATGTTGAGGTTGTTGTTTTTTTTCATTTTGAGGTTGTTGTTGAATTTGTTGGTGTTTTTCAATGTTGAGGTTGTTGTTGTTTTTCAATGTTGAGGTTGTTGTTGAATTTGTTGGTGTTTTTCAATGTTGAGGTTGTTGTTGAATTTGTTGGTGTTTTTCAATGTTGAGGTTGTTGTTATTTTTCAATGTTGAGGTTGTTGTTGAGTTTGTTGGTGTTTTTCAATGTTGAGGTTGATTTTGAATTTGAGGGTGTTGTTCAATGTCGAGGTTGTTGTTGAATTTGTTGGTGTTTTTCAATGTTGAGGTTGTTGTTGTTTTTCAATGTTGAGGTTGTTGTTGAATTTGTTGGTGTTTTTCAATGTTGAGGTTGTTGTTGTTTTTAAATGCTGAGGTTGTTGTTGAATTTGTTGGTGTTTTTCAATGTTGAGGTTGTTTTTGAATTTGTTGGTGTTTTTCAATGTTGAGGTTGTTGTTGTTTTTCAATGTTGAGGTTGTTGTTGAATTTGTTGGTGTTTTTCAATGTTTAGGTTGTTGTTGTTTTTCAATGTTGAGGTTGTTGTTGAATTTGTTGGTGTTTTTCAATGTTGGGGTTGTTGTTGTTTTTCAATGCTGAGGTTGTTGTTGAATTTGTTGGTGTTTTTCAATGTTGAGGTTGTTGTTGTTTTTCAAAGTTGAGGTTGTTGTTGAATTTGTTGGTGTTTTTCAATGTTGAGGTTGTTGTTGAATTTGTTGGTGTTTTTCAATGTTGAGGTTGTTGTTGTTTTTCAATGTTGAGGTTGTTGTTGAATTTGTTGGTGTTTTTCAATGTTGAGGTTGTTGTTGTTTTTCATTTTGAGGTTGTTGTTGAATTTGTTGGTGTTTTTCAATGTTGAGGTTGTTGTTGTTTTTCAATGTTGAGGTTGTTGTTGAATTTGTTGGTGTTGTTCAATGTCGAGGTTGTTGTTGAATTTGTTGGTGTTTTTCAATGTTGAGGTTGTTGTTGTTTTTCAATGTTGAGGTTGTTGTTGAATTTGCTGGTGTTTTTCAATGTTGAGATTGTTGTTGTTTTTCAATGTTGAGGTTGTTGTTGAATTTGTTGGTGTTTTTAAATGTTGAGGTTGTTGTTGAATTTGCTGGTGTTTTGCAATGTTGAGGTTGCTGTTGTTTTTCAATGTTGAGGTTGTAGTTGTATTTGTTGGTGTTTTTCAATTTCGAGGTTGTTGTTGTTTTTCAATGTTGAGGTTGTTGTTGTATTTGTTGCTGTTTTTCAATTTCGAGGTTGTTGTTGAATTTGTTGGCGCTTTTCAATGTTGAAGTTGTTGTTGAATTTGTTGGTGTTTTTCAATGTTGAGGTTGTTGTTGTTTTTCAATGTTGAGGTTGTTGTTGAATTTGTTGGTGTTTTTCAATGTTGAATTGTTGTTGTTTTTCAATGCTGAGGTTGTTGTTGAATTTGCTGTTGTTTTTCAATGTTGAGGTTGTTGTTGAATTTGTTGGTGTTTTTCAATGTTGAGGTTGTTGTTGATTTTCAATGCTGAGGTTGTTGTTGAATTTGTTGGTGTTTTTCAATGTTGAGGTTGTTGTTGAATTTGTTGGTGTTTTTCAATGTTGAGGGTGTTGTTGTTTTTCAATGTTGAGGTTGTTGTTGAATTTGTTGGTGTTTTTCAATGTTTAGGTTGTTGTTGTTTTTCAATGTTGAGGTTGTTGTTGAATTTGTTGGTGTTTTTCAATGTTGAGGTTGTTGTTGAATTTGTTGGTGTTTTTCAATGTTGAGGTTGTTGTTGAATTTGTTGGTGTTTTTCAATGTTGAGGTTGTTGTTATTTTTCAGTGTTGAGGTTGTTGGTGAGTTTGTTGGTGTTTTTCAATGTTGAGGTTGTTGTTGAATTTGTTGGTGTTTTTCAATGTTGAGGTTGTTGTTGAATTTGTTGGTGTTTTTCAATGTTGAGGTTCTTGTTGTTTTTAAATGTTGAGGTTGTTGTTGAATTTGTTGGTGTTTTTTCAATTTTGAGGTTGTTGGTGTTTTTCAATGTTGAGGTTGATTTTGAATTTGAGGGTGTTTTTCAATGTCGAGGTTGTTGTTGAATTTGTTGGTGTTTTTCAATGTTGAGGTTGTTGTTGTTTTTCAATGTTGAGGTTGTTGTTGAATTTGTTGGTGTTTTTCAATGTTGAGATTGTTGCTGTTTTTCAATGTTGAGTTTGTTGTTGAATTTGTTGTTGTTTTTAAATGTTGAGGTTGTTGTTGAATTTGCTGGTGTTTTGCAATGTTGAGGTTGTTGTTGTTTTTCAATGTTGAGGTTGTTGTTGAATTTGTTGGTGTTTTTGAATGTTGAGGTTGTTGTTGTTTTTCAATGTTGAGGTTGTAGTTGTATTTGTTGGTGTTTTTCAATTTCGAGGTTGTTGTTGAATTTGTTGGTGTTTTTCAATGTTGAAGTTGTTGTTGAATTTGTTGGTGTTTTTCAATGTTGAAGTTGTTGTTGTTTTTCAATGTTGAGGTTGTTGTTGAATTTGTTGGTGTTTTTCAATGTTGAGGTTGTTGTTGTATTTCAATGCTGAGGTTGTTGTTGAATTTGTTGTTGTTTTTCAATGTTGAGGTTGTTTTTGAATTTGTTGGTGTTTTTCAATGTTGAGGTTGTTGTTGTTTTTCAATGTTGAGGTTGTTGTTGAATTTGTTGGTGTTTTTCAATGTTTAGGTTGTTTTTGTTTTTCAATGTTGAGGTTGTTGTTGAATTTGTTGGGATTTTTCAATGTTGAGGTTGTTGTTGTTTTTCAATGCTGAGGTTGTTGTTGAATTTGTTGGTGTTTTTCAATGTTGAGGTTGTTGTTGTTTTTCAATGTTGAGGTTGTTGTTGAATTTCTTGGTGTTTTTCAATGTTTAGGTTGTTGTTCTTTTTCAAAGTCGAGGTTGTTGTTGAATTTGTTGGTGTTTTTCAATGTTGAGGTTGTTGTTGAATTTGTTGGTGTTTTTCAATGTTGAGGTTGTTGTTGTTTTTCAATGTTGAGGTTGTTGTTGAATTTGTTGGTGTTTTTCAATGTTGAGGTTGTTGTTGTTTTTCATTTTGAGGTTGTTTTTGAATTTGTTGGTGTTTTTCCATGTTGAGGTTGTTGTTGAATTTGTTGGTGTTTTTCAATGTTGAGGTTGAAGTTATTTTTCAATGTTGAGGTTGTTGTTGAGTTTGTTGGTGTTTTTCAATGTTGAGGTTCATTTTGAATTTGAGGGTGTTGTTTAGTGTCGAGGTTGTTGTTGAATTTGTTGGTGTTTTTCAATGTTGAGGTTGTTGTTGTTTTTCAATGTTGAGGTTGTTGTTGAATTTGTTGGTGTTTTTCAATGTTGAGATTGTTGTTGTTTTTCAATGTTGAGGTTGTTGTTGAATTTGTTGGTGTTTTTAAATGTTGAGGTTGTTGTTGAATTTGCTGGTGTTTTGCAATGTTGAGGTGGTTGTTGCTTTTCAATGTTGAGGTTGTTGTTGAATTTGTTGGTGTTTTTCAATGTTGAGGTTGTTGTTGTTTTTCAATGTTGAGGTTGTTGTTGTATTTGTTGGTGTTTTTCAATTTCGAGGTTGTTGTTGAATTTGTTGATGTTTTTCAATGTTGAAGTTGTTGTTGAATTTGTTGGTGTTTTTCAATGTTGAGGTTGTTGTTGAATTTGTTGGTGTTTTTCAATGTTGAGGTTGTTGTTCTTTTTCAATGCTGAGGTTGTTGTTGAATTTGTTGGTGTTTTTCAATGTTGAGGTTGTTGTTGAATTTGTTGGTGTTTTTCAATGTTGAGGTTGTTGTTGTTTTTCAATGTTGAGGTTGTTGTTGAATTTGTTGGTGTTTTTCAATGTTGAGGTTGTTGTTGTTTTTCAATGTTGAGGTTGTTGTTGAATTTGTTGGTGTTTTTCAATGTTGAGGTTGTTGTTGAATTTGTTGGTGTTTTTCGATGTTGAGGTTGTTGTTGTTTTTCAATGTTGAGGTTGTTGTTGAATTTGTTGGTGTTTTTCAATGTTGAGATTGTTGTTGTTTTTCAATGTTGAGTTTGTTGTTGAATTTGTTGGTGTTTTTCAATGTTGAGGTTGTTGTTGAATTTGTTGGTGTTTTTCAATGTTGAGGTTGTTGTTGTTTTTCAATGTTGAGGTTGTTGTTGAATTTGTTGGTGTTTTTCAATGTAGAGGTTGTTGTTGTTTTTCAATGTTGAGTTTGTTGTTGAATTTGTTGGTGTTTTTCAATGTTGAGTTTGTTGTTGAAATTGTTGGTGTTTTTCAATTTCGAGGTTGTTGTTGAATTTGTTAGTGTTTTTCAATGTTGAGATTGTTGCTGAATTTGTTGGTGTTTTTCAATGTTGAGGTTGTTGTTGAATTTGTTGGTGTTTTTCAATGTTGAGGTTGTTGTTGTTTTTCAATGTTGAGGTTGTTGTTGTATTTGTTGGTGTTTTTCAATTTCGAGGTTGTTGTTGAATTTGTTGGTGTTTTTCAATGTTGAAGTTGTTGTTGAATTTGTTGGTGTTTTTCAATGTTGAGGTTGTTGTTGTTTTTCAATGTTGAGGTTGTTGTTGAATTTGTTGGTGTTTTTCAATGTTGAGGTTGTTGTTCTTTTTCAATGCTGAGGTTGTTGTTGAATTTGTTGTTGTTTTTCAATGTTGAGGTTGTTGTTGAATTTGTTGGTGTTTTTCAATGTTGAGGTTGTTGTTGTTTTTCAATGTTGAGTTTGTTGTTGAATTTGTTGGTGTTTTTCAATGTTGAGTTTGTTGTTGAATTTGTTGGTGTTTTTCAATTTCGAGGTTGTTGTTGAATTTGTTAGTGTTTTTCAATGTTGAGGTTGTTGTTGAATTTGTTGGTGTTTTTCAATGTTGAGGTTGTTGTTGAATTTGTTGGTGTTTTTCAATGTTGAGGTTGTTGTTGTTTTTCAATGTTGAGGTTGTTGTTGTATTTGTTGGTGTTTTTCAATTTCGAGGTTGTTGTTGAATTTGTTGGTGTTTTTCAATGTTGAGGTTGTTGTTGTTTTTCAATGTTGAGGTTGTTGTTGAATTTGTTGGTGTTTTTCAATGTAGAGGTTGTTGTTGTTTTTCAATGTTGAGTTTGTTGTTGAATTTGTTGGTGTTTTTCAATGTTGAGGTTGTTGTTGAATTTGTTGGTGTTTTTCAATGTTGAGGTTGTTGTTGTTTTTCAATGTTGAGGTTGTTGTTGAATTTGTTGGTGTTTTTCAATGTAGAGGTTGTTGTTGGTTTTCAATGTTGAGTTTGTTGTTGAATTTGTTGGTGTTTTTCAATGTTGAGTTTGTTGTTGAATTTGTTGGTGTTTTTCAATTTCGAGGTTGCTGTTGAATTTGTTAGTGTTTTTCAATGTTGAGGTTGTTGTTGAATTTGTTGGTGTTTTTCAATGTTGAGGTTGTTGTTGAATTTGTTGGTGTTTTTCAATGTTGAGGTTGTTGTTGTTTTTCAATGTTGAGGTTGTTGTTGTATTTGTTGGTTTTTTTCAATTTCGAGGTTGTTGTTGAATATGTTGGTGTTTTTCAATGTTGAAGTTGTTGTTGAATTTGTTGGTGTTTTTCAATGTTGAGGTTGTTGTTGTTTTTCAATGTTGAGGTTGTTGTTGAATTTGTTGGTGTTTTTCAATGTTGAGGTTGTTGTTGTTTTTCAATGCTGAGGTTGTTGTTGAATTTGTTGCTGTTCTTCAATGTTGAGGTTGTTGTTGAATTTGTTGGTGTTTTTCAATGTTGAGGTTGTTGTTGTTTTTCAATGTTGAGGTTGTTGTTGAATTTGTTGGTGTTTTTCAATGTAGAGGTTGTTGTTGTTTTTCAATGTTGAGTTTGTTGTTGAATTTGTTGGTGTTTTTCAATGTTGAGGTTGTTGTTGAATTTGTTGGTGTTTTTCAATGTTGAGGTTGTTGTTGAATTTGTTGGTGTTATTCAATGTTGAGGTTGTTGTTATTTTTCAATGTTGAGGTTGTTGGTGAGTTTGTTGGTGTTTTTCAATGTTGAGGTTGTTGCTGAATTTGTTGGTGTTTTTCAATGTTGAGGTTGTTGATGAATTTGTTGGTGTTTTTCAATGTTGAGGTTGTTGTTGTTTTTAAATGTTGAGGTTGTTGTTGAATTTGTTGGTGTTTTTTCAATTTTGAGGTTGTTGGTGTTTTTCAATGTTGAGGTTGATTTTGAATTTGAGGGTGTTTTTCAATGTCGAGGTTGTTGTTGAATTTGTTGGTGTTTTTCAATGTTGATGTTGTTGTTGTTTTTCAATGTTGAGGTTGTTGTTGAATTTGTTGGTGTTTTTCAATATTGAGATTGTTGCTGTTTTTCAATGTTGAGTTTGTTGTTGAATTTCTTGTTGTTTTTAAATGTTGAGGTTGTTGTTGAATTTGCTGGTGTTTTGCAATGTTGAGTTTGTTGTTGTTTTTCAATGTTGAGGTTGTTGTTGAATTTGTTGGTGTTTTTGAATGTTGAGGTTGTTGTTGTTTTTCAATGTTGAGGTTGTTGTTGTATTTGTTGGTGTTTTTCAATTTCGAGGTTGTTCTTGAATTTGTTGGTGTTTTTCAATGTTGAAGTTGTTGTTGAATTTGTTGGTGTTTTTCAATGTTGAGGTTGTTGTTGTTTTTCAATGTTGAGGTTGTTGTTGAATTTGTTGGTGTTTTTCAATGTTGAGGTTGTTGTTGTTTTTCAATGCTGAGGTTGTTGTTGAATTTGTTGGTGTTTTTCAATGTTGAGGTTGTTTTTGAATTTGTTGGTGTTTTTCAATGTTGAGGTTGTTGTTGTTTTTCAATGTTGAGGTTGTTGTTGAATTTGTTGGTGTTTTTCAATGTTTAGGTTGTTGTTGTTTTTCAATGTTGAGGTTGTTGTTGAATTTGTTGGTGTTTTTCAATGTTGGGGTTGTTGTTGTTTTTCAAAGCTGAGGTTGTTGTTGAATTTGTTGGTGTTTTTCAATGTTGAGGTTGTTGTTGAATTTGTTGGTGTTTTTCAATGTTGAGGTTGTTGTTGTTTTTCAATGTTGAGGTTGTTGTTGAATTTCTTGGTGTTTTTCAATGTTTAGGTTGTTGTTCTTTTTCAAAGTTGAGGTTGTTGTTGAATTTGTTGGTGTTTTTCAATGTTGAGGTTGTTGTTGAATTTGTTGGTGTTTTTCAATGTTGAGGTTGTTGTTGTTTTTCAATGTTGAGGTTGTTGTTGAATTTGTTGGTGTTTTTCAATGTTGAGGTTGTTGTTGTTTTTCATTTTGAGGTTGTTGTTGAATTTGTTGGTGTTTTTCAATGTTGAGGTTGTTGTTGTTTTTCAATGTTGAGGTTGTTGTTGAATTTGTTGGTGTTTTTCAATGTTGAGGTTGTTGTTGAATTTGTTGGTGTTTTTCAATGTTGAGGTTGTTGTTATTTTTCAATGTTGAGGTTGTTGTTGAGTTTGTTGGTGTTTTTCAATGTTGAGGTTGATTTTGAATTTGAGGGTGTTGTTCAATGTCGAGGTTGTTGTTGAATTTGTTGGTGTTTTTCAATGTTGAGGTTGTTGTTGTTTTTCAATGTTGAGGTTGTTGTTGAATTTGTTGGTGTTTTTCAATGTTGAGGTTGTTGTTGTTTTTCAATGCTGAGGTTGTTGTTGAATTTGTTGGTGTTTTTCAATGTTGAGGTTGTTTTTGAATTTGTTGGTGTTTTTCAATGTTGAGGTTGTTGTTGTTTTTCAATGTTGAGGTTGTTGTTGAATTTGTTGGTGTTTTTCAATGTTTAGGTTGTTGTTGTTTTTCAATGTTGAGTTTGTTGTTGAATTTGTTGGTGTTTTTCAATGTTGAGGTTGTTGTTGAATTTGTTGGTGTTTTTCAATGTTGAGGTTGTTGTTGTTTTTCAATGTTGAGGTTGTTGATGAATTTGTTGGTGTTTTTCAATGTTGAGGTTGTTGTTGAATTTGTTGGTGTTTTTCAATGTTGAGGTTGTTGTTGAATTTGTTGGTGTTTTTCAATGTTGAGGTTGTTGTTGTTTTTCAATGTTGAGGTTGTTGTTGTATTTGTTGGTTTTTTTCAATTTCGAGGTTGTTGTTGAATTTGTTGGTGTTTTTCAATGTTGAAGTTGTTGTTGAATTTGTTGGTGTTTTTCAATGTTGAGGTTGTTGTTGTTTTTCAATGTTGAGGTTGTTGTTGAATTTGTTGGTGTTTTTCAATGTTGAGGTTGTTGTTGTTTTTCAATGCTGAGGTTGTTGTTGAATTTGTTGGTGTTCTTCAATGTTGAGGTTGTTGTTGAATTTGTTGGTGTTTTTCAATGTTGAGGTTGTTGTTGGTTTTCAATGTTGAGGTTGTTGTTGAATTTGTTGGTGTTTTTCAATGTAGAGGTTGTTGTTGTTTTTCAATGTTGAGTTTGTTGTTGAATTTGTTGGTGTTTTTCAATGTTGAGGTTGTTGTTGAATTTGTTGGTGTTTTTCAATGTTGAGGTTGTTGTTGAATTTGTTGGTGTTATTCAATGTTGAGGTTGTTGTTATTTTTCAATGTTGAGGTTGTTGGTGAGTTTGTTGGTGTTTTTCAATGTTGAGGTTGTTGTTGAATTTGTTGGTGTTTTTCAATGTTGAGGTTGTTGTTGAATTTGTTGGTGTTTTTCAATGTTGAGGTTGTTGTTGTTTTTAAATGTTGAGGTTGTTGTTGAATTTGTTGGTGTTTTTTCAATTTTGAGGTTGTTGGTGTTTTTCAATGTTGAGGTTGATTTTGAATTTGAGGGTGTTTTTCAATGTCGAGGTTGTTGTTGAATTTGTTGGTGTTTTTCAATGTTGAGGTTGTTGTTGTTTTTCAATGTTGAGGTTGTTGTTGAATTTGTTGGTGTTTTTCAATATTGAGATTGTTGCTGTTTTTCAATGTTGACTTTGTTGTTGAATTTCTTGTTGTTTTTAAATGTTGAGGTTGTTGTTGAATTTGCTGGTGTTTTGCAATGTTGAGGTTGTTGTTGTTTTTCAATGTTGAGGTTGTTGTTGAATTTGTTGGTGTTTTTCAATGTTGAGGTTGTTGTTGTTTTTCAATGTTGAGGTTGTTGTTGTATTTGTTGGTGTTTTTCAATTTCGAGGTTGTTGTTGAATTTGTTGGTGTTTTTCAATGTTGAAGTTGTTGTTGAATTTGTTGGTGTTTTTCAATGTTGAGGTTGTTGTTGTTTTTCAATGTTGAGGTTGTTGTTGAATTTGTTGGTGTTTTTCAATGTTGAGGTTGTTGTTGTTTTTCAATGTTGAGGTTGTTGTTGAATTTGTTGGTGTTTTTCAATGTAGAGGTTGTTGTTGGTTTTCAATGTTGAGTTTGTTGTTGAATTTGTTGGTGTTTTTCAATGTTGAGTTTGTTGTTGAATTTGTTGGTGTTTTTCAATTTCGAGGTTGCTGTTGAATTTGTTAGTGTTTTTCAATGTTGAGGTTGTTGTTGAATTTGTTGGTGTTTTTCAATGTTGAGGTTGTTGTTGAATTTGTTGGTGTTTTTCAATGTTGAGGTTGTTGTTGTTTTTCAATGTTGAGGTTGTTGTTGTATTTGTTGGTTTTTTTCAATTTCGAGGTTGTTGTTGAATATGTTGGTGTTTTTCAATGTTGAAGTTGTTGTTGAATTTGTTGGTGTTTTTCAATGTTGAGGTTGTTGTTGTTTTTCAATGTTGAGGTTGTTGTTGAATTTGTTGGTGTTTTTCAATGTTGAGGTTGTTGTTGTTTTTCAATGCTGAGGTTGTTGTTGAATTTGTTGGTGTTCTTCAATGTTGAGGTTGTTGTTGAATTTGTTGGTGTTTTTCAATGTTGAGGTTGTTGTTGTTTTTCAATGTTGAGGTTGTTGTTGAATTTGTTGGTGTTTTTCAATGTAGAGGTTGTTGTTGTTTTTCAATGTTGAGTTTGTTGTTGAATTTGTTGGTGTTTTTCAATGTTGAGGTTGTTGTTGAATTTGTTGGTGTTTTTCAATGTTGAGGTTGTTGTTGAATTTGTTGGTGTTATTCAATGTTGAGGTTGTTGTTATTTTTCAATGTTGAGGTTGTTGGTGAGTTTGTTGGTGTTTTTCAATGTTGAGGTTGTTGCTGAATTTGTTGGTGTTTTTCAATGTTGATGTTGTTGATGAATTTGTTGGTGTTTTTCAATGTTGAGGTTGTTGTTGTTTTTAAATGTTGAGGTTGTTGTTGAATTTGTTGGTGTTTTTTCAATTTTGAGGTTGTTGGTGTTTTTCAATGTTGAGGTTGATTTTGAATTTGAGGGTGTTTTTCAATGTCGAGGTTGTTGTTGAATTTGTTGGTGTTTTTCAATGTTGATGTTGTTGTTGTTTTTCAATGTTGAGGTTGTTGTTGAATTTGTTGGTGTTTTTCAATATTGAGATTGTTGCTGTTTTTCAATGTTGAGTTTGTTGTTGAATTTCTTGTTGTTTTTAAATGTTGAGGTTGTTGTTGAATTTGCTGGTGTTTTGCAATGTTGAGGTTGTTGTTGTTTTTCAATGTTGAGGTTGTTGTTGAATTTGTTGGTGTTTTTGAATGTTGAGGTTGTTGTTGTTTTTCAATGTTGAGGTTGTTGTTGTATTTGTTGGTGTTTTTCAATTTCGAGGTTGTTCTTGAATTTGTTGGTGTTTTTCAATGTTGAAGTTGTTGTTGAATTTGTTGGTGTTTTTCAATGTTGAGGTTGTTGTTGTTTTTCAATGTTGAGGTTGTTGTTGAATTTGTTGGTGTTTTTCAATGTTGAGGTTGTTGTTGTTTTTCAATGCTGAGGTTGTTGTTGAATTTGTTGGTGTTTTTCAATGTTGAGGTTGTTTTTGAATTTGTTGGTGTTTTTCAATGTTGAGGTTGTTGTTGTTTTTCAATGTTGAGGTTGTTGTTGAATTTGTTGGTGTTTTTCAATGTTTAGGTTGTTGTTGTTTTTCAATGTTGAGGTTGTTGTTGAATTTGTTGGTGTTTTTCAATGTTGGGGTTGTTGTTGTTTTTCAAAGCTGAGGTTGTTGTTGAATTTGTTGGTGTTTTTCAATGTTGAGGTTGTTGTTGAATTTGTTGGTGTTTTTCAATGTTGAGGTTGTTGTTGTTTTTCAATGTTGAGGTTGTTGTTGAATTTCTTGGTGTTTTTCAATGTTTAGGTTGTTGTTCTTTTTCAAAGTTGAGGTTGTTGTTGAATTTGTTGGTGTTTTTCAATGTTGAGGTTGTTGTTGAATTTGTTGGTGTTTTTCAATGTTGAGGTTGTTGTTGTTTTTCAATGTTGAGGTTGTTGTTGAATTTGTTGGTGTTTTTCAATGTTGAGGTTGTTGTTGTTTTTCATTTTGAGGTTGTTGTTGAATTTGTTGGTGTTTTTCAATGTTGAGGTTGTTGTTGTTTTTCAATGTTGAGGTTGTTGTTGAATTTGTTGGTGTTTTTCAATGTTGAGGTTGTTGTTGAATTTGTTGGTGTTTTTCAATGTTGAGGTTGTTGTTATTTTTCAATGTTGAGGTTGTTGTTGAGTTTGTTGGTGTTTTTCAATGTTGAGGTTGATTTTGAATTTGAGGGTGTTGTTCAATGTCGAGGTTGTTGTTGAATTGGTTGGTGTTTTTCAATGTTGAGGTTGTTGTTGTTTTTCAATGTTGAGGTTGTTGTTGAATTTGTTGGTGTTTTTCAATGTTGAGGTTGTTGTTGTTTTTCAATGCTGAGGTTGTTGTTGAATTTGTTGGTGTTTTTCAATGTTGAGGTTGTTTTTGAATTTGTTGGTGTTTTTCAATGTTGAGGTTGTTGTTCTTTTTCAATGTTGAGGTTGTTGTTGAATTTGTTGGTGTTTTTCAATGTTTAGGTTGTTGTTGTTTTTCAATGTTGAGTTTGTTGTTGAATTTGTTGGTGTTTTTCAATGTTGAGGTTGTTGTTGAATTTGTTGGTGTTTTTCAATGTTGAGGTTGTTGTTGTTTTTCAATGTTGAGGTTGTTGATGAATTTGTTGGTGTTTTTCAATGTTGAGGTTGTTGTTGAATTTGTTGGTGTTTTTCAATGTTGAGGTTGTTGTTGAATTTGTTGGTGTTTTTCAATGTTGAGGTTGTTGTTGTTTTTCAATGTTGAGGTTGTTGTTGTATTTGATGGTTTTTTTCAATTTCGAGGTTGTTGTTGAATTTGTTGGTGTTTTTCAATGTTGAAGTTGTTGTTGAATTTGTTGGTGTTTTTCAATGTTGAGGTTGTTGTTGTTTTTCAATGTTGAGGTTGTTGTTGAATTTGTTGGTGTTTTTCAATGTTGAGGTTGTTGTTGTTTTTCAATGCTGAGGTTGTTGTTGAATTTGTTGGTGTTCTTCAATGTTGAGGTTGTTGTTGAATTTGTTGGTGTTTTTCAATGTTGAGGTTGTTGTTGTTTTTCAATGTTGAGGTTGTTGTTGAATTTGTTGGTGTTTTTCAATGTAGAGGTTGTTGTTGTTTTTCAATGTTGAGTTTGTTGTTGAATTTGTTGGTGTTTTTCAATGTTGAGGTTGTTGTTGAATTTGTTGGTGTTTTTCAATGTTGAGGTTGTTGTTGAATTTGTTGGTGTTATTCAATGTTGAGGTTGTTGTTATTTTTCAATGTTGAGGTTGTTGGTGAGTTTGTTGGTGTTTTTCAATGTTGAGGTTGTTGTTGAATTTGTTGGTGTTTTTCAATGTTGAGGTTGTTGTTGAATTTGTTGGTGTTTTTCAATGTTGAGGTTGTTGTTGTTTTTAAATGTTGAGGTTGTTGTTGAATTTGTTGGTGTTTTTTCAATTTTGAGGTTGTTGGTGTTTTTCAATGTTGAGGTTGATTTTGAATTTGAGGGTGTTTTTCAATGTCGAGGTTGTTGTTGAATTTGTTGGTGTTTTTCAATGTTGAGGTTGTTGTTGTTTTTCAATGTTGAGGTTGTTGTTGAATTTGTTGGTGTTTTTCAATATTGAGATTGTTGCTGTTTTTCAATGTTGAGTTTGTTGTTGAATTTCTTGTTGTTTTTAAATGTTGAGGTTGTTGTTGAATTTGCTGGTGTTTTGCAATGTTGAGGTTGTTGTTGTTTTTCAATGTTGAGGTTGTTGTTGAATTTGTTGGTGTTTTTGAATGTTGAGGTTGTTGTTGTTTTTCAATGTTGAGGTTGTTGTTGTATTTGTTGGTGTTTTTCAATTTCGAGGTTGTTGTTGAATTTGTTGGTGTTTTTCAATGTTGAAGTTGTTGTTGAATTTGTTGGTGTTTTTCAATGTTGAGGTTGTTGTTGTTTTTCAATGTTGAGGTTGTCGTTGAATTTGTTGGTGTTTTTCAATGTTGAGGTTGTTGTTGTTTTTCAATGCTGAGGTTGATGTTGAATTTGTTGGTGTTTTTCAATGTTGAGGTTGTTTTTGAATTTGTTGGTGTTTTTCAATGTTGAGGTTGTTGTTGTTTTTCAATGTTGAGGTTGTTGTTGAATTTGTTGGTGTTTTTCAATGTTGAGGTTGTTGTTGAATTTGTTGGTGTTTTTCAATGTTGAGGTTGTTGTTGTTTTTCAATGTTGAGGTTGTTGTTGAATTTCTTGGTGTTTTTCAATGTTTAGGTTGTTGTTCTTTTTCAAAGTTGAGGTTGTTGTTGAATTTGTTGGTGTTTTTCAATGTTGAGGTTGTTGTTGAATTTGTTGGTGTTTTTCAATGTTGAGGTTGTTGTTGTTTTTCAATGTTGAGGTTGTTGTTGAATTTGTTGGTGTTTTTCAATGTTGAGGTTGTTGTTGTTTTTCATTTTGAGGTTGTTGTTGAATTTGTTGGTGTTTTTCAATGTTGAGGTTGTTGTTGTTTTTCAATGTTGAGGTTGTTGTTGAATTTGTTGGTGTTTTTCAATGTTGAGGTTGTTGTTGAATTTGTTGGTGTTTTTCAATGTTGAGGTTGTTGTTATTTTTCAATGTTGAGGTTGTTGTTGGTTTTCAATGTTGAGTTTGTTGTTGAATTTGTTGGTGTTTTTCAATGTTGAGTTTGTTGTTGAATTTGTTGGTGTTTTTCAATTTCGAGGTTGTTGTTGAATTTGTTAGTGTTTTTCAATGTTGAGGTTGTTGTTGAATATGTTGGTGTTTTTCAATGTTGATGTTGTTGTTGAATTTGTTGGTGTTTTTCAATGTTGAGGTTGTTGTTGTTTTTCAATGTTGAGGTTGTTGTTGTATTTGTTGGTTTTTTTCAATTTCGAGGTTGTTGTTGAATATGTTGGTGTTTTTCAATGTTGAAGTTGTTGTTGAATTTGTTGGTGTTTTTCAATGTTGAGGTTGTTGTTGTTTTTCAATGTTGAGGTTGTTGTTGAATTTGTTGGTGTTTTTCAATGTTGAGGTTGTTGTTGTTTTTCAATGCTGAGGTTGTTGTTGAATTTGTTGGTGTTCTTCAATGTTGAGGTTGTTGTTGAATTTGTTGGTGTTTTTCAATGTTGAGGTTGTTGTTGTTTTTCAATGTTGAGGTTGTTGTTGAATTTGTTGGTGTTTTTCAATGTAGAGGTTGTTGTTGTTTTTCAATGTTGAGTTTGTTGTTGAATTTGTTGGTGTTTTTCAATGTTGAGGTTGTTGTCGAATTGGTTGGTGTTTTTCAATGTTGAGGTTGTTGTTGAATTTGTTGGTGTTATTCAATGTTGAGGTTGTTGTTATTTTTCAATGTTGAGGTTGTTGGTGAATTTGTTGGTGTTTTTCAATGTTGAGGTTGTTGCTGAATTTGTTGGTGTTTTTCAATGTTGAGGTTGTTGATGAATTTGTTGGTGTTTTTCAATGTTGAGGTTGTTGTTGTTTTTAAATGTTGAGGTTGTTGTTGAATTTGTTGGTGTTTTTTCAATTTTGAGGTTGTTGGTGTTTTTCAATGTTGAGGTTGATTTTGAATTTGAGGGTGTTTTTCAATGTCGAGGTTGTTGTTGAATTTGTTGGTGTTTTTCAATGTTGAGTTTGTTGTTGTTTTTCAATGTTGAGGTTGTTGTTGAATTTGTTGGTGTTTTTCAATATTGAGATTGTTGCTGTTTTTCAATGTTGAGTTTGTTGTTGAATTTCTTGTTGTTTTTAAATGTTGAGGTTGTTGTTGAATTTGCTGGTGTTTTGCAATGTTGAGGTTGTTGTTGTTTTTCAATGTTGAGGTTGTTGTTGAATTTGTTGGTGTTTTTGAATGTTGAGGTTGTTGTTGTTTTTCAATGTTGAGGTTGTTGTTGTATTTGTTGGTGTTTTTCAATTTCGAGGTTGTTGTTGAATTTGTTGGTGTTTTTCAATGTTGAAGTTGTTGTTGAATTTGTTGGTGTTTTTCAATGTTGAGGTTGTTGTTGTTTTGCAATGTTGAGGTTGTTGTTGAATTTGTTGGTGTTTTTCAATGTTGAGGTTGTTGTTGTTTTTCAATGCTGAGGTTGTTGTTGAATTTGTTGGTGTTTTTCAATGTTGAGGTTGTTTTTGAATTTGTTGGTGTTTTTCAATGTTGAGGTTGTTGTTGTTTTTCAATGTTGAGGTTGTTGTTGAATTTGTTGGTGTTTTTCAATGTTTAGGTTGTTGTTGTTTTTCAATGTTGAGGTTGTTGTTGAATTTGTTGGTGTTTTTCAATGTTGGGGTTGTTGTTGTTTTTCAAAGCTGAGGTTGTTGTTGAATTTGTTGGTGTTTTTCAATGTTGAGGTTGTTGTTGAATTTGTTGGTGTTTTTCAATGTTGAGGTTGTTGTTGTTTTTCAATGTTGAGGTTGTTGTTGAATTTCTTGGTGTTTTTTCAATGTTTAGGTGGTTGTTCTTTTTCAAAGTTGAGGTTGTTGTTGAATTTGTTGGTGTTTTTCAATGTTGAGGTTGTTGTTGAATTTGTTGGTGTTTTTCAATGTTGAGGTTGTTGTTGTTTTTCAATGTTGAGGTTGTTGTTGAATTTGTTGGTGTTTTTCAATGTTGAGGTTGTTGTTGTTTTTCATTTTGAGGTTGTTGTTGAATTTGTTGGTGTTTTTCAATGTTGAGGTTGTTGTTGTTTTTCAATGTTGAGGTTGTTGTTGAATTTGTTGGTGTTTTTCAATGTTGAGGTTGTTGTTGAATTTGTTGGTGTTTTTCAATGTTGAGGTTGTTGTTATTTTTCAATGTTGAGGTTGTTGTTGAGTTTGTTGGTGTTTTTCAATGTTGAGGTTGATTTTGAATTTGAGGGTGTTGTTCAAAGTCGAGGTTGTTGTTGAATTTGTTGGTGTTTTTCAATGTTGAGGTTGTTGTTGTTTTTCAATGTTGAGGTTGTTGTTGAATTTGTTGGTGTTTTTCAATGTTGAGGTTGTTGTTGTTTTTCAATGCTGAGGTTGTTGTTGAATTTGTTGGTGTTTTTCAATGTTGAGGTTGTTTTTGAATTTGTTGGTGTTTTTCAATGTTGACGTTGTTGTTGTTTTTTTTGTTGAGGTTGTTGTTGAATTTGTTGGTGTTTTTCAATGTTTAGGTTGTTGTTGTTTTTCAATGTTGAGTTTGTTGTTGAATTTGTTGGTGTTTTTCAATGTTGAGGTTGTTGTTGAATTTGTTGGTGTTTTTCAATGTTGAGGTTGTTGTTGTTTTTCAATGTTGAGGTTGTTGATGAATTTGTTGGTGTTTTTCAATGTTGAGGTTGTTGTTGAATTTGTTGGTGTTTTTCAATGTTGAGGTTGTTGTTGAATTTGTTGGTGTTTTTCAATGTTGAGGTTGTTGTTGTTTTTCAATGTTGAGGTTGTTGTTGTATTTGTTGGTTTTTTTCAATTTCGAGGTTGTTGTTGAATTTGTTGGTGTTTTTCAATGTTGAAGTTGTTGTTGAATTTGTTGGTGTTTTTCAATGTTGAGGTTGTTGTTGTTTTTCAATGTTGAGGTTGTTGTTGAATTTGTTGGTGTTTTTCAATGTTGAGGTTGTTGTTATTTTTCAATGTTGAGGTTGTTGGTGAGTTTGTTGGTGTTTTTCAATGTTCAGGTTGTTGTTGAATTTGTTGGTGTTTTTCAATGTTGAGGTTGTTGTTGAATTTGTTGGTGTTTTTCAATGTTGAGGTTCTTGTTGTTTTTAAATGTTGAGGTTGTTGTTGAATTTGTTGGTGTTTTTTCAATTTTGAGGTTGTTGGTGTTTTTCAATGTTGAGGTTGATTTTGAATTTGAGGGTGTTTTTCAATGTCGAGGTTGTTGTTGAATTTGTTGGTGTTTTTCAATGTTGAGGTTGTTGTTGTTTTTCAATGTTGAGGTTGTTGTTGAATTTGTTGGTGTTTTTCAATATTGAGATTGTTGCTGTTTTTCAATGTTGAGTTTGTTGTTGAATTTCTTGATGTTTTTAAATGTTGAGGTTGTTGTTGAATTTGCTGGTGTTTTGCAATGTTGAGGTTGTTGTTGTTTTTCAATGTTGAGGTTGTTGTTGAATTTGTTGGTGTTTTTGAATGTTGAGGTTGTTGTTGTTTTTCAATGTTGAGGTTGTTGTTGTATTTGTTGGTGTTTTTCAATTTCGAGGTTGTTGTTGAATTTGTTGGTGTTTTTCAATGTTGAAGTTGTTGTTGAATTTGTTGGTGTTTTTCAATGTTGAGGTTGTTGTTGTTTTTCAATGTTGAGGTTGTTGTTGAATTTGTTGGTGTTTTTCAATGTTGAGGTTGTTGTTGTTTTTCAATGCTGAGGTTGATGTTGAATTTGTTGGTGTTTTTCAATGTTGAGGTTGTTTTTGAATTTGTTGGTGTTTTTCAATGTTGAGGTTGTTGTTGTTTTTCAATGTTGAGGTTGTTGTTGAATTTGTTGGTGTTTTTCAATGTTGAGGTTGTTGTTGAATTTGTTGGTGTTTTTCAATGTTGAGGTTGTTGTTGTTTTTCAATGTTGAGGTTGTTGTTGAATTTCTTGGTGTTTTTCAATGTTTAGGTTGTTGTTCTTTTTCAAAGTTGAGGTTGTTGTTGAATTTGTTGGTGTTTTTCAATGTTGAGGTTGTTGTTGAATTTGTTGGTGTTTTTCAATGTTGAGGTTGTTGTTGTTTTTCAATGTTGAGGTTGTTGTTGAATTTGTTGGTGTTTTTTCAATGTTGAGGTTGTTGTTGTTTTTCATTTTGAGGTTGTTGTTGAATTTGTTGGTGTTTTTCAATGTTGAGGTTGTTGTTGTTTTTCAATGTTGAGGTTGTTGTTGAATTTGTTGGTGTTTTTCAATGTTGAGGTTGTTGTTGAATTTGTTGGTGTTTTTCAATGTTGAGGTTGTTGTTATTTTTCAATGTTCAGGTTGTTGTTGAGTTTGTTGGTGTTTTTCAATGTTGAGGTTGATTTTGAATTTGGGGGTGTTGTTCAATGTCGAGGTTGTTGTTGAATTTGTTGGTGTTTTTCAATGTTGAGGTTGTTGTTGTTTTTCAATGCTGAGGTTGTTGTTGAATTTGCTGGTGTTTTTCAATGTTGAGATTGTTGTTGTTTTTCAATGTTGAGGTTGTTGTTTAATTTGTTGGTGTTTTTAAATGTTGAGGTTGTTGTTGAATTTGCTGGTGTTTTGCAATGTTGAGGTTGCTGTTGTTTTTCAATGTTGAGGTTGTAGTTGTATTTGTTGGTGTTTTTCAATTTCGAGGTTGTTGTTGAATTTGTTGGTGTTTTTCAATGTTGAAGTTGTTGTTGAATTTGTTGGTGTTTTTCAATGTTGAGGTTGTTGTTGTTTTTCAATGTTGAGGTTGTTGTTGAATTTGTTGGTGTTTTTCAATGTTGAGGTTGTTGTTGTTTTTCAATGCTGAGGTTGTTGTTGAATTTGTTGGTGTTTTTCAATGTTGAGGTTGTTTTTGAATTTGTTGGTATTTTTCAATGTTGAGTTTATTGTTGTTTTTCAATGTTGAGGTTGTTGTTGAATTTGTTGGTGTTTTTCAATGTTGAGGTTGTTGTTGTTTTTCAATGCTGAGGTTGTTGTTGAATTTGTTGGTGTTTTTCAATGTTGAGGTTGTTTTTGAATTTGTTGGTGTTTTTCAATGTTGAGGTTGTTGTTGGTTTTCAATGTTGAGGTTGTTGTTGAATTTGTTGGTGTTTTTCAATGTTTAGGTTGTTGTTGTTTTTCAATGTTGAGGTTGTTGTTGAATTTGTTGAGATTTTTCAATGTTGAGGTTGTTGTTGTTTTTCAATGCTGAGGTTGTTGTTGAATTTGTTGGTGTTTTTCAATGTTGAGGTTGTTGTTGAATTTGTTGGTGTTTTTCAATGTTGAGGTTGTTGTTGTTTTTCAATGTTGAGGTTGTTGTTGAATTTCTTGGTGTTTTTCAATGTTTAGGTTGTTGTTCTTTTTCAAAGTTGAGGTTGTTGTTGAATTTGTTGGTGTTTTTCAATGTTGAGGTTGTTGTTGAATTTGTTGGTGTTTTTCAATGTTGAGGTTGTTGTTGTTTTTCATTTTGAGGTTGTTGTTGAATTTGTTGGTGTTTTTCAATGTTTAGGTTGTTGTTGTTTTTCAATGTTGAGGTTGTTGTTGAATTTGTTGGTGTTTTTCCATGTTGAGGTTGTTGTTGAATTTGTTGGTGTTTTTCAATGTTGAGGTTGTTGTTATTTTTCAATGTTGAGGTTGTTGTTGAGTTTGTTGGTGTTTTTCAATGTTGAGGTTGATTTTGAATTTGAGGGTGTTGTTCAATGTCGAGGTTGTTGTTGAATTTGTTGGTGTTTTTCAATGTTGAGGTTGTTGTTGTTTTTCAATGTTGAGGTTGTTGTTGAATTTGTTGGTGTTGTTCAATGTTGAGATTGTTGTTGTTTTTCAATGTTGAGGTTGTTGTTGAATTTGTTGGTGTTTTTAAATGTTGAGGTTGTTGTTGAATTTGCTGGTGTTTTGCAATGTTGAGGTGGTTGTTGCTTTTCAATGTTGAGGTTGTTGTTGAATTTGTTGGTGTTTTTCAATGTTGAGGTTTTTGTTGTTTTTCAATGTTGAGGTTGTTGTTGTATTTGTTGGTGTTTTTCAATTTCGAGGTTGTTGTTGAATTTGTTGGTGTTTTTCAATGTTGAAGTTGTTGTTGAATTTGTTGGTGTTTTTCAATGTTGAGGTTGTTGTTGAATTTGTTGGTGTTTTTCAATGTTGAGGTTGTTGTTCTTTTTCAATGCTGAGGTTGTTGTTGAATTTGTTGGTGTTTTTCAATGTTGAGGTTGTTGTTGAATTTGTTGGTCTTTTTCAATGTTGAGGTTGTTGTTGTTTTTCAATGTTGAGGTTGTTGTTGAATTTGTTGGTGTTTTTTCAATGTTTAGGTTGTTGTTGTTTTTCAATGTTGAGGTTGTTGTTGAATTTGTTGGTGTTTTTCAATGTTGAGGTTGTTGTTGAATTTGTTGGTGTTTTTCGATGTTGAGGTTGTTGTTGTTTTTCAATGTTGATGTTGTTGTTGAATTTGTTGGTGTTTTTCAATGTTGAGGTTGTTGTTGTTTTTCAATGTTGAGTTTGTTGTTGAATTTGTTGGTGTTTTTCAATATTGAGATTGTTGCTGTTTTTCAATGTTGAGTTTGTTGTTGAATTTGTTGTTGTTTTTAAATGTTGAGGTTGTTGTTGAATTTGTTGGTGTTTTTCAATGTTGAGGTTGTTGTTGTTTTTCAATGTTGAGGTTGTTGTTGAATTTGTTGGTGTTTTTGAATGTTGAGGTTGTTGTTGTTTTTCAATGTTGAGGTTGTAGTTGTATTTGTTGGAGTTTTTCAATTTCGAGGTTGTTGTTGAATTTGTTGGTGTTTTTCAATGTTGAAGTTGTTGTAGAATTTGTTGGTGTTTTTCAATGTTGAGGTTGTTGTTGTTTTTCAATGTTGAGGTTGTTGTTGAATTTGTTGATGTTTTTCAATGTTGAGGTTGTTGTTGTTTTTCAATGCTGAGGTTGTTGTTGAATTTGTTGGTGTTTTTCAATGTTGAGGTTGTTTTTGAATTTGTTGGTGTTTTTCAATGTTGAGGTTGTTGTTGTTTTTCAATGTTGAGGTTGTTGTTGAATTTGTTGGTGTTTTTCAATGTTTAGGTTGTTGTTGTTTTTCAATGTTGAGGTTGTTGTTGAATTTGTTGGTGTTTTTCAATGTTGGTGTTGTTGTTGTTTTTCAATGCTGAGGTTGTTGTTGAATTTGTTGGTGTTTTTCAATGTTGAGGTTGTTGTTGAATTTGTTGGTGTTTTTCAATGTTGAGGTTGTTGTTGTTTTTCAATGTTGAGGTTGTTGTTGAATTTCTTGGTGTTTTTCAATGTTTAGTTTGATGTTCTTTTTCAAAGTTGAGGTTGTTGTTGAATTTGTTGGTGTTTTTCAATGTTGAGGTTGTTGTTGTTTTTCAATGTTGAGGTTGTTGTTGAATTTGTTGGTGTTTTTCAATGTTGAGGTTGTTGTTGTTTTTCATTTTGAGGTTGTTGTTGAATTTGTTGGTGTTTTTCAATGTTGAGGTTGTTGTTGTTTTTCAATGTTGAGGTTGTTGTTGAATTTGTTGTTGTTTTTCAATGTTGAGGTTGTTGTTGAATTTGTTGGTGTTTTTCAATGTTGAGGTTGTTGTTATTTTTCAATGTTGAGGTTGTTGTTGAGTTTGTTGGTGTTTTTCAATGTTGAGGTTGATTTTGAATTTGAGGGTGTTGTTCAATGTCGAGGTTGTTGTTGAATTTGTTGGTGTTTTCCATTTTGAGGTTGTTGTTGTTTTTCAATGTTGAGGTTGTTGTTGAATTTGTTGGTGTTTTTCAATGTTGAGATTGTCGTTGTTTTTCAATGTTGAGGTTGTTGTTGAATTTGTTGGTGTTTTTAAATGTTGAGGTTGTTGTTGAATTTGCTGGTGTTTTGCAATGTTGAGGTGGTTGTTGCTTTTCAATGTTCAGGTTGTTGTTGAATTTGTTGGTGTTTTTCAATGTTGAGGTTGTTGTTGTTTTTCAATGTTGAGGTTGTTGTTGTATTTGTTGGTGTTTTTCAATTTCGAGGTTGTTGTTGAATTTGTTGGTGTTTTTCAATGTTGAAGTTGTTGTTGAATTTGTTGGTGTTTTTCAATGTTGAGGTTGTTGTTGAATTTGTTGGTGTTTTTCAATGTTGAGGTTGTTGTTCTTTTTCAATGCTGAGGTTGTTGTTGAATTTGTTGGTGTTTTTCAATGTTGAGGTTGTTGTTGAATTTGATGGTGTTTTTCAATGTTGAGGTTGTTGTTGTTTTTCAATGTTGAGGTTGTTGTTGAATTTGTTGGTGTTTTTCAATGTTTAGGTTGTTGTTGTTTTTCAATGTTGAGGTTGTTGTTGAATTTGTTGGTGTTTTTCAATGTTGAGGTTGTTGTTGAATTTGTTGGTGTTTTTCGATGTTGAGGTTGTTGTTGTTTTTCAATGTTGAGGTTGTTGTTGAATTTGTTGGTGTTTTTCAATGTTCAGGTTGTTGTTGTTTTTCAATGTTGAGTTTGTTGTTGAATTTGTTGGTGTTTTTCAATGTTGAGGTTGTTGTTGAATTTGTTGGTGTTTTTCAATGTTGAGGTTGTTGTTGTTTTTCAATGTTGAGGTTGTTGTTGAATTTGTTGGTGTTTTTCAATGTAGAGGTTGTTGTTGTTTTTCAATGTTGAGTTTGTTGTTGAATTTGTTGGTGTTTTTCAATGTTGAGTTTGTTGTTGAATTTGTTGGTGTTTTTCAATTTCGAGGTTGTTTTTGAATTTGTTGGTGTTTTTCAATGTTGAGATTGTTGCTGAATTTGTTGGTGTTTTTCAATGTTGAGGTTGTTGTCGAATTTGTTGGTGTTTTTCAATGTTGAGGTTGTTGTTGTTTTTCCATGTTGAGGTTGTTGTTGTATTTGTTGGTGTTTTTCAATTTCGAGGTTGTTGTTGTATTTGTTGGTGTTTTTCATTGTTGAAGTTGTTGTTGAATTTGTTGGTGTTTTTCAATGTTGAGGTTGTTGTTGTTTTTCAATGTTGAGCTTGTTGTTGAATTTGTTGGTGTTTTTCAATGTTGGGGTTGTTGTTGTGTTTCAATGCTGAGGTTGTTGTTGAATTTGTTGGTGATTTTCAATGTTGAGGTTGCTGTTGTTTTTCAATGTTGAGGTAGTTGTTGAATTTCTTGGTGTTTTTCAATGTTTAGGTTGTTGTTCTTTTTCAAAGTTGAGGTTGTTGTTGAATTTGTTGGTGTTTTTCAATGTTGAGGTTGTTGTTGAATTTGTTGGTGTTTTTCAATGTTGAGGTTGTTGTTGTTTTTCAATGTTGAGGTTGTTGTTGAATTTGTTGGTGTTTTCAATGTTGAGGTTGTTGTTGTTTTTCATTTTGAGGTTGTTGTTGAATTTGTTGGTGTTTTTCAATGTTGAGGTTGTTGTTGTTTTTCAATGTTGAGGTTGTTGTTGAATTTGTTGGTGTTTTTCAATGTTGAGGTTGTTGTTGAATTTGTTGGTGTTTTTCAATGTTGAGGTTGTTGTTATTTTTCAATGTTGAGGTTGTTGTTGAGTTTGTTGGTGTTTTTCAATGTTGAGGTTGATTTTGAATTTGAGGGTGTTGTTCAATGTCGAGGTTGTTGTTGAATTTGTTGGTGTTTTTCAATGTTGAGGTTGTTGTTGTTTTTCAATGTTGAGGTTGTTGTTGAATTTGTTGGTGTTTTTCAATGTTGAGATTGTTGTTGTTTTTCAATGTTGAGGTTGTTGTTGAATTTGTTGGTGTTTTTAAATGTTGAGGTTGTTGTTGAATTTGCTGGTGTTTTGCAATGTTGAGGTGGTTGTTGCTTTTCAATGTTGAAGTTGTTGTTGAATTTGTTGGTGTTTTTCAATGTTGAGGTTGTTGTTGTTTTTCAATGTTGAGGTTGTTGTTGTATTTGTTGGTGTTTTTCAATTTCGAGGATGTTGTTGAATTTGTTCGTGTTTTTCAATGTTGAAGTTGTTGTTGAATTTGTTGGTGTTTTTCAATGTTGAGGTTGTTGTTGAATTTGTTGGTGTTTTTCAATGTTGAGGTTGTTGTTCTTTTTCAATGCTGAGGTTGTTGTTGAATTTGTTGGTGTTTTTCAATGTTGAGGTTGTTGTTGAATTTGTTGGTGTTTTTCAATGTTGAGGTTGTTGTTGTTTTGCAATGTTGAGGTTGTTGTTGAATTTGTTGGTGTTTTTCAATGTTTAGGTTGTTGTTGTTTTTCAATGTTGAGGTTGTTGTTGAATTTGTTGGTGTTTTTCAATGTTGAGGTTGTTGTTGAATTTGTTGGTGTTTTTCGATGTTGAGGTTGTTGTTGTTTTTCAATGTTGAGGTTGTTGTTGAATTTGTTGGTGTTTTTCAATGTTGAGGTTGTTGTTGTTTTTCAATGTTGAGTTTGTTGTTGAATTTGTTGGTGTTTTTCAATGTTGAGGTTGTTGTTGAATTTGTTGGTGTTTTTCAATGTTGAGGTTGTTGTTGTTTTTCAATGTTGAGGTTGTTGTTGAATTTGTTGGTGTTTTTCAATGTAGAGGTTGTTGTTGTTTTTCAATGTTGAGTTTGTTGTTGAATTTGTTGGTGTTTTTCAATGTTGAGTTTGTTGTTGAATTTGTTGGTGTTTTTCAATTTCGAGGTTGTTGTTGAATTTGTTAGTGTTTTTCAATGTTGAGATTGTTGCTGAATTTGTTGGTGTTTTTCAATGTTGAGGTTGTTGTTGAATTTGTTGGTGTTTTTCAATGTTGAGGTTGTTGTTGAAATTGTTGGTGTTTTTAAATGATGAGGTTGCTGTTGAATTTGTTGGTGTTTTTCAATGTTGAGGTTGTTGTTGTTTTTCAATTTTGAGGTTGTTGTTGAATTTGTTTTTGTTTTTCAATGTTGAGGTTGTTGTTGAATTTGTTGGTGTTTTTCAATTTCGAGGTTGTTGTTGAATTTGTTGGTATTTTTCAATGTTGAGGTTGTTGTTGTTTTTCAATGTTGAGGTTGTTGTTGAATTTGTTGGTGTTTTTCAATGTTGAGGTTGTTTTTGTTTTTCAATGCTGAGGTTGTTGTTGAATTTGTTGGTGTTTTTCTATGCTGAGGTTGTTGTTGAATTTTTGGTGTTTTTCAATGTTGAGGTTGTTGTTGTTTTTCAATGTTGAGGTTGTTGTTGAATTTGTTGGTGTTTTTCAATGTTGAGGTTGTTGTTGTTTTTCAATGTTGAGGTTGTTGAATTTGTTGGTGTTTTTCAATGTTGAGGTTGTTGTTGTTTTTCAATGCTGAGGTTGTTGTTGAATTTGTTGGTGTTTTTCAATGTTGAGGTTGTTGTTGTTTTTCAATGCTGAGGTTGTTGTTGAATTTGTTGGTGTTTTTCAATGTTGAGGTTGTTTTTGAATTTGTTGGTGTTTTTCAATGTTGAGGTTGTTGTTGTTTTTCAATGTTGAGGTTGTTGTTGAATTTGTTGGTGTTTTTCAATGTTTAGGTTGTTGTTGTTTTTCAATGTTGAGGTTGTTGTTGAATTTGTTGGTGTTTTTCAATGTTGGTGTTGTTGTTGTTTTTCAATGCTGAGGTTGTTGTTGAATTTGTTGGTGTTTTTCAATGTTGAGGTTGTTGTTGAATTTGTTGGTGTTTTTCAATGTTGAGGTTGTTGTTGTTTTTCAATGTTGAGGTTGTTGTTGAATTTCTTGGTGTTTTTCAATGTTTAGTTTGTTGTTCTTTTTCAAAGTTGAGGTTGTTGTTGAATTTGTTGGTGTTTTTCAATGTTGAGGTTGTTGTTGTTTTTCAATGTTGAGGTTGTTGTTGAATTTGTTGGTGTTTTTCAATGTTGAGGTTGTTGTTGTTTTTCATTTTGAGGTTGTTGTTGAATTTGTTGGTGTTTTTCAATGTTGAGGTTGTTGTTGTTTTTCAATGTTGAGGTTGTTGTTGAATTTGTTGTTGTTTTTCAATGTTGAGGTTGTTGTTGAATTTGTTGGTGTTTTTCAATGTTGAGGTTGTTGTTATTTTTCAATGTTGAGGTTGTTGTTGAGTTTGTTGGTGTTTTTCAATGTTGAGGTTGATTTTGAATTTGAGGGTGTTGTTCAATGTCGAGGTTGTTGTTGAATTTGTTGGTGTTTTTCAATTTTGAGGATGTTGTTGTTTTTCAATGTTGAGGTTGTTGTTGAATTTGTTGGTGTTTTTCAATGTTGAGATTGTCGTTGTTTTTCAATGTTGAGGTTGTTGTTGAATTTGTTGGTGTTTTTAAATGTTGAGGTTGTTGTTGAATTTGCTGGTGTTTTGCAATGTTGAGGTGGTTGTTGCTTTTCAATGTTCAGGTTGTTGTTGAATTTGTTGGTGTTTTTCAATGTTGAGGTTGTTGTTGTTTTTCAATGTTGAGGTTGTTGTTGTATTTGTTGGTGTTTTTCAATTTCGAGGTTGTTGTTGAATTTGTTGGTGTTTTTCAATGTTGAAGTTGTTGTTGAATTTGTTGGTGTTTTTCAATGTTGAGGTTGTTGTTGAATTTGTTGGTGTTTTTCAATGTTGAGGTTGTTGTTCTTTTTCAATGCTGAGGTTGTTGTTGAATTTGTTGGTGTTTTTCAATGTTGAGGTTGTTGTTGAATTTGATGGTGTTTTTCAATGTTGAGGTTGTTGTTGTTTTTCAATGTTGAGGTTGTTGTTGAATTTGTTGGTGTTTTTCAATGTTTAGGTTGTTGTTGTTTTTCAATGTTGAGGTTGTTGTTGAATTTGTTGGTGTTTTTCAATGTTGAGGTTGTTGTTGAATTTGTTGGTGTTTTTCGATGTTGAGGTTGTTGTTGTTTTTCAATGTTGAGGTTGTTGTTGAATTTGTTGGTGTTTTTCAATGTTCAGGTTGTTGTTGTTTTTCAATGTTGAGTTTGTTGTTGAATTTGTTGGTGTTTTTCAATGTTGAGGTTGTTGTTGTTTTTCAATGTTGAGGTTGTTGTTGAATTTGTTGGTGTTTTTCAATGTAGAGGTTGTTGTTGTTTTTCAATGTTGAGTTTGTTGTTGAATTTGTTGGTGTTTTTCAATGTTGAGTTTGTTGTTGAATTTGTTGGTGTTTTTCAATTTCGAGGTTGTTTTTGAATTTGTTGGTGTTTTTCAATGTTGAGATTGTTGCTGAATTTGTTGGTGTTTTTCAATGTTGAGGTTGTTGTTGAATTTGTTGGTGTTTTTCAATGTTGAGGTTGTTGTTGTTTTTCCATGTTGAGGTTGTTGTTGTATTTGTTGGTGTTTTTCAATTTCGAGGTTGTTGTTGAATTTGTTGGTGTTTTTCAATGTTGAAGTTGTTGTTGAATTTGTTGGTGTTTTTCAATGTTGAGGTTGTTGTTGTTTTTCAATGTTGAGCTTGTTGTTGAATTTGTTGGTGTTTTTCAATGTTGGGGTTGTTGTTGTTTTTCAATGCTGAGGTTGTTGTTGAATTTGTTGGTGTTTTTCAATGTTGAGGTTGCTGTTGTTTTTCAATGTTGAGGTAGTTGTTGAATTTCTTGGTGTTTTTCAATGTTTAGGTTGTTGTTCTTTTTCAAAGTTGAGGTTGTTGTTGAATTTGTTGGTGTTTTTCAATGTTGAGGTTGTTGTTGAATTTGTTGGTGTTTTTCAATGTTGAGGTTGTTGTTGTTTTTCAATGTTGAGGTTGTTGTTGAATTTGTTGGTGTTTTCAATGTTGAGGTTGTTGTTGTTTTTCATTTTGAGGTTGTTGTTGAATTTGTTGGTGTTTTTCAATGTTGAGGTTGTTGTTGTTTTTCAATGTTGAGGTTGTTGTTGAATTTGTTGGTGTTTTTCAATGTTGAGGTTGTTGTTGAATTTGTTGGTGTTTTTCAATGTTGAGGTTGTTGTTATTTTTCAATGTTGAGGTTGTTGTTGAGTTTGTTGGTGTTTTTCAATGTTGAGGTTGATTTTGAATTTGAGGGTGTTGTTCAATGTCGAGGTTGTTGTTGAATTTGTTGGTGTTTTTCAATGTTGAGGTTGTTGTTGTTTTTCAATGTTGAGGTTGTTGTTGAATTTGTTGGTGTTTTTCAATGTTGAGATTGTTGTTGTTTTTCAATGTTGAGGTTGTTGTTGAATTTGTTGGTGTTTTTAAATGTTGAGGTTGTTGTTGAATTTGCTGGTGTTTTGCAATGTTGAGGTGGTTGTTGCTTTTCAATGTTGAAGTTGTTGTTGAATTTGTTGGTGTTTTTCAATGTTGAGGTTGTTGTTGTTTTTCAATGTTGAGGTTGTTGTTGTATTTGTTGGTGTTTTTCAATTTCGAGGATGTTGTTGAATTTGTTCGTGTTTTTCAATGTTGAAGTTGTTGTTGAATTTGTTGGTGTTTTTCAATGTTGAGGTTGTTGTTGAATTTGTTGGTGTTTTTCAATGTTGAGGTTGTTGTTCTTTTTCAATGCTGAGGTTGTTGTTGAATTTGTTGGTGTTTTTCAATGTTGAGGTTGTTGTTGAATTTGTTGGTGTTTTTCAATGTTGAGGTTGTTGTTGTTTTTCAATGTTGAGGTTGTTGTTGAATTTGTTGGTGTTTTTCAATGTTTAGGTTGTTGTTGTTTTTCAATGTTGAGGTTGTTGTTGAATTTGTTGGTGTTTTTCAATGTTGAGGTTGTTGTTGAATTTGTTGGTGTTTTTCGATGTTGAGGTTGTTGTTGTTTTTCAATGTTGAGGTTGTTGTTGAATTTGTTGGTGTTTTTCAATGTTGAGGTTGTTGTTGTTTTTCAATGTTGAGTTTGTTGTTGAATTTGTTGGTGTTTTTCAATGTTGAGGTTGTTGTTGAATTTGTTGGTGTTTTTCAATGTTGAGGTTGTTGTTGTTTTTCAATGTTGAGGTTGTTGTTGAATTTGTTGGTGTTTTTCAATGTAGAGGTTGTTGTTGTTTTTCAATGTTGAGTTTGTTGTTGAATTTGTTGGTGTTTTTCAATGTTGAGTTTGTTGTTGAATTTGTTGGTGTTTTTCAATTTCGAGGTTGTTGTTGAATTTGTTAGTGTTTTTCAATGTTGAGATTGTTGCTGAATTTGTTGGTGTTTTTCAATGTTGAGGTTGTTGTTGAATTTGTTGGTGTTTTTCAATGTTGAGGTTGTTGTTGAAATTGTTGGTGTTTTTAAATGATGAGGTTGCTGTTGAATTTGTTGGTGTTTTTCAATGTTGAGGTTGTTGTTGTTTTTCAATTTTGAGGTTGTTGTTGAATTTGTTTTTGTTTTTCAATGTTGAGGTTGTTGTTGAATTTGTTGGTGTTTTTCAATTTCGAGGTTGTTGTTGAATTTGTTGGTATTTTTCAATGTTGAGGTTGTTGTTGTCTTTCAATGTTGAGGTTGTTGTTGAATTTGTTGGTGTTTTTCAATGTTGAGGTTGTTTTTGTTTTTCAATGCTGAGGTTGTTGTTGAATTTGTTGGTGTTTTTCTATGCTGAGGTTGTTGTTGAATTTTTGGTGTTTTTCAATGTTGAGGTTGTTGTTGTTTTTCAATGTTGAGGTTGTTGTTGAATTTGTTGGTGTTTTTCAATGTTGAGGTTGTTGTTGTTTTTCAATGTTGAGGTTGTTGTTGAATTTGTTGGTGTTTTTCAATGTTGAGGTTGTTGTTGAATTTGTTGGTGTTTTTCAATGTTGAGGTTGTTGTTGTTTTTCAATGTTGAGGTTATTGTTGAATTTGTTGGTGTTTTTCAATGTTGAGGTTGTTGTTGAATTTGTTGGTGTTTTTCAATGTTGAGATTGTTGTTGTTTTTCAATGTTGAGGTTGTTGTTGAATTTGTTGGTGTTTTTAAATGTTGAGGTTGTTGTTGAATTTGCTGGTGTTTTGCAATGTTGAGGTGGTTGTTGCTTTTCAATGTTGAGGTTGTTGTTGAATTTGTTGGTGTTTTTCAATGTTGAGGTTGTTGTTGTTTTTCAATGTTGAGGTTGTTGTTGTATTTGTTGGTGTTTTTCAATTTCGAGGTTGTTGTTGAATTTGTTCGTGTTTTTCAATGTTGAAGTTGTTGTTGAATTTGTTGGTGTTTTTCAATGTTGAGGTTGTTCTTGAATTTGTTGGTGTTTTTCAATGTTGAGGTTGTTGTTCAATTTGTTGGTGTTTTTCAATGTTGAGGTTGTTGTTGAATTTGTTGGTGTTTTTCAATGTTGAGGTTGTTGTTGTTTTTCAATGTTGAGGTTGTTGTTGAATTTGTTGGTGTTTTTCAATGTTTAGGTTGTTGTTGTTTTTCAATGTTGAGGTTGTTGTTGCATTTGTTGGTGTTTTTCAATGTTGAGGTTGTTGTTGAATTTGTTGGTGTTTTTCGATGTTGAGGTTGTTGTTGTTTTTCAATGTTGAGGTTGTTGTTGAATTTGTTGGTGTTTTTCAATGTTGAGGTTGTTGTTGAATTTGTTGGTGTTTTTCAATGTTGAGGTTGTTGTTGTTTTTCCATGTTGAGGTTGTTGTTGTATTTGTTGGTGTTTTTCAATTTCGAGGTTGTTGTTGAATTTGTTGGTGTTTTTCAATGTTGAAGTTGTTGTTGAATTTGTTGGTGTTTTTCAATGTTGAGGTTGTTGTTGTTTTTCAATGTTGAGCTTGTTGTTGAATTTGTTGGTGTTTTTCAATGTTGGGGTTGTTGTTGTTTTTCAATGCTGAGGTTGTTGTTGAATTTGTTGGTGTTTTTCAATGTTGAGGTTGCTGTTGTTTTTCAATGTTGAGGTAGTTGTTGAATTTCTTGGTGTTTTTCAATGTTTAGGTTGTTGTTCTTTTTCAAAGTTGAGGTTGTTGTTGAATTTGTTGGTGTTTTTCAATGTTGAGGTTGTTGTTGAATTTGTTGGTGTTTTTCAATGTTGAGGTTGTTGTTGTTTTTCAATGTTGAGGTTGTTGTTGAATTTGTTGGTGTTTTCAATGTTGAGGTTGTTGTTGTTTTTCATTTTGAGGTTGTTGTTGAATTTGTTGGTGTTTTTCAATGTTGAGGTTGTTGTTGTTTTTCAATGTTGAGGTTGTTGTTGAATTTGTTGGTGTTTTTCAATGTTGAGGTTGTTGTTGAATTTGTTGGTGTTTTTCAATGTTGAGGTTGTTGTTATTTTTCAATGTTGAGGTTGTTGTTGAGTTTGTTGGTGTTTTTCAATGTTGAGGTTGATTTTGAATTTGAGGGTGTTGTTCAATGTCGAGGTTGTTGTTGAATTTGTTGGTGTTTTTCAATGTTGAGGTTGTTGTTGTTTTTCAATGTTGAGGTTGTTGTTGAATTTGTTGGTGTTTTTCAATGTTGAGATTGTTGTTGTTTTTCAATGTTGAGGTTGTTGTTGAATTTGTTGGTGTTTTTAAATGTTGAGGTTGTTGTTGAATTTGCTGGTGTTTTGCAATGTTGAGGTGGTTGTTGCTTTTCAATGTTGAAGTTGTTGTTGAATTTGTTGGTGTTTTTCAATGTTGAGGTTGTTGTTGTTTTTCAATGTTGAGGTTGTTGTTGTATTTGTTGGTGTTTTTCAATTTCGAGGATGTTGTTGAATTTGTTCGTGTTTTTCAATGTTGAAGTTGTTGTTGAATTTGTTGGTGTTTTTCAATGTTGAGGTTGTTGTTGAATTTGTTGGTGTTTTTCAATGTTGAGGTTGTTGTTCTTTTTCAATGCTGAGGTTGTTGTTGAATTTGTTGGTGTTTTTCAATGTTGAGGTTGTTGTTGAATTTGTTGGTGTTTTTCAATGTTGAGGTTGTTGTTGTTTTTCAATGTTGAGGTTGTTGTTGAATTTGTTGGTGTTTTTCAATGTTTAGGTTGTTGTTGTTTTTCAATGTTGAGGTTGTTGTTGAATTTGTTGGTGTTTTTCAATGTTGAGGTTGTTGTTGAATTTGTTGGTGTTTTTCGATGTTGAGGTTGTTGTTGTTTTTCAATGTTGAGGTTGTTGTTGAATTTGTTGGTGTTTTTCAATGTTGAGGTTGTTGTTGTTTTTCAATGTTGAGTTTGTTGTTGAATTTGTTGGTGTTTTTCAATGTTGAGGTTGTTGTTGAATTTGTTGGTGTTTTTCAATGTTGAGGTTGTTGTTGTTTTTCAATGTTGAGGTTGTTGTTGAATTTGTTGGTGTTTTTCAATGTAGAGGTTGTTGTTGTTTTTCAATGTTGAGTTTGTTGTTGAATTTGTTGGTGTTTTTCAATGTTGAGTTTGTTGTTGAATTTGTTGGTGTTTTTCAATTTCGAGGTTGTTGTTGAATTTGTTAGTGTTTTTCAATGTTGAGATTGTTGCTGAATTTGTTGGTGTTTTTCAATGTTGAGGTTGTTGTTGAATTTGTTGGTGTTTTTCAATGTTGAGGTTGTTGTTGAAATTGTTGGTGTTTTTAAATGATGAGGTTGCTGTTGAATTTGTTGGTGTTTTTCAATGTTGAGGTTGTTGTTGTTTTTCAATTTTGAGGTTGTTGTTGAATTTGTTTTTGTTTTTCAATGTTGAGGTTGTTGTTGAATTTGTTGGTGTTTTTCAATTTCGAGGTTGTTGTTGAATTTGTTGGTATTTTTCAATGTTGAGGTTGTTGTTGTCTTTCAATGTTGAGGTTGTTGTTGAATTTGTTGGTGTTTTTCAATGTTGAGGTTGTTTTTGTTTTTCAATGCTGAGGTTGTTGTTGAATTTGTTGGTGTTTTTCTATGCTGAGGTTGTTGTTGAATTTTTGGTGTTTTTCAATGTTGAGGTTGTTGTTGTTTTTCAATGTTGAGGTTGTTGTTGAATTTGTTGGTGTTTTTCAATGTTGAGGTTGTTGTTGTTTTTCAATGTTGAGGTTGTTGTTGAATTTGTTGGTGTTTTTCAATGTTGAGGTTGTTGTTGAATTTGTTGGTGTTTTTCAATGTTGAGGTTGTTGTTGTTTTTCAATGTTGAGGTTATTGTTGAATTTGTTGGTGTTTTTCAATGTTGAGGTTGTTGTTGAATTTGTTGGTGTTTTTCAATGTTGAGATTGTTGTTGTTTTTCAATGTTGAGGTTGTTGTTGAATTTGTTGGTGTTTTTAAATGTTGAGGTTGTTGTTGAATTTGCTGGTGTTTTGCAATGTTGAGGTGGTTGTTGCTTTTCAATGTTGAGGTTGTTGTTGAATTTGTTGGTGTTTTTCAATGTTGAGGTTGTTGTTGTTTTTCAATGTTGAGGTTGTTGTTGTATTTGTTGGTGTTTTTCAATTTCGAGGTTGTTGTTGAATTTGTTCGTGTTTTTCAATGTTGAAGTTGTTGTTGAATTTGTTGGTGTTTTTCAATGTTGAGGTTGTTCTTGAATTTGTTGGTGTTTTTCAATGTTGAGGTTGTTGTTCAATTTGTTGGTGTTTTTCAATGTTGAGGTTGTTGTTGAATTTGTTGGTGTTTTTCAATGTTGAGGTTGTTGTTGTTTTTCAATGTTGAGGTTGTTGTTGAATTTGTTGGTGTTTTTCAATGTTTAGGTTGTTGTTGTTTTTCAATGTTGAGGTTGTTGTTGCATTTGTTGGTGTTTTTCAATGTTGAGGTTGTTGTTGAATTTGTTGGTGTTTTTCGATGTTGAGGTTGTTGTTGTTTTTCAATGTTGAGGTTGTTGTTGAATTTGTTGGTGTTTTTCAATGTTGAGGTTGTTGTTGAATTTGTTGGTGTTTTTCAATGTTGAGGTTGTTGTTGTTTTTCAATGTTGAGGTTGTTGTTGAATTTGTTGGTGTTTTTCAATGTAGAGGTTTGTTGTTGTTTTTCAATGTTGAGTTTGTTGTTGAATTTGTTGGTGTTTTTCAATGTTGAGTTTGTTGTTGAATTTGTTGGTGTTTTTCAATTTCGAGGTTGTTGTTGAATTTGTTAGCGTTTTTCAATGTTGAGATTGTTGCTGAATTTGTTGGTGTTTTTCAATGTTGAGGTTGTTGTTGAATTTGTTGGTGTTTTTCAATATTGAGGTTGTTGTTGAAATTGTTGGTGTTTTTAAATGATGAGGTTGCTGTTGAATTTGTTGGTGTTTTTCAATGTTGAGGTTGTTGTTGTTTTTCAATGTTGAGGTTATTGTTGAATTTGTTGGTGTTTTTCAATGTTGAGGTTGTTGTTGAATTTGTTGGTGTTTTTCAATGTTGAGATTGTTGTTGTTTTTCAATGTTGAGGTTGTTGTTGAATTTGTTGGTGTTTTTAAATGTTGAGGTTGTTGTTGAATTTGCTGGTGTTTTGCAATGTTGAGGTGGTTGTTGCTTTTCAATGTTGAGGTTGTTGTTGAATTTGTTGGTGTTTTTCAATGTTGAGGTTGTTGTTGTTTTTCAATGTTGAGGTTGTTGTTGTATTTGTTGGTGTTTTTCAATTTCGAGGTTGTTGTTGAATTTGTTCGTGTTTTTCAATGTTGAAGTTGTTGTTGAATTTGTTGGTGTTTTTCAATGTTGAGCTTGTTCTTGAATTTGTTGGTGTTTTTCAATGTTGAGGTTGTTGTTCAATTTGTTGGTGTTTTTCAATGTTGAGGTTGTTGTTGAATTTGTTGGTGTTTTTCAATGTTGAGGTTGTTGTTGTTTTTCAATGTTGAGGTTGTTGTTGAATTTGTTGGTGTTTTTCAATGTTTAGGTTGTTGTTGTTTTTCAATGTTGAGGTTGTTGTTGCATTTGTTGGTGTTTTTCAATGTTGAGGTTGTTGTTGAATTTGTTGGTGTTTTTCGATGTTGAGGTTGTTGTTGTTTTTCAATGTTGAGGTTGTTGTTGAATTTGTTGGTGTTTTTCAATGTTGAGGTTGTTGTTGAATTTGTTGGTGTTTTTCAATGTTGAGGTTGTTGTTGTTTTTCAATGTTGAGGTTGTTGTTGAATTTGTTGGTGTTTTTCAATGTAGAGGTTTGTTGTTGTTTTTCAATGTTGAGTTTGTTGTTGAATTTGTTGGTGTTTTTCAATGTTGAGTTTGTTGTTGAATTTGTTGGTGTTTTTCAATTTCGAGGTTGTTGTTGAATTTGTTAGCGTTTTTCAATGTTGAGATTGTTGCTGAATTTGTTGGTGTTTTTCAATGTTGAGGTTGTTGTTGAATTTGTTGGTGTTTTTCAATATTGAGGTTGTTGTTGAAATTGTTGGTGTTTTTAAATGATGAGGTTGCTGTTGAATTTGTTGGTGTTTTTCAATGTTGAGGTTGTTGTTGTTTTTCAATTTTGAGGTTGTTGTTGAATTTGATTTTGTTTTTCAATGTTGAGGTTGTTGTTGAATTTGTTGGTGTTTTTCAATTTCGAGGTTGTTGTTGAATTTGTTGGTATTTTTCAATGTTGAGGTTGTTGTTGTTTTTCAATGTTGAGGTTGTTGTTGAATTTGTTGGTGTTTTTCAATGTTGAGGTTGTTTTTGTTTTTCAATGCTGAGGTTGTTGTTGAATTTGTTGGTGTTTTTCTATGCTGAGGTTGTTGTTGAATTTGTTGGTGTTTTTCAATGTTGAGGTTGTTGTTGTTTTTCAATGTTGAGGATGTTGTTGAATTTGTTGGTGTTTTTCAATGTTGAGGTTGTTGTTGTTTTTCAATGTTGAGGTTGTTGTTGAATTTGTTGGTGTTTTTCAATGTTGAGGTTGTTGTTGAATTTGTTGGTGTTTTTCAATGTTGAGGTTGTCGTTGTTTTTCAATGTTGAGGTTATTGTTGAATTTGTTGGTGTTTTTCAATGTTGAGGTTGTTGTTGTTTTTCAATGTTGAGGTTGTTGTTGAATTTGTTGGTGTTTTTCAATGTTGAGGTTGTTGTTGTTTTTCAATGTTGAGGTTGTTGTTGAATTTGTTGGTGTTTTTCAATGTTGAGGTTGTTGTTTTTTTTCAATGTTGAGGTTGTTGTTGAATTTGTTGGTGTTTTTCAATGTTGAGGTTGTTGTTGTTTTTCAATGTTGAGGTTGTTGTTGAATTTGCTGGTGTTTTTCAATGTTAAGGTTGTTGTTGAATTTGTTGGTGTTTTTCAATGTTGATGTTGTTGTTGAAGTTGTTGGTGTTTTTCAATGTTGAGGTTGTTATTTTTCAATGTTGAGGTTGTTGTTGAGTTTGTTGGTGTTTTTCAATGTTGAGGTTGTTGTTGAATTTGTTGGTGTTTTTCAATGTTGAGGTTGTTGTTGAATTTGTTGGTGTTTTTTCAATTTTGAGGTTGTTGGTGTTGTTCAATGTTGAGGTTGATTTTGAATTTGAGGGTGTTTTTCAATGTCGAGGTTGTTGTTGAATTTGTTGGTGTTTTTCAATGTTGAGGTTGTTTTTGTTTTTCAATGTTGAGGTTGTTGTTGAATTTGTTGGTGTTTTTCAATGTTGAGGTTGTTGCTGTTTTTCAATGTTGAGGTTGTTGTTGAATTTGTTGGTGTTTTTAAATGTTGAGGTTGTTGTTGAATTTGCTGGTGTTTTGCAATGTTGAGGTGGTTGTTGTTTTTCAATGTTGAGGTTGTTGTTGAATTTGTTGGTGTTTTTCAATGTTGAGGTTGTTGTTGTTTTTCAATGTTGAGGTTGTTGTTGAATTTGTTGGTGTTTTTCAATGTTGAGGTTGTTGTTGTTTTTCAATGCTGAGGTTGTTGTTGAATTTGTTGGTGTTTTTCAATGTTGAGGTTGTTGTTGAATTTGTTGGTGTTTTTCAATGTTGAGGTTGTTGTTGTTTTTCAATGTTGAGGTTGTTGTTGAATTTGTTGGTGTTTTTCAATGTTTAGGTTGTTGTTGTTTTTCAAAGTTGAGGTTGTTGTTGAATTTGTTGGTGTTTTTCAATGTTGAGGTTGTTGTTCAATTTGTTGGTGTTTTTCAATGTTGAGGTTGTTGTTGTTTTTCAATGTTGAGGTTGTTGTTGAATTTGTTGGAGTTTTTCAATGATGAGGTTGTTGTTGTTTTTCATTTTGAGGTTGTTGTTGAAATTGTTGGTGTTTTTCAATGTTGAGGTTGTTGTTGTTTTTCAATGTTGAGGTTGTTGTTGAATTTGTTGGTGTTTTTCAATGTTGAGGTTGTTGTTGAATTTTTTGGTGTTTTTCAATGTTGAGGTTGTTGTTATTTTTCAATGTTGAGGTTGTTGTTGAGTTTGTTGGTGTTTTTCAATGTTGAGGATGATTTTGAATTTGAGGGTGTTTTTCAATGTCGAGGTTGTTGTTGAATTTGTTGGTGTTTTTCAATGTTGAGGTTGTTGTTGTTTTTCAATGTTGAGGTTGTTGTTGAATTTGTTGGTGTTTTTCAATGTTGAGATTGTTGTTGTTTTTCAATGTTGAGGTTGTTGTTGAATTTGTTGGTGTTTTTAAATGTTGAGGTTGTTGTTGAATTTGCTGGTGTTTTGCAATGTTGAGGTGGTTGTTGTTTTTCAATGTTGAGGTTGTTGTTGAATTTGTTGGTGTTTTTCAATGTTGAGGTTGTTGTTGTTTTTCAATGTTGAGGTATTTGTTGTATTTGTTGGTGTTTTTCAATTTCGAGGTTGTTGTTGAATTTGTTGGTGTTTTTCAATGTTGAAGTTGTTGTTGAATTTTTTGGTGTTTTTCAATGTTGAGGTTGTTGTTGAATTTGTTGGTGTTTTTCAATGTTGAGGTTGTTGTTCTTTTTCAATGCTGAGGTTGTTGTTGAATTTGTTGGTGTTTTTCAATGTTGAGGTTGTTGTTGAATTTGTTGGTGTTTTTCAATGTTGAGGTTGTTGTTGTTTTTCAATGTTGAGGTTGTTGTTGAATTTGTTGGTGTTTTTCAATGTTTAGGTTGTTGTTGTTTTTCAATGTTGAGGTTGTTGTTGAATTTGTTGGTGTTTTTCAATGTTGAGGTTGTTGTTGAATTTGTTGGTGTTTTTCAATGTTGAGGTTGTTGTTGTTTTTCAATGTTGAGGTTGTTGTTGAATTTGTTGGTGTTTTTCAATGTTGAGGTTGTTGTTGTTTTTCAATGTTGAGTTTGTTGTTGAATTTGTTGGTGTTTTTCAATGTTGAGGTTGTTGTTGAATTTGTTGGTGTTTCTCAATGTTGAGGTTGTTGTTGTTTTTCAATGTTGAGGTTGTTGTTGAATTTGTTGGTGTTTTTCAATGTAGAGGTTGTTGTTGTTTTTCAATGTTGAGTTTGTTGTTGAATTTGTTGGTGTTTTTCAATGTGGAGTTTGTTGTTGAATTTGTTGGTGTTTTTCAATTTCGAGGTTGTTGTTGAATTTGTTAGTGTTTTTCAATGTTGAGATTGTTGCTTGTTGCTTGATTGTTGAGGTTGTTGTTGTTTTTCAATGTTGAGGTTGTTGTTGAAGTTGTTGGTGTTTTTCAATTTTGAGGTTGTTGTTGTTTTTCAATGTTGAGGTTGTTGTTGAATTTGTTGCTGCTTTTCAATGTTGAGATTGTTGTTGAATTTGTTGGTGTTTTTAATGTTGAGGTTGTTGTTGTTTTTCAATGTTGAGGTTGTTGTTGAATTTGTCGGTGTTTTTCAATGTTGAGTTTGTCGTTGAATTTGTTGGTGTTTTTCAATTTCGAGGTTGTTGTTGAATTTGTTTGTGTTTTTCAATGTTGAGGTTGTTGTTGTTTTTCAATGTTGAGGTTATTGTTGAATTTGTTGGTGTTTTTCAATGTTGAGGTTGTTGTTGTTTTTCAATGTTGAGGTTGATGTTGATTTTGTGGGTGTTTTTCAATGTTGAGTTTGTTGTTGTTTTTCAATGTTGAGGTTGTTGTTGAATTTGTTGGTGTTTTTCAATGTTGAGGTTGTTGTTGTTTTTAAATGTTGAGGTTGTTGTTGAATTTGTTGGTGTTTTTTCAATTTTGAGGTTGTTGGTGTTTTTCAATGTTGAGGTTGTTGTTGAATTTGATGGTGTTTTTCAATGTTGAGGTTGTTGTTGAATTTGTTGGAGTTTTTCAATGATCAGGTTGTTGTTGTTTTTCAATGTTGAGGTTGTTGAATTTGTGGGTGTTTTTCAATCTTGAGTTTGTTGTTGAATTTGTTGGTGTTTTTCAATGTTGAGGTTGTTGTTGAATTTGCTGTTGTTTTTCAATATTGAGGTTGTTATATTTTTCAATCTTTAGGTTGTTGTTGAGTTTGTTGGTGTTTTTCAATGTTGAGGTTGTTGTTGAATTTGTTGGTGTTTTTCAATGTTGAGGTTGTTGTTGAATTTGTTGGTGTTTTTCAATGTTGAGGTTGTTGTTGTTTTTAAATGTTGAGGTTGTTGTTGAATTTGTTGGTGTTTTTTCAATTTTGAGGTTGTTGGTGTTGTTCAATGTTGAGGTTGATTTTGAATTTGAGAGTGTTTTTCAATGTCGAGGTTGTTGTTGAATTTGTTGGTGTTTTTCAATTTCGAGGTTGTTGTTGAATTTGTTAGCGTTTTTCAATGTTGAGATTGTTGCTGAATTTGTTGGTGTTTTTCAATGTTGAGGTTGTTGTTGAATTTGTTGGTGTTTTTCAATATTGAGGTTGTTGTTGAAATTGTTGGTGTTTTTAAATGATGAGGTTGCTGTTGAATTTGTTGGTGTTTTTCAATGTTGAGGTTGTTGTTGTTTTTCAATTTTGAGGTTGTTGTTGAATTTGATTTTGTTTTTCAATGTTGAGGTTGTTGTTGAATTTGTTGGTGTTTTTCAATTTCGAGGTTGTTGTTGAATTTGTTGGTATTTTTCAATGTTGAGGTTGTTGTTGTTTTTCAATGTTGAGGTTGTTGTTGAATTTGTTGGTGTTTTTCAATGTTGAGGTTGTTTTTGTTTTTCAATGCTGAGGTTGTTGTTGAATTTGTTGGTGTTTTTCTATGCTGAGGTTGTTGTTGAATTTGTTGGTGTTTTTCAATGTTGAGGTTGTTGTTGTTTTTCAATGTTGAGGATGTTGTTGAATTTGTTGGTGTTTTTCAATGTTGAGGTTGTTGTTGTTTTTCAATGTTGAGGTTGTTGTTGAATTTGTTGGTGTTTTTCAATGTTGAGGTTGTTGTTGAATTTGTTGGTGTTTTTCAATGTTGAGGTTGTTGTTGTTTTTCAATGTTGAGGTTATTGTTGAATTTGTTGGTGTTTTTCAATGTTGAGGTTGTTGTTGTTTTTCAATGTTGAGGTTGTTGTTGAATTTGTTGGTGTTTTTCAATGTTGAGGTTGTTGTTGTTTTTCAATGTTGAGGTTGTTGTTGAATTTGTTGGTGTTTTTCAATGTTGAGGTTGTTGTTTTTTTTCAATGTTGAGGTTGTTGTTGAATTTGTTGGTGTTTTTCAATGTTGAGGTTGTTGTTGTTTTTCAATGTTGAGGTTGTTGTTGAATTTGCTGGTGTTTTTCAATGTTAAGGTTGTTGTTGAATTTGTTGGTGTTTTTCAATGTTGATGTTGTTGTTGAAGTTGTTGGTGTTTTTCAATGTTGAGGTTGTTATTTTTCAATGTTGAGGTTGTTGTTGAGTTTGTTGGTGTTTTTCAATGTTGAGGTTGTTGTTGAATTTGTTGGTGTTTTTCAATGTTGAGGTTGTTGTTGAATTTGTTGGTGTTTTTTCAATTTTGAGGTTGTTGGTGTTGTTCAATGTTGAGGTTGATTTTGAATTTGAGGGTGTTTTTCAATGTCGAGGTTGTTGTTGAATTTGTTGGTGTTTTTCAATGTTGAGGTTGTTTTTGTTTTTCAATGTTGAGGTTGTTGTTGAATTTGTTGGTGTTTTTCAATGTTGAGGTTGTTGCTGTTTTTCAATGTTGAGGTTGTTGTTGAATTTGTTGGTGTTTTTAAATGTTGATGTTGTTGTTGAATTTGCTGGTGTTTTGCAATGTTGAGGTGGTTGTTGTTTTTCAATGTTGAGGTTGTTGTTGAATTTGTTGGTGTTTTTCAATGTTGAGGTTGTTGTTGTTTTTCAATGTTGAGGTTGTTGTTGAATTTGTTGGTGTTTTTCAATGTTGAGGTTGTTGTTGTTTTTCAATGCTGAGGTTGTTGTTGAATTTGTTGGTGTTTTTCAATGTTGAGGTTGTTGTTGAATTTGTTGGTGTTTTTCAATGTTGAGGTTGTTGTTGTTTTTCAATGTTGAGGTTGTTGTTGAATTTGTTGGTGTTTTTCAATGTTTAGGTTGTTGTTGTTTTTCAAAGTTGAGGTTGTTGTTGAATTTGTTGGTGTTTTTCAATGTTGAGGTTGTTGTTCAATTTGTTGGTGTTTTTCAATGTTGAGGTTGTTGTTGTTTTTCAATGTTGAGGTTGTTGTTGAATTTGTTGGTGTTTTTCAATGATGAGGTTGTTGTTGTTTTTCATTTTGAGGTTGTTGTTGAATTTGTTGGTGTTTTTCAATGTTGAGGTTGTTGTTGTTTTTCAATGTTGAGGTTGTTGTTGAATTTGTTGGTGTTTTTCAATGTTGAGGTTGTTGTTGAATTTTTTGGTGTTTTTCAATGTTGAGGTTGTTGTTATTTTTCAATGTTGAGGTTGTTGTTGAGTTTGTTGGTGTTTTTCAATGTTGAGGATGATTTTGAATTTGAGGGTGTTTTTCAATGTCGAGGTTGTTGTTGAATTTGTTGGTGTTTTTCAATGTTGAGGTTGTTGTTGTTTTTCAATGTTGAGGTTGTTGTTGAATTTGTTGGTGTTTTTCAATGTTGAGATTGTTGTTGTTTTTCAATGTTGAGGTTGTTGTTGAATTTGTTGGTGTTTTTAAATGTTGAGGTTGTTGTTGAATTTGCTGGTGTTTTGCAATGTTGAGGTGGTTGTTGTTTTTCAATGTTGAGGTTGTTGTTGAATTTGTTGGTGTTTTTCAATGTTGAGGTTGTTGTTGTTTTTCAATGTTGAGGTTGTTGTTGTATTTGTTGGTGTTTTTCAATTTCGAGGTTGTTGTTGAATTTGTTGGTGTTTTTCAATGTTGAAGTTGTTGTTGAATTTTTTGGTGTTTTTCAATGTTGAGGTTGTTGTTGAATTTGTTGGTGTTTTTCAATGTTGAGGTTGTTGTTCTTTTTCAATGCTGAGGTTGTTGTTGAATTTGTTGGTGTTTTTCAATGTTGAGGTTGTTGTTGAATTTGTTGGTGTTTTTCAATGTTGAGGTTGTTGTTGTTTTTCAATGTTGAGGTTGTTGTTGAATTTGTTGGTGTTTTTCAATGTTTAGGTTGTTGTTGTTTTTCAATGTTGAGGTTGTTGTTGAATTTGTTGGTGTTTTTCAATGTTGAGGTTGTTGTTGAATTTGTTGGTGTTTTTCAATGTTGAGGTTGTTGTTGTTTTTCAATGTTGAGGTTGTTGTTGAATTTGTTGGTGTTTTTCAATGTTGAGGTTGTTGTTGTTTTTCAATGTTGAGTTTGTTGTTGAATTTGTTGGTGTTTCTCAATGTTGAGGTTGTTGTTGTTTTTCAATGTTGAGGTTGTTGTTGAATTTGTTGGTGTTTTTCAATGTAGAGGTTGTTGTTGTTTTTCAATGTTGAGTTTGTTGTTGAATTTGTTGGTGTTTTTCAATGTGGAGTTTGTTGTTGAATTTGTTGGTGTTTTTCAATTTCGAGGTTGTTGTTGAATTTGTTAGTGTTTTTCAATGTTGAGATTGTTGCTTGTTGCTTGATTGTTGAGGTTGTTGTTGTTTTTCAATGTTGAGGTTGTTGTTGAAGTTGTTGGTGTTTTTCAATTTTGAGGTTGTTGTTGTTTTTCAATGTTGAGGTTGTTGTTGAATTTGTTGCTGCTTTTCAATGTTGAGATTGTTGTTGAATTTGTTGGTGTTTTTCAATGTTGAGGTTGTTGTTGTTTTTCAATGTTGAGGTTGTTGTTGAATTTGTCGGTGTTTTTCAATGTTGAGTTTGTCGTTGAATTTGTTGGTGTTTTTCAATTTCGAGGTTGTTGTTGAATTTGTTTGTGTTTTTCAATGTTGAGGTTGTTGTTGTTTTTCAATGTTGAGGTTATTGTTGAATTTGTTGGTGTTTTTCAATGTTGAGGTTGTTGTTGTTTTTCAATGTTGAGGTTGATGTTGATTTTGTTGGTGTTTTTCAATGTTGAGTTTGTTGTTGTTTTTCAATGTTGAGGTTGTTGTTGAATTTGTTGGTGTTTTTCAATGTTGAGGTTGTTGTTATTTTTAAATGTTGAGGTTGTTGTTGAATTTGTTGGTGTTTTTTCAATTTTGAGGTTGTTGGTGTTTTTCAATGTTGAGGTTGTTGTTGAATTTGATGGTGTTTTTCAATGTTGAGGTTGTTGTTGAATTTGTTGGAGTTTTTCAATGATCAGGTTGTTGTTGTTTTTCAATGTTGAGGTTGTTGAATTTGTGGGTGTTTTTCAATCTTGAGTTTGTTGTTGAATTTGTTGGTGTTTTTCAATGTTGAGGTTGTTGTTGAATTTGCTGGTGTTTTTCAATATTGAGGTTGTTATATTTTTCAATCTTTAGGTTGTTGTTGAGTTTGTTGGTGTTTTTCAATGTTGAGGTTGTTGTTGAATTTGTTGGTGTTTTTCAATGTTGAGGTTGTTGTTGAATTTGTTGGTGTTTTTCAATGTTGAGGTTGTTGTTGTTTTTAAATGTTGAGGTTGTTGTTGAATTTGTTGGTGTTTTTTCAATTTTGAGGTTGTTGGTGTTGTTCAATGTTGAGGTTGATTTTGAATTTGAGAGTGTTTTTCAATGTCGAGGTTGTTGTTGAATTTGTTTGTGTTTTTCAATGTTGAGGTTGTTGTTGTTTTTCAATGTTGAGGTTGTTGTTGAATTTGTTGGTGTTTTTAAATGTTCAGGTTGTTGTTTAATTTGCTGGTGTTTTGCAATGTTGAGGTTGTTGTTGTTTTTCAATGTTGAGGTTGTTGTTGAATTTGTTGGTGTTTTTCAATGTTGAGGTTTTTGTTGTTTTTCAATTTCGAGGTTGTTGTTGAATTTGTTGGTGTTTTTCAATGTTGAAGTTGTTGTTGAATTTGTTGGTGTTTTTCAATGTTGAGGTTGTTGTTGTTTTTCAATGTTGAGGTTGTTGTTGAATTTGTTGGTGTTTTTCAATGTTGAGGTTGTTGTTGTTTTTCAATGCTGAGGTTGTTGTTGAATTTGTTGGTGTTTTTCAATGTTGAGGTTGCTGTTGAATTTGTTGGTGTTTTTCAATGTTGAGGTTGTTGTTGTTTTTCAATGTTGAGGTTGTTGTTGAATTTGTTGGTGTTTTTCAATGTTTAGGTTGTTGTTGTTTTTCAATGTTGAGGTTGTTGTTGAATTTGTTGGTGTTTTTCAATGTTGAGGTTGTTGTTGAATTTGTTGGTGTTTTTCAATGTTGAGGTTGTTGTTGTTTTTCAATGTTGAGGTTGTTGTTGAATTTGTTGGTGTTTTTCAATGTTGAGTTTGTTGTTGTTTTTCAATTTCGAGGTTGTTGTTGAATTTGTTGGTGTTTTTCAATGTTGAGGTTGTTGTTGAATTTGTTGGTGTTTTTCAATGTTGAGGTTGTTGTTGTTTTTCAATGTTGAGGTTGTTGTTGAATTTGTTGGTGTTTTTCAATGTTTAGGTTGTTGTTGTTTTTCAATGTTGAGGTTGTTGTTGAATTTGTTGGTGTTTTTCAATGTTGAGGTTGTTGTTGAATTTGTTGGTGTTTTTCAATGTTGAGGTTGTTGTTGTTTTTCAATGTTGAGGTTGTTGTTGAATTTGTTGGTGTTTTTCAATGTTGAGTTTGTTGTTGTTTTTCAATGTTGAGGTTGTTGTTGAATTTGTTGGTGTTTTTCAATGTTGAGGTTGTTGTTGTTTTTCAATGTTGAGGTTGTTGTTGAAGTTGTTGGTGTTTTTCAATGTTGAGGTTGTTGTTGTTTTTCAATGTTGAGGTTGTTGTTGAATTTGTTGCTGCTTTTCAATGTTGAGATTGTTGTTGAATTTGTTGGTGTTTTTCAATGTTGAGGTTGTTGTTGTTTTTCAATGTTGAGGTTGTTGTTGAATTTGTCGGTGTTTTTCAATGTTGAGTTTGTCGTTGAATTTGTTGGTGTTTTTCAATTTCGAGGTTGTTGTTGAATTTGTTTGTGTTTTTCAATGTTGAGGTTGTTGTTGTTTTTCAATGTTGAGGTTATTGTTGAATTTGTTGGTGTTTTTCAATGTTGAGGTTGTTGTTGTTTTTCAATGCTGAGGTTGTTGTTGAATTTGTTGGTGTTTTTCAATGTTGAGGTTGTTGTTGTTTTTCAATGTTGAGGTTGTTGTTGAATTTGTTGGTGTTTTTCAATGTTGAGGTTGTTGTTGAATTTGTTGGAGTTTTTCAATGATGAGGTTGTTGTTGTTTTTCAATGTTGAGGTTGTTGAATTTGTGGGTGTTTTTCAATCTTGAGTTTGTTGTTGAATTTGTTGGTGTTTTTCAATGTTGAGGTTGTTGTTGAATTTGCTGGTGTTTTTCAATGTTGAGGTTGTTGTTATTTTTCAATCTTTAGGTTGTTGTTGAGTTTGTTGGTGTTTTTCAATGTTGAGGTTGTTGTTGAATTTGTTGGTGTTTTTCAATGTTGAGGTTGTTGTTGAATTTGTTGGTGTTTTTCAATGTTGAGGTTGTTGTTGAATTTTTTGGTGTTTTTCAATGTTGAGGTTGTTGTTATTTTTCAATGTTGAGGTTGTTGTTGAGTTTGTTGGTGTTTTTCAATGTTGAGGATGATTTTGAATTTGAGGGTGTTTTTCAATGTCGAGGTTGTTGTTGAATTTGTTGGTGTTTTTCAATGTTGAGGTTGTTGTTGTTTTTCAATGTTGAGGTTGTTGTTGAATTTGTTGGTGTTTTTCAATGTTGAGATTGTTGTTGTTTTTCAAAGTTGAGGTTGTTGTTGAATTTGTTGGTGTTTTTAAATGTTGAGGTTGTTGTTGAATTTGCTGGTGTTTTTCAATGTTGAGGTTGTTGTTGTATTTGTTGGTGTTTTTCAATTTCGAGGTTGTTGTTGAATTTGTTGGTGTTTTTCAATGTTGAAGTTGTTGTTGAATTTTTTGGTGTTTTTCAATGCTGAGGTTGTTGTTGAATTTGTTGGTGTTTTTCAATGTTGAGGTTGTTGTTGAATTTGTTGGTGTTTTTCAATGTTGAGGTTGTTGTTGTTTTTCAATGTTGAGGTTGTTGTTGAATTTGTTGGTGTTTTTCAATGTTTAGGTTGTTGTTGTTTTTCAATGTTGAGGTTGTTGTTGAATTTGTTGGTGTTTTTCAATGTTGAGGTTGTTGTTGAATTTGTTGGTGTTTTTCAATGTTGAGGTTGTTGTTGTTTTTCAATGTTGAGGTTGTTGTTGAATTTGTTGGTGTTTTTCAATGTTGAGGTTGTTGTTGTTTTTCAATGTTGAGTTTGTTGTTGAATTTGTTGGTGTTTTTCAATGTTGAGGTTGTTGTTGAATTTGTTGGTGTTTTTCAATGTTGAGGTTGTTGTTGTTTTTCAATGTTGAGGTTGTTGTTGAATTTGTTGGTGTTTTTCAATGTAGAGGTTGTTGTTGTTTTTCAATGTTGAGTTTGTTGTTGAATTTGTTGGTGTTTTTCAATGTGGAGTTTGTTGTTGAATTTGTTGGTGTTTTTCAATTTCGAGGTTGTTGTTGAATTTGTTAGTGTTTTTCAATGTTGAGATTGTTGCTTGTTGCTTGATTGTTGAGGTTGTTGTTGTTCTTCAATGTTGAGGTTGTTGTTGAAGTTGTTGGTGTTTTTCAATTTTGAGGTTGTTGTTGTTTTTCAATGTTGAGGTTGTTGTTGAATTTGTTGCTGCTTTTCAATGTTGAGATTGTTGTTGAATTTGTTGGTGTTTTTCAATGTTGAGGTTGTTGTTGTTTTTCAATGTTGAGGTTGTAGTTGAATTTGTCGGTGTTTTTCAATGTTGAGTTTGTCGTTGAATTTGTTGGTGTTTTTCAATTTCGAGGTTGTTGTTGAATTTGTTTGTGTTTTTCAATGTTGAGGTTGTTGTTGTTTTTCAATGTTGAGGTTATTGTTGAATTTGTTGGTGTTTTTCAATGTTGAGGTTGTTGTTGTTTTTCAATGTTGAGGTTGATGTTGATTTTGTTGGTGTTTTTCAATGTTGAGTTTGTTGTTGTTTTTCAATGTTGAGGTTGTTGTTGAATTTGTTGGTGTTTTTCAATGTTGAGGTTGTTGTTGAATTTGTTGGAGTTTTTCAATGATGAGGTTGTTGTTGTTTTTCAATGTTGAGGTTGTTGAATTTGTGGGTGTTTTTCAATCTTGAGTTTGTTGTTGAATTTGTTGGTGTTTTTCAATGTTGAGGTTGTTGTTGAATTTGCTGGTGTTTTTCAATGTTGAGGTTGTTATATTTTTCAATCTTTAGGTTGTTGTTGAGTTTGTTGGTGTTTTTCAATGTTGAGGTTGTTGTTGAATTTGTTGGTGTTTTTCAATGTTGAGGTTGTTGTTGAATTTGTTGGTGTTTTTCAATGTTGAGGTTGTTGTTGTTTTTAAATGTTGAGGTTGTTGTTGAATTTGTTGGTGTTTTTTCAATTTTGAGGTTGTTGGTGTTGTTCAATGTTGAGGTTGATTTTGAATTTGAGAGTGTTTTTCAATGTCGAGGTTGTTGTTGAATTTGTTGGTGTTTTTCAATGTTGAGGTTGTTGTTGTTTTTCAATGTTGAGGTTGTTGTTGAATTTGTTGGTGTTTTTAAATGTTCAGGTTGTTGTTTAATTTGCTGGTGTTTTGCAATGTTGAGGTTGTTGTTGTTTTTCAATGTTGAGGTTGTTGTTGAATTTGTTGGTGTTTTTCAATGTTGAGGTTTTTGTTGTTTTTCAATTTCGAGGTTGTTGTTGAATTTGTTGGTGTTTTTCAATGTTGAAGTTGTTGTTGAATTTGTTGGTGTTTTTCAATGTTGAGGTTGTTGTTGTTTTTCAATGTTGAGGTTGTTGTTGAATTTGTTGGTGTTTTTCAATGTTGAGGTTGTTGTTGTTTTTCAATGCTGAGGTTGTTGTTGAATTTGTTGGTGTTTTTCAATGTTGAGGTTGTTGTTGAATTTGTTGGTGTTTTTCAATGTTGAGGTTGTTGTTGTTTTTCAATGTTGAGGTTTTTGTTGAATTTGTTGGTGTTTTTCAATGTTTAGGTTGTTGTTGTTTTTCAATGTTGAGGTTGTTGTTGAATTTGTTGGTGTTTTTCAATGTTGAGGTTGTTGTTGAATTTGTTGGTGTTTTTCAATGTTGAGGTTGTTGTTGTTTTTCAATGTTGAGGTTGTTGTTGAATTTGTTGGTGTTTTTCAATGTTGAGTTTGTTGTTGTTTTTCAATGTTGAGGCTGTTGTTGAATTTGTTGGTGTTTTTCAATGTTGAGGTTGTTGTTGTTTTTCAATGTTGAGGTTGTTGTTGAAGTTGTTGGTGTTTTTCAATGTTGAGGTTGTTGTTGTTTTTCAATGTTGAGGTTGTTGTTGAATTTGTTGCTGCTTTTCAATGTTGAGATTGTTGTTGAATTTGTTGGTGTTTTTCAATGTTGAGGTTGTTGTTGTTTTTCAATGTTGAGGTTGTTGTTGAATTTGTTGGTGCTTTTCAATGTTGAGATTGTTGTTGAATTTGTTGGTGTTTTTCAATGTTGAGGTTGTTGTTTTTCAATGTTGAAGTTGTTGTTGAATTTGTTGGTGTTTTTCAATGTTGAGTTTGTCGTTGAATTTGTTGGTGTTTTTCAATTTCGATGTTGTTGTTGAATTTGTTAGTGTTTTTCAATGTTGAGGTTGTTGTTGAATTTGTTGGTGTTTTTCAATGTTGAGGTTGTTGTTGAATTTGTCGGTGTTTTTCAATGTTGAGTTTGTCGTTGAATTTGTTGGTGTTTTTCAATTTCGAGGTTGTTGTTGAATTTGTTTATGTTTTTCAATGTTGAGGTTGTTGTTGTTTTTCAATGTTGAGGTTATTGTTGAATTTGTTGGTGTTTTTCAATGTTGAGGTTGTTGTTGTTTTTCAATGCTGAGGTTGTTCTTGAATTTGTTGGTGTTTTTCAATGTTGAGGTTGTTGTTGTTTTTCAATGTTGAGGTTGTTGTTGAATTTGTTTGTGTTTTTCAATGTTGAGGTTGTTGTTGAATTTGTTGGAGTTTTTCAATGATGAGGTTGTTGTTGTTTTTCAATGTTGAGGTTGTTGAATTTGTGGGTGTTTTTCAATCTTGAGTTTGTTGTTGAATTTGTTGGTGTTTTTCAATGTTGAGGTTGTTGTTGAATTTGCTGGTGTTTTTCAATGTTGAGGTTGTTGTTATTTTTCAATCTTTAGGTTGTTGTTGAGTTTGTTGGTGTTTTTCAATGTTGAGGTTGTTGTTGAATTTGTTGGTGTTTTTCAATGTTGAGGTTGTTGTTGAATTTGTTGGTGTTTTTCAATTTTGAGGTTGTTGGTGTTGTTCAATGTTGAGGTTGATTTTGAATTTGAGAGTGTTTTTCAATGTCGAGGTTGTTGTTGAATTTGTTGGTGTTTTTCAATGTTGAGGTTGTTGTTGTTTTTCAATGTTGAGGTTGTTGTTGAATTTGTTGGTGTTTTTAAATGTTCAGGTTGTTGTCTAATTTGCTGGTGTTTTGCAATGTTGAGGTTGTTGTTGTTTTTCAATTTTGAGGTTGTTGTTGAATTTGTTGGTGTTTTTCAATGTTGAGGTTTTTGTTGTTTTTCAATTTCGAGGTTGTTGTTGAATTTGTTGGTGTTTTCCAATGTTGAAGTTGTTGTTGAATTTGCTGGTGTTTTTCAATGTTGAGGTTGTTGTTGTTTTTCAATGTTGAGGTTGTTGTTGAATTTGTTGGTGTTTTTCAATGTTGAGGTTGTTGTTGTTTTTCAATGCTGAGGTTGCTGTTGAATTTGTTGGTGTTTGTCAATGTTGAGGTTGTTGTTGAATTTGTTGGTGTTTTTCAACGTTGAGGTTGTTGTTGATTTTCAATGTTGAGGTTGTTGTTGTATTTGTTGGTGTTTTTCAATTTCGAGGTTGTTGTTGAATTTGTTGGTGTTTTTCAATGTTGAAGTTGTTGTTGAATTTGTTGGTGTTTTTCAATGTTGAGGTTGTTGTTGTTTTTCAATGTTGAGGTTGTTGTTGAATTTGTTGGTGCTTTTCAATGTTGAGGTTGTTGTTGTTTTTCAATGCTGAGGTTGTTGTTGAATTTGTTGGTGTTTTTCAATGTTGAGGTTGTTGTTGAACTTCTTGGTGTTTTTCAATGTTGAGGTTGTTGTTGTTTTTCAATGTTGAGGTTGTTGTTGAATTTGTTGGTGTTTTTCAATGTTTAGGTTGTTGTTGTTTTTCAATGTTGAAGTTGTTGTTGAATTTGTTGGTGTTTTTCAATGTTGAGGTTGTTGTTGAATTTGTTGGTGTTTTTCAATGTTGAGGTTGTTGTTGTTTTTCAATGCTGAGGTTGTTGTTGAATTTGTTGGTGTTTTTCAATGTTGAGGTTGTTGTTGAATTTGTTGGTGTTTTTCAATGTTGAGGTTGTTGTTGTTTTTCAATGTTGAGGTTGTTGTTGAATTTGTTGGTGTTTTTCAATGTTGAGTTTGTTGTTGTTTTTCAATGTTGAGGTTGTTGTTGTTTTTCAATGTTGAGGTTGTTGTTGAAGTTGTTGGTGTTTTTCAATGTTGAGGTTGTTGTTGTTTTTCAATGTTGAGGTTGTTGTTGAATTTGTTGCTGCTTTTCAATGTTGAGATTGTTGTTGAATTTGTTGGTGTTTTTCAATGTTGAGGTTGTTGTTGTTTTTCAATGTTGAGGTTGTTGTTGAATTTGTTGGTGCTTTTCAATGTTGAGATTGTTGTTGAATTTGTTGGTGTTTTTCAATGTTGAGGTTGTTGTTTTTCAATGTTGAAGTTGTTGTTGAATTTGTTGGTGTTTTTCAATGTTGAGTTTGTCGTTGAATTTGTTGGTGTTTTTCAATTTCGATGTTGTTGTTGAATTTGTTAGTGTTTTTCAATGTTGAGGTTGTTGTTGAATTTGTTGGTGTTTTTCAATGTTGAGGTTGTTGTTGAATTTGTCGGTGTTTTTCAATGTTGAGTTTGTCGTTGAATTTGTTGGTGTTTTTCAATTTCGAGGTTGTTGTTGAATTTGTTTGTGTTTTTCAATGTTGAGGTTGTTGTTGTTTTTCAATGTTGAGGTTATTGTTGAATTTGTTGGTGTTTTTCAATGTTGAGGTTGTTGTTGTTTTTCAATGCTGAGGTTGTTGTTGAATTTGTTGGTGTTTTTCAATGTTGAGGTTGTTGTTGTTTTTCAATGTTGAGGTTGTTCTTGAATTTGTTGGTGTTTTTCAATGTTGAGGTTGTTGTTGAATTTGTTGGAGTTTTTCAATGATGAGGTTGTTGTTGTTTTTCAATGTTGAGGTTGTTGAATTTGTGGGTGTTTCTCAATCTTGAGTTTGTTGTTGAATTTGTTGGTGTTTTTCAATGTTGAGGTTGTTGTTGAATTTGCTGGTGTTTTTCAATGTTGAGGTTGTTGTTATTTTTCAATCTTTAGGTTGTTGTTGAGTTTGTTGGTGTTTTTCAATGTTGAGGTTGTTGTTGAATTTGTTGGTGTTTTTCAATGTTGAGGTTGTTGTTGAATTTGTTGGTGTTTTTCAATTTTGAGGTTGTTGGTGTTGTTCAATGTTGAGGTTGATTTTGAATTTGAGAGTGTTTTTCAATGTCGAGGTTGTTGTTGAATTTGTTGGTGTTTTTCAATGTTGAGGTTGTTGTTGTTTTTCAATGTTGAGGTTGTTGTTGAATTTGTTGGTGTTTTTAAATGTTCAGGTTGTTGTCTAATTTGCTGGTGTTTTGCAATGTTGAGGTTGTTGTTGTTTTTCAATTTTGAGGTTGTTGTTGAATTTGTTGGTGTTTTTCAATGTTGAGGTTTTTGTTGTTTTTCAATTTCGAGGTTGTTGTTGAATTTGTTGGTGTTTTCCAATGTTGAAGTTGTTGTTGAATTTGCTGGTGTTTTTCAATGTTGAGGTTGTTGTTGTTTTTCAATGTTGAGGTTGTTGTTGAATTTGTTGGTGTTTTTCAATGTTGAGGTTGTTGTTGTTTTTCAATGCTGAGGTTGCTGTTGAATTTGTTGGTGTTTGTCAATGTTGAGGTTGTTGTTGAATTTGTTGGTGTTTTTCAACGTTGAGGTTGTTGTTGATTTTCAATGTTGAGGTTGTTGTTGTATTTGTTGGTGTTTTTCAATTTCGAGGTTGTTGTTGAATTTGTTGGTGTTTTTCAATGTTGAAGTTGTTGTTGAATTTGTTGGTGTTTTTCAATGTTGAGGTTGTTGTTGTTTTTCAATGTTGAGGTTGTTGTTGAATTTGTTGGTGCTTTTCAATGTTGAGGTTGTTGTTGTTTTTCAATGCTGAGGTTGTTGTTGAATTTGTTGGTGTTTTTCAATGTTGAGGTTGTTGTTGAACTTCTTGGTGTTTTTCAATGTTGAGGTTGTTGTTGTTTTTCAATGTTGAGGTTGTTGTTGAATTTGTTGGTGTTTTTCAATGTTTAGGTTGTTGTTGTTTTTCAATGTTGAAGTTGTTGTTGAATTTGTTGGTGTTTTTCAATGTTGAGGTTGTTGTTGAATTTGTTGGTGTTTTTCAATGTTGAGGTTGTTGTTGTTTTTCAATGCTGAGGTTGTTGTTGAATTTGTTGGTGTTTTTCAATGTTGAGGTTGTTGTTGAATTTGTTGGTGTTTTTCAATGTTGAGGTTGTTGTTGTTTTTCAAAATTGAGGTTGTTGTTGAATTTGTTGGTGTTTTTCAATGTTGAGTTTGTTGTTGTTTTTCAATGTTGAGGTTGTTGTTGAATTTGTTGGTGTTTTTCAATGTTGAGGTTGTTGTTGTTTTTCAATGTTGAGGTTGTTGTTGAATTTGTTGGTGTTTTTCAATGTTGAGGTTGTTGTTGAATTTGTTGGTGTTTTTCAATTTTTAGGTTGTTGTTCTTTTTCAATGTTGAGGTTGTTGTTGAATTTGTTGGTGTTTTTCAATGTTGAGGTTGTTGTTGAATTTGTTGGTGTTTTTCAATGTTGAGGTTGTTGTTGTTTTTCAATGTTGAGGTTGTTGTTGAATTTGTTGGTGTTTTTCAATGTTGAGGTTGTTGTTGTTTTTCAATGCTGAGGTTGTTGTTGAATTTGTTGGTGTTTTTCAATGTTGAGGTTGTTGTTGTTTTTCAATGTTGAGGTTGTTGTTGAAGTTGTTGGTGTTTTTCAAAGTTGAGGTTGTTGTTGTTTTTCAATGTTGAGGTTGTTGTTGAATTTGTTGGTGCTTTTCAATGTTGAGATTGTTGTTGAATTTGTTGGTGTTTTTCAATGTTGAGGTTGTTGTTTTTCAATGTTGAAGTTGTTGTTGAATTTGTTGGTGTTTTTCAATGTTGAGTTTGTCGTTGAATTTGTTGGTGTTTTTCAATTTCGATGTTGTTGTTGAATTTGTTAGTGTTTTTCAATGTTGAGGTTGTTGTTGAATTTGTTGGTGTTTTTCAATGTTGAGGTTGTTGTTGAATTTGTTGGTGTATTTCAATGTTGAGGTTGTTGTTGAATTTGTTGGTGTTTTTCAATGTTGAGGTTGTTGTTGTTTTTCAATGTTGAGGTTGTTGTTGAATTTGTTGGTGTTTTTCAATGTTTAGGTTGTTGTTGTTTTTCAATGTTGAGGTTGTTGTTGAATTTGTTGGTGTTTTTCAATTTCGAGCTTGTTGTTGAATTTCTTTGTGTTTTTCAATGTTGAGGTTGTTGTTGTTTTTCAATGTTGAGGTTATTGTTGAATTTGTTGGTGTTTTTCAATGTTGAGGTTGTTGTTGTTTTTCAATGTTGAGGTTGTTGTTGAATTTGTTGGTGTTTTTCAATGTTGAGGTTGTTGTTGTTTTTCAATGTTGAGGTTGTTGTTGAATTTGTTGGTGTTTTTCAATGTTGAGGTTGTTGTTGAATTTGTTGGTGTTTTTCAATGTTGAGGTTGTTGTTTTTCAATTTTGAAGTTGTTGTTGAATTTGTTGGTGTATTTCAATGTTGAGTTTGTCGTTGAATTTGTTGGTGTTTTTCAATTTCGAGGTTGTTGTTAAATTTGTTAGTGTTTTTCAATGTTGAGGTTGTTGTTGAATTTGTTGGTGTTTTTCAATGTTGAGGTTGTTGTTGAATTTGTTGGTGTATTTCAATGTTGAGGTTGTTGTTGAATTTGTTGGTGTTTTTCAATGTTGAGGTTGTTGTTGTTTTTCAATGTTGAGGTTGTTGTTGAATTTGTTGGTGTTTTTCAATGTTTAGGTTGTTGTTGTTTTTCAATGTTGAGTTTGTTGTTGAATTTGTTGGTGTTTTTCAATTTCGAGGTTGTTGTTGAATTTGTTGGTGTTTTTCAATTTCGAGGTTGTTGTTGTTTTTCAATGTTGAGGTTGTTGTTGTTTTTCAATGTTGAGGTTGTTGTTGAATTTGTTGGTGTTTTTCAATGTTGAGGTTGTTGTTGTTTTTCAATGTTGAGGTTGTTGTTGAATTTGTTGGTGTTTTTCAATGTTGAGGTTGTTGTTTAATTTGTTGGTGTTTTTCAATGATGAGGTTGTTGTTGTTTTTCAATGTTGAGGTTGTTGAATTTGTGGGTGTTTTTCAATCTTGAGTTTGTTGTTGAATTTGTTGGTGTTTTTCAATGTTGAGGTTGTTGTTGAATTTGTTGGTGTTTTTCAATGTTGAGGTTGTTGTTATTTTTCAATCTTTAGGTTGTTGTTGAGTTTGTTGGTGTTTTTCAATGTTGAGGTTGTTGTTGAATTTGTTGGTGTTTTTCAATGTTGAGGTTGTTGTTGAATTTGTTGGTGTTTTTCAATGTTGAGGTTGTTGTTGTTTTTAAATGTTGAGGTTGTTGTTGAATTTGTTGGGGTTTTTTCAATTTTGAGGTTGTTGGTGTTGTTCAATGTTGAGGTTGATTTTGAATTTGAGAGTGTTTTTCAATGTCGAGGTTGTTGTTGAATTTGTTGGAGTTTTTCAATGTTGAGGTTGTTGTTGTTTTTCAATGTTGAGGTTGTTGTTGAATTTGTTGGTGTTTTTAAATGTTCAGGTTGTTGTTTAATTTGCTGGTGTTTTGCAATGTTGAGGTTGTTGTTGTTTTTCAATGTTGAGGTTGTTGTTGAATTTGTTGGTGTTTTTCAATGTTGAGGTTTTTGTTGTTTTTCAATTTCGAGGTTGTTGTTGAATTTGTTGGTGTTTTTCAATGTTGAAGTTGTTGTTGAATTTGCTGGTGTTTTTCAATGTTGAGTTTGTTGTTGTTTTTCAATGTTGAGGTTGTTGTTGAATTTGTTGGGGTTTTTCAATGTTGTCGTTGTTGTTGTTTTTCAGTGCTGAGGTTGCTGTTGAATTTGTTGGTGTTTGTCAATGTTGAGGTTGTTGTTGAATTTGTTGGTGTTTTTCAACGTTGAGGTTGTTGTTGATTTTCAATCTTGAGGTTGTTGTTGTATTTGTTGGTGTTTTTCAATTTCGTGGTTGTTGTTGAATTTGTTGGTGTTTTTCAATGTTGAAGTTGTTGTTGAATTTGTTGGTGTTTTTCAATGTTGAGGTTGTTGTTGTTTTTCAATGTTGCGGTTGTTGTTGAATTTGATGGTGTTTTTCAATGTTGAGGTTGTTGTTGTTTTTCAATGCTGAGGTTGTTGTTGAATTTGTTGGTGTTTTTCAATGTTGAGGTTGTTGTTGAATTTGTTGGTGTTTTTCAATGTTGAGGTTGTTGTTGTTTTTCAATGTTGAGGTTGTTGTTGAATTTGTTGGTGTTTTTCAATGTTTAGGTAGTTGTTGTTTTTCAATGTTGAGGTTGTTGTTGAATTTGTTGGTGTTTTTCAATGTTGAGGTTGTTGTTGAATTTGTTGGTGTTTTTCAATGTTGAGGTTGTTGTTGTTTTTCAATGTTGAGGTTGTTGTTGAATTTGTTGGTGTTTTTCAATGTTGAGTTTGTTGTTGTTTTTCAATGTTGAGGTTGTTGTTGAATTTGTTGGTGCTTTTCAATGTTGAGGTTGTTGTTGTTTTTCAATGTTGAGGTTGTTGTTGAAGTTGTTGGTGTTTTTCAATGTTGAGGTTGTTGTTGTTTTTCAATGTTGAGGTTGTTGTTGAGTTTGTTGGTGCTTTTCAATGTTGAGATTGTTGTTGAATTTGTTGGTGTTTTTCAATGTTGAGGTTGTTGTTGTTTTTCAATGTTGAGGTTGTTGTTGAATTTGTCGGTGTTTTTCAATGTTGAGTTTGTCGTTGAATTTGTTGGTGTTTTTCAATTTCGAGGTTGTTGTTGAATTTGTTAGTGTTTTTCAATGTTTAGGTTGTTGTTGAATTTGTTGGTGTTTTTCAATGTTGAGGTTGTTGTTGAATTTGTTGGTGTTTTTCAATGTTGAGGTTGTTGTTGTTTTTCAATGTTGAGGTTGTTGTTGAATTTGTTGGTGTTTTTCAATTTCGAGGTTGTTGTTGTTTTTCAATTTTGAGGTTGTTGTTGTTTTTCAATGTTGAGGTTGTTGTTGAATTTGTTGGTGTTTTTCAATTTCGAGGTTGTTGTTGAATTTGTTGGTGTTTTTCAATGTTGAAGTTGTTGTTGAATTTGTTGGTGTTTTTCAATGTTGAGGTTGTTGTTGTTTTTCAATGTTGAGGTTGTTGTTGAATTTGTTGGTGTTTTTCAATGTTGAGGTTGTTGTTGTTTTTCAATGCTGAGGTTGTTGTTGAATTTGTTGGTGTTTTTCAATGTTGAGGTTGTAGTTGAATTTGTTGGTGTTTTTCTATGTTGAGGGTGTTGTTGTTTTTCAATGTTGAGGTTGTTGTTGAATTTGTTGGTGTTTTTCAATGTTGAGTTTGTTGTTGTTTTTCAATGCTGAGGTTGCTGTTGAATTTGTTGGTGTTTGTCAATGTTGAGGTTGTTGTTGAATTTGTTGGTGTTTTTCAACGTTGAGGTTGTTGTTGATTTTCAATGTTGAGGTTGTTGTTGTATTTGTTGGTGTTTTTCAATTTCGAGGTTGTTGTTGAACTTGTTGGTGTTTTTCAATGTTGAAGTTGTTGTTGAATTTGTTGGTGTTTTTCAATGTTGAGGTTGTTGTTGAATTTGTTGGTATTTTTCAATGTTGAGGTTGTTGTTGTTTTTCAATGTTGAGGTTGTTGTTGAATTTGTTGGTGTTTTTCAATGTTGAGGTTGTTGTTGAATTTGTTCGTGTTTTTCATTGATGAGGTTGTTGTTGTTTTTCAATGTTGAGGTTTATGAATTTGTGGGTGTTTTTCAATCTTGAGTTTGTTGTTGAATTTGTTGGTGTTTTTTAATGTTGAGGTTGTTGTTGAATTTTTTGGTGTTTTTCAATGTTGAGGTTGTTGTTATTTTTCAATCTTTAGGTTGTTGTTGAGTTTGTTGGTGTTTTTCAATGTTGAGGTTGTTGTTGAATTTGTTGGTGTTTTTCAATGTTGAGGTTGTTGTTGAATTTGTTGGTGTTTTTCAATGTTGAGGTTGTTGTTGTTTTTAAATGTTGAGGTTGTTGTTGAATTTGTTGGTGTTTTTTCAATTTTGAGGTTGTTGGTGTTGTTCAATGTTGAGGTTGATTTTGAATTTGACAGTGTTTTTCAATGTCGAGGTTGTTGTTGAATTTGTTGGTGTTTTTCAATGTTGAGGTTGTTGTTGTTTTTCAATGTTGAGGTTGTTGTTGAATTTGTTGGTGTTTTTAAATGTTCAGGTTGTTGTTGAATTTGCTGGTGTTTTGCAATGTTGAGGTTGTTGTTGTTTTTCAATGTTGAGGTTGTTGTTGAATTTGTTGGTGTTTTTCAATGTTGAGGTTTTTGTTGTTTTTCAATTTCGAGGTTGTTGTTGAATTTGTTGGGGTTTTTCAATGTCGAGGTTGTTGTTGAATTTGTTGGTGTTTTTCAATGTTGAGGTTGTTGTTGTTTTTCAATGTTGAGGTTGTTGTTGAATTTGTTGGTGTTTTTAAATGTTCAGGTTGTTGTTTAATTTGCTGGTGTTTTGCAATGTTGAGGTTGTTGTTGTTTTTCAATGTTGAGGTTGTTGTTGAATTTGTTGGTGTTTTTCAATGTTGAGGTTTTTGTTGTTTTTCAATTTCGAGGTTGTTGTTGAATTTGTTGGTGTTTTTCAATGTTGAAGTTGTTGTTGAATTTGCTGGTGTTTTTCAATGTTGCGGTTGTTGTTGTTTTTCAATGTTGAGGTTGTTGTTGAATTTGTTGGTGTTTTTCAATGTTGAGGTTGTTGTTGTTTTTCAATGCTGAGGTTGCTGTTGAATTTGTTGGTGTTTGTCAATGTTGAGGTTGTTGTTGAATTTGTTGGTGTTTTTCAACGTTGAGGTTGTTGTTGATTTTCAATGTTGAGGTTGTTGTTGTATTTGTTGGTGTTTTTCAATTTCGAGGTTGTTGTTGAATTTGTTGGTGTTTTTCAATGTTGAAGTTGTTGTTGAATTTGTTGGTGTTTTTCAATGTTGAGGTTGTTGTTGTTTTTCAATGTTGAGGTTGTTGTTGAATTTGATGGTGTTTTTCAATGTTGAGGTTGTTGTTGTTTTTCAATGCTGAGGTTGTTGTTGAATTTGTTGGTGTTTTTCAATGTTGAGGTTGTTGTTGAATTTGTTGGTGTTTTTCAATGTTGAGGTTGTTGTTGTTTTTCAATGTTGAGGTTGTTGTTGAATTTGTTCGTGTTTTTCAATGTTTAGGTTGTTGTTGTTTTTCAATGTTGAGGTTGTTGTTGAATTTGTTGGTGTTCTTCAATGTTGAGGTTGTTGTTGAATTTGTTGGTGTCTTTCAAAGTTGAGGTTGTTGTTGTTTTTCAATGTTGAGGTTGTTGTTGAATTTGTTGGTGTTTTTCAAAGCTGAGTTTGTTGTTGTTTTTCAATGTTGAGGTTGTTGTTGAATTTGTTGGTGTTTTTCAATGTTGAGGTTGTTCTTGTTTTTCAATGTTGAGGTTGTTGTTGAAGTTGTTGGTGTTTTTCAATGTTGAGGTTGTTGTTGTTTTTCAATGTTGAGGTTGTTGTTGAATTTGTTGGTGCTTTTCAATGTTGAGATTCTTGTTGAATTTGTTGGTGTTTTTCAATGTTGAGGTTGTTGTTGTTTTTCAATGTTGAGGTTGTTGTTGAATTTGTCGGTGTTTTTCAATGTTGAGTTTGTCGTTGAATTTGTTGGTGTTTTTCAATTTCGAGGTTGTTGTTGAATTTGTTAGTGTTTTTCAATGTTGAGGTTGTTGTTGAATTTGTTGGTGTTTTTCAATGTTGAGGTTGTTGTTGAATTTGTTGGTCTTTTTCAATGTTGAGGTTGTTGTTGTTTTTCAATGTTGAGGTTGTTGTTGAATTTGTTGGTGTTTTTCAATTTCGAGGTTGTTGTTGTTTTTCAATTTTGAGGTTGTTGTGGAATTTGTTGGTGTTTTTCCATGTTGAGGTTGTTGTTGTTTTTCAATGTTGAGGTTGTTGTTGAATTTGTTGGTGTTTTTCAATTTCGAGGTTGTTGTTGAATTTGTTGGTGTTTTTCAATGTTGAAGTTGTTGTTGAATTTGATGGTGTTTTTCAATGTTGAGGTTGTTGTTGTTTTTCAATGTTGAGGTTGTTGTTGAATTTGTTGGTGTTTTTCAATGTTGAAGTTGTTGTTGTTTTTCAATGCTGAGGTTGTTGTTGAATTTGTTGGTGTTTTTCAATGTTGAGGTTGTTGTTGAATTTGTTGGTGTTTTTCAATGTTGAGGTTGTTGTTGTTTTTCAATGTTGAGGTTGTTGTTGAATTTGTTGGTGTTTTTCAATGTTGCGTTTGTTGTGGTTTTTCAATGCTGAGGTTGCTGTTGAATTTGTTGGTGTTTGTCAATGTTGAGGTTGTTGTTGAATTTGTTGGTGTTTTTCAACGTTGAGGTTGTTGTTGATTTTCAATCTTGAGGTTGTTGTTGTATTTGTTGGTGTTTTTCAATTTCGAGGTTGTTGTTGAATTTGTTGGTGTTTTTCAATGTTGAAGTTGTTGTTGAATTTGTTGGTGTTTTTCAATGTTGAGGTTGTTGTTGTTTTTCAAAGTTGAGGTTGTTGTTGAATTTGTTGGTCTTTTTCAATGTTGAGGTTGTTGTTGTTTTTCAATGCTGAGGTTGTTGTTGAATTTGTTGGTGTTTTTCAATGTTGAGGTTGTTGTTGAATTTTTTGGTGTTTTTCTATGTTGAGGTTGTTGTTGTTTTTCAATGTTGAGGTTGTTGTTGATTTTGCCGGTGTTTTTCAATGTTTAGGTTGTTGTTGTTTTTCAATGTTGAGGTTGTTGTTGAATTTGTTGGTGTTTTTCAATGTTGAGGTTGTTGTTGTTTTTCAATGTTGAGGTTGTTGTTGAATTTGTTGGTGTTTTTCAATGTTGAAGTTGTTGTTGTTTTTCAATGCTGAGGTTGTTGTTGAATTTGTTGGTGTTTTTCAATGTTGAGGTTGTTGTTGAATTTGTTGGTGTTTTTCAATGTTGAGGTTGTTGTTGTTTTTCAATGTTGAGGTTGTTGTTGAATTTGTTGGTGTTTTTCAATGTTGCGTTTGTTGTGGTTTTTCAATGCTGAGGTTGCTGTTGAATTTGTTGGTGTTTGTCAATGTTGAGGTTGTTGTTGAATTTGTTGGTGTTTTTCAACGTTGAGGTTGTTGTTGATTTTCAATCTTGAGGTTGTTGTTGTATTTGTTGGTGTTTTTCAATTTCGAGGTTGTTGTTGAATTTGTTGGTGTTTTTCAATGTTGAAGTTGTTGTTGAATTTGTTGGTGTTTTTCAATGTTGAGGTTGTTGTTGTTTTTCAAAGTTGAGGTTGTTGTTGAATTTGTTGGTCTTTTTCAATGTTGAGGTTGTTGTTGTTTTTCAATGCTGAGGTTGTTGTTGAATTTGTTGGTGTTTTTCAATGTTGAGGTTGTTGTTGAATTTTTTGGTGTTTTTCTATGTTGAGGTTGTTGTTGTTTTTCAATGTTGAGGTTGTTGTTGATTTTGCCGGTGTTTTTCAATGTTTAGGTTGTTGTTGTTTTTCAATGTTGAGGTTGTTGTTGAATTTGTTGGTGTTTTTCAATGTTGAGGTTGTTGTTGAATTTGTTGGTGTTTTTCAATGTTGAGGTTGTTGTTGTTTTTCAATGTTGAGGTTGTTGTTGAATTTGTTGGTGTTTTTCAATGTTGAGTTTGTTGTTGTTTTTCAATGTTGAGGTTGTTGTTGAATTTGTTGGTGTTTTTCAATGTTGAGGTTGTTGTTGTTTTTCAATGTTGAGGTTGTTGTTGAAGTTGTTGGTGTTTTTCAATGTTGAGGTTGTTGTTGTTTTTCAATGTTGAGGTTGTTGTTGAATTTGTTGGTGCTTTTCAATGTTGAGATTGTTGTTGAATTTGTTGGTGTTTTTCAATGTTGAGGTTGTTGTTGTTTTTCAATGTTGAGGTTGTTGTTGAATTTGTCGGTGTTTTTCAATGTTGAGTTTGTCGTTGAATTTGTTGGTGTTTTTCAATTTCGAGGTTGTTGTTGAATTTGTTAGTGTTTTTCAATGTTGAGGTTGTTGTTGAATTTGTTGGTGTTTTTCAATGTTGAGGTTGTTGTTGAATTTGTTGGTGTTTTTCAATGTTGAGGTTGTTGTTGTTTTTCAATGTTGAGGTTGTTGTTGAATTTGTTGGTGTTTTTCAATGTTGAGGTTGTTGTTGTTTTTCAATGTTGAGGTTGTTGTTGAATTTGTTGGTGTTTTTCAATGTTGAGGTTGTTGTTGAAGTTGTTGGTGTTTTTCAATGTTGAGGTTGTTGTTGTTTTTCAATGTTGAGGTTGTTGTTGAATTTGTTGGTGCTTTTCAATGTTGAGATTCTTGTTGAATTTGTTGGTGTTTTTCAATGTTGAGGTTGTTGTTGTTTTTCAATGTTGAGGTTGTTGTTGAATTTGTCGGTGTTTTTCAATGTTGAGTTTGTCGTTGAATTTGTTGGTGTTTTTCAATTTCGAGGTTGTTGTTGAATTTGTTAGTGTTTTTCAATGTTGAGGTTGTTGTTGAATTTGTTGGTGTTTTTCAATGTTGAGGTTGTTGTTGAATTTGTTGGTCTTTTTCAATGTTGAGGTTGTTGTTGTTTTTCAATGTTGAGGTTGTTGTTGAATTTGTTGGTGTTTTTCAATTTCGAGGTTGTTGTTGTTTTTCAATTTTGAGGTTGTTGTGGAATTTGTTGGTGTTTTTCCATGTTGAGGTTGTTGTTGTTTTTCAATGTTGAGGTTGTTGTTGAATTTGTTGGTGTTTTTCAATTTCGAGGTTGTTGTTGAATTTGTTGGTGTTTTTCAATGTTGAAGTTGTTGTTGAATTTGATGGTGTTTTTCAATGTTGAGGTTGTTGTTGTTTTTCAATGTTGAGGTTGTTGTTGAATTTGTTGGTGTTTTTCAATGTTGAAGTTGTTGTTGTTTTTCAATGCTGAGGTTGTTGTTGAATTTGTTGGTGTTTTTCAATGTTGAGGTTGTTGTTGAATTTGTTGGTGTTTTTCAATGTTGAGGTTGTTGTTGTTTTTCAATGTTGAGGTTGTTGTTGAATTTGTTGGTGTTTTTCAATGTTGCGTTTGTTGTGGTTTTTCAATGCTGAGGTTGCTGTTGAATTTGTTGGTGTTTGTCAATGTTGAGGTTGTTGTTGAATTTGTTGGTGTTTTTCAACGTTGAGGTTGTTGTTGATTTTCAATCTTGAGGTTGTTGTTGTATTTGTTGGTGTTTTTCAATTTCGAGGTTGTTGTTGAATTTGTTGGTGTTTTTCAATGTTGAAGTTGTTGTTGAATTTGTTGGTGTTTTTCAATGTTGAGGTTGTTGTTGTTTTTCAAAGTTGAGGTTGTTGTTGAATTTGTTGGTGTTTTTCAATTTTGAGGTTGTTGTTGTTTTTCAATGCTGAGGTTGTTGTTGAATTTGTTGGTGTTTTTCAATGTTGAGGTTGTTGTTGAATTTTTTGGTGTTTTTCTATGTTGAGGTTGTTGTTGTTTTTCAATGTTGAGGTTGTTGTTGATTTTGCTGGTGTTTTTCAATGTTTAGGTTGTTGTTGTTTTTCAATGTTGAGGTTGTTGTTGAATTTGTTGGTGTTTTTCAATGTTGAGGTTGTTGTTGAATTTGTTGGTGTTTTTCAATGTTGAGGTTGTTGTTGTTTTTGAATGTTGAGGTTGTTGTTGAATTTGTTGGTGTTTTTCAATGTTGAGTTTGTTGTTGTTTTTCAATGTTGAGGTTGTTGTTGAATTTGTTGGTGTTTTTCAATGTTGAGGTTGTTGTTGTTTTTCAATGTTGAGGTTGTTGTTGAAGTTGTTGGTGTTTTTCAATGTTGAGGTTGTTGTTGTTTTTCAATGTTGAGGTTGTTGTTGAATTTGTTGGTGCTTTTCAATGTTGAGATTGTTGTTGAATTTGTTGGTGTTTTTCAATGTTGAGGTTGTTGTTGTTTTTCAATGTTGAGGTTGTTGTTGAATTTGTCGGTGTTTTTCAATGTTGAGTTTGTCGTTGAATTTGTTGGTGTTTTTCAATTTCGAGGTTGTTGTTGAATTTGTTAGTGTTTTTCAATGTTGAGGTTGTTGTTGAATTTGTTGGTGTTTTTCAATGTTGAGGTTGTTGTTGAATTTGTTGGTGTTTTTCAATGTTGAGGTTGTTGTTGTTTTTCAATGTTGAGGTTGTTGTTGAATTTGTTGGTGTTTTTCAATGTTGAGGTTGTTGTTGAATTTGTTGGTGTTTTTCAATGTTGAAGTTGTTGTTGAATTTGATGGTGTTTTTCAATGTTGAGGTTGTTGTTGTTTTTCAATGTTGAGGTTGTTGTTGAATTTGTTGGTGTTTTTCAATGTTGAAGTTGTTGTTGTTTTTCAATGCTGAGGTTGTTGTTGAATTTGTTGGTGTTTTTCAATGTTGAGGTTGTTGTTGAATTTGTTGGTGTTTTTCAATGTTGAGGTTGTTGTTGTTTTTCAATGTTGAGGTTGTTGTTGAATTTGTTGGTGTTTTTCAATGTTGCGTTTGTTGTTGTTTTTCAATGCTGAGGTTGCTGTTCAATTTGTTGGTGTTTGTCAATGTTGAGGTTGTTGTTGAATTTGTTGGTGTTTTTCAACGTTGAGGTTGTTGTTGATTTTCAATGTTGAGGGTGTTGTTGTATTTGTTGGTGTTTTTCAATTTCGAGGTTGTTGTTGAATTTGTTGGTGTTTTTCAATGTTGAAGTTGTTGTTGAATTTGTTGGTGTTTTTCAATGTTGAGGTTGTTGTTGTTTTTCAATGTTGAGGTTGTTGTTGAATTTGTTGGTGTTTTTCAATGTTGAGGTTGTTGTTGAATTTGTTGGTGTTTTTCAATGTTGAGGTTGTTGTTGTTTTTCAATGTTGAGGTTGTTGTTGAATTTGTTGGTGTTTTTCAATGTTGAGTTTGTTGTTGTTTTTCAATGTTGAGGTTGTTGTTGAATTTGTTGGTGTTTTTCAATGTTGAGGTTGTTGTTGTTTTTCAATGTTGAGGTTGTTGTTGAAGTTGTTGGTGTTTTTCAATGTTGAGGTTGTTGTTGTTTTTCAATGTTGAGGTTGTTGTTGAATTTGTTGGTGCTTTTCAATGTTGAGATTGTTGTTGAATTTGTTGGTGTTTTTCAATGTTGAGGTTGTTGTTGTTTTTCAATGTTGAGGTTGTTGTTGAATTTGTCGGTGTTTTTCAATGTTGAGTTTGTCGTTGAATTTGTTGGTGTTTTTCAATTTCGAGGTTGTTGTTGAATTTGTTAGTGTTTTTCAATGTTGAGGTTGTTGTTGAATTTGTTGGTGTTTTTCAATGTTGAGGTTGTTGTTGAATTTGTTGGTGTTTTTCAATGTTGAGGTTGTTGTTGTTTTTCAATGTTGAGGTTGTTGTTGAATTTGTTGGTGTTTTTCAATTTCGAGGTTGTTGTTGAATTTGTTGGTGTTTTTCAATGTTGAAGTTGTTGTTGAATTTGATGGTGTTTTTCAATGTTGAGGTTGTTGTTGTTTTTCAATGTTGAGGTTGTTGTTGAATTTGTTGGTGTTTTTCAATGTTGAAGTTGTTGTTGTTTTTCAATGCTGAGGTTGTTGTTGAATTTGTTGGTGTTTTTCAATGTTGAGGTTGTTGTTGAATTTGTTGGTGTTTTTCAATGTTGAGGTTGTTGTTGTTTTTCAATGTTGAGGTTGTTGTTGAATTTGTTGGTGTTTTTCAATGTTGCGTTTGTTGTGGTTTTTCAATGCTGAGGTTGCTGTTGAATTTGTTGGTGTTTGTCAATGTTGAGGTTGTTGTTGAATTTGTTGGTGTTTTTCAACGTTGAGGTTGTTGTTGATTTTCAATCTTGAGGTTGTTGTTGTATTTGTTGGTGTTTTTCAATTTCGAGGTTGTTGTTGAATTTGTTGGTGTTTTTCAATGTTGAAGTTGTTGTTGAATTTGTTGGTGTTTTTCAATGTTGAGGTTGTTGTTGTTTTTCAAAGTTGAGGTTGTTGTTGAATTTGTTGGTGTTTTTCAATGTTGAGGTTGTTGTTGTTTTTCAATGCTGAGGTTGTTGTTGAATTTGTTGGTGTTTTTCAATGTTGAGGTTGTTGTTGAATTTTTTGGTGTTTTTCTATGTTGAGGTTGTTGTTGTTTTTCAATGTTGAGGTTGTTGTTGATTTTGCCGGTGTTTTTCAATGTTTAGGTTGTTGTTGTTTTTCAATGTTGAGGTTGTTGTTGAATTTGTTGGTGTTTTTCAATGTTGAGGTTGTTGTTGAATTTGTTGGTGTTTTTCAATGTTGAGGTTGTTGTTGTTTTTCAATGTTGAGGTTGTTGTTGAATTTGTTGGTGTTTTTCAATGTTGAGTTTGTTGTTGTTTTTCAATGTTGAGGTTGTTGTTGAATTTGTTGGTGTTTTTCAATGTTGAGGTTGTTGTTGTTTTTCAATGTTGAGGTTGTTGTTGAAGTTGTTGGTGTTTTTCAATGTTGAGGTTGTTGTTGTTTTTCAATGTTGAGGTTGTTGTTGAATTTGTTGGTGCTTTTCAATGTTGAGATTGTTGTTGAATTTGTTGGTGTTTTTCAATGTTGAGGTTGTTGTTGTTTTTCAATGTTGAGGTTGTTGTTGAATTTGTCGGTGTTTTTCAATGTTGAGTTTGTCGTTGAATTTGTTGGTGTTTTTCAATTTCGAGGTTGTTGTTGAATTTGTTAGTGTTTTTCAATGTTGAGGTTGTTGTTGAATTTGTTGGTGTTTTTCAATGTTGAGGTTGTTGTTGAATTTGTTGGTGTTTTTCAATGTTGAGGTTGTTGTTGTTTTTCAATGTTGAGGTTGTTGTTGAATTTGTTGGTGTTTTTCAATGTTGAGGTTGTTGTTGTTTTTCAATGTTGAGGTTGTTGTTGAATTTGTTGGTGTTTTTCAATGTTGAGGTTGTTGTTGAAGTTGTTGGTGTTTTTCAATGTTGAGGTTGTTGTTGTTTTTCAATGTTGAGGTTGTTGTTGAATTTGTTGGTGCTTTTCAATGTTGAGATTCTTGTTGAATTTGTTGGTGTTTTTCAATGTTGAGGTTGTTGTTGTTTTTCAATGTTGAGGTTGTTGTTGAATTTGTCGGTGTTTTTCAATGTTGAGTTTGTCGTTGAATTTGTTGGTGTTTTTCAATTTCGAGGTTGTTGTTGAATTTGTTAGTGTTTTTCAATGTTGAGGTTGTTGTTGAATTTGTTGGTGTTTTTCAATGTTGAGGTTGTTGTTGAATTTGTTGGTCTTTTTCAATGTTGAGGTTGTTGTTGTTTTTCAATGTTGAGGTTGTTGTTGAATTTGTTGGTGTTTTTCAATTTCGAGGTTGTTGTTGTTTTTCAATTTTGAGGTTGTTGTGGAATTTGTTGGTGTTTTTCCATGTTGAGGTTGTTGTTGTTTTTCAATGTTGAGGTTGTTGTTGAATTTGTTGTTGTTTTTCAATTTCGAGGTTGTTGTTGAATTTGTTGGTGTTTTTCAATGTTGAAGTTGTTGTTGAATTTGATGGTGTTTTTCAATGTTGAGGTTGTTGTTGTTTTTCAATGTTGAGGTTGTTGTTGAATTTGTTGGTGTTTTTCAATGTTGAAGTTGTTGTTGTTTTTCAATGCTGAGGTTGTTGTTGAATTTGTTGGTGTTTTTCAATGTTGAGGTTGTTGTTGAATTTGTTGGTGTTTTTCAATGTTGAGGTTGTTGTTGTTTTTCAATGTTGAGGTTGTTGTTGAATTTGTTGGTGTTTTTCAATGTTGCGTTTGTTGTGGTTTTTCAATGCTGAGGTTGCTGTTGAATTTGTTGGTGTTTGTCAATGTTGAGGTTGTTGTTGAATTTGTTGGTGTTTTTCAACGTTGAGGTTGTTGTTGATTTTCAATCTTGAGGTTGTTGTTGTATTTGTTGGTGTTTTTCAATTTCGAGGTTGTTGTTGAATTTGTTGGTGTTTTTCAATGTTGAAGTTGTTGTTGAATTTGTTGGTGTTTTTCAATGTTGAGGTTGTTGTTGTTTTTCAAAGTTGAGGTTGTTGTTGAATTTGTTGGTGTTTTTCAATTTTGAGGTTGTTGTTGTTTTTCAATGCTGAGGTTGTTGTTGAATTTGTTGGTGTTTTTCAATGTTGAGGTTGTTGTTGAATTTTTTGGTGTTTTTCTATGTTGAGGTTGTTGTTGTTTTTCAATGTTGAGGTTGTTGTTGATTTTGCTGGTGTTTTTCAATGTTTAGGTTGTTGTTGTTTTTCAATGTTGAGGTTGTTGTTGAATTTGTTGGTGTTTTTCAATGTTGAGGTTGTTGTTGAATTTGTTGGTGTTTTTCAATGTTGAGGTTGTTGTTGTTTTTGAATGTTGAGGTTGTTGTTGAATTTGTTGGTGTTTTTCAATGTTGAGTTTGTTGTTGTTTTTCAATGTTGAGGTTGTTGTTGAATTTGTTGGTGTTTTTCAATGTTGAGGTTGTTGTTGTTTTTCAATGTTGAGGTTGTTGTTGAAGTTGTTGGTGTTTTTCAATGTTGAGGTTGTTGTTGTTTTTCAATGTTGAGGTTGTTGTTGAATTTGTTGGTGCTTTTCAATGTTGAGATTGTTGTTGAATTTGTTGGTGTTTTTCAATGTTGAGGTTGTTGTTGTTTTTCAATGTTGAGGTTGTTGTTGAATTTGTCGGTGTTTTTCAATGTTGAGTTTGTCGTTGAATTTGTTGGTGTTTTTCAATTTCGAGGTTGTTGTTGAATTTGTTAGTGTTTTTCAATGTTGAGGTTGTTGTTGAATTTGTTGGTGTTTTTCAATGTTGAGGTTGTTGTTGAATTTGTTGGTGTTTTTCAATGTTGAGGTTGTTGTTGTTTTTCAATGTTGAGGTTGTTGTTGAATTTGTTGGTGTTTTTCAATTTCGAGGTTGTTGTTGAATTTGTTGGTGTTTTTCAATGTTGAAGTTGTTGTTGAATTTGATGGTGTTTTTCAATGTTGAGGTTGTTGTTGTTTTTCAATGTTGAGGTTGTTGTTGAATTTGTTGGTGTTTTTCAATGTTGAAGTTGTTGTTGTTTTTCAATGCTGAGGTTGTTGTTGAATTTGTTGGTGTTTTTCAATGTTGAGGTTGTTGTTGAATTTGTTGGTGTTTTTCAATGTTGAGGTTGTTGTTGTTTTTCAATGTTGAGGTTGTTGTTGAATTTGTTGGTGTTTTTCAATGTTGCGTTTGTTGTTGTTTTTCAATGCTGAGGTTGCTGTTCAATTTGTTGGTGTTTGTCAATGTTGAGGTTGTTGTTGAATTTGTTGGTGTTTTTCAACGTTGAGGTTGTTGTTGATTTTCAATGTTGAGGGTGTTGTTGTATTTGTTGGTGTTTTTCAATTTCGAGGTTGTTGTTGAATTTGTTGGTGTTTTTCAATGTTGAAGTTGTTGTTGAATTTGTTGGTGTTTTTCAATGTTGAGGTTGTTGTTGTTTTTCAATGTTGAGGTTGTTGTTGAATTTGTTGGTGTTTTTCAATGTTGAGGTTGTTGTTGAATTTGTTGGTGTTTTTCAATGTTGAGGTTGTTGTTGTTTTTCAATGTTGAGGTTGTTGTTGAATTTGTTGGTGTTTTTCAATGTTGAGTTTGTTGTTGTTTTTCAATGTTGAGGTTGTTGTTGAATTTGTTGGTGTTTTTCAATGTTGAGGTTGTTGTTGTTTTTCAATGTTGAGGTTGTTGTTGAAGTTGTTGGTGTTTTTCAATGTTGAGGTTGTTGTTGTTTTTCAATGTTGAGGTTGTTGTTGAATTTGTTGGTGCTTTTCAATGTTGAGATTGTTGTTGAATTTGTTGGTGTTTTTCAATGTTGAGGTTGTTGTTGTTTTTCAATGTTGAGGTTGTTGTTGAATTTGTCGGTGTTTTTCAATGTTGAGTTTGTCGTTGAATTTGTTGGTGTTTTTCAATTTCGAGGTTGTTGTTGAATTTGTTAGTGTTTTTCAATGTTGAGGTTGTTGTTGAATTTGTTGGTGTTTTTCAATGTTGAGGTTGTTGTTGAATTTGTTGGTGTTTTTCAATGTTGAGGTTGTTGTTGTTTTTCAATGTTGAGGTTGTTGTTGAATTTGTTGGTGTTTTTCAATTTCGAGGTTGTTGTTGAATTTGTTGGTGTTTTTCAATGTTGAAGTTGTTGTTGAATTTGATGGTGTTTTTCAATGTTGAGGTTGTTGTTGTTTTTCAATGTTGAGGTTGTTGTTGAATTTGTTGGTGTTTTTCAATGTTGAAGTTGTTGTTGTTTTTCAATGCTGAGGTTGTTGTTGAATTTGTTGGTGTTTTTCAATGTTGAGGTTGTTGTTGAATTTGTTGGTGTTTTTCAATGTTGAGGTTGTTGTTGTTTTTCAATGTTGAGGTTGTTGTTGAATTTGTTGGTGTTTTTCAATGTTGCGTTTGTTGTTGTTTTTCAATGCTGAGGTTGCTGTTGAATTTGTTGGTGTTTGTCAATGTTGAGGTTGTTGTTGAATTTGTTGGTGTTTTTCAACGTTGAGGTTGTTGTTGATTTTCAATGTTGAGGGTGTTGTTGTATTTGTTGGTGTTTTTCAATTTCGAGGTTGTTGTTGAATTTGTTGGTGTTTTTCAATGTTGAAGTTGTTGTTGAATTTGTTGGTGTTTTTCAATGTTGAGGTTGTTGTTGTTTTTCAATGTTGAGGTTGTTGTTGAATTTGTTGGTGTTTTTCAATGTTGAGGTTGTTGTTGTTTTTCAATGTTGAGGTTGTTGAAATTGTTGGTGTTTTTCAATGTTGAGGTTGTTGTTGAATTTGTTGGTGTTTTTCAATGTTGAGGTTGTTGTTGTTTTTCAATGTTGAGGTTGTTGTTGAATTTGTTGGTGTTTTTCAATGTTGAGTTTGTTGTTGTTTTTCAATGTTGAGGTTGTTGTTGAATTTGTTGGTGTTTTTCAATGTTGAGGTTGTTGTTGTTTTTCAATGTTGAGGTTGTTGTTGAATTTGTTGGTGTTTTTCAATGTTGAGGTTGTTGTTGAATTTGTTGGTGTTTTTCAATGTTGAGGTTGTTGTTGTTTTTCAATGTTGAGGTTGTTGTTGAATTTGTTGGTGTTTTTCAATGTTGAGGTTGTTGTTGTTTTTCAATGTTGAGGTTGTTGTTGAATTTGTTGGTGTTTTTCAATGTTGAGGTTGTTGTTGTTTTTCAATGTTGAGGTTGTTGTTGAAGTTGTTGGTGTTTTTCAATGTTGAGGTTGTTGTTGTTTCTCAATGTTGAGGTTGTTGTTGAGTTTGTTGCTGCTTTTCAATGTTGAGATTGTTGTTGAATTTGTTGGTGTTTTTCAATGTTGAGGTTGTTGTTGTTTTTCAATGTTGAGGTTGTTGTTGAATTTGACGGTGTTTTTCAATGTTGAGTTTGTCGTTGAATTTGTTGGTGTTTTTCAATTTCGAGGTTGTTGTTGAATTTGTTAGTGTTTTTCAATGTTGAGGTTGTTGTTGAATTTGTTGGTGTTTTTCAATGTTGAGGTTGTTGTTGAATTTGTTGGTGTTTTTCAATGTTGAGGTTGTTGTTGTTTTTCAATGTTGAGGTTGTTGTTGAATTTGTTGGTGTTTTTCAATTTCGAGGTTGTTGTTGTTTTTCAATTTTGAGGTTGTTGTTGTTTTTCAATGTTGAGGTTGTTGTTGAATTTGTTGGTGTTTTTCAATTTCGAGGTTGTTGTTGAATTTGTTGGTGTTTTTCAATGTTGAAGTTGTTGTTGAATTTGTTGGTGTTTTTCAATGTTGAGGTTGTTGTTGTTTTTCAATGTTGAGGTTGTTGTTGAATTTGTTGGTGTTTTTCAATGTTGAGGTTGTTGTTGTTTTTCAATGCTGAGGTTGTTGTTGAATTTGTTGGTGTTTTTCAATGTTGAGGTTGTAGTTGAATTTGTTGGTGTTTTTCTATGTTGAGGGTGTTGTTGTTTTTCAATGTTGAGGTTGTTGTTGAATTTGTTGGTGTTTTTCAATGTTGAGTTTGTTGTTGTTTTTCAATGCTGAGGTTGCTGTTGAATTTGTTGGTGTTTGTCAATGTTGAGGTTGTTGTTGAATTTGTTGGTGTTTTTCAACGTTGAGGTTGTTGTTGATTTTCAATGTTGAGGTTGTTGTTGTATTTGTTGGTGTTTTTCAATTTCGAGGTTGTTGTTGAACTTGTTGGTGTTTTTCAATGTTGAAGTTGTTGTTGAATTTGTTGGTGTTTTTCAATGTTGAGGTTGTTGTTGAATTTGTTGGTGTTTTTCAATGTTGAGGTTGTTGTTGTTTTTCAATGTTGAGGTTGTTGTTGAATTTGTTGGTGTTTTTCAATGTTGAGGTTGTTGTTGAATTTGTTGGTGTTTTTCAATGTTGAGGTTGTTGTTGTTTTTCAATGTTGAGGTTGTTGTTGAATTTGTTGGTGTTTTTCAATGTTGAAGTTGTTGTTGTTTTTCAATGCTGAGGTTGTTGTTGAATTTGTTGGTGTTTTTCAATGTTGAGGTTGTTGTTGAATTTGTTGGTGTTTTTCAATGTTGAGGTTGTTGTTGTTTTTCAATGTTGAGGTTGTTGTTGAATTTGTTGGTGTTTTTCAATGTTGCGTTTGTTGTTGTTTTTCAATGCTGAGGTTGCTGTTGAATTTGTTGGTGTTTGTCAATGTTGAGGTTGTTGTTGAATTTGTTGGTGTTTTTCAACGTTGAGGTTGTTGTTGATTTTCAATGTTGAGGGTGTTGTTGTATTTGTTGGTGTTTTTCAATTTCGAGGTTGTTGTTGAATTTGTTGGTGTTTTTCAATGTTGAAGTTGTTGTTGAATTTGTTGGTGTTTTTCAATGTTGAGGTTGTTGTTGTTTTTCAATGTTGAGGTTGTTGTTGAATTTGTTGGTGTTTTTCAATGTTGAGGTTGTTGTTGTTTTTCAATGTTGAGGTTGTTGAAATTGTTGGTGTTTTTCAATGTTGAGGTTGTTGTTGAATTTGTTGGTGTTTTTCAATGTTGAGGTTGTTGTTGTTTTTCACTGTTGAGGTTGTTGTTGAATTTGTTGGTGTTTTTCAATGTTGAGTTTGTTGTTGTTTTTCAATGTTGAGGTTGTTGTTGAATTTGCTGGTGTTTTTCAATGTTGAGGTTGTTGTTGTTTTTCAATGTTGAGGTTGTTGTTGAATTTGTTGGTGTTTTTCAATGTTGAGGTTGTTGTTGAATTTGTTGGTGTTTTTCAATGTTGAGGTTGTTGTTGTTTTTCAATGTTGAGGTTGTTGTTGAATTTGTTGGTGTTTTTCAATGTTGAGTTTGTTGTTGTTTTTCAATGTTGAGGTTGTTGTTGAATTTGTTGGTGTTTTTCAATGTTGAGGTTGTTGTTGTTTATCAATGTTGAGGTTGTTGTTGAAGTTGTTGGTGTTTTTCAATGTTGAGGTTGTTGTTGTTTTTCAATGTTGAGGTTGTTGTTGAGTTTGTTGCTGCTTTTCAATGTTGAGATTGTTGTTGAATTTGTTGGTGTTTTTCAATGTTGAGGTTGTTGTTGTTTTTCAATGTTGAGGTTGTTGTTGAATTTGACGGTGTTTTTCAATGTTGAGTTTGTCGTTGAATTTGTTGGTGTTTTTCAATTTCGAGGTTGTTGTTGAATTTGTTAGTGTTTTTCAATGTTGAGGTTGTTGTTGAATTGGTTGGTGTTTTTCAATGTTGAGGTTGTTGTTGAATTTGTTGGTGTTTTTCAATGTTGAGGTTGTTGTTGTTTTTCAATGTTGAGGTTGTTGTTGAATTTGTTGGTGTTTTTCAATTTCGAGGTTGTTGTTGTTTTTCAATTTTGAGGTTGTTGTTGTTTTTCAATGTTGAGGTTGTTGTTGAATTTGTTGGTGTTTTTCAATTTCGAGGTTGTTGTTGAATTTGTTGGTGTTTTTCAATGTTGAAGTTGTTGTTGAATTTGTTGGTGTTTTTCAATGTTGAGGTTGTTGTTGTTTTTCAATGTTGAGGTTGTTGTTGAATTTGTTGGTGTTTTTCAATGTTGAGGTTGTTGTTGTTTTTCAATGCTGAGGTTGTTGTTGAATTTGTTGGTGTTTTTCAATGTTGAGGTTGTAGTTGAATTTGTTGGTGTTTTTCTATGTTGAGGGTGTTGTTGTTTTTCAATGTTGAGGTTGTTGTTGAATTTGTTGGTGTTTTTCAATGTTGAGTTTGTTGTTGTTTTTCAATGCTGAGGTTGCTGTTGAATTTGTTGGTGTTTGTCAATGTTGAGGTTGTTGTTGAATTTGTTGGTGTTTTTCAACGTTGAGGTTGTTGTTGATTTTCAATGTTGAGGTTGTTGTTGTATTTGTTGGTGTTTTTCAATTTCGAGGTTGTTGTTGAACTTGTTGGTGTTTTTCAATGTTGAAGTTGTTGTTGAATTTGTTGGTGTTTTTCAATGTTGAGGTTGTTGTTGAATTTGTTGGTGTTTTTCAATGTTGAGGTTGTTGTTGTTTTTCAATGTTGAGGTTGTTGTTGAATTTGTTGGTGTTTTTCAATGTTGAGGTTGTTGTTGAATTTGTTCGTGTTTTTCATTGATGAGGTTGTTGTTGTTTTTCAATGTTGAGGTTGTTGAATTTGTGGGTGTTTTTCAATCTTGAGTTTGTTGTTGAATTTGTTGGTGTTTTTCAATGTTGAGGTTGTTGTTGAATTTTTTGGTGTTTTTCAATGTTGAGGTTGTTGTTATTTTTCAATCTTTAGGTTGTTGTTGAGTTTGTTGGTGTTTTTCAATGTTGAGGTTGTTGTTGAATTTGTTGGTGTTTTTCAATGTTGAGGTTGTTGTTGAATTTGTTGGTGTTTTTCAATGTTGAGGTTGTTGTTGTTTTTAAATGTTGAGGTTGTTGTTGAATTTGTTGGTGTTTTTTCAATTTTGAGGTTGTTGGTGTTGTTCAATGTTGAGGTTGATTTTGAATTTGACAGTGTTTTTCAATGTCGAGGTTGTTGTTGAATTTGTTGGTGTTTTTCAATGTTGAGGTTGTTGTTGTTTTTCAATGTTGAGGTTGTTGTTGAATTTGTTGGTGTTTTTAAATGTTCAGGTTGTTGTTGAATTTGTTGGTGCTTTTCAATGTTGAGATTCTTGTTGAATTTGTTGGTGTTTTTCAATGTTGAGGTTGTTGTTGTTTTTCAATGTTGAGGTTGTTGTTGAATTTGTCGGTGTTTTTCAATGTTGAGTTTGTCGTTGAATTTGTTGGTGTTTTTCAATTTCGAGGTTGTTGTTGAATTTGTTAGTGTTTTTCAATGTTGAGGTTGTTGTTGAATTTGTTGGTGTTTTTCAATGTTGAGGTTGTTGTTGAATTTTTTGGTCTTTTTCAATGTTGAGGTTGTTGTTGTTTTTCAATGTTGAGGTTGTTGTTGAATTTGTTGGTGTTTTTCAATTTCGAGGTTGTTGTTGTTTTTCAATTTTGAGGTTGTTGTGGAATTTGTTGGTGTTTTTCCATGTTGAGGTTGTTGTTGTTTTTCAATGTTGAGGTTGTTGTTGAATTTGTTGGTGTTTTTCAATTTCGAGGTTGTTGTTGAATTTGTTGGTGTTTTTCAATGTGAAGTTGTTGTTGAATTTGATGGTGTTTTTCAATGTTGAGGTTGTTGTTGTTTTTCAATGTTGAGGTTGTTGTTGAATTTGTTGGTGTTTTTCAATGTTGAAGTTGTTGTTGTTTTTCAATGCTGAGGTTGTTGTTGAATTTGTTGGTGTTTTTCAATGTTGAGGTTGTTGTTGAATTTGTTGGTGTTTTTCAATGTTGAGGTTGTTGTTGTTTTTCAATGTTGAGGTTGTTGTTGAATTTGTTGGTGTTTTTCAATGTTGCGTCTGTTGTTGTTTTTCAATGCTGAGGTTGCTGTTGAATTTGTTGGTGTTTGTCAATGTTGAGGTTGTTGTTGAATTTGTTGGTGTTTTTCAACGTTGAGGTTGTTGTTGATTTTCAATCTTGAGGTTGTTGTTGTATTTGTTGGTGTTTTTCAATTTCGAGGTTGTTGTTGAATTTGTTGGTGTTTTTCAATGTTGAAGTTGTTGTTGAATTTGTTGGTGTTTTTCAATGTTGAGGTTGTTGTTGTTTTTCAAAGTTGAGGTTGTTGTTGAATTTGTTGGTGTTTTTCAATGTTGAGGTTGTTGTTGTTTTTCAATGCTGAGGTTGTTGTTGAATTTGTTGGTGTTTTTCAATGTTGAGGTTGTTGTTGAATTTTTTGGTGTTTTTCTATGTTGAGGTTGTTGTTGTTTTTCAATGTTGAGGTTGTTGTTGAATTTGTTGGTGTTTTTCAATGTTTAGGTTGTTGTTGTTTTTCAATGTTGAGGTTGTTGTTGAATTTGTTGGTGTTTTTCAATGTTGAGGTTGTTGTTGAATTTGTTGGTGTTTTTCAATGTTGAGGTTGTTGTTGTTTTTCAATGTTGAGGTTGTTGTTGAATTTGTTGGTGTTTTTCAATGTTGAGTTTGTTGTTGTTTTTCAATGTTGAGGTTGTTGTTGAATTTGTTGGTGTTTTTCAATGTTGAGGTTGTTGTTGTTTTTCAATGTTGAGGTTGTTGTTGAAGTTGTTGGTGTTTTTCAATGTTGAGGTTGTTGTTGTTTTTCAATGTTGAGGTTGTTGTTGAATTTGTTGGTGCTTTTCAATGTTGAGATTGTTGTTGAATTTGTTGGTGTTTTTCAATGTTGAGGTTGTTGTTGTTTTTCAATGTTGAGGTTGTTGTTGAATTTGTCGGTGTTTTTCAATGTTGAGTTTGTCGTTGAATTTGTTGGTGTTTTTCAATTTCGAGGTTGTTGTTGAATTTGTTAGTGTTTTTCAATGTTGAGGTTGTTGTTGAATTTGTTGGTGTTTTTCAATGTTGAGGTTGTTGTTGAATTTGTTGGTGTTTTTCAATGTTGAGGTTGTTGTTGTTTTTCAATGTTGAGGTTGTTGTTGAATTTGTTGGTGTTTTTCAATTTCGAGGTTGTTGTTGAATTTGTTGGTGTTTTTCAATGTTGAAGTTGTTGTTGAATTTGATGGTGTTTTTCAATGTTGAGGTTGTTGTTGTTTTTCAATGTTGAGGTTGTTGTTGAATTTGTTGGTGTTTTTCAATGTTGAAGTTGTTGTTGTTTTTCAATGCTGAGGTTGTTGTTGAATTTGTTGGTGTTTTTCAATGTTGAGGTTGTTGTTGAATTTGTTGGTGTTTTTCAATGTTGAGGTTGTTGTTGTTTTTCAATGTTGAGGTTGTTGTTGAATTTGTTGGTGTTTTTCAATGTTGCGTTTGTTGTTGTTTTTCAATGCTGAGGTTGCTGTTGAATTTGTTGGTGTTTGTCAATGTTGAGGTTGTTGTTGAATTTGTTGGTGTTTTTCAACGTTGAGGTTGTTGTTGATTTTCAATGTTGAGGGTGTTGTTGTATTTGTTGGTGTTTTTCAATTTCGAGGTTGTTGTTGAATTTGTTGGTGTTTTTCAATGTTGAAGTTGTTGTTGAATTTGTTGGTGTTTTTCAATGTTGAGGTTGTTGTTGTTTTTCAATGTTGAGGTTGTTGTTGAATTTGTTGGTGTTTTTCAATGTTGAGGTTGTTGTTGTTTTTCAATGTTGAGGTTGTTGAAATTGTTGGTGTTTTTCAATGTTGAGGTTGTTGTTGAATTTGTTGGTGTTTTTCAATGTTGAGGTTGTTGTTGTTTTTCAATGTTGAGGTTGTTGTTGAATTTGTTGGTGTTTTTCAATGTTGAGTTTGTTGTTGTTTTTCAATGTTGAGGTTGTTGTTGAATTTGTTGGTGTTTTTCAATTTCGAGGTTGTTGTTGAATTTGTTGGTGTTTTTCAATGTTGAAGTTGTTGTTGAATTTGATGGTGTTTTTCAATGTTGAGGTTGTTGTTGTTTTTCAATGTTGAGGTTGTTGTTGAATTTGTTGGTGTTTTTCAATGTTGAAGTTGTTGTTGTTTTTCAATGCTGAGGTTGTTGTTGAATTTGTTGGTGTTTTTCAATGTTGAGGTTGTTGTTGAATTTGTTGGTGTTTTTCAATGTTGAGGTTGTTGTTGTTTTTCAATGTTGAGGTTGTTGTTGAATTTGTTGGTGTTTTTCAATGTTGCGTCTGTTGTTGTTTTTCAATGCTGAGGTTGCTGTTGAATTTGTTGGTGTTTGTCAATGTTGAGGTTGTTGTTGAATTTGTTGGTGTTTTTCAACGTTGAGGTTGTTGTTGATTTTCAATCTTGAGGTTGTTGTTGTATTTGTTGGTGTTTTTCAATTTCGAGGTTGTTGTTGAATTTGTTGGTGTTTTTCAATGTTGAAGTTGTTGTTGAATTTGTTGGTGTTTTTCAATGTTGAGGTTGTTGTTGTTTTTCAAAGTTGAGGTTGTTGTTGAATTTGTTGGTGTTTTTCAATGTTGAGGTTGTTGTTGTTTTTCAATGCTGAGGTTGTTGTTGAATTTGTTGGTGTTTTTCAATGTTGAGGTTGTTGTTGAATTTTTTGGTGTTTTTCTATGTTGAGGTTGTTGTTGTTTTTCAATGTTGAGGTTGTTGTTGATTTTGCTGGTGTTTTTCAATGTTTAGGTTGTTGTTGTTTTTCAATGTTGAGGTTGTTGTTGAATTTGTTGGTGTTTTTCAATGTTGAGGTTGTTGTTGAATTTGTTGGTGTTTTTCAATGTTGAGGTTGTTGTTGTTTTTCAATGTTGAGGTTGTTGTTGAATTTGTTGGTGTTTTTCAATGTTGAGTTTGTTGTTGTTTTTCAATGTTGAGGTTGTTGTTGAATTTGTTGGTGTTTTTCAATGTTGAGGTTGTTGTTGTTTTTCAATGTTGAGGTTGTTGTTGAAGTTGTTGGTGTTTTTCAATGTTGAGGTTGTTGTTGTTTTTCAATGTTGAGGTTGTTGTTGAATTTGTTGGTGCTTTTCAATGTTGAGATTGTTGTTGAATTTGTTGGTGTTTTTCAATGTTGAGGTTGTTGTTGTTTTTCAATGTTGAGGTTGTTGTTGAATTTGTCGGTGTTTTTCAATGTTGAGTTTGTCGTTGAATTTGTTGGTGTTTTTCAATTTCGAGGTTGTTGTTGAATTTGTTAGTGTTTTTCAATGTTGAGGTTGTTGTTGAATTTGTTGGTGTTTTTCAATGTTGAGGTTGTTGTTGAATTTGTTGGTGTTTTTCAATGTTGAGGTTGTTGTTGTTTTTCAATGTTGAGGTTGTTGTTGAATTTGTTGGTGTTTTTCAATTTCGAGGTTGTTGTTGAATTTGTTGGTGTTTTTCAATGTTGAAGTTGTTGTTGAATTTGATGGTGTTTTTCAATGTTGAGGTTGTTGTTGTTTTTCAATGTTGAGGTTGTTGTTGAATTTGTTGGTGTTTTTCAATGTTGAAGTTGTTGTTGTTTTTCAATGCTGAGGTTGTTGTTGAATTTGTTGGTGTTTTTCAATGTTGAGGTTGTTGTTGAATTTGTTGGTGTTTTTCAATGTTGAGGTTGTTGTTGTTTTTCAATGTTGAGGTTGTTGTTGAATTTGTTGGTGTTTTTCAATGTTGCGTTTGTTGTTGTTTTTCAATGCTGAGGTTGCTGTTGAATTTGTTGGTGTTTGTCAATGTTGAGGTTGTTGTTGAATTTGTTGGTGTTTTTCAACGTTGAGGTTGTTGTTGATTTTCAATGTTGAGGGTGTTGTTGTATTTGTTGGTGTTTTTCAATTTCGAGGTTGTTGTTGAATTTGTTGGTGTTTTTCAATGTTGAAGTTGTTGTTGAATTTGTTGGTGTTTTTCAATGTTGAGGTTGTTGTTGTTTTTCAATGTTGAGGTTGTTGTTGAATTTGTTGGTGTTTTTCAATGTTGAGGTTGTTGTTGTTTTTCAATGTTGAGGTTGTTGAAATTGTTGGTGTTTTTCAATGTTGAGGTTGTTGTTGAATTTGTTGGTGTTTTTCAATGTTGAGGTTGTTGTTGTTTTTCAATGTTGAGGTTGTTGTTGAATTTGTTGGTGTTTTTCAATGTTGAGTTTGTTGTTGTTTTTCAATGTTGAGGTTGTTGTTGAATTTGTTGGTGTTTTTCAATGTTGAGGTTGTTGTTGTTTTTCAATGTTGAGGTTGTTGTTGAAGTTGTTGGTGTTTTTAAATGTTGAGGTTGTTGTTGTTTTTCAATGTTGAGGTTGTTGTTGAATTTGTTGGTGCTTTTCAATGTTGAGATTGTTGTTGAATTTGTTGGTGTTTTTCAATGTTGAGGTTGTTGTTGTTTTTCAATGTTGACGTTGTTGTTGAATTTGTCGGTGTTTTTCAATGTTGAGTTTGTCGTTGAATTTGTTGGTGTTTTTCAATTTCGAGGTTGTTGTTGAATTTGTTAGTGTTTTTCAATGTTGAGGTTGTTGTTGAATTTGTTGGTGTTTTTCAATGTTGAGGTTGTTGTTGAATTTGTTGGTGTTTTTCAATGTTGAGGTTGTTGTTGTTTTTCAATGTTGAGGTTGTTGTTGAATTTGTTGGTGTTTTTCAATTTCGAGGTTGTTGTTGAATTTGTTGGTGTTTTTCAATGTTGAAGTTGTTGTTGAATTTGATGGTGTTTTTCAATGTTGAGGTTGTTGTTGTTTTTCAATGTTGAGGTTGTTGTTGAATTTGTTGGTGTTTTTCAATGTTGAAGTTGTTGTTGTTTTTCAATGCTGAGGTTGTTGTTGAATTTGTTGGTGTTTTTCAATGTTGAGGTTGTTGTTGAATTTGTTGGTGTTTTTCAATGTTGAGGTTGTTGTTTTTCAATGTTGAGGTTGTTGTTGAATTTGTTGGTGTTTTTCAATGTTGCGTTTGTTGTTGTTTTTCAATGCTGAGGTTGCTGTTGAATTTGTTGGTATTTGTCAATGTTGAGGTTGTTGTTGAATTTGTTGGTGTTTTTCAACGTTGAGGTTGTTGTTGATTTTCAATGTTGAGGTTGTTGTTGTATTTGTTGGTGTTTTTCAATTTCGAGGTTGTTGTTGAATTTGTTGGTGTTTTTCAATGTTGAAGTTGTTGTTGAATTTGTTGGTGTTTTTCAATGTTGAGGTTGTTGTTGTTTTTCAATGTTGAGGTTGTTGTTGAATTTGTTGGTGTTTTTCAATGTTGAGGTTGTTGTTGTTTTTCAATGCTGAGGTTGTTGTTGAATTTGTTGGTGTTTTTCAATGTTGAGGTTGTTGTTGAATTTTTTGGTGTTTTTCAATGTTGAGGTTGTTGTTGTTTTTCAATGTTGAGGTTGTTGTTGATTTTGCTGGTGTTTTTCAATGTTTAGGTTGTTGTTGTTTTTCAATGTTGAGGTTGTTGTTGAATTTGTTGGTGTTTTTCAATGTTGAGGTTGTTGTTGAATTTGTTGGTGTTTTTCAATGTTGAGGTTGTTGTTGTTTTTCAATGTTGAGGTTGTTGTTGAATTTGTTGGTGTTTTTCAATGTTGAGTTTGTTGTTGTTTTTCAATGTTGAGGTTGTTGTTGAATTTGTTGGTGTTTTTCAATGTTGAGGTTGTTGTTGTTTTTCAATGTTGAGGTTGTTGTTGAAGTTGTTGGTGTTTTTCAATGTTGAGGTTGTTGTTGTTTTTCAATGTTGAGGTTGCTGTTGAATTTGTTGGTGCTTTTCAATGTTGAGATTGTTGTTGAATTTGTTGGTGTTTTTCAATGTTGAGGTTGTTGTTGTTTTTCAATGTTGAGGTTGTTGTTGAATTTGTCGGTGTTTTTCAATGTTGAGTTTGTCGTTGAATTTGTTGGTGTTTTTCAATTTGGAGGTTGTTGTTGAATTTGTTAGTGTTTTTCAATGTTGAGGTTGTTGTTGAATTTGTTGGGGTTTTTCAATGTTGAGGTTGTTGTTGAATTTGTTGGTGTTTTTCAATGTTGAGGTTGTTGTTGTTTTTCAATGTTGAGGTTGTTGTTGAATTTGTTGGTGTTTTTCAATTTCGAGGTTGTTGTTGAATTTGTTGGTGTTTTTCAATGTTGAAGTTGTTGTTGAATTTGTTGGTGTTTTTCAATGTTGAGGTTGTTGTTGTTTTTCAATGTTGAGCTTGTTGTTGAATTTGTTGGTGTTTTTCAATGTTGAGGTTGTTGTTGTTTTTCAATCCTGAGGTTTTTGTTGAATTTGTTGGTGTTTTTCAATGTTGAGGTTGTTGTTGAATTTGTTGGTGTTTTTCAATGTTGAGGTTGTTGTTGTTTTTCAATGTTGAGGTTGTTGTTGAATTTGTTGGTGTTTTTCAATGTTTAGTTTGTTGTGGTTTTTCAATGTTGAGGTTGTTGTTGAATTTGTTGGTGTTTTTCAATGTTGAGGTTGTTGTTGTTTTTCAAAGTTGAGGTTGTTGTTGAATTTGTTGGTGTTTTTCAATGTTGAGGTTGTTGTTGATTTTGTTGGTGTTTTTCAATGTTGAGGTTGTTGTTGTTTTTAAATGTTGAGGTTGTTGTTGAATTTGTTGGTGTTTTTTCAAATTTGAGGTTGTTGGTGTTGTTCAATGTTGAGGTTGATTTTGAATTTGAGGGTGTTTTTCAATGTCGAGGTTGTTGTTGAATTTGTTGGTGTTTTTCAATGTTGAGGTTGTTGTTGTTTTTCAATGTTGAGGTTGTTGTTGAATTTGTTGGTGTTTTTCAATGTTGAGATTGTTGTTGTTTTTCAATGTTGAGGTTGTTGTTGAATTTGTTGGTGTTTTTAAATGTTGAGGTTGTTGTTGAATTTGCTGGTGTTTTGCAATGTTGAGGTTGTTGTTGTTTTTCACTGTTGAGGTTGTTGTTGAATTTGTTGGTGTTTTTCAATGTTGAGGTTTTTGTTGTTTTTCAATGTTGAGGTTGTTGTTGTATTTGTTGGTGTTTTTCAATTTCGAGGTTGTTGTTGAATTTGTTGGTGTTTTTCAATGTTGAAGTTGTTGTTGAATTTGCTGGTGTTTTTCAATGTTGAGGTTGTTGTTGTTTTTCAATGTTGAGGTTGTTGTTGAATTTGTTGGTGTTTTTCAATGTTGAGGTTGTTGTTGTTTTTCAATGCTGTGGTTGTTGTTGAATTTGTTGGTGTTTTTCAATGTTGAGGTTGTTGTTGAATTTGTTGGTGTTTTTCAATGTTGAGGTTGTTGTTGTTTTTCAATGTTGAGGTTGTTGTTGAATTTGTTGGTGTTTTTCAATGTTTAGGTTGTTGTTGTTTTTCAATGTTGAGGTTGTTGTTGAATTTGTTGGTGTTTTTCAATGTTGAGGTTGTTGTTGAATTTGTTGGTGATTTCAATGTTGAGGTTGTTGATGAATTTGCTGGTGTTTTTCAATGTTGAGGTTGTTGTTATTTTTCAATGTTGATGTTGTTGTTGAGTTTGTTGGTGTTTTTCAATGTTGATGTTGTTGTTGAATTTGTTGGTGTTTTTCAATGTTGAGGTTGTTGTTGAATTTGTTGTTGATTTCAATGTTGAGGTTGTTGTTGTTTTTAAATGTTGAGGTTGTTGTTGAATTTGTTGGTGTTTTTTCAATTTTGAGGTTGTTGGTGTTTTTCAATGTTGAGGTTGATTTTGAATTTGAGGGTGTTTTTCAATGTCGAGGTTGTTGTTGAATTTGTTGGTGTTTTTCAATGTTGAGGTTGTTGGTGTTTTTCAATGTTGAGGTTGTTGTTGAATTTGTTGGTGTTTTTCAATGTTGTGATTGTTGTTGTTTTTCAATGTTGAGGTTGTTGTTGAATTTGTTGGTGTTTTTAAATGTTGAGGTTGTTGTTGAATTTGCTGGTGTTTTGCAATGTTGAGGTTGTTGTTGTTTTTCAATGTTGAGGTTGTTGTTGAATTTGTTGGTGTTTTTCAATGTTGAGGTTGTTGTTGTTTTTCAATGTAGAGGTTGTTGTTGTATTTGTTGGTGTTTTTCAATTTCGAGGTTGTTGTTGAATTTGTTGGTGTTTTTCAATGTTGAAGTTGTTGTTGAATTTGTTGGTGTTTTTCAAAGTTGAGGTTGTTGTTGTTTTTCAATGTTGAGGTTGTTGTTGAATTTGCTGGTGTTTTTCAATGTTGAGGTTGTTGTTGTTTTTCAATGCTGAGGTTGTTGTTGAATTTGTTGGTGTTTTTCAATGTTGAGGTTGTTGTTGAATTTGTTGGTGTTTTTCAATGTTGAGGTTGTTGTTGTTTTTCAATGTTGAGGTTGTTGTTGAATTTGTTGGTGTTTTTCAATGTTTAGGTTGTTGTTGTTTTTCAATGTTGAGGTTGTTGTTGAATTGGTTGGTGTTTTTCAATGTTGAGATTGTTGTTGAATTTGTTGATGTTTTTCAATGTTGAGGTTGTTGTTGTTTTTCAATGTTGAGGTTGTTGTTGAATTTGTTGGTGTTTTTCAACGTTGAGTTTGTCGTTGAATTTGTTGGTGTTTTTCAATTTCGAGGTTGTTGTTGAATTTGTTAGTGTTTTTCAATGTTGAGGTTGATGTTGAATTTGTTGGTGTTTTTCAATGTTGAGGTTGTTGTTGAATTTGTTGGTGTTTTTCAATGTTGAGGTTGTTGTTGTTTTTCAATGTTGAGGTTGTTGTTGAATTTGTTGGTGTTTTTCAATGTTTAGTTTGTTGTTGTTTTTCAATGATGAGGTTGTTGTTGAATTTGTTGGTGTTTTTCAAAGTTGAGGTTGCTGTTGTTTTTCAATTTTGAGGTTGTTGTTGAATTTGTTGGTGTTTTTGAATGTTGAGGTTGTTGTTGTTTTTCAATGTTGAGGTTGTTGTTGAATTTGTTCGTGTTTTTCAATTTCGAGGTTGTTGTTGAATTTGTTGGTGTTTTTCAATGTTGAAGTTGTTGTTGAATTTGTTGGTGTTTTTCAATGTTGAGGTTCTTGTTGTTTTTCAATGCTGAGGTTGTTGTTGAATTTGTAGGTGTTTTTCAATGTTGAGGTTGTTGTTGAATTTGTTGGTGTTTTTCAATGTTGAGGTTGTTGTTGTATTTGTTGGTGTTTTTAAATGTTGAGGTTGTTGTTGTTTTTCAATGCTGAGGTTGTTGCTGAATTTGTAGGTGTTTTTCAATGTTGAGGTTGTTGTTGAATTTGTTGGTGTTTTTCAATGTTGAGGTTGTTGTTGTATTTGTTGGTGTTTTTCAATTTCGAGGTTGTTGTTGAATTTGTTGGTGTTTTTCAATGTTGAGGTTGTTGTTGTTTTTCAATGTTGAGGTTGATGTTGAATTTGTTGGTGTTTTTCAATGTTGAGATTGTTGTTGTTTTTCAATGTTGAGGTTGTTGTTGAATTTGTTGGTGTTTTTAAATGTTGAGGTTGTTGTTGAATATGCTGGTGTTTTGCAATGTTGAGGTTGTTGTTGTTTTTCACTGTTGAGGTTGTTGTTGAATTTGTTGGTGTTTTTCAATGTTGAGGTTTTTGTTGTTTTTCAATGTTGAGGTTGTTGTTGTATTTGTTGGTGTTTTTCAATTTCGAGGTTGTTGTTGAATTTGTTGGTGTTTTTCAATGTTGAAGTTGTTGTTGAATTTGCTGGTGCTTTTCAATGTTGAGGTTGTTGTTGTTTTTCAATGTTGAGGTTGTTGTTGAATTTGTTGGTGTTTTTCAATGTTGAGGTTGTTGTTGTGTTTCAATGCTGAGGTTGTTGTTGAAATTGTTGGTGTTTTTCAATGTTGAGGTTGTTGTTGAATTTGTTGGTGTTTTTCAAAGTTGAGGTTGTTGTTGTTTTTCAATGTTGAGGTTGTTGTTGAATTTGTTGGTGTTTTTCAATGTTTAGGTTGTTGTTGTTTTTCAATGTTGAGGTTGTTGTTGAATTTGTTGTTGTTTTTCAATGTTGAGGTTGTTGTTGAATTTGTTGGTGTTTTTCAATGTTGAGGTTGTTGTTGAATTTGCTGGTGTTTTTAAATGTTGAGGTTGTTGTTGAATTTGCTGGTGTTTTGCAATGTTGAGGTTGTTGTTGTTTTTCACTGTTGAGGTTGTTGTTGAATTTGTTGGTGTTTTTCAATGTTGAGGTTTTTGTTGTTTTTCAATGTTGAGGTTGTTGTTGTATTTGTTGGTGTTTTTCAATTTCGAGGTTGTTGTTGAATTTGTTGGTGTTTTTCAATGTTGAAGTTGTTGTTGAATTTGCTGGTGTTTTTCAATGTTGAGGTTGTTGTTGTTTTTCAATGTTGAGGTTGTTGTTGAATTTGTTGGTGTTTTTCAATGTTGAGGTTTTGTTGTTTTTCAATGCTGTGGTTGTTGTTGAATTTGTTGGTGTTTTTCAATGTTGAGGTTGTTGTTGAATTTGTTGGTGTTTTTCAATGTTGAGGTTGTTGTTGTTTTTCAATGTTGAGGTTGTTGTTGAATTTGTTGGTGTTTTTCAATGTTTAGGTTGTTGTTGTTTTTCAATGTTGAGGTTGTTGTTGAATTTGTTGGTGTTTTTCAATGTTGAGGTTGTTGTTGAATTTGTTGGTGTTTTTCAATGTTGAGGTTGTTGTTGAATTTGCTGGTGTTTTTCAATGTTGAGGTTGTTGTTATTTTTCAATGTTGAGGTTGTTGTTGAGTTTGTTGTTGTTTTTCAATGTTGAGGTTGTTGTTGAATTTGTTGGTGTTTTTCAATGTTGAGGTTGTTGTTGAATTTGTTGTTGATTTCAATGTTGAGGTTGTTGTTGTTTTTAAATGTTGAGGTTGTTGTTGAATTTGTTGGTGTTTTTTCAATTTTGAGGTTGTTGGTGTTTTTCAATGTTGAGGTTGATTTTGAATTTGAGGGTGTTTTTCAATGTCGAGGTTGTTGTTGAATTTGTTGGTGTTTTTCAATGTTGAGGTTGTTGTTGTTTTTCAATGTTGAGGTTGTTGTTGAATTTGTTGGTGTTTTTAAATGTTGAGGTTGTTGTTGAATTTGCTGGTGTTTTGCAATGTTGAGGTTGTTGTTGTTTTTCAATGTTGAGGTTGTTGTTGAATTTGTTGGTGTTTTTCAATGTTGAGGTTGTTGTTGTTTTTCAATGTAGAGGTTGTTGTTGTATTTGTTGGTGTTTTTCAATTTCGAGGTTGTTGTTGAATTTGTTGGTGTTTTTCAATGTTGAAGTTGTTGTTGAATTTGTTGGTGTTTTTCAATGTTGAGGTTGTTGTTGTTTTTCAATGCTGAGGTTGTTGTTGAATTTGCTGGTGTTTTTCAATGTTGAGGTTGTTGTTGTTTTTCAATGCTGAGGTTGTTGTTGAATTTGTTGGTGTTTTTCAATGTTGAGGTTGTTGTTGAATTTGTTGGTGTTTTTCAATATTGAGGTTGTTGTTGTTTTTCAATGTTGAGGTTGCTGTTGAATTTGTTGGTGTTTTTCAATGTTTAGGTGTGTTGTTGTTTTTCAATGTTGAGGTTGTTGTTGAATTTGTTGGTGTTTTTCAATGTTGAGATTGTGGTTGAATTTGTTGATGTTTTTCAATGTTGAGGTTGTTGTTGTTTTTCAATGTTGAGGTTGTTGTTGAATTTGTTGGTGTTTTTCAACGTTGAGTTTGTCGTTGAATTTGTTGGTGTTTTTCAATTTCGAGGTTGTTGTTGAATTTGTTAGTGTTTTTCAATGTTGAGGTTGTTGTTGAATTTGTTGGTGTTTTTCAATGTTGAGGTTGTTGTTGAATTTGTTGGTGTTTTTCAATGTTGAGGTTGTTGTTGTTTTTCAATGTTGAGGTTGTTGTTGAATTTGTTGGTGTTTTTCAATGTTTAGTTTGTTGTTGTTTTTCAATGTTGAGGTTGTTGTTGAATTTGTTGGTGTTTTTCAAAGTTGAGGTTGCTGTTGTTTTTCAATTTTGAGGTTGTTGTTGAATTTGTTGGTGTTTTTCAATGTTGAGGTTGTTGTTGTTTTTCAATGTTGAGGTTGTTGTTGAATTTGTTGGTGTTTTTCAATTTCGAGGTTGTTGTTGAATTTGTTGGTGTTTTTCAATGTTGAAGTTGTTGTTGAATTTGTTGGTGTTTTTCAATGTTGAGGTTGTTGTTGTTTTTCAATGTTGAGGTTGTTGTTGAATTTGTTGGTGTTTTTCAATGTTGAGGTTGTTGTTGTTTTTCAATGCTGAGGTTGTTGTTGAATTTGTAGGTGTTTTTCAATGTTGAGGTTGTTGTTGAATTTGTTGGTGTTTTTCAATGTTGAGGTTGTTGTAGTATTTGTTGGTGTTTTTCAATTTCGAGGTTGTTGTTGAATTTGTTGGTGTTTTTCAATGTTGAGGTTGTTGTTGTTTTTCAAAGTTGTGGTTGATGTTGAATTTGTTGGTGTTTTTCAATGTTGAGATTGTTGTTGTTTTTCAATGTTGAGGTTGTTGTTGAATTTGTTGATGTTTGTAAATGTTGAGGTTGTTGTTGAATTTGCTGGTGTTTTGCAATGTTGAGGTTGTTGTTGTTTTTCACTGTTGAGGTTGTTGTTGAATTTGTTGGTGTTTTTCAATGTTGAGGTTGTTGTTGTATTTGTTGGTGTTTTTCAATTTCGAGGTTGTTGTTGAATTTGTTGGTGTTTTTCAATGTTGAAGTTGTTGTTGAATTTGCTGGTGTTTTTCAATGTTGAGGTTGTTGTTGTTTTTCAATGTTGAGGTTGTTGTTGAATTTGTTGGTGTTTTTCAATGTTGAGGTTGTTGTTGTTTTTCAATGCTGAGGTTGTTGTTGAAATTGTTGGTGTTTTTCAATGTTGAGGTTGTTGTTGAATTTGTTGGTGTTTTTCAATGTTGAGGTTGTTGTTGTTTTTCAATGTTGAGGTTGTTGTTGAATTTGTTGGTGTTTTTCAATGTTTAGGTTGTTGTTGTTTTTCAATGTTGAGGTTGTTGTTGAATTTGTTGTTGTTTTTCAATGTTGAGGTTGTTGTTGAATTTGTTGGTGTTGTTCAATGTTGAGGTTGTTGTTGTTTTTCAATGTTGAGGTTGTTGTTGAATTTGCTGGTGTTTTTCAATGTTGAGGTTCTTGTTGTTTTTCAATGCTGAGGTTGTTGTTGAATTTGTTGGTGTTTTTTCAATGTTGAGGTTGTTGTTGAATTTGTTGGTGTTTTTCAATATTGAGGTTGTTGTTGTTTTTCAATGTTGAGGTTGTTGTTGAATTTGTTGGTGTTTTTCAATGTTTAGGTGTGTTGTTGTTTTTCAATGTTGAGGTTGTTGTTGAATTTGTTGGTGTTTTTCAATGTTGAGATTGTTGTTGAATTTGTTGATGTTTTTCAATGTTGAGGTTGTTGTTGTTTTTCAATGTTGAGGTTGTTGTTGAATTTGTTGGTGTTTTTCAACGTTGAGTTTGTCGTTGAATTTGTTGGTGTTTTTCAATTTCGAGGTTGTTGTTGAATTTGTTAGTGTTTTTCAATGTTGAGGTTGTTGTTGAATTTGTTGGTGTTTTTCAATGTTGAGGTTGTTGTTGAATTTGTTGGTGTTTTTCAATGTTGAGGTTGTTGTTGTTTTTCAATGTTGAGGTTGTTGTTGAATTTGTTGGTGTTTTTCAATGTTTAGTTTGTTGTTGTTTTTCAATGTTGAGGTTGTTGTTGAATTTGTTGGTGTTTTTCAAAGTTGAGGTTGCTGTTGTTTTTCAATTTTGAGGTTGTTGTTGAATTTGTTGGTGTTTTTCAATGTTGAGGTTGTTGTTGTTTTTCAATGTTGAGGTTGTTGTTGAATTTGTTGGTGTTTTTCAATTTCGAGGTTGTTGTTGAATTTGTTGGTGTTTTTCAATGTTGAAGTTGTTGTTGAATTTGTTGGTGTTTTTCAATGTTGAGGTTGTTGTCGTTTTTCAATGTTGAGGTTGTTGTTGAATTTGTTGGTGTTTTTCAATGTTGAGGTTGTTGTTGTTTTTCAATGCTGAGGTTGTTGTTGAATTTGTAGGTGTTTTTCAATGTTGAGGTTGTTGTTGAATTTGTTGGTGTTTTTCAATGTTGAGGTTGTTGTTGTATTTGTTGGTGTTTTTCAATTTCGAGGTTGTTGTTGAATTTGTTGGTGTTTTTCAATGTTGAGGTTGTTGTTGTTTTTCAATGTTGAGGTTGATGTTGAATTTGTTGGTGTTTTTCAATGTTGAGATTGTTGTTGTTTTTCAATGTTGAGGTTGTTGTTGAATTTGTTGATGTTTGTAAATGTTGAGGTTGTTGTTGAATTTGCTGGTGTTTTGCAATGTTGAGGTAGTTGTTGTTTTTCACTGTTGAGGTTGTTGTTGAATTTGTTGGTGTTTTTCAATGTTGAGGTTGTTGTTGTATTTGTTGGTGTTTTTCAATTTCGAGGTTGTTGTTGAATTTGTTGGTGTTTTTCAATGTTGAAGTTGTTGTTGAATTTGCTGGTGTTTTTCAATGTTGAGGTTGTTGTTGTTTTTCAATGTTGAGGTTGTTGTTGAATTTGTTGGTGTTTTTCAATGTTGAGGTTGTTGTTGTTTTTCAATGCTGAGGTTGTTGTTGAAATTGTTGGTGTTTTTCAATGTTGAGGTTGTTGTTGAATTTGTTGGTGTTTTTCAATGTTGAGGTTATTGTTGTTTTTCAATGTTGAGGTTGTTGTTGAATTTGTTGGTGTTTTTCAATGTTTAGGTTGTTGTTGTTTTTCAATGTTGAGGTTGTTGTTGAATTTGTTGTTGTTTTTCAAGGTTGAGGTTGTTGTTGAATTGGTTGGTGTTTTTCAATGTTGAGGTTGTTGTTGAATTTGCTGGTGTTTTTCAATGTTGAGGTTGTTGTTATTTTTCAATGTTGAGGTTGTTGTTGAGTTTGTTGGTGTTTTTCAATGTTGAGGTTGTTGTTGAATTTGTTGGTGTTTTTCAATGTTGAGATTTTTGTTGAATTTGTTGGTGTTTTTCAATGTTGAGGTTGTTGTTGTTTTTAAATGTTGAGGTTGTTGTTGAATTTGTTGGTGTTTTTTCAATTTTGAGGTTGTTGGTGTTTTTCAATGTTGAGGTTGATTTTGAATTTGAGGGTGTTTTTCAATGTCGAGGTTGTTGTTGAATTTGTTGGTGTTTTTCAATGTTGAGGTTGTTGTTGTTTTTCAATGTTGAGGTTGTTGTTGAATTTGTTGGTGTTTTTCAATGTTGTGATTGTTGTTGTTTTTCAATGTTGAGGTTGTTGTGGAATTTGTTGGTGTTTTTAAATGTTGAGGTTGTTGTTGAATTTGCTGGTGTTTTGCAATGTTGAGGTTGTTGTTGTTTTTCAATGTTGAGGTTGCTGTTGAATTTGTTGGTGTTTTTCAATGTTGAGGTTGTTGTTGTTTTTCAATGTAGAGGTTGTTGTTGTATTTGTTGGTGTTTTTCAATTTCGAGGTTGTTGTTGAATTTGTTGGTGTTTTTCAATGTTGAAGTTGTTGTTGAATTTGTTGGTGTTTTTCAATGTTGAGGTTGTTGTTGTTTTTCAATGTTGAGGTTGTTGTTGAATTTGCTGGTGTTTTTCAATGTTAAGGTTGTTGTTGTTTTTCAATGCTGAGGTTGTTGTTGAATTTGTTGGTGTTTTTCAATGTTGAGGTTGTTGTTGAATTTGTTGGTGTTTTTCAATGTTGAGGTTGTTCTTGTTTTTCAATGTTGAGGTTGTTGTTGAATTTGTTGGTGTTTTTCAATGTTTAGGTTGTTGTTGTTTTTCAATGTTGAGGTTGTTGTTGAATTTGTTGGTGTTTTTCAATGTTGAGGTTGTTGTTGAATTTGTTGGTGTTTTTCAATGTTGAGGTTGTTGTTGTTTTTCAATGTTGAGGTTGTTGTTGAATTTGTTGGTGCTTTTCAATGTTGAGTTTGTTGTTGTTTTTCAATGTTGAGGTTGTTGTTGAATTTGTTGGTGTTTTTCAATGTTGAGGTTGTTGTTGTTTTTCAATGTTGAGGTTGTTGTTGAATTTGTTGGTGTTTTTCAACGTTGAGTTTGTCGTTGAATTTGTTGGTGTTTTTCAATTTCGAGGTTGTTGTTGAATTTGTTAGTGTTTTTCAATGTTGAGGTTGTTGTTGAATTTGTTGGTTTTTTTCAATGTTGAGGTTGTTGTTGAATTTGTTGTTGTTTTTCAATGTTTCGGTTGTTGTTGAATTTGTTGGTGTTTTTCAATGTTTAGTTTGTTGTTGTTTTTCAATGTTGAGGTTGTTGTTGAATTTGTTGGTGTTTTTCAAAGTTGAGGTTGCTGTTGTTTTTCAATTTTGAGGTTGTTGTTGAATTTGTTGGTGTTTTTCAATGTTGAGGTTGTTGTTGTTTTTCAATGTTGAGGTTGTTGTTGAATTTGTTGGTGTTTTTCAATTTCGAGGTTGTTGTTGAATTTGTTGGTGTTTTTCAATGTTGAAGTTGTTGTTGAATTTGTTGGTGTTTTTCAATGTTGAGGTTGTTGTTGTTTTTCAATGTTGAGGTTGTTGTTGAATTTGTTGGTGTTTTTCAATGTTGAGGTTGTTGTTGTTTTTCACTGCTGAGGTTGTTGTTGAATTTGTTGGTGTTTTTCATGTTGAGGTTGTAGTTGAATTTGTTGGTGTTTTTCAATGTTGAGGTTGTTGTTGTATTTGTTGGTGTTTTTCAATTTCGAGGTTGTTGTTGAATTTGTTGGTGTTTTTCAATGTTGAGGTTGTTGTTGTTTTTCAATGTTGAGGTTGATGTTGAATTTGTTGGTGTTTTTCAATGTTGAGATTGTTGTTGTTTTTCAATGTTGAGGTTGTTGTTGAATTTGTTGGTGTTTTTAAATGTTCTGGTTGTTGTTGAATTTGCTGGTGTTTTGCAATGTTGAGGTTGTTGTTTTTCACTGTTGACGTTGTTGTTGAATTTGTTGGTGTTTTTCAATGTTGAGGTTGTTGTTGAATTTGTTGGTGTTTTTCAATGTTGAGGTTGTTGTTGTTTTTCAATGTTGAGGTTGTTGCTGAATTTGTTGGTGTTTTTCAATGTTGAGGTTGTTGTTATTTTTCAATGTTGAGGTTGTTGTTGAGTTTGTTGGTGTTTTTCAATGTTGAGGTTGTTGTTGTTTTTCAATGTTGAGGTTGTTGTTGAAGTTGTTGGTGTTTTTCAATGTTGAGGTTGTTGTTGTTTTTCAATGTTGAGGTTGTTGTTGAATTCGTTGGTGCTTTTCAATGTTGAGATTGTTGTTGAATTTGTTGGTGTTTTTCAATGTTGAGGTTGTTGTTATTTTTCAATGTTGAGGTTGTTGTTGAGTTTGTTGGTGTTTTTCAATGTTGAGGTTGTTGTTGAATTTGTTGGTGTTTTTCAATGTTGAGGTTGTTGTTGAATTTGTTGGTGTTTTTCAATGTTGAGGTTGTTGTTGTTTTTAAATGTTGAGGTTGTTGTTGAATTTGTTGGTGGTTTTTCAATGTTGAGGTTGTTGTTGAATTTGTTGGTGTTTTTCAATGTTGAGGTTGTTGTTGTTTTTCAATGTTGAGGTTGTTGCTGAATTTGTTGGTGTTTTTCAATGCTGAGTTTGTTGTTGTTTTTCAATGTTGAGGTTGTTGTTGAATTTGTTGGTGTTTTTCAATGTTGAGGTTGTTGTTGTTTTTCAATGTTGAGGTTGTTGTTGAAGTTGTTGGTGTTTTTCAATGTGGAGGTTGTTGTTGTTTTTCAATGTTGAGGTTGTTGTTGAATTTGTTGGTGCTTTTCAATGTTGAGGTTGTTGTTGAATTTGTTGGTGTTTTTCAATGTTGAGGTTGTTGTTGTTTTTCAATGTTGAGGTTGTTGTTGAATTTGTTGGTGTTTTTCAATGTTGAGGTTGTTGTTGTTTTTCAATGTTGAGGTTGTTGTTGAAGTTGTTGGTGTTTTTCAATGTGGAGGTTGTTGTTGTTTTTCAATGTTGAGGTTGTTGTTGAATTTGTTGGTGCTTTTCAATGTTGAGGTTGTTGTTGAATTTGTTGGTGTTTTTCAATGTTGAGGTTGTTGTTGTTTTTCAATGTTGAGGTTGTTGTTGAATTTGTTGGTGCTTTTCAATGTTGAGTTTGTTGTTGTTTTTCAATGTTGAGGTTGTTGTTGAATTTGTTGGTGTTTTTCAATGTTGAGGTTGTTGTTGTTTTTCAATGTTGAGTTTGTTGTTGAATTTGTTGGTGTTTTTCAACGTTGAGTTTGTCGTTGAATTTGTTGGTGTTTTTCAATTTCGAGGTTGTTGTTGAATTTGTTAGTGTTTTTCAATGTTGAGGTTGTTGTTGAATTTGTTGGTGTTTTTCAATGTTGAGGTTGTTGTTGAATTTGTTGTTGTTTTTCAATGTTGAGGTTGTTGTTGAATTTGTTGGTGTTTTTCAATGTTTAGTTTGTTGTTGTTTTTCAATGTTGAGGTTGTTGTTGAATTTGTTGGTGTTTTTCAAAGTTGAGGTTGCTGTTGTTTTTCAATTTTGAGGTTGTTGTTGAATTTGTTGGTGTTTTTCAATGTTGAGGTTGTTGTTGTTTTTCAATGTTGAGGTTGTTGTTGAATTTGTTGGTGTTTTTCAATTTCGAGGTTGTTGTTGAATTTGTTGGTGTTTTTCAATGTTGAAGTTGTTGTTGAATTTGTTGGTGTTTTTCAATGTTGAGGTTGTTGTTGTTTTTCAATGTTGAGGTTGTTGTTGAATTTGTTGGTGTTTTTCAATGTTGAGGTTGTTGTTGTTTTTCACTGCTGAGGTTGTTGTTGAATTTGTTGGTGTTTTTCATGTTGAGGTTGTAGTTGAATTTGTTGGTGTTTTTCAATGTTGAGGTTGTTGTTGTATTTGTTGGTGTTTTTCAATTTCGACGTTGTTGTTGAATTTGTTGGTGTTTTTCAATGTTGAGGTTGTTGTTGTTTTTCAATGTTGAGGTTGATGTTGAATTTGTTGGTGTTTTTCAATGTTGAGATTGTTGTTGTTTTTCAATGTTGAGGTTGTTGTTGAATTTGTTGGTGTTTTTAAATGTTCTGGTTGTTGTTGAATTTGCTGGTGTTTTGCAATGTTGAGGTTGTTGTTTTTCACTGTTGAGGTTGTTGTTGAATTTGTTGGTGTTTTTCAATGTTGAGGTTTTTGTTGTTTTTCAATGTTGAGGTTGTTGTTGTATTTGTTGGTGTTTTTCAATTTCGAGGTTGTTGTTGAATTTGTTGGTGTTTTTCAATGTTGAAGTTGTTGTTGAATTTGCTGGTGTTTTTCAATGTTGAGGTATGTTGTTGTTTTTCAATGTTGAGGTTGTTGTTGAATTTGTTGGTGTTTTTCAATGTTGAGGTTGTTGTTGTTTTTCAATGCTGAGGTTGTTGTTGAATTTGTTGGTGTTTTTCAATGTTGAGGTTGTTGTTGAATTTGTTGGTGTTTTTCAATGTTGAGGTTGTTGTTGTTTTTCAATGTTGAGGTTGTTGTTGAATTTGTTGGTGTTTTTCAATGTTTAGGTTGTTGTTGTTTTTCAATGTTGAGGTTGTTGTTGAATTTGTTGGTGTTTTTCAATGTTGAGGTTGTTGTTGAATTTGTTGGTGTTTTTCAATGTTGAGGTTGTTGTTGAATTTGCTGGTGTTTTTCAATGTTGAGGTTGTTGTTATTTTTCAATGTTGAGGTTGTTGTTGAGTTTGTTGGTGTTTTTCAATGTTGAGGTTGTTGTTGAATTTGTTGGTGTTTTTCAATGTTGAGATTGTTGTTGAATTTGTTGGTGTTTTTCAATGTTGAGGTTGTTGTTGTTTTTAAATGTTGAGGTTGTTGTTGAATTTGTTGGTGGTTTTTCAATGTTGAGGTTGTTGTTGAATTTGTTGGTGTTTTTCAATGTTGAGGTTGTTGTTGTTTTTCAATGTTCAGGTTGTTGCTGAATTTGTTGGTGTTTTTCAATGCTGAGTTTGTTGTTGTTTTTCAATGTTGAGGTTGTTGTTGAATTTGTTGGTGTTTTTCAATGTTGAGGTTGCTGTTGTTTTTCAATGTTGAGGTTGTTGTTGAAGTTGTTGGTGTTTTTCAATGTTGTGGTTGTTGTTGTTTTTCAATGTTGAGGTTGTTGTTGAATTTGTTGGTGCTTTTCAATGTTGAGATTGTTGTTGAATTTGTTGGTGTTTTTCAATGTTGAGGTTGTTGTTGTTTTTCAATGTTGAGGTTGTTGTTGAATTTGTCGGTGTTTTTCAATGTTGAGTTTGTCGTTGAATTTGTTGGTGTTTTTCAATTTCGAGGTTGTTGTTGAATTTGTTAGTGTTTTTCAATGTTGAGGTTGTTGTTGAATTTATTGGTGTTTTTCAATGTTGAGGTTGTTGTTGAATTTGTTGGTGTTTTTCAATGTTGAGGTTGTTGTTGTTTTTCAATGTTGAGGTTGTTGTTGAATTTGTTGGTGTTTTTCAATTTCGAGGTTGTTGTTGTTTTTCAATTTTGAGGTTGTTGTGGAATTTGTTGGTGTTTTTCAATGTTGAGGTTGTTGTTGTTTTTCAATGTTGAGGTTGTTGTTGAATTTGTTGGTGTTTCTCAATTTTGAGGTTGTTGTTGAATTTGTTGGTGTTTTTCAATGTTGAGGTTGTTGTTGTTTTTCAATGTTGAGGTTGTTGTTGAATTTGTTGGTGTTTTTCAATGTTGAGGTTGTTGTTGTTTTTCAATGCTGAGGTTGTTGTTGAATTTGTTGGTGTTTTTCAATGTTGAGGTTGTTTTTGAATTTGTTGGTGTTTTTCAATGTTGAGGTTGTTGTTGTTTTTCAATGTTGAGGTTGTTGTTGAATTTGTTGGTGTTTTTCAATGTTGAGTTTGTTGTTTTTCAATGCTGAGGTTGCTGTTGAATTTGTTGGTGTTTGTCAATGTTGAGTTTGTTGTTGAATTTGTTGGTGTTTTTCAACGTTGAGGTTGTTGTTGATTTTCAATGTTGAGGTTGTTGTTGTATTTGTTGGTGTTTTTCAATTTCGAGGTTGTTGTTGAATTTGTTGGTGTTTTTCAATGTTGAAGTTGTTGTTGAATTTGTTGGTGTTTTTAAATGTTGAGGTTGCTGTTGTTTTTCAATGTTGAGGTTGTTGTTGAATTTGTTGGTGTTTTTCAATGTTGAGGTTGTTGTTGTTTTTCAATGCTGAGGTTGTTCTTGAATTTGTTGGTGTTTTTCAATGTTGAGGTGGTTGTTGAATTTGTTGGTGTTTTTAAATGTTTAGGTTGTTGTTGTTTTTCAATGTTGAGGTTGTTGTTGAATTTGTTGGTGTTTTTCAATGTTGAGGTTGTTGTTGATTTTCAATGTTGAGGTTGTTGTTGTTTTTCAATGTTGAGGTTGTTGTTGAAGTTGTTGGTGTTTTTCAATGTTGAGGTTGTTGTTGTTTTTCAATGTTGAGGTTGTTGTTGAATTTGTTGGTGCTTTTCAATGTTGAGATTGTTGTTGAATTTGTTGGTGTTTTTCAATGTTGAGGTTGTTGTTGTTTTTCAATGTTGAGTTTGTTGTTGAATTTGTCGGTGTTTTTCAATGTTGAATTTGTCGTTGAATTTGTTGGTGTTTTTCAATTTCGAGGTTGTTGTTGAATTTGTTAGTGTTTTTCAATGTTGAGGTTGTTGTTGAATTTGTTGGTGTTTTTCAATGTTGAGGTTGTTGTTGTTTTTCAATGTTGAGGTTGTTGTTGAATTTGTTGGTGTTTTTCAATGTTTAGGTTGTTGTTGTTTTTCAATGTTGAGGTTGTTGTTGAATTTGTTGTTGTTTTTCAATGTTGAGGTTGTTGTTGAATTTGTTGGTGTTTTTCAATGTTGAGGTTGTTGTTGAATTTGCTGGTGTTTTTCAATGTTGAGGTTGTTGTTATTTTTCAATGTTGAGGTTGTTGTTGAGTTTTTTGGTGTTTTTCAATGTTGAGGTTGTTGTTGAATTTGTTGGTGTTTTTCAATGTTGAGATTTTTGTTGAATTTGTTGGTGTTTTTCAATGTTGAGGTTGTTGTTGTTTTTCAATGTTGAGGTTGTTGTTGAATTTGTTGGTGTTTTTCAATGTTGTGATTGTTGTTGTTTTTCAATGTTGAGGTTGTTGTTGAATTTGTTGGTGTTTTTAAATGTTGAGGTTGTTGTTGAATTTGCTGGTGTTTTGCAATGTTGAGGTTCTTGTTGTTTTTCAATGTTGAGGTTGCTGTTGAATTTGTTGGTGTTTTTCAATGTTGAGGTTGTTGTTGTTTTTCAATGTAGAGGTTGTTGTTGTATTTGTTGGTGTTTTTCAATTTCGAGGTTGTTGTTGAATTTGTTTGTGTTTTTCAATGTTGAAGTTGTTGTTGAATTTGTTGGTGTTTTTCAATGTTGAGGTTGTTGTTGTTTTTCAATGTTGAGGTTGTTGTTGAATTTGCTGGTGTTTTTCAATGTTGAGGTTGTTGTTGTTTTTCAATGCTGAGGTTGTTGTTGAATTTGTTGGTGTTTTTCAATGTTGAGGTTGTTGTTGAATTTGTTGGTGTTTTTCAATGTTGAGGTTGTTGTTGTTTTTCAATGTTGAGGTTGTTGTTGAATTTGTTGGTGTTTTTCAATGTTTAGGTTGTTGTTGTTTTTCAATGTTGAGGTTGTTGTTGAATTTGTCGGTGTTTTTCAATGTTGAGTTTGTCGTTGAATTTGTTGGTGTTTTTCAATTTCGAGGTTGTTTTTGAATTTGTTAGTGTTTTTCAATGTTGAGGTTGTTGTTGAATTTGTTGGTGTTTTTCAATGTTGAGGTTGTTGTTGAATTTGTTGGTGTTTTTCAATGTTGAGGTTGTTGTTGTTTTTCAATGTTGAGGTTGTTGTTGAATTTGCTGGTGTTTTTCAATTTCGAGGTTGTTGTTGTTTATCAATTTTGAGGTTGTTGTGGAATTTGTTGGTGTTTTTCAATGTTGAGGTTGTTGTTGTTTTTCAATGTTGAGGTTGTTGTTGAATTTGTTGGTGTTTTTCAATTTCGAGGTTGTTGTTGAATTTGTTGGTGTTTTTCAATGTTGAGGTTGTTGTTGTTTTTCAATGTTGAGGTTGTTGTTGAATTTCTTGGTGTTTTTCAATGTTGAGGTTGTTGTTGTTTTTCAATGCTGAGGTTGTTGTTGAATTTGTTGTTGTTTTTCAATGTTGAGGTTGTTGTTGAATTTGTTGGTGTTTTTCAATGTTGAGGTTGTTGTTGAATTTGCTGGTGTTTTTCAATGTTGAGGTTGTTGTTATTTTTCAATGTTGAGGTTGTTGTTGAGTTTGTTGGTATTTTTCAATGTTGAGGTTGTTGTTGAATTTGTTGGTGTTTTTCAATGTTGAGATTTTTGTTGAATTTGTTGGTGTTTTTCAATGTTGAGGTTGTTGTTGTTTTTAAATGTTGAGGTTGTTGTTGAATTTGTTGGTGTTTTTTCAATTTTGAGGTTGTTGGTGTTTTTCAATGTTGAGGTTGATTTTGAATTTGAGGGTGTTTTTCAATGTCGAGGTTGTTGTTGAATTTGTTGGTGTTTTTCAATGTTGAGGTTGTTGTTGTTTTTCAATGTTGAGGTTGTTGTTGAATTTGTTGGTGTTTTTCAATGTTGTGATTGTTGTTGTTTTTCAATGTTGAGGTTGTTGTTGAATTTGTTGGTGTTTTTAAATGTTGAGGTTGTTGTTGAATTTGCTGGTGTTTTGCAATGTTGAGGTTCTTGTTGTTTTTCAATGTTGAGGTTGCTGTTGAATTTGTTGGTGTTTTTCAATGTTGAGGTTGTTGTTGTTTTTCAATGTAGAGGTTGTTGTTGTATTTGTTGGTGTTTTTCAATTTCGAGGTTGTTGTTGAATTTGTTTGTGTTTTTCAATGTTGAAGTTGTTGTTGAATTTGTTGGTGTTTTTCAATGTTGAGGTTGTTGTTGTTTTTCAATGTTGAGGTTGTTGTTGAATTTGCTGGTGTTTTTCAATGTTGAGGTTGTTGTTGTTTTTCAATGCTGAGGTTGTTGTTGAATTTGTTGGTGTTTTTCAATGTTGAGGTTGTTGTTGAATTTGTTGGTGTTTTTCAATGTTGAGGTTGTTGTTGTTTTTCAATGTTGAGGTTGTTGTTGAATTTGTTGGTGTTTTTCAATGTTTAGGTTGTTGTTGTTTTTCAATGTTGAGGTTGCTGTTGAATTTGTCGGTGTTTTTCAATGTTGAGTTTGTCGTTGAATTTGTTGGTGTTTTTCAATTTCGAGGTTGTTTTTGAATTTGTTAGTGTTTTTCAATGTTGAGGTTGTTGTTGAATTTGTTGGTGTTTTTCAATGTTGAGGTTGTTGTTGAATTTGTTGGTGTTTTTCAATGTTGAGGTTGTTGTTGTTTTTCAATGTTGAGGTTGTTGTTGAATTTGCTGGTGTTTTTCAATTTCGAGGTTGTTGTTGTTTATCAATTTTGAGGTTGTTGTGGAATTTGTTGGTGTTTTTCAATGTTGAGGTTGTTGTTGTTTTTCAATGTTGAGGTTGTTGTTGAATTTGTTGGTGTTTTTCAATTTCGAGGTTGTTGTTGAATTTGTTGGTGTTTTTCAATGTTGAGGTTGTTGTTGTTTTTCAATGTTGAGGTTGTTGTTGAATTTCTTGGTGTTTTTCAATGTTGAGGTTGTTGTTGTTTTTCAATGCTGAGGTTGTTGTTGAATTTGTTGTTGTTTTTCAATGTTGAGGTTGTTGTTGAATTTGTTGGTGTTTTTCAATGTTGAGGTTGTTGTTGTTTTTCAATGTTGAGGTTGTTGTTGAAGTTGTTGGTGTTTTTCAATGTTGAGGTTGTTGTTGTTTTTCAATGTTGAGGTTGTTGTTGAATTTGTTGGTGCTTTTCAATGTTGAGATTGTTGTTGAATTTGTTGGTGTTTTTCAATGTTGAGGTTGTTGTTGTTTTTCAATGTTGAGGTTGTTGTTGAATTTGTCGGTGTTTTTCAATGTTGAGTTTGTCGTTGAATTTGTTGGTGTTTTTCAATTTCGAGGTTGTTGTTGAATTTGTTAGTGTTTTTCAATGTTGAGGTTGTTGTTGAATTTATTGGTGTTTTTCAATGTTGAGGTTGTTGTTGAATTTGTTGGTGTTTTTCAATGTTGAGGTTGTTGTTGTTTTTCAATGTTGAGGTTGTTGTTGAATTTGTTGGTGTTTTTCAATTTCGAGGTTGTTGTTGTTTTTCAATTTTGAGGTTGTTGTGGAATTTGTTGGTGTTTTTCAATGTTGAGGTTGTTGTTGTTTTTCAATGTTGAGGTTGTTGTTGAATTTGTTGGTGTTTCTCAATTTCGAGGTTGTTGTTGAATTTGTTGGTGTTTTTCAATGTTGAGGTTGTTGTTGTTTTTCAATGTTGAGGTTGTTGTTGAATTTGTTGGTGTTTTTCAATGTTGAGGTTGTTGTTGTTTTTCAATGCTGAGGTTGTTGTTGAATTTGTTGGTGTTTTTCAATGTTGAGGTTGTTGTTGAATTTGTTGGTGTTTTTCAATGTTGAGGTTGTTGTTGTTTTTCAATGTTGAGGTTGTTGTTGAATTTGTTGGTGTTTTTCAATGTTGAGTTTGTTGTTGTTTTTCAATGCTGAGGTTGCTGTTGAATTTTTTGGTGTTTGTCAATGTTGAGGTTGTTGTTGAATTTGTTGGTGTTTTTCAACGTTGAGGTTGTTGTTGATTTTCAATGTTGAGGTTGTTGTTGTATTTGTTGGTGTTTTTCAATTTCGAGGTTGTTGTTGAATTTTTTGGTGTTTTTCAATGTTGAAGTTGTTGTTGAATTTGTTGGTGTTTTTCAATGTTGAGGTTGTTGTTGTTTTTCAATGTTGAGGTTGTTGTTGAATTTGTTGGTGTTTTTCAATGTTGAGGTTGTTGTTGTTTTTCAATGCTGAGGTTGTTCTTGAATTTGTTGGTGTTTTTCAATGTTGAGGTTGTTGTTGAATTTGTTGGTGTTTTTCAATGTTGAGGTTGTTGTTGTTTTTCAATGTTGAGGTTGTTGTTGATTTTGTTGGTGTTTTTCAATGTTTAGGTTGTTGTTGTTTTTCAATGTTGAGGTTGTTGTTGAATTTGTTGGTGTTTATCAATGTTGAGGTTGTTGTTGAATTTGTTGGTGTTTTTCAATGTTGAGGTTGTTGTTGTTTTTCAATGTTGAGGTTGTTGTTGAATTTGTTGGTGTTTTTCAATGTTGAGTTTGTTGTTGTTTTTCAATGTTGAGGTTGTTGTTGAATTTGTTGGTGTTTTTCAATGTTGAGGTTGTTGTTGTTTTTCAATGTTGAGGTTGTTGTTGAATTTGTTGGTGTTTTTCAATTTCGAGGTTGTTGTTGAATTTGTTGGTGTTTTTCAATGTTGAAGTTGTTGTTGAATTTGTTGGTGTTTTTCAATGTTGAGGTTGTTGTTGTTTTTCAATGTTGAGGTTGTTGTTGAATTTGTTGTTGTTTTTCAATGTTGAGGTTGTTGTTGTTTTTCACTGCTGAGGTTGTTGTTGAATTTGTTGGTGTTTTTCATGTTGAGGTTGTAGTTGAATTTGTTGGTGTTTTTCAATGTTGAGGTTGTTGTTGTATTTGTTGGTGTTTTTCAATTTCGACGTTGTTGTTGAATTTGTTGGTGTTTTTCAATGTTGAGGTTGTTGTTGTTTTTCAATGTTGAGGTTGATGTTGAATTTGTTGGTGTTTTTCAATGTTGAGATTGTTGTTGTTTTTCAATGTTGAGGTTGTTGTTGAATTTGTTGGTGTTTTTAAATGTTCTGGTTGTTGTTGAATTTGCTGGTGTTTTGCAATGTTGAGGTTGTTGTTTTTCACTGTTGAGGTTGTTGTTGAATTTGTTGGTGTTTTTCAATGTTGAGGTTTTTGTTGTTTTTCAATGTTGAGGTTGTTGTTGTATTTGTTGGTGTTTTTCAATTTCGAGGTTGTTGTTGAATTTGTTGGTGTTTTTCAATGTTGAGGTTGTTGTTGAATTTGTTGGTGTTTTTCAATGTTGAGTTTGTTGTTTTTCAATGCTGAGGTTGCTGTTGAATTTGTTGGTGTTTGTCAATGTTGAGTTTGTTGTTGAATTTGTTGGTGTTTTTCAACGTTGAGGTTGTTGTTGATTTTCAATGTTGAGGTTGTTGTTGTATTTGTTGGTGTTTTTCAATTTCGAGGTTGTTGTTGAATTTGTTGGTGTTTTTCAATGTTGAAGTTGTTGTTGAATTTGTTGGTGTTTTTAAATGTTGAGGTTGCTGTTGTTTTTCAATGTTGAGGTTGTTGTTGAATTTGTTGGTGTTTTTCAATGTTGAGGTTGTTGTTGTTTTTCAATGCTGAGGTTGTTCTTGAATTTGTTGGTGTTTTTCAATGTTGAGGTGGTTGTTGAATTTGTTGGTGTTTTTCAATGTTGAGGTTGTTGTTGTTTTTCAATGTTGAGGTTGTTGTTGATTTTGTTGGTGTTTTTCAATGTTTAGGTTGTTGTTGTTTTTCAATGTTGAGGTTGTTGTTGAATTTGTTGGTGTTTTTCAATGTTGAGGTTGTTGTTGAATTTGTTGGTGTTTTTCAATGTTGAGGTTGTTGTTGTTTTTCAATGTTGAGGTTGTTGTTGAATTTGTTGGTGTTTTTCAATGTTGAGTTTGTTGTTGTTTTTCAATGTTGAGGTTGTTGTTGTTTTTCAATGTTGAGGTTGTTGTTGAAGTTGTTGGTGTTTTTCAATGTTGAGGTTGTTGTTGTTTTTCAATGTTGAGGTTGTTGTTGAATTTGTTGGTGCTTTTCAATGTTGAGATTGTTGTTGAATTTGTTGGTGTTTTTCAATGTTGAGGTTGTTGTTGTTTTTCAATGTTGAGGTTGTTGTTGAATTTGTCGGTGTTTTTCAATGTTGAATTTGTCGTTGAATTTGTTGGTGTTTTTCAATTTCGAGGTTGTTGTTGAATTTGTTAGTGTTTTTCAATGTTGAGGTTGTTGTTGAATTTGTTGGTGTTTTTCAATGTTGAGGTTGTTGTTGTTTTTCAATGTTGAGGTTGTTGTTGAATTTGTTGGTGTTTTTCAATGTTTAGGTTGTTGTTGTTTTTCAATGTTGAGGTTGTTGTTGAATTTGTTGTTGTTTTTCAATGTTGAGGTTGTTGTTGAATTTGTTGGTGTTTTTCAATGTTGAGGTTGTTGTTGAATTTGCTGGTGTGTTTCAATGTTGAGGTTGTTGTTATTTTTCAATGTTGAGGTTGTTGTTGAGTTTGTTGGTGTTTTTCAATGTTGAGGTTGTTGTTGAATTTGTTGGTGTTTTTCAATGTTGAGATTTTTGTTGAATTTGTTGGTGTTTTTCAATGTTGAGGTTGTTGTTGTTTTTAAATGTTGAGGTTGTTGTTGAATTTGTTGGTGTTTTTTCAATTTTGAGGTTGTTGGTGTTTTTCAATGTTGAGGTTGATTTTGAATTTGAGGGTGTTTTTTCAATGTCGAGGTTGTTGTTGAATTTGTTGGTGTTTTTCAATGTTGAGGTTGTTGTTGTTTTTCAGTGTTGAGGTTGTTGTTGAATTTGTTGGTGTTTTTCAATGTTGTGATTGTTGTTGTTTTTCAATGTTGAGGTTGTTGTTGAATTTGTTGGTGTTTTTAAATGTTGAGGTTGTTGTTGAATTTGCTGGTGTTTTGCAATGTTGAGGTTCTTGTTGTTTTTCAATGTTGAGGTTGCTGTTGAATTTGTTGGTGTTTTTCAATGTTGAGGTTGTTGTTGTTTTTCAATGTAGAGGTTGTTGTTGTATTTGTTGGTGTTTTTCAATTTCGAGGTTGTTGTTGAATTTGTTTGTGTTTTTCAATGTTGAAGTTGTTGTTGAATTTGTTGGTGTTTTTCAATGTTGAGGTTGTTGTTGTTTTTCAATGTTGAGGTTGTTGTTGAATTTGCTGGTGTTTTTCAATGTTGAGGTTGTTGTTGTTTTTCAATGCTGAGGTTGTTGTTGAATTTGTTGGTGTTTTTCAATGTTGAAGTTGTTGTTGAATTTGTTGGTGTTTTTCAATGTTGAGGTTGTTGTTGTTTTTCAATGTTGAGGTTGTTGTTGAATTTGTTGGTGTTTTTCAATGTTTAGGTTGTTGTTGTTTTTCAATGTTGAGGTTGTTGTTGAATTTGTCGGTGTTTTTCAATGTTGAGTTTGTCGTTGAATTTGTTGGTGTTTTTCAATTTCGAGGTTGTTGTTGAATTTGTTAGTGTTTTTCAATGTTGAGGTTGTTGTTGAATTTGTTGGTGTTTTTCAATGTTTAGGTTGTTGTTGAATTTGTTGGTGTTTTTCAATGTTGAGGTTGTTGTTGTTTTTTCAATGTTGGAGGTTGTTGTTGAATTTGCTGGTGTTTTTCAATTTCGAGGTTGTTGTTGTTTATCAATTTTGAGGTTGTTGTGGAATTTGTTGGTGTTTTTCAATGTTGAGGTTGTTGTTGTTTTTCAATGTTGAGGTTGTTGTTGAATTTGTTGGTGTTTTTCAATTTCGAGGTTGTTGTTGAATTTGTTGGTGTTTTTCAATGTTGAGGTTGTTGTTGTTTTTCAATGTTGAGGTTGTTGTTGAATTTGTTGGTGTTTTTCAATGTTGAGGTTGTTGTTGTTTTTCAATGCTGAGGTTGTTGTTGAATTTGTTGTTGTTTTTCAATGTTGAGGTTGTTGTTGAATTTGTTGGTGTTTTTCAATGTTGAGGTTGTTGTTGTTTTTCAATGTTGAGGTTGTTGTTGAAGTTGTTGGTGTTTTTCAATGTTGAGGTTGTTGTTGTTTTTCAATGTTGAGGTTGTTGTTGAATTTGTTGGTGCTTTTCAATGTTGAGATTGTTGTTGAATTTGTTGGTGTTTTTCAATGTTGAGGTTGTTGTTGTTTTTCAATGTTGAGGTTGTTGTTGAATTTGTCGGTGTTTTTCAATGTTGAGTTTGTCGTTGAATTTGTTGGTGTTTTTCAATTTCGAGGTTGTTGTTGAATTTGTTAGTGTTTTTCAATGTTGAGGTTGTTGTTGAATTTATTGGTGTTTTTCAATGTTGAGGTTGTTGTTGAATTTGTTGGTGTTTTTCAATGTTGAGGTTGTTGTTGTTTTTCAATGTTGAGGTTGTTGTTGAATTTGTTGGTGTTTTTCAATTTCGAGGTTGTTGTTGTTTTTCAATTTTGAGGTTGTTGTGGAATTTGTTGGTGTTTTTCAATGTTGAGGTTGTTGTTGTTTTTCAATGTTGAGGTTGTTGTTGAATTTGTTGGTGTTTCTCAATTTCGAGGTTGTTGTTGAATTTGTTGGTGTTTTTCAATGTTGAGGTTGTTGTTGTTTTTCAATGTTGAGGTTGTTGTTGAATTTGTTGGTGTTTTTCAATGTTGAGGTTGTTGTTGTTTTTCAATGCTGAGGTTGTTGTTGAATTTGTTGGTGTTTTTCAATGTTGAGGTTGTTGTTGAATTTGTTGGTGTTTTTCAATGTTGAGGTTGTTGTTGTTTTTCAATGTTGAGGTTGTTGTTGAATTTGTTGGTGTTTTTCAATGTTGAGTTTGTTGTTGTTTTTCAATGCTGAGGTTGCTGTTGAATTTGTTGGTGTTTGTCAATGTTGAGGTTGTTGTTGAATTTGTTGGTGTTTTTCAACGTTGAGGTTGTTGTTGATTTTCAATGTTGAGGTTGTTGTTGTATTTGTTGGTGTTTTTCAATTTCGAGGTTGTTGTTGAATTTGTTGGTGTTTTTCAATGTTGAAGTTGTTGTTGAATTTGTTGGTGTTTTTCAATGTTGAGGTTGTTGTTGTTTTTCAATGTTGAGGTTGTTGTTGAATTTGTTGGTGTTTTTCAATGTTGAGGTTGTTGTTGTTTTTCAATGCTGAGGTTGTTCTTGAATTTGTTGGTGTTTTTCAATGTTGAGGTTGTTGTTGAATTTGTTGGTGTTTTTCAATGTTGAGGTTGTTGTTGTTTTTCAATGTTGAGGTTGTTGTTGATTTTGTTGGTGTTTTTCAATGTTTAGGTTGTTGTTGTTTTTCAATGTTGAGGTTGTTGTTGAATTTGTTGGTGTTTATCAATGTTGAGGTTGTTGTTGAATTTGTTGGTGTTTTTCAATGTTGAGGTTGTTGTTGTTTTTCAATGTTGAGGTTGTTGTTGAATTTGTTGGTGTATTTCAATGTTGAGTTTGTTGTTGTTTTTCAATGTTGAGGTTGTTGTTGAATTTGTTGGTGTTTTTCAATGTTGAGGTTGTTGTTGTTTTTCAATGTTGAGGTTGTTGTTGAATTTGTTGGTGTTTTTCAATTTCGAGGTTGTTGTTGAATTTGTTGGTGTTTTTCAATGTTGAAGTTGTTGTTGAATTTGTTGGTGTTTTTCAATGTTGAGGTTGTTGTTGTTTTTCAATGTTGAGGTTGTTGTTGAATTTGTTGGTGTTTTTCAATGTTGAGGTTGTTGTTGTTTTTCACTGCTGAGGTTGTTCTTGAATTTGTTGGTGTTTTTCATGTTGAGGTTGTAGTTGAATTTGTTGGTGTTTTTCAATGTTGAGGTTGTTGTTGTATTTGTTGGTGTTTTTCAATTTCGACGTTGTTGTTGAATTTGTTGGTGTTTTTCAATGTTGAGGTTGTTGTTGTTTTTCAATGTTGAGGTTGATGTTGAATTTGTTGGTGTTTTTCAATGTTGAGATTGTTGTTGTTTTTCAATGTTGAGGTTGTTGTTGAATTTGTTGGTGTTTTTAAATGTTCTGGTTGTTGTTGAATTTGCTGGTGTTTTGCAATGTTGAGGTTGTTGTTTTTCACTGTTGAGGTTGTTGTTGAATTTGTTGGTGTTTTTCAATGTTGAGGGATTTGTTGTTTTTCAATGTTGAGGTTGTTGTTGTATTTGTTGGTGTTTTTCAATTTCGAGGTTGTTGTTGAATTTGTTGTTGTTTTTCAATGTTGAAGTTGTTGTTGAATTTGCTGGTGTTTTTCAATGTTGAGGTATGTTGTTGTTTTTCAATGTTGAGGTGGTTGTTGAATTTGTTGGTGTTTTTCAATGTTGAGGTTGTTGTTGTTTTTCAATGCTGAGGTTGTTGTTGAATTTGTTGGTGTTTTTCAATGTTGAGGTTGTTGTTGAATTTGTTGGTGTTTTTCAATGTTGAGGTTGTTGTTGTTTTTCAATGTTGAGGTTGTTGTTGAATTTGTTGGTGTTTTTCAATGTTTAGGTTGTTGTTGTTTTTCAATGTTGAGGTTGTTGTTGAATTTGTTGGTGTTTTTCAATGTTGAGGTTGTTGTTGAATTTGTTGGTGTTTTTCAATGTTGAGGTTGTTGTTGAATTTGCTGGTGTTTTTCAATGTTGAGGTTGTTGTTATTTTTCAATGTTGAGGTTGTTGTTGAGTTTGTTGGTGTTTTTCAATGTTGAGGTTGTTGTTGAATTTGTTGGTGTTTTTCAATGTTGAGATTGTTGTTGAATTTGTTGGTGTTTTTCAATGTTGAGGTTGTTGTTGTTTTTAAATGTTGAGGTTGTTGTTGAATTTGTTGGTGGTTTTTCAATGTTGAGGTTGTTGTTGAATTTGTTGGTGTTTTTCAATGTTGAGGTTGTTGTTGTTTTTCAATGTTCAGGTTGTTGCTGAATTTGTTGGTGTTTTTCAATGCTGAGTTTGTTGTTGTTTTTCAATGTTGAGGTTGTTGTTGAATTTGTTGGTGTTTTTCAATGTTGAGGTTGCTGTTGTTTTTCAATGTTGAGGTTGTTGTTGAAGTTGTTGGTGTTTTTCAATGTTGAGGTTGTTGTTGTTTTTCAATGTTGAGGTTGTTGTTGAATTTGTTGGTGCTTTTCAATGTTGAGATTGTTGTTGAATTTGTTGGTGTTTTTCAATGTTGAGGTTGTTGTTGTTTTTCAATGTTGAGGTTGTTGTTGAATTTGTCGGTGTTTTTCAATGTTGAGTTTGTCGTTGAATTTGTTGGTGTTTTTCAATTTCGAGGTTGTTGTTGAATTTGTTAGTGTTTTTCAATGTTGAGGTTGTTGTTGAATTTATTGGTGTTTTTCAATGTTGAGGTTGTTGTTGAATTTGTTGGTGTTTTTCAATGTTGAGGTTGTTGTTGTTTTTCAATGTTGAGGTTGTTGTTGAATTTGTTGGTGTTTTTCAATTTCGAGGTTGTTGTTGTTTTTCAATTTTGAGGTTGTTGTGGAATTTGTTGGTGTTTTTCAATGTTGAGGTTGTTGTTGTTTTTCAATGTTGAGGTTGTTGTTGAATTTGTTGGTGTTTCTCAATTTTGAGGTTGTTGTTGAATTTGTTGGTGTTTTTCAATGTTGAGGTTGTTGTTGTTTTTCAATGTTGAGGTTGTTGTTGAATTTGTTGGTGTTTTTCAATGTTGAGGTTGTTGTTGTTTTTCAATGCTGAGGTTGTTGTTGAATTTGTTGGTGTTTTTCAATGTTGAGGTTGTTGTTGAATTTGTTGGTGTTTTTCAATGTTGAGGTTGTTGTTGTTTTTCAATGTTGAGGTTGTTGTTGAATTTGTTGGTGTTTTTCAATGTTGAGTTTGTTGTTTTTCAATGCTGAGGTTGCTGTTGAATTTGTTGGTGTTTGTCAATGTTGAGTTTGTTGTTGAATTTGTTGGTGTTTTTCAACGTTGAGGTTGTTGTTGATTTTCAATGTTGAGGTTGTTGTTGTATTTGTTGGTGTTTTTCAATTTCGAGGTTGTTGTTGAATATGTTGGTGTTTTTCAATGTTGAAGTTGTTGTTGAATTTGTTGGTGTTTTTAAATGTTGAGGTTGCTGTTGTTTTTCAATGTTGAGGTTGTTGTTGAATTTGTTGGTGTTTTTCAATGTTGAGGTTGTTGTTGTTTTTCAATGCTGAGGTTGTTCTTGAATTTGTTGGTGTTTTTCAATGTTGAGGTGGTTGTTGAATTTGTTGGTGTTTTTCAATGTTGAGGTTGTTGTTGTTTTTCAATGTTGAGGTTGTTGTTGATTTTGTTGGTGTTTTTCAATGTTTAGGTTGTTGTTGTTTTTCAATGTTGAGGTTGTTGTTGAATTTGTTGGTGTTTTTCAATGTTGAGGTTGTTGTTGAATTTGTTGGTGTTTTTCAATGTTGAGGTTGTTGTTGTTTTTCAATGTTGAGGTTGTTGTTGAATTTGTTGGTGTTTTTCAATGTTGAGTTTGTTGTTGTTTTTCAATGTTGAGGTTGTTGTTGTTTTTCAATGTTGAGGTTGTTGTTGAAGTTGTTGGTGTTTTTCAATGTTGAGGTTGTTGTTGTTTTTCAATGTTGAGGTTGTTGTTGAATTTGTTGGTGCTTTTCAATGTTGAGATTGTTGTTGAATTTGTTGGTGTTTTTCAATGTTGAGGTTGTTGTTGTTTTTCAATGTTGAGGTTGTTGTTGAATTTGTCGGTGTTTTTCAATGTTGAATTTGTCGTTGAATTTGTTGGTGTTTTTCAATTTCGAGGTTGTTGTTGAATTTGTTAGTGTTTTTCAATGTTGAGGTTGTTGTTGAATTTGTTGGTGTTTTTCAATGTTGAGGTTGTTGTTGTTTTTCAATGTTGAGGTTGTTGTTGAATTTGTTGGTGTTTTTCAATGTTTAGGTTGTTGTTGTTTTTCAATGTTGAGGTTGTTGTTGAATTTGTTGTTGTTTTTCAATGTTGAGGTTGTTGTTGAATTTGTTGGTGTTTTTCAATGTTGAGGTTGTTGTTGAATTTGCTGGTGTTTTTCAATGTTGAGGTTGTTGTTATTTTTCAATGTTGAGGTTGTTGTTGAGTTTGTTGGTGTTTTTCAATGTTGAGGTTGTTGTTGAATTTGTTGGTGTTTTTCAATGTTGAGATTTTTGTTGAATTTGTTGGTGTTTTTCAATGTTGAGGTTGTTGTTGTTTTTAAATGTTGAGGTTGTTGTTGAATTTGTTGGTGTTTTTTCAATTTTGAGGTTGTTGGTGTTTTTCAATGTTGAGGTTGATTTTGAATTTGAGGGTGTTTTTCAATGTCGAGGTTGTTGTTGAATTTGTTGGTGTTTTTCAATGTTGAGGTTGTTGTTGTTTTTCAATGTTGAGGTTGTTGTTGAATTTGTTGGTGTTTTTCAATGTTGTGATTGTTGTTGTTTTTCAATGTTGAGGTTGTTGTTGAATTTGTTGGTGTTTTTAAATGTTGAGGTTGTTGTTGAATTTGCTGGTGTTTTGCAATGTTGAGGTTCTTGTTGTTTTTCAATGTTGAGGTTGCTGTTGAATTTGTTGGTGTTTTTCAATGTTGAGGTTGTTGTTGTTTTTCAATGTAGAGGTTGTTGTTGTATTTGTTGGTGTTTTTCAATTTCGAGGTTGTTGTTGAATTTGTTTGTGTTTTTCAATGTTGAAGTTGTTGTTGAATTTGTTGGTGTTTTTCAATGTTGAGGTTGTTGTTGTTTTTCAATGTTGAGGTTGTTGTTGAATTTGCTGGTGTTTTTCAATGTTGAGGTTGTTGTTGTTTTTCAATGCTGAGGTTGTTGTTGAATTTGTTGGTGTTTTTCAATGTTGAGGTTGTTGTTGAATTTGTTGGTGTTTTTCAATGTTGAGGTTGTTGTTGTTTTTCAATGTTGAGGTTGTTGTTGAATTTGTTGGTGTTTTTCAATGTTTAGGTTGTTGTTGTTTTTCAATGTTGAGGTTGTTGTTGAATTTGTCGGTGTTTTTCAATGTTGAGTTTGTCGTTGAATTTGTTGGTGTTTTTCAATTTCGAGGTTGTTGTTGAATTTGTTAGTGTTTTTCAATGTTGAGGTTGTTGTTGAATTTGTTGGTGTTTTTCAATGTTGAGGTTGTTGTTGAATTTGTTGGTGTTTTTCAATGTTGAGGTTGTTGTTGTTTTTCAATGTTGAGGTTGTTGTTGAATTTGCTGGTGTTTTTCAATTTCGAGGTTGTTGTTGTTTATCAATTTTGAGGTTGTTGTGGAATTTGTTGGTGTTTTTCAATGTTGAGGTTGTTGTTGTTTTTCAATGTTGAGGTTGTTGTTGAATTTGTTGGTGTTTTTCAATTTCGAGGTTGTTGTTGAATTTGTTGGTGTTTTTCAATGTTGAGGTTGTTGTTGTTTTTCAATGTTGAGGTTGTTGTTGAATTTGTTGGTGTTTTTCAATGTTGAGGTTGTTGTTGTTTTTCAATGCTGAGGTTGTTGTTGAATTTGTTGTTGTTTTTCAATGTTGAGGTTGTTGTTGAATTTGTTGGTGTTTTTCAATGTTGAGGTTGTTGTTGTTTTTCAATGTTGAGGTTGTTGTTGAAGTTGTTGGTGTTTTTCAATGTTGAGGTTGTTGTTGTTTTTCAATGTTGAGGTTGTTTTTGAATTTGTTGGTGCTTTTCAATGTTGAGATTGTTGTTGAATTTGTTGGTGTTTTTCAATGTTGAGGTTGTTGTTGTTTTTCAATGTTGAGGTTGTTGTTGAATTTGTCGGTGTTTTTCAATGTTGAGTTTGTCGTTGAATTTGTTGGTGTTTTTCAATTTCGAGGTTGTTGTTGAATTTGTTAGTGTTTTTCAATGTTGAGGTTGTTGTTGAATTTATTGGTGTTTTTCAATGTTGAGGTTGTTGTTGAATTTGTTGGTGTTTTTCAATGTTGAGGTTGTTGTTGTTTTTCAATGTTGAGGTTGTTGTTGAATTTGTTGGTGTTTTTCAATTTCGAGGTTGTTGTTGTTTTTCAATTTTGAGGTTGTTGTGGAATTTGTTGGTGTTTTTCAATGTTGAGGTTGTTGTTGTTTTTCAATGTTGAGGTTGTTGTTGAATTTGTTGGTGTTTTTCAATGTTGAAGTTGTTGTTGAATTTGTTGGTGTTTTTCAACGTTGAGGTTGTTGTTGTATTTGTTGGTGTTTTTCAATTTCGAGGTTGTTGTTGAATTTGTTGGTGTTTTTCAATGTTGAAGTTGTTGTTGAATTTGTTGGTGTTTTTCAATGTTGAGGTTGTTGTTGTTTTTCAATGTTGAGGTTGTTGTTGAATTTGTTGGTGTTTTTCAATGTTGAGGTTGTTGTTGTTTTTCAATGCTGAGGTTGTTCTTGAATTTGTTGGTGTTTTTCAATGTTGAGGTTGTTGTTGAATTTGTTGGTGTTTTTCAATGTTGAGGTTGTTGTTGTTTTTCAATGTTGAGGTTGTTGTTGATTTTGTTGGTGTTTTTCAATGTTTAGGTTGTTGTTGTTTTTCAATGTTGAGGTTGTTGTTGAATTTGTTGGTGTTTTTCAATGTTGAGGTTGTTGTTGTTTTTCAATTTTGAGGTTGTTGTTGAATTTGTTGGTGTTTTTCAATGTTGAGGTTGTTGTTGTTTTTCAAAGTTGAGGTTGTTGTTGAATTTGTTGGTGTTTTTCAATTTCGAGGTTGTTGTTGAATTTGTTGGTGTTTTTCAATGTTGAAGTTGTTGTTGAATTTGTTGGTGTTTTTCAATGTTGAGGTTGTTGTTGAATTTGTTGGTGTTTTTCAATGTTGAGGTTGTTGTTGTTTTTCAATGTTGAGGTTGTTGTTGAATTTGTTGGTGTTTTTCAATGTTGAGTTTGTTGTTGTTTTTCAATGTTGAGGTTGTTGTTGAATTTGTTGGTGTTTTTCAATGTTGAGGTTGTTGTTGTTTTTCAATGTTGAGGTTGTTGTTGAAGTTGTTGGTGTTTTTCAATGTTGAGGTTGTTGTTGTTTTTCAATGTTGAGGTTGTTGTTGAATTTGTTGGTGCTTTTCAATGTTGAGATTGTTGTTGAATTTGTTGGTGTTTTTCAATGTTGAAGTTGTTGTTGTTTTTCAATGTTGAGGTTGTTGTTGAATTTGTCGGTGTTTTTCAATGTTGAATTTGTCGTTGAATTTGTTGGTGTTTTTCAATTTCGAGGTTGTTGTTGAATTTGTTAGTGTTTTTCAATGTTGAGGTTGTTGTTGAATTTGTTGGTGTTTTTCAATGTTGAGGTTGTTGTTGTTTTTCAATGTTGAGGTTGTTGTTGAATTTGTTGGTGTTTTTCAATGTTTAGGTTGTTGTTGTTTTTCAATGTTGAGGTTGTTGTTGAATTTGTTGTTGTTTTTCAATGTTGAGGTTGTTGTTGAATTTGTTGGTGTTTTTCAATGTTGAGGTTGTTGTTGAATTTGCTGGTGTTTTTCAATGTTGAGGTTGTTGTTATTTTTCAATGTTGAGGTTGTTGTTGAGTTTGTTGGTATTTTTCAATGTTGAGGTTGTTGTTGAATTTGTTGGTGTTTTTCAATGTTGAGATTTTTGTTGAATTTGTTGGTGTTTTTCAATGTTGAGGTTGTTGTTGTTTTTAAATTTTGAGGTTGTTGTTGAATTTGTTGGTGTTTTTTCAATTTTGAGGTTGTTGGTGTTTTTCAATGTTGAGGTTGATTTTGAATTTGAGGGTGTTTTTCAATGTCGAGGTTGTTGTTGAATTTGTTGGTGTTTTTCAATGTTGAGGTTGTTGTTGTTTTTCAATGTTGAGGTTGTTGTTGAATTTGTTGGTGTTTTTCAATGTTGTGATTGTTGTTGTTTTTCAATGTTGAGGTTGTTGTTGAATTTGTTGGTGTTTTTAAATGTTGAGGTTGTTGTTGAATTTGCTGGTGTTTTGCAATGTTGAGGTTGTTGTTGTTTTTCAATGTTGAGGTTGCTGTTGAATTTGTTGGTGTTTTTCAATGTTGAGGTTGTTGTTGTTTTTCAATGTAGAGGTTGTTGTTGTATTTGTTGGTGTTTTTCAATTTCGAGGTTGTTGTTGAATTTGTTGGTGTTTTTCAATGTTGAAGTTGTTGTTGAATTTGTTGGTGTTTTTCAATGTTGAGGTTGTTGTTGTTTTTCAATGTTGAGGTTGTTGTTGAATTTGCTGGTGTTTTTCAATGTTGAGGTTGTTGTTGTTTTTCAATGCTGAGGTTGTTGTTGAATTTGTTGGTGTTTTTCAATGTTGAGGTTGTTGTTGAATTTGTTGGTGTTTTTCAATGTTGAGGTTGTTGTTGTTTTTCAATGTTGAGGTTGTTGTTGAATTTGTTGGTGTTTTTCAATGTTTAGGTTGTTGTTGTTTTTCAATGTTGAGGTTGTTGTTGAATTTGTCGGTGTTTTTCAATGTTGAGTTTGTCGTTGAATTTGTTGGTGTTTTTCAATTTCGAGGTTGTTGTTGAATTTGTTAGTGTTTTTCAATGTTGAGGTTGTTGTTGAATTTGTTGGTGTTTTTCAATGTTGAGGTTGTTGTTGAATTTGTTGGTGTTTTTCACTGTTGAGGTTGTTGTTGTTTTTCAATGTTGAGGTTGTTGTTGAATTTGCTGGTGTTTTTCAATTTCGAGGTTGTTGTTGTTTATCAATTTTGAGGTTGTGGTGGAATTTGTTGGTGTTTTTCAATGTTGAGGTTGTTGTTGTTTTTCAATGTTGAGGTTGTTGTTGAATTTGTTGGTGTTTTTCAATTTCGAGGTTGTTGTTGAATTTGTTGGTGTTTTTCAATGTTGAGGTTGTTGTTGTTTTTCAATGTTGAGGTTGTTGTTGAATTTGTTGGTGTTTTTCAATGTTGAGGTTGTTGTTGTTTTTCAATGCTGAGGTTGTTGTTGAATTTGTTGGTGTTTTTCAATGTTGAGGTTGTTGTTGAATTTGTTGGTGTTTTTCAATGTTGAGGTTGTTGTTGTTTTTCAATGTTGAGGTTGTTGTTGAATTTGTTGGTGTTTTTCAATGTTGAGTTTGTTGTTGTTTTTCAATGCTGAGGTTGCTGTTGAATTTGTTGGTGTTTGTCAATGTTGAGGTTGTTGTTGAATTTGCTGGTGTTTTGCAATGTTGAGGTTGTTGTTGTTTTTCACTGTTGAGGTTGTTGTTGAATTTGTTGGTGTTTTTCAATGTTGAGGTTGTTGTTGTATTTGTTGGTGTTTTTCAATTTCGAGGTTGTTGTTGAATTTGTTGGTGTTTTTCAATGTTGAAGTTGTTGTTGAATTTGCTGGTGTTTTTCAATGTTGAGGTTGTTGTTGTTTTTCAATGTTGAGGTTGTTGTTGAATTTGTTGGTGTTTTTCAATGTTGAGGTTGTTGTTGTTTTTCAATGCTGAGGTTGATGTTGAAATTGTTGTTGTTTTTCAATGTTGAGGTTGTTGTTGAATTTGTTGGTGTTTTTCAATGTTGAGGTTGTTGTTGTTTTTCAATGTTGAGGTTGTTGTTGAATTTGTTGGTGTTTTTCAATGTTTAGGTTGTTTTTGTTTTTCAATGTTGAGGTTGTTGTTGAATTTGTTGTTGTTTTTCAATGTTGAGGTTGTTGTTGAATTTGTTGGTGTTTTTCAATGTTGAGGTTGTTGTTGAATTTGCTGGTGTTTTTCAATGTTGAGGATGTTGTTATTTTTCAATGTTGAGGTTGTTGTTGAGTTTGTTGGTGTTTTTCAATGTTGAGGTTGTTGTTGAATTTGTTGGTGTTTTTCAATGTTGAGATTTTTGTTGAATTTGTTGGTGTTTTTCAATGTTGAGGTTGTTGTTGTTTTTAAATGTTGAGGTTGTTGTTGAATTTGTTGGTGTTTTTTCAATTTTGAGGTTGTTGGTGTTTTTCAATGTTGAGGTTGATTTTGAATTTGAGGGTGTTTTTCAATGTCGAGGTTGTTGTTGAATTTGTTGGTGTTTTTCAATGTTGAGGTTGTTGTTGTTTTTCAATGTTGAGGTTGTTGTTGAATTTGTTGGTGTTTTTCAATGTTGTGATTGTTGTTGTTTTTCAATGTTGAGGTTGTTGTTGAATTTGTTGGTGTTTTTAAATGTTGAGGTTGTTGTTGAATTTGCTGGTGTTTTGCAATGTTGAGGTTGTTGTTGTTTTTCAATGTTGAGGTTGCTGTTGAATTTGTTGGTGTTTTTCAATGTTGAGGTTGTTGTTGTTTTTCAATGTAGAGGTTGTTGTTGTATTTGTTGGTGTTTTTCAATTTCGAGGTTGTTGTTGAATTTGTTGGTGTTTTTCAATGTTGAAGTTGTTGTTGAATTTGTTGGTGTTTTTCAATGTTGAGGTTGTTGTTGTTTTTCAATGTTGAGGTTGTTGTTGAATTTGCTGGTGTTTTTCAATGTTGAGGTTGTTGTTGTTTTTCAATGCTGAGGTTGTTGTTGAATTTGTAGGTGTTTTTCAATGTTGAGGTTGTTGTTGAATTTGTTGGTGTTTTTCAATGTTGAGGTTGTTGTTGTTTTTCAATGTTGAGGTTGTTGTTTAATTTGTTGGTGTTTTTCAATGTTTAGGTTGTTGTTGTTTTTCAATGTTGAGGTTGTTGTTGAATTTGTTGGTGTTTTTCAATGTTGAGGTTGTTGTTGAATTTGTTGGTGTTTTTCAATGTTGAGGTTGTTGTTGTTTTTCAATGTTGAGGTTGTTGTTGAATTTGTTGGTGCTTTTCAATGTTGAGTTTGTTGTTGTTTTTCAATGTTGAGGTTGTTGTTGAATTTGTTGGTGTTTTTCAATGTTGAGGTTGTTGTTGTTTTTCAATGTTGAGGTTGTTGTTGAATTTGTTGGTGTTTTTCAACGTTGAGTTTGTCGTTGAATTTGTTGGTGTTTTTCAATTTCGAGGTTGTTGTTGAATTTGTTAGTGTTTTTCAATGTTGAGGTTGTTGTTGAATTTGTTGGTGTTTTTCAATGTTGAGGTTGTTGTTGAATTTGTTGTTGTTTTTCAATGTTGAGGTTGTTGTTGAATTTGTTGGTGTTTTTCAATGTTTAGTTTGTTGTTGTTTTTCAATGTTGAGGTTGTTGTTGAATTTGTTGGTGTTTTTCAAAGTTGAGGTTGCTGTTGTTTTTCAATTTTGAGGTTGTTGTTGAATTTGTTGGTGTTTTTCAATGTTGAGGTTGTTGTTGTTTTTCAATGTTGAGGTTGTTGTTGAATTTGTTGGTGTTTTTCAATTTCGAGGTTGTTGTTGAATTTGTTGGTGTTTTTCAATGTTGAAGTTGTTGTTGAATTTGTTGGTGTTTTTCAATGTTGAGGTTGTTGTTGTTTTTCAATGTTGAGGTTGTTGTTGAATTTGTTGGTGTTTTTCAATGTTGAGGTTGTTGTTGTTTTTCACTGCTGAGGTTGTTGTTGAATTTGTTGGTGTTTTTCATGTTGAGGTTGTAGTTGAATTTGTTGGTGTTTTTCAATGTTGAGGTTGTTGTTGTATTTGTTGGTGTTTTTCAATTTCGAGGTTGTTGTTGAATTTGTTGGTGTTTTTCAATGTTGAGGTTGTTGTTGTTTTTCAATGTTGAGGTTGATGTTGAATTTGTTGGTGTTTTTCAATGTTGAGATTGTTGTTGTTTTTCAATGTTGAGGTTGTTGTTGAATTTGTTGGTGTTTTTAAATGTTCTGGTTGTTGTTGAATTTGCTGGTGTTTTGCAATGTTGAGGTTGTTGTTTTTCACTGTTGAGGTTGTTGTTGAATTTGTTGGTGTTTTTCAATGTTGAGGTTTTTGTTGTTTTTCAATGTTGAGGTTGTTGTTGTATTTGTTGGTGTTTTTCAATTTCGAGGTTGTTGTTGAATTTGTTGGTGTTTTTCAATGTTGAAGTTGTTGTTGAATTTGCTGGTGTTTTTCAATGTTGAGGTATGTTGTTGTTTTTCAATGTTGAGGTTGTTGTTGAATTTGTTGGTGTTTTTCAATGTTGAGGTTGTTGTTGTTTTTCAATGCTGAGGTTGTTGTTGAATTTGTTGGTGTTTTTCAATGTTGAGGTTGTTGTTGAATTTGTTGGTGTTTTTCAATGTTGAGGTTGTTGTTGTTTTTCAATGTTGAGGTTGTTGTTGAATTTGTTGGTGTTTTTCAATGTTTAGGTTGTTGTTGTTTTTCAATGTTGAGGTTGTTGTTGAATTTGTTGGTGTTTTTCAATGTTGAGGTTGTTGTTGAATTTGTTGGTGTTTGTCAATGTTGAGGTTGTTGTTGAATTTGTTGGTGTTTTTCAACGTTGAGGTTGTTGTTGATTTTCAATGTTGAGGTTGTTGTTGTATTTGTTGGTGTTTTTCAATTTCGAGGTTGTTGTTGAATTTGTTGGTGTTTTTCAATGTTGAAGTTGTTGTTGAATTTGTTGGTGTTTTTCAATGTTGAGGTTGTTGTTGTTTTTAAATGTTGAGGTTGTTGTTGAATTTGTTGGTGGTTTTTCAATTTTGAGGTTGTTGTTGAATTTGTTGGTGTTTTTCAATGTTGAGGTTGTTGTTGTTTTTCAATGTTGAGGTTGTTGCTGAATTTGTTGGTGTTTTTCAATGCTGAGTTTGTTGTTGTTTTTCAATGTTGAGGTTGTTGTTGAATTTGTTGGTGTTTTTCAATGTTGAGGTTGTTGTTGTTTTTCAATGTTGAGGTTGTTGTTGAAGTTGTTGGTGTTTTTCAATGTTGAGGTTGTTGTTGTTTTTCAATGTTGAGGTTGTTGTTGAATTTGTTGGTGCTTTTCAATGTTGAGATTGTTGTTGAATTTGTTGGTGTTTTTCAATGTTGAGGTTGTTGTTGTTTTTGAATGTTGAGGTTGTTGTTGAATTTGTCGGTGTTTTTCAATGTTGAGTTTGTCGTTGAATTTGTTGGTGTTTTTCAATTTCGAGGTTGTTGTTGAATTTGTTAGTGTTTTTCAATGTTGAGGTTGTTGTTGAATTTATTGGTGTTTTTCAATGTTGAGGTTGTTGTTGAATTTGTTGGTGTTTTTCAATGTTGAGGTTGTTGTTGTTTTTCAATGTTGAGGTTGTTGTTGAATTTGTTGGTGTTTTTCAATTTCGAGGTTGTTGTTGTTTTTCAATTTTGAGGTTGTTGTGGAATTTGTTGGTGTTTTTCAATGTTGAGGTTGTTGTTGTTTTTCAATGTTGAGGTTGTTGTTGAATTTGTTGGTGTTTCTCAATTTCGAGGTTGTTGTTGAATTTGTTGGTGTTTTTCAATGTTGAGGTTGTTGTTGTTTTTCAATGTTGAGGTTGTTGTTGAATTTGTTGGTGTTTTTCAATGTTGAGGTTGTTGTTGTTTTTCAATGCTGAGGTTGTTGTTGAATTTGTTGGTGTTTTTCAATGTTGAGGTTGTTGTTGAATTTGTTGGTGTTTTTCAATGTTGAGGTTGTTGTTGTTTTTCAATGTTGAGGTTGTTGTTGAATTTGTTGGTGTTTTTCAATGTTGAGTTTGTTGTTGTTTTTCAATGCTGAGGTTGCTGTTGAATTTGTTGGTGTTTGTCAATGTTGAGGTTGTTGTTGAATTTGTTGGTGTTTTTCAACGTTGAGGTTGTTGTTGATTTTCAATGTTGAGGTTGTTGTTGTATTTGTTGGTGTTTTTCAATTTCGAGGTTGTTGTTGAATTTGTTGGTGTTTTTCAATGTTGAAGTTGTTGTTGAATTTGTTGGTGTTTTTCAATGTTGAGGTTGTTGTTGTTTTTCAATGTTGAGGTTGTTGTTGAATTTGTTGGTGTTTTTCAATGTTGAGGTTGTTGTTGTTTTTCAATGCTGAGGTTGTTCTTGAATTTGTTGGTGTTTTTCAATGTTGAGGTTGTTGTTGAATTTGTTGGTGTTTTTCAATGTTGAGGTTGTTGTTGTTTTTCAATGTTGAGGTTGTTGTTGATTTTGTTGGTGTTTTTCAATGTTTAGGTTGTTGTTGTTTTTCAATGTTGAGGTTGTTGTTGAATTTGTTGGTGTTTTTCAATGTTGAGGTTGTTGTTGAATTTGTTGGTGTTTTTCAATGTTGAGGTTGTTGTTGTTTTTCAATGTTGAGGTTGTTGTTGAATTTGTTGGTGTTTTTCAATGTTGAGTTTGTTGTTGTTTTTCAATGTTGAGGTTGTTGTTGAATTTGTTGGTGTTTTTCAATGTTGAGGTTGTTGTTGTTTTTCAATGTTGAGGTTGTTGTTGAAGTTGTTGGTGTTTTTCAATGTTGAGGTTGTTGTTGTTTTTCAATGTTGAGGTTGTTGTTGAATTTGTTGGTGCTTTTCAATGTTGAGATTGTTGTTGAATTTGTTGGTGTTTTTCAATGTTGAGGTTGTTGTTGTTTTTCAATGTTGAGGTTGTTGTTGAATTTGTCGGTGTTTTTCAATGTTGAATTTGTCGTTGAATTTGTTGGTGTTTTTCAATTTCGAGGTTGTTGTTGAATTTGTTAGTGTTTTTCAATGTTGAGGTTGTTGTTGAATTTGTTGGTGTTTTTCAATGTTGAGGTTGTTGTTGTTTTTCAATGTTGAGGTTGTTGTTGAATTTGTTGGCGTTTTTCAATGTTTAGGTTGTTGTTGTTTTTCAATGTTGAGGTTGTTGTTGAATTTGTTGTTGTTTTTCAATGTTGAGGTTGTTGTTGAATTTGTTGGTGTTTTTCAATGTTGAGGTTGTTGTTGAATTTGCTGGTGTTTTTCAATGTTGAGGTTGTTGTTATTTTTCAATGTTGAGGTTGTTGTTGAGTTTGTTGGTGTTTTTCAATGTTGAGGTTGTTGTTGAATTTGTTGGTGTTTTTCAATGTTGAGATATTTGTTGAATTTGTTGGTGTTTTTCAATGTTGAGGTTGTTGTTGTTTTTAAATGTTGAGGTTGTTGTTGAATTTGTTGGTGTTTTTTCAATTTTGAGGTTGTTGGTGTTTTTCAATGTTGAGGTTGATTTTGAATTTGAGGGTGTTTTTCAATGTCGAGGTTGTTGTTGAATTTGTTGGTGTTTTTCAATGTTGAGGTTGTTGTTGTTTTTCAATGTTGAGGTTGTTGTTGAATTTGTTGGTGTTTTTCAATGTTGTGATTGTTGTTGTTTTTCAATGTTGAGGTTGTTGTTGAATTTGTTGGTGTTTTTAAATGTTGAGGTTGTTGTTGAATTTGCTGGTGTTTTGCAATGTTGAGGTTATTGTTGTTTTTCAATGTTGAGGTTGCTGTTGAATTTGTTGGTGTTTTTCAATGTTGAGGTTGTTGTTGTTTTTCAATGTAGAGGTTGTTGTTGTATTTGTTGGTGTTTTTCAATTTCGAGGTTGTTGTTGAATTTGTTGGTGTTTTTCAATGTTGAAGTTGTTGTTGAATTTGTTGGTGTTTTTCAATGTTGAGGTTGTTGTTGTTTTTCAATGTTGAGGTTGTTGTTGAATTTGCTGGTGTTTTTCAATGTTGAGGTTGTTGTTGTTTTTCAATGCTGAGGTTGTTGTTGAATTTGTTGGTGTTTTTCAATGTTGAGGTTGTTGTTGAATTTGTTGGTGTTTTTCAATGTTGAGGTTGTTGTTGTTTTTCAATGTTGAGGTTGTTGTTGAATTTGTTGGTGTTTTTCAATGTTTAGGTTGTTGTTGTTTTTCAATGTTGAGGTTGTTGTTGAATTTGTCGGTGTTTTTCAATGTTGAGTTTGTCGTTGAATTTGTTGGTGTTTTTCAATTTCGAGGTTGTTGTTGAATTTGTTAGTGTTTTTCAATGTTGAGGTTGTTGGTGTTTTTCAATGTTGAGGTTGTTGTTGAATTTGTTGGTGTTTTTCAATGTTGAGGTTGTTGTTGTTTTTCAATGTTGAGGTTGTTGTTGAATTTGTCGGTGTTTTTCAATGTTGAATTTGTCGTTGAATTTGTTGGTGTTTTTCAATTTCGAGGTTGTTGTTGAATTTGTTAGTGTTTTTCAATGTTGAGGTTGTTGTTGAATTTGTTGGTGTTTTTCAATGTTGAGGTTGTTGTTGTTTTTCAATGTTGAGGTTGTTGTTGAATTTGTTGGTGTTTTTCAATGTTTAGGTTGTTGTTGTTTTTCAATGTTGAGGTTGTTGTTGAATTTGTTGTTGTTTTTCAATGTTGAGGTTGTTGTTGAATTTGTTGGTGTTTTTCAATGTTGAGGTTGTTGTTGAATTTGCTGGTGTTTTTCAATGTTGAGGTTGTTGTTATTTTTCAATGTTGAGGTTGTTGTTGAGTTTGTTGGTGTTTTTCAATGTTGAGGTTGTTGTTGAATTTGTTGGTGTTTTTCAATGTTGAGATTTTTGCTAAATTTGTTGGTGTTTTTCAATGTTGAGGTTGTTGTTGTTTTTAAATGTTGAGGTTGTTGTTGAATTTGTTGGTGTTTTTTCAATTTTGAGGTTGTTGGTGTTTTTCAATGTTGAGGTTGATTTTGAATTTGAGGTTGTTTTTCAATGTCGAGGTTGTTGTTGAATTTGTTGGTGTTTTTCAATGTTGAGGTTGTTGTTTTTCAATGTTGAGGTTGTTGTTGAATTTGTTGGTGTTTTTCAATGTTGTGATTGTTGTTGTTTTTCAATGTTGAGGTTGTTGTTGAATTTGTTGGTGTTTTTAAATGTTGAGGTTGTTGTTGAATTTGCTGGTGTTTTGCAATGTTGAGGTTGTTGTTGTTTTTCAATGTTGAGGTTGCTGTTGAATTTGTTGGTGTTTTTCAATATTGAGGTTGTTGTTGTTTTTCAATGTAGAGGTTGTTGTTGTATTTGTTGGTGTTTTTCAATGTTGAAGTTGTTGTTGAATTTGTTGGTGTTTTTCAATGTTGAGGTTGTTGTTGTTTTTCAATGTTGAGGTTGTTGTTGAATTTGCTGGTGTTTTTCAATGTTGAGGTTGTTGTTGTTTTTCAATGCTGAGGTTGTTGTTGAATTTGTTGGTGTTTTTCAATATTGAGGTTGTTGTTGAATTTGTTGGTGTTTTTCAATGTTGAGGTTGTTGTTGTTTTTCAATGTTGAGGTTGTTGTTGAATTTGTTGGTGTTTTTCAATGTTTAGGTTGTTGTTGTTTTTCAATGTTGAGGTTGTTGTTGAATTTGTCGGTGTTTTTCAATGTTGAGTTTGTCGTTGAATTTGTTGGTGTTTTTCAATTTCGAGGTTGTTGTTGAATTTGTTAGTGTTTTTCAATGTTGAGGTTGTTGTTGAATTTGTTGGTGTTTTTCAATGTTGAGGTTGTTGTTGAATTTGTTGGTGTTTTTCAATGTTGAGGTTGTTGTTGTTTTTCAATGTTGAGGTTGTTGTTGAATTTGCTGGTGTTTTTCAATTTCGAGGTTGTTGTTGTTTTTCAATTTTGAGGTTGTTGTGGAATTTGTTGGTGTTTTTCAATGTTGAGGTTGTTGTTGTTTTTCAATGTTGAGGTTGTTGTTGAATTTGTCGGTGTTTTTCAATGTTGAATTTGTCGTTGAATTTGTTGGTGTTTTTCAATTTCGAGGTTGTTGTTGAATTTGTTAGTGTTTTTCAATGTTGAGGTTGTTGTTGAATTTGTTGGTGTTTTTCAATGTTGAGGTTGTTGTTGTTTTTCAATGTTGAGGTTGTTGTTGAATTTGTTGGCGTTTTTCAATGTTTAGGTTGTTGTTGTTTTTCAATGTTGAGGTTGTTGTTGAATTTGTTGTTGTTTTTCAATGTTGAGGTTGTTGTTGAATTTGTTGGTGTTTTTCAATGTTGAGGTTGTTGTTGAATTTGCTGGTGTTTTTCAATGTTGAGGTTGTTGTTATTTTTCAATGTTGAGGTTGTTGTTGAGTTTGTTGGTGTTTTTCAATGTTGAGGTTGTTGTTGAATTTGTTGGTGTTTTTCAATGTTGAGATATTTGTTGAATTTGTTGGTGTTTTTCAATGTTGAGGTTGTTGTTGTTTTTAAATGTTGAGGTTGTTGTTGAATTTGTTGGTGTTTTTTCAATTTTGAGGTTGTTGGTGTTTTTCAATGTTGAGGTTGATTTTGAATTTGAGGGTGTTTTTCAATGTCGAGGTTGTTGTTGAATTTGTTGGTGTTTTTCAATGTTGAGGTTGTTGTTGTTTTTCAATGTTGAGGTTGTTGTTGAATTTGTTGGTGTTTTTCAATGTTGTGATTGTTGTTGTTTTTCAATGTTGAGGTTGTTGTTGAATTTGTTGGTGTTTTTAAATGTTGAGGTTGTTGTTGAATTTGCTGGTGTTTTGCAATGTTGAGGTTATTGTTGTTTTTCAATGTTGAGGTTGCTGTTGAATTTGTTGGTGTTTTTCAATGTTGAGGTTGTTGTTGTTTTTCAATGTAGAGGTTGTTGTTGTATTTGTTGGTGTTTTTCAATTTCGAGGTTGTTGTTGAATTTGTTGGTGTTTTTCAATGTTGAAGTTGTTGTTGAATTTGTTGGTGTTTTTCAATGTTGAGGTTGTTGTTGTTTTTCAATGTTGAGGTTGTTGTTGAATTTGCTGGTGTTTTTCAATGTTGAGGTTGTTGTTGTTTTTCAATGCTGAGGTTGTTGTTGAATTTGTTGGTGTTTTTCAATGTTGAGGTTGTTGTTGAATTTGTTGGTGTTTTTCAATGTTGAGGTTGTTGTTGTTTTTCAATGTTGAGGTTGTTGTTGAATTTGTTGGTGTTTTTCAATGTTTAGGTTGTTGTTGTTTTTCAATGTTGAGGTTGTTGTTGAATTTGTCGGTGTTTTTCAATGTTGAGTTTGTCGTTGAATTTGTTGGTGTTTTTCAATTTCGAGGTTGTTGTTGAATTTGTTAGTGTTTTTCAATGTTGAGGTTGTTGGTGTTTTTCAATGTTGAGGTTGTTGTTGAATTTGTTGGTGTTTTTCAATGTTGAGGTTGTTGTTGTTTTTCAATGTTGAGGTTGTTGTTGAATTTGTCGGTGTTTTTCAATGTTGAATTTGTCGTTGAATTTGTTGGTGTTTTTCAATTTCGAGGTTGTTGTTGAATTTGTTAGTGTTTTTCAATGTTGAGGTTGTTGTTGAATTTGTTGGTGTTTTTCAATGTTGAGGTTGTTGTTGTTTTTCAATGTTGAGGTTGTTGTTGAATTTGTTGGTGTTTTTCAATGTTTAGGTTGTTGTTGTTTTTCAATGTTGAGGTTGTTGTTGAATTTGTTGTTGTTTTTCAATGTTGAGGTTGTTGTTGAATTTGTTGGTGTTTTTCAATGTTGAGGTTGTTGTTGAATTTGCTGGTGTTTTTCAATGTTGAGGTTGTTGTTATTTTTCAATGTTGAGGTTGTTGTTGAGTTTGTTGGTGTTTTTCAATGTTGAGGTTGTTGTTGAATTTGTTGGTGTTTTTCAATGTTGAGATTTTTGCTAAATTTGTTGGTGTTTTTCAATGTTGAGGTTGTTGTTGTTTTTAAATGTTGAGGTTGTTGTTGAATTTGTTGGTGTTTTTTCAATTTTGAGGTTGTTGGTGTTTTTCAATGTTGAGGTTGATTTTGAATTTGAGGTTGTTTTTCAATGTCGAGGTTGTTGTTGAATTTGTTGGTGTTTTTCAATGTTGAGGTTGTTGTTTTTCAATGTTGAGGTTGTTGTTGAATTTGTTGGTGTTTTTCAATGTTGTGATTGTTGTTGTTTTTCAATGTTGAGGTTGTTGTTGAATTTGTTGGTGTTTTTAAATGTTGAGGTTGTTGTTGAATTTGCTGGTGTTTTGCAATGTTGAGGTTGTTGTTGTTTTTCAATGTTGAGGTTGCTGTTGAATTTGTTGGTGTTTTTCAATATTGAGGTTGTTGTTGTTTTTCAATGTAGAGGTTGTTGTTGTATTTGTTGGTGTTTTTCAATGTTGAAGTTGTTGTTGAATTTGTTGGTGTTTTTCAATGTTGAGGTTGTTGTTGTTTTTCAATGTTGAGGTTGTTGTTGAATTTGCTGGTGTTTTTCAATGTTGAGGTTGTTGTTGTTTTTCAATGCTGAGGTTGTTGTTGAATTTGTTGGTGTTTTTCAATATTGAGGTTGTTGTTGAATTTGTTGGTGTTTTTCAATGTTGAGGTTGTTGTTGTTTTTCAATGTTGAGGTTGTTGTTGAATTTGTTGGTGTTTTTCAATGTTTAGGTTGTTGTTGTTTTTCAATGTTGAGGTTGTTGTTGAATTTGTCGGTGTTTTTCAATGTTGAGTTTGTCGTTGAATTTGTTGGTGTTTTTCAATTTCGAGGTTGTTGTTGAATTTGTTAGTGTTTTTCAATGTTGAGGTTGTTGTTGAATTTGTTGGTGTTTTTCAATGTTGAGGTTGTTGTTGAATTTGTTGGTGTTTTTCAATGTTGAGGTTGTTGTTGTTTTTCAATGTTGAGGTTGTTGTTGAATTTGCTGGTGTTTTTCAATTTCGAGGTTGTTGTTGTTTTTCAATTTTGAGGTTGTTGTGGAATTTGTTGGTGTTTTTCAATGTTGAGGTTGTTGTTGTTTTTCAATGTTGAGGTTGTTGTTGAATTTGTTGGTGTTTTTCAATTTCGAGGTTGTTGTTGAATTTGTTGGTGTTTTTCAATGTTGAGGTTGTTGTTGTTTTTCAATGTTGAGGTTGTTGTTGAATTTGTTGGTGTTTTTCAATGTTGAGGTTGTTGTTGTTTTTCAATGCTGAGGTTGTTGTTGAATTTGTTGGTGTTTTTCAATGTTGAGGTTGTTGTTGAATTTGTTGGTGTTTTTCAATGTTGAGGTTGTTGTTGTTTTTCAATGTTGAGGTTGTTGTTGAATTTGTTGGTGTTTTTCAATGTTGAGGTTGTTGTTGTTTTTCAATGCTGAGGTTGCTGTTGAATTTGTTGGTGTTTGTCAATGTTGAGGTTGTTGTCGAATTTGTTGGTGTTTTTCAACGTTGAGGTTGTTGTTGATTTTCAATGTTGAGGTTGTTGTTGTATTTGTTGGTGTTTTTCAATTTCGAGGTTGTTGTTGAATTTGTTGGTGTTTTTCAATGTTGAAGTTGTTGTTGAATTTGTTGGTGTTTTTCAATGTTGAGGTTGTTGTTGTTTTTCAATGTTGAGGTTGTTGTTGAATTTGTTGGTGTTTTTCAATGTTGAGGTTGTTGTTGTTTTTCAATGCTGAGGTTGTTGTTGAATTTGTTGGTGTTTTTCAATGTTGAGGTTGTTGTTGAATTTGTTGGTGTTTTTCAATGTTGAGGTTGTTGTTGTTTTTCAATGTTGAGGTTGTTGTTGATTTTGTTGGTGTTTTTCAATGTTTAGGTTGTTGTTCTTTTTCAATGTTGAGGTTGTTGTTGAATTTGTTGGTGTTTTTCAATGTTGAGGTTGTTGTTGAATTTGTTGGTGTTTTTCAATGTTGAGGTTGTTGTTGTTTTTCAATGTTGAGGTTGTTGTTGAATTTGTTGGTGTTTTTCAATGTTGAGTTTGTTGTTGTTTTTCAATGTTGAGGTTGTTGTTGAATTTGTTGGTGTTTTTCAATGTTGAGGTTGTTGTTGTTTTTCAATGTTGAGGTTGTTGTTGAAGTTGTTGGTGTTTTTCAATGTTGAGGTTGTTGTTGTTTTTCAATGTTGAGGTTGTTGTTGAATTTGTTGGTGCTTTTCAATGTTGAGATTGTTGTTGAATTTGTTGGTGTTTTTCAATGTTGAGGTTGTTGTTGTTTTTCAATGTTGAGGTTGTTGTTGAATTTGTCGGTGTTTTTCAATGTTGAATTTGTCGTTGAATTTGTTGGTGTTTTTCAATTTCGAGGTTGTTGTTGAATTTGTTAGTGTTTTTCAATGTTGAGGTTGTTGTTGAATTTGTTGGTGTTTTTCAATGTTGAGGTTGTTGTTGAATTTGTTGGTGTTTTTCAATGTTGAGGTTGTTGTTGTTTTTCAATGTTGAGGTTGTTGTTGAATTTGTTGGTGTTTTTCAATTTCGAGGTTGTTGTTGTTTTTCAATTTTGAGGTTGTTGTGGAATTTGTTGGTGTTTTTCAATGTTGAGGTTGTTGTTGTTTTTCAATGTTAAGGTTGTTGTTGAATTTGTTGGTGTTTTTCAATTTCGAGGTTGTTGTTGAATTTGTTGGTGTTTTTCAATGTTGAAGTTGTTGTTGAATTTGTTGGTGTTTTTCAATGTTGAGGTTGTTGTTGTTTTTCAATGTTGAGGTTGTTGTTGAATTTGTTGGTGTTTTTCAATGTTGAGGTTGTTGTTGTTTTTCAATGTTGAGGTTGTTTTTGAATTTGTTGGTGTTTTTCAATGTTGAGGTTGTTGTTGAATTTGTTGGTGTTTTTCAATGTTGAGGTTGTTGTTGTTTTTCAATGTTGAGGTTGTTGTTGAATTTGTTGGTGTTTTTCAATGTTGAGTTTGTTGTTGTTTTTCAATGTTGAGGTTGTTGTTGAATTTGTTGATGTTTTTCAATGTTGAGGTTGTTGTTGAATTTGTTGGTGTTTTTCAATGTTGAGGTTGTTGTTGAATTTGTTGGTGTTTTTCAATGTTGAGGTTGTTGTTGATTTTGTTGGTGTTTTTCAATGTTGAGGTTGTTGTTGTTTTTAAATGTTGAGGTTGTTGTTGAATTTGTTGGTGTTTTTTCAATTTTGAGGTTGTTGGTGTTGTTCAATGTTGAGGTTGATTTTGAATTTGAGGGTGTTTTTCAATGTCGAGGTTGTTGTTGAATTTGTTGGTGTTTTTCAATGTTGAGGTTGTTGTTGTTTTTCAATGTTGAGGTTGTCGTTGAATTTGTTGGTGTTTTTCAATGTTGAGATTGTTGTTGTTTTTCATGTTGAGGTTGTTGTTGAATTTGTTGGTGTTTTTAAATGTTGAGGTTGTTGTTGAATTTGCTGGTGTTTTGCAATGTTGAGGTCGTTGTTGTTTTTCACTGTTGAGGTTGTTGTTGAATTTGTTGGTGTTTTTCAATGTTGAGGTTTTTGTTGTTTTTCAATGTTGAGGTTGTTGTTGTATTTGTTGGTGTTTTTCAATTTCGAGGTTGTTGTTGAATTTGTTGGTGTTTTTCAATGTTGAAGTTGTTGTTGAATTTGCTGGTGTTTTTCAATGTTGAGGTTGTTGTTGTTTTTCAATGTTGAGGTTGTTGTTGAATTTGTTGGTGTTTTTCAATGTTGAGGTTGTTGTTGTTTTTCAATGCTGTGGTTGTTGTTGAATTTGTTGGTGTTTTTCAATGTTGAGGTTGTTGTTGAATTTGTTGGTGTTTTTCAATGTTGAGGTTGTTGTTGTTTTTCAATGTTGAGGTTGTTGTTGAATTTGTTGGTGTTTTTCAATGTTTAGGTTGTTGTTGTTTTTCAATGTTGAGGTTGTTGTTGAATTTGTTGGTGTTTTTCAATGTTGAGGTTGTTGTTGAATTTGTTGGTGTTTTTCAATGTTGAGGTTGTTGTTGAATTTGCTGGTGTTTTTCAATGTTGAGGTTGTTGTTATTTTTCAATGTTGAGGTTGTTGTTGAATTTGTTGGTGTTTTTCAATGTTGAGGTTGTTGTTGAATTTGTTGTTGATTTCAATGTTGAGGTTGTTGTTGTTTTTAAATGTTGAGGTTGTTGTTGAATTTGTTGGTGTTTTTTCAATTTTGAGGTTGTTGGTGTTTTTCAATGTTGAGGTTGATTTTGAATTTGAGGGTGTTTTTCAATGTCGAGGTTGTTGTTGAATTTGTTGGTGTTTTTCAATGTTGAGGTTGTTGTTGTTTTTCAATGTTGAGGTTGTTGTTGAATTTGTTGGTGTTTTTCAATGTTGTGATTGTTGTTGTTTTTCAATGTTGAGGTTGTTGTTGAATTTGTTGGTGTTTTTAAATGTTGAGGTTGTTGTTGAATTTGCTGGTGTTTTGCAATGTTGAGGTTGTTGTTGTTTTTCAATGTTGAGATTGTTGTTGAATTTGTTGGTGTTTTTCAATGTTGAGGTTGTTGTTGTTTTTCAATGTACAGGTTGTTGTTGTATTTGTTGGTGCTTTTCAATGTTCGAGGTTGTTGTTCAATTTGTTGGTGTTTTTCAATGTTGAAGTTGTTGTTGAATTTGTTGGTGTTTTTCAATGTTGAGGTTGTTGTTGTTTTTCAATGTTGAGGTTGTTGTTGAATTTGCTGGTGTTTTTCAATGTTGAGGTTGTTGTTGTTTTTCAATGCTGAGGTTGTTGTTGAATTTGTTGGTGTTTTTCAATGTTGAGGTTGTTGTTGAATTTTTTGGTGTTTTTCAATGTTGAGGTTGTTGTTGTTTTTCAATGTTGAGGTTGTTGTTGAATTTGTTGGTGTTTTTCAATGTTGAGGTTGTTGTTGAATTTGTTGGTGTTTTTCAATGTTGAGATTGTTGTTGAATTTGTTGATGTTTTTCAGTGTTGAGGTTGTTGTTGTTTTTCAATGTTGAGGTTGTTGTTGAATTTGTTGCTGTTTTTCAACGTTGAGTTTGTCGTTGAATTTGTTGGTGTTTTTCAATTTCGAGGTTGTTGTTGAATTTGTTAGTGTTTTTCAATGTTGAGGTTGTTGTTGAATTTGTTGGTGTTTTTCAATGTTGAGGTTGTTGTTGAATTTGTTGGTGTTTTTCAATGTTGAGGTTGTTGTTGTTTTTCAATGTTGAGGTTGTTGTTGAATTTGTTGGTGTTTTTCAATGTTTAGTTTGTTGTTGTTTTTCAATGTTGAGGTTGTTGTTGAATTTGTTGGTGTTTTTCAAAGTTGAGGTTGCTGTTGTTTTTCAATTTTGAGGTTGTTGTTGAATTTGTTGGTGTTTTTCAATGTTGAGGTTGTTGTTGTTTTTCAATGTTGAGGTTGTTGTTGAATTTGTTGGTGTTTTTCAATTTCGAGGTTGTTGTTGAATTTGTTGGTGTTTTTCAATGTTGAAGTTGTTGTTGAATTTGTTGGTATTTTTCAATGTTGAGGTTGTTGTTGTTTTTCAATGTTGAGGTTGTTGTTGAATTTGTTGGTGTTTTTCAATGTTGAGGTTGTTGTTGTTTTTCAATGCTGAGGTTGTTGTTGAATTTGTAGGTGTTTTTCAATGTTGAGGTTGTTGTTGAATTTGTTGGTGTTTTTCAATGTTGAGGTTGTTGTTGTATTTGTTGGTGTTTTTCAATTTCGAGGTTGTTGTTGAATTTGTTGGTGTTTTTCAATGTTGAGGTTGTTGTTGTTTTTCAATGTTGAGGTTGATGTTGAATTTGTTGGTGTTTTTCAATGTTGAGATTGTTGTTGTTTTTCAATGTTGAGGTTGTTGTTGAATTTGTTGGTGTTTTTAAATGTTGAGGTTGTTGTTGAATTTGCTGGTGTTTTGTAATGTTGAGGTTGTTGTTGTTTTTCACTGTTGAGGTTGTTGTTGAATTTGTTGGTGTTTTTCAATGTTGAGGTTTTTGTTGTTTTTCAATGTTGAGGCTGTTGTTGTATTTGTTGGTGTTTTTCAATTTCGAGGTTGTTGTTGAATTTGTTGGTGTTTTTCAATGTTGAAGTTGTTGTTGAATTTGCTGGTGTTTTTCAATGTTGAGGTTGTTGTTGTTTTTCAATGTTGAGGTTGTTGTTGAATTTGTTGGTGTTTTTCAATGTTGAAGTTGTTGTTGTTTTTCAATGCTGAGGTTGTTGTTGAAATTGTTGGTGTTTTTCAATGTTGAGGTTGTTGTTGAATTTGTTGGAGTTTTTCAATGTTGAGGTTGTTGTTGTTTTTCAATGTTGAGGTTGTTGTTGAATTTGTTGTTGTTTTTCAATGTTGAGGTTGTTGTTGAATTTGTTGGTGTTTTTCAATGTTGAGGTTGTTGTTGAATTTGCTGGTGTTTTTCAATGTTGAGGTTGTTGTTATTTTTCAATGTTGAAGTTGTTGTTGAGTTTGTTGGTGTTTTTCAATGTTGAGGTTGTTGTTGAATTTGTTGGTGTTTTTCAATGTTGAGATTTTTGTTGAATTTGTTGGTGTTTTTCAATGTTGAGGTTGTTGTTGTTTTTAAATGTTGAGGTTGTTGTTGAATTTGTTGGTGTTTTTTCAATTTTGAGGTTGTTGGTGTTTTTCAATGTTGAGGTTGATTTTGCATTTGAGGGTGTTTTTCAATGTCGAGGTTGTTGTTGAATTTGTTGGTGTTTTTCAATGTTGAGGTTGTTGTTGTTTTTCAATGTTGAGGTTGTTGTTGAATTTGTTGGTGTTTTTCAATGTTGTGATTGTTGTTGTTTTTCAATGTTGAGGTTGTTGTTGAATTTGTTGGTGTTTTTAAATGTTGAGGTTGTTGTTGAATTTGCTGGTGTTTTGCAATGTTGAGGTTGTTGTTGTTTTTCAATGATGAGGTTGTTGTTGAATTTGTTGGTGTTTTTCAATGTTGAGGTTGTTGTTGTTTTTCAATGTAGAGGTTGTTGTTGTATTTGTTGGTGATTTCAATTTCGAGGTTGTTGTTGAATTTGTTGGTGTTTTTCAATGTTGAAGTTGTTGTTGAATTTGTTCGTGTTTTTCAATGTTGAGGTTGTTGTTGTTTTTCAAAGTTGAGGTTGTTGTTGAATTTGCTGGTGTTTTTCAATGTTGAGGTTGTTGTTGTTTTTCAATGCTGAGGTTGTTGTTGAATTTGTTGGTGTTTTTCAATGTTGAGGTTGTTGTTGAATTTGTTGGTGTTTTTCAATGTTGAGGTTGTTGTTGTTTTTCAATGTTGAGGTTGTTGTTGAATTTGTTGGTGTTTTTCAATGTTTAGGTTGTTGTTGTTTTTCAATGTTGAGGTTGTTGTTGAATTTGTTGGTGTTTTTCAATGTTGAGGTTGTTGTTGAATTTGTTGGTGTTTTTCAATGTTGAGGTTGTTGTTGTTTTTCAATGTTGAGGTTGTTGTTCAATTTGTTGGTGTTTTTCAATGTTGAGTTTGTTGTTGTTTTTCAATGTTGAGGTTGTTGTTGAATTTCAATGTTGAGGTTGTTTTTGAATTTGTTGGTGTTTTTCAACGTTGAGTTTGTCGTTGAATTTGTTGGTGTTTTTCAATTTCGAGGTTGTTGTTGTATTTGTTAGTGTTTTTCAATGTTGAGGTTGTTGTTGAATTTGTTGGTGTTTTTCAATGTTGAGGTTGTTGTTGAATTTGTTGTTGTTTTTCAATGTTGAGGTTGTTGTTGAATTTGTTGGTGTTTTTCAATGTTTAGTTTGTTGTTGTTTTTCAATGTTGAGGTTGTTGTTGAATTTGTTGGTGTTTTTCAAAGTTGAGGTTGCTGTTGTTTTTCAATTTTGAGGTTGTTGTTGAATTTGTTGGTGCTTTTCAATGTTGAGGTTGTTGTTGTTTTTCAATGTTGAGGTTGTTGTTGAATTTGTTGGTGTTTTTCAATTTCGAGGTTGTTGTTGAATTTGTTGGTGTTTTTCAATGTTGAAGTTGTTGTTGAATTTGTTGGTGTTTTTCAATGTTGAGGTTGTTGTTGTTTTTCAATGTTGAGGTTGTTGTTGAATTTGTTGGTGTTTTTCAATGTTGAGGTTGTTGTTGTTTTTCAATGCTGAGGTTGTTGTTGAATTTGTTGGTGTTTTTCAATGTTGTGGTTGTTGTTGAATTTGTTGGTGTTTTTCAATGTTGAGGTTGTTGTTGTATTTGTTGGTGTTTTTCAATTTCGAGGTTGTTGTTGAATTCGTTGGTGTTTTTCAATGTTGAGGTTGTTGTTGTTTTTCAATGTTGAGGTTGATGTTGAATTTGTTGGTGTTTTTCAATGTTGAGATTGTTGTTGTTTTTCAATGTTGAGGTTGTTGTTGAATTTGTTGGTGTTTTTAAATGTTGAGGTTGTTGTTGAATTTGCTGGTGTTTTGCAATGTTGAGGTTGTTGTTGTTTTTCAATGTTGAGATTGTTGTTGAATTTGTTGGTGTTTTTCAATGTTGAGGTTTTTGTTGTTTTTCAATGTTGAGGTTGTTGTTGTATTTGTTGGTGTTTTTCAATTTCGAGGTTGTTGTTGAATTTGTTGGTGTTTTTCAATGTTGAAGTTGTTGTTGAATTTGCTGGTGTTTTTCAATGTTGAGGTATGTTGGTGTTTTTCAATGTTGAGGTTGTTGTTGAATTTGTTGGTGTTTTTCAATGTTGAGGTTGTTGTTGTTTTTCAATGCTGAGGTTGTTGTTGAATTTGTTGGTGTTTTTCAATGTTGAGGTTGTTGTTGAATTTGTTGGTGTTTTTCAATGTTGAGGTTGTTGTTGTTTTTCAATGTTGAGGTTGTTGTTGAATTTGTTGGTGTTTTTCAATGTTTAGGTTGTTGTTGTTTTTCAATGTTGAGGTTGTTGTTGAGTTTGTTGGTGTTTTTCAATGTTGAGGTTGTTGTTGAATTTGTTGGTGTTTTTCAATGTTGAGATTTTTGTTGAATTTGTTGGTGTTTTTCAATGTTGAGGTTGTTGTTGTTTTTAAATGTTGAGGTTGTTGTTGAATTTGTTGATGTTTTTTCAATTTTGAGGTTGTTGGTGTTTTTCAATGTTGAGGTTGATTTTGCATTTGAGGGTGTTTTTCAATGTCGAGGTTGTTGTTGAATTTGTTGGTGTTTTTCAATGTTGAGGTTGTTGTTGTTTTTCAATGTTGAGGTTGTTGTTGAATTTGTTGGTGTTTTTCAATGTTGTGATTGTTGTTGTTTTTCAATGTTGAGGTTGTTGTTGAATTTGTTGGTGTTTTTAAATGTTGAGGTTGTTGTTGAATTTGCTGGTGTTTTGCAATGTTGAGGTTGTTGTTGTTTTTCAATGTTGAGGTTGTTGTTGAATTTGTTGGTGTTTTTCAATGTTGAGGTTGTTGTTGTTTTTCAATGTAGAGGTTGTTGTTGTATTTGTTGGTGATTTCAATTTCGAGGTTGTTGTTGAATTTGTTGGTGTTTTTCAATGTTGAAGTTGTTGTTGAATTTGTTGGTGTTTTTCAATGTTGAGGTTGTTGTTGTTTTTCAATGTTGAGGTTCTTGTTGAATTTGCTGGTGTTTTTCAATGTTGAGGTTGTTGTTGTTTTTCAATGCTGAGGTTGTTGTTGAATTTGTTGGTGTTTTTCAATGTTGAGGTTGTTGTTGAATTTGTTGGTGTTTTTCAATGTTGAGGTTGTTGTTGTTTTTCAATGTTGAGGTTGTTGTTGAATTTGTTGGTGTTTTTCAATGTTTAGGTTGTTGTTGTTTTTCAATGTTGAGGTTGTTGTTGAATTTGTTGGTGTTTTTCAATGTTGAGGTTGTTGTTGAATTTGTTGGTGTTTTTCAATGTTGAGGTTGTTGTTGTTTTTCAATGTTGAGGTTGTTGTTGAATTTGTTGGTGTTTTTCAATGTTGAGGTTGTTGTTGAATTTGTTGGTGGTTTTCAATGTTGATGTTGTTGCTGTTTTTCAATGTTGAGGTTTTTGTTGAATTTGTTGGTGTTTTTTAATGTTGAGATTGTTGTTGTTTTTCAATGTTGAGGTTGTTGTTGAATTTGTTGGTGTTTTTAAATGTTGAGGTTGTTGTTGAATTTGTTGGTGTTTTTCAATGTTGAGGTTGTTGTTGTTTTTCAATGTTGAGGTTGTTGTTGAATTTGTTGGTGTTTTTCAATTTCGTGGTTGTTGTTGAATTTGTTGTTGTTTTTCAATGTTGAGGTTTTTGTTGAATTTGTTGGTGTTTTTTAATGTTGAGATTGTTGTTGTTTTTCAATGTTGAGGTTGCTGTTGAATTTGTTGGTGTTTTTCAACGTTGAGTTTGTCGTTGAATTTGTTGGTGTTTTTCAATTTCGAGGTTGTTGTTGTATTTGTTAGTGTTTTTCAATGTTGAGGTTGTTGTTGAATTTGTTGGTGTTTTTCAATGTTGAGGTTGTTGTTGAATTTGTTGTTGTTTTTCAATGTTGAGGTTGTTGTTGAATTTGTTGGTGTTTTTCAATGTTTAGTTTGTTGTTGTTTTTCAATGTTGAGGTTGTTGTTGAATTTGTTGGTGTTTTTCAAAGTTGAGGTTGCTGTTGTTTTTCAATTTTGAGGTTGTTGTTGAATTTGTTGGTGCTTTTCAATGTTGAGGTTGTTGTTGTTTTTCAATGTTGAGGTTGTTGTTGAATTTGTTGGTGTTTTTCAATTTCGAGGTTGTTGTTGAATTTGTTGGTGTTTTTCAATGTTGAAGTTGTTGTTGAATTTGTTGGTGTTTTTCAATGTTGAGGTTGTTGTTGTTTTTCAATGTTGAGGCTGTTGTTGAATTTGTTGGTGTTTTTCAATGTTGAGGTTGTTGTTTTTTTTCAATGCTGAGGTTGTTGTTGAATTTGTTGGTGTTTTTCAATGTTGAGGTTGTTGTTGAATTTGTTGGTGTTTTTCAATGTTGAGGTTGTTGTTGTATTTGTTGGTGTTTTTCAATTTCGAGGTTGTTGTTGAATTTGTTGGTGTTTTTCAATGTTGAAGTTGTTGTTGAATTTGTTGGTGTTTTTCAATGTTGAGGTTGTTGTTGTTTTTCAATGTTGAGGTTGTTGTTGAATTTGTTGGTGTTTTTCAATGTTGAGGTTGATGTTGAATTTGTTGGTGTTTTTCAATGTTGAGATTGTTGTTGTTTTTCAATGTTGAGGTTGTTGTTGAATTTGTTGGTGTTTTTAAATGTTGAGGTTGTTGTTGAATTTGCTGGTGTTTTGCAATGTTGAGGTTGTTGTTTTTCACTGTTGAGGTTGTTGTTGAATTTGTTGGTGTTTTTCAATGTTGAGGTTTTTGTTGTTTTTCAATGTTGAGGTTGTTGTTGTATTTGTTGGTGTTTTTCAATTTCGAGGTTGTTGTTGAATTTGTTGGTGTTTTTCAATGTTGAAGTTGTTGTTGAATTTGCTGGTGTTTTTCAATGTTGAGGTATGTTGTTGTTTTTCAATGTTGAGGTTGTTGTTGAATTTGTTGGTGTTTTTCAATGTTGAGGTTGTTGTTGTTTTTCAATGCTGAGGTTGTTCTTGAATTTGTTGGTGTTTTTCAATGTTGAGGTTGTTGTTGAATTTGTTGGTGTTTTTCAATGTTGAGGTTGTTGTTGTTTTTCAATGTTGAGGTTGTTGTTGAATTTGTTGGTGTTTTTCAATGTTTAGGTTGTTGTTGTTTTTCAATGTTGAGGTTGTTGTTGAATTTGTTGGTGTTTTTCAATGTTGAGGTTGTTGTTGAATTTGTTGGTGTTTTTCAATGCTGAGGTTGTTGTTGAATTTGTTGGTGTTTTTCAATGTTGAGGTTGTTGTTGAATTTGTTGGTGTTTTTCAATGTTGAGGTTGTTGTTGTATTTGTTGGTGTTTTTCAATTTCGAGGTTGTTGTTGAATTTGTTGGTGTTTTTCAATGTTGAGGTTGTTGTTGTTTTTCAATGTTGAGGTTGATGTTGAATTTGTTGGTGTTTTTCAATGTTGAGATTGTTGTTGTTTTTCAATGTTGAGGTTGTTGTTGAATTTGTTGGTGTTTTTAAATGTTGAGGTTGTTGTTGAATTTGCTGCTGTTTTGCAATGTTGAGGTTGTTGTTTTTCACTGTTGAGGTTGTTGTTGAATTTGTTGGTGTTTTTCAATGTTGCGGTTTTTGTTGTTTTTCAATGTTGAGGTTGTTGTTGTATTTGTTGGTGTTTTTCAATTTCGAGGTTGTTGTTGAATTTGTTGGTGTTTTTCAATGTTGAAGTTGTTGTTTAATTTGCTGGTGTTTTTCAATGTTGAGGTATGTTGTTGTTTTTCAATGTTGAGGTTGTTGTTGAATTTGTTGGTGTTTTTCAATGTTGAGGGTGTTGTTGTTTTTCAATGCTGAGGTTGTTGTTGAATTTGTTGGTGTTTTTCAATGTTGATGTTGTTGTTGAATTTGTTGGTGTTTTTCAATGTTGAGGTTGTTGTTGTTTTTCAATGTTGAGGTTGTTGTTGAATTTGTTGGTGTTTTTCAATGTTTAGGTTGTTGTTGTTTTTCAATGTTGAGGTTGTTGTTGAATTTGTTGGTGTTTTTCAATGTTGAGGTTGTTGTTGAATTTGTTGGTGTTTTTCAATGTTGAGGTTGTTGTTGAATTTGCTGGTGTTTTTCAATGTTGAGGTTGTTGTTATTTTTCAATGTTGAGGTTGTTGTTGAGTTTGTTGGTGTTTTTCAATGTTGAGGTTGTTGTTGAATTTGTTTGTTTTTCAATGTTGAGATTGTTGTTGAATTTGTTGGTGTTTTTCAATGTTGAGGTTGTTGTTGTTTTTAAATGTTGAGGTTGTTGTTGAATTTGTTGGTGTTTTTTCAATTTTGAGGTTGTTGGTGTTTTTCAATGTTGAGGTTGATTTTGAATTTGAGGGTGTTTTTCAATGTCGAGGTTGTTGTTGAATTTGTTGGTGTTTTTCAATGTTGAGGTTGTTGTTGTTTTTCAATGTTGAGGTTGTTGTTGAATTTCTTGGTGTTTTTCAATGTTGTGATTGTTGTTGTTTTTCAATGTTGAGGTTGTTGTTGAATTTGTTGGTGTTTTTAAATGTTGAGGTTGTTGTTGAATTTGCTGGTGTTTTGCAATGTTGAGGTTGTTGTTGTTTTTCAATGTTGAGGTTGTTGTTGAATTTGTTGGTGTTTTTCAATGTTGAGGTTGTTGTTGTTTTTCAATGTAGAGGTTGTTCTTGTATTTGTTGGTGTTTTTCAATTTCGAGGTTGTTGTTGAATTTGTTGGTGTTTTTCAATGTTGAAGTTGTTGTTGAATTTGTTGGTGTTTTTCAATGTTGAGGTTGTTGTTGTTTTTCAACGTTGAGGTTGTTGTTGAATTTGCTGGTGTTTTTCAATGTTGAGGTTGTTGTTGTTTTTCAATGCTGAGGTTGTTGTTGAATATGTTGGTGTTTTTCAATGTTGAGGTTGTTGTTGAATTTGTTGGTGTTTTGCAATGTTGAGGTTGTTGTTGTTTTTCAATGTTGAGGTTGTTGTTGAATTTGTTGGTGTTTTTCAATGTTTAGGTTGTTGTTGCTTTTCAATGTTGAGGTTGTTGTTGAATTTGTTGGTGTTTTTCAATGTTGAGGTTGTTGTTGAATTTGTTGGTGTTTTTCAATGTTGAGGTTGTTGTTGTTTTTCAATGTTGAGGTTGTTTTTGAATTTGTTGGTGTTTTTCAATGTTGAGTTTGTTGTTGTTTTTCAATGTTGAGGTTGTTGTTGAATTTGTTGGTGTTTTTCATTGTTGAGGTTGTTGTTGTTTTTCAATGTTGAGGTTATTGTTGAATTTGTTGGTGTTTTTCAATGTTGAGGTTGTTGTTGTTTTTGAATGTTGAGGTTGTTGTTGAATTTGTTGGTGCTTTTCAATGTTGAGGTTGTTGTTGACTTTGTTGGTGTTTTTCAATGTTGAGGTTGTTGTTGTTTTTCAATGTTGAGGTTGTTGTTGAATTTGTTGGCGTTTTTCAATGTTGAGTTTGTTGTTGAATTTGTTGGTGCTTTTCAATTTCGAGGTTGTTGTTGAATTTGTTGGTGTTTTTCAATGTTGAGGTTGTTGTTGAATTTGTTGGTGTTTTTCAATGTTGAAGTTGTTGTTGAATTTGACGGTGTTTTTCAATGTTGAGGTTGTTGTTGGTTCTCAATGTTGAGGTTGTTGTTTAATTTGTTGGTGTTTTTCAATGTTTAGTTTGTTGTTGTTTTTCAATGTTGAGGTTTTTGTTGAATTTGTTGGTGTTTTTCAATGTTGAGGTTGTTGTTGTTTTTCAATGTTGAGGTTGTTGTTGAATTTGTTGGTGTTTTTCCATGTTGAGGTTGTTGGTGTTTTTCAAAGTTGAGGTTGTTGTTGAATTCGTTCGTGTTTTTCAATGTTGAGGTTGTTGTTGAATTTGTTGGTGTTTTTCAATGTTGAGGTTGTTGTTGTTTTTCAATGTTGAGGTTATTGTTGAATTTGTTGGTGTTTTTCAATGTTGAGGTTGTTGTTGTTTTGAATGTTGAGGTTGTTGTTGAATTTGTTGGTGCTTTTCAATGTTGAGGTTGTTGTTGACTTTGTTGGTGTTTTTCAATGTTGAGGTTGTTGTTGTTTTTCAATGTTGAGGTTGTTGTTGAATTTGTTGGCGTTTTTCAATGTTGAGTTTGTTGTTGAATTTGTTGGTGTTTTTCAATTTCGAGGTTGTTGTTGAATTTGTTGGTGTTTTTCAATGTTGAGGTTGTTGTTGAATTTGTTGGTGTTTTTCAATGTTGAGGTTGTTGTTGAATTTGTTGGTGTTTTTCAATGTTGAGGTTGTTGTTGGTTCTCAATGTTGAGGTTGTTGTTTAATTTGTTGCTGTTTTTCAATGTTTAGTTTGTTGTTGTTTTTCAATGTTGAGGTTTTTGTTGAATTTGTTGGTGTTTTTCAATGTTGAGGTTGTTGTTGAATTTGTTGGTGTTTTTCAATGTTGAGGTTGTTGTTGAATTTGTTGGTGTTTTTCAATGTTGAGGTTGTTGTTGGTTCTCAATGTTGAGGTTGTTGTTTAATTTGTTGCTGTTTTTCAATGTTTAGTTTGTTGTTGTTTTTCAATGTTGAGGTTTTTGTTGAATTTGTTGGTGTTTTTCAATGTTGAGGTTGTTGTTGTTTTTCAATGTTGAGGTTGTTGTTGAATTTGTTGGTGTTTTTCAATGTTGTGGTTGTTGGTGTTTTTCAATGTTGAGGTTGTTGTTGAATTCGTTGGTGTTTTTCAATGTTGAGGTTGTTGTTGAATTTGTTGGTGTTTTTCAATGTTGAGGTTGTTGTTGTTTTTCAATGTTGAGGTTGTTGTTGAGTTTGTTGGTGTTTTTCAATGTTGAGGTTGTTGTTGAAATTGTTGGTGTTTTTCAATGTTGAGGTTGTTGTTGAATTTGTTGGTGTTTTTCAATGCTGAGGTTGTAGTTGTTTTTAAATGTTGGGGTTGTTGTTGAATTTGTTGGTGTTTTTCAATTTTGAGGATGTTGTTGTTTTTCAATGTTGAGGTTGTTGTTGAATTTGTTGGTGTTTTTCCATGATGAGGTTGTTGTTGTTTTTCAAAGTTGAGGTTGTTGTTGAATTTGTTGGTTTTTTTCAATGTCGGGGTTGTTGTTGAATTTGTTGGTGTTTTTCTATGTTGAATTTTTTGTTGAATTTGTTGGTGTTTTTCAATGTTGAGGTTGTTGTTTTTCAATGTTGAGGTTGTTGTTGAATTTGTTGGTGTTTTCAATGTTGATGTTTTTGTTGAATTTGTTGGTGTTTTTCAATGTTGAGGTTGTTGTTGTTTTTCAATGTTGAGGTTGTTGTTGAATTTGATGGTGTTTTTCAATGTCGAGGTTGTTGTTGAATTTGTTGGTGTTTTTCAATGTTGAAGTTGTTGTTGAATTTGTTGGTGTTTTTCAATGTTGAGATGTTGTTGCTGTTTTTCAATGTTGAGGTTGTTGTTGAATTTGTTGGTGTTTTTCAATGTTGAGGTTGTTGTTGAATTTGTTGGTGTTTTTCAATGTTGAGGTTGTTGTTGAATTTGTTGGTGTTTTTCAATGTTAAGGTTGTTGTTGAATTTGTTGGTGTTTTTCAATGTTGAGGTTGTTGTTATTTTTCAACGTTGAGGTTGTTGTTGAATTTGTTGGCGTTTTTAAATGTTGAGGTTGTTGTTGAATTTGTTGGTGTTTTCAATCTTGATGTTTTTGTTGAATTTGTTGGTGTTTTTCAATGTTGAGGTTGTTGTTGTTTTTCAATGTTGAGGTTGTTGTTGAATTTGATGGTGTTTTTCAATGTCGAGGTTGTTGTTGAATTTGTTGGTGTTTTTCAATGTTGAAGTTGTTGTTGAATTTGTTGGTGTTTTTCAATGTTGAGATGTTGTTGCTGTTTTTCAAAGTTGAGGTTGTTGTTGAATTTGTTGGTGTTTTTCAATGTTGAGGTTGTTGTTGAATTTGTTGGTGTTTTTCAATGTTGAGGTTGTTGTTGAATTTGTTGGTGTTTTTCAATGTTAATGTTGTTGTTGAATTTGTTGGCGTTTTTCAATGTTGAGGTTGTTGTTATTTTTCAATGTTGGGGTTGTTGTTGAGTTTGTTGGTGTTTTTCAATGTTGAGGCTCTTGTTTAATTTGCTCGTGTTTTTCAATGTTGAGGTTGTTGTTGAATATTGTTGGTGTTTTTCAATGTTGATGTTGTTGTTGTTTTTAAATGTTGAGGTTGTTGTTGAATTTGTTGGTGTTTTTTCAATTTTGAGGTTGTTGTTGTTTTTCAATGTTGAGGTTGATTTTGAATTTGAGGGTATTTTTCAATGTCGAGGTTGTTGTTGAATTTGTTGGTGTTTTTCAATGTGGAGGTTGTTGTTGTTTTTCAATGTTGAGGTTGTTGTTGAATTTGTTGGTGTTTTTCAATGTTGAGATGGTTGTTGTTTTTCAATGCTGAGGTTGTTGTTGAAGTTGTTGGTGTTTTTCAATGTTGAGGTTGTTGTTGAATTTGTTGGTGTTTTTCAATGTTGAGGTTGTTGTTGTTTTTCAATGTTAGGTTGTTGTTGAATTTGTTGGTGTTTTTCAATGTTTAGGTTGTTGTTGTTTTTCAATGTTGAGGTTGTTGTTGAATTTGTTGGTGTTTTTCAATGTTGAGGTTGTTGTTGAATTTGTTGGTGTTTTTCAATGCTGAGGTTGTTGTTGAATTTGTTGGTGTTTTTCAATGTTGAGGTTGTTGTTGAATTTGTTGGTGTTATTCAATGTTGAGGTTGTTGTTGTATTTGTTGGTGTTTTTCAATTTCGAGGTTGTTGTTGAATTTGTTGGTGTTTTTCAATGTTGAGGTTGTTGTTGTTTTTCAATGTTGAGGTTGATGTTGAATTTGTTGGTGTTTTTCAATGTTGAGATTGTTGTTGTTTTTCAATGTTGAGGTTGTTGTTGAATTTGTTGGTGTTTTTAAATGTTGAGGTTGTTGTTGAATTTGCTGGTGTTTTGCAATGTTGAGGTTGTTGTTTTTCACTGTTGAGGTTGTTGTTGAATTTGTTGGTGTTTTTCAATGTTGAGGTTTTTGTTGTTTTTCAATGTTGAGGTTGTTGTTGTATTTGTTGGTGTTTTTCAATTTCGAGGTTGTTGTTGAATTTGTTGGTGTTTTTCAATGTTGAAGTTGTTGTTGAATTTGCTGGTGTTTTTCAATGTTGAGGTATGTTGTTGTTTTTGAATGTTGAGGTTGTTGTTGAATTTGTTGGTGTTTTTCAATGTTGAGGTTGTTGTTGTTTTTCAATGCTGAGGTTGTTGTTGAATTTGTTGGTGTTTTTCAATGTTGAGGTTGTTGTTGAATTTGTTGGTGTTTTTCAATGTTGAGGTTGTTGTTGTTTTTCAATGTTGAGGTTGTTGTTGAATTTGTTGGTGTTTTTCAATGTTTAGGTTGTTGTTGTTTTTCAATGTTGAGGTTGTTGTTGAATTTGTTGGTGTTTTTCAATGTTGAGGTTGTTGTTGAATTTGTTGGTGTTTTTCAATGTTGAGGTTGTTGTTGAATTTGCTGGTGTTTTTCAATGTTGAGGTTGTTGTTATTTTTCAATGTTGAGGTTGTTGTTGAGTTTGTTGGTGTTTTTCAATGTTGAGGTTGTTGTTGAATTTGTTGGTGTTTTTCAATGTTGAGATTGTTGTTGAATTTGTTGGTGTTTTCCAATGTTGAGGTTGTTGTTGTTTTTAAATGTTGAGGTTGTTGTTGAATTTGTTGGTGTTTTTTCAATTTTGAGGTTGTTGGTGTTTTTCAATGTTGAGGTTGATTTTGAATTTGAGGGTGTTTTTCAATGTCGAGGTTGTTGTTGAATTTGTTGGTGTTTTTCAATGTTGAGGTTGTTGTTGTTTTTCAATGTTGAGGTTGTTGTTGAATTTGTTGGTGTTTTTCAATGTTGTGATTGTTGTTGTTTTTCAATGTTGAGGTTGTTGTTGAATTTGTTGGTGTTTTTAAATGTTGAGGTTGTTGTTGAATTTGCTGGTGTTTTGCAATGTTGAGGTTGTTGTTGTTTTTCAATGTTGAGGTTGTTGTTGAATTTGTTAGTGTTTTTCAATGTTGAGGTTGTTGTTGTTTTTCAATGTAGAGGTTGTTGTTGTATTTGTTGGTGTTTTTCAATTTCGAGGTTGTTGTTGAATTTGTTGGTGTTTTTCAATGTTGAAGTTGTTGTTGAATTTGTTGGTGTTTTTCAATGTTGAGGTTGTTTTTGTTTTTCAATGTTGAGGTTGTTGTTGAATTTGTTGGTGTTTTTCAATGTTGAGGTTGTTGTTGTTTTTCAATGCTGAGGTTGTTGTTGAATATGTTGGTGTTTTTCAATGTTGAGGTTGTTGTTGAATTTGTTGGTGTTTTTCAATGTTGAGGTTGTTGTTGTTTTTCAATGTTGAGGTTGTTGTTGAATTTGTTGGTGTTTTTCAATGTTTAGGTTGTTGTTGCTTTTCAATGTTGAGGTTGTTGTTGAATTTGTTGGTGTTTTTCAATGTTGAGGTTGTTGTTGAATTTGTTGGTGTTTTTCAATGTTGAGGTTGTTGTTGTTTTTCAATGTTGAGGTTGTTTTTGAATTTGTTGGTGTTTTTCAATGTTGAGTTTGTTGTTGTTTTTCAATGTTGAGGTTGTTGTTGAATTTGTTGGTGTTTTTCAATGTTGAGGTTGTTGTTGTTTTTCAATGTTGAGGTTATTGTTGAATTTGTTGGTGTTTTTCAATGTTGAGGTTGTTGTTGTTTTTGAATGTTGAGGTTGTTGTTGAATTTGTTGGTGCTTTTCAATGTTGAGGTTGTTGTTGACTTTGTTGGTGTTTTTCAATGTTGAGGTTGTTGTTGTTTTTCAATGTTGAGGTTGTTGTTGAATTTGTTGGCGTTTTTCAATGTTGAGTTTGCTGTTGAATTTGTTGGTGTTTTTCAATTTCGAGGTTGTTGTTGAATTTGTTGGTGTTTTTCAATGTTGAGGTTGTTGTTGAATTTGTTGGTGTTTTTCAATGTTGAAGTTGTTGTTGAATTTGACGGTGTTTTTCAATGTTGAGGTTGTTGTTGGTTCTCAATGTTGAGGTTGTTGTTTAATTTGTTGGTGTTTTTCAATGTTTAGTTTGTTGTTGTTTTTCAATGTTGAGGTTTTTGTTGAATTTGTTGGTGTTTTTCAATGTTGAGGTTGTTGTTGTTTTTCAATGTTGAGGTTGTTGTTGAATTTGTTGGTGTTTTTCCATGTTGAGGTTGTTGGTGTTTTTCAAAGTTGAGGTTGTTGTTGAATTCGTTCGTGTTTTTCAATGTTGAGGTTGTTGTTGAATTTGTTGGTGTTTTTCAATGTTGAGGTTGTTGTTGTTTTTCAATGTTGAGGTTGTTGTTGAGTTTGTTGGTGTTTTTCAATGTTGAGGTTGTTGTTGAATTTGTTGGTGTTTTTCAATGTTGAGGTTGTTGTTGAATTTGTTGGTGTTTTTTCAATGCTGAGGTTGTTGTTGTTTTTAAATGTTGGGGTTGTTGTTGAATTTGTTGGTGTTTTTCAATTTTGAGGATGTTGTTGTTTTTCAATTTTGAGGTTGTTGTTGAATTTGTTGGTGTTTTCAATGTTGAGGTTGTTGTTGTTTTTCAATGTTGAGGTTATTGTTGAATTTGTTGGTGTTTTTCAATGTTGAGGTTGTTGTTGTTTTGAATGTTGAGGTTGTTGTTGAATTTGTTGGTGCTTTTCAATGTTGAGGTTGTTGTTGACTTTGTTGGTGTTTTTCAATGTTGAGGTTGTTGTTGTTTTTCAATGTTGAGGTTGTTGTTGAATTTGTTGGCGTTTTTCAATGTTGAGTTTGTTGTTGAATTTGTTGGTGTTTTTCAATTTCGAGGTTGTTGTTGAATTTGTTGGTGTTTTTCAATGTTGAGGTTGTTGTTGAATTTGTTGGTGTTTTTCAATGTTGAGGTTGTTGTTGAATTTGTTGGTGTTTTTCAATGTTGAGGTTGTTGTTGGTTCTCAATGTTGAGGTTGTTGTTTAATTTGTTGGTGTTTTTCAATGTTTAGTTTGTTGTTGTTTTTCAATGTTGAGGTTTTTGTTGAATTTGTTGGTGTTTTTCAATGTTGAGGTTGTTGTTGTTTTTCAATGTTGAGGTTGTTGTTGAATTTGTTGGTGTTTTTCCATGTTGAGGTTGTTGGTGTTTTTCAATGTTGAGGTTGTTGTTGAATTTGTTGGTGTTTTTCCATGTTGAGGTTGTTGGTGTTTTTCAAAGTTGAGGTTGTTGTTGAATTCGTTCGTGTTTTTCAATGTTGAGGTTGTTGTTGAATTTGTTGGTGTTTTTCAATGTTGAGGTTGTTGTTGTTTTTCAATGTTGAGGTTGTTGTTGAGTTTGTTGGTGTTTTTCAATGTTGAGGTTGTTGTTGAATTTGTTGGTGTTTTTCAATGTTGAGGTTGTTGTTGAATTTGTTGGTGTTTTTCAATGCTGAGGTTGTTGTTGTTTTTAAATGTTGGGGTTGTTGTTGAATTTGTTGGTGTTTTTCAATTTTGAGGATGTTGTTGTTTTTCAATTTTGAGGTTGTTGTTGAATTTGTTGGTGTTTTTCAATGTTGAGGTTGTTGTTGTTTTTCAATGTTGAGGTTATTGTTGAATTTGTTGGTGTTTTTCAATGTTGAGGTTGTTGTTGTTTTGAATGTTGAGGTTGTTGTTGAATTTGTTGGTGCTTTTCAATGTTGAGGTTGTTGTTGACTTTGTTGGTGTTTTTCAATGTTGAGGTTGTTGTTGTTTTTCAATGTTGAGGTTGTTGTTGAATTTGTTGGCGTTTTTCAATGTTGAGTTTGTTGTTGAATTTGTTGGTGTTTTTCAATTTCGAGGTTGTTGTTGAATTTGTTGGTGTTTTTCAATGTTGAGGTTGTTGTTGAATTTGTTGGTGTTTTTCAATGTTGAGGTTGTTGTTGAATTTGTTGGTGTTTTTCAATGTTGAGGTTGTTGTTGGTTCTCAATGTTGAGGTTGTTGTTTAATTTGTTGGTGTTTTTCAATGTTTAGTTTGTTGTTGTTTTTCAATGTTGAGGTTTTTGTTGAATTTGTTGGTGTTTTTCAATGTTGAGGTTGTTGTTGTTTTTCAATGTTGAGGTTGTTGTTGAATTTGTTGGTGTTTTTCCATGTTGAGGTTGTTGGTGTTTTTCAATGTTGAGGTTGTTGTTGAATTCGTTGGTGTTTTTCAATGTTGAGGTTGTTGTTGAATTTGTTGGTGTTTTTCAATGTTGAGGTTGTTGTTGTTTTTCAATGTTGAGGTTGTTGTTGAGTTTGTTGGTGTTTTTCAATGTTGAGGTTGTTGTTGAAATTGTTGGTGTTTTTCAATGTTGAGGTTGTTGTTGAATTTGTTGGTGTTTTTCAATGCTGAGGTTGTAGTTGTTTTTAAATGTTGGGGTTGTTGTTGAATTTGTTGGTGTTTTTCAATTTTGAGGATGTTGTTGTTTTTCAATGTTGAGGTTGTTGTTGAATTTGTTGGTGTTTTTTCATGATGAGGTTGTTGTTGTTTTTCAAAGTTGAGGTTGTTGTTGAATTTGTTGGTTTTTTTCAATGTCGGGGTTGTTGTTGAATTTGTTGGTGTTTTTCTATGTTGAATTTTTTGTTGAATTTGTTGGTGTTTTCCAATGTTGAGGTTGTTGTTTTTCAATGTTGAGGTTGTTGTTGAATTTGTTGGTGTTTTCAATGTTGATGTTTTTGTTGAATTTGTTGGTGTTTTTCAATGTTGAGGTTGTTGTTGTTTTTCAATGTTGAGGTTGTTGTTGAATTTGATGGTGTTTTTCAATGTCGAGGTTGTTGTTGAATTTGTTGGTGTTTTTCAATGTTGAAGCTGTTGTTGAATTTGTTGGTGTTTTTCAATGTTGAGATGTTGTTGCTGTTTTTCAATGTTGAGGTTGTTGTTGAATTTGTTGGTGTTTTTCAATGTTGAGGTTGTTGTTGAATTTGTTGGTGTTTTTCAATGTTGAGGTTGTTGTTGAATTTGTTGGTGTTTTTCAATGTTAAGGTTGTTGTTGAATTTGACGGTGTTTTTCAATGTTGAGGTTGTTGTTGGTTCTCAATGTTGAGGTTGTTGTTTAACTTGTTGGTGTTTTTCAATGTTTAGTTTGTTGTTGTTTTTCAATGTTGAGGTTTTTGTTGAATTTGTTGGTGTTTTTCAATGTTGAGGTTGTTGTTGTTTTTCAATGTTGAGGTTGTTGTTGAATTTGTTGGTGTTTTTCCATGTTGAGGTTGTTGGTGTTTTTCAAAGTTGAGGTTGTTGTTGAATTCGTTCGTGTTTTTCAATGTTGAGGTTGTTGTTGAATTTGTTGGTGTTTTTCAATGTTGAGGTTGTTGTTGTTTTTCAATGTTGAGGTTGTTGTTGAGTTTGTTGGTGTTTTTCAATGTTGAGGTTGTTGTTGAATTTGTTGGTGTTTTTCAATGTTGAGGTTGTTGTTGAATTTGTTGGTGTTTTTCAATGCTGAGGTTGTTGTTGTTTTTAAATGTTGGGGTTGTTGTTGAATTTGTTGGTGTTTTTCAATTTTGAGGATGTTGTTGTTTTTCAATGTTGAGGTTGTTGTTGAATTTGTTGGTGTTTTTCAATGTTGAGGTTGTTGTTGTTTTTCAATGTTGAGGTTATTGTTGAATTTGTTGGTGTTTTTCAATGTTGAGGTTGTTGTTGTTTTGAATGTTGAGGTTGTTGTTGAATTTGTTGGTGCTTTTCAATGTTGAGGTTGTTGTTGACTTTGTTGGTGTTTTTCAATGTTGAGGTTGTTGTTGTTTTTCAATGTTGAGGTTGTTGTTGAATTTGTTGGCGTTTTTCAATGTTGAGTTTGTTGTTGAATTTGTTGGTGTTTTTCAATTTCGAGGTTGTTGTTGAATTTGTTGGTGTTTTTCCATGTTGAGGTTGTTGTTGAATTTGTTGGTGTTTTTCAATGTTGAGGTTGTTGTTGAATTTGTTGGTGTTTTTCAATGTTGAGGTTGTTGTTGGTTCTCAATGTTGAGGTTGTTGTTTAATTTGTTGCTGTTTTTCAATCTTTAGTTTGTTGTTGTTTTTCAATGTTGAGGTTTTTGTTGAATTTGTTGGTGTTTTTCAATGTTGAGGTTGTTGTTGTTTTTCAATGTTGAGGTTGTTGTTGAATTTGTTGGTGTTTTTCAATGTTGTGGTTGTTGGTGTTTTTCAATGTTGAGGTTGTTGTTGAATTCGTTGGTGTTTTTCAATGTTGAGGTTGTTGTTGAATTTGTTGGTGTTTTTCAATGTTGAGGTTGTTGTTGTTTTTCAATGTTGAGGTTGTTGTTGAGTTTGTTGGTGTTTTTCAATGTTGAGGTTGTTGTTGAAATTGTTGGTGTTTTTCAATGTTGAGGTTGTTGTTGAATTTGTTGGTGTTTTTCAATGCTGAGGTTGTAGTTGTTTTTAAATGTTGGGGTTGTTGTTGAATTTGTTGGTGTTTTTCAATTTTGAGGATGTTGTTGTTTTTCAATGTTGAGGTTGTTGTTGAATTTGTTGGTGTTTTTCCATGATGAGGTTGTTGTTGTTTTTCAAAGTTGAGGTTGTTGTTGAATTTGTTGGTTTTTTTCAATGTCGGGGTTGTTGTTGAATTTGTTGGTGTTTTTCTATGTTGAATTTTTTGTTGAATTTGTTGGTGTTTTTCATTGTTGAGGTTGTTGTTTTTCAATGTTGAGGTTGTTGTTGAATTTGTTGGTGTTTTCAATGTTGATGTTTTTGTTGAATTTGTTGGTGTTTTTCAATGTTGAGGTTGTTGTTGTTTTTCAATGTTGAGGTTGTTGTTGAATTTGATGGTGTTTTTCAATGTCGAGGTTGTTGTTGAATTTGTTGGTGTTTTTCAATGTTGAAGTTGTTGTTGAATTTGTTGGTGTTTTTCAATGTTGAGATGTTGTTGCTGTTTTTCAATGTTGAGGTTGTTGTTGAATTTGTTGGTGTTTTTCAATGTTGAGGTTGTTGTTGAATTTGTTGGTGTTTTTCAATGTTGAGGTTGTTGTTGAATTTGTTGGTGTTTTTCAATGTTAAGGTTGTTGTTGAATTTGTTGGTGTTTTTCAATGTTGAGGTTGTTGTTATTTTTCAACGTTGAGGTTGTTGTTGAATTTGTTGGCGTTTTTAAATGTTGAGGTTGTTGTTGAATTTGTTGGTGTTTTCAATGTTGATGTTTTTGTTGAATTTGTTGGTGTTTTTCAATGTTGAGGTTGTTGTTGTTTTTCAATGTTGAGGTTGTTGTTGAATTTGATGGTGTTTTTCAATGTCGAGGTTGTTGTTGAATTTGTTGGTGTTTTTCAATGTTGAAGTTGTTGTTGAATTTGTTGGTGTTTTTCAATGTTGAGATGTTGTTGCTGTTTTTCAAAGTTGAGGTTGTTGTTGAATTTGTTGGTGTTTTTCAATGTTGAGGTTGTTGTTGAATTTGTTGGTGTTTTTCAATGTTGAGGTTGTTGTTGAATTTGTTGGTGTTTTTCAATGTTAATGTTGTTGTTGAATTTGTTGGCGTTTTTCAATGTTGAGGTTGTTGTTATTTTTCAATGTTGGGGTTGTTGTTGAGTTTGTTGGTGTTTTTCAATGTTGAGGCTCTTGTTTAATTTGCTCGTGTTTTTCAATGTTGAGGTTGTTGTTGAATATTGTTGGTGTTTTTCAATGTTGATGTTGTTGTTGTTTTTAAATGTTGAGGTTGTTGTTGAATTTGTTGGTGTTTTTTCAATTTTGAGGTTGTTGTTGTTTTTCAATGTTGAGGTTGATTTTGAATTTGAGGGTGTTTTTCAATGTCGAGGTTGTTGTTGAATTTGTTGGTGTTTTTCAATGTGGAGGTTGTTGTTGTTTTTCAATGTTGAGGTTGTTGTTGAATTTGTTGGTGTTTTTCAATGTTGAGATGGTTGTTGTTTTTCAATGCTGAGGTTGTTGTTGAAGTTGTTGGTGTTTTTCAATGTTGAGGTTGTTGTTGAATTTGTTGGTGTTTTTCAATGTTGAGGTTGTTGTTGTTTTTCAATGTTGAGGTTGTTGTTGAATTTGTTGGTGTTTTTCAATGTTTAGGTTGTTGTTGTTTTTCAATGTTGAGGTTGTTGTTGAATTTGTTGGTGTTTTTCAATGTTGAGGTTGTTGTTGAATTTGTTGGTGTTTTTCAATGCTGAGGTTGTTGTTGAATTTGTTGGTGTTTTTCAATGTTGAGGTTGTTGTTGAATTTGTTGGTGTTATTCAATGTTGAGGTTGTTGTTGTATTTGTTGGTGTTTTTCAATTTCGAGGTTGTTGTTGAATTCGTTGGTGTTTTTCAATGTTGAGGTTGTTGTTGTTTTTCAATGTTGAGGTTGATGTTGAATTTGTTGGTGTTTTTCAATGTTGAGATTGTTGTTGTTTTTCAATGTTGAGGTTGTTGTTGAATTTGTTGGTGTTTTTAAATGTTGAGGTTGTTGTTGAATTTGCTGGTGTTTTGCAATGTTGAGGTTGTTGTTTTTCACTGTTGAGGTTGTTGTTGAATTTGTTGGTGTTTTTCAATGTTGAGGTTTTTGTTGTTTTTCAATGTTGAGGTTGTTGTTGTATTTGTTGGTGTTTTTCAATTTCGAGGTTGTTGTTGAATTTGTTGGTGTTTTTCAATGTTGAAGTTGTTGTTGAATTTGCTGGTGTTTTTCAATGTTGAGGTATGTTGTTGTTTTTGAATGTTGAGGTTGTTGTTGAATTTGTTGGTGTTTTTCAATGTTGAGGTTGTTGTTGTTTTTCAATGCTGAGGTTGTTGTTGAATTTGTTGGTGTTTTTCGATGTTGAGGTTGTTGTTGAAATTGTTGGTGTTTTTCAATGTTGAGGTTGTTGTTGTTTTTCAATGTTGAGGTTGTTGTTGAATTTGTTGGTGTTTTTCAATGTTTAGGTTGTTGTTGTTTTTCAATGTTGAGGTTGTTGTTGAATTTGTTGGTGTTTTTCAATGTTGAGGTTGTTGTTGAATTTGTTGGTGTTTTTCAATGTTGAGGTTGTTGTTGAATTTGCTGGTGTTTTTCAATGTTGAGGTTGTTGTTATTTTTCAATGTTGAGGTTGTTGTTGAGTTTGTTGGTGTTTTTCAATGTTGAGGTTGTTATTGAATTTGTTGGTGTTTTTCAATGTTGAGATTGTTGTTGAATTTGTTGGTGTTTTTCAATGTTGAGGTTGTTGTTGTTTTTAAATGTTGAGGTTGTTGTTGAATTTGTTGGTGTTTTTTCAATTTTGAGGTTGTTGGTGTTTTTCAATGTTGAGGTTGATTTTGAATTTGAGGGTGTTTTTCAATGTCGAGGTTGTTGTTGAATTTGTTGGTGTTTTTCAATGTTGAGGTTGTTGTTGTTTTTCAATTTTGAGGTTGTTGTTGAATTTGTTGGTGTTTTTCAATGTTGTGATTGTTGTTGTTTTTCAATGTTGAGGTTGTTGTTGAATTTGTTGGTGTTTTTAAATGTTGAGGTTGTTGTTGAATTTGCTGGTGTTTTGCAATGTTGAGGTTGTTGTTGTTTTTCAATGTTGAGGTTGTTGTTGAATTTGTTGGTGTTTTTCAATGTTGAGGTTGTTGTTGTTTTTCAATGTAGAGGTTGTTGTTGTATTTGTTGGTGTTTTTCAATTTCGAGGTTGTTGTTGAAATTGTTGGTGTTTTTCAATGTTGAAGTTGTTGTTGAATTTGTTGGTGTTTTTCAATGTTGAGGTTGTTGTTGTTTTTCAATGTTGAGGTTGTTGTTGAATTTGCTGGTGTTTTTCAATGTTGAGGTTGTTGTTGTTTTTCAATGCTGAGGTTGTTGTTGAATATGTTGGTGTTTTTCAATGTTGAGGTTGTTGTTGAATTTGTTGGTGTTTTTCAATGTTGAGGTTGTTGTTGTTTTTCAATGTTGAGGTTGTTGTTGAATTTGTTGGTGTTTTTCAATGTTTAGGTTGTTGTTGCTTTTCAATGTTGAGGTTGTTGTTGAATTTGTTGGTGTTTTTCAATGTTGAGGTTGTTGTTGAATTTGTTGGTGTTTTTCAATGTTGAGGTTGTTGTTGTTTTTCAATGTTGAGGTTGTTTTTGAATTTGTTGGTGTTTTTCAATGTTGAGTTTGTTGTTGTTTTTCAATGTTGAGGTTGTTGTTGAATTTGTTGGTGTTTTTCAATGTTGAGGTTGTTGTTGTTTTTCAATGTTGAGGTTATTGTTGAATTTGTTGGTGTTTTTCAATGTTGAGGTTGTTGTTGTTTTTGAATGTTGAGGTTGTTGTTGAATTTGTTGGTGCTTTTCAATGTTGAGGTTGTTGTTGACTTTGTTGGTGTTTTTCAATGTTGAGGTTGTTGTTGTTTTTCAATGTTGAGGTTGTTGTTGAATTTGTTGGCGTTTTTCAATGTTGAGTTTGTTGTTGAATTTGTTGGTGTTTTTCAATTTCGAGGTTGTTGTTGAATTTGTTGGTGTTTTTCAATGTTGAGGTTGTTGTTGAATTTGTTGGTGTTTTTCAATGTTGAAGTTGTTGTTGAATTTGACGGTGTTTTTCAATGTTGAGGTTGTTGTTGGTTCTCAATGTTGAGGTTGTTGTTTAATTTGTTGGTGTTTTTCAATGTTTAGTTTGTTGTTGTTTTTCAATGTTGAGGTTTTTGTTGAATTTGTTGGTGTTTTTCAATGTTGAGGCTGTTGTTGTTTTTCAATGTTGAGGTTGTTGTTGAATTTGTTGGTGTTTTTCCATGTTGAGGTTGTTGGTGTTTTTCAAAGTTGAGGTTGTTGTTGAATTCGTTCGTGTTTTTCAATGTTGAGGTTGTTGTTGAATTTGTTGGTGTTTTTCAATGTTGAGGTTGTTGTTGTTTTTCAATGTTGAGGTTGCTGTTGAGTTTGTTGGTGTTTTTCAATGTTGAGGTTGTTGTTGAATTTGTTGGTGTTTTTCAATGTTGAGGTTGTTGTTGAATTTGTTGGTGTTTTTCAATGCTGAGGTTGTTGTTGTTTTTAAATGTTGGGGTTGTTGTTGAATTTGTTGGTGTTTTTCAATTTTGAGGATGTTGTTGTTTTTCAATTTTGAGGTTGTTGTTGAATTTGTTGGTGTTTTTCAATGTTGAGGTTGTTGTTGTTTTTCAATGTTGAGGTTATTGTTGAATTTGTTGGTGTTTTTCAATGTTGAGGTTGTTGTTGTTTTGAATGTTGAGGTTGTTGTTGAATTTGTTGGTGCTTTTCAATGTTGAGGTTGTTGTTGACTTTGTTGGTGTTTTTCAATGTTGAGGTTGTTGTTGTTTTTCAATGTTGAGGTTGTTGTTGAATTTGTTGGCGTTTTTCAATGTTGAGTTTGTTGTTGAATTTGTTGGTGTTTTTCAATTTCGAGGTTGTTGTTGAATTTGTTGGTGTTTTTCAATGTTGAGGTTGTTGTTGAATTTGTTGGTGTTTTTCAATGTTGAGGTTGTTGTTGAATTTGTTGGTGTTTTTCAATGTTGAGGTTGTTGTTGGTTCTCAATGTTGAGGTTGTTGTTTAATTTGTTGGTGTTTTTCAATGTTTAGTTTGTTGTTGTTTTTCAATGTTGAGGTTTTTGTTGAATTTGTTGGTGTTTTTCAATGTTGAGGTTGTTGTTGTTTTTCAATGTTGAGGTTGTTGTTGAATTTGTTGGTGTTTTTCAATGTTGAGGTTGTTGGTGTTTTTCAATGTTGAGGTTGTTGTTGAATTCGTTGGTGTTTTTCAATGTTGAGGTTGTTGTTGAATTTGTTGGTGTTTTTCAATGTTGAGGTTGTTGTTGTTTTTCAATGTTGAGGTTGTTGTTGAGTTTGTTGGTGTTTTTCAATGTTGAGGTTGTTGTTGAAATTGTTGGTGTTTTTCAATGTTGAGGTTGTTGTTGAATTTGTTGGTGTTTTTCAATGCTGAGGTTGTAGTTGTTTTTAAATGTTGGGGTTGTTGTTGAATTTGTTGGTGTTTTTCAATTTTGAGGATGTTGTTGTTTTTCAATGTTGAGGTTGTTGTTGAATTTGTTGGTGTTTTTTCATGATGAGGTTGTTGTTGTTTTTCAAAGTTGAGGTTGTTGTTGAATTTGTTGGTTTTTTTCAATGTCGGGGTTGTTGTTGAATTTGTTGGTGTTTTTCTATGTTGAATTTTTTGTTGAATTTGTTGGTGTTTTTCAATGTTGAGGTTGTTGTTTTTCAATGTTGAGGTTGTTGTTGAATTTGTTGGTGTTTTCAATGTTGATGTTTTTGTTGAATTTGTTGGTGTTTTTCAATGTTGAGGTTGTTGTTGTTTTTCAATGTTGAGGTTGTTGTTGAATTTGATGGTGTTTTTCAATGTCGAGGTTGTTGTTGAATTTGTTGGTGTTTTTCAATGTTGAAGCTGTTGTTGAATTTGTTGGTGTTTTTCAATGTTGAGATGTTGTTGCTGTTTTACAATGTTGAGGTTGTTGTTGAATTTGTTGGTGTTTTTCAATGTTGAGGTTGTTGTTGAATTTGTTGGTGTTTTTCAATGTTGAGGTTGTTGTTGAATTTGTTGGTGTTTTTCAATGTTAAGGTTGTTGTTGAATTTGTTGGTGTTTTTCAATGTTGAGGTTGTTGTTATTTTTCAACGTTGAGGTTGTTGTTGAATTTGTTGGCGTTTTTAAATGTTGAGGTTGTTGTTGAATTTGTTGGTGTTTTCAATGTTGAAGTTTTTGTTGGATTTGTTGGTGTTTTTCAATGTTGAGGTTGTTGTTGTTTTTCAATGTTGAGGTTGTTGTTGAATTTGATGGTGTTTTTCAATGTCGAGGTTGTTGTTGAATTTGTTGGTGTTTTTCAATGTTGAAGTTGTTGTTGAATTTGTTGGTGTTTTTCAATGTTGAGATGTTGTTGCTGTTTTTCAATGTTGAGGTTGTTGTTGAATTTGTTGGTGTTTTTCAATGTTGAGGTTGTTGTTGAATTTGTTGGTGTTTTTCAATGTTGAGGTTGTTGTTGAATTTGTTGGTGTTTTTCAATGTTAATGTTGTTGTTGAATTTGTTGGTGTTTTTCAATGTTGAGGTTGTTGTTATTTTTCAATGTTGAGGTTGTTGTTGAGTTTTTTGGTGTTTTTCAATGTTGAGGCTCTTGTTTATTTTGCTGGTGTTTTTCAATGTTGAGGTTGTTGTTGAATATTGTTGGTGTTTTTCAATGTTGAGGTTGTTGTTGTTTTTAAATGTTGAGGTTGTTGTTGAATTTGTTGGTGTTTTTTCAATTTTGAGGTTGTTGTTGTTTTTCAATGTTGAGGTTGATTTTGAATTTGAGGGTGTTTTTCAATGTCGAGGTTGTTGTTGAATTTGTCGGTGTTTTTCAATGTGGAGGTTGTTGTGGTTTTTCAATGTTGAGGTTGTTGTTGAATTTGTTGGTGTTTTTCAATGTTGAGATGGTTGTTGTTTTTCAATGTTGAGGTTGTTGTTGAATTTGTACGTGTTTTTCAATTTCGAGGTTGTTGTTGAATTTGTTGGTGTTTTTCAATGTTGAGGTTGTTGTTGTTTTTAAATGTTGAGGTTGTTGTTGAATTTGTTGGTGTTTTTTCAATTTTGAGGTTGTTGTTGTTTTTCAATGTTGAGGTTGATTTTGAATTTGAGGGTGTTTTTCAATGTCGAGGTTGTTGTTGAATTTGTTGGTGTTTTTCAATGTGGAGGTTGTTGTTGTTTTTCAATGTTGAGGTTGTTGTTGAATTTGTTGGTGTTTTTCAATGTTGAGATGGTTGTTGTTTTTCAATGTTGAGGTTGTTGTTGAATTTGTTGGTGTTTTTAAATGTTGAGGTTGTTGTTGAATTTGCTGGTGTTTTGCAATGTTGAGGTTGTTGTTGTTTTTCAATGTTGAGGTTGTTGTTGAATTTGTTGGTGTTTTTCAATGTTGAGGTTGTTGTTGTTTTTCAATGTTGAGGTTGTTGTTGAATTTGTTGTTGTTTTTCAATGTTGAGGTTGTTGTTGTTTTTAAATGTTGAGGTTGTTGTTGAATTTGTTGGTGTTTTTTCAATTTTGAGGTTGTTGGTGTTTTTCAATGTTGAGGTTGATTTTGAATTTGAGGGTGTTTTTCAATGTTGAGGTTGTTGTTGAATTTGTTGGTGTTTTTCAATGTTGAGGTTGTTGTTGTTTTTCAATGTTGAGGTTGTTGTTGAATTTGTTGGTGTTTTTCAATGTTGTGATTGTTGTTGTTTTTCAATGTTGAGGTTGTTGTTGAATTTGTTGGTGTTTTTAAATGTTGAGGTTGTTGTTGAATTTGCTGGTGTTTTGCAATGTTGAGGTTGTTGTTGTTTTTCAATGTTGAGGTTGTTGTTGAATTTGTTGGTGTTTTTCAATGTTGAGGTTGTTGTTGTTTTTCAATGTAGAGGTTGTTGTTGTATTTGTTGGTGTTTTTCAATTTCGAGGTTGTTGTTGAATTTGTCGGTGTTTTTCAATGTTGAAGTTGTTGTTGAATTTGTTGGTGTTTTTCAATGTTGAGGTTGTTGTTGTTTTTCAATGTTGAGGTTGTTGTTGAATTTGCTGGTGTTTTTCAATGTTGAGGTTGTTGTTGTTTTTCAATGCTGAGGTTGTTGTTGAACTTGTTGGTGTTTTTCAATGTTGAGGTTGTTGTTGAATTTGTTGGTGTTTTTCAATGTTGAGGTTGTTGTTGTTTTTCAATGTTGAGGTTGTTGTTGAATTTGTTGGTGTTTTTCAATGTATAGGTTGTTGTTGTTTTTCAATGTTGAGGTTGTTGTTGAATTTGTTGGTGTTTTTCAATGTTGAGATTGTTGTTGAATTTGTTGATGTTTTTCAATGTTGAGGTTGTTGTTGTTTTTCAATGTTGAGGTTGTTGTTAAATTTGTTGGTGTTTTTCAACGTTGAATTTGTCGTTGAATTTGTTGGTGTTTTTCAATTTCGAGGTTGTTGTTGAATTTGTTAGTGTTTTTCAATGTTGAGGTTGTTGTTGAATTTGTTGGTGTTTTTCAATGTTGAGGTTGTTGTTGAATTTGTTGGTGTTTTTCAATGTTGAGGTTGTTGTTGTTTTTCAATGTTGAGGTTGTTGTTGAATTTGTTGGTGTTTTTCAATGTTTAGTTTGTTGTTGTTTTTCAATGTTGAGGTTGTTGTTGAATTTGTTGGTGTTTTTCAAAGTTGAGGTTGCTGTTGTTTTTCAATTTTGAGGTTGTTGTTGAATTTGTTGGTGTTTTTCAATGTTGAGGTTGTTGTTGTTTTTCAATGTTGAGGTTGTTGTTGAATTTGTTGGTGTTTTTCAATTTCGAGGTTGTTGTTGAATTTGTTGGTGTTTTTCAATGTTGAAGTTGTTGTTGAATTTGTTGGTGTTTTTCAATGTTGAGGTTGTTGTTGTTTTTCAATGTTGAGGTTGTTGTTGAATTTGTTGGTGTTTTTCAATGTTGAGGCTGTTGTTGTTTTTCAATGCTGAGGTTGTTGTTGAATTTGTAGGTGTTTTTCAATGTTGAGGTTGTTGTTGAATTTGTTGGTGTTTTTCAATGTTGAGGTTGTTGTTGTATTTGTTGGTGTTTTTCAATTTCGAGGTTGTTGTTGAATTTGTTGGTGTTTTTCAATGTTGAGGTTGTTGTTGTTTTTCAATGTTGAGGTTGATGTTGAATTTGTTGGTGTTTTTCAATGTTGAGATTGTTGTTGTTTTTCAATGTTGAGGTTGTTGTTGAATTTGTTGGTGTTTTTAAATGTTGAGGTTGTTGTTGAATTTGCTGGTGTTTTGCAATGTTGAGGTTGTTGTTGTTTTTCACTGTTGAGGTTGTTGTTGAATTTGTTGGTGTTTTTCAATGTTGAGGTTTTTGTTGTTTTTCAATGTTGAGGTTGTTGTTGCATTTGTTGGTGTTTTTCAATTTCGAGGTTGTTGTTGAATTTGTTGGTGTTTTTCAATGTTGAAGTTGTTGTTGAATTTGCTGGTGTTTTTCAATGTTGAGGTTGTTGTTGTTTTTCAATGTTGAGGTTGTTGTTGAATTTGTTGGTGTTTTTCAATGTTGAGGTTGTTGTTGTTTTTCAATGCTGAGGTTGTTGTTGAAATTGTTGGTGTTTTTCAATGTTGAGGTTGTTGTTGAATTTGTTGGTGTTTTTCAATGTTGAGGTTGTTGTTGTTTTTCAATGTTGAGGTTGTTGTTGAATTTGTTGGTGTTTTTCAATGTTTAGGTTGTTGTTGTTTTTCAATGTTGAGGTTGTTGTTGAATTTGTTGTTGTTTTTCAATGTTGAGGTTGTTGTTGAATTTGTTGGTGTTTTTCAATGTTGAGGTTGTTGTTGAATTTGCTGGTGTTTTTCAATGTTGAGGTTGTTGTTATTTTTCAATGTTGAGGTTGTTGTTGAGTTTGTTGGTGTTTTTCAATGTTGAGGTTGTTGTTGAATTTGTTGGTGTTTTTCAATGTTGAGATTTTTGTTGAATTTGTTGGTGTTTTTCAATGTTGAGGTTGTTGTTGTTTTTAAATGTTGAGGTTGTTGTTGAATTTGTTGGTGTTTTTTCAATTTTGAGGTTGTTGGTGTTTTTCAATGTTGAGGTTGATTTTGAATTTGAGGGTGTTTTTCAATGTCGAGGTTGTTGTTGAATTTGTTGGTGTTTTTCAATGTTGAGGTTGTTGTTGTTTTTCAATGTTGAGGTTGTTGTTGAATTTGTTGGTGTTTTTCAATGTTGTGATTGTTGTTGTTTTTCAATGTTGAGGTTGTTGTTGAATTTGTTGGTGTTTTTAAATGTTGAGGTTGTTGTTGAATTTGCTGGTGTTTTGCAATGTTGAGGTTGTTGTTGTTTTTCAATGTTGAGGTTGTTGTTGAATTTGTTGGTGTTTTTCAATGTTGAGGTTGTTGTTGTTTTTCAATGTTGAGGTTGTTGTTGAATTTGTTGGTGTTTTTCAATGTTTAGGTTGTTGTTGTTTTTCAATGTTGAGGTTGTTGTTGAATTTGTTGGTGTTTTTCAATGTTGAGGTTGTTGTTGAATTTGTTGGTGTTTTTCAATGTTGAGGTTGTTGTTGTTTTTCAATGTTGAGGTTGTTGTTGAATTTGTTGGTGTTTTTCAATGTTGAGTTTGTTGTTGTTTTTCAATGTTGAGGTTGTTGTTGAATTTGTTGGTGTTTTTCAATGTTGAGGTTGTTGTTGTTTTTCAATGTTGAGGTTGTTGTTGAATTTGTTGGTGTTTTTCAACGTTGAGTTTGTCGTTGAATTTGTTGGTGTTTTTCAATTTCGAGGTTGTTGTTGAATTTGTTAGTGTTTTTCAATGTTGAGGTTGTTGTTGAATTTGTTGGTGTTTTTCAATGTTGAGGTTGTTGTTGAATTTGTTGTTGTTTTTCAATGTTGAGGTTGTTGTTGAATTTGTTGGTGTTTTTCAATGTTTAGTTTGTTGTTGTTTTTCAATGTTGAGGATGTTGTTGAATTTGTTGGTGTTTTTCAAAGTTGAGCTTGCTCTTGTTTTTCAATTTTGAGGTTGTTGTTGAATTTGTTGGTGTTTTTCAATGTTGAGGTTGTTGTTGTTTTTCAATGTTGAGGTTGTTGTTGAATTTGTTGGTGTTTTTCAATTTCGAGGTTGTTGTTGAATTTGTTGGTGTTTTTCAATGTTGAAGTTGTTGTTGAATTTGTTGGTGTTTTTCAATGTTGAGGTTGTTGTTGTTTTTCAATGTTGAGGTTGTTGTTGAATTTGTTGGTGTTTTTCAATGTTGAGGTTGTTGTTGTTTTTCAATGCTGAGGTTGTTGTTGAATTTGTTGGTGTTTTTCAATGTTGAGGTTGTTGTTGAATTTGTTGGTGTTTTTCAATGTTGAGGTTGTTGTTGTATTTGTTGGTGTTTTTCAATGTTGAGGTTGTTGTTGAATTTGTTGGTGTTTTTCAATGTTGAGGTTGTTGTTGTTTTTCAATGTTGAGGTTGATGTTGAATTTGTTGGTGTTTTTCAATGTTGAGATTGTTGTTGTTTTTCAATGTTGAGGTTGTTGTTGAATTTGTTGGTGTTTTTAAATGTTGAGGTTGTTGTTGAAGTTGCTGGTGTTTTGCAATGTTGAGGTTGTTGTTTTTCACTGTTGAGGTTGTTGTTGAATTTGTTGGTGTTTTTCAATGTTGAGGTTTTTGTTGTTTTTCAATGTTGAGGTTGTTGTTGTATTTGTTGGTGTTTTTCAATTTCGAGGTTGTTGTTGAATTTGTTGGTGTTTTTCAATGTTGAAGTTGTTGTTGAATTTGCTGGTGTTTTTCAATGTTGAGGTATGTTGTTGTTTTTCAATGTTGAGGTTGTTGTTGAATTTGTTGGTGTTTTTCAATGTTGAGGTTGTTGTTGTTTTTCAATGCTGAGGTTGTTGTTGAATTTGTTGGTGTTTTTCAATGTTGAGGTTGTTGTTGAATTTGTTGGTGTTTTTCAATGTTGAGGTTGTTGTTGTTTTTCAATGTTGAGGTTGTTGTTGAATTTGTTGGTGTTTTTCAATGTTTAGGTTGTTGTTGTTTTTCAATGTAGAGGTTGTTGTTGAATTTGTTGGTGTTTTTCAATGTTGAGGTTGTTGTTGAATTTGTTGGTGTTTTTCAATGTTGAGGTTGTTGTTGAATTTGCTGGTGTTTTTCAATGTTGAGGTTGTTGTTATTTTTCAATGTTGAGGTTGTTGTTGAGTTTGTTGGTGTTTTTCAATGTTGAGGTTGTTGTTGAATTTGTTGGTGCTTTTCAATGTTGAGATTGTTGTTGAATTTGTTGGTGTTTTTCAATATTGAGGTTGTTGTTGTTTTTAAATGTTGAGGTTGTTGTTGAATTTGTTGGTGTTTTTTCAATTTTGAGGTTGTTGGTGTTTTTCAATGTTGAGGTTGATTTTGAATTTGAGGGTGTTTTTCAATGTCGAGGTTGTTGTTGAATTTGTTGGTGTTTTTCAATGTTGAGGTTGTTGTTGTTTTTCAATGTTGAGGTTGTTGTTGAATTTGTTGGTGTTTTTCAATGTTGTGATTGTTGTTGTTTTTCAATGTTGAGGTTGTTGTTGAATTTGTTGGTGTTTTTAAATGTTGAGGTTGTTGTTGAATTTGCTGGTGTTTTGCAATGTTGAGGTTGTTGTTGTTTTTCAATGTTGAGGTTGTTGTTGAATTTGTTGGTGTTTTTCAATGTTGAGGTTGTTGTTGTTTTTCAATGTAGAGGTTGTTGTTGTATTTGTTGGTGTTTTTCAATTTCGAGGTTGTTGTTGAATTTGTTGGTGTTTTTCAATGTTGAAGTTGTTGTTGAATTTGTTGGTGTTTTTCAATGTTGAGGTTGTTGTTGTTGTTCAATGTTGAGGTTGTTGTTGAATTTGCTGGTGTTTTTCTATGTTGAGGTTGTTGTTGTTTTTCAATGCTGAGGTTGTTGTTGAATTTGTTGGTGTTTTTCAATGTTGAGGTTGTTGTTGAATTTGTTGGTGTTTTTCAATGTTGAGGTTGTTGTTGTTTTTCAATGTTGAGGTTGTTGTTGAATTTGTTGGTGTTTTTCAATGTTTAGGTTGTTGTTGTTTTTCAATGTTGAGGTTGTTGTTGAATTTGTTGGTGTTTTTCAATGTTGAGGTTGTTGTTGAATTTGTTGGTGTTTTTCAATGTTGAGGTTGTTGTTGAATTTGCTGGTGTTTTTCAATGTTGAGGTTGTTGTTATTTTTCAATGTTGAGGTTGTTGTTGAGTTTGTTGGTGTTTTTCAATGTTGAGGTTGTTGTTGAATTTGTTGGTGCTTTTCAATGTTGAGATTGTTGTTGAATTTGTTGGTGTTTTTCAATATTGAGGTTGTTGTTGTTTTTAAATGTTGAGGTTGTTGTTGAATTTGTTGGTGTTTTTTCAATTTTGAGGTTGTTGGTGTTTTTCAATGTTGAGGTTGATTTTGAATTTGAGGGTGTTTTTCAATGTCGAGGTTGTTGTTGAATTTGTTGGTGTTTTTCAATGTTGAGGTTGTTGTTGTTTTTCAATGTTGAGGTTGTTGTTGAATTTGTTGGTGTTTTTCAATGTTGTGATTGTTGTTGTTTTTCAATGTTGAGGTTGTTGTTGAATTTGTTGGTGTTTTTAAATGTTGAGGTTGTTGTTGAATTTGCTGGTGTTTTGCAATGTTGAGGTTGTTGTTGTTTTTCAATGTTGAGGTTGTTGTTGAATTTGTTGGTGTTTTTCAATGTTGAGGTTGTTGTTGTTTTTCAATGTAAAGGTTGTTGTTGTATTTGTTGGTGTTTTTCAATTTCGAGCTTGTTGTTGAATTTGTTGGTGTTTTTCAATGTTGAAGTTGTTGTTGAATTTGTTGGTGTTTTTCAATGTTGAGGTTGTTGTTGTTTTTCAATGTTGAGGTTGTTGTTGAATTTGCTGGTGTTTTTCAATGTTGAGGTTGTTGTTGTTTTTCAATGCTGAGGTTGTTGTTGAATATGTTGGTGTTTTTCAATGTTGAGGTTGTTGTTGAATTTGTTGGTGTTTTTCAATGTTGAGGTTTTTGTTGTTTTTCAATGTTGAGGTTGTTGTTGAATTTGTTGGTGTTTTTCAATGTTTAGGTTGTTGTTGCTTTTCAATGTTGAGGTTGTTGTTGACTTTGTTGGTGTTTTTCAATGTTGAGGTTGTTGTTGAATTTGTTGGTGTTTTTCAATGTTGAGGTTGTTGTTGTTTTTCAATGTTGAGGTTGTTGTTGAATTTGTTGGTGTTTTTCAATGTTGAGTTTGTTGTTGTTTTTCAATGTTGAGGTTGTTGTTGAATTTGTTGGTGTTTTTCAATGTTGAGGTTGTTGTTGTTTTTCAATGTTGAGGTTATTGTTGAATTTGTTGGTGTTTTTCAATGTTGAGGTTGTTGTTGTTTTTGAATGTTGAGGTTGTTGTTGAATTTGTTGGTGCTTTTCAATGTTGAGGTTGTTGTTTACTTTGTTGGTGTTTTTCAATGTTGAGGTTGTTGTTGTTTTTCAATGTTGAGGTTGTTGTTGCATTTGTTGGCGTTTTTCAATGTTGAGTTTGTTGTTGAATTTGTTGGTGTTATTCAATTTCGAGGTTGTTGTTGAATTTGTTGGTGTTTTTCAATGTTGAGGTTGTTGTTGAATTTGTTGGTGTTTTTCAATGTTGAGGTTGTTGTTGAATTTGTTGGTGTTTTTCAATGTTGAGGTTGTTGTTGGTTCTCAATGTTGAGGTTGTTGTTTAATTTGTTGGTGTTTTTCAATGTTTAGTTTGTTGTTGTTTTTCAATGTTGAGGTTTTTGTTGAATTTGTTGGTGTTTTTCAATGTTGAGGTTGTTGTTGTTTTTCAATGTTGAGGTTGTTGTTGAATTTGTTGGTGTTTTTCAACGTTGAGGTTGTTGGTGTTTTTCAATGTTGAGGTTGTTGTTGAATTCGTTGGTGTTTTTCAATGTTGAGGTTGTTGTTGAATTTGTTGGTGTTTTTCAATGTTGAGGTTGTTGTTGTTTTTCAATGTTGAGGTTGTTGTTGAGTTTGTTGGTGTTTTTCAATGTTGAGGTTGTTGTTGAATTTGTTGGTGTTTTTCAATGTTGAGGTTGTTGTTGAATTTGTTGCTGTTTTTCAATGCTGAGGTTGTTGTTGTTTTTAAATGTTGGGGTTGTTGTTGAATTTGTTGGTGTTTTTCAATTTTGAGGATGTTATTGTTTTTCAATGTTGAGGTTGTTGTTGAATTTGTTGGTGTTTTTCCATGATGAGGTTGTTGTTGTTTTTCAAAGCTGAGGTTGTTGTTGAATTTGTTGGTTTTTTTCAATGTCGGGGTTGTTGTTGAATTTGTTGGTGTTTTTCTATGTTGAATTTTTTGTTGAATTTGTTGGTGTTTTTCAATGTTGAGGTTGTTGTTGAATTTGTTGGCGTTTTTAAAAGTTGAGGTTGTTGTTGAATTTGATGGTGTTTTTCAATGTCGAGGTTGTTGTTGAATTTGTTGGTGTTTTTCAATGTTGAAGTTGTTGTTGAATTTGTTGGTGTTTTTCAATGTTGAGATGTTGTTGCTGTTTTTCAATGTTGAGGTTGTTGTTGAATTTGTTGGTGTTTTTCAATGTTGAGGTTGTTGTTGAATTTGTTGGTGTTTTTCAATGTTGAGGTTGTTGTTGAATTTGTTGGTGTTTTTCAATGTTAAGGTTGTTGTTGAATTTGTTGGTGTTTTTCAATGTTGAGGTTGTTGTTATTTTTCAACGTTGAGGTTGTTGTTGAATTTGTTGGCGTTTTTAAATGTTGAGGTTGTTGGTGAATTTGTTGGTGTTTTCAATGTTGATGTTTTTGTTGAATTTGTTGGTGTTTTTCAATGTTGAGGTTGTTGTTGTTTTTCAATGTTGAGGTTGTTGTTGAATTTGATGGTGTTTTTCAATGTCGAGGTTGTTGTTGAATTTGTTGGTGTTTTTCAATGTTGAAGTTGTTGTTGAATTTGTTGGTGTTTTTCAATGTTGAGATGTTGTTGCTGTTTTTCAATGTTGAGGTTGTTGTTGAATTTGTTGGTGTTTTTCAATGTTGAGGTTGTTGTTGAATTTGTTGGTGTTTTTCAATGTTGAGGTTGTTGTTGAATTTGTTGGTGTTTTTCAATGTTAAGGTTGTTGTTGAATTTGTTGGTGTTTTTCAATGTTGAGGTTGTTGTTGAGTTTGTTGGTGTTTTTCAATGTTGAGGCTCTTGTTTAATTTGTTGGTGTTTTTCAATGTTGAGGTTGTTGTTGAATATTGTTGGTGTTTTTCAATGTTGAGGTTGTTGTTGTTTTTAAATGTTGAGGTTGTTGTTGAATTTGTTGGTGTTTTTTCAATTTTGAGGTTGTTGTTGTTTTTCAATGTTGAGGTTGATTTTGAATTTGAGGGTGTTTTTCAATGTCGAGGTTGTTGTTGAATTTGTTGGTGTTTTTCAATGTGGAGGTTGTTGTTGTTTTTCAATGTTGAGGTTGTTGTTGAATTTGTTGGTGTTTTTCAATGTTGAGATGGTTGTTGTTTTTCAATGTTGAGGTTGTTGTTGAATTTGTTGGTGTTTTTAAATGTTGAGGTTGTTGTTGAATTTGCTGGTGTTTTGCAATGTTGTGGTTGTTGTTGTTTTTCAATGTTGAGGTTGTTGTTGAATTTGTTGGTGTTTTTCAATGTTGAGGGTGTTGTTTTTTTTCAATGTTGAGGTTGTTGTTGAATTTGTTGGTGTTTTTCAATTTCGAGGTTGTTGTTGAATTTGTTGGTGTTTTTCAATGTTGAGGATGTTGTTGTTTTTAAATGTTGAGGTTGTTGTTGAATTTGTTGGTGTTTTTTCAATTTTGAGGTTGTTGTTGTTTTTCAATGTTGAGGTTGATTTTGAATTTGAGGGTGTTTTTCAATGTCGAGGTTGTTGTTGAAATTGTTGGTGTTTTTCAATGTGGAGGTTGTTGTTGTTTTTCAATGTTGAGGTTGTTGTTGAATTTGTTGGTGTTTTTCAATGTTGAGATGGTTGTTGTTTTTCAATGTTGAGGTTGTTGTTGAATTTGTTGGTGTTTTTAAATGTTGAGGTTGTTGAATTTGCTGGTGTTTTGCAATGTTGAGGTTGTTGTTGTTTTTCAATGTTGAGGTTGTTGTTGAATTTGTTGGTGTTTTTCAATGTTGAGGTTGTTGTTGTTTTTCAATGTTGAGGTTGTTGTTGAATTTGTTGGTGTTTTTCAATGTTGAGGTTGTTGTTATTTTTCAATGCTGTGGTTGTTGTTGAATTTGTTGGTGTTTTTCAATGTTGGGGTTGTTGTTGAATTTGTTGGTGTTTTTCAATGTTGAGGTTGTTGTTGTTTTTCAATGCTGAGGTTGATGTTGAATTTTTTGGTGTTTTTCAATGTTTAGGTTGTTGTTGTTTTTCAATGTTGAGGTTGTTGTTGAATTTGTTGGTGTTTTTCAACGTTGAGGTTGTTGTTGAATTTGTTGGTGTTTTTCAATGTTGAGTTTGTTGGTGTTTTTCAATGTTGAGGTTGTTGTTGTTTTTCAATGTTGAGGTTGTTGTTGAATTTGTTGGTGTTTTTCAATGTTGAGGTTGTTGTTGTTTTTCAATGTTGAGGTTGTTGTTGAATTTGTTGGTGCTTTTCAATGTTGAGATTGTTGTTGAATTTGTTGGTGTTTTTCAATGTTGAGGTTGTTGTTGTTTTTCAATGTTGAGGTTGTTGTTGAATTTGTTGGTGTTTTTCAATGTTGAGTTTGTTGTTGAATTTGTTGGTGTTTTTCAATTTCGAGGTTGTTGTTGAATTTGTTAGTGTTTTTCAATGTTGAGGTTGTTGTTGAAGTTGTTGGTGTTTTTCAATGTTGAGGTTGTTGTTGAATTTGTTGGTGTTTTTCAATGTTGAGGTTGTTGTTGTTTTTCAATGTTGAGGTTGTTGTTGAATTTGTTGGTGTTTTTCAATGTTTAGTTTGTTGTTGTTTTTCAATGTTGAGGTTGTTGTTGAATTTGTTGGTGTTTTTCAATGTTGAGGTTGTTGTTGTTTTTCAATTTTGAGGTTGTTGTTGAATTTGTTGGTGTTTTTCAATGTTGAGGTTGTTGTTGTTTTTCAAAGTTGAGGTTGTTGTTGAATTTGTTGGTGTTTTTCAATTTCGAGGTTGTTGTTGAATTTGTTGGTGTTTTTCAATGTTGAAGTTGATGTTGAATTTGTTGGTGTTGTTCAATGTTGAGGTAGTTGTTGTTTTTCAATGTTGAGGTTGTTGTTGAATTTGTTGTTGTTTTTCAATGTTGAGGTTGTTGTTGTTTTTCAATGCTGAGGTTGTTGTTGAATTTGTTGATGTTTTTCAATGTTGAAGTTGTTGTTGAATTTGTTGGTGTTTTTCAATGTTGAGGTTGTTGTTGTTTTTCAATGTTGAGGTTGTTGTTGAATTTGTTGGTGTTTTTCAATGTTGAGGTTGTTGTTGTTTTTCAATGTTGAGGTTGTTGTTGAATTTGTTGGTGTTTTTCAATTTCGAGGTTGTTGTTGAATTTGTTTGTGTTTTTCAATGTTGAGGTTGTTGTTGTTTTTCAATGTTTAGGTTATTGTTGAATTTGTTGGTGTTTTTCAATGTTGAGGTTGTTGTTGTTTTTCAATGTTGAGGTTGTTGTTGAATTTGTTGGTGTTTTTCAATGTTGAGATTGTTGTTGTTTTTCAATGTTGAGGTTGTTGTTGAATTTGTTGGTGTTTTTCAATGTTGAGGTTGTTGTTGTTTTTCAATTTTGAGGTTGTTGTTGAATTTGCTGGTGTTTTGCAATGTTGAGGTTGTTGTTGTTTTTCAATGTTGAGGTTGTTTTTGAATTTGTTGGTGTTTTTCAATGTTGAGGTTGTTGTTGTTTTTCAATGTTGAGGTTGTTGTTGAATTTGTTGGTGTTTTTCAATTTCGAGGTTGTTGTTGAATTTGTTGGTGTTTTTCAATGTTGAAGTTGTTGTTGAATTTGTTCGTGTTTTTCAATGTTGAGGTTGTTGTTGTTTTTCAATGTTGAGGTTGTTGTTGAATTTGTTGGTGTTTTTCAATGTTGAGGTTGTTGTTGTTTTTCAATGCTGAGGTTGTTGTTGAATTTGTTGGTGTTTTTCAATGTTGAGGTTGTTGTTGAATTTGTTGGTGTTTTTCAATGTTGAGGTTGTTGTTGTTTTTCAATGCTGAGGTTGATGTTGAATTTGTTGGTGTTTTTCACTGTTTAGGTTGTTGTTGTTTTTCAATGTTGAGGTTGTTGTTGAATTTGTTGGTGTTTTTCAACGTTGAGGTTGTTGTTGAATTTGTTGGTGTTTTTCAATGTGAGTTTGTTGTTGTTTTTCAATGTTGAGGTTGTTGTTGAATTTGTTGGTGTTTTTCAATGCTAAGGTTGTTGTTGTTTTTCAATGTTGAGGTTGTTGTTGAATTTGTTGGTGTTTTTCAATGTTGAGGTTGTTGTTGTTTTTCAATGTTGAGGTTGTTGTTGAATTTGTTGGTGCTTTTCAATGTTGAGATTGTTGTTGAATTTGTTGGTGTTTATCAATGTTGAGGTTGTTGTTGTTTTTCAATGTTGAGGTTGTTGTTGAATTTGTTGGTGTTTTTCAACGTTGAGGTTGTTGTTGAATTTGTTGGTGTTTTTCAATGTTGAGTTGTTGTTGTTTTTCAATGTTGAGGTTGTTGTTGAATTTGTTGGTGTTTTTCAATGTTGAGGTTGTTGTTGTTTTTCAATGTTGAGGTTGTTGTTGAATTTGTTGGTGTTTTTCAATGTTGAGGTTGTTGTTGTTTTTCAATGTTGAGGTTGTTGTTGAATTTGTTGGTGCTTTTCAATGTTGAGATTGTTGTTGAATTTGTTGGTGTTTTTCAATTTTGAGGTTGTTGTTGTTTTTCAATGTTGAGGTTGTTGTTGAATTTGTTGGTGTTTTTCAATGTTGAGTTTGTTGTTGAATTTGTTGGTGTTTTTCAATTTCGAGGTTGTTGTTCAATTTGTTAGTGTTTTTCAATGTTGAGGTTGTTGTTGAAGTTGTTGGTGTTTTTCAATGTTGAGGTTGTTGTTGAATTTGTTGGTGTTTTTCAATGTTGAGGTTGTTGTTGTTTTTCAATGTTGAGGTTGTTGTTGAATTTGTTGGTGTTTTTCAATGTTTAGTTTGTTGTTGTTTTTCAATGTTGAGGTTGTTGTTGAATTTGTTGGTGTTTTTCAATGTTGAGGTTGTTGTTGTTTTTCAATTTTGAGGTTGTTGTTGAATTTGTTGGTGTTTTTCAATGTTGAGGTTGTTGTTGTTTTTCAAAGTTGAGGTTGTTGTTGAATTTGTTGGTGTTTTTCAATTTCGAGGTTGTTGTTGAATTTGTTGGTGTTTTTCAATGTTGAAGTTGTTGTTGAATTTGTTGGTGTTTTTCAATGTTGAGGTTGTTGTTGTTTTTCAATGTTGAGGTTGTTGTTGAATTTGTTGGTGTTTTTCAATGTTGAGGTTGTTGTTGTTTTTCAATGCTGAGGTTGTTGTTGAATCTGTTGGTGTTTTTCAATGTTGAAGTTGTTGTTGAATTTGTTTGTGTTTTTCAATGTTGAGGTTGTTGTTGTTTTTCAATGTTGAGGTTGTTGTTGAATTTGTTGGTGTTTTTCAATGTTGAGGTTGTTGTTGTTTTTCAATGTTGAGGTTGTTGTTGAATTTGTTGGTGTTTTTCAATTTCGAGGTTGTTGTTGAATTTGTTTGTGTTTTTCAATGTTGAGGTTGTTGTTGTTTTTCAATGCTTAGGTTATTGTTGAATTTGTTGGTGTTTTTCAATGTTGAGGTTGTTGTTGTTTTTCAATGTTGAGGTTGTTGTTGAATTTGTTGGTGTTTTTCAATGTTGAGATTGTTGTTGTTTTTCAATGTTGAGGTTGTTGTTGAATTTGTTGGTGTTTTTCAATGTTGAGGTTGTTGTTGTTTTTCAATGTTGAGGTTGTTGTTGAATTTGCTGGTGTTTTGCAATGTTGAGGTTGTTGTTGTTTTTCAATGTTGAGGTTGTTGTTGAATTTGTTGGTGTTTTTCAATGTTGAGGTTGTTGTTGTTTTTCAATGTTGAGGTTGTTGTTGAATTTGTTGGTGTTTTTCAATTTCGAGGTTGTTGTTGAATTTGTTGGTGTTTTTCAATGTTGAAGTTGTTGTTGAATTTGTTCGTGTTTTTCAATGTTGAGGTTGTTGTTGTTTTTCAAAGTTGAGGTTGTTGTTGAATTTGTTGGTGTTTTTCAATGTTGAGGTTGTTGTTGTTTTTCAATGCTGAGGTTGTTGTTGAATTTGTTGGTCTTTTTCAATGTTGAGGTTGTTGTTGAATTTGTTGGTGTTTTTCAATGTGAGTTTGTTGTTGTTTTTCAATGTTGAGGTTGTTGTTGAATTTGTTGGTGTTTTTCAATGTTGAGGTTGTTGTTGTTTTTCAATGTTGAGGTTGTTGTTGAATTTGTTGGTGTTTTTCAATGTTGAGGTTGTTGTTGTTTTTCAATGTTGAGGTTGTTGTTGAATTTGTTGGTGCTTTTCAATGTTGAGATTGTTGTTGAATTTGTTGGTGTTTTTCAATGTTGAGGTTGTTGTTGTTTTTCAATGTTGAGGTTGTTGTTGAATTTGTTGGTGTTTTTCAATGTTGAGTTTGTTGAATTTTTTGGTGTTTATCAATTTCGAGGTTGTTGTTGAATTTGTTAGTGTTTTTCAATGTTGAGGTTGTTGTTGAAGTTGCTGGTGTTTTTCAATGTTGAGGTTGTTGTTGAATTCGTTGGTGTTTTTCAATGTTGAGGTTGTTGTTGTTTTTCAATGTTGAGGTTGTTGTTGAATTTGTTGGTGTTTTTCAATGTTTAGTTTGTTGTTGTTTTTCAATGTTGAGGTTGTTGTTGAATTTGTTGGTGTTTTTCAATGTTGAGGTTGTTGTTGTTTTTCAATTTTGAGGTTGTTGTTGAATTTGTTGGTGTTTTTCAATGTTGAGTTTGTTGTTGTTTTTCAAAGTTGAGGTTGTTGTTGAATTTGTTGGTGTTTTTCAATTTCGAGGTTGTCGTTGAATTTGTTGGTGTTTTTCAATGTTGAAGTTGATTTTGAATTTGTTGGTGTTTTTCCATGTTGAGGTTGTTGTTGTTTTTCAATGTTGAGGTTGTTGTTGAATTTGTTGGTGTTTTTCAATGTTGAGGTTGTTGTTGTTTTTCAATGCTGAGGTTGTTGTTGAATTTGTTGCTGTTTTTCAATGTTGAAGTTGTTGTTGAATTTGTTGGTGTTTTTCAATGTTGAGGTTGTTGTTGTTTTTCAATGTTGAGGTTGTTGTTGAATTTGTTGGTGTTTTTCAATGTTGAGGTTGTTGTTGTTTTTCAATTTTGAGGTTGTTGTTGAATTTGTTGGTGTTTTTCAATGTGGAGGTTGTTGTTGTTTTTCAAAGTTGAGGTTGTTGTTGAATTTGTTGGTGTTTTTCAATTTCGAGGTTGTTGTTGAATTTGTTGGTGTTTTTCAATGTTGAAGTTGTTGTTGAATTTGTTGGTGTTTTTCAATGTTGAGGTTGTTGTTGTTTTTCAATGTTGAGGTTGTTGTTGAATTTGTTGGTGTTTTTCAATGTTGAGGTTGTTGTTGTTTTTCAATGCTGAGGTTGTTGTTGTATCTGTTGGTGTTTTTCAATGTTGAGGTTGTTGTTGAATTTGTTGGTGTTTTTCAATGTTGAGGTTGTTGGTGTTTTTCAATGTTGAGGTTGTTGTTGAATTCGTTGGTGTTTTTCAATGTTGAGGTTGTTGTTGAATTTGTTGGTGTTTTTCAGTGTTGAGGTTGTTGTTGTTTTTCAATGTTGAGGTTGTTGTTGAGTTTGTGGGCGTTTTTCAATGTTGAGGTTGTTGTTGAATTTGTTGGTGTTTTTCAATGTTGAGGTTGTTGTTGAATTTGTTGGTGTTTTTCAATGCTGAGGTTGTTGTTGTTTTTAAATGTTGGGGTTGTTGTTGAATTTGTTGGTGTTTTTCAATTTTGAGGATGTTGTTGTTTTTCAATGTTGAGGTTGTTTTTGAATTTGTTGGTGTTTTTCCATGATGAGGTTGTTGTTGTTTTTCAAAGCTGAGGTTGTTGTTGAATTTGTTGGTTTTTTTCAATGTCGGGGTTGTTGTTGAATTTGTTGGTGTTTTTCTATGTTGAATTTTTTGTTGAATTTGTTGGTGTTTTTCAATGTTGAGGTTGTTGTTGAATTTGTTGGCGTTTTTAAATGTTGAGGTTGTTGTTGAATTTGTTGGTGTTTTCAATGTTGATGTTTTTGTTGAATTTGTTGTTGTTTTTCAATGTTGAGGTTGTTGTTGTTTTTCAATGTTGAGGTTGTTGTTGAATTTCATGGTGTTTTTCAATGTCGAGGTTGTTGTTGAATTTGTTGGTGTTTTTCAATGTTGAAGTTGTTGTTGAATTTGTTGGTGTTTTTCAATGTTGAGATGTTGTTGCTGTTTTTCAATGTTGAGGTTGTTGTTGAATTTGTTGTTGTTTTTCAATGTTGAGGTTGTTGTTGAATTTGTTGGTGTTTTTCAATGTTGAGGTTGTTGTTGAATTTGTTGGTGTTTTTCAATGTTAAGGTTGTTGTTGAATTTGTTGGTGTTTTTCAATGTTGAGGTTGTTGTTATTTTTCAACGTTGAGGTTGTTGTTGAATTTGTTGGCGTTTTTAAATGTTGAGGTTGTTGGTGAATTTGTTGGTGTTTTCAATGTTGATGTTTTTGTTGAATTTGTTGGTGTTTTTCAATGTTGAGGTTGTTGTTGTTTTTCAATGTTGAGGTTGTTGTTGAATTTGATGGTGTTTTTCAATGTCGAGGTTGTTGTTGAATTTGTTGGTGTTTTTCAATGTTGAAGTTGTTGTTGAATTTGTTGGTGTTTTTCAATGTTGAGATGTTGTTGCTGTTTTTCAATGTTGAGGTTGTTGTTGAATTTGTTGGTGTTTTTCAATGTTGAGGTTGTTGTTGAATTTGTTGGTGTTTTTCAATGTTGAGGTTGTTGTTGAATTTGTTGGTGTTTTTCAATGTTAAGGTTGTTGTTGAATTTGTTGGTGTTTTTCAATGTTGAGGTTGTTGTTATTTTTCAATGTTGAGGTTGTTGTTGAGTTTGTTGGTGTTTTTCAATGTTGAGGCTCTTGTTTAATTTGTTGGTGTTTTTCAATGTTGAGGTTGTTGTTGAATATTGTTGGTGTTTTTCAATGTTGAGGTTGTTGTTGTTTTTAAATGTTGAGGTTGTTGTTGAATTTGTTGGTGTTTTTTCAATTTTGAGGTTGTTGTTGTTTTTCAATGTTGAGGTTGATTTTGAATTTGAGGGTGTTTTTCAATGTCGAGGTTGTTGTTGAATTTGTTGGTGTTTTTCAAAGTGGAGGTTGTTGTTGTTTTTCAATGTTGAGGTTGTTGTTGAATTTGTTGGTGTTTTTAAATGTTGAGGTTGGTGTTGAATTTGCTGGTGTTTTGCAATGTTGTGGTTGTTGTTGTTTTTCAATGTTGAGGTTGTTGTTGAATTTGTTGGTGTTTTTCAATGTTGAGGTTGTTGTTGTTTTTCAATGTTGAGGTTGTTGTTGAATTTGTTGGTGTTTTTCAATTTCGAGGTTGTTGTTGAATTTGTTGGTGTTTTTCAATGTTGAGGTTGTTGTTGTTTTTAAATGTTGAGGTTGTTGTTGAATTTGTTGGTGTTTTTTCAATTTTGAGGTTGTTGTTGTTTTTCAATGTTGAGGTTGATTTTGAATTTGAGGGTGTTTTTCAATGTCGAGGTTGTTGTTGAATTTGTTGGTGTTTTTCAATGTGGAGGTTGTTGTTGTTTTTCAATGTTGAGGTTGTTGTTGAATTTGTTGGTGTTTTTCAATGTTGAGATGGTTGTTGTTTTTCAATGTTGAGGTTGTTGTTGAATTTGTTGGTGTTTTTAAATGTTGAGGTTGTTGAATTTGCTGGTGTTTTGCAATGTTGAGGTTGTTGTTGTTTTTCAATGTTGAGGTTGTTGTTGAATTTGTTGGTGTTTTTCAATGTTGAGGTTGTTGTTGTTTTTCAATGTTGAGGTTGTTGTTGAATTTGTTGGTGTTTTTCAATGTTGAGGTTGTTGTTATTTTTCAATGCTGTGGTTGTTGTTGAATTTGTTGGTGTTTTTCAATGTTGGGGTTGTTGTTGAATTTGTTGGTGTTTTTCAATGTTGAGGTTGTTGTTGTTTTTCAATGCTGAGGTTGATGTTGAATTTTTTGGTGTTTTTCAATGTTTAGGTTGTTGTTGTTTTTCAATGTTGAGGTTGTTGTTGAATTTGTTGGTGTTTTTCAACGTTGAGGTTGTTGTTGAATTTGTTAGTGTTTTTCAATGTTGAGTTTGTTGGTGTTTTTCAATGTTGAGGTTGTTGTTGTTTTTCAATGTTGAGGTTGTTGTTGAATTTGTTGGTGTTTTTCAATGTTGAGGTTGTTGTTGTTTTTCAATGTTGAGGTTGTTGTTGAATTTGTTGGTGTGTTTCAATGTTGAGATTGTTGTTGAATTTGTTGGTGTTTTTCAATGTTGAGGTTGTTGTTGTTTTTCAATGTTGAGGTTGTTGTTGAATTTGTTGGTGTTTTTCAATGTTGAGTTTGTTGTTGAATTTGTTGGTGTTTTTCAATTTCGAGGTTGTTGTTGAATTTGTTAGTGTTTTTCAATGTTGAGGTTGTTGTTGAAGTTGTTGGTGTTTTTCAATGTTGAGGTTGTTGTTGAATTTGTTGGTGTTTTTCAATGTTGCGGTTGTTGTTGCTTTTCAATGTTGAGGTTGTTGTTGAATTTGTTGGTGTTTTTCAATGTTTAGTTTGTTGTTGTTTTTCAATGTTGAGGTTGTTGTTGAATTTGTTGGTGTTTTTCAATGTTGAGGTTGTTGTTGTTTTTCAATTTTGAGGTTGTTGTTGAATTTGTTGGTGTTTTTCAATGTTGAGGTTGTTGTTGTTTTTCAAAGTTGAGGTTGTTGTTGAATTTGTTGGTGTTTTTCAATTTCGAGGTTGTTGTTGAATTTGTTGGTGTTTTTCAATGTTGAAGTTGATGTTGAATTTGTTGGTGTTTTTCAATGTTGAGGTTGTTGTTGTTTTTCAATGTTGAGGTTGTTGTTGAATTTGTTGTTGTTTTTCAATGTTGAGGTTGTTGTTGTTTTTCAATGCTGAGGTTGTTGTTGAATTTGTTGATGTTTTTCAATGTTGAAGTTGTTGTTGAATTTGTTGGTGTTTTTCAATGTTGAGGTTGTTGTTGTTTTTCAATGTTGAGGTTGTTGTTGAATTTGTTGGTGTTTTTCAATGTTGAGGTTGTTGTTGTTTTTCAATGTTGAGGTTGTTGTTGAATTTGTTGGTGTTTTTCAATTTCGAGGTTGTTGTTGAATTTGTTTGTGTTTTTCAATGTTGAGGTTGTTGTTGTTTTTCAATGTTTAGGTTATTGTTGAATTTGTTGGTGTTTTTCAATGTTGAGGTTGTTGTTGTTTTTCAATGTTGAGGTTGTTGTTGAATTTGTTGGTGTTTTTCAATGTTGAGATTGTTGTTGTTTTTCAATGTTGAGGTTGTTGTTGAATTTGTTGGTGTTTTTCAATGTTGAGGTTGTTGTTGTTTTTCAATTTTGAGGTTGTTGTTGAATTTGCTGGTGTTTTGCAATGTTGAGGTTGTTGTTGTTTTTCAATGTTGAGGTTGTTTTTGAATTTGTTGGTGTTTTTCAATGTTGAGGTTGTTGTTGTTTTTCAATGTTGAGGTTGTTGTTGAATTTGTTGGTGTTTTTCAATTTCGAGGTTGTTGTTGAATTTGTTGGTGTTTTTCAATGTTGAAGTTGTTGTTGAATTTGTTCGTGTTTTTCAATGTTGAGGTTGTTGTTGTTTTTCAATGTTGAGGTTGTTGTTGAATTTGTTGGTGTTTTTAAATGTTGAGGTTGTTGAATTTGCTGGTGTTTTGCAATGTTGAGGTTGTTGTTGTTTTTCAATGTTGAGGTTGTTGTTGAATTTGTTGGTGTTTTTCAATGTTGAGGTTGTTGTTGTTTTTCAATGTTGAGGTTGTTGTTGAATTTGTTGGTGTTTTTCAATGTTGAGGTTGTTGTTATTTTTCAATGCTGTGGTTGTTGTTGAATTTGTTGGTGTTTTTCAATGTTGGGGTTGTTGTTGAATTTGTTGGTGTTTTTCAATGTTGAGGTTGTTGTTGTTTTTCAATGCTGAGGTTGATGTTGAATTTTTTGGTGTTTTTCAATGTTTAGGTTGTTGTTGTTTTTCAATGTTGAGGTTGTTGTTGAATTTGTTGGTGTTTTTCAACGTTGAGGTTGTTGTTGAATTTGTTGGTGTTTTTCAATGTTGAGTTTGTTGGTGTTTTTCAATGTTGAGGTTGTTGTTGTTTTTCAATGTTGAGGTTGTTGTTGAATTTGTTGGTGTTTTTCAATGTTGAGGTTGTTGTTGTTTTTCAATGTTGAGGTTGTTGTTGAATTTGTTGGTGTGTTTCAATGTTGAGATTGTTGTTGAATTTGTTGGTGTTTTTCAATGTTGAGGTTGTTGTTGTTTTTCAATGTTGAGGTTGTTGTTGAATTTGTTGGTGTTTTTCAATGTTGAGTTTGTTGTTGAATTTGTTGGTGTTTTTCAATTTCGAGGTTGTTGTTGAATTTGTTAGTGTTTTTCAATGTTGAGGTTGTTGTTGAAGTTGTTGGTGTTTTTCAATGTTGAGGTTGTTGTTGAATTTGTTGGTGTTTTTCAATGTTGAGGTTGTTGTTGTTTTTCAATGTTGAGGTTGTTGTTGAATTTGTTGGTGTTTTTCAATGTTTAGTTTGTTGTTGTTTTTCAATGTTGAGGTTGTTGTTGAATTTGTTGGTGTTTTTCAATGTTGAGGTTGTTGTTGTTTTTCAATTTTGAGGTTGTTGTTGAATTTGTTGGTGTTTTTCAATGTTGAGGTTGTTGTTGTTTTTCAAAGTTGAGGTTGTTGTTGAATTTGTTGGTGTTTTTCAATTTCGAGGTTGTTGTTGAATTTGTTGGTGTTTTTCAATGTTGAAGTTGATGTTGAATTTGTTGGTGTTTTTCAATGTTGAGGTTGTTGTTGTTTTTCAATGTTGAGGTTGTTGTTGAATTTGTTGTTGTTTTTCAATGTTGAGGTTGTTGTTGTTTTTCAATGCTGAGGTTGTTGTTGAATTTGTTGATGTTTTTCAATGTTGAAGTTGTTGTTGAATTTGTTGGTGTTTTTCAATGTTGAGGTTGTTGTTGTTTTTCAATGTTGAGGTTGTTGTTGAATTTGTTGGTGTTTTTCAATGTTGAGGTTGTTGTTGTTTTTCAATGTTGAGGTTGTTGTTGAATTTGTTGGTGTTTTTCAATTTCGAGGTTGTTGTTGAATTTGTTTGTGTTTTTCAATGTTGAGGTTGTTGTTGTTTTTCAATGTTTAGGTTATTGTTGAATTTGTTGGTGTTTTTCAATGTTGAGGTTGTTGTTGTTTTTCAATGTTGAGGTTGTTGTTGAATTTGTTGGTGTTTTTCAATGTTGAGATTGTTGTTGTTTTTCAATGTTGAGGTTGTTGTTGAATTTGTTGGTGTTTTTCAATGTTGAGGTTGTTGTTGTTTTTCAATTTTGAGGTTGTTGTTGAATTTGCTGGTGTTTTGCAATGTTGAGGTTGTTGTTGTTTTTCAATGTTGAGGTTGTTTTTGAATTTGTTGGTGTTTTTCAATGTTGAGGTTGTTGTTGTTTTTCAATGTTGAGGTTGTTGTTGAATTTGTTGGTGTTTTTCAATTTCGAGGTTGTTGTTGAATTTGTTGGTGTTTTTCAATGTTGAAGTTGTTGTTGAATTTGTTCGTGTTTTTCAATGTTGAGGTTGTTGTTGTTTTTCAATGTTGAGGTTGTTGTTGAATTTGTTGGTGTTTTTCAATGTTGAGGTTGTTGTTGTTTTTCAATGCTGAGGTTGTTGTTGAATTTGTTGGTGTTTTTCAATGTTGAGGTTGTTGTTGAATTTGTTGGTGTTTTTCAATGTTGAGGTTGTTGTTGTTTTTCAATGCTGAGGTTGATGTTGAATTTGTTGGTGTTTTTCACTGTTTAGGTTGTTGTTGTTTTTCAATGTTGAGGTTGTTGTTGAATTTGTTGGTGTTTTTCAACGTTGAGGTTGTTGTTGAATTTGTTGGTGTTTTTCAATGTGAGTTTGTTGTTGTTTTTCAATGTTGAGGTTGTTGTTGAATTTGTTGGTGTTTTTCAATGTTGAGGTTGTTGTTGTTTTTCAATGTTGAGGTTGTTGTTGAATTTGTTGGTGTTTTTCAATGTTGAGGTTGTTGTTGTTTTTCAATGTTGAGGTTGTTGTTGAATTTGTTGGTGCTTTTCAATGTTGAGATTGTTGTTGAATTTGTTGGTGTTTATCAATGTTGAGGTTGTTGTTGTTTTTCAATGTTGAGGTTGTTGTTGAATTTGTTGGTGTTTTTCAACGTTGAGGTTGTTGTTGAATTTGTTGGTGTTTTTCAATGTTGAGTTGTTGTTGTTTTTCAATGTTGAGGTTGTTGTTGAATTTGTTGGTGTTTTTCAATGTTGATGTTGTTGTTGTTTTTCAATGTTGAGGTTGTTGTTGAATTTGTTGGTGTTTTTCAATGTTGAGGTTGTTGTTGTTTTTCAATGTTGAGGTTGTTGTTGAATTTGTTGGTGCTTTTCAATGTTGAGATTGTTGTTGAATTTGTTGGTGTTTTTCAATGTTGAGGTTGTTGTTGTTTTTCAATGTTGAGGTTGTTGTTGAATTTGTTGGTGTTTTTCAATGTTGAGTTTGTTGTTGAATTTGTTGGTGTTTTTCAATTTCGAGGTTGTTGTTGAATTTGTTAGTGTTTTTCAATGTTGAGGTTGTTGTTGAAGTTGTTGGTGTTTTTCAATGTTGAGGTTGTTGTTGAATTTGTTGGTGTTTTTCAATGTTGAGGTTGTTGTTGTTTTTCAATGTTGAGGTTGTTGTTGAATTTGTTGGTGTTTTTCAATGTTTAGTTTGTTGTTGTTTTTCAATGTTGAGGTTGTTGTTGAATTTGTTGGTGTTTTTCAATGTTGAGGTTGTTGTTGTTTTTCAATTTTGAGGTTGTTGTTGAATTTGTTGGTGTTTTTCAATGTTGAGGTTGTTGTTGTTTTTCAAAGTTGAGGTTGTTGTTGAATTTGTTGGTGTTTTTCAATTTCGAGGTTGTTGTTGAATTTGTTGGTGTTTTTCAATGTTGAAGTTGTTGTTGAATTTGTTGGTGTTTTTCAATGTTGAGGTTGTTGTTGTTTTTCAATGTTGAGGTTGTTGTTGAATTTGTTGGTGTTTTTCAATGTTGAGGTTGTTGTTGTTTTTCAATGCTGAGGTTGTTGTTGAATCTGTTGGTGTTTTTCAATGTTGAAGTTGTTGTTGAATTTGTTTGTGTTTTTCAATGTTGAGGTTGTTGTTGTTTTTCAATGTTGAGGTTGTTGTTGAATTTGTTGGTGTTTTTCAATGTTGAGGTTGTTGTTGTTTTTCAATGTTGAGGTTGTTGTTGAATTTGTTGGTGTTTTTCAATTTCGAGGTTGTTGTTGAATTTGTTTGTGTTTTTCAATGTTGAGGTTGTTGTTGTTTTTCAATGTTTAGGTTATTGTTGAATTTGTTGGTGTTTTTCAATGTTGAGGTTGTTGTTGTTTTTCAATGTTGAGGTTGTTGTTGAATTTGTTGGTGTTTTTCAATGTTGAGATTGTTGTTGTTTTTCAATGTTGAGGTTGTTGTTGAATTTGTTGGTGTTTTTCAATGTTGAGGTTGTTGTTGTTTTTCAATGTTGAGGTTGTTGTTGAATTTGCTGGTGTTTTGCAATGTTGAGGTTGTTGTTGTTTTTCAATGTTGAGGTTGTTGTTGAATTTGTTGGTGTTTTTCAATGTTGAGGTTGTTGTTGTTTTTCAAAGTTGAGGTTGTTGTTGAATTTGTTGGTGTTTTTCAATTTCGAGGTTGTTGTTGAATTTGTTGGTGTTTTTCAATGTTGAAGTTGTTGTTGAATTTGTTCGTGTTTTTCAATGTTGAGGTTGTTGTTGTTTTTCAAAGTTGAGGTTGTTGTTGAATTTGTTGGTGTTTTTCAATGTTGAGGTTGTTGTTGTTTTTCAATGCTGAGGTTGTTGTTGAATTTGTTGGTCTTTTTCAATGTTGAGGTTGTTGTTGAATTTGTTGGTGTTTTTCAATGTGAGTTTGTTGTTGTTTTTCAATGTTGAGGTTGTTGTTGAATTTGTTGGTGTTTTTCAATGTTGAGGTTGTTGTTGTTTTTCAATGTTGAGGTTGTTGTTGAATTTGTTGGTGTTTTTCAATGTTGAGGTTGTTGTTGTTTTTCAATGTTGAGGTTGTTGTTGAATTTGTTGGTGCTTTTCAATGATGAGATTGTTGTTGAATTTGTTGGTGTTTTTCAATGTTGAGGTTGTTGTTGTTTTTCAATGTTGAGGTTGTTGTTGAATTTGTTGGTGTTTTTCAATGTTGAGTTTGTTGAATTTTTTGGTGTTTTTCAATTTCGAGGTTGTTGTTGAATTTGTTAGTGTTTTTCAATGTTGAGGTTGTTGTTGAAGTTGCTGGTGTTTTTCAATGTTGAGGTTGTTGTTGAATTCGTTGGTGTTTTTCAATGTTGAGGTTGTTGTTGTTTTTCAATGTTGAGGTTGTTGTTGAATTTGTTGGTGTTTTTCAATGTTTAGTTTGTTGTTGTTTTTCAATGTTGAGGTTGTTGTTGAATTTGTTGGTGTTTTTCAATGTTGAGGTTGTTGTTGTTTTTCAATTTTGAGGTTGTTGTTGAATTTGTTGGTGTTTTTCAATGTTGAGTTTGTTGTTGTTTTTCAAAGTTGAGGTTGTTGTTGAATTTGTTGGTGTTTTTCAATTTCGAGGTTGTCGTTGAATTTGTTGGTGTTTTTCAATGTTGAAGTTGATTTTGAATTTGTTGGTGTTTTTCCATGTTGAGGTTGTTGTTGTTTTTCAATGTTGAGGTTGTTGTTGAATTTGTTGGTGTTTTTCAATGTTGAGGTTGTTGTTGTTTTTCAATGCTGAGGTTGTTGTTGAATTTGTTGCTGTTTTTCAATGTTGAAGTTGTTGTTGAATTTGTTGGTGTTTTTCAATGTTGAGGTTGTTGTTGTTTTTCAATGTTGAGGTTGTTGTTGAATTTGTTGGTGTTTTTCAATGTTGAGGTTGTTGTTGTTTTTCAATTTTGAGGTTGTTGTTGAATTTGTTGGTGTTTTTCAATGTTGAGGTTGTTGTTGTTTTTCAAAGTTGAGGTTGTTGTTGAATTTGTTGGTGTTTTTCAATTTCGAGGTTGTTGTTGAATTTGTTGGTGTTTTTCAATGTTGAAGTTGTTGTTGAATTTGTTGGTGTTTTGCAATGTTGAGGTTGTTGTTGTTTTTCAATGTTGAGGTTGTTGTTGAATTTGTTGGTGTTTTTCAATGTTGAGGTTGTTGTTGTTTTTCAATGCTGAGGTTGTTGTTGTATCTGTTGGTGTTTTTCAATGTTGAGGTTGTTGTTGAATTTGTTGGTGTTTTTCAATGTTGAGGTTGTTGGTGTTTTTCAATGTTGAGGTTGTTGTTGAATTCGTTGGTGTTTTTCAATGTTGAGGTTGTTGTTGAATTTGTTGGTGTTTTTCAGTGTTGAGGTTGTTGTTGTTTTTCAATGTTGAGGTTGGTGTTGAGTTTGTTGGCGTTTTTCAATGTTGAGGTTGTTGTTGAATTTGTTGGTGTTTTTCAATGTTGAGGTTGTTGTTGAATTTGTTGGTGTTTTTCAATGCTGAGGTTGTTGTTGTTTTTAAATGTTGGGGTTGTTGTTGAATTTGTTGGTGTTTTTCAATTTTGAGGATGTTGTTGTTTTTCAATGTTGAGGTTGTTTTTGAATTTGTTGGTGTTTTTCCATGATGAGGTTGTTGTTGTTTTTCAAAGCTGAGGTTGTTGTTGAATTTGTTGGCTTTTTCAATGTCGGGGTTGTTGTTGAATTTGTTGGTGTTTTTCAACGTTGAGGTTGTTGTTGAATTTGTTGGTGTTTTTCAATGTGAGTTTGTTGTTGTTTTTCAATGTTGAGGTTGTTGTTGAATTTGTTGGTGTTTTTCAATGTTGAGGTTGTTGTTGTTTTTCAATGTTGAGGTTGTTGTTGAATTTGTTGGTGTTTTTCAATGTTGAGGTTGTTGTTGTTTTTCAATGTTGAGGTTGTTGTTGAATTTGTTGGTGCTTTTCAATGTTGAGATTGTTGTTGAATTTCTTGGTGTTTATCAATGTTGAGGTTGTTGTTGTTTTTCAATGTTGAGGTTGTTGTTGAATTTGTTGGTGTTTTTCAACGTTGAGGTTGTTGTTGAATTTGTTGGTGTTTTTCAATGTTGAGTTGTTGTTGTTTTTCAATGTTGAGGTTGTTGTTGAATTTGTTGGTGTTTTTCAATGTTGAGGTTGTTGTTGTTTTTCAATGTTGAGGTTGTTGTTGAATTTGTTGGTGTTTTTCAATGTTGAGGTTGTTGTTGTTTTTCAATGTTGAGGTTGTTGTTGAATTTGTTGGTGCTTTTCAATGTTGAGATTGTTGTTGAATTTGTTGGTGTTTTTCAATGTTGAGGTTGTTGTTGTTTTTCAATGTTGAGGTTGTTGTTGAATTTGTTGGTGTTTTTCAATGTTGAGTTTGTTGTTGAATTTGTTGGTGTTTTTCAATTTCGAGGTTGTTGTTGAATTTGTTAGTGTTTTTCAATGTTGAGGTTGTTGTTGAAGTTGTTGGTGTTTTTCAATGTTGAGGTTGTTGTTGAATTTGTTGGTGTTTTTCAATGTTGAGGTTGTTGTTGTTTTTCAATGTTGAGGTTGTTGTTGAATTTGTTGGTGTTTTTCAATGTTTAGTTTGTTGTTGTTTTTCAATGTTGAGGTTGTTGTTGAATTTGTTGGTGTTTTTCAATGTTGAGGTTGTTGTTGTTTTTCAATTTTGAGGTTGTTGTTGAATTTGTTGGTGTTTTTCAATGTTGAGGTTGTTGTTGTTTTTCAAAGTTGAGGTTGTTGTTGAATTTGTTGGTGTTTTTCAATTTCGAGGTTGTTGTTGAATTTGTTGGTGTTTTTCAATGTTGAAGTTGTTGTTGAATTTGTTGGTGTTTTTCAATGTTGATGTTGTTGTTGTTTTTCAATGTTGAGGTTGTTGTTGAATTTGTTGGTGTTTTTCAATGTTGAGGTTGTTGTTGTTTTTCAATGCTGAGGTTGTTGTTGAATCTGTTGGTGTTTTTCAATGTTGAAGTTGTTGTTGAATTTGTTTGTGTTTTTCAATGTTGAGGTTGTTGTTGTTTTTCAATGTTGAGGTTGTTGTTGAATTTGTTGGTGTTTTTCAATGTTGAGGTTGTTGTTGTTTTTCAATGTTGAGGTTGTTGTTGAATTTGTTGGTGTTTTTCAATTTCGAGGTTGTTGTTGAATTTGTTTGTGTTTTTCAATGTTGAGGTTGTTGTTGTTTTTCAATGTTTAGGTTATTGTTGAATTTGTTGGTGTTTTTCAATGTTGAGGTTGTTGTTGTTTTTCAATGTTGAGGTTGTTGTTGAATTTGTTGGTGTTTTTCAATGTTGAGATTGTTGTTGTTTTTCAATGTTGAGGTTGTTGTTGAATTTGTTGGTGTTTTTCAATGTTGAGGTTGTTGTTGTTTTTCAATGTTGAGGTTGTTGTTGAATTTGCTGGTGTTTTGCAATGTTGAGGTTGTTGTTGTTTTTCAATGTTGAGGTTGTTGTTGAATTTGTTGGTGTTTTTCAATGTTGAGGTTGTTGTTGTTTTTCAATGTTGAGGTTGTTGTTGAATTTGTTGGTGTTTTTCAATTTCGAGGTTGTTGTTGAATTTGTTGGTGTTTTTCAATGTTGAAGTTGTTGTTGAATTTGTTCGTGTTTTTCAATGTTGAGGTTGTTGTTGTTTTTCAAAGTTGAGGTTGTTGTTGAATTTGTTGGTGTTTTTCAATGTTGAGGTTGTTGTTGTTTTTCAATGCTGAGGTTGTTGTTGAATTTGTTGGTCTTTTTCAATGTTGAGGTTGTTGTTGAATTTGTTGGTGTTTTTCAATGTGAGTTTGTTGTTGTTTTTCAATGTTGAGGTTGTTGTTGAATTTGTTGGTGTTTTTCAATGTTGAGGTTGTTGTTGTTTTTCAATGTTGAGGTTGTTGTTGAATTTGTTGGTGTTTTTCAATGTTGAGGTTGTTGTTGTTTTTCAATGTTGAGGTTGTTGTTGAATTTGTTGGTGCTTTTCAATGTTGAGATTGTTGTTGAATTTGTTGGTGTTTTTCAATGTTGAGGTTGTTGTTGTTTTTCAATGTTGAGGTTGTTGTTGAATTTGTTGGTGTTTTTCAATGTTGAGTTTGTTGAATTTTTTGGTGTTTTTCAATTTCGAGGTTGTTGTTGAATTTGTTAGTGTTTTTCAATGTTGAGGTTGTTGTTGAAGTTGCTGGTGTTTTTCAATGTTGAGGTTGTTGTTGAATTCGTTGGTGTTTTTCAATGTTGAGGTTGTTGTTGTTTTTCAATGTTGAGGTTGTTGTTGAATTTGTTGGTGTTTTTCAATGTTTAGTTTGTTGTTGTTTTTCAATGTTGAGGTTGTTGTTGAATTTGTTGGTGTTTTTCAATTTTGAGGTTGTTGTTGTTTTTCAATTTTGAGGTTGTTGTTGAATTTGTTGGTGTTTTTCAATGTTGAGTTTGTTGTTGTTTTTCAAAGTTGAGGTTGTTGTTGAATTTGTTGGTGTTTTTCAATTTCGAGGTTGTCGTTGAATTTGTTGGTGTTTTTCAATGTTGAAGTTGATTTTGAATTTGTTGGTGTTTTTCCATTTTGAGGTTGTTGTTGTTTTTCAATGTTGAGGTTGTTGTTGAATTTGTTGGTGTTTTTCAATGTTGAGGTTGTTGTTGTTTTTCAATGCTGAGGTTGTTGTTGAATTTGTTGCTGTTTTTCAATGTTGAAGTTGTTGTTGAATTTGTTGGTGTTTTTCAATGTTGAGGTTGTTGTTGTTTTTCAATGTTGAGGTTGTTGTTGAATTTGTTGGTGTTTTTCAATGTTGAGGTTGTTGTTGTTTTTCAATTTTGAGGTTGTTGTTGAATTTGTTGGTGTTTTTCAATGTTGAGGTTGTTGTTGTTTTTCAAAGTTGAGGTTGTTGTTGAATTTGTTGGTGTTTTTCAATTTCGAGGTTGTTGTTGAATTTGTTGGTGTTTTTCAATGTTGAAGTTGTTGTTGAATTTGTTGGTGTTTTTCAATGTTGAGGTTGTTGTTGTTTTTCAATGTTGAGGTTGTTGTTGAATTTGTTGGTGTTTTTCAATGTTGAGGTTGTTGTTGTTTTTCAATGCTGAGGTTGTTGTTGTATCTGTTGGTGTTTTTCAATGTTGAGGTTGTTGTTGAATTTGTTGGTGTTTTTCAATGTTGAGGTTGTTGGTGTTTTTCAATGTTGAGGTTGTTGTTGAATTCGTTGGTGTTTTTCAATGTTGAGGTTGTTGTTGAATTTGTTGGTGTTTTTCAGTGTTGAGGTTGTTGTTGTTTTTCAATGTTGAGGTTGTTGTTGAGTTTGTTGGCGTTTTTCAATGTTGAGGTTGTTGTTGAATTTGTTGGTGTTTTTCAATGTTGAGGTTGTTGTTGAATTTGTTGGTGTTTTTCAATGCTGAGGTTGTTGTTGTTTTTTTGAATGTTGGGGTTGTTGTTGAATTTGTTGGTGTTTTTCAATTTTGAGGATGTTGTTGTTTTTCAATGTTGAGGTTGTTTTTGAATTTGTTGGTGTTTTTCCATGATGAGGTTGTTGTTGTTTTTCAAAGCTGAGGTTGTTGTTGAATTTGTTGGCTTTTTCAATGTCGGGGTTGTTGTTGAATTTGTTGGTGTTTTTCAACGTTGAGGTTGTTGTTGAATTTGTTGGTGTTTTTCAATGTGAGTTTGTTGTTGTTTTTCAATGTTGAGGTTGTTGTTGAATTTGTTGGTGTTTTTCAATGTTGAGGTTGTTGTTGTTTTTCAATGTTGAGGTTGTTGTTGAATTTGTTGGTGTTTTTCAATGTTGAGGTTGTTGTTGTTTTTCAATGTTGAGGTTGTTGTTGAATTTGTTGGTGCTTTTCAATGTTGAGATTGTTGTTGAATTTGTTGGTGTTTATCAATGTTGAGGTTGTTGTTGTTTTTCAATGTTGAGGTTGTTGTTGAATTTGTTGGTGTTTTTCAACGTTGAGGTTGTTGTTGAATTTGTTGGTGTTTTTCAATGTTGAGTTGTTGTTTTTTTTCAATGTTGAGGTTGTTGTTGAATTTGTTGGTGTTTTTCAATGTTGAGGTTGTTGTTGTTTTTCAATGTTGAGGTTGTTGTTGAATTTGTTGGTGTTTTTCAATGTTGAGGTTGTTGTTGTTTTTCAATGTTGAGGTTGTTGTTGAATTTGTTGGTGCTTTTCAATGTTGAGATTGTTGTTGAATTTGTTGGTGTTTTTCAATGTTGAGGTTGTTGTTGTTTTTCAATGTTGAGGTTGTTGTTGAATTTGTTGGTGTTTTTCAATGTTGAGTTTGTTGTTGAATTTGTTGGTGTTTTTCAATTTCGAGGTTGTTGTTGAATTTGTTAGTGTTTTTCAATGTTGAGGTTGTTGTTGAAGTTGTTGGTGTTTTTCAATGTTGAGGTTGTTGTTGAATTTGTTGGTGTTTTTCAATGTTGAGGTTGTTGTTGTTTTTCAATGTTGAGGTTGTTGTTGAATTTGTTGGTGTTTTTCAATGTTTAGTTTGTTGTTGTTTTTCAATGTTGAGGTTGTTGTTGAATTTGTTGGTGTTTTTCAATGTTGAGGTTGTTGTTGTTTTTCAATTTTGAGGTTGTTGTTGAATTTGTTGGTGTTTTTCAATGTTGAGGTTGATGTTGTTTTTCAAAGTTGAGGTTGTTGTTGAATTTGTTGGTGTTTTTCAATTTCGAGGTTGTTGTTGAATTTGTTGGTGTTTTTCAATGTTGAAGTTGTTGTTGAATTTGTTGGTGTTTTTCAATGTTGATGTTGTTGTTGTTTTTCAATGTTGAGGTTGTTGTTGAATTTGTTGGTGTTTTTCAATGTTGAGGTTGTTGTTGTTTTTCAATGCTGAGGTTGTTGTTGAATCTGTTGGTGTTTTTCAATGTTGAAGTTGTTGTTGAATTTGTTTGTGTTTTTCAATGTTGAGGTTGTTGTTGTTTTTCAATGTTGAGGTTGTTGTTGAATTTGTTGGTGTTTTTCAATGTTGAGGTTGTTGTTGTTTTTCAATGTTGTTGTTGTTGTTGAATTTGTTGGTGTTTTTCAATTTCGAGGTTGTTGTTGAATTTGTTTGTGTTTTTCAATGTTGAGGTTGTTGTTGTTTTTCAATGTTTAGGTTATTGTTGAATTTGTTGGTGTTTTTCAATGTTGATGTTGTTGTTGTTTTTCAATGTTGAGGTTGTTGTTGAATTTGTTGGTGTTTTTCAATGTTGAGATTGTTGTTGTTTTTCAATGTTGAGGTTGTTGTTGAATTTGTTGGTGTTTTTCAATGTTGAGGTTGTTGTTGTTTTTCAATGTTGAGGTTGTTGTTGAATTTGCTGGTGTTTTGCAATGTTGAGGTTGTTGTTGTTTTTCAATGTTGAGGTTGTTGTTGAATTTGTTGGTGTTTTTCAATGTTGAGGTTGCTGTTGTTTTTCAATGTTGAGGTTGTTGTTGAATTTGTTGGTGTTTTTCAATTTCGAGGTTGTTGTTGAATTTGTTGGTGTTTTTCAATGTTGAAGTTGTTGTTGAATTTGTTCGTGTTTTTCAATGTTGAGGTTGTTGTTGTTTTTCAAAGTTGAGGTTGTTGTTGAATTTGTTGGTGTTTTTCAATGTTGAGGTTGTTGTTGTTTTTCAATGCTGAGGTTGTTGTTGAATTTGTTGGTCTTTTTCAATGTTGAGGTTGTTGTTGAATTTGTTGGTGTTTTTCAATGTGAGTTTGTTGTTGTTTTTCAATGTTGAGGTTGTTGTTGAATTTGTTGGTGTTTTTCAATGTTGAGTTGTTGTTTTTTTTCAATGTTGAGGTTGTTGTTGAATTTGTTGGTGTTTTTCAATGTTGAGGTTGTTGTTGTTTTTCAATGTTGAGGTTGTTGTTGAATTTGTTGGTGTTTTTCAATGTTGAGGTTGTTGTTGTTTTTCAATGTTGAGGTTGTTGTTGAATTTGTTGGTGCTTTTCAATGTTGAGATTGTTGTTGAATTTGTTGGTGTTTTTCAATGTTGAGGTTGTTGTTGTTTTTCAATGTTGAGGTTGTTGTTGAATTTGTTGGTGTTTTTCAATGTTGAGTTTGTTGTTGAATTTGTTGGTGTTTTTCAATTTCGAGGTTGTTGTTGAATTTGTTAGTGTTTTTCAATGTTGAGGTTGTTGTTGAAGTTGTTGGTGTTTTTCAATGTTGAGGTTGTTGTTGAATTTGTTGGTGTTTTTCAATGTTGAGGTTGTTGTTGTTTTTCAATGTTGAGGTTGTTGTTGAATTTGTTGGTGTTTTTCAATGTTTAGTTTGTTGTTGTTTTTCAATGTTGAGGTTGTTGTTGAATTTGTTGGTGTTTTTCAATGTTGAGGTTGTTGTTGTTTTTCAATTTTGAGGTTGTTGTTGAATTTGTTGGTGTTTTTCAATGTTGAGGTTGATGTTGTTTTTCAAAGTTGAGGTTGTTGTTGAATTTGTTGGTGTTTTTCAATGTTGAGGTTGTTGTTGTTTTTCAATGTTGAGGTTGTTGTTGAATTTGTTGGTGCTTTTCAATGTTGAGATTGTTGTTGAATTTGTTGGTGTTTTTCAATGTTGAGGTTGTTGTTGTTTTTCAATGTTGAGGTTGTTGTTGAATTTGTTGGTGTTTTTCAATGTTGAGTTTGTTGAATTTTTTGGTGTTTTTCAATTTCGAGGTTGTTGTTGAATTTGTTAGTGTTTTTCAATGTTGAGGTTGTTGTTGAAGTTGCTGGTGTTTTTCAATGTTGAGGTTGTTGTTGAATTCGTTGGTGTTTTTCAATGTTGAGGTTGTTGTTGTTTTTCAATGTTGAGGTTGTTGTTGAATTTGTTGGTGTTTTTCAATGTTTAGTTTGTTGTTGTTTTTCAATGTTGAGGTTGTTGTTGAATTTGTTGGTGTTTTTCAATGTTGAGGTTGTTGTTGTTTTTCAATTTTGAGGTTGTTGTTGAATTTGTTGGTGTTTTTCAATGTTGAGTTTGTTGTTGTTTTTCAAAGTTGAGGTTGTTGTTGAATTTGTTGGTGTTTTTCAATTTCGAGGTTGTCGTTGAATTTGTTGGTGTTTTTCAATGTTGAAGTTGATTTTGAATTTGTTGGTGTTTTTCCATGTTGAGGTTGTTGTTGTTTTTCAATGTTGAGGTTGTTGTTGAATTTGTTGGTGTTTTTCAATGTTGAGGTTGTTGTTGTTTTTCAATGCTGAGGTTGTTGTTGAATTTGTTGCTGTTTTTCAATGTTGAAGTTGTTGTTGAATTTGTTGGTGTTTTTCAATGTTGAGGTTGTTGTTGTTTTTCAATGTTGAGGTTGTTGTTGAATTTGTTGGTGTTTTTCAATGTTGAGGTTGTTGTTGTTTTTCAATTTTGAGGTTGTTGTTGAATTTGTTGGTGTTTTTCAATGTTGAGGTTGTTGTTGTTTTTCAAAGTTGAGGTTGTTGTTGAATTTGTTGGTGTTTTTCAATTTCGAGGTTGTTGTTGAATTTGTTGGTGTTTTTCAATGTTGAAGTTGTTGTTGAATTTGTTGGTGTTTTTCAATGTTGAGGTTGTTGTTGTTTTTCAATGTTGAGGTTGTTGTTGAATTTGTTGGTGTTTTTCAATGTTGAGGTTGTTGTTGTTTTTCAATGCTGAGGTTGTTGTTGTATCTGTTGGTGTTTTTCAATGTTGAGGTTGTTGTTGAATTTGTTGGTGTTTTTCAATGTTGAGGTTGTTGGTGTTTTTCAATGTTGAGGTTGTTGTTGAATTCGTTGGTGTTTTTCAATGTTGAGGTTGTTGTTGAATTTGTTGGTGTTTTTCAGTGTTGAGGTTGTTGTTGTTTTTCAATGTTGAGGTTGTTGTTGAGTTTGTTGGCGTTTTTCAATGTTGAGGTTGTTGTTGAATTTGTTGGTGTTTTTCAATGTTGAGGTTGTTGTTGAATTTGTTGGTGTTTTTCAATGCTGAGGTTGTTGTTGTTTTTAAGTGTTGGGGTTGTTGTTGAATTTGTTGGTGTTTTTCAATTTTGAGGATGTTGTTGTTTTTCAATGTTGAGGTTGTTTTTGAATTTGTTGGTGTTTTTCCATGATGAGGTTGTTGTTGTTTTTCAAAGCTGAGGTTGTTGTTGAATTTGTTGGTTTTTTTCAATGTCGGGGTTGTTGTTGAATTTGTTGGTGTTTTTCTATGTTGAATTTTTTGTTGAATTTGTTGGTGTTTTTCAATGTTGAGGTTGTTGTTGAATTTGTTGGCGTTTTTAAATGTTGAGGTTGTTGTTGAATTTGTTGGTGTTTTCAATGTTGATGTTTTTGTTGAATTTGTTGTTGTTTTTCAATGTTGAGGTTGTTGTTGTTTTTCAATGTTGAGGTTGTTGTTGAATTTCATGGTGTTTTTCAATGTCGAGGTTGTTGTTGAATTTGTTGGTGTTTTTCAATGTTGAAGTTGTTGTTGAATTTGTTGGTGTTTTTCAATGTTGAGATGTTGTTGCTGTTTTTCAATGTTGAGGTTGTTGTTGAATTTGTTGTTGTTTTTCAATGTTGAGGTTGTTGTTGAATTTGTTGGTGTTTTTCAATGTTGAGGTTGTTGTTGAATTTGTTGGTGTTTTTCAATGTTAAGGTTGTTGTTGAATTTGTTGGTGTTTTTCAATGTTGAGGTTGTTGTTATTTTTCAACGTTGAGGTTGTTGTTGAATTTGTTGGCGTTTTTAAATGTTGAGGTTGTTGGTGAATTTGTTGGTGTTTTCAATGTTGATGTTTTTGTTGAATTTGTTGGTGTTTTTCAATGTTGAGGTTGTTGTTGTTTTTCAATGTTGAGGTTGTTGTTGAATTTGATGGTGTTTTTCAATGTCGAGGTTGTTGTTGAATTTGTTGGTGTTTTTCAATGTTGAGATGTTGTTGCTGTTTTTCAATGTTGAGGTTGTTGTTGAATTTGTTGCTGTTTTTCAATGTTAAGGTTGTTGTTGAATTTGTTGGTGTTTTTCAATGTTGAGGTTGTTGTTGAATTTGTTGGTGTTTTTCAATGTTAAGGTTGTTGTTGAATTTGTTGGTGTTTTTCAATGTTGAGGTTGTTGTTATTTTTCAATGTTGAGGTTGTTGTTGAGTTTGTTGGTGTTTTTCAATGTTGAGGCTCTTGTTTAATTTGTTGGTGTTTTTCAATGTTGAGGTTGTTGTTGAATATTGTTGGTGTTTTTCAATGTTGAGGTTGTTGTTGTTTTTAAATGTTGAGGTTGTTGTTGAATATGTTGGTGTTTTTTCAATTTTGAGGTTGTTGTTGTTTTTCAATGTTGAGGTTGATTTTGAATTTGAGGGTGTTTTTCAATGTCGAGGTTGTTGTTGAATTTGTTGGTGTTTTTCAATGTGGAGGTTGTTGTTGTTTTTCAATGTTGAGGTTGTTGTTGAATTTGTTGGTGTTTTTAAATGTTGAGGTTGGTGTTGAATTTGCTGGTGTTTTGCAATGTTGTGGTTGTTGTTGTTTTTCAATGTTGAGGTTGTTGTTGAATTTGTTGGTGTTTTTCAATGTTGAGGTTGTTGTTGTTTTTCAATGTTGAGGTTGTTGTTGAATTTGTTGGTGTTTTTCAATTTCGAGGTTGTTGTTGAATTTGTTGGTGTTTTTCAATGTTGAGGTTGTTGTTGTTTTTAAATGTTGAGGTTGTTGTTGAATTTGTTGGTGTTTTTTCAATTTTGAGGTTGTTGTTGTTTTTCAATGTTGAGGTTGATTTTGAATTTGAGGGTGTTTTTCAATGTCGAGGTTGTTGTTGAATTTGTTGGTGTTTTTCAATGTGGAGGTTGTTGTTGTTTTTCAATGTTGAGGTTGTTGTTGAATTTGTTGGTGTTTTTCAATGTTGAGATGGTTGTTGTTTTTCAATGTTGAGGTTGTTGTTGAATTTGTTGGTGTTTTTAAATGTTGAGGTTGTTGAATTTGCTGGTGTTTTGCAATGTTGAGGTTGTTGTTGTTTTTCAATGTTGAGGTTGTTGTTGAATTTGTTGGTGTTTTTCAATGTTGAGGTTGTTGTTGTTTTTCAATGTTGAGGTTGTTGTTGAATTTGTTGGTGTTTTTCAATGTTGAGGTTGTTGTTATTTTTCAATGCTGTGGTTGTTGTTGAATTTGTTGGTGTTTTTCAATGTTGGGGTTGTTGTTGAATTTGTTGGTGTTTTTCAATGTTGAGGTTGTTGTTGTTTTTCAATGCTGAGGTTGATGTTGAATTTTTTGGTGTTTTTCAATGTTTAGGTTGTTGTTGTTTTTCAATGTTGAGGTTGTTGTTGAATTTGTTGGTGTTTTTCAACGTTGAGGTTGTTGTTGAATTTGTTGGTGTTTTCAATGTTGAGTTTGTTGGTGTTTCTCAATGTTGAGGTTGTTGTTGTTTTTCAATGTTGAGGTTGTTGTTGAATTTGTTGGTGTTTTTCAATGTTGAGGTTGTTGTTGTTTTTCAATGTTGAGGTTGTTGTTGAATTTGTTGGTGCTTTTCAATGTTGAGATTGTTGTTGAATTTGTTGGTGTTTTTCAATGTTGAGGTTGTTGTTGTTTTTCAATGTTGAGGTTGTTGTTGAATTTGTTGGTGTTTTTCAATGTTGAGTTTGTTGTTGAATTTGTTGGTGTTTTTCAATTTCGAGGTTGTTGTTGAATTTGTTAGTGTTTTTCAATGTTGAGGTTGTTGTTGAAGTTGTTGGTGTTTTTCAATGTTGAGGTTGTTGTTGAATTTGTTGGTGTTTTTCAATGTTTAGTTTGTTGTTGTTTTTCAATGTTGAGGTTGTTGTTGAATTTGTTGGTGTTTTTCAATGTTGAGGTTGTTGTTGTTTTTCAATTTTGAGGTTGTTGTTGAATTTGTTGGTGTTTTTCAATGTTGAGGTTGTTGTTGTTTTTCAAAGTTGAGGTTGTTGTTGAATTTGTTGGTGTTTTTCAATTTCGAGGTTGTTGTTGAATTTGTTGGTGTTTTTCAATGTTGAAGTTGATGTTGAATTTGTTGGTGTTTTTCAATGTTGAGGTTGTTGTTGTTTTTCAATGTTGAGGTTGTTGTTGAATTTGTTGGTGTTTTTCAATGTTGAGGTTGTTGTTGTTTTTCAATGCTGAGGTTGTTGTTGAATTTGTTGATGTTTTTCAATGTTGAAGTTGTTGTTGAATTTGTTGGGTGTTTTTCAATGTTGAGGTTGTTGTTGTTTTTCAATGTTGAGGTTGTTGTTGAATTTGTTGGTGTTTTTCAATGTTGAGGTTGTTGTTGTTTTTCAATGTTGAGGTTGTTGTTGAATTTGTTGGTGTTTTTCAATTTCGAGGTTGTTGTTGAATTTGTTTGTGTTTTTCAATGTTGAGGTTGTTGTTGTTTTTCAATGTTTAGGTTATTGTTGAATTTGTTGGTGTTTATCAATGTTGAGGTTGTTGTTGTTTTTCAATGTTGAGGTTGTTGTTGAATTTGTTGGTGTTTTTCAATGTTGAGATTGTTGTTGTTTTTCAATGTTGAGGTTGTTGTTGAATTTGTTGGTGTTTTTCAATGTTGAGGTTGTTGTTGTTTTTCAATGTTGAGGTTGTTGTTGAATTTGCTGCTGTTTTGCAATGTTGAGGTTGTTGTTGTTTTTCAATGTTGAGGTTGTTGTTGAATTTGTTGGTGTTTTTCAATGTTGAGGTTGTTGTTGTTTTTCAATGTTGAGGTTGTTGTTGAATTTGTTGGTGTTTTTCAATTTCGAGGTTGTTGTTGAATTTGTTGGTGTTTTTCAATGTTGAAGTTGTTGTTGAATTTGTTCGTGTTTTTCAATGTTGAGGTTGTTGTTGTTTTTCAACGTTGAGGTTGTTGTTGAATTTGTTGGTGTTTTTCAATGTTGAGGTTGTTGTTGTTTTTCAATGCTGAGGTTGTTGTTGAATTTGTTGGTGTTTTTCAATGTTGAGGTTGTTGTTGAATTTGTTGGTGTTTTTCAATGTTGAGGTTGTTGTTGTTTTTCAATGCTGAGGTTGATGTTGAATTTGTTGGTGTTTTTCAATGTTTAGGTTGTTGTTGTTTTTCAATGTTGAGGTTGTTGTTGAATTTGTTGGTGTTTTTCAACGTTGAGGTTGTTGTTGAATTTGTTGGTGTTTTTCAATGTGAGTTTGTTGTTGATTTTCAATGTTGAGGTTGTTGTTGAATTTGTTGGTGTTTTTCAATGTTGAGGTTGTTGTTGTTTTTCAATGTTGAGGTTGTTGTTGAATTTGTTGGTGTTTTTCAATGTTGAGGTTGTTGTTGTTTTTCAATGTTGAGGTTGTTGTTGAATTTGTTGGTTCTTTTCAATGTTGAGATTGTTGTTGAATTTGTTGGTGTTTATCAATGTTGAGGTTGTTGTTGTTTTTCAATGTTGAGGTTGTTGTTGAATTTGTTGGTGTTTTTCAACGTTGAGGTTGTTGTTGAATTTGTTGGTGTTTTTCAATGTTGAGTTTGTTGTTGTTTTTCAATGTTGAGGTTGTTGTTGAATTTGTTGGTGTTTTTCAATGTTGAGGTTGTTGTTGTTTTTCAATGTTGAGGTTGTTGTTGAATTTGTTGGTGTTTTTCAATTTCGAGGTTGTTGTTGTTTTTCAAAGCTGAGGTTGTTGTTGAATTTGTTGGTTTTTTTCAATGTCGGGGTTGTTGTTGAATTTGTTGGTGTTTTTCTATGTTGAATTTTTTGTTGAATTTGTTGGTGTTTTTCAATGTTGAGGTTGTTGTTGAATTTGTTGGCGTTTTTAAATGTTGAGGTTGTTGTTGAATTTGTTGGTGTTTTCAATGTTGATGTTTTTGTTGAATTTGTTGTTGTTTTTCAATGTTGAGGTTGTTGTTGTTTTTCAATGTTGAGGTTGTTGTTGAATTTCATGGTGTTTTTCAATGTCGAGGTTGTTGTTGAATTTGTTGGTGTTTTTCAATGTTGAAGTTGTTGTTGAATTTGTTGGTGTTTTTCAATGTTGAGATGTTGTTGCTGTTTTTCAATGTTGAGGTTGTTGTTGAATTTGTTGTTGTTTTTCAATGTTGAGGTTGTTGTTGAATTTGTTGGTGTTTTTCAATGTTGAGGTTGTTGTTGAATTTGTTGGTGTTTTTCAATGTTAAGGTTGTTGTTGAATTTGTTGGTGTTTTTCAATGTTGAGGTTGTTGTTATTTTTCAACGTTGAGGTTGTTGTTGAATTTGTTGGCGTTTTTAAATGTTGAGGTTGTTGGTGAATTTGTTGGTGTTTTCAATGTTGATATTTTTGTTGAATTTGTTGGTGTTTTTCAATGTTGAGGTTGTTGTTGTTTTTCAATGTTGAGGTTGTTGTTGAATTTGATGGTGTTTTTCAATGTCGAGGTTGTTGTTGAATTTGTTGGTGTTTTTCAATGTTGAGATGTTGTTGCTGTTTTTCAATGTTGAGGTTGTTGTTGAATTTGTTGCTGTTTTTCAATGTTAAGGTTGTTGTTGAATTTGTTGGTGTTTTTCAATGTTGAGGTTGTTGTTGAATTTGTTGGTGTTTTTCAATGTTAAGGTTGTTGTTGAATTTGTTGGTGTTTTTCAATGTTGAGGTTGTTGTTATTTTTCAATGTTGAGGTTGTTGTTGAGTTTGTTGGTGTTTTTCAATGTTGAGGCTCTTGTTTAATTTGTTGGTGTTTTTCAATGTTGAGGTTGTTGTTGAATATTGTTGGTGTTTTTCAATGTTGAGGTTGTTGTTGTTTTTAAATGTTGAGGTTGTTGTTGAATTTGTTGGTGTTTTTTCAATTTTGAGGTTGTTGTTGTTTTTCAATGTTGAGGTTGATTTTGAATTTGAGGGTGTTTTTCAATGTCGAGGTTGTTGTTGAATTTGTTGGTGTTTTTCAATGTGGAGGTTGTTGTTGTTTTTCAATGTTGAGGTTGTTGTTGAATTTGTTGGTGTTTTTAAATGTTGAGGTTGTTGTTGAATTTGCTGGTGTTTTGCAATGTTGTGGTTGTTGTTGTTTTTCAATGTTGAGGTTGTTGTTGAATTTGTTGGTGTTTTTCAATGTTGAGGTTGTTGTTGTTTTTCAATGTTGAGGTTGTTGTTGAATTTGTTGGTGTTTTTCAATTTCGAGGTTGTTGTTGAATTTGTTGGTGTTTTTCAATGTTGAGGTTGTTGTTGTTTTTAAATGTTGAGGTTGTTGTTGAATTTGTTGGTGTTTTTTCAATTTTGAGGTTGTTGTTGTTTTTCAATGTTGAGGTTGATTTTGAATTTGAGGGTGTTTTTCAATGTCGAGGTTGTTGTTGAATTTGTTGGTGTTTTTCAATGTGGAGGTTGTTGTTGTTTTTCAATGTTGAGGTTGTTGTTGAATTTGTTGGTGTTTTTCAATGTTGAGATGGTTGTTGTTTTTCAATGTTGAGGTTGTTGTTGAATTTGTTGGTGTTTTTAAATGTTGAGGTTGTTGAATTTGCTGGTGTTTTGCAATGTTGAGGTTGTTGTTGTTTTTCAATGTTGAGGTTGTTGTTGAATTTGTTGGTGTTTTTCAATGTTGAGGTTGTTGTTGTTTTTCAATGTTGAGGTTGTTGTTGAATTTGTTGGTGTTTTTCAATGTTGAGGTTGTTGTTATTTTTCAATGCTGTGGTTGTTGTTGAATTTGTTGGTGTTTTTCAATGTTGGGGTTGTTGTTGAATTTGTTGGTGTTTTTCAATGTTGAGGTTGTTGTTGTTTTTCAATGCTGAGGTTGATGTTGAATTTTTTGGTGTTTTTCAATGTTTAGGTTGTTGTTGTTTTTCAATGTTGAGGTTGTTGTTGAATTTGTTGGTGTTTTTCAACGTTGAGGTTGTTGTTGAATTTGTTGGTGTTTTCAATGTTGAGTTTGTTGGTGTTTCTCAATGTTGAGGTTGTTGTTGTTTTTCAATGTTGAGGTTGTTGTTGAATTTGTTGGTGTTTTTCAATGTTGAGGTTGTTGTTGTTTTTCAATGTTGAGGTTGTTGTTGAATTTGTTGGTGCTTTTCAATGTTGAGATTGTTGTTGAATTTGTTGGTGTTTTTCAATGTTGAGGTTGTTGTTGTTTTTCAATGTTGAGGTTGTTGTTGAATTTGTTGGTGTTTTTCAATGTTGAGTTTGTTGTTGAATTTGTTGGTGTTTTTCAATTTCGAGGTTGTTGTTGAATTTGTTAGTGTTTTTCAATGTTGAGGTTGTTGTTGAAGTTGTTGGTGTTTTTCAATGTTGAGGTTGTTGTTGAATTTGTTGGTGTTTTTCAATGTTTAGTTTGTTGTTGTTTTTCAATGTTGAGGTTGTTGTTGAATTTGTTGGTGTTTTTCAATGTTGAGGTTGTTGTTGTTTTTCAATTTTGAGGTTGTTGTTGAATTTGTTGGTGTTTTTCAATGTTGAGGTTGTTGTTGTTTTTCAAAGTTGAGGTTGTTGTTGAATTTGTTGGTGTTTTTCAATTTCGAGGTTGTTGTTGAATTTGTTGGTGTTTTTCAATGTTGAAGTTGATGTTGAATTTGTTGGTGTTTTTCAATGTTGAGGTTGTTGTTGTTTTTCAATGTTGAGGTTGTTGTTGAATTTGTTGGTGTTTTTCAATGTTGAGGTTGTTGTTGTTTTTCAATGCTGAGGTTGTTGTTGAATTTGTTGATGTTTTTCAATGTTGAAGTTGTTGTTGAATTTGTTGGGTGTTTTTCAATGTTGAGGTTGTTGTTGTTTTTCAATGTTGAGGTTGTTGTTGAATTTGTTGGTGTTTTTCAATGTTGAGGTTGTTGTTGTTTTTCAATGTTGAGGTTGTTGTTGAATTTGTTGGTGTTTTTCAATTTCGAGGTTGTTGTTGAATTTGTTTGTGTTTTTCAATGTTGAGGTTGTTGTTGTTTTTCAATGTTTAGGTTATTGTTGAATTTGTTGGTGTTTATCAATGTTGAGGTTGTTGTTGTTTTTCAATGTTGAGGTTGTTGTTGAATTTGTTGGTGTTTTTCAATGTTGAGATTGTTGTTGTTTTTCAATGTTGAGGTTGTTGTTGAATTTGTTGGTGTTTTTCAATGTTGAGGTTGTTGTTGTTTTTCAATGTTGAGGTTGTTGTTGAATTTGCTGCTGTTTTGCAATGTTGAGGTTGTTGTTGTTTTTCAATGTTGAGGTTGTTGTTGAATTTGTTGGTGTTTTTCAATGTTGAGGTTGTTGTTGTTTTTCAATGTTGAGGTTGTTGTTGAATTTGTTGGTGTTTTTCAATTTCGAGGTTGTTGTTGAATTTGTTGGTGTTTTTCAATGTTGAAGTTGTTGTTGAATTTGTTCGTGTTTTTCAATGTTGAGGTTGTTGTTGTTTTTCAACGTTGAGGTTGTTGTTGAATTTGTTGGTGTTTTTCAATGTTGAGGTTGTTGTTGTTTTTCAATGCTGAGGTTGTTGTTGAATTTGTTGGTGTTTTTCAATGTTGAGGTTGTTGTTGAATTTGTTGGTGTTTTTCAATGTTGAGGTTGTTGTTGTTTTTCAATGCTGAGGTTGATGTTGAATTTGTTGGTGTTTTTCAATGTTTAGGTTGTTGTTGTTTTTCAATGTTGAGGTTGTTGTTGAATTTGTTGGTGTTTTTCAACGTTGAGGTTGTTGTTGAATTTGTTGGTGTTTTTCAATGTGAGTTTGTTGTTGATTTTCAATGTTGAGGTTGTTGTTGAATTTGTTGGTGTTTTTCAATGTTGAGGTTGTTGTTGTTTTTCAATGTTGAGGTTGTTGTTGAATTTGTTGGTGTTTTTCAATGTTGAGGTTGTTGTTGTTTTTCAATGTTGAGGTTGTTGTTGAATTTGTTGGTTCTTTTCAATGTTGAGATTGTTGTTGAATTTGTTGGTGTTTATCAATGTTGAGGTTGTTGTTGTTTTTCAATGTTGAGGTTGTTGTTGAATTTGTTGGTGTTTTTCAACGTTGAGGTTGTTGTTGAATTTGTTGGTGTTTTTCAATGTTGAGTTTGTTGTTGTTTTTCAATGTTGAGGTTGTTGTTGAATTTGTTGGTGTTTTTCAATGTTGAGGTTGTTGTTGTTTTTCAATGTTGAGGTTGTTGTTGAATTTGTTGGTGTTTTTCAATGTTGAGGTTGTTGTTGTTTTTCAATGTTGAGGTTGTTGTTGAATTTGTTGGTGCTTTTCAATGTTGAGATTGTTGTTGAATTTGTTGGTGTTTTTCAATGTTGAGGTTGTTGTTGTTTTTCAATGTTGAGGTTGTTGTTGAATTTGTTGGTGTTTTTCAATGTTGAGTTTGTTGTTGAATTTGTTGGTGTTTTTCAATTTCGAGGTTGTTGTTGAATTTGTTAGTGTTTTTCAATGTTGAGGTTGTTGTTGAATTTGTTGGTGTTTTTCAATGTTGAGGTTGTTGTTGTTTTTCAATGTTGAGGTTGTTGTTGAATTTGTTGGTGTTTTTCAATGTTTAGTTTGTTGTTGTTTTTCAATGTTGAGGTTGTTGTTGAATTTGTTGGTGTTTTTCAATGTTGAGGTTGTTGTTGTTTTTCAATTTTGAGGTTGTTGTTGAATTTGTTGGTGTTTTTCAATGTTGAGGTTGTTGTTGTTTTTCAAAGTTGAGGTTGTTGTTGAATTTGTTGGTGTTTTTCAATTTCGAGGTTGTTGTTGAATTTGTTGGTGTTTTTCAATGTTGAAGTTGTTGTTGAATTTGTTGGTGTTTTTCAATGTTGAGGTTGTTGTTGTTTTTCAATGTTGAGGTTGTTGTTGAATTTGTTGGTGTTTTTCAATGTTGAGGTTGTTGTTGTTTTTCAATGCTGAGGTTGTTGTTGAATCTGTTGGTGTTTTTCAATGTTGAAGATGTTGTTGAATTTGTTTGTGTTTTTCAATGTTGAGGTTGTTGTTGTTTTTCAATGTTGAGGTTGTTGTTGAATTTGTTGGTGTTTTTCAATGTTGAGGTTGTTGTTGTTTTTCAATGTTGAGGTTGTTGTTGAATTTGTTGGTGTTTTTCAATTTCGAGGTTGTTGTTGAATTTGTTTGTGTTTTTCAATGTTGAGGTTGTTGTTGTTTTTCAATGTTTAGGTTATTGTTGAATTTGTTGGCGTTTTTCAATGTTGAGGTTGTTGTTGTTTTTCAATGTTGAGGTTGTTGTTGAATTTGTTGGTGTTTTTCAATGTTGAGATTGTTGTTGTTTTTCAATGTTGAGGTTGTTGTTGAATTTGTTGGTGTTTTTCAATGTTGAGGTTGTTGTTGTTTTTCAATGTTGAGGTTGTTGTTTAATTTGCTGGTGTTTTGCAATGTTGAGGTTGTTGTTGTTTTTCAATGTTGAGGTTGTTGTTGAATTTGTTGGTGTTTTTCAATGTTGAGGTTGTTGTTGTTTTTCAATGTTGAGGTTGTTGTTGAATTTGTTGGTGTTTTTCAATTTCGAGGTTGTTGTTGAATTTGTTGGTGTTTTTCAATGTTGAAGTTGTTGTTGAATTTGTTCGTGTTTTTCAATGTTGAGGTTGTTGTTGTTTTTCAAAGTTGAGGTTGTTGTTGAATTTGTTGGTGTTTTTCAATGTTGAGGTTGTTGTTGTTTTTCAATGCTGAGGTTGTTGTTGAATTTGTTGGTGTTTTTCAATGTTGAGGTTGTTGTTGAATTTGTTGGTGTTTTTCAATGTGAGTTTGTTGTTGTTTTTCAATGTTGAGGTTGTTGTTGAATTTGTTGGTGTTTTTCAATGTTGAGGTTGTTGTTGTTTTTCAATGTTGAGGTTGTATTTGAATTTGTTGGTGTTTTTCAATGTTGAGGTTGTTGTTGTTTTTCAATGTTGAGGTTGTTGTTGAATTTGTTGGTGCTTTTCAATGTTGAGATTGTTGTTGAATTTGTTGGTGTTTTTCAATGTTGAGGTTGTTGTTGTTTTTCAATGTTGAGGTTGTTGTTGAATTTGTTGGTGTTTTTCAATGTTGAGTTTGTTGTTGAATTTTTTGGTGTTTTTCAATTTGGAGGTTGTTGTTGAATTTGTTAGTGTTTTTCAATGTTGAGGTTGTTGTTGAAGTTGCTGGTGTTTTTCAATGTTGAGGTTGCTGTTGAATTTGTTGGTGTTTTTCAATGTTGAGGTTGTTGTTGTTTTTCAATGTTGAGGTTGTTGTTGAATTTGTTGGTGTTTTTCAATGTTTAGTTTGTTGTTGTTTTTCAATGTTGAGGTTGTTGTTGAATTTGTTGGTGTTTTTCAATGTTGAGGTTGTTGTTGTTTTTCAAATTTGAGGTTGTTGTTGAATTTGTTGGTGTTTTTCAATGTTGAGTTTGTTGTTGTTTTTCAAAGTTGAGGTTGTTGTTGAATTTGTTGGTGTTTTTCAATTTCGAGGTTGTCGTTGAATTTGTTGGTGTTTTTCAATGTTGAAGTTGATTTTGAATTTGTTGGTGTTTTTCCATGTTGAGGTTGTTGTTGTTTTTCAATGTTGAGGTTGTTGTTGAATTTGTTGGTGTTTTTCAATGTTGAGGTTGTTGTTGTTTTTCAATGCTGAGGTTGTTGTTGAATTTGTTGCTGTTTTTCAATGTTGAAGTTGTTGTTGAATTTGTTTGTGTTTTTCAATGTTGAGGTTGTTGTTGTTTTTCAATCTTGAGGTTATTGTTGAATTTGTTGGTTTTTTTCAATGTTGAGGTTGTTGCTGTTTTTCAATGTTGAGGTTGTTGTTGAATTTGTTGGTGTTTTTCAATGTTGAGTTTGTTGTTGTTTTTCAATGTTGAGGTTGTTGTTGTTTTTCAATGTTGAGGTTGTTGTTGAATTTGTTGGAGTTTTTCAATGTTGAGGTTGGTGTTGTTTTTCAATGTTGAGGTTGTTGTTGAATTTGTTGGTGTTTTTCAATGTTGAGGTTGTTGTTGAATTTGTTGGTGTTTTTCAATGATGAGGTTGTTGTTGTTTTTCAATGTTGAGGTTGTTGTTGAATTTGTTGGTGTTTTTCAATGTTGAGGTTGTTGTTGTTTTTCAATGCTGAGGTTGATGTTGAATTTGTTGGTGTTTTTCAATGTTTAGGTTGTTGTTGTTTTTCAATGTTGAGGTTGTTGTTGAATTTGTTGGTGTTTTTCAATGTTGAGGTTGTTGTTGTTTTTCAATGTTGAGGTTGTTGTTGAATTTGTTGGTGTTTTTCAATGTTGAGGTTGTTGTTGTTTTTCAATGTTGAGGTTGTTGTTGAATTTGCTGGTGTTTTGCAATGTTGAGGTTGTTGTTGTTTTTCAATGTTGAGGTTGTTGTTGAATTTGTTGGTGTTTTTCAATGATGAGGTTGTTGTTGTTTTTCAATGTTGAGGTTGTTGTTGAATTTGTTGGTGTTTTTCAATTTCGAGGTTGTTGTTGAATTTGTTGGTGTTTTTCAATGTTGAAGTTGTTGTTGAATTTGTTCGTGTTTTTCAATGTTGAGGTTGTTGTTGTTTTTCAATGTTGAGGTTGTTGTTGAATTTGTTGGTGTTTTTCAATGTTGAGGTTGTTGTTGTTTTTCAATGCTGAGGTTGTTGTTGAATTTGTTGGTGTTTTTCAATGTTGAGGTTGTTGTTGAATTTGTTGGTGTTTTTCAATGTTGAGGTTGTTGTTGTTTTTCAATGCTGAGGTTGATGTTGAATTTGTTGGTGTTTTTCAATGTTTAGGTTGTTGTTGTTTTTCAATGTTGAGGTTGTTGTTGAATTTGTTGGTGTTTTTCAACGTTGAGGTTGTTGTTGAATTTGTTGGTGTTTTTCAATGTGAGTTTGTTGTTGTTTTTCAATGTTGAGGTTGTTGATGAATTTGTTGGTGTTTTTCAATGTTGAGGTTGTTGTTGTTTTTCAATGTTGAGGTTGTTGTTGAATTTGTTGGTGTTTTTCAATGTTGAGGTTGTTGTTGTTTTTCAATGTTGAGGTTGTTGTTGAATTTGTTGGTGCTTTTCAATGTTGAGATTGTTGTTGAATTTGTTGGTGTTTTTCAATGTTGAGGTTGTTGTTGTTTTTCAATGTTGAGGTTGTTGTTGAATCTGTTGGTGTTTTTCAACGTTGAGGTTGTTGTTGAATTTGTTGGTGTTTTTCAATGTTGAGTTTGTTGTTGTTTTTCAATGTTGAGGTTGTTGTTGAATTTGTTGGTGTTTTTCAATGTTGAGGTTGTTGTTGTTTTTCAATGTTGAGGTTGTTGTTGAATTTGTTGGTGTTTTTCAATGTTGAGGTTGTTGTTGTTTTTCAATGTTGAGGTTGTTGTTGAATTTGTTGGTGCTTTTCAATGTTGAGATTGTTGTTGAATTTGTTGGTGTTTTTCAATGTTGAGGTTGTTGTTGTTTTTCAATGTTGAGGTTGTTGTTGAATTTGTTGGTGTTTTTCAATGTTGAGTTTGTTGTTGAATTTGTTGGTGTTTTTCAATTTCGAGGTTGTTGTTGAATTTGTTAGTGTTTTTCAATGTTGAGGTTGTTGTTGAAGTTGTTGGTGTTTTTCAATGTTGAGGTTGTTGTTGAATTTGTTGGTGTTTTTCAATGTTGAGGTTGTTGTTGTTTTTCAATGTTGAGGTTGTTGTTGAATTTGTTGGTGTTTTTCAATGTTTAGTTTGTTGTTTTTTTCAATGTTGAGGTTGTTGTTGAATTTGTTGGTGTTTTTCAATGTTGAGGTTGTTGTTGTTTTTCAATTTTGAGGTTGTTGTTGAATTTGTTGGTGTTTTTCAATGTTGAGGTTGTTCTTGTTTTTCAAAGTTGAGGTTGTTGTTGAATTTGTTGGTGTTTTTCAATTTCGAGGTTGTTGTTGAATTTGTTGGTGTTTTTCAATGTTGAAGTTCATGTTGAATTTGTTGGTGTTTTTCAATGTTGAGGTTGTTGTTGCTTTTCAATGTTGAGGTTGTTGTTGAATTTGTTGGTGTTTTTCAATGTTGAGGTTGTTGTTGTTTTTCAATGCTGAGGTTGTTGTTGAATTTGTTGGTGTTTTTCAATGTTGAAGTTGTTGTTGAATTTGTTTGTGTTTTTCAATGTTGAGGTTGTTGTTGTTTTTCAATGTTGAGGTTGTTGTTGAATTTGTTGGTGTTTTTCAATGTTGAGGTTGTTGTTGTTTTTCAATGTTGAGGTTGTTGTTGAATTTGTTGGTGTTTTTCAATTTCGAGGTTGTTGTTGAATTTGTTTGTGTTTTTCAATGTTGAGGTTGTTGTTGTTTTTCAATGTTTAGGTTATTGTTGAATTTGTTGGCGTTTTTCAATGTTGAGGTTCTTGTTGTTTTTCAATGTTGAGGTTGTTGTTGAATTTGTTGGTGTTTTTCAATGTTGAGATTGTTGTTGTTTTTCAATGTTGAGGTTGTTGTTGAATTTGTTGGTGTTTTTCAATGTTGAGGTTGTTGTTGTTTTTCAATATTGAGGTTGTTGTTGAATTTGCTGGTGTTTTGCAATGTTGAGGTTGTTGTTGTTTTTCAATGTTGAGGTTGTTGTTGAATTTGTTGGTGTTTTTCAATGTTGAGGTTGTTGTTGTTTTCAATGTTGAGGTTGTTGTTGAATTTGTTGGTGTTTTTCAATTTCGAGGTTGTTGTTGAATTTGTTGGTGTTTTTCAATGTTGAAGTTGTTGTTGAATTGGTTCGTGTTGTTCAATGTTGAGGTTGTTGTTGTTTTTCAAAGTTGAGGTTGTTGTTGAATTTGTTGGTGTTTTTCAATGTTGAGGTTGTTGTTGTTATTCAATGCTGAGGTTGTTGTTGAATTTGTTGGTGTTTTTCAATGTTGAGGTTGTTGTTGAATTTGTTGGTGTTTTTCAATGTTGAGGTTGTTGTTGTTTTTCAATGCTGAGGTTGATGTTGAATTTGTTGGTGTTTTTCAATGTTTAGGTTGTTGTTGTTTTTCAATGTTGAGGTTGTTGTTGAATTTGTTGGTGTTTTTCAACGTTGAGGTTGTTGTTGAATTTGTTGGTGTTTTTCAATGTGAGTTTGTTGTTGTTTTTCAATGTTGAGGTTGTTGTTGAATTTGTTGGTGTTTTTCAATGTTGAGGTTGTTGTTGTTTTTCAATGTTGAGGTTGTTGTTGAATTTGTTGGTGTTTTTCAATGTTGAGGTTGTTGTTGTTTTTCAATGTTGAGGTTGTTGTTGAATTTGTTGGTGCTTTTCAATGTTGAGTTTGTTGTTGAATTTGTTGGTGTTTTTCAATGTTGAGGTTGTTGTTGTTTTTCAATGTTGAGGTTGTTGTTGAATTTGTTGGTGTTTTTCAATGTTGAGTTTGTTGTTGAATATTTTGGTGTTTTTCAATTTCGAGGTTGTTGTTGAATTTGTTAGTGTTTTTCAATGTTGAGGTTGTTGTTGAAGTTGCTGGTGTTTTTCAATGTTGAGGTTGTTGTTGTTTTTCAATGTTTAGGTTATTGTTGAATTTGTTGGTGTTTTTCAATGTTGAGGTTGTTGTTGTTTTTCAATGTTGAGGTTGTTGTTGAATTTGTTGGTGTTTTTCAATGTTGAGATTGTTGTTGTTTTTCAATGTTGAGGTTGTTGTTGAATTTGTTGGTGTTTTTCAATGTTGAGGTTGTTGTTGTTTTTCAATATTGAGGTTGTTGTTGAATTTGCTGGAGTTTTGCAATGTTGAGGTTGTTGTTGTTTTTCAATGTTGAGGTTGTTGTTGAATTTGTTAGTGTTTTTCAATGTTGAGATTGTTGTTGTTTTTCAATGTTGAGGTTGTTGTTGAATTTGTTGGTGTTTTTCAATGTTGATGTTGTTGTTGTTTTTCAATATTGAGGTTGTTGTTGAATTTGCTGGTGTTTTGCAATGTTGAGGTTGTTGTTGTTTTTCAATGTTGAGGTTGTTGTTGAATTTGTTGGTGTTTTTCAATGTTGAGGTTGTTGTTGTTTTTCAATGTTGAGGTTGTTGTTGAATTTGTTGGTGTTTTTCAATTTCGAGGTTGTTGTTGAATTTGTTGGTGTTTTTCAATGTTGAAGTTGTTGTTGAATTTGTTCGTGTTTTTCAATGTTGAGGTTGTTGTTGTTTTTCAAAGTTGAGTTTGTTGTTGAATTTGTTGGTGTTTTTCAATGTTGAGGTTGTTGTTGTTATTCAATGCTGAGGTTGTTGTTGAATTTGTTGGTGTTTTTCAATGTTGAGGTTGTTGTTGAATTTGTTGGTGTTTTTCAATGTTGAGGTTGTTGTTGTTTTTCAATGCTGAGGTTGATGTTGAATTTGTTGGTGTTTTTCAATGTTTAGGTTGTTGTTGTTTTTCAATGTTGAGGTTGTTGTTGAATTTGTTGGTGTTTTTCAACGTTGAGGTTGTTGTTGAATTTGTTGGTGTTTTTCAATGTGAGTTTGTTGTTGTTTTTCAATGTTGAGGTTGTTGTTGAATTTGTTAGTGTTTTTCAATGTTGAGGTTGTTGTTGTTTTTCAATGTTGAGGTTGTTGTTGAATTTGTTGGTGTTTTTCAATGTTGAGGTTGTTGTTGTTTTTCAATGTTGAGGTTGTTGTTGAATTTGTTGGTGCTTTTCAATGTTGAGATTGTTGTTGAATTTGTTGGTGTTTTTCAATGTTGAGGTTGTTGTTGTTTTTCAATGTTGAGGTTGTTGTTGAATTTGTTGGTGTTTTTCAATGTTGAGTTTGTTGTTGAATTTTTTGGTGTTTTTCAATGTTGAGGTTGTTGTTGAAGTTGCTGGTGTTTTTCAATGTTGAGGTTGTTGTTGAATTTGTTGGTGTTTTTCAATGTTGAGGTTGTTGTTGTTTTTCAATGTTGAGGTTGTTGTTGAATTTGTTGGTGTTTCTCAATGTTTAGTTTGTTGTTGTTTTTCAATGTTGAGGTTGTTGTTGAATTTGTTGGTGTTTTTCAATGTTGAGGTTGTTGTTGTTTTTCAATTTTGAGGTTGTTGTTGAATTTGTTGGTGTTTTTCAATGTTGAGTTTGTTGTTGTTTTTCAAAGTTGAGGTTGTTGTTGTATTTGTTGGTGTTTTTCAATTTCGAGGTTGTTGTTGAATTTGTTGGTGTTTTTCAATATTGAAGTTGATTTTGAATTTGTTGGTGTTTTTCCATGTTGAGGTTGTTGTTGTTTTTCAATGTTGAGGTTGTTGTTGAATTTGTTGGTGTTTTTCAATGTTGAGGTTGTTGTTGTTTTTCAATGCTGAGGTTGTTGTTGAATTTGTTGGTGTTTTTCAATGTTGAAGTTGTTGTTGAATTTGTTGGTGTTTTTCAATGTTGAGGTTGTTGTTGTTTTTCAATGTTGAGGTTGTTGTTGAATTTGTTGGTGTTTTTCAATGTTGAGGTTGTTGTTGTTTTTCAATGTTGAGGTTGTTGTTGAATTTGTTGGTGTTTTTCAATGTTGAGGTTGTTGTTGAATTTGTTTGTGTTTTTCAATGTTGAGGTTGTTGTTGTTTTTCAATCTTGAGGTTATTGTTGAATTTGTTGGTGTTTTTCAATGTTGAGGTTGTTGCTGTTTTTCAATGTTGAGGTTGTTGTTGAATTTGTTGGTGTTTTTCAATGTTGAGTTTGTTGTTGTTTTTCAATGTTGAGGTTGTTGTTGTTTTTCAATGTTGAGGTTGTTGTTGAATTTGTTGGTGTTTTTCAATGTTGAGGTTGTTGTTGTTTTTCAATGTTGAGGTTGTTGTTGAATTTGTTGGTGTTTTTCAATGTTGAGGTTGTTGTTGAATTTGTTGGTGTTTTTCAATGATGAGGTTGTTGTTGTTTTTCAATGTTGAGGTTGTTGTTGAATTTGTTGGTGTTTTTCAATGTTGAGGTTTTTGTTGTTTTTCAATGCTGAGGTTGTTGTTGAATTTGTTGGTGTTTTTCAATGTTGAGGTTGTTGTTGAATTTGTTGGTGTTTTTCAATGTTGAGGTTGTTGTTGTTTTTCAATGCTGAGGTTGATGTTGAATTTGTTGGTGTTTTTCAATGTTTAGGTTGTTGTTGTTTTTCAATGTTGAGGTTGTTGTTGAATTTGTTGGTGTTTTTCAATGTTGAGGTTGTTGTTGTCTTTCAATGTTGAGGTTGTTGTTGAATTTGTTGGTGCTTTTCAATGTTGAGATTGTTGTTGAATTTGTTGGTGTTTTTCAATGTTGAGGTTGTTGTTGTTTTTCAATGTTGAGGTTGTTGTTGAATTTGTTGGTGCTTTTCAATGTTGAGATTGTTGTTGAATTTGTTGGTGTTTTTCAATGTTGAGGATGTTGTTGTTTTTCAATGTTGAGGTTGTTGTTGAATTTGTTGGTGTTTTTCAATGTTGAGTTTGTTGTTGAATATTTTGGTGTTTTTCAATTTCGAGGTTGTTGTTGAATTTGTTAGTGTTTTTCAATGTTGAGGTTGTTGTTGAAGTTGCTGGTGTTTTTCAATGTTGAGGTTGTTGTTGTTTTTCAATGTTTAGGTTATTGTTGAATTTGTTGGTGTTTTTCAATGTTGAGGTTGTTGTTGTTTTTCAATGTTGAGGTTGTTGTTGAATTTGTTGGTGTTTTTCAATGTTGAGATTGTTGTTGTTTTTCAATGTTGAGGTTGTTGTTGAATTTGTTGGTGTTTTTCAATGTTGAGGTTGTTGTTGTTTTTCAATATTGAGGTTGTTGTTGAATTTGTTGGTGTTTTTCAATGTTGATGTTGTTGTTGTTTTTCAATATTGAGGTTGTTGTTGAATTTGCTGGTGTTTTGCAATGTTGAGGTTGTTGTTGTTTTTCAATGTTGAGGTTGTTGTTGAATTTGTTGGTGTTTTTCAATGTTGAGGTTGTTGTTGTTTTTCAATGTTGAGGTTGTTGTTGAATTTGTTGGTGTTTTTCAATTTCGAGGTTGTTGTTGAATTTGTTGGTGTTTTTCAATGTTGAAGTTGTTGTTGAATTTGTTCGTGTTTTTCAATGTTGAGGTTGTTGTTGTTTTTCAAAGTTGAGTTTGTTGTTGAATTTGTTGGTGTTTTTCAATGTTGAGGTTGTTGTTGTTATTCAATGCTGAGGTTGTTGTTGAATTTGTTGGTGTTTTTCAATGTTGAGGTTGTTGTTGAATTTGTTGGTGTTTTTCAATGTTGAGGTTGTTGTTGTTTTTCAATGCTGAGGTTGATGTTGAATTTGTTGGTGTTTTTCAATGTTTAGGTTGTTGTTGTTTTTCAATGTTGAGGTTGTTGTTGAATTTGTTGGTGTTTTTCAACGTTGAGGTTGTTGTTGAATTTGTTGGTGTTTTTCAATGTGAGTTTGTTGTTGTTTTTCAATGTTGAGGTTGTTGTTGAATTTGTTAGTGTTTTTCAATGTTGAGGTTGTTGTTGTTTTTCAATGTTGAGGTTGTTGTTGAATTTGTTGGTGTTTTTCAATGTTGAGGTTGTTGTTGTTTTTCAATGTTGAGGTTGTTGTTGAATTTGTTGGTGCTTTTCAATGTTGAGATTGTTGTTGAATTTGTTGGTGTTTTTCAATGTTGAGGTTGTTGTTGTTTTTCAATGTTGAGGTTGTTGTTGAATTTGTTGGTGTTTTTCAATGTTGAGTTTGTTGTTGAATTTTTTGGTGTTTTTCAATGTTGAGGTTGTTGTTGAAGTTGCTGGTGTTTTTCAATGTTGAGGTTGTTGTTGAATTTGTTGGTGTTTTTCAATGTTGAGGTTGTTGTTGTTTTTCAATGTTGAGGTTGTTGTTGAATTTGTTGGTGTTTCTCAATGTTTAGTTTGTTGTTGTTTTTCAATGTTGAGGTTGTTGTTGAATTTGTTGGTGTTTTTCAATGTTGAGGTTGTTGTTGTTTTTCAATTTTGAGGTTGTTGTTGAATTTGTTGGTGTTTTTCAATGTTGAGTTTGTTGTTGTTTTTCAAAGTTGAGGTTGTTGTTGTATTTGTTGGTGTTTTTCAATTTCGAGGTTGTTGTTGAATTTGTTGGTGTTTTTCAATATTGAAGTTGATTTTGAATTTGTTGGTGTTTTTCCATGTTGAGGTTGTTGTTGTTTTTCAATGTTGAGGTTGTTGTTGAATTTGTTGGTGTTTTTCAATGTTGAGGTTGTTGTTGTTTTTCAATGCTGAGGTTGTTGTTGAATTTGTTGGTGTTTTTCAATGTTGAAGTTGTTGTTGAATTTGTTGGTGTTTTTCAATGTTGAGGTTGTTGTTGTTTTTCAATGTTGAGGTTGTTGTTGAATTTGTTGGTGTTTTTCAATGTTGAGGTTGTTGTTGTTTTTCAATGTTGAGGTTGTTGTTGAATTTGTTGGTGTTTTTCAATGTTGAGGTTGTTGTTGAATTTGTTTGTGTTTTTCAATGTTGAGGTTGTTGTTGTTTTTCAATCTTGAGGTTATTGTTGAATTTGTTGGTGTTTTTCAATGTTGAGGTTGTTGCTGTTTTTCAATGTTGAGGTTGTTGTTGAATTTGTTGGTGTTTTTCAATGTTGAGTTTGTTGTTGTTTTTCAATGTTGAGGTTGTTGTTGTTTTTCAATGTTGAGGTTGTTGTTGAATTTGTTGGTGTTTTTCAATGTTGAGGTTGTTGTTGTTTTTCAATGTTGAGGTTGTTGTTGAATTTGTTGGTGTTTTTCAATGTTGAGGTTGTTGTTGAATTTGTTGGTGTTTTTCAATGATGAGGTTGTTGTTGTTTTTCAATGTTGAGGTTGTTGTTGAATTTGTTGGTGTTTTTCAATGTTGAGGTTTTTGTTGTTTTTCAATGCTGAGGTTGTTGTTGAATTTGTTGGTGTTTTTCAATGTTGAGGTTGTTGTTGAATTTGTTGGTGTTTTTCAATGTTGAGGTTGTTGTTGTTTTTCAATGCTGAGGTTGATGTTGAATTTGTTGGTGTTTTTCAATGTTTAGGTTGTTGTTGTTTTTCAATGTTGAGGTTGTTGTTGAATTTGTTGGTGTTTTTCAATGTTGAGGTTGTTGTTGTCTTTCAATGTTGAGGTTGTTGTTGAATTTGTTGGTGCTTTTCAATGTTGAGATTGTTGTTGAATTTGTTGGTGTTTTTCAATGTTGAGGTTGTTGTTGTTTTTCAATGTTGAGGTTGTTGTTGAATTTGTTGGTGCTTTTCAATGTTGAGATTGTTGTTGAATTTGTTGGTGTTTTTCAATGTTGAGGATGTTGTTGTTTTTCAATGTTGAGGTTGTTGTTGAATTTGTTGGTGTTTTTCAATGTTGAGTTTGTTGTTGAATATTTTGGTGTTTTTCAATTTCGAGGTTGTTGTTGAATTTGTTAGTGTTTTTCAATGTTGAGGTTGTTGTTGAAGTTGCTGGTGTTTTTCAATGTTGAGGTTGTTGTTGTTTTTCAATGTTTAGGTTATTGTTGAATTTGTTGGTGTTTTTCAATGTTGAGGTTGTTGTTGTTTTTCAATGTTGAGGTTGTTGTTGAATTTGTTGGTGTTTTTCAATGTTGAGATTGTTGTTGTTTTTCAATGTTGAGGTTGTTGTTGAATTTGTTGGTGTTTTTCAATGTTGAGGTTGTTGTTGTTTTTCAATATTGAGGTTGTTGTTGAATTTGCTGGTGTTTTGCAATGTTGAGGTTGTTGTTGTTTTTCAATGTTGAGGTTGTTGTTGAATTTGTTAGTGTTTTTCAATGTTGAGATTGTTGTTGTTTTTCAATGTTGAGGTTGTTGTTGAATTTGTTGGTGTTTTTCAATGTTGAGGTTGTTGTTGTTTTTCAATATTGAGGTTGTTGTTGAATTTGCTGGTGTTTTGCAATGTTGAGGTTGTTGTTGTTTTTCAATGTTGAGGTTGTTGTTGAATTTGTTGGTGTTTTTCAATGTTGAGGTTGTTGTTGTTTTTCAATGTTGAGGTTGTTGTTGAATTTGTTGGTGTTTTTCAATTTCGAGGTTGTTGTTGAATTTGTTGGTGTTTTTCAATGTTGAAGTTGTTGTTGAATTTGTTCGTGTTTTTCAATGTTGAGGTTGTTGTTGTTTTTCAAAGTTGAGGTTGTTGTTGAATTTGTTGGTGTTTTTCATTGTTGAGGTTGTTGTTGTTATTCAATGCTGAGGTTGTTGTTGAATTTGTTGGTGTTTTTCAATGTTGAGGTTGTTGTTGAATTTGTTGGTGTTTTTCAATGTTGAGGTTGTTGTTGTTTTTCAATGCTGAGGTTGATGTTGAATTTGTTGGTGTTTTTCAATGTTTAGGTTGTTGTTGTTTTTCAATGTTGAGGTTGTTGTTGAATTTGTTGGTGTTTTTCAACGTTGAGGTTGTTGTTGAATTTGTTGGTGTTTTTCAATGTGAGTTTGTTGTTGTTTTTCAATGTTGAGGTTGTTGTTGAATTTGTTGGTGTTTTTCAATGTTGAGGTTGTTGTTGTTTTTCAATGTTGAGGTTGTTGTTGAATTTGTTGGTGTTTTTCAATGTTGAGGTTGTTGTTGTTTTTCAATGTTGAGGTTGTTGTTGAATTTGTTGGTGCTTTTCAATGTTGAGATTGTTGTTGAATTTGTTGGTGTTTTTCAATGTTGAGGTTGTTGTTGTTTTTCAATGTTGAGGTTGTTGTTGAATTTGTTGGTGTTTTTCAATGTTGAGTTTGTTGTTGAATTTTTTGGTGTTTTTCAATGTTGAGGTTGTTGTTGAAGTTGCTGGTGTTTTTCAATGTTGAGGTTGTTGTTGAATTTGTTGGTGTTTTTCAATGTTGAGGTTGTTGTTGTTTTTCAATGTTGAGGTTGTTGTTGAATTTGTTGGTGTTTCTCAATGTTTAGTTTGTTGTTGTTTTTCAATGTTGAGGTTGTTGTTGAATTTGTTGGTGTTTTTCAATGTTGAGGTTGTTGTTGTTTTTCAATTTTGAGGTTGTTGTTGAATTTGTTGGTGTTTTTCAATGTTGAGTTTGTTGTTGTTTTTCAAAGTTGAGGTTGTTGTTGTATTTGTTGGTGTTTTTCAATTTCGAGGTTGTTGTTGAATTTGTTGGTGTTTTTCAATATTGAAGTTGATTTTGAATTTGTTGGTGTTTTTCCATGTTGAGGTTGTTGTTGTTTTTCAATGTTGAGGTTGTTGTTGAATTTGTTGGTGTTTTTCAATGTTGAGGTTGTTGTTGTTTTTCAATGCTGAGGTTGTTGTTGAATTTGTTGGTGTTTTTCAATGTTGAAGTTGTTGTTGAATTTGTTGGTGTTTTTCAATGTTGAGGTTGTTGTTGTTTTTCAATGTTGAGGTTGTTGTTGAATTTGTTGGTGTTTTTCAATGTTGAGGTTGTTGTTGTTTTTCAATGTTGAGGTTGTTGTTGAATTTGTTGGTGTTTTTCAATGTTGAGGTTGTTGTTGAATTTGTTTGTGTTTTTCAATGTTGAGGTTGTTGTTGTTTTTCAATCTTGAGGTTATTGTTGAATTTGTTGGTGTTTTTCAATGTTGAGGTTGTTGCTGTTTTTCAATGTTGAGGTTGTTGTTGAATTTGATGTTGTTTTTCAATGTTGAGTTTGTTGTTGTTTTTCAATGTTGAGGTTGTTGTTGTTTTTCAATGTTGAGGTTGTTGTTGAATTTGTTGGTGTTTTTCAATGTTGAGGTTGTTGTTGTTTTTCAATGTTGAGGTTGTTGTTGAATTTGTTGGTGTTTTTCAATGTTGAGGTTGTTGTTGAATTTGTTGGTGTTTTTCAATGATGAGGTTGTTGTTGTTTTTCAATGTTGAGGTTGTTGTTGAATTTGTTGGTGTTTTTCAATGTTGAGGTTGTTGTTGTTTTTCAATGCTGAGGTTGATGTTGAATTTGTTGGTGTTTTTCAATGTTTAGGTTGTTGTTGTTTTTCAATGTTGAGGTTGTTGTTGAATTTGTTGGTGTTTTTCAATGTTGAGGTTGTTGTTGTTTTTCAATGTTGAGGTTGTTGTTGAATTTGTTGGTGTTTTTCAATTTCGAGGTTGTTGTTGAATTTGTTGGTGTTTTTCAATGTTGAAGTTGTTGTTGAATTTGTTCGTGTTTTTCAATGTTGAGGTTGTTGTTGTTTTTCAATGTTGAGGTTGTTGTTGAATTTGTTGGTGTTTTTCAATGTTGAGGTTGTTGTTGTTTTTCAATGCTGAGGTTGTTGTTGAATTTGTTGGTGTTTTTCAATGTTGAGGTTGTTGTTGAATTTGTTGGTGTTTTTCAATGTTGAGGTTGTTGTTGTTTTTCAATGCTGAGGTTGATGTTGAATTTGTTGGTGTTTTTCAATGTTTAGGTTGTTGTTGTTTTTCAATGTTGAGGTTGTTGTTGAATTTGTTGGTGTTTTTCAACGTTGAGGTTGTTGTTGAATTTGTTGGTGTTTTTCAATGTGAGTTTGTTGTTGTTTTTCAATGTTGAGGTTGTTGTTGAATTTGTTGGTGTTTTTCAATGTTGAGGTTGTTGTTGTTTTTCAATGTTGAGGTTGTTGTTGAATTTGTTGGTGTTTTTCAATGTTGAGGTTGTTGTTGTTTTTCAATGTTGAGGTTGTGGTTGAATTTGTTGGTGCTTTTCAATGTTGAGATTGTTGTTGAATTTGTTGGTGTTTTTCAATGTTGTGGTTGTTGTTGTTTTTCAATGTTGAGGTTGTTGTTGAATTTGTTAGTGTTTTTCAATGTTGAGTTTGTTGTTGAATTTGTTGGTGTTTTTCAATGTTGAGGTTGTTGTTGAATTTGTTGGTGTTTTTCAATGTTGAGGTTGTTGTTGTTTTTCAATGTTGAGGTTGTTGTTGAATTTGTTGGTGTTTTTCAATGTTTAGTTTGTTGTTGTTTTTCAATGTTGAGGTTGTTGTTGAATTTGTTGGTGTTTTTCAATGTTGAGGTTGTTGTTGTTTTTCAATTTTGAGGTTGTTGTTGAATTTGTTGGTGTTTTTCAATGTTGAGGTTGTTGTTGTTTTTCAAGTTGAGGTTGTTGTTGAATTTGTTGGTGTTTTTCAATGTTGAAGTTGATGTTGAATTTGTTGGTGTTTTTCAATGTTGAGGTTGCTGTTGTTTTTCAATGTTGAGGTTGTTGTTGAATTTGTTGGTGTTTTTCAATGTTGAGGTTGTTGTTGTTTTTCAATGTTGAGGTTGTTGTTGAATTTGTTGGTGTTTTTCAATGTTGAAGTTGTTGTTGAATTTGTTGGTGTTTTTCAATGTTGAGGTTGTTGTTGTTTTTCAATGTTGAGGTTGTTGTTGAATTTGTTGGTGTTTTTCAATGTTGAGGTTGTTGTTGTTTTTCAATGTTGAAGTTGTTGTTGAATTTGTTGGTGTTTTTCAATTTCGAGGTTGTTGTTGAATTTGTTTGTGTTTTTCAATGTTTAGGTTGTTGTTGTTTTTCAATCTTGAGGTTATTGTTGAATTTGTTGGTGTTTTTCAATGTCGAGGTTGTTGCTGTTTTTCAATGTTGAGGTTTTTGTTGAATTTGTTGGTGTTTTTCAATGTTGAGTTTGTTGTTGTTTTTCAATGTTGAGGTTGTTGTTGAATTTGTTGGTGTTTTTCAATGTTGAGGTTGTTGTTGTTTTTCAATGTTGAGGTTGTTGTTGAATTTGTTGGTGTTTTTCAATGTTGAGGTTGTTGTTGTTTTTCAATGTTGAGGTTGTTGTTGAATTTGTTGGTGTTTTTCAATGTTGAGGTTGTTGTTGAATTTGTTGGTGTTTTTCAATGATGAGGTTGTTGTTGTTTTTCAATGTTGAGGTTGTTGTTGAATTTGTTGGTGTTTTTCAATGTTGAGGTTGTTGTTGTTTTTCAATGCTGAGGTTGTTGTTGAATTTGTTGGTGTTTTTCAATGTTGAGGTTGTTGTGGAATTTGTTGGTGTTTTTCAATGTTGAGGTTGTTGTTGTTTTTCAATGCTGAGGTTGATGTTGAATTTGTTGGTGTTTTTCAATGTTTAGGTTGTTGCTGTTTTTCAATGTTGAGGTTGTTGTTGAATTTGTTGGTGTTTTTCAACGTTGAGGTTGTTGTTGAATTTGTTGGTGTTTTTCAATGTGAGTTTGTTGCTGTTTTTCAATGTTGAGGTTGTTGTTGAATTTGTTGGTGTTTTTCAATGTTGAGGTTGTTGTTGTTTTTCAATGTTGAGGTTGTTGTTGAATGTGTTGGTGTTTTTCAATGTTGAGGTTGTTGTTGTTTTTCAATGTTGAGGTTGTTGTTGAATTTGTTGGTGCTTTTCAATGTTGAGGTTATTGTTGAATTTGTTGGTGTTTTTCAATGTTGAGGTTGTTGTTGTTTTTCAATGTTGAGGTTGTTGTTGAATTTGTTGGTGTTTTTCAATGTTGAGTTTGTTGTTGAATTTGTTGGTGTTTTTCAATTTCGAGGTTGTTGTTGAATTTGTTAGTGTTTTTCAATGTTGAGGTTGTTGTTGAAGTTGTTGGTGTTTTTCAATGTTGAGGTTGTTGTTGAATTTGTTGGTGTTTTTCAATGTTTAGTTTGTTGTTGTTTTTCAATGTTGAGGTTGTTGTTGAATTTGTTGGTGTTTTTCAATGTTGAGGTTGTTGTTGTTTTTCAATTTTGAGGTTCTTGTTGAATTTGTTGGTGTTTTTCAATGTTGAGGTTGTTGTTGTTTTTCAAAGTTGAGGTTGTTGTTGAATTTGTTGGTGTTTTTCAATTTCGAGGTTGTTGTTGAATTTGGTCGTGTTTTTCAATGTTGAAGTTGATGTTGAATTTGTTGGTGTTTTTCAATGTTGAGGTTGTTGTTGTTTTTCAATGTTGAGGTTGTTGTTGAATTTGTTGGTGTTTTTCAATGTTGAGGTTGTTGTTGTTTTTCAATGCTGAGGTTGTTGTTGAATTTGTTGGTGTTTTTCAATGTTGAAGTTGTTGTTGAATTTGTTGGTGCTTTTCAATGTTGAGGTTGTTGTTGTTTTTCAATGTTGAGGTTGTTGTTGAATTTGTTGGTGTTTTTCAATGTTGAGGTTGTTGTTGTTTTTCAATGTTGAGGTTGTTGTTGAATTTGTTGGTGTTTTTCATTTTCGAGGTTGTTGTTGAATTTGTTAGTGTTTTTCAATGTTGAGGTTGTTGTTGAAGTTGTTGTTGTTTTTCAATGTTGAGGTTGTTGTTGAATTTGTTGGTGTTTTTCAATGTTTAGTTTGTTGTTGTTTTTCAATGTTGAGGTTGTTGTTGAATTTGTTGGTGTTTTACAACGTTGAGGTTGTTGTTGAATTTGTTGGTGTTTTTCAATGTTGAGTTTGTTGTTGTTTTTCAATGTTGAGGTTGTTGTTGAATTTGTTGGTGTTTTTCAATGTTGAGGTTGTTGTTGTTTTTCAATGTTGAGGTTGTTGTTGAATTTGTTGGTGTTTTTCAATGTTGAGGTTGTTGTTGTTTTTCAATGTTGAGGTTGTTGTTGAATTTGTTGGTGCTGTTCAATGTTGAGATTGTTGTTGAATTTCTTGGTGTTTTTCAATGTTGAGGTTGTTGTTGTTTTTCAATGTTGAGGTTGTTGTTGAATTTGTTGGTGTTTTTCAATGTTGAGTTTGTTGTTGAATTTGTTGGTGTTTTTCAATTTCGAGGTTGTTGTTGAATTTGTTAGTGTTTTTCAATGTTGAGGTTGTTGTTGAAGTTGTTGGTGTTTTTCAATGTTGAGGTTGTTGTTGAATTTGTTGGTGTTTTTCAATGTTGAGGTTGTTGTTGTTTTTCAATGTTGAGGTTGTTGTTGAATTTGTTGGTGTTTTTCAATGTTTAGTTTGTTGTTGTTTTTCAATGTTGAGGTTGTTGTTGAATTTGTTGGTGTTTTTCAATGTTGAGGTTGTTGTTGTTTTTCAATTTTGAGGTTGTTGTTGAATTTGTTGGTGTTTTTCAATTTTGAGGTTGTTGTTGTTTTTCAAAGTTGAGGTTGTTGTTGAATTTGTTGGTGTTTTTCAATTTCGAGGTTGTTGTTGACTTTGTTGGTGTTTTTCAATGTTGAAGTTGATGTTGAATTTGTTGGTGTTTTTCAATGTTGAGGTTGTTGTTGTTTTTCAATGTTGAGGTTGTTGTTGAATTTGTTGGTGTTTTTCAATGTTGAGGTTGTTGTTGTTTTTCAATGCTGAGGTTGTTGTTGAATTTGTTGGTGTTTTTCAATGTTGAAGTTGTTGTTGAATTTGTTGGTGTTTTTCAATGTTGAGGTTGTTGTTGTTTTTCAATGTTGAGGTTGTTGTTGAATTTGTTGGTGTTTTTCAATGTTGAGGTTGTTGTTGTTTTTCAATGTTGAGGTTGTTGTTGAATTTGTTGGTGTTTTTCAATTTCGAGGTTGTTGTTGAATTTGTTTGTGTTTTTCAATGTTGAGGTTGTTGTTGTTTTTCAATGTTTAGGTTATTGTTGAATTTGTTGGTGTTTTTCAATGTTGAGGTTGTTGTTGTTTTTCAATGTTGAGGTTGTTGTTGAATTTGTTGGTGTTTTTCAATGTTGAGTTTGTTGTTGTTTTTCAATGTTGAGGTTGTTGTTGAATTTGTTGGTGTTTTTCAATGTTGAGGTTGTTGTTGTTTTTCAATGTTGAGGTTGTTGTTGAATTTGCTGGTGTTTTGCAATGTTGAGGTTGTTGTTGTTTTTCAATGTTGAGGTTGTTGTTGAATTTGTTGGTGTTTTTCAACGTTGATGTTGTTGTTGAATTTGTTGGTGTTTTTCAATGTTGAAGTTGTTGTTGAATTTGCTCGTGTTTTTCAATGTTGAGGTTGTTGTTGTTTTTCAATGTTGAGGTTGTTGTTGATTTTGTTGGTGTTTTTCAATGTTGAGGTTGTTGTTGTTTTTCAATGCTGAGGTTGTTGTTGAATTTGTTGGTGTTTTTCAATGTTGAGGTTGTTGTTGAATTTGTTGGTGTTTTTCAATGTTGAGGTTGTTGTTGTTTTTCAATGCTGAGGTTGATGTTGAATTTGTTGGTGTTTTTCAATGTTCAGGTTGTTGTTGTTTTTCAATGTTGAAGTTGTTGTTGAATTTGTTTGTGTTTTTCAATGTTGAGGTTGTTGTTGAAGTTGTTGGTGTTTTTCAATGTTGAGGTTGTTGTTGAATTTGTTGGTGTTTTTCAATGTTTAGTTTGTTGTTGTTTTTCAATGTTGAGGTTGTTGTTGAATTTGTTGGTGTTTTACAACGTTGAGGTTGTTGTTGAATTTGTTGGTGTTTTTCAATGTTGAGTTTGTTGTTGTTTTTCAATGTTGAGGTTGTTGTTGAATTTGTTGGTGTTTTTCAATGTTGAGGTTGTTGTTGTTTTTCAATGTTGAGGTTGTTGTTGAATTTGTTGGTGTTTTTCAATGTTGAGGTTGTTGTTGTTTTTCAATTTGAGGTTGTTGTTGAATTTGTTGGTGCTTTTCAATGTTGAGATTGTTGTTGAATTTCTTGGTGTTTTTCAATGTTGAGGTTGTTGTTGTTTTTCAATGTTGAGGTTGTTGTTGAATTTGTTGGTGTTTTTCAATGTTGAGTTTGTTGTTGAATTTGTTGGTGTTTTTCAATTTCGAGGTTGTTGTTGAATTTGTTAGTGTTTTTCAATGTTGAGGTTGTTGTTGAAGTTGTTGGTGTTTTTCAATGTTGAGGTTGTTGTTGAATTTGTTGGTGTTTTTCAATGTTGAGGTTGTTGTTGTTTTTCAATGTTGAGGTTGTTGTTGAATTTGTTGGTGTTTTTCAATGTTTAGTTTGTTGTTGTTTTTCAATGTTGAGGTTGTTGTTGAATTTGTTGGTGTTTTTCAATGTTGAGGTTGTTGTTGTTTTTCAATTTTGAGGTTGTTGTTGAATTTGTTGGTGTTTTTCAATGTTGAGGTTGTTGTTGTTTTTCAAAGTTGAGGTTGTTGTTGAATTTGTTGGTGTTTTTCAATTTCGAGGTTGTTGTTGACTTTGTTGGTGTTTTTCAATGTTGAAGTTGATGTTGAATTTGTTGGTGTTTTTCAATGTTGAGGTTGTTGTTGTTTTTCAATGTTGAGGTTGTTGTTGAATTTGTTGGTGTTTTTCAATGTTGAGGTTGTTGTTGTTTTTCAATGCTGATGTTGTTGTTGAATTTGTTGGTGTTTTTCAATGTTGAGGTTGTTGTTGAAGTTGTTGGTGTTTTTCAATGTTGAGGTTGTTGTTGAATTTGTTGGTGTTTTTCAATGTTTAGTTTGTTGTTGTTTTTCAATGTTGAGGTTGTTGTTGAATTTGTTGGTGTTTTACAACGTTGAGGTTGTTGTTGAATTTGTTGGTGTTTTTCAATGTTGAGTTTGTTGTTGTTTTTCAATGTTGAGGTTGTTGTTGAATTTGTTGGTGTTTTTCAATGTTGAGGTTGTTGTTGTTTTTCAATGTTGAGGTTGTTGTTGAATTTGTTGGTGTTTTTCAATGTTGAGGTTGTTGTTGTTTTTCAATGTTGAGGTTGTTGTTGAATTTGTTGGTGCTTTTCAATGTTGAGATTGTTGTTGAATTTCTTGGTGTTTTTCAATGTTGAGGTTGTTGTTGTTTTTCAATGTTGAGGTTGTTGTTGAATTTGTTGGTGTTTTTCAATGTTGAGTTTGTTGTTGAATTTGTTGGTGTTTTTCAATTTCGAGGTTGTTGTTGAATTTGTTAGTGTTTTTCAATGTTGAGGTTGTTGTTGAAGTTGTTGGTGTTTTTCAATGTTGAGGTTGTTGTTGAATTTGTTGGTGTTTTTCAATGTTGAGGTTTTTGTTGTTTTTCAATGTTGAGGTTGTTGTTGAATTTGTTGGTGTTTTTCAATGTTTAGTTTGTTGTTGTTTTTCAATGTTGAGGTTGTTGTTGAATTTGTTGGTGTTTTTCAATGTTGAGGTTGTTGCTGTTTTTCAATTTTGAGGTTGTTGTTGAATTTGTTGGTGTTTTTCAATGTTGAGGTTGTTGTTGTTTTTCAAAGTTGAGGTTGTTGTTGAATTTGTTGGTGTTTTTCAATTTCGAGGTTGTTGTTGACTTTGTTGGTGTTTTTCAATGTTGAAGTTGATGTTGAATTTGTTGGTGTTTTTCAATGTTGAGGTTGTTGTTGTTTTTCAATGTTGAGGTTGTTGTTGAATTTGTTGGTGTTTTTCAATGTTGAGGTTGTTGTTGTTTTTCAATGCTGAGGTTGTTGTTGAATTTGTTGGTGTTTTTCAATGTTGAAGTTGTTGTTGAATTTGTTGGTGTTTTTCAATGTTGAGGTTGTTGTTGTTTTTCAATGTTGAGGTTGTTGTTGAATTTGTTGGTGTTTTTCAATGTTGAGGTTGTTGTTGTTTTTCAATGTTGAGGTTGTTGTTGAATTTGTTGGTGTTTTTCAATTTCGAGGTTGTTGTTGAATTTGTTTGTGTTTTTCAATGTTGAGGTTGTTGTTGTTTTTCAATGTTTAGGTTATTGTTGAATTTGTTGGTGTTTTTCAATGTTGAGGTTGTTGTTGTTTTTCAATGTTGAGGTTGTTGTTGAATTTGTTGGTGTTTTTCAATGTTGAGGTTGTTGTTGTTTTTCAATGTTGAGGTTGTTGTTGAATTTGCTGGTGTTTTGCAATGTTGAGGTTGTTGTTGTTTTTCAATGTTGAGGTTGTTGTTGAATTTGTTGGTGTTTTTCAATTTCGAGGTTGTTGTTGAATTTGTTGGTGTTTTTCAATGTTGAAGTTGTTGTTGAATTTGTTCGTGTTTTTCAATGTTGAGGTTGTTGTTGTTTTTCAATGTTGAGGTTGTTGTTGAATTTGTTGGTGTTTTTCAATGTTGAGGTTGTTGTTGTTTTTCAATGCTGAGGTTGTTGTTGAATTTGTTGGTGTTTTTCAATGTTGAGGTTGTTGTTGAATTTGTTGGTGTTTTTCAATGTTGAGGTTGTTGTTGTTTTTCAATGCTGAGGTTGATGTTGAATTTGTTGGTGTTTTTCAATGTTCAGGTTGTTGTTGTTTTTCAATGTTGAAGTTGTTGTTGAATTTGTTGGTGTTTTTCAACGTTGAGGTTGTTGTTGAATTTCTTGGTGTTTTTCAATGTGAGTTTGTTGTTGTTTTTCAATGTTGAGGTTGTTGTTGAATTTGTTGGTGTTTTTCAATGTTGAGGTTGTTGTTTTTCAATGTTGATGTTGTTGTTGAATTTGTTGGTGTTTTTCAATGTTGAGGTTGTTGTTGTTTTTCAATGTTGAGGTTGTTGTTGAATTTGTTGGTGCTTTTCAATGTTGAGATTGTTGTTGAATTTGTTGGTGTTTTTCAATGTTGAGGTTGTTTTTGTTTTTCAATCTTGAGGTTGTTGTTGAATTTGTTGGTGTTTTTCAATGTTGAGGTTGTTGTTGTTTTTCAATTTGAGGTTGTTGTTGAATTTGTTGGTGCTTTTCAATGTTGAGATTGTTGTTGAATTTCTTGGTGTTTTTCAATGTTGAGGTTGTTGTTGTTTTTCAATGTTGAGGTTGTTGTTGAATTTGTTGGTGTTTTTCAATGTTGAGTTTGTTGTTGAATTTGTTGGTGTTTTTCAATTTCGAGGTTGTTGTTGAATTTGTTAGTGTTTTTCAATGTTGAGGTTGTTGTTGAAGTTGTTGGTGTTTTTCAATGTTGAGGTTGTTGTTGAATTTGTTGGTGTTTTTCAATGTTGAGGTTGTTGTTGTTTTTCAATGTTGAGGTTGTTGTTGAATTTGTTGGTGTTTTTCAATGTTTAGTTTGTTGTTGTTTTTCAATGTTGAGGTTGTTGTTGAATTTGTTGGTGTTTTTCAATGTTGAGGTTGTTGTTGTTTTTCAATTTTGAGGTTGTTGTTGAATTTGTTGTTGTTTTTCAATGTTGAGGTTGTTGTTGTTTTTCAAAGTTGAGGTTGTTGTTGAATTTGTTGGTGTTTTTCAATTTCGAGGTTGTTGTTGACTTTGTTGGTGTTTTTCAATGTTGAAGTTGATGTTGAATTTGTTGGTGTTTTTCAATGTTGAGGTTGTTGTTGTTTTTCAATGTTGAGGTTGTTGTTGAATTTGTTGGTGTTTTTCAATGTTGAGGTTGTTGTTGTTTTTCAATGCTGATGTTGTTGTTGAATTTGTTGGTGTTTTTCAATGTTGAGGTTGTTGTTGAAGTTGTTGGTGTTTTTCAATGTTGAGGTTGTTGTTGAATTTGTTGGTGTTTTTCAATGTTTAGTTTGTTGTTGTTTTTCAATGTTGAGGTTGTTGTTGAATTTGTTGGTGTTTTACAACGTTGAGGTTGTTGTTGAATTTGTTGGTGTTTTTCAATGTTGAGTTTGTTGTTGTTTTTCAATGTTGAGGTTGTTGTTGAATTTGTTGGTGTTTTTCAATGTTGAGGTTGTTGTTGTTTTTCAATGTTGAGGTTGTTGTTGAATTTGTTGGTGTTTTTCAATGTTGAGGTTGTTGTTGTTTTTCAATGTTGAGGTTGTTGTTGAATTTGTTGGTGCTTTTCAATGTTGAGATTGTTGTTGAATTTCTTGGTGTTTTTCAATGTTGAGGTTGTTGTTATTTTTCAATGTTGAGGTTGTTGTTGAATTTGTTGGTGTTTTTCAATGTTGAGTTTGTTGTTGAATTTGTTGGTGTTTTTCAATTTCGAGGTTGTTGTTGAATTTGTTAGTGTTTTTCAATGTTGAGGTTGTTGTTGAAGTTGTTGGTGTTTTTCAATGTTGAGGTTGTTGTTGAATTTGTTGGTGTTTTTCAATGTTGAGGTTGTTGTTGTTTTTCAATGTTGAGGTTGTTGTTGAATTTGTTGGTGTTTTTCAATGTTTAGTTTGTTGTTGTTTTTCAATGTTGAGGTTGTTGTTGAATTTGTTGGTGTTTTTCAATGTTGAGGTTGTTGCTGTTTTTCAATTTTGAGGTTGTTGTTGAATTTGTTGGTGTTTTTCAATGTTGAGGTTGTTGTTGTTTTTCAAAGTTGAGGTTGTTGTTGAATTTGTTGGTGTTTTTCAATTTCGAGGTTGTTGTTGACTTTGTTGGTGTTTTTCAATGTTGAAGTTGATGTTGAATTTGTTGGTGTTTTTCAATGTTGAGGTTGTTGTTGTTTTTCAATGTTGAGGTTGTTGTTGAATTTGTTGGTGTTTTTCAATGTTGAGGTTGTTGTTGTTTTTCAATGCTGAGGTTGTTGTTGAATTTGTTGGTGTTTTTCAATGTTGAAGTTGTTGTTGAATTTGTTGGTGTTTTTCAATGTTGAGGTTGTTGTTGTTTTTCAATGTTGAGGTTGTTGTTGAATTTGTTGGTGTTTTTCAATGTTGAGGTTGTTGTTGTTTTTCAATGTTGAGGTTGTTGTTGAATTTGTTGGTGTTTTTCAATTTCGAGGTTGTTGTTGAATTTGTTTGTGTTTTTCAATGTTGAGGTTGTTGTTGTTTTTCAATGTTTAGGTTATTGTTGAATTTGTTGGTGTTTTTCAATGTTGAGGTTGTTGTTGTTTTTCAATGTTGAGGTTGTTGTTGAATTTGTTGGTGTTTTTCAATGTTGAGGTTGTTGTTTTTCAATGTTGATGTTGTTGTTGAATTTGTTGGTGTTTTTCAATGTTGAGGTTGTTGTTGTTTTTCAATGTTGAGGTTGTTGTTGAATTTGTTGGTGCTTTTCAATGTTGAGATTGTTGTTGAATTTGTTGGTGTTTTTCAATGTTGAGGTTGTTTTTGTTTTTCAATCTTGAGGTTGTTGTTGAATTTGTTGGTGTTTTTCAATGTTGAGGTTGTTGTTGTTTTTCAATTTGAGGTTGTTGTTGAATTTGTTGGTGCTTTTCAATGTTGAGATTGTTGTTGAATTTCTTGGTGTTTTTCAATGTTGAGGTTGTTGTTGTTTTTCAATGTTGAGGTTGTTGTTGAATTTGTTGGTGTTTTTCAATGTTGAGTTTGTTGTTGAATTTGTTGGTGTTTTTCAATTTCGAGGTTGTTGTTGAATTTGTTAGTGTTTTTCAATGTTGAGGTTGTTGTTGAAGTTGTTGGTGTTTTTCAATGTTGAGGTTGTTGTTGAATTTGTTGGTGTTTTTCAATGTTGAGGTTGTTGTTGTTTTTCAATGTTGAGGTTGTTGTTGAATTTGTTGGTGTTTTTCAATGTTTAGTTTGTTGTTGTTTTTCAATGTTGAGGTTGTTGTTGAATTTGTTGGTGTTTTTCAATGTTGAGGTTGTTGTTGTTTTTCAATTTTGAGGTTGTTGTTGAATTTGTTGTTGTTTTTCAATGTTGAGGTTGTTGTTGTTTTTCAAAGTTGAGGTTGTTGTTGAATTTGTTGGTGTTTTTCAATTTCGAGGTTGTTGTTGACTTTGTTGGTGTTTTTCAATGTTGAAGTTGATGTTGAATTTGTTGGTGTTTTTCAATGTTGAGGTTGTTGTTGTTTTTCAATGTTGAGGTTGTTGTTGAATTTGTTGGTGTTTTTCAATGTTGAGGTTGTTGTTGTTTTTCAATGCTGATGTTGTTGTTGAATTTGTTGGTGTTTTTCAATGTTGAGGTTGTTGTTGAAGTTGTTGGTGTTTTTCAATGTTGAGGTTGTTGTTGAATTTGTTGGTGTTTTTCAATGTTTAGTTTGTTGTTGTTTTTCAATGTTGAGGTTGTTGTTGAATTTGTTGGTGTTTTACAACGTTGAGGTTGTTGTTGAATTTGTTGGTGTTTTTCAATGTTGAGTTTGTTGTTGTTTTTCAATGTTGAGGTTGTTGTTGAATTTGTTGGTGTTTTTCAATGTTGAGGTTGTTGTTGTTTTTCAATGTTGAGGTTGTTGTTGAATTTGTTGGTGTTTTTCAATGTTGAGGTTGTTGTTGTTTTTCAATGTTGAGGTTGTTGTTGAATTTGTTGGTGCTTTTCAATGTTGAGATTGTTGTTGAATTTCTTGGTGTTTTTCAATGTTGAGGTTGTTGTTGTTTTTCAATGTTGAGGTTGTTGTTGAATTTGTTGGTGTTTTTCAATGTTGAGTTTGTTGTTGAATTTGTTGGTGTTTTTCAATTTCGAGGTTGTTGTTGAATTTGTTAGTGTTTTTCAATGTTGAGGTTGTTGTTGAAGTTGTTGGTGTTTTTCAATGTTGAGGTTGTTGTTGAATTTGTTGGTGTTTTTCAATGTTGAGGTTGTTGTTGTTTTTCAATGTTGAGGTTGTTGTTGAATTTGTTGGTGTTTTTCAATGTTTAGTTTGTTGTTGTTTTTCAATGTTGAGGTTGTTGTTGAATTTGTTGGTGTTTTTCAATGTTGAGGTTGTTGCTGTTTTTCAATTTTGAGGTTGTTGTTGAATTTGTTGGTGTTTTTCAATGTTGAGGTTGTTGTTGTTTTTCAAAGTTGAGGTTGTTGTTGAATTTGTTGGTGTTTTTCAATTTCGAGGTTGTTGTTGACTTTGTTGGTGTTTTTCAATGTTGAAGTTGATGTTGAATTTGTTGGTGTTTTTCAATGTTGAGGTTGTTGTTGTTTTTCAATGTTGAGGTTGTTGTTGAATTTGTTGGTGTTTTTCAATGTTGAGGTTGTTGTTGTTTTTCAATGCTGAGGTTGTTGTTGAATTTGTTGGTGTTTTTCAATGTTGAAGTTGTTGTTGAATTTGTTGGTGTTTTTCAATGTTGAGGTTGTTGTTGTTTTTCAATGTTGAGGTTGTTGTTGAATTTGTTGGTGTTTTTCAATGTTGAGGTTGTTGTTGTTTTTCAATGTTGAGGTTGTTGTTGAATTTGTTGGTGTTTTTCAATTTCGAGGTTGTTGTTGAATTTGTTTGTGTTTTTCAATGTTGAGGTTGTTGTTGTTTTTCAATGTTTAGGTTATTGTTGAATTTGTTGGTGTTTTTCAATGTTGAGGTTGTTGTTGTTTTTCAATGTTGAGGTTGTTGTTGAATTTGTTGGTGTTTTTCAATGTTGAGGTTGTTGTTGTTTTTCAATGTTGAGGTTGTTGTTGAATTTGCTGGTGTTTTGCAATGTTGAGGTTGTTGTTGTTTTTCAATGTTGAGGTTGTTGTTGAATTTGTTGGTGTTTTTCAACGTTGATGTTGTTGTTGAATTTGTTGGTGTTTTTCAATGTTGAGGTTGTTGTTGTTTTTCAATTTTGAGTTTGTTGTTGAATTTGTTGTTGTTTTTCAATGTTGAGGTTGTTGTTGTTTTTCAAAGTTGAGGTTGTTGTTGAATTTGTTGGTGTTTTTCAATTTCGAGGTTGTTGTTGACTTTGTTGGTGTTTTTCAATGTTGAAGTTGATGTTGAATTTGTTGGTGTTTTTCAATGTTGAGGTTGTTGTTGTTTTTCAATGTTGAGGTTGTTGTTGAATTTGTTGGTGTTTTTCAATGTTGAGGTTGTTGTTGTTTTTCAATGCTGATGTTGTTGTTGAATTTGTTGGTGTTTTTCAATGTTGAGGTTGTTGTTGAAGTTGTTGGTGTTTTTCAATGTTGAGGTTGTTGTTGAATTTGTTGGTGTTTTTCAATGTTTAGTTTGTTGTTGTTTTTCAATGTTGAGGTTGTTGTTGAATTTGTTGGTGTTTTACAACGTTGAGGTTGTTGTTGAATTTGTTGGTGTTTTTCAATGTTGAGTTTGTTGTTGTTTTTCAATGTTGAGGTTGTTGTTGAATTTGTTGGTGTTTTTCAATGTTGAGGTTGTTGTTGTTTTTCAATGTTGAGGTTGTTGTTGAATTTGTTGGTGTTTTTCAATGTTGAGGTTGTTGTTGTTTTTCAATGTTGAGGTTGTTGTTGAATTTGTTGGTGCTTTTCAATGTTGAGATTGTTGTTGAATTTCTTGGTGTTTTTCAATGTTGAGGTTGTTGTTGTTTTTCAATGTTGAGGTTGTTGTTGAATTTGTTGGTGTTTTTCAATGTTGAGTTTGTTGTTGAATTTGTTGGTGTTTTTCAATTTCGAGGTTGTTGTTGAATTTGTTAGTGTTTTTCAATGTTGAGGTTGTTGTTGAAGTTGTTGGTGTTTTTCAATGTTGAGGTTGTTGTTGAATTTGTTGGTGTTTTTCAATGTTGAGGTTGTTGTTGTTTTTCAATGTTGAGGTTGTTGTTGAATTTGTTGGTGTTTTTCAATGTTTAGTTTGTTGTTGTTTTTCAATGTTGAGGTTGTTGTTGAATTTGTTGGTGTTTTTCAATGTTGAGGTTGTTGCTGTTTTTCAATTTTGAGGTTGTTGTTGAATTTGTTGGTGTTTTTCAATGTTGAGGTTGTTGTTGTTTTTCAAAGTTGAGGTTGTTGTTGAATTTGTTGGTGTTTTTCAATTTCGAGGTTGTTGTTGACTTTGTTGGTGTTTTTCAATGTTGAAGTTGATGTTGAATTTGTTGGTGTTTTTCAATGTTGAGGTTGTTGTTGTTTTTCAATGTTGAGGTTGTTGTTGAATTTGTTGGTGTTTTTCAATGTTGAGGTTGTTGTTGTTTTTCAATGCTGAGGTTGTTGTTGAATTTGTTGGTGTTTTTCAATGTTGAAGTTGTTGTTGAATTTGTTGGTGTTTTTCAATGTTGAGGTTGTTGTTGTTTTTCAATGTTGAGGTTGTTGTTGAATTTGTTGGTGTTTTTCAATGTTGAGGTTGTTGTTGTTTTTCAATGTTGAGGTTGTTGTTGAATTTGTTGGTGTTTTTCAATTTCGAGGTTGTTGTTGAATTTGTTTGTGTTTTTCAATGTTGAGGTTGTTGTTGTTTTTCAATGTTTAGGTTATTGTTGAATTTGTTGGTGTTTTTCAATGTTGAGGTTGTTGTTGTTTTTCAATGTTGAGGTTGTTGTTGAATTTGTTGGTGTTTTTCAATGTTGAGGTTGTTGTTGTTTTTCAATGTTGAGGTTGTTGTTGAATTTGCTGGTGTTTTGCAATGTTGAGGTTGTTGTTGTTTTTCAATGTTGAGGTTGTTGTTGAATTTGTTGGTGTTTTTCAACGTTGATGTTGTTGTTGAATTTGTTGGTGTTTTTCAATGTTGAAGTTGTTGTTGAATTTGTTCGTGTTTTTCAATGTTGAGGTTGTTGTTGTTTTTCAATGTTGAGGTTGTTGTTGAATTTGTTGGTGTTTTTCAATGTTGAGGTTGTTGTTGTTTTTCAATGCTGAGGTTGTTGTTGAATTTGTTGGTGTTTTTCAATGTTGAGGTTGTTGTTGAATTTGTTGGTGTTTTTCAATGTTGAGGTTGTTGTTGTTTTTCAATGCTGAGGTTGATGTTGAATTTGTTGGTGTTTTTCAATGTTCAGGTTGTTGTTGTTTTTCAATGTTGAAGTTGTTGTTCAATTTGTTGGTGTTTTTCAATGTTGAGGTTGTTGTTTTTCAATGTTGATGTTGTTGTTGAATTTGTTGGTGTTTTTCAATGTTGAGGTTGTTGTTGTTTTTCAATGTTGAGGTTGTTGTTGAATTTGTTGGTGCTTTTCAATGTTGAGATTGTTGTTGAATTTGTTGGTGTTTTTCAATGTTGAGGTTGTTTTTGTTTTTCAATCTTGAGGTTGTTGTTGAATTTGTTGGTGTTTTTCAATGTTGAGTTTGTTGTTGAATTTGTTGGTGTTTTTCAATTTCGAGGTTGTTGTTGAATTTGTTAGTGTTTTTCAATGTTGAGGTTGTTGTTGAAGTTGTTGGTGTTTTTCAATGTTGAGGTTGTTGTTGAATTTGTTGGTGTTTTTCAATGTTGAGGTTGTTGTTGTTTTTCAATGTTGAGGTTGTTGTTGAATTTGTTGGTGTTTTTCAATGTTTAGTTTGTTGTTGTTTTTCAATGTTGAGGTTGTTGTTGAATTTGTTGGTGTTTTTCAATGTTGAGGTTGTTGTTGTTTTTCAATTTTGAGGTTGTTGTTGAATTTGTTGGTGTTTTTCAATGTTGAGGTTGTTGTTGTTTTTCAAAGTTGAGGTTGTTGTTGAATTTGTTGATGTTTTTCAATGTCGAGGTTGTTGTTGAATTTGTTGGTGTTTTTCAATGTTGAAGTTGATTTTGAATTTGTTGGTGTTTTTCCATGTTGAGGTTGTTGTTGTTTTTCAATGTTGAGGTTCTTGTTGAATTTGTTGGTGTTTTTCAATTTCGAGATTGTTGTTGAATTTGTTGGTGTTTTTCAATGTTGAGGTTGTTGTTGTTTTTCAATGTTGAGGTTGTTGTTGAATTTGTTGGTGTTTTTCAATGTTGAGTTTGTTGTTGAATTTGTTGGTGTTTTTCAATGTTGAGGTTGTTGTTGTTTTTCAATTTTGAGGTTGTTCTTGAATTTGTTGGTGTTTTTCAATGTTGAGGTTGTTGTTGTTTTTCAAAGTTGAGGTTGTTGTTGAATTTGTTGGTGTTTTTCAATTTCGAGATTGTTGTTGAATTTGTTGGTGTTTTTCAATGTTGAGGTTGTTGTTGTTTTTCAATGTTGAGGTTGTTGTTGAATTTGTTGGTGTTTTTCAATGTTGAGTTTGTTGTTGAATTTGTGGTGTTTTTCAATTTCGAGGTTGTTGTTGAATTTGTTAGTGTTTTTCAATGTTGAGGTTGTTGTTGAAGATGTTGGTGTTTTTCAATGTTGAGGTTGTTGTTGAATTTGTTGGTGTTTTTCAATGTTGAGGTTCTTGTTGTTTTTTCAATGTTGAGGTTGTTGTTGAATTTGTTGGTGTTTTTCAATGTTGAGGTTGTTGCTGTTTTTCAATTTTGAGGTTGTTGTTGAATTTGTTGGTGTTTTTCAATGTTGAGGTTGTTGTTGTTTTTCAAAGTTGAGGTTGTTGTTGAATTTGTTGGTGTTTTTCAATTTCGAGGTTGTTGTTGACTTTGTTGGTGTTTTTCAATGTTGAAGTTGATGTTGAATTTGTTGGTGTTTTTCAATGTTGAGGTTGTTGTTGTTTTTCAATGTTGAGGTTGTTGTTGAATTTGTTGGTGTTTTTCAATGTTGAGGTTGTTGTTGTTTTTCAATGCTGAGGTTGTTGTTGAATTTGTTGGTGTTTTTCAATGTTGAAGTTGTTGTTGAATTTGTTGGTGTTTTTCAATGTTGAGGTTGTTGTTGTTTTTCAATGTTGAGGTTGTTGTTGAATTTGTTGGTGTTTTTCAATGTTGAGGTTGTTGTTGTTTTTCAATGTTGAGGTTGTTGTTGAATTTGTTGGTGTTTTTCAATTTCGAGGTTGTTGTTGAATTTGTTTGTGTTTTTCAATGTTGAGGTTGTTGTTGTTTTTCAATGTTTAGGTTATTGTTGAATTTGTTGGTGTTTTTCAATGTTGAGGTTGTTGTTGTTTTTCAATGTTGAGGTTGTTGTTGAATTTGTTGGTGTTTTTCAATGTTGAGGTTGTTGTTGTTTTTCAATGTTGAGGTTGTTGTTGAATTTGCTGGTGTTTTGCAATGTTGAGGTTGTTGTTGTTTTTCAATGTTGAGGTTGTTGTTGAATTTGTTGGTGTTTTTCAACGTTGATGTTGTTGTTGAATTTGTTGGTGTTTTTCAATGTTGAGGTTGTTGTTGTTTTTCAATTTTGAGTTTGTTGTTGAATTTGTTGTTGTTTTTCAATGTTGAGGTTGTTGTTGTTTTTCAAAGTTGAGGTTGTTGTTGAATTTGTTGGTGTTTTTCAATTTCGAGGTTGTTGTTGACTTTGTTGGTGTTTTTCAATGTTGAAGTTGATGTTGAATTTGTTGGTGTTTTTCAATGTTGAGGTTGTTGTTGTTTTTCAATGTTGAGGTTGTTGTTGAATTTGTTGGTGTTTTTCAATGTTGAGGTTGTTGTTGTTTTTCAATGCTGATGTTGTTGTTGAATTTGTTGGTGTTTTTCAATGTTGAGGTTGTTGTTGAAGTTGTTGGTGTTTTTCAATGTTGAGGTTGTTGTTGAATTTGTTGGTGTTTTTCAATGTTTAGTTTGTTGTTGTTTTTCAATGTTGAGGTTGTTGTTGAATTTGTTGGTGTTTTACAACGTTGAGGTTGTTGTTGAATTTGTTGGTGTTTTTCAATGTTGAGTTTGTTGTTGTTTTTCAATGTTGAGGTTGTTGTTGAATTTGTTGGTGTTTTTCAATGTTGAGGTTGTTGTTGTTTTTCAATGTTGAGGTTGTTGTTGAATTTGTTGGTGTTTTTCAATGTTGAGGTTGTTGTTGTTTTTCAATGTTGAGGTTGTTGTTGAATTTGTTGGTGCTTTTCAATGTTGAGATTGTTGTTGAATTTCTTGGTGTTTTTCAATGTTGAGGTTGTTGTTGTTTTTCAATGTTGAGGTTGTTGTTGAATTTGTTGGTGTTTTTCAATGTTGAGTTTGTTGTTGAATTTGTTGGTGTTTTTCAATTTCGAGGTTGTTGTTGAATTTGTTAGTGTTTTTCAATGTTGAGGTTGTTGTTGAAGTTGTTGGTGTTTTTCAATGTTGAGGTTGTTGTTGAATTTGTTGGTGTTTTTCAATGTTGAGGTTGTTGTTGTTTTTCAATGTTGAGGTTGTTGTTGAATTTGTTGGTGTTTTTCAATGTTTAGTTTGTTGTTGTTTTTCAATGTTGAGGTTGTTGTTGAATTTGTTGGTGTTTTTCAATGTTGAGGTTGTTGCTGTTTTTCAATTTTGAGGTTGTTGTTGAATTTGTTGGTGTTTTTCAATGTTGAGGTTGTTGTTGTTTTTCAAAGTTGAGGTTGTTGTTGAATTTGTTGGTGTTTTTCAATTTCGAGGTTGTTGTTGACTTTGTTGGTGTTTTTCAATGTTGAAGTTGATGTTGAATTTGTTGGTGTTTTTCAATGTTGAGGTTGTTGTTGTTTTTCAATGTTGAGGTTGTTGTTGAATTTGTTGGTGTTTTTCAATGTTGAGGTTGTTGTTGTTTTTCAATGCTGAGGTTGTTGTTGAATTTGTTGGTGTTTTTCAATGTTGAAGTTGTTGTTGAATTTGTTGGTGTTTTTCAATGTTGAGGTTGTTGTTGTTTTTCAATGTTGAGGTTGTTGTTGAATTTGTTGGTGTTTTTCAATGTTGAGGTTGTTGTTGTTTTTCAATGTTGAGGTTGTTGTTGAATTTGTTGGTGTTTTTCAATTTCGAGGTTGTTGTTGAATTTGTTTGTGTTTTTCAATGTTGAGGTTGTTGTTGTTTTTCAATGTTTAGGTTATTGTTGAATTTGTTGGTGTTTTTCAATGTTGAGGTTGTTGTTGTTTTTCAATGTTGAGGTTGTTGTTGAATTTGTTGGTGTTTTTCAATGTTGAGGTTGTTGTTGTTTTTCAATGTTGAGGTTGTTGTTGAATTTGCTGGTGTTTTGCAATGTTGAGGTTGTTGTTGTTTTTCAATGTTGAGGTTGTTGTTGAATTTGTTGGTGTTTTTCAACGTTGATGTTGTTGTTGAATTTGTTGGTGTTTTTCAATGTTGAAGTTGTTGTTGAATTTGTTCGTGTTTTTCAATGTTGAGGTTGTTGTTGTTTTTCAATGTTGAGGTTGTTGTTGAATTTGTTGGTGTTTTTCAATGTTGAGGTTGTTGTTGTTTTTCAATGCTGAGGTTGTTGTTGAATTTGTTGGTGTTTTTCAATGTTGAGGTTGTTGTTGAATTTGTTGGTGTTTTTCAATGTTGAGGTTGTTGTTGTTTTTCAATGCTGAGGTTGATGTTGAATTTGTTGGTGTTTTTCAATGTTCAGGTTGTTGTTGTTTTTCAATGTTGAAGTTGTAGTTGAATTTGTTGGTGTTTTTCAACGTTGAGGTTGTTGTTGAATTTCTTGGTGTTTTTCAATGTGAGTTTGTTGTTGTTTTTCAATGTTGAGGTTGTTGTTCAATTTGTTGGTGTTTTTCAATGTTGAGGTTGTTGTTTTTCAATGTTGATGTTGTTGTTGAATTTGTTGGTGTTTTTCAATGTTGAGGTTGTTGTTGTTTTTCAATGTTGAGGTTGTTGTTGAATTTGTTGGTGCTTTTCAATGTTGAGATTGTTGTTGAATTTGTTGGTGTTTTTCAATGTTGAGGTTGTTTTTGTTTTTCAATCTTGAGGTTGTTGTTGAATTTGTTGGTGTTTTTCAATGTTGAGTTTGTTGTTGAATTTGTTGGTGTTTTTCAATTTCGAGGTTGTTGTTGAATTTGTTAGTGTTTTTCAATGTTGAGGTTGTTGTTGAAGTTGTTGGTGTTTTTCAATGTTGAGGTTGTTGTTGAATTTGTTGGTGTTTTTCAATGTTGAGGTTGTTGTTGTTTTTCAATGTTGAGGTTGTTGTTGAATTTGTTGGTGTTTTTCAATGTTTAGTTTGTTGTTGTTTTTCAATGTTGAGGTTGTTGTTGAATTTGTTGGTGTTTTTCAATGTTGAGGTTGTTGTTGTTTTTCAATTTTGAGGTTGTTGTTGAATTTGTTGGTGTTTTTCAATGTTGAGGTTGTTGTTGTTTTTCAAAGTTGAGGTTGTTGTTGAATTTGTTGATGTTTTTCAATGTCGAGGTTGTTGTTGAATTTGTTGGTGTTTTTCAATGTTGAAGTTGATTTTGAATTTGTTGGTGTTTTTCCATGTTGAGGTTGTTGTTGTTTTTCAATGTTGAGGTTGTTGTTGAATTTGTTGGTGTTTTTCAATTTCGAGATTGTTGTTGAATTTGTTGGTGTTTTTCAATGTTGAGGTTGTTGTTGTTTTTCAATGTTGAGGTTGTTGTTGAATTTGTTGGTGTTTTTCAATGTTGAGTTTGTTGTTGAATTTGTTGGTGTTTTTCAATGTTGAGGTTGTTGTTGTTTTTCAATTTTGAGGTTGTTCTTGAATTTGTTGGTGTTTTTCAATGTTGAGGTTGTTGTTGTTTTTCAAAGTTGAGGTTGTTGTTGAATTTGTTGGTGTTTTTCAATTTCGAGATTGTTGTTGAATTTGTTGGTGTTTTTCAATGTTGAGGTTGTTGTTGTTTTTCAATGTTGAGGTTGTTGTTGAATTTGTTGGTGTTTTTCAATGTTGAGTTTGTTGTTGAATTTGTGGTGTTTTTCAATTTCGAGGTTGTTGTTGAATTTGTTAGTGTTTTTCAATGTTGAGTTTGTTGTTGAAGATGTTGGTGTTTTTCAATGTTGAGGTTGTTGTTGAATTTGTTGGTGTTTTTCAATGTTGAGGTTCTTGTTGTTTTTCAATGTTGAGGTTGTTGTTGAATTTGTTGGTGTTTTTCAATGTTGAGGTTGTTGTTGTTTTTCAATGCTGAGGTTGTTGTTGAATTTGTTGGTGTTTTTCAATGTTGAGGTTGTTGTTGAATTTGTTGGTGTTTTTCAATGTTGAGGTTGTTGTTGTTTTTCAATGCTGAGGTTGATGTTGAATTTGTTGGTGTTTTTCAATGTTTAGGTTGTTGTTGTTTTTCAATGTTGAGGTTGTTGTTGAATTTGTTGGTGTTTTTCAACGTTGAGGTTGTTGTTGAATTTGTTGGTGTTTTTCATTGTGAGTTTGTTGTTGTTTTTCAATGTTGAGGTTGTTGTTGAATTTGTTGGTGTTTTTCAATGTTGAGGTTGTTGTTGTTTTTCAATGTTGAGGTTGTTGTTGAATTTGTTGGTGTTTTTCAATGTTGAGGTTGTTGTTGTTTTTCAATGTTGAGGTTGTTGTTGAATTTGTTGGTGCTTTTCAATGTTGAGATTGTTGTTGAATTTGTTGGTGTTTTTCAATGTTGTGGTTGTTGTTGTTTTTCAATGTTGAGGTTGTTGTTGAATTTGTTAGTGTTTTTCAATGTTGAGTTTGTTGTTGAATTTGTTGGTGTTTTTCAATGTTGAGGTTGTTGTTGAATTTGTTGGTGTTTTTCAATGTTCAGGTTGTTGTTGTTTTTCAATGTTGAGGTTGTTGTTGAATTTGTTGGTGTTTTTCAATGTTTAGTTTGTTGTTGTTTTTCAATGTTGAGGTTGTTGTTGAATTTGTTGGTGTTTTTCAATGTTGAGGTTGTTGTTGTTTTTCCATTTTGAGGTTGTTGTTGAATTTGTTGGTGTTTTTCAATGTTGAGGTTGTTGTTGTTTTTCAAAGTTGAGGTTGTTGTTGAATTTGTTGGTGTTTTTCAATGTTGAAGTTGATGTTGAATTTGTTGGTGTTTTTCAATGTTGAGGTTGTTGTTGTTTTTCAATGTTGAGGTTGTTGTTGAATTTGTTGGTGTTTTTCAATGTTGAGGTTGTTGTTGTTTTTCAATGCTGAGGTTGTTGTTGAATTTGTTGGTGTTTTTCAATGTTGAAGTTGTTGTTGAATTTGTTGGTGTTTTTCAATGTTGAGGTTGTTGTTGTTTTTCAATGTTGAGGTTGTTGTTGAATTTGTTGGTGTTTTTCAATGTTGAGGTTGTTGTTGTTTTTCAATGTTGAGGTTGTTGTTGAATTTGTTGGTGTTTTTCAATTTCGAGGTTGTTGTTGAATTTGTTTGTGTTTTTCAATGTTTAGGTTGTTGTTGTTTTTCAATCTTGAGGTTATTGTTGAATTTGTTGGTGTTTTTCAATGTCGAGGTTGTTGCTGTTTTTCAATGTTGAGGTTGTTGTTGAATTTGTTGGTGTTTTTCAATGTTGAGGTTGTTGTTGTTTTTCAATGTTGAGGTTGTTGTTGAATTTGTTGGTGTTTTTCAATGTTGAGGTTGTTGTTGTTTTTCAATGTTGAGGTTGTTGTTGAATTTGTTGGTGTTTTTCAATGTTGAGGTTGTTGTTGTTTTTCAATGTTGAGGTTGTTGTTGAATTTGTTGGTGTTTTTCAATGTTGAGGTTGTTGTTGTTTTTCAATGCTGAGGTTGTTGTTGAATTTGTTGGTGTTTTTCAATGTTGAGGTTGTTGTTGAATTTGTTGGTGTTTTTCAATGTTGAGGTTGTTGTTGTTTTTCAATGCTGAGGTTGATGTTGAATTTGTTGGTGTTTTTCAATGTTTAGGTTGTTGTTGTTTTTCAATGTTGAGGTTGTTGTTGAATTTGTTGGTGTTTTTCAACGTTGAGGTTGTTGTTGAATTTGTTGGTGTTTTTCAATGTGAGTTTGTTGCTGTTTTTCAATGTTGAGGTTGTTGTTGAATTTGTTGGTGTTTTTCAATGTTGAGGTTGTTGTTGTTTTTCAATGTTGAGGTTGTTGTTGAATGTGTTGGTGTTTTTCAATGTTGAGGTTGTTGTTTTTCAATGTTGAGGTTGTTGTTGAATTTGTTGGTGATTTTCAATGTTGAGATTATTGTTGAATTTGTTGGTGTTTTTCAATGTTGAGGTTGTTGTTGTTTTTCAATGTTGAGGTTGTTGTTGAATTTGTTGGTGTTTTTCAATGTTGAGTTTGTTGTTGAATTTGTTGGTGTTTTTCAATTTCGAGGTTGTTGTTGAATTTGTTAGTGTTTTTCAATGTTGAGGTTGTTGTTGAAGTTGTTGGTGTTTTTCAATGTTGAGGTTGTTGTTGAATTTGTTGGTGTTTTTCAATGTTTAGTTTGTTGTTGTTTTTCAATGTTGAGGTTGTTGTTGAATTTGTTGGTGTTTTTCAATGTTGAGGTTGTTGTTGTTTTTCAATTTTGAGGTTCTTGTTGAATTTTTTGGTGTTTTTCAATGTTGAGGTTGTTGTTGTTTTTCAAAGTTGAGGTTGTTGTTGAATTTGTTGGTGTTTTTCAATTTCGAGGTTGTTGTTGAATTTGGTCGTGTTTTTCAATGTTGAAGTTGATGTTGAATTTGTTGGTGTTTTTCAATGTTGAGGTTGTTGTTGTTTTTCAATGTTGAGGTTGTTGTTGAATTTGTTGGTGTTTTTCAATGTTGAGGTTGTTGTTGTTTTTCAATGCTGAGGTTGTTGTTGAATTTGTTGGTGTTTTTCAATGTTGAAGTTGTTGTTGAATTTGTTGGTGTTTTTCAATGTTGAGGTTGTTGTTGAATTTGTTGGTGTTTTTCAATGTTGAGGTTGTTGTTGTTTTTCAATGTTGAGGTTGTTGTTGAATTTGTTGGTGTTTTTCATTTTCGAGGTTGTTGTTGAATTTGTTAGTGTTTTTCAATGTTGAGGTTGTTGTTGAAGTTGTTGTTGTTTTTCAATGTTGAGGTTGTTGTTGAATTTGTTGGTGTTTTTCAATGTTTAGTTTGTTGTTGTTTTTCAATGTTGAGGTTGTTGTTGAATTTGTTGGTGTTTTACAACGTTCAGGTTGTTGTTGAATTTGTTGGTGTTTTTCAATGTTGAGTTTGTTGTTGTTTTTCAATGTTGAGGTTGTTGTTGAATTTGTTGGTGTTTTTCAATGTTGAGGTTGTTGTTGTTTTTCAATGTTGAGGTTGTTGTTGAATTTGTTGGTGTTTTTCAATGTTGAGGTTGTTGTTGTTTTTCAATGTTGAGGTTGTTGTTGAATTTGTTGGTGCTTTTCCATGTTGAGATTGTTGTTGAATTTCTTGGTGTTTTTCAATGTTGAGGTTGTTGTTGTTTTTCAATGTTGAGGTTGTTGTTGAATTTGTTGGTGTTTTTCAATGTTGAGTTTGTTGTTGAATTTGTTGGTGTTTTTCGATTTCGAGGTTGTTGTTGAATTTGTTAGTGTTTTTCAATGTTGAGGTTGTTGTTGAAGTTGTTGGTGTTTTTCAATGTTGAGGTTGTTGTTGAATTTGTTGGTGTTTTTCAATGTTGAGGTTGTTGTTGTTTTTCAATGTTGAGGTTGTTGTTGAATTTGTTGGTGTTTTTCAATGTTTAGTTTGTTGTTGTTTTTCAATGTTGAGGTTGATTTTGAATTTGAGGGTGTTTTTCAATGTCGAGGTTGTTGTTGAATTTGTTGGTGTTTTTCAATGTGGAGGTTGTTGTTGTTTTTCAATGTTGAGGTTGTTGTTGAATTTGTTGGTGTTTTTCACTGTTGAGATGGTTGTTGTTTTTCAATGTTGAGGTTGTTGTTGAATTTGTTGGTGTTTTTAAATGTTGAGGTTGTTGTTGAATTTGCTGTTGTTTTGCAATGTTGAGGTTGTTGTTGTTTTTCAATGTTGAGGTTGTTGTTGAATTTGTTGGTGTTTTTCAATTTCGAGGTTGTTGTTGAATTTGTTGGTGTTTTTCAATGTTGAGGTTGCTGTTGTTTTTAAATGTTGAGGTTGTTGTTAAATTTGTTGCTGTTTTTTCAATGTTGAGGTTGTTGTTGTTTTTCAATGTTGAGTTTGATTTTGAATTTGAGGGTGTTTTTCAATGTCGAGGTTGTTGTTGAATTTGTTGGTGTTTTTCAATGTGGAGGTTGTTGTTGTTTTTCAATGTTGAGGTTGTTGTTGAATTTGTTGGTGTTTTTCAATGTTGAGATGGTTGTTGTTTTTCAATGTTGAGGCTGTTGTTGAATTTGTTGGTGTTTTTAAATGTTGAGGTTGTTGTTGAATTTGCTGGTGTTTTGCAATGTTGAGGTTGTTGTTGTTTTTCAATGTTGAGGTTGTTGCTGAATTTGTTGGTGTTTTTCAATGTTGAGGTTGTTGTTGTTTTTCAATGTTGAGGTTGTTGTTGAATTTGTTGGTGTTTTTCAATGTTGAGGTTGTTGTTATTTTTCAATGCTGTGGTTGTTGTTGAATTTGTTGGCGTTTTTCAATGTTGAGGTTGTTGTTGAATTTGTTGGTGTTTTTCAATGTTGAGGTTGTTGTTGTTTTTCAATGCTGAGGTTGATGTTGAATTTGTTGGTGTTTTTCAATGTTTAGGTTGTTGTTGTTTTTCAATGTTGAGGTTGTTGTTGAATTTGTTGGTGTTTTTCAACGTTGAGGTTGTTGTTGAATTTGTTGGTGTTTTTCATTGTTGAGTTTGTTGTTGTTTTTCAATGTTGAGGTTGTTGTTGAATTTGTTGGTGTTTTTCAATGTTGAGGTTGTTGTTGTTTTTCAATGTTGAGGTTGTTGTTGAATTTGTTGGTGTTTTTCAATGTTGAGGTTGTTGTTGTTTTTCAATGTTGAGGTTGTTGTTGAATTTGTTGGTGCTTTTCCATGTTGAGATTGTTGTTGAATTTGTTGGTGTTTTTCAATGTTGAGGTTGTTGTTGTTTTTCAATGTTGAGGTTGTTGTTGAATTTGTTGGTGTTTTTCAATGTTGAGTTTGTTGTTGAATTTGTTGGTGTTTTTCAACTTCGAGGTTGTTGTTGAATTTGTTAGTGTTTTTCAATGTTGAGGTTGTTGTTGAAGTTGTTGGTGTTTTTCAATGTTGAGGTTGTTGTTGAATTTGTTGGTGTTTTTCAATGTTGAGGTTGTTGTTGTTTTTCAATGTTGAGGTTGTTGTTGAATTTGTTGGTGTTTTTCAATGTTTAGTTTGTTGTTGTTTTTCAATGTTGAGGTTGTTGTTGAATTTGTTGGTGTTTTTCAATGTTGAGGTTGTTGTTGAATTTGTTGGTGTTTTTCATTGTGAGTTTGTTGTTGTTTTTCAATGTTGAGGTTGTTGTTGAATTTGTTGGTGTTTTTCAATGTTGAGGTTCTTGTTGTTTTTCAATGTTGAGGTTGTTGTTGAATTTGTTGGTGTTTTTCAATGTTGAGGTTGTTGTTGTTTTTCAATGTTGAGGTTGTTGTTGAATTTGTTGGTGCTTTTCAATGTTGAGATTGTTGTTGAATTTGTTGGTGTTTTTCAATGTTGTGGTTGTTGTTGTTTTTCAATGTTGAGGTTGTTGTTGAATTTGTTAGTGTTTTTCAATGTTGAGTTTGTTGTTGAATTTGTTGGTGTTTTTCAATGTTGAGGTTGTTGTTGAATTTGTTGGTGTTTTTCAATGTTCAGGTTGTTGTTGTTTTTCAATGTTGAGGTTGTTGTTGAATTTGTTGGTGTTTTTCAATGTTTAGTTTGTTGTTGTTTTTCAATGTTGAGGTTGTTGTTGAATTTGTTGGTGTTTTTCAATGTTGAGGTTGTTGTTGTTTTTCCATTTTGAGGTTGTTGTTGAATTTGTTGGTGTTTTTCAATGTTGAGGTTGTTGTTGTTTTTCAAAGTTGAGGTTGTTGTTGAATTTGTTGGTGTTTTTCAATGTTGAAGTTGATGTTGAATTTGTTGGTGTTTTTCAATGTTGAGGTTGTTGTTGTTTTTCAATGTTGAGGTTGTTGTTGAATTTGTTGGTGTTTTTCAATGTTGAGGTTGTTGTTGTTTTTCAATGCTGAGGTTGTTGTTGAATTTGTTGGTGTTTTTCAATGTTGAAGTTGTTGTTGAATTTGTTGGTGTTTTTCAATGTTGAGGTTGTTGTTGTTTTTCAATGTTGAGGTTGTTGTTGAATTTGTTGGTGTTTTTCAATGTTGAGGTTGTTGTTGTTTTTCAATGTTGAGGTTGTTGTTGAATTTGTTGGTGTTTTTCAATTTCGAGGTTGTTGTTGAATTTGTTTGTGTTTTTCAATGTTTAGGTTGTTGTTGTTTTTCAATCTTGAGGTTATTGTTGAATTTGTTGGTGTTTTTCAATGTCGAGGTTGTTGCTGTTTTTCAATGTTGAGGTTGTTGTTGAATTTGTTGGTGTTTTTCAATGTTGAGGTTGTTGTTGTTTTTCAATGTTGAGGTTGTTGTTGAATTTGTTGGTGTTTTTCAATGTTGAGGTTGTTGTTGTTTTTCAATGTTGAGGTTGTTGTTGAATTTGTTGGTGTTTTTCAATGTTGAGGTTGTTGTTGTTTTTCAATGTTGAGGTTGTTGTTGAATTTGTTGGTGTTTTTCAATGTTGAGGTTGTTGTTGTTTTTCAATGCTGAGGTTGTTGTTGAATTTGTTGGTGTTTTTCAATGTTGAGGTTGTTGTTGAATTTGTTGGTGTTTTTCAATGTTGAGGTTGTTGTTGTTTTTCAATGCTGAGGTTGATGTTGAATTTGTTGGTGTTTTTCAATGTTTAGGTTGTTGTTGTTTTTCAATGTTGAGGTTGTTGTTGAATTTGTTGGTGTTTTTCAACGTTGAGGTTGTTGTTGAATTTGTTGGTGTTTTTCAATGTGAGTTTGTTGCTGTTTTTCAATGTTGAGGTTGTTGTTGAATTTGTTGGTGTTTTTCAATGTTGAGGTTGTTGTTGTTTTTCAATGTTGAGGTTGTTGTTGAATGTGTTGGTGTTTTTCAATGTTGAGGTTGTTGTTTTTCAATGTTGAGGTTGTTGTTGAATTTGTTGGTGATTTTCAATGTTGAGATTATTGTTGAATTTGTTGGTGTTTTTCAATGTTGAGGTTGTTGTTGTTTTTCAATGTTGAGGTTGTTGTTGAATTTGTTGGTGTTTTTCAATGTTGAGTTTGTTGTTGAATTTGTTGGTGTTTTTCAATTTCGAGGTTGTTGTTGAATTTGTTAGTGTTTTTCAATGTTGAGGTTGTTGTTGAAGTTGTTGGTGTTTTTCAATGTTGAGGTTGTTGTTGAATTTGTTGGTGTTTTTCAATGTTTAGTTTGTTGTTGTTTTTCAATGTTGAGGTTGTTGTTGAATTTGTTGGTGTTTTTCAATGTTGAGGTTGTTGTTGTTTTTCAATTTTGAGGTTCTTGTTGAATTTTTTGGTGTTTTTCAATGTTGAGGTTGTTGTTGTTTTTCAAAGTTGAGGTTGTTGTTGAATTTGTTGGTGTTTTTCAATTTCGAGGTTGTTGTTGAATTTGGTCGTGTTTTTCAATGTTGAAGTTGATGTTGAATTTGTTGGTGTTTTTCAATGTTGAGGTTGTTGTTGTTTTTCAATGTTGAGGTTGTTGTTGAATTTGTTGGTGTTTTTCAATGTTGAGGTTGTTGTTGTTTTTCAATGCTGAGGTTGTTGTTGAATTTGTTGGTGTTTTTCAATGTTGAAGTTGTTGTTGAATTTGTTGGTGTTTTTCAATGTTGAGGTTGTTGTTGTTTTTCAATGTTGAGGTTGTTGTTGAATTTGTTGGTGTTTTTCAATGTTGAGGTTGTTGTTGTTTTTCAATGTTGAGGTTGTTGTTGAATTTGTTGGTGTTTTTCATTTTCGAGGTTGTTGTTGAATTTGTTAGTGCTTTTCAATGTTGAGGTTGTTGTTGAAGTTGTTGTTGTTTTTCAATGTTGAGGTTGTTGTTGAATTTGTTGGTGTTTTTCAATGTTTAGTTTGTTGTTGTTTTTCAATGTTGAGGTTGTTGTTGAATTTGTTGGTGTTTTACAACGTTGAGGTTGTTGTTGAATTTGTTGGTGTTTTTCAATGTTGAGTTTGTTGTTGTTTTTCAATGTTGAGGTTGTTGTTGAATTTGTTGGTGTTTTTCAATGTTGAGGTTGTTGTTGTTTTTCAATGTTGAGGTTGTTGTTGAATTTGTTGGTGTTTTTCAATGTTGAGGTTGTTGTTGTTTTTCAATGTTGAGGTTGTTGTTGAATTTGTTGGTGCTTTTCCATGTTGAGATTGTTGTTGAATTTCTTGGTGTTTTTCAATGTTGAGGTTGTTGTTGTTTTTCAATGTTGAGGTTGTTGTTGAATTTGTTGGTGTTTTTCAATGTTGAGTTTGTTGTTGAATTTGTTGGTGTTTTTCGATTTCGAGGTTGTTGTTGAATTTGTTAGTGTTTTTCAATGTTGAGGTTGTTGTTGAAGTTGTTGGTGTTTTTCAATGTTGAGGTTGTTGTTGAATTTGTTGGTGTTTTTCAATGTTGAGGTTGTTGTTGTTTTTCAATGTTGAGGTTGTTGTTGAATTTGTTGGTGTTTTTCAATGTTTAGTTTGTTGTTGTTTTTCAATGTTGAGGTTGATTTTGAATTTGAGGGTGTTTTTCAATGTCGAGGTTGTTGTTGAATTTGTTGGTGTTTTTCAATGTGGAGGTTGTTGTTGTTTTTCAATGTTGAGGTTGTTGTTGAATTTGTTGGTGTTTTTCACTGTTGAGATGGTTGTTGTTTTTCAATGTTGAGGTTGTTGTTGAATTTCTTGGTGTTTTTAAATGTTGAGGTTGTTGTTGAATTTGCTGTTGTTTTGCAATGTTGAGGTTGTTGTTGTTTTTCAATGTTGAGGTTGTTGTTGAATTTGTTGGTGTTTTTCAATTTCGAGGTTGTTGTTGAATTTGTTGGTGTTTTTCAATGTTGAGGTTGCTGTTGTTTTTAAATGTTGAGGTTGTTGTTAAATTTGTTGCTGTTTTTTCAATGTTGAGGTTGTTGTTGTTTTTCAATGTTGAGTTTGATTTTGAATTTGAGGGTTTTTTTCAATGTCGAGGTTGTTGTTGAATTTGTTGGTGTTTTTCAATGTGGAGGTTGTTGTTGTTTTTCAATGTTGAGGTTGTTGTTGAATTTGTTGGTGTTTTTCAATGTTGAGATGGTTGTTGTTTTTCAATGTTGAGGCTGTTGTTGAATTTGTTGGTGTTTTTAAATGTTGAGGTTGTTGTTGAATTTGCTGGTGTTTTGCAATGTTGAGGTTGTTGTTGTTTTTCAATGTTGAGGTTGTTGCTGAATTTGTTGGTGTTTTTCAATGTTGAGGTTGTTGTTGTTTTTCAATGTTGAGGTTGTTGTTGAATTTGTTGGTGTTTTTCAATGTTGAGGTTGTTGTTATTTTTCAATGCTGTGGTTGTTGTTGAATTTGTTGGCGTTTTTCAATGTTGAGGTTGTTGTTGTTTTTCAATGCTGAGGTTGATGTTGAATTTGTTGGTGTTTTTCAATGTTTAGGTTGTTGTTGTTTTTCAATGTTGAGGTTGTTGTTGAATTTGTTGGTGTTTTTCAACGTTGAGGTTGTTGTTGAATTTGTTGGTGTTTTTCATTGTTGAGTTTGTTGTTGTTTTTCAATGTTGAGGTTGTTGTTGAATTTGTTGGTGTTTTTCAATGTTGAGGTTGTTGTTGTTTTTCAATGTTGAGGTTGTTGTTGAATTTGTTGGTGTTTTTCAATGTTGAGGTTGTTGTTGTTTTTCAATGTTGAGGTTGTTGTTGAATTTGTTGGTGCTTTTCCATGTTGAGATTGTTGTTGAATTTGTTGGTGTTTTTCAATGTTGAGGTTGTTGTTGTTTTTCAATGTTGAGGTTGTTGTTGAATTTGTTGGTGTTTTTCAATGTTGAGTTTGTTGTTGAATTTGTTGGTGTTTTTCAACTTCGAGGTTGTTGTTGAATTTGTTAGTGTTTTTCAATGTTGAGGTTGTTGTTGAAGTTGTTGGTGTTTTTCAATGTTGAGGTTGTTGTTGAATTTGTTGGTGTTTTTCAATGTTGAGGTTGTTGTTGTTTTTCAATGTTGAGGTTGTTGTTGAATTTGTTGGTGTTTTTCAATGTTTAGTTTGTTGTTGTTTTTCAATGTTGAGGTTGTTGTTGAATTTGTTGGTGTTTTTCAATGTTGAGGTTGTTGTTGTTTTTCAATTTTGAGGTTGTTGTTGAATTTGTTGGTGTTTTTCCATGTTGAGGTTGTTGTTGTTTTTCAAAGTTGAGGTTGTTGTTGAATTTGTTGGTGTTTTTCAATTTCGAGGTTGTTGTTGAATTTGTTGGTGTTTTTCAATGTTGAAGTTGATGTTGAATTTGTTGGTTTTTTTCAATGTTGAGGTTGTTGTTGTTTTCCAATGTTGAGCTTGTTGTTGAATTTGTTGGTGTTTTTCAATGTTGAGGTTGTTGTTGTTTTTCAATGTTTAGGTTGTTGTTGAATTTGTTGGTGTTTTTCAATGTTGAGATTGTTGTTGTTTTTCAATGCTGAGGTTGTTGTTGAATTTGTTGGTGCTTTTCAATGTTGAGGTTGTTGTTGTTTTTGAATGTTGAGGTTGTTGTTGAATTTGCTGGTGTTTTGCAATGTTGAGGTTGTTGTTGTTTTTCAATGTTGAGGTTGTTGTTGAATTTGTTGGTGTTTTTCAATGTTGAGGTTGTTGTTGTTTTTCAATGTTGAGGTTGTTGTTGAATTTGTTGGTGTTTTTCAATTTCGAGGTTGTTGTTGAATTTGTTGGTGTTTTTCAATGTTGAAGTTGTTGTTGAATTTGTTCGTGTTTCTCAATGTTGAGGTTGTTGTTGTTTTTCAATGTTGAGGTTGTTGTTGAATTTGTTGGTGTTTTTCAAAGTTGAGGTTGTTGTTGTTTTTCAATGCTGAGGTTGTTGTTGAATTTGTTGGTGTTTTTCAATGTTGAGGTTGTTGTTGAATTTGTTGGTGTTTTTCAATGTTGAGGTTGTTGTTGTTTTTCAATGCTCAGGTTGATGTTGAATTTGTTGGTGTTTTTCAATGTTTAGGTTGTTGTTGTTTTTCAATGTTGAGGTTGTTGTTGAATTTGTTGGTGTTTTTCAACGTTGAGGTTGTTGTTGAATTTGTTGGTGTTTTTCAATGTGAGTTTGTTGTTGTTTTTCAATGTTGAGGTTGTTGTTGAATTTGTTGGTGTTTTTCAATGTTGAGGTTGTTGTTGTTTTTCAATGTTGAGGTTGTTGTTGAATTTGTTGGTGTTTTTCAATGTTGAGGTTGTTGTTGTTTTTCAATGTTGAGGTTGTTGTTGAATTTGTTGGTGCTTTTCAATGTTGAGATTGTTGTTGAATTTGTTGGTGTTTTTCAATGTTGAGGTTGTTGTTGTTTTTCAATGTTGAGGTTGTTGTTGAATTTGTTGGTGTTTTTCAATGTTGTGTTTGTTGTTGAATTTATTGATGTTTTTCAATTTCGAGGTTGTTGTTGAATTTGTTAGTGTTTTTCAATGTTGAGGTTGTTGTTGAAGTTGTTGGTGTTTTTCAATGTTGAGGTTGTTGTTGAATTTGTTGGTGTTTTTCAATGTTGAGGTTGTTGTTGTTTTTCAATGTTGAGGTTGTTGTTGAATTTGTTGGTGTTTTTCAATGTTTAGTTTGTTGTTGTTTTTCAATGTTGAGGTTGTTGTTGAATTTGTTGGTGTTTTTCAATGTTGAGGTTGTTGTTGTTTTTCAATTTTGAGGTTGTTGTTGAATTTGTTGGTGTTTTTCAATGTTGAGGTTGTTGTTGTTTTTCAAAGTTGAGGTTGTTGTTGAATTTGTTGTTGTTTTTCAAAGTTGAGGTTGTTGTTGAATTTGTTGGTGTTTTTCAATGTTGAAGTTGATTTTGAATTTGTTGGTGTTTTTCCATGTTGAGGTTGTTGTTGTTTTTCAATGTTGAGGTTGTTGTTGAATTTGTTGGTGTTTTTCAATGTTGAGGTTGTTGTTCTTTTTCAATGCTGAGGTTGTTGTTGAATTTGTTGGTGTTTTTCAATGTTGAAGTTGTTGTTGAATTTGTTGGTGTTTTTCAATGTTGAGGTTGTTGTTGTTTTTCAATGTTGAGGTTGTTGTTGAATTTGTTGGTGTTTTTCAATGTTGAGGTTGTTGTTGTTTTTCAATGTTGAGGGTGTTGTTGAATTTGTTGGTGTTTTTCAATTTCGAGGTTGTTGTTGAATTTGTTTGTGTTTTTCAATGTTGAGGTTGTTGTTGTTTTTCAATCTTGAGGTTATTGTTGAATTTGTTGGTGTTTTTCAATGTTGAGGTTGTTGTTGTTTTTCAATGCTGAGGTTGTTGTTGAATTTGTTGCTGTTTTTCAATGTTGAGGTTGTTGTTGAATTTGTTGGTGTTTTTCAATGTTGAGTTTGTTGTTGTTTTTCAATGTTGAGGTTGTTGTTGAATTTGTTGGTGTTTTTCAATGTTGAGGTTGTTGTTGTTTTTCAATGTTGAGGTTGTTGTTGAATTTGTTGTTGTTTTTCAATGTTGAGGTTGTTGTTGTTTTTCAATGTTGAGGTTGTTGTTGAATTTGTTGGTGTTTTTCAATGTTGAGGTTGTTGATGAATTTGTTGGTGTTTTTCAATGATGAGGTTGTTGTGGTTTTTCAATGTAGAGGTTGTTGTTGAATTTTTTGGTGTTTTTCAATGTTGAGGTTGTTGTTGTTTTTCAATGCTGAGGTTGTTGTTGAATTTGTTGGTGTTTTAAAATGTTGAGTTTGTTGTTGAATTTGTTGGTGTTTTTCAATGTTGAGGTTGTTGTTGTTTTTCAATGCTGAGGTTGATGTTGAATTTGTTGGTGTTTTTCAATGTTTAGGTTGTTGTTGTTTTTCAATGTTGAGGTTGTTGTTGAATTTGTTGGTGTTTTTCAATGTTGAGGTTGTTGTTGTTTTTCAATGTTGAGGTTGTTGTTGAATTTGTTGGTGTTTTTCAATGTTGAGGTTGTTGTTGTTTTTCAATGCTGAGGTTGTTGTTGAATTTGTTGGTGTTTTTCAATGTTGAGGTTGATGTTGAATTTGTTGGTGTTTTTCAATGTTGAGGTTGTTGTTGTTTTTCAATGCTGAGGTTGATGTTGAATTTGTTGGTGTTTTTCAATGTTTAGGTTGTTGTTGTTTTTCAATGTTGAGGTTGTTGTTGAATTTGTTGCTGTTTTTCAATGTTGAGGTTGTTGTTGTTTTTCAATGTTGAGGTTGTTGTTGAATTTGTTGGTGTTTTTCAATGTTTAGTTTGTTGTTGTTTTTCAATGTTGAGGGTGTTGTTGAATTTGTTGGTGTTTTTCAATGTTGAGGTTGTTGTTGTTTTTCAATGTTGAGGTTGTTGTTGAATTTGTTGGTGTTTTTCAATGTTGAGGTTGTTGTTGTTTTTCAATTCTGAGGTTGTTGTTGAATTTGTTGGTGTTTTTCAATTTCGAGGTTGTTGTTGAATTTGTTGGTGTTTTTCAATGTTGAAGTTGATTTTGAATTTGTTGGTGTTTTTCCATGTTGAGGTTGTTGTTGTTTTTCAATGTTGAGGTTGTTGTTGAATTTGTTGGTGTTTTTCAATGTTGAGGTTGTTGTTGTTTTTCAATGCTGAGGTTGTTGTTGAATTTGTTGGTGTTTTTCAATGTTGAAGTTGTTGTTGAATTTGTTGGTGTTTTTCAATGTTGAGGTTGTTGTTGTTTTTCAATGTTGAGGTTGTTGTTGAATTTGTTGGTGTTTTTCAATGTTGAGGTTGTTGTTGTTTTTCAATGTTGAGGTTGTTGTTGAATTTGTTGGTGTTTTTCAATTTCGAGGTTGTTGTTGAATTTTTTTGTGTTTTTCAATGTTGAGGTTGTTGTTGGTTTTCAATCTTGAGGTTATTGTTGAATTTGTTGGTGTTTTTCAAAGTTGAGGTTGTTGCTGTTTTTCAATGTTGAGGTTGTTGTTGTTTTTGACTGTTGAGGTTGTTGTTGAATTTGTTGGTGTTTTTCAATGTTGAGGTTGTTGTTGTTTTTCAATGTTGAGGTTGTTGTTGAATTTGTTGGTGTTTTTCAATGTTGAGGTTGTTGTTGTTTTTCAATGTTGAGGTTGTTGTTGAATTTGTTGGTGTTTTTCAATGTTGAGGTTGTTGTTGAATTTGTTGGTGTTTTTCAATGATGAGGTTTTGTTGTTTTTCAATGTTGAGGTTGTTGTTGAATTTGTTGGTGTTTTTCAATGTTGAGGTTGTTGTTGTTTTTCAATGCTGAGGTTGTTGTTGAATTTGTTGGTGTTTTTCAATGTTGAGGTTGTTGTTGAATTTGTTGGTGTTTTTCAATGATGAGGTTGTTGTTGTTTTTCAATGTTGAGGTTGTTGTTGAATTTGTTGGTGTTTTTCAATGTTGAGGTTGTTGTTGTTTTTCAATGCTGAGGTTGTTGTTGAATTTGTTGGTGTTTTTCAATGTTGAGGTTGCTGTTGAATTTGTTGGTGTTTTTCAATGTTGAGGTTGTTGCTGTTTTTCAATGCTGAGGTTGATGTTGAATTTGTTGGTGTTTTTCAATGTTTAGGTTGTTGTTGTTTTTCAATGTTGAGGTTGTTGTTGAATTTATTGGTGTTTTTCAATGTTGAGGTTGTTGTTGTTTTTCAATGTTGAGGTTGTTGTTGAATTTGTTGGTGTTTTTCAATTTCGAGGTTGTTGTTGAATTTGTTGGTGTTTTTCAATGTTGAAGTTGTTGTTGAATTTGTTCGTGTTTTTCAATGTTGAGGTTGTTGTTGTTTTTCAATGTTGAGGTTGTTGTTGAATTTGTTGGTGTTTTTCAATGTTGAGGTTGTTGTTGTTTTTCAATGCTGAGGTTGTTGTTGAATTTGTTGGTGTTTTTCAATGTTGAGGTTGTTGTTGAATTTGTTGGTGTTTTTCAATGTTGAGGTTGTTTTTGTTTTTCAATGCTGAGGTTGATGTTGAATTTGTTGGTGTTTTTCAATGTTTAGGTTGTTGTTGTTTTACAATGTTGAGGTTGTTGTTGAATTTGTTGGTGTTTTTCAACGTTGAGGTTGTTGTTGAATTTGTTGGTGTTTTTCAATGTGAGTTTGTTGTTGTTTTTCAATGTTGAGGTTGTTGTTGAATTTGTTGGTGTTTTTCAATGTTGAGGTTGTTGTTGTTTTTCAATGTTGAGGTTGTTGTTGAATTTGTTGGTGTTTTTCAATGTTGAGTTTGTTGTTGAATTTGTTGGTCTTTTTCGATTTCGAGGTTGTTGTTGAATTTGTTAGTGTTTTTCAATGTTGAGGTTGTTGTTGAAGTTGTTGGTGTTTTTCAATGTTGAGGTTGTTGTTGAATTTGTTGGTGTTTTTCAATGTTGAGGTTGTTGTTGTTTTTCAATGTTGAGGTTGTTGTTGAATTTGTTGGTGTTTTTCAATGTTTAGTTTGTTGTTGTTTTTCAATGTTGAGGTTGATTTTGAATTTGAGGGTGTTTTTCAATGTCGAGGTTGTTGTTGAATTTGTTGGTGTTTTTCAATGTGGAGGTTGTTGTTGTTTTTCAATGTTGAGGTTGTTGTTGAATTTGTTGGTGTTTTTCACTGTTGAGATGGTTGTTGTTTTTCAATGTTGAGGTTGTTGTTGAATTTGTTGGTGTTTTTAAATGTTGAGGTTGTTGTTGAATTTGCTGGTGTTTTGCAATGTTGAGGTTGTTGTTGTTTTTCAATGTTGAGGTTGTTGTTGAATTTGTTGGTGTTTTTCAATTTCGAGGTTGTTGTTGAATTTGTTGGTGTTTTTCAATGTTGAGGTTGCTGTTGTTTTTAAATGTTGAGGTTGTTGTTAAATTTGTTGGTGTTTTTTCAATGTTGAGGTTGTTGTTGTTTTTCAATGTTGAGTTTGATTTTGAATTTGAGGGTGTTTTTCAATGTCGAGGTTGTTGTTGAATTTGTTGGTGTTTTTCAATGTGGAGGTTGTTGTTGTTTTTCAATGTTGAGGTTGTTGTTGAATTTGTTGGTGTTTTTCAATGTTGAGATGGTTGTTGTTTTTCAATGTTGAGGCTGTTGTTGAATTTGTTGGTGTTTTTAAATGTTGAGGTTGTTGTTGAATTTGCTGGTGTTTTGCAATGTTGAGGTTGTTGTTGTTTTTCAATGTTGAGGTTGTTGCTGAATTTGTTGGTGTTTTTCAATGTTGAGGTTGTTGTTGTTTTTCAATGTTGAGGTTGTTGTTGAATTTGTTGGTGTTTTTCAATGTTGAGGTTGTTGTTATTTTTCAATGCTGTGGTTGTTGTTGAATTTGTTGGCGTTTTTCAATGTTGAGGTTGTTGTTGAATTTGTTGGTGTTTTTCAATGTTGAGGTTGTTGTTGTTTTTCAATGCTGAGGTTGATGTTGAATTTGTTGGTGTTTTTCAATGTTTAGGTTGTTGTTGTTTTTCAATGTTGAGGTTGTTGTTGAATTTGTTGGTGTTTTTCAACGTTGAGGTTGTTGTTGAATTTGTTGGTGTTTTTCATTGTTGAGTTTGTTGTTGTTTTTCAATGTTGAGGTTGTTGTTGAATTTGTTGGTGTTTTTCAATGTTGAGGTTGTTGTTGTTTTTCAATGTTGAGGTTGTTGTTGAATTTGTTGGTGTTTTTCAATGTTGAGGTTGTTGTTGTTTTTCAATGTTGAGGTTGTTGTTGAATTTGTTGGTGCTTTTCCATGTTGAGATTGTTGTTGAATTTGTTGGTGTTTTTCAATGTTGAGGTTGTTGTTGTTTTTCAATGTTGAGGTTGTTGTTGAATTTGTTGGTGTTTTTCAATGTTGAGTTTGTTGTTGAATTTGTTGGTGTTTTTCAACTTCGAGGTTGTTGTTGAATTTGTTAGTGTTTTTCAATGTTGAGGTTGTTGTTGAAGTTGTTGGTGTTTTTCAATGTTGAGGTTGTTGTTGAATTTGTTGGTGTTTTTCAATGTTGAGGTTGTTGTTGTTTTTCAATGTTGAGGTTGTTGTTGAATTTGTTGGTGTTTTTCAATGTTTAGTTTGTTGTTGTTTTTCAATGTTGAGGTTGTTGTTGAATTTGTTGGTGTTTTTCAATGTTGAGGTTGTTGTTGTTTTTCAATTTTGAGGTTGTTGTTGAATTTGTTGGTGTTTTTCCATGTTGAGGTTGTTGTTGTTTTTCAAAGTTGAGGTTGTTGTTGAATTTGTTGGTGTTTTTCAATTTCGAGGTTGTTGTTGAATTTGTTGGTGTTTTTCAATGTTGAAGTTGATGTTGAATTTGTTGGTTTTTTTCAATGTTGAGGTTGTTGTTGTTTTCCAATGTTGAGCTTGTTGTTGAATTTGTTGGTGTTTTTCAATGTTGAGGTTGTTGTTGTTTTTCAATGTTTAGGTTGTTGTTGAATTTGTTGGTGTTTTTCAATGTTGAGATTGTTGTTGTTTTTCAATGCTGAGGTTGTTGTTGAATTTGTTGGTGTTTTTCAATGTTGAGGTTGTTGTTGTTTTTGAATGTTGAGGTTGTTGTTGAATTTGCTGGTGTTTTGCAATGTTGAGGTTGTTGTTGTTTTTCAATGTTGAGGTTGTTGTTGAATTTGTTGGTGTTTTTCAATGTTGAGGTTGTTGTTGTTTTTCAATGTTGAGGTTGTTGTTGAATTTGTTGGTGTTTTTCAATTTCGAGGTTGTTGTTGAATTTGTTGGTGTTTTTCAATGTTGAAGTTGTTGTTGAATTTGTTCGTGTTTCTCAATGTTGAGGTTGTTGTTGTTTTTCAATGTTGAGGTTGTTGTTGAATTTGTTGGTGTTTTTCAAAGTTGAGGTTGTTGTTGTTTTTCAATGCTGAGGTTGTTGTTGAATTTGTTGGTGTTTTTCAATGTTGAGGTTGTTGTTGAATTTGTTGGTGTTTTTCAATGTTGAGGTTGTTGTTGTTTTTCAATGCTCAGGTTGATGTTGAATTTGTTGGTGTTTTTCAATGTTTAGGTTGTTGTTGTTTTTCAATGTTGAGGTTGTTGTTGAATTTTTTGGTGTTTTTCAACGTTGAGGTTGTTGTTGAATTTGTTGGTGTTTTTCAACTTCGAGGTTGTTGTTGAATTTGTTAGTGTTTTTCAATGTTGAGGTTGTTGTTGAAGTTGTTGGTGTTTTTCAATGTTGAGGTTGTTGTTGAATTTGTTGGTGTTTTTCAATGTTGAGGTTGTTGTTGTTTTTCAATGTTGAGGTTGTTGTTGAATTTGTTGGTGTTTTTCAATGTTTAGTTTGTTGTTGTTTTTCAATGTTGAGGTTGTTGTTGAATTTGTTGGTGTTTTTCAATGTTGAGGTTGTTGTTGTTTTTCAATTTTGAGGTTGTTGTTGAATTTGTTGGTGTTTTTCCATGTTGAGGTTGTTGTTGTTTTTCAAAGTTGAGGTTGTTGTTGAATTTGTTGGTGTTTTTCAATTTCGAGGTTGTTGTTGAATTTGTTGGTGTTTTTCAATGTTGAAGTTGATGTTGAATTTGTTGGTTTTTTTCAATGTTGAGGTTGTTGTTGTTTTCCAATGTTGAGCTTGTTGTTGAATTTGTTGGTGTTTTTCAATGTTGAGGTTGTTGTTGTTTTTCAATGTTTAGGTTGTTGTTGAATTTGTTGGTGTTTTTCAATGTTGAGATTGTTGTTGTTTTTCAATGCTGAGGTTGTTGTTGAATTTGTTGGTGTTTTTCAATGTTGAGGTTGTTGTTGTTTTTGAATGTTGAGGTTGTTGTTGAATTTGCTGGTGTTTTGCAATGTTGAGGTTGTTGTTGTTTTTCAATGTTGAGGTTGTTGTTGAATTTGTTGGTGTTTTTCAATGTTGAGGTTGTTGTTGTTTTTCAATGTTGAGGTTGTTGTTGAATTTGTTGGTGTTTTTCAATTTCGAGGTTGTTGTTGAATTTGTTGGTGTTTTTCAATGTTGAAGTTGTTGTTGAATTTGTTCGTGTTTCTCAATGTTGAGGTTGTTGTTGTTTTTCAATGTTGAGGTTGTTGTTGAATTTGTTGGTGTTTTTCAAAGTTGAGGTTGTTGTTGTTTTTCAATGCTGAGGTTGTTGTTGAATTTGTTGGTGTTTTTCAATGTTGAGGTTGTTGTTGAATTTGTTGGTGTTTTTCAATGTTGAGGTTGTTGTTGTTTTTCAATGCTCAGGTTGATGTTGAATTTGTTGGTGTTTTTCAATGTTTAGGTTGTTGTTGTTTTTCAATGTTGAGGTTGTTGTTGAATTTTTTGGTGTTTTTCAACGTTGAGGTTGTTGTTGAATTTGTTGGTGTTTTTCAATGTGAGTTTGTTGTTGTTTTTCAATGTTGAGGTTGTTGTTGAATTTGTTGGTGTTTTTCAATGTTGAGGTTGTTGTTGTTTTTCAATGTTGAGGTTGTTGTTGAATTTGTTGGTGTTTTTCAATGTTGAGGTTGTTGTTGTTTTTCAATGTTGAGGTTGTTGTTGAATTTGTTGGTGCTTTTCAATGTTGAGATTGTTGTTGAATTTGTTGGTGTTTTTCAATGTTGAGGTTGTTGTTGTTTTTCAATGTTGAGGTTGTTGTTGAATTTGTCGGTGTTTTTCAATGTTGAGTTTGTTGTTGAATTTATTGATGTTTTTCAATTTCGAGGTTGTTGTTGAATTTGTTAGTGTTTTTCAATGTTGAGGTTGTTGTTGAAGTTGTTGGTGTTTTTCAATGTTGAGGTTGTTGTTGAATTTGTTGGTGTTTTTCAATGTTGAGGTTGTTGTTGTTTTTCAATGTTGAGGTTGTTGTTGAATTTGTTGGTGTTTTTCAATGTTTAGTTTGTTGTTGTTTTTCAATGTTGAGGTTGTTGTTGAATTTGTTGGTGTTTTTCAATGTTGAGGTTGTTGTTGTTTTTCAATTTTGAGGTTGTTGTTGAATTTGTTGGTGTTTTTCAATGTTGAGGTTGTTGTTGTTTTTCAAAGTTGAGGTTGTTGTTGAATTTGTTGGTGTTTTTCAATTTCGAGGTTGTTGTTGAATTTGTTGGTGTTTTTCAATGTTGAAGTTGATTTTGAATTTGTTGGTGTTTTTCCATGTTGAGGTTGTTGTTGTTTTTCAATGTTGAGGTTGTTGTTGAATTGTTGGTGTTTTTCAATGTTGAGGTTGTTGTTCTTTTTCAATGCTGAGGTTGTTGTTGAATTTGTTGGTGTTTTTCAATGTTGAAGTTGTTGTTGAATTTGTTGGTGTTTTTCAATGTTGAGGTTGTTGTTGTTTTTCAATGTTGAGGTTGTTGTTGAATTTGTTGGTGTTTTTCAATGTTGAGGTTGTTGTTGTTTTTCAATGTTGAGGGTGTTGTTGAATTTGTTGGTGTTTTTCAATTTCGAGGTTGTTGTTGAATTTGTTTGTGTTTTTCAATGTTGAGGTTGTTGTTGTTTTTCAATCTTGAGGTTATTGTTGAATTTGTTGGTGTTTTTCAATGTTGAGGTTGTTGCTGTTTTTCAATGTTGAGGTTGTTGTTGAATTTGTTGGTGTTTTTCAATGTTGAGTTTGTTGTTGTTTTTCAATGTTGAGGTTGTTGTTGAATTTGTTGGTGTTTTTCAATGTTGAGGTTGTTGTTGTTTTTCAATGTTGAGGTTGTTGTTGAATTTGTTGGTGTTTTTCAATGTTGAGGTTGTTGTTGTTTTTCAATGTTGAGGTTGTTGTTGAATTTGTTGGTGTTTTTCAATGTTGAGGTTGTTGATGAATTTGTTGGTGTTTTTCAATGATGAGGTTGTTGTGGTTTTTCAATGTAGAGGTTGTTGTTGAATTTTTTGGTGTTTTTCAATGTTGAGGTTGTTGTTGTTTTTCAATGCTGAGGTTGTTGTTGAATTTGTTGGTGTTTTAAAATGTTGAGTTTGTTGTTGAATTTGTTGGTGTTTTTCAATGTTGAGGTTGTTGTTGTTTTTCAATGCTGAGGTTGATGTTGAATTTGTTGGTGTTTTTCAATGTTTAGGTTGTTGTTGTTTTTCAATGTTGAGGTTGTTGTTGAATTTGTTGGTGTTTTTCAATGTTGAGGTTGTTGTTGTTTTTCAATGTTGAGGTTGTTGTTGAATTTGTTGGTGTTTTTCAATGTTGAGGTTGTTGTTGTTTTTCAATGCTGAGGTTGTTGTTGAATTTGTTGGTGTTTTTCAATGTTGAGGTTGATGTTGAATTTGTTGGTGTTTTTCAATGTTGAGGTTGTTGTTGTTTTTCAATGCTGAGGTTGATGTTGAATTTGTTGGTGTTTTTCAATGTTTAGGTTGTTGTTGTTTTTCAATGTTGAGGTTGTTGTTGAATTTGTTGCTGTTTTTCAATGTTGAGGTTGTTGTTGTTTTTCAATGTTGAGGTTGTTGTTGAATTTGTTGGTGTTTTTCAATGTTTAGTTTGTTGTTGTTTTTCAATGTTGAGGGTGTTGTTGAATTTGTTGCTGTTTTTCAATGTTGAGGTTGTTGTTGTTTTTCAATGTTGAGGTTGTTGTTGAATTTGTTGGTGTTTTTCAATGTTGAGGTTGTTGTTGTTTTTCAATTTTGAGGTTGTTGTTGAATTTGTTGGTGTTTTTCAATTTCGAGGTTGTTGTTGAATTTGTTGGTGTTTTTCAATGTTGAAGTTGATTTTGAATTTGTTGGTGTTTTTCCATGTTGAGGTTGTTGTTGTTTTTCAATGTTGAGGTTGTTGTTGAATTTGTTGGTGTTTTTCAATGTTGAGGTTGTTGTTGTTTTTCAATGCTGAGGTTGTTGTTGAATTTGTTGGTGTTTTTCAATGTTGAAGTTGTTGTTGAATTTGTTGGTGTTTTTCAATGTTGAGGTTGTTGTTGTTTTTCAATGTTGAGGTTGTTGTTGAATTTGTTGGTGTTTTTCAATGTTGAGGTTGTTGTTGTTTTTCAATGTTGAGGTTGTTGTTGAATTTGTTGGTGTTTTTCAATTTCGAGGTTGTTGTTGAATTTTTTTGTGTTTTTCAATGTTGAGGTTGTTGTTGGTTTTCAATCTTGAGGTTATTGTTGAATTTGTTGGTGTTTTTCAAAGTTGAGGTTGTTACTGTTTTTCAATGTTGAGGTTGTTGTTGTTTTTGAATGTTGAGGTTGTTGTTGAATTTGTTGGTGTTTTTCAATGTTGAGGTTGTTGTTGTTTTTCAATGTTGAGGTTGTTGTTGAATTTGTTGGTGTTTTTCAATGTTGAGGTTGTTGTTGTTTTTCAATGTTGAGGTTGTTGTTGAATTTGTTGGTGTTTTTCAATGTTGAGGTTGTTGTTGAATTTGTTGGTGTTTTTCAATGATGAGGTTTTGTTGTTTTTCAATGTTGAGGTTGTTGTTGAATTTGTTGGTGTTTTTCAATGTTGAGGTTGTTGTTGTTTTTCAATGCTGAGGTTGTTGTTGAATTTGTTGGTGTTTTTCAATGTTGAGGTTGTTGTTGAATTTGTTGGTGTTTTTCAATGATGAGGTTGTTGTTGTTTTTCAATGTTGAGGTTGTTGTTGAATTTGTTGGTGTTTTTCAATGTTGAGGTTGTTGTTGTTTTTCAATGCTGAGGTTGTTGTTGAATTTGTTGGTGTTTTTCAATGTTGAGGTTGCTGTTGAATTTGTTGGTGTTTTTCAATGTTGAGGTTGTTGCTGTTTTTCAATGCTGAGGTTGATGTTGAATTTGTTGGTGTTTTTCAATGTTTAGGTTGTTGTGGTTTTTCAATGTTGAGGTTGTTGTTGAATTTATTGGTGTTTTTCAATGTTGAGGTTGTTGTTGTTTTTCAATGTTGAGGTTGTTGTTGAATTTGTTGGTGTTTTTCAATTTCGAGGTTGTTGTTGAATTTGTTGGTGTTTTTCAATGTTGAAGTTGTTGTTGAATTTGTTCGTGTTTTTCAATGTTGAGGTTGTTGTTGTTTTTCAATGTTGAGGTTGTTGTTGAATTTGTTGGTGTTTTTCAATGTTGAGGTTGTTGTTGTTTTTCAATGCTGAGGTTGTTGTTGAATTTGTTGGTGTTTTTCAATGTTGAGGTTGTTGTTGAATTTGTTGGTGTTTTTCAATGTTGAGGTTGTTTTTGTTTTTCAATGCTGAGGTTGATGTTGAATTTGTTGGTGTTTTTCAATGTTTAGGTTGTTGTTGTTTTACAATGTTGAGGTTGTTGTTGAATTTGTTGGTGTTTTTCAACGTTGAGGTTGTTGTTGAATTTGTTGGTGTTTTTCAATGTGAGTTTGTTGTTGTTTTTCAATGTTGAGGTTGTTGTTGAATTTGTTGGTGTTTTTCAATGTTGAGGTTGTTGTTGTTTTTCAATGTTGAGGTTGTTGTTGAATTTGTTGGTGTTTTTCAATGTTTAGTTTGTTGTTGTTTTTCAATGTTGAGGTTGTTGTTGAATTTGTTGGTGTTTTTCAATGTTGAGGTTGTTGTTGTTTTTCAATTTTGAGGTTGTTGTTGAATTTGTTGGTGTTTTTCAATGTTGAGGTTGTTGTTGTTTTTCAAAGTTGAGGTTGTTGTTGAATTTGTTGGTGTTTTTCAATTTCGAGGTTGTTGTTGAATTTGTTGGTGTTTTTCAATGTTGAAGTTGATTTTGAATTTGTTGGTGTTTTTCCATGTTGAGGTTGTTGTTGTTTTTCAATGTTGAGGTTGTTGTTGAATTTGTTGGTGTTTTTCAATGTTGAGGTTGTTGTTGTTTTTCAATGCTGAGGTTGTTGTTGAATTTGTTGGTGTTTTTCAATGTTGAAGTTGTTGTTGAATTTGTTGGTGTTTTTCAATGTTGAGGTTGTTGTTGTTTTTCAATGTTGAGGTTGTTGTTGAATTTGTTGGTGTTTTTCAATGTTGAGGTTGTTGTTGTTTTTCAATGTTGAGGTTGTTGTTGAATTTGTTGGTGTTTTTCAATTTCGAGGTTGTTGTTGAATTTTTTTGTGTTTTTCAATGTTGAGGTTGTTGTTGGTTTTCAATCTTGAGGTTATTGTTGAATTTGTTGGTGTTTTTCAATGTTGAGGTTGTTGCTGTTTTTCAATGCTGAGGTTGATGTTGAATTTGTTGGTGTTTTTCAATGTTTAGGTTGTTGTTGTTTTTCAATGTTGAGGTTGTTGTTGAATTTATTGGTGTTTTTCAATGTTGAGGTTGTTGTTGTTTTTCAATGTTGAGGTTGTTGTTGAATTTGTTGGTGTTTTTCAATTTCGAGGTTGTTGTTGAATTTGTTGGTGTTTTTCAATGTTGAAGTTGTTGTTGAATTTGTTCGTGTTTTTCAATGTTGAGGTTGTTGTTGTTTTTCAATGTTGAGGTTGTTGTTGAATTTGTTGGTGTTTTTCAATGTTGAGGTTGTTGTTGTTTTTCAATGCTGAGGTTGTTGTTGAATTTGTTGGTGTTTTTCAATGTTGAGGTTGTTGTTGAATTTGTTGGTGTTTTTCAATGTTGAGGTTGTTTTTGTTTTTCAATGCTGAGGTTGATGTTGAATTTGTTGGTGTTTTTCAATGTTTAGGTTGTTGTTGTTTTACAATGTTGAGGTTGTTGTTGAATTTGTTGGTGTTTTTCAACGTTGAGGTTGTTGTTGAATTTGTTGGTGTTTTTCAATGTGAGTTTGTTGTTGTTTTTCAATGTTGAGGTTGTTGTTGAATTTGTTGGTGTTTTTCAATGTTGAGGTTGTTGTTGTTTTTCAATGTTGAGGTTGTTGTTGAATTTGTTGGTGTTTTTCAATGTTTAGTTTGTTGTTGTTTTTCAATGTTGAGGTTGTTGTTGAATTTGTTGGTGTTTTTCAATGTTGAGGTTGTTGTTGTTTTTCAATTTTGAGGTTGTTGTTGAATTTGTTGGTGTTTTTCAATGTTGAGGTTGTTGTTGTTTTTCAAAGTTGAGGTTGTTGTTGAATTTGTTGGTGTTTTTCAATTTCGAGGTTGTTGTTGAATTTGTTGGTGTTTTTCAGTGTTGAAGTTGATTTTGAATTTGTTGGTGTTTTTCCATGTTGAGGTTGTTGTTGTTTTTCAATGTTGAGGTTGTTGTTGAATTTGTTGGTGTTTTTCAATGTTGAGGTTGTTGTTGTTTTTCAATGCTGAGGTTGTTGTTGAATTTGTTGGTGTTTTTCAATGTTGAAGTTGTTGTTGAATTTGTTGGTGTTTTTCAATGTTGAGGTTGTTGTTGTTTTTCAATGTTGAGGTTGTTGTTGAATTTGTTGGTGTTTTTCAATGTTGAGGTTGTTGTTGTTTTTCAATGTTGAGGTTGTTGTTGAATTTGTTGGTGTTTTTCAATTTCGAGGTTGTTGTTGAATTTTTTTGTGTTTTTCAATGTTGAGGTTGTTGTTGGTTTTCAATCTTGAGGTTATTGTTGAATTTGTTGGTGTTTTTCAATGTTGAGGTTGTTGCTGTTTTTCAATGTTGAGGTTGTTGTTGAATTTGTTGGTGTTTTTCAATGTTGAGTTTGTTGTTGTTTTTCAATGTTGAGGTTGTTGTTGAATTTGTTGGTGTTTTTCAATGTTGAGGTTGTTGTTGTTTTTCAATCTTGAGGTTATTGTTGAATTTGTTGGTGTTTTTCAATGTTGAGGTTGTTGCTGTTTTTCAATGTTGAGGTTGTTGTTGAATTTGTTGGTGTTTTTCAATGTTGAGTTTGTTGTTGTTTTTGAAGGTTGAGGTTGTTGTTGAATTTGTTGGTGTTTTTCAATGTTGAGGTTGTTGTTGTTTTTCAATGTTGAGGTTGTTGTTGAATTTGTTGGTGTTTTTCAATGTTGAGGTTGTTGTTGTTTTTCAATGTTGAGGTTGTTGTTGAATTTGTTGGTGTTTTTCAATGTTGAGGTTGTTGTTGAATTTGTTGGTGTTTTTCAATGATGAGGTTGGTGTTGTTTTTCAATGTTGAGGTTGTTGTTGAATTTGTTGGTGTTTTTCAATGTTGAGGTTGTTGTTGTTTTTCAATGCTGAGGTTGTTGTTGAATTTGTTGGTGTTTCTCAATGTTGAGGTTGTTGTTGAATTTGTTGGTGTTTTTCAATGATGAGGTTGTTGTTGTTTTTCAATGTTGAGGTTGTTGTTGAATTTGTTGGTGTCTTTCAATGTTGAGGTTGTTGTTGTTTTTCAATGCTGAGGTTGTTGTTGAATTTGTTGGTGTTTTTCAATGTTGAGGTTGCTGTTGAATTTGTTGGTGTTTTTCAATGTTGAGGTTGTTGCTGTTTTTCAATGCTGAGGTTGATGTTGAATTTGTTGGTGTTTTTCAATGTTTAGGTTGTTGTTGTTTTTCAATGTTGAGGTTGTTGTTGAATTTAGTGGTGTTTTTCAATGTTGAGGTTGTTGTTGTTTTTCAATGTTGAGGTTGTTGTTGAATTTGTTGGTGTTTTTCAATTTCGAGGTTGTTGTTGAATTTGTTGGTGTTTTTCAATGTTGAAGTTGTTGTTGAATTTGTTCGTGTTTTTCAATGTTGAGGTTGTTGTTGTTTTTCAATGTTGAGGTTGTTGTTGAATTTGTTGGTGTTTTTCAATGTTGAGGTTGTTGTTGTTTTTCAATGCTGAGGTTGTTGTTGAATTTGTTGGTGTTTTTCAATGTTGATTTTGTTGTTGAATTTGTTGGTGTTTTTCAATGTTGAGGTTGTTTTTGTTTTTCAATGCTGAGGTTGATGTTGAATTTGTTGGTGTTTTTCAATGTTTAGGTTGTGGTTGTTTTTCAATGTTGAGGTTGTTGTTGAATTTGTTGGTGTTTTTCAACGTTGAGGTTGTTGTTGAATTTGTTGGTGTTTTTCAATGTGAGTTTGTTGTTGTTTTTCAATGTTGAGGTTGTTGTTGAATTTGTTGGTGTTTTTCAATGTTGAGGTTGTTGTTGTTTTTCAATGTTGAGGTTGTTGTTGAATTTGTTGGTGTTTTTCAATGTTGAGGTTGTTGTTGTTTTTCAATGTTGAGGTTGTTGTTGAATTTGTTGGTGTTTTTCAATGTTGAGGTTGTTGTTGTTTTTCAATGCTGAGGTTGTTGTTGAATTTGTTGGTGTTTTTCAATGTTGAGGTTGTTGTTGAATTTGTTGGTGTTTTTCAATGTTGAGGTTGTTGTTGTTTTTTCAATGCTGAGGTTGATGTTGAATTTGTTGGTGTTTTTCAATGTTTAGGTTGTTGTTGTTTTTCAATGTTGAGGTTGTTGTTGAATTTGTTGGTGTTTTTCAATGTTGAGGTTGTTGTTGTTTTTCAATGTTAAGGTTGTTGTTGAATTTGTTGGTGTTTTTCAATGTTTAGTTGGTTGTTGTTTTTCAATGTTGAGGTTGTTGTTGAATTTGTTGGTGTTTTTCAATGTTGAGGTTGTTGTTGTTTTTCAATTTTGAGGTTGTTGTTGAATTTGTTGGTGTTTTTCAATGTTGAGGTTGTTGTTGTTTTTCAAAGTTGAGGTTGTTGTTGAATTTGTTGGTGTTTTTCAATTTCGAGGTTGTTGTTGAATTTGTTGGTGTTTTTCAATGTTGAAGTTGATTTTGAATTTGTTGGTGTTTTTCCATGTTGAGGTTGTTGTTGTTTTTCAATGTTGAGGTTGTTGTTGAATTTGTTGGTGTTTTTCAATGTTGAGGTTGTTGTTGTTTTTCAATGCTGAGGTTGTTGTTGAATTTGTTGGTGTTTTTCAATGTTGAAGTTGTTGTTGAATTTGTTGGTGTTTTTCAATGTTGAGGTTGTTGTTGTTTTTCAATGTTGAGGTTGTTGTTGAATTTGTTGGTGTTTTTCAATGTTGAGGTTGTTGTTGTTTTTCAATCTTGAGGTTATTGTTGAATTTGTTGGTGTTTTTCAATGTTGAGGTTGTTGCTGTTTTTCAATGTTGAGGTTGTTGTTGAATTTGTTGGTGTTTTTCAATGTTGAGTTTGTTGTTGTTTTTGAAGGTTGAGGTTGTTGTTGAATTTGTTGGTGTTTTTCAATGTTGAGGTTGTTGTTGTTTTTCAATGTTGAGGTTGTTGTTGAATTTGTTGGTGTTTTTCAATGTTGAGGTTGTTGTTGTTTTTCAATGTTGAGGTTGTTGTTGAATTTGTTGGTGTTTTTCAATGTTGAGGTTGTTGTTGAATTTGTTGGTGTTTTTCAATGATGAGGTTGGTGTTGTTTTTCAATGTTGAGGTTGTTGTTGAATTTGTTGGTGTTTTTCAATGTTGAGGTTGTTGTTGTTTTTCAATGCTGAGGTTGTTGTTGAATTTGTTGGTGTTTTTCAATGTTGAGGTTGTTGTTGAATTTGTTGGTGTTTTTCAATGATGAGGTTGTTGTTGTTTTTCAATGTTGAGGTTGTTGTTGAATTTGTTGGTGTTTTTCAATGTTGAGGTTGTTGTTGTTTTTCAATGCTGAGGTTGTTGTTGAATTTGTTGGTGTTTTTCAATGTTGAGGTTGCTGTTGAATTTGTTGGTGTTTTTCAATGTTGAGGTTGTTGCTGTTTTTCAATGCTGAGGTTGATGTTGAATTTGTTGGTGTTTTTCAATGTTTAGGTTGTTGTTGTTTTTCAATGTTGAGGTTGTTGTTGAATTTATTGGTGTTTTTCAATGTTGAGGTTGTTGTTGTTTTTCAATGTTGAGGTTGTTGTTGAATTTGTTGGTGTTTTTCAATGTTGAGGTTGTTGTTGAATTTGTTGGTGTTTTTCAATGTTGAAGTTGTTGTTGAATTTGTTCGTGTTTTTCAATGTTGAGGTTGTTGTTGTTTTTCAATGTTGAGGTTGTTGTTGAATTTGTTGGTGTTTTTCAATGTTGAGGTTGTTGTTGTTTTTCAATGCTGAGGTTGTTGTTGAATTTGTTGGTGTTTTTCAATGTTGAGGTTGTTGTTGAATTTGTTGGTGTTTTTCAATGTTGAGGTTGTTTTTGTTTTTCAATGCTGAGGTTGTTGTTGAATTTGTTGGTGTTTTTCAATGTTGAGGTTGTTTTTGTTTTTCAATGCTGAGGTTGATGTTGAATTTGTTGGTGTTTTTCAATGTTTAGGTTGTGGTTGTTTTTCAATGTTGAGGTTGTTGTTGAATTTGTTGGTGTTTTTCAACGTTGAGGTTGTTGTTGAATTTGTTGGTGTTTTTCAATGTGAGTTTGTTGTTGTTTTTCAATGTTGAGGTTGTTGTTGAATTTGTTGGTGTTTTTCAATGTTGAGGTTGTTGTTGTTTTTCAATGTTGAGGTTGTTGTTGAATTTGTTGGTGTTTTTCAATGTTGAGGTTGTTGTTGTTTTTCAATGCTGAGGTTGTTGTTGAATTTGTTGGTGTTTTTCAATGTTGAGGTTCTTGTTGAATTTGTTGGTGTTTTTCAATGTTGAGGTTGTTGTTGTTTTTCAATGCTGAGGTTGATGTTGAATTTGTTGGTGTTTTTCAATGTTTAGGTTGTTGTTGTTTTTCAATGTTGAGGTTGTTGTTGAATTTGTTGGTGTTTTTCAATGTTGAGGTTGTTGTTGTTTTTCAATGTTAAGGTTGTTGTTGAATTTGTTGGTGTTTTTCAATGTTTAGTTGGTTGTTGTTTTTCAATGTTGAGGTTGTTGTTGAATTTGTTGGTGTTTTTCAATGTTGAGGTTGTTGTTGTTTTTCAATTTTGAGGTTGTTGTTGAATTTGTTGGTGTTTTTCAATGTTGAGGTTGTTGTTGTTTTTCAAAGTTGAGGTTGTTGTTGAATTTGTTGGTGTTTTTCAATTTCGAGGTTGTTGTTGAATTTGTTGGTGTTTTTCAATGTTGAAGTTGATTTTGAATTTGTTCGTGTTTTTCCATGTTGAGGTTGTTGTTGTTTTTCAATGTTGAGGTTGTTGTTGAATTTGTTGGTGTTTTTCAATGTTGAGGTTGTTGTTGTTTTTCAATGCTGAGGTTGTTGTTGAATTTGTTGGTGTTTTTCAATGTTGAAGTTGTTGTTGAATTTGTTGGTGTTTTTCAATGTTGAGGTTGTTGTTGTTTTTCAATGTTGAGGTTGTTGTTGAATTTGTTGGTGTTTTTCAATGTTGAGGTTGTTGTTGTTTTTCAATCTTGAGGTTATTGTTGAATTTGTTGGTGTTTTTCAATGTTGAGGTTGTTGCTGTTTTTCAATGTTGAGGTTGTTGTTGAATTTGTTGGTGTTTTTCAATGTTGAGTTTGTTGTTGTTTTTGAAGGTTGAGGTTGTTGTTGAATTTGTTGGTGTTTTTCAATGTTGAGGTTGTTGTTGTTTTTCAATGTTGAGGTTGTTGTTGAATTTGTTGGTGTTTTTCAATGTTGAGGTTGTTGTTGTTTTTCAATGTTGAGGTTGTTGTTGAATTTGTTGGTGTTTTTCAATGTTGAGGTTGTTGTTGAATTTGTTGGTGTTTTTCAATGATGAGGTTGGTGTTGTTTTTCAATGTTGAGGTTGTTGTTGAATTTGTTGGTGTTTTTCAATGTTGAGGTTGTTGTTGTTTTTCAATGCTGAGGTTGTTGTTGAATTTGTTGGTGTTTTTCAATGTTGAGGTTGTTGTTGAATTTGTTGGTGTTTTTCAATGATGAGGTTGTTGTTGTTTTTCAATGTTGAGGTTGTTGTTGAATTTGTTGGTGTTTTTCAATGTTGAGGTTGTTGTTGTTTTTCAATGCTGAGGTTGTTGTTGAATTTGTTGGTGTTTTTCAATGTTGAGGTTGCTGTTGAATTTGTTGGTGTTTTTCAATGTTGAGGTTGTTGCTGTTTTTCAATGCTGAGGTTGATGTTGAATTTGTTGGTGTTTTTCAATGTTTAGGTTGTTGTTGTTTTTCAATGTTGAGGTTGTTGTTGAATTTATTGGTGTTTTTCAATGTTGAGGTTGTTGTTGTTTTTCAATGTTGAGGTTGTTGTTGAATTTGTTGGTGTTTTTCAATTTCGAGGTTGTTGTTGAATTTGTTGGTGTTTTTCAATGTTGAAGTTGTTGTTGAATTTGTTCGTGTTTTTCAATGTTGAGGTTGTTGTTGTTTTTCAATGTTGAGGTTGTTGTTGAATTTGTTGGTGTTTTTCAATGTTGAGGTTGTTGTTGTTTTTCAATGCTGAGGTTGTTGTTGAATTTGTTGGTGTTTTTCAATGTTGAGGTTGTTGTTGAATTTGTTGGTGTTTTTCAATGTTGAGGTTGTTTTTGTTTTTCAATGCTGAGGTTAATGTTGAATTTGTTGGTGTTTTTCAATGTTGAGGTTGTTGTTGTTTTTCAATGTTGAGGTTGTTGTTGAATTTGTTGGTGTTTTTCAACGTTGAGGTTGTTGTTGAATTTGTTGGTGTTTTTCAATGTGAGTTTGTTGTTGTTTTTCAATGTTGAGGTTGTTGTTGAATTTGTTGGTGTTTTTCAATGTTGAGGTTGTTGTTGTTTTTCAATGTTGAGGTTGTTGTTGAATTTGTTGGTGTTTTTCAATGTTGAGGTTGTTGTTGTTTTTCAATGTTGAAGTTGTTGTTGAATTTGTTGGTGTTTTTCAATGTTGAGGTTGTTGTTGTTTTTCAATGCTGAGGTTGTTGTTGAATTTGTTGGTGTTTTTCAATGTTGAGGTTGTTGTTGAATTTGTTGGTGTTTTTCAATGTTGAGGTTGTTGTTGTTTTTCAATGCTGAGGTTGATGTTGAATTTGTTGGTGTTTTTCAATGTTTAGGTTGTTGTTGTTTTTCAATGTTGAGGTTGTTGTTGAATTTGTTGGTGTTTTTCAATGTTGAGGTTGTTGTTGTTTTTCAATGTTAAGGTTGTTGTTGAATTTGTTGGTGTTTTTCAAAGTTTAGTTGGTTGTTGTTTTTCAATGTTGAGGTTGTTGTTGAATTTGTTGGTGTTTTTCAATGTTGAGGTTGTTGTTGTTTTTCAATTTTGAGGTTGTTGTTGAATTTGTTGGTGTTTTTCAATGTTGAGGTTGTTGTTGTTTTTCAAAGTTGAGGTTGTTGTTGAATTTGTTGGTGTTTTTCAATTTCGAGGTTGTTGTTGAATTTGTTGGTGTTTTTCAATGTTGAAGTTGATTTTGAATTTGTTCGTGTTTTTCCATGTTGAGGTTGTTGTTGTTTTTCAATGTTGAGGTTGTTGTTGAATTTGTTGGTGTTTTTCAATGTTGAGGTTGTTGTTGTTTTTCAATGCTGAGGTTGTTGTTGAATTTGTTGGTGTTTTTCAATGTTGAAGTTGTTGTTGAATTTGTTGGTGTTTTTCAATGTTGAGGTTGTTGTTGTTTTTCAATGTTGAGGTTGTTGTTGAATTTGTTGGTGTTTTTCAATGTTGAGGTTGTTGTTGTTTTTCAATGTTGAGGTTGTTGTTGAATTTGTTGGTGTTTTTCAATTTCGAGGTTGTTGTTGAATTTGTTTGTGTTTTTCAATGTTGAGGTTGTTGTTGTTTTTCAATCTTGAGGTTATTGTTGAATTTGTTCGTGTTTTTCAATGTTGAGGTTGTTGCTGTTTTTCAATGTTGAGGTTGTTGTTGAATTTGTTGGTGTTTTTCAATGTTGAGTTTGTTGTTGTTTTTGAATGTTGAGGTTGTTGTTGAATTTGTTGGTGTTTTTCAATGTTGAGGTTGTTGTTGTTTTTCAATGCTGAGGTTGTTGTTGAATTTGTTGGTGTTTTTCAATGTTGAGGTTGTTGTTGAATTTGTTGGTGTTTTTCAATGTTGAGGTTGTTGTTGTTTTTCAATGCTGAGGTTGATGTTGAATTTGTTGGTGTTTTTCAATGTTTAGGTTGTTGTTGTTTTTCAATGTTGAGGTTGTTGTTGAATTTATTGGTGTTTTTCAATGTTGAGGTTGTTGTTGTTTTTCAATGTTGAGGTTGTTGTTGAATTTGTTGGTGTTTTTAAATGTTGAGGTTGTTGTTGAATTTGTTGGTGTTTTTCAAAGTTGAGGTTGTTGTTGTTTTTCACTGTTGAGGTTGTTGTTGAATTTGTTGGTGTTTTTCAATGTTGAGGTTGTTGTTGTTTTTCAATGTTGAGGTTGTTGTTGAATTTGTTGGTGTTTTTCAATTTCGAGGTTGTTGTGGAATTTGTTGGTGTTTTTCAATGTTGAAGTTGTTGTTGAATTTGTTGGTGTTTTTCAATGTTGAGGTTGTTGTTGTTTTTAAATGTTGAGGTTGTTGTTGAATTTGTTGGTGTTTTTTCAATTTTAAGGTTGTTGGTGTTTTTCAATGTTGAGGTTGTTGTTGAATTTGATGGTGTTTTTCTATGTTGAGGTTGTTGTTGTTTTTCAATGTTGAGGTTGTTGCTGAATTTGTTGGTGTTATTCAATGTTGAGGTTGTTGTTGTTTTTCAATGTTGAGGTTGTTGTTGAATTTGTTGGTGTTTTTCAATGTTCAGATTGTTGTTGAATTTGTTGGTGTTTTTCAATGTTGAGGTTGTTGTTGTTTTTCAATGTTGAGGTTGTTGAATTTGTTGGTGTTTTTCAATCTTGAGTTTGTTGTTGTTTTTCAATGCTGAGGTTGTTGTTGAATTTGTTGGTGTTTTTCAATGTTGAGGTTGTTGTTGAATTTGTTGGTGTTTTTCAATGTTGAGGTTGTTGTTGTTTTTCAATGCTGAGGTTGATGTTGAATTTGTTGGTGTTTTTCAATGTTTAGGTTGTTGATGTTTTTCAATGTTGAGGTTGTTGTTGAATTTGTTGGTGTTTTTCAACGTTGAGGTTGTTGTTGAATTTGTTGGTGTTTTTCAATGTGAGTTTGTTGTTGTTTTTCAATGTTGAGGTTGTTGTTGAATTTGTTGGTGTTTTTCAATGTTGAGGTTGTTGTTGTTTTTCAATGTTGAGGTTGTTGTTGAATTTGTTGGTGTTTTTCAATGTTGAGGTTGTTGTTGTTTTTCAATGTTGAGGTTGTTGTTGAATTTGTTGGTGCTTTTCAATGTTGAGATTGTTGTTGAATTTGTTGGTGTTTTTCAATGTTGTGGTTGTTGTTGTTTTTCAATGTTGAGGTTGTTGTTGTTTTTCAATGTTGAGGTTGTTGTTGAATTTGTTGGTGTTTTTCAATGTTGAGGTTGTTGTTGTTTTTCAATGTTGAGGTTGTTGTTGAATTTGTTGGTGTTTTTCAATGTTGAGGTTGTTGTTGAATTTGTTGGTGTTTTTCAATGATGAGGTTGTTGTTGTTTTTCAATGTTGAGGTTGTTGTTGAATTTGTTGGTGTTTTTCAATGTTGAGGTTGTTGTTGTTTTTCAATGCTGAGGTTGTTGTTGAATTTGTTGGTGTTTTTCAATGTTGAGGTTGATGTTGAATTTGTTGGTGTTTTTCAATGTTGTTTTTCAATGGTTGTTGTTGTTTTTCAATGTTGAGGTTGTTGTTGTTTTTCAATGTTGAGGTTGTTGTTGAATTTGTTGGTGTTTTTCAATGTTGAGGTTGTTGTTGTTTTTCAATGTTGAGGTTGTTGTTGAATTTGTTGGTGTTTTTCAATGTTGAGGTTGTTGTTGAATTTGTTGGTGTTTTTCAATGATGAGGTTGTTGTTGTTTTTCAATGTTGAGGTTGTTGTTGAATTTGTTGGTGTTTTTCAATGTTGAGGTTGTTGTTGTTTTTCAATGCTGAGGTTGTTGTTGAATTTGTTGGTGTTTTTCAATGTTGAGGTTGATGTTGAATTTGTTGGTGTTTTTCAATGTTTAGGTTGTTGTTGCTTTTCAATGTTGAGGTTGCTGTTGAATTTGTTGGTGTTTTTCAATGTTGAGGTTGTTGTTGTTTTTCAATGTTGAGGTTGTTGTTGAATTTGTTGGTGTTTTTCAATTTCGAGGTTGTTGTTGAATTTGTCGGTGTTTTTCAATGTTGAAGTTGTTGTTGAATTTGTTCGTGTTTTTCAATGTTGAGGTTGTTGTTGTTTTTCAATGTTGAGGTTGTTGTTGAATTTGTTGGTGTTTTTCAATGTTGAGGTTGTTGTTGTTTTTCAATGCTGAGGTTGTTGTTGAATTTGTTGGTGTTTTTCAATGTTGAGGTTGTTGTTGAATTTGTTGGTGTTTTTCAATGTTGAGGTTGTTGTTGTTCTTCAAGGCTGAGGTTGATGTTGAATTTGTTGGTGTTTTTCAATGTTTAGGTTGTTGTTGTTTTTCAATGTTGAGGTTGTTGTTGAATTTGTTGGTGTTTTTCAATGTTGAGGTTGTTGTTGTTTTTCAATGTTGAGGTTGTTGTTGAATTTGTTGGTGTTTTTCAATGTTTAGTTTGTTGTTGTTTTTCAATGTTGAGGTTGTTGTTGAATTTGTTGGTGTTTTTCAATGTTGAGGTTGTTGTTGTTTTTCAATTTTGAGGTTGTTGTTGAATTTGTTGGTGTTTTTCAATGTTGAGGTTGTTGTTGTTTTTCAAAGTTGAGGTTGTTGTTGAATTTGTTGGTGTTTTTCAATTTCGAGGTTGTTGTTGAATTTGTTGGTGTTTTTCAATGTTGAAGTTGATTTTGAATTTGTTGGTGTTTTTCCATGTTGAGGTTGTTGTTGTTTTTCAATGTTGAGGTTGTTGTTGAATTTGTTGGTGTTTTTCAATGTTGAGGTTGTTGTTGTTTTTCAATGCTGAGGTTGTTGTTGAATTTGTTGGTGTTTTTCATTGTTGAAGTTGTTGTTGAATTTGTTGGTGTTTTTCAATGTTGAGGTTGTTGTTGTTTTTCAATGTTGAGGTTGTTGTTGAATTTGTTGGTGTTTTTCAATGTTGAGGTTGTTGTTGTTTTTCAATGTTGAGGTTGTTGTTGAATTTGTTGGTGTTTTTCAATGTTGAGGTTGTTGTTGTTTTTCAATGTTGAGGTTGTTGTTGAATTTGTTGGTGTTTTTCAATGTTGAGGTTGTTGTTGAATTTGTTGGTGTTTTTCAATGATGAGGTTGTTGTTGTTTTTCAATGTTGAGGTTGTTGTTGAATTTGTTGGAGTTTTTAAATGTTGAGGTTGTTGTTGTTTTTCAAAGTTGAGGTTGTTGTTGAATTTGTTGGTGTTTTTCAATTTCGAGGTTGTTGTTGAATTTGTTCTTGTTTTTCAATGTTGAAGTTGATTTTGAATTTGTTGGTGTTTTTCCATGTTGAGGTTGTTGTTGTTTTTCAATGTTGAGGTTGTTGTTGAATTTGTTGGTGTTTTTCAATGTTGAGGTTGTTGTTGTTTTTCAATGCTGAGGTTGTTGTTGAATTTGTTGGTGTTTTTCAATGTTGAAGTTGTTGTTGAATTTGTTGGTGTTTTTCAATGTTGAGGTTGTTGTTGTTTTTCAATGTTGAGGTTGTTGTTGAATTTGTTGGTGTTTTTCAATGTTGAGGTTGTTGTTGTTTTTCAATGTTGAGGTTGTTGTTGAATTTGTTGGTGTTTTTCAATGTTGAGGTTGTTGTTGAATTTGTTGGTGTTTTTCAATGATGAGGTTGTTGTTGTTTTTCAATGTTGAGGTTGTTGTTGAATTTGTTGGTGTTTTTCAATGTTGAGGTTGTTGTTGTTTTTCAATGCTGAGGTTGTTGTTGAATTTGTTGGTGTTTTTCAATTTTGAGGTTGTTGTTGAATTTGTTGGTGTTTTTCAATGTTGAGGTTGTTGTTGTTTTTCAATGCTGAGGTTGATGTTGAATTTGTAGGTGTTTTTCAATGTTTAGGTTGTTGTTGTTTTTCAATGTTTAGGTTGTTGTTGAATTTATTGGTGTTTTTCAATGTTGAGGTTGTTGTTGTTTTTCAATGTTGAGGTTGTTGTTGAATTTGTTGGTGTTTTTCAATTTCGAGGTTGTTGTTGAATTTGTTGGTGTTTTTCAATGTTGAAGTTGTTGTTGAATTTGTTCGTGTTTTTCAATGTTGAGGTTGTTGTTGTTTTTCAATGTTGAGGTTGTTGTTGAATTTGTTGGTGTTTTTCAATGTTGAGGTTGTTGTTGTTTTTCAATGCTGAGGTTGTTGTTGAATTTGTTGGTGTTTTTCAATGTTGAGGTTGTTGTTGAATTTGTTGGTGTTTTTCAATGTTGAGGTTGTTGTTGTTTTTCAATGCTGAGGTTGATGTTGAATTTGTTGGTGTTTTTCAATGTTTAGGTTGTTGTTGTTTTTCAATGTTGAGGTTGTTGTTGAATTTGTTGGTGTTTTTCAACGTTGAGGTTGTTGTTGAATTTGTTGGTGTTTTTCAATGTGAGTTTGTTGTTGTTTTTCAATGTTGAGGTTGTTGTTGAATTTGTTGGTGTTTTTCAATGTTGAGGTTGTTGTTGTTTTTCAATGCTGAGGTTGTTGTTGAATTTGTTGGTGTTTTTCAATGTTGAGGTTGTTGTTGTTTTTCAATGTTGAGGTTGTTGTTGAATTTGTTGGTGCTTTTCAATGTTGAGATTGTTGTTGAATTTGTTGGTGTTTTTCAATGTTGTGGTTGTTGTTGTTTTTCAATGTTGAGGTTGTTGTTGAATTTGTTGGTGTTTTTCATTGTTGAGGTTGTTGTTGTTTTTCAAAGTTGAGGTTGTTGTTGAATTTGTTGGTGTTTTTCAATTTCGAGGTTGTTGTTGAATTTGTTGGTGTTTTTCAATGTTGAAGTTGATTTTGAATTTGTTGGTGTTTTTCCATGTTGAGGTTGTTGTTGTTTTTCAATGTTGAGGTTGTTGTTGAATTTGTTGGTGTTTTTCAATGTTGAGGTTGTTGTTGTTTTTCAATGCTGAGGTTGTTGTTGAATTTGTTGGTGTTTTTCAATGTTGAAGTTGTTGTTGAATTTGTTGGTGTTTTTCAATGTTGAGGTTGTTGTTGTTTTTCAATGTTGAGGTTGTTGTTGAATTTGTTGGTGTTTTTCAATGTTGAGGTTGTTGTTGTTTTTCAATGTTGAGGTTGTTGTTGAATTTGTTGGTGTTTTTCAATGTTGAGGTTGTTGTTGTTTTTCAATGTTGAGGTTGTTGTTGAATTTGTTGGTGTTTTTCAATGTTGAGGTTGTTGTTGAATTTGTTGGTGTTTTTCAATGATGAGGTTGTTGTTGTTTTTCAATGTTGAGGTTGTTGTTGAATTTGTTGGTGTTTTTCAATGTTGAGGTTGTTGTTGTTTTTCAATGCTGAGGTTGTTGTTGAATTTGTTGGTGTTTTTCAATGTTGAGGTTGTTGTTGAATTTGTTGGTGTTTTTCAATGTTGAGGTTGTTGTTGTTTTTCAAGGCTGAGGTTGATGTTGAATTTGTTGGTGTTTTTCAATGTTTAGGTTGTTGTTGTTTTTCAATGTTGAGGTTGTTGTTGAATTTGTTGGTGTTTTTCAATGTTGAGGTTGTTGTTGTTTTTCAATGTTGAGGTTGTTGTTGAATTTGTTGGTGTTTTTCAATGTTTAGTTTGTTGTTGTTTTTCAATGTTGAGGTTGTTGTTGAATTTGTTGGTGTTTTTCAATGTTGAGGTTGTTGTTGTTTTTCAATTTTGAGGTTGTTGTTGAATTTGTTGGTGTTTTTCAATGTTGAGGTTGTTGTTGTTTTTCAAAGTTGAGGTTGTTGTTGAATTTGTTGGTGTTTTTCAATTTCGAGGTTGTTGTTGAATTTGTTGGTGTTTTTCAATGTTGAAGTTGATTTTGAATTTGTTGGTGTTTTTCCATGTTGAGGTTGTTGTTGTTTTTCAATGTTGAGGTTGTTGTTGAATTTGTTGGTGTTATTCAATGTTGAGGTTGTTGTTGTTTTTCAATGCTGAGGTTGTTGTTGAATTTGTTGGTGTTTTTCATTGTTGAAGTTGTTGTTGAATTTGTTGGTGTTTTTCAATGTTGAGGTTGTTGTTGTTTTTCAATGTTGAGGTTGTTGTTGAATTTGTTGGTGTTTTTCAATGTTGAGGTAGTTGTTGTTTTTCAATGTTGAGGTTGTTGTTGAATTTGTTGGTGTTTTTCAATGTTGAGGTTGTTGTTGTTTTTCAATGTTGAGGTTGTTGTTGAATTTGTTGGTGTTTTTCAATGTTGAGGTTGTTGTTGAATTTGTTGGTGTTTTTCAATGATGAGGTTGTTGTTGTTTTTCAATGTTGAGGTTGTTGTTGAATTTGTTGGTGTTTTTCAATGTTGAGGTTGTTGTTGTTTTTCAAAGTTGAGGTTGTTGTTGAATTTGTTGGTGTTTTTCAATTTCGAGGTTGTTGTTGAATTTGTTGGTGTTTTTCAATGTTGAAGTTGATTTTGAATTTGTTGGTGTTTTTCCATGTTGAGGTTGTTGTTGTTTTTCAATGTTGAGGTTGTTGTTGAATTTGTTGGTGTTTTTCAATGTTGAGGTTGTTGTTGTTTTTCAATGCTGAGGTTGTTGTTGAATTTGTTGGTGTTTTTCAATGTTGAAGTTGTTGTTGAATTTGTTGGTGTTTTTCAATGTTGAGGTTGTTGTTGTTTTTCAATGTTGAGGTTGTTGTTGAATTTGTTGGTGTTTTTCAATGTTGAGGTTGTTGTTGTTTTTCAATGTTGAGGTTGTTGTTGAATTTGTTGGTGTTTTTCAATGTTGAGGTTGTTGTTGTTTTTCAATGTTGAGGTTGTTGTTGAATTTGTTGGTGTTTATCAATGTTGAGGTTGTTGTTGAATTTGTTGGTGTTTTTCAATTTTGAGGTTGTTGTTGTTTTTCAATGTTGAGGTTGTTGTTGAATTTGTTGGTGTTTTTCAATGTTGAGGTTGTTGTTGTTTTTCAATGCTGAGGTTGTTGTTGAATTTGTTGGTGTTTTTCAATGTTGAGGTTGTTGTTGAATTTGTTGGTGTTTTTCAATGTTGAGGTTGTTGTTGTTTTTCAATGCTGAGGTTGATGTTGAATTTGTAGGTGTTTTTCAATGTTTAGGTTGTTGTTGTTTTTCAATGTTTAGGTTGTTGTTGAATTTATTGGTGTTTTTCAATGTTGAGGTTGTTGTTGTTTTTCAATGTTGAGGTTGTTGTTGAATTTGTTGGTGTTTTTCAATTTCGAGGTTGTTGTTGAATTTGTTGGTGTTTTTCAATGTTGAAGTTGTTGTTGAATTTGTTCGTGTTTTTCAATGTTGAGGTTGTTGTTGTTTTTCAATGTTGAGGTTGTTGTTGAATTTGTTGGTGTTTTTCAATGTTGAGGTTGTTGTTGTTTTTCAATGCTGAGGTTGTTGTTGAATTTGTTGGTGTTTTTCAATGTTGAGGTTGTTGTTGAATTTGTTGGTGTTTTTCAATGTTGAGGTTGTTGTTGTTTTTCAATGCTGAGGTTGATGTTGAATTTGTTGGTGTTTTTCAATGTTTAGGTTGTTGTTGTTTTTCAATGTTGAGGTTGTTGTTGAATTTGTTGGTGTTTTTCAACGTTGAGGTTGTTGTTGAATTTGTTGGTGTTTTTCAATGTGAGTTTGTTGTTGTTTTTCAATGTTGAGGTTGTTGTTGAATTTGTTGGTGTTTTTCAATGTTGAGGTTGTTGTTGTTTTTCAATGTTGAGGTTGTTGTTGAATTTGTTGGTGTTTTTCAATGTTGAGGTTGTTGTTGTTTTTCAATGTTGAGGTTGTTGTTGAATTTGTTGGTGCTTTTCAATGTTGAGATTGTTGTTGAATTTGTTGGTGTTTTTCAATGTTGTGGTTGTTGTTGTTTTTCAATGTTGAGGTTGTTGTTGAATTTGTTGGTGTTTTTCAATGTTGAGGTTGTTGTTGTTTTTCAAAGTTGAGGTTGTTGTTGAATTTGTTGGTGTTTTTCAATTTCGAGGTTGTTGTTGAATTTGTTGGTGTTTTTCAATGTTGAAGTTGATTTTGAATTTGTTGGTGTTTTTCCATGTTGAGGTTGTTGTTCTTTTTCAAAGTTGAGGTTGTTGTTGAATTTGTTTTTGTTTTTCAATGTTGAGGTTGTTGTTGTTTTTCAATGCTGAGGTTGTTGTTGAATTTGTTGGTGTTTTTCAATGTTGAAGTTGTTGTTGAATTTGTTGGTGTTTTTCAATGTTGAGGTTGTTGTTGTTTTTCAATGTTGAGGTTGTTGTTGAATTTGTTGGTGTTTTTCAATGTTGAGGTTGTTGTTGTTTTTCAATGTTGAGGTTGTTGTTGAATTTGTTGGTGTTTTTCAATTTCGAGGTTGTTGTTGAATTTGTTGGTGTTTTTCAATGTTGAAGTTGTTGTTGAATTTGTTGGTGTTTTTCAATGTTGAGGTTGTTGTTGTTTTTCAATGTTGAGGTTGTTGTTGAATTTGTTGGTGTTTTTCAATGTTGAGGTTGTTGTTGTTTTTCAATGCTGAGGTTGTTGTTGAATTTGTTGGTGTTTTTCAATGTTGAGGTTGTTGTTGAATTTGTTGGTGTTTTTCAATGTTGAGGTTGTTGTTGTTTTTCAATGCTGAGGTTGATGTTGAATTTGTTGGTGTTTTTCAATGTTTAGGTTGTTGTTGTTTTTCAATGTTGAGGTTGTTGTTGAATTTGTTGGTGTTTTTCAACGTTGAGGTTGTTGTTGAATTTGTTGGTGTTTTTCAATGTGAGTTTGTTGTTGTTTTTCAATGTTGAGGTTGTTGTTGAATTTGTTGGTGTTTTTCAATGTTGAGGTTGTTGTTGTTTTTCAATGTTGAGGTTGTTGTTGAATTTGTTGGTGTTTTTCAATGTTGAGGTTGTTGTTGTTTTTCAATGTTGAGGTTGTTGTTGAATTTGTTGGTGCTTTTCAATGTTGAGATTGTTGTTGAATTTGTTGGTGTTTTTCAATGTTGTGGTTGTTGTTGTTTTTCAATGTTGAGGTTGTTGTTGTTTTTCAATGTTGAGGTTGTTGTTGAATTTGTTGGTGTTTTTCAATGTTGAGGTTGTTGTTGTTTTTCAATGTTGAGGTTGTTGTTGAATTTGTTGGTGTTTTTCAATGTTGAGGTTGTTGTTGAATTTGTTGGTGTTTTTCAATGATGAGGTTGTTGTTGTTTTTCAATGTTGAGGTTGTTGTTGAATTTGTTGGTGTTTTTCAATGTTGAGGTTGTTGTTGTTTTTCAATGCTGAGGTTGTTGTTGAATTTGTTGGTGTTTTTCAATGTTGAGGTTGTTGTTGAATTTGTTGGTGTTTTTCAATGTTGAGGTTGTTGTTGTTTTTCAATGCTGAGGTTGATGTTGAATTTGTTGGTGTTTTTCAATGTTTAGGTTGTTTTTCTTTTTCAATGTTGAGGTTGTTGTTGAATTTGTTGGTGTATTTCAATGTTGAGGTTGTTGTTGTTTTTCAATGTTGAGGTTGTTGTTGAATTTGTTGGTGTTTTTCAATTTCGAGGTTGTTGTTGAATTTGTTGGTGTTTTTCAATGTTGAAGTTGTTGTTGAATTTGTTCGTGTTTTTCAATGTTGAGGTTGTTGTTGTTTTTCAATGTTGAGGTTGTTGTTGAATTTGTTGTTGTTTTTCAATGTTGAGGTTGTTGTTGTTTTTCAATGCTGAGGTTGTTGTTGAATTTGTTGGTGTTTTTCAATGTTGAGGTTGTTGTTGAATTTGTTGGTGTTTTTCAATGTTGAGGTTGTTGTTGTTTTTCAAGGCTGAGGTTGATGTTGAATTTGTTGGTGTTTTTCAATGTTTAGGTTGTTGTTGTTTTTCAAAGTTGAGGTTGTTGTTGAATTTGTTGGTGTTTTTCAATGTTGAGGTTGTTGTTGTTTTTCAATGTTGAGGTTGTTGTTGAATTTGTTGGTGTTTTTCAATGTTTAGTTTGTTTTTGTTTTTCAATGTTGAGGTTGTTGTTGAATTTGTTGGTGTTTTTCAATGTTGAGGTTGTTGTTGTTTTTCAATTTTGAGGTTGTTGTTGAATTTGTTGGTGTTTTTCAATGTTGAGGTTGTTGTTGTTTTTCAAAGTTGAGGTTGTTGTTGAATTTGTTGGTGTTTTTCAATTTCGAGGTTGTTGTTGAATTTGTTGGTGTTTTTCAATGTTGAAGTTGATTTTGAATTTGTTGGTGTTTTTCCATGTTGAGGTTGTTGTTGTTTTTCAATGTTGAGGTTGTTGTTGAATTTGTTGGTGTTTTTCAATGTTGAGGTTGTTGTTGTTTTTCAATGCTGAGGTTGTTGTTGAATTTGTTGGTGTTTTTCAATGTTGAAGTTGTTGTTGAATTTGTTGGTGTTTTTCAATGTTGAGGTTGTTGTTGTTTTTCAATGTTGAGGTTGTTGTTGAATTTGTTGGTGTTTTTCAATGTTGAGGTTGTTGTTGTTTTTCAATGTTGAGGTTGTTGTTGAATTTGTTGGTGTTTTTCAATGTTGAGGTTGTTGTTGTTTTTCAATGTTGAGGTTGTTGTTGAATTTGTTGGTGTTTTTCAATGTTGAGGTTGTTGTTGAATTTGTTGGTGTTTTTCAATGATGAGGTTGTTGGTGTTTTTCAATGTTGAGGTTGTTGTTGAATTTGTTGGTGTTTTTCAATGTTGAGGTTGTTGTTGTTTTTCAAAGTTGAGGTTGTTGTTGAATTTGTTGGTGTTTTTCAATTTCGAGGTTGTTTTTGAATTTGTTGGTGTTTTTCAATGTTGAAGTTGATTTTGAATTTGTTGGTGTTTTTCCATGTTGAGGTTGTTGTTGTTTTTCAATGTTGAGGTTGTTGTTGAATTTGTTGGTGTTTTTCAATGTTGAGGTTGTTGTTGTTTTTCAATGCTGAGGTTGTTGTTGAATTTGTTGGTGTTTTTCAATGTTGAAGTTGTTGTTGAATTTGTTGGTGTTTTTCAATGTTGAGGTTGTTGTTGTTTTTCAATGTTGAGGTTGTTGTTGAATTTGTTGGTGTTTTACAATGTTGAGGTTGTTGTTGTTTTTCAATGTTGAGGTTGTTGTTGAATTTGTTGGTGTTTTTCAATGTTGAGGTTGTTGTTGTTTTTCAATGTTGAGGTTGTTGTTGAATTTGTTGGTGTTTATCAATGTTGAGGTTGTTGTTGAATTTGTTGGTGTTTTTCAATGATGAGGTTGTTGTTGTTTTTCAATGTTGAGGTTGTTGTTGAATTTGTTGGTGTTTTTCAATGTTGAGGTTGTTGTTGTTTTTCAATGCTGAGGTTGTTGTTGAATTTGTTGGTGTTTTTCAATGTTGAGGTTGTTGTTGAATTTGTTGGTGTTTTTCAATGTTGAGGTTGTTGTTGTTTTTCAATGCTGAGGTTGATGTTGAATTTGTAGGTGTTTTTCAATGTTTAGGTTGTTGTTGAATTTATTGGTGTTTTTCAATGTTGAGGTTGTTGTTGTTTTTCAATGTTGAGGTTGTTGTTGAATTTGTTGGTGTTTTTCAATTTCGAGGTTGTTGTTGAATTTGTTGGTGTTTTTCAATGTTGAAGTTGTTGTTGAATTTGTTCGTGTTTTTCAATGTTGAGGTTGTTGTTGTTTTTCAATGTTGAGGTTGTTGTTGAATTTGTTGGTGTTTTTCAATGTTGAGGTTGTTGTTGTTTTTCAATGCTGAGGTTGTTGTTGAATTTGTTGGTGTTTTTCAATGTTGAGGTTGTTGTTGAATTTGTTAGTGTTTTTCAATGTTGAGGTTGTTGTTGTTTTTCAATGCTGAGGTTGATGTTGAATTTGTTGGTGTTTTTCAATGTTTAGGTTGTTGTTGTTTTTCAATGTTGAGGTTGTTGTTGAATTTGTTGGTGTTTTTCAACGTTGAGGTTGTTGTTGAATTTGTTGGTGTTTTTCAATGTGAGTTTGTTGTTGTTTTTCAATGTTGAGGTTGTTGTTGAATTTTTTGGTGTTTTTCAATGTTGAGGTTGTTGTTGTTTTTCAATGTTGAGGTTGTTGTTGAATTTGATGGTGTTTTTCAATGTTGAGGTTGTTGTTGTTTTTCAATGTTGAGGTTGTTGTTGAATTTGTTGGTGCTTTTCAATGTTGAGATTGTTGTTGAATTTGTTGGTGTTTTTCAATGTTGTGGTTGTTGTTGTTTTTCAATGTTGAGGTTGTTGTTGAATTTGTTGGTGTTTTTCAATGTTGAGGTTGTTGTTGTTTTTCAAAGTTGAGGTTGTTGTTGAATTTGTTGGTGTTTTTCAATTTCGAGGTTGTTGTTGAATTTGTTGGTGTTTTTCAATGTTGAAGTTGATTTTGAATTTGTTGGTGTTTTTCCATGTTGAGGTTGTTGTTGTTTTTCAATGTTGAGGGTGTTGTTGAATTTGTTGGTGTTTTTCAATGTTGAGGTTGTTGTTGTTTTTCAATGCTGAGGTTGTTGTTGAATTTGTTGGTGTTTTTCAATGTTGAAGTTGTTGTTGAATTTGTTGGTGTTTTTCAATGTTGAGGTTGTTGTTGTTTTTCAATGTTGAGGTTGTTGTTGAATTTGTTGGTGTTTTTCAATGTTGAGGTTGTTGTTGTTTTTCAATGTTGAGGTTGTTGTTGAATTTGTTGGTGTTTTTCAATGTTGAGGTTGTTGTTGTTTTTCAATGTTGAGGTTGTTGTTGAATTTGTTGGTGTTTTTCAATGTTGAGGTTGTTGTTGAATTTGTTGGTGTTTTTCAATGATGAGGTTGTTGTTGTTTTTCAATGTTGAGGTTGTTGTTGAATTTGTTGGTGTTTTTCAATGTTGAGGTTGTTGTTGTTTTTCAAAGTTGAGGTTGTTGTTGAATTTGTTGGTGTTTTTCAATTTCGAGGTTGTTGTTGAATTTGTTGGTGTTTTTCAATGTTGAAGTTGGTTTTGAATTTGTTGGTGTTTTTCCATGTTGAGGTTGTTGTTGTTTTTCAATGTTGAGGTTGTTGTTGAATTTGTTGGTGTTTTTCAATGTTGAGGTTGTTGTTGTTTTTCAATGCTGAGGTTGTTGTTGAATTTGTTGGTGTTTTTCAATGTTGAAGTTGTTGTTGAATTTGTTGGTGTTTTTCAATGTTGAGGTTGTTGTTGTTTTTCAATGTTGAGGTTGTTGTTGAATTTGTTGGTGTTTTTCAATGTTGAGGTTGTTGTTGTTTTTCAATGTTGAGGTTGTTGTTGAATTTGTTGGTGTTTTTCAATGTTGAGGTTGTTGTTGTTTTTCAATGTTGAGGTTGTTGTTGAATTTGTTGGTGTTTTTCAATGTTGAGGTTGTTGTTGAATTTGTTGGTGTTTTTCAATGATGAGGTTGTTGTTGTTTTTCAATGTTGAGGTTGTTGTTGAATTTGTTGGTGTTTTTCAATGTTGAGGTTGTTGTTGTTTTTCAATGCTGAGGTTGTTGTTGAATTTGTTGGTGTTTTTCAATGTTGAGGTTGTTGTTGAATTTGTTGGTGTTTTTCAATGTTGAGGTTGTTGTTGTTTTTCAATGCTGAGGTTGATGTTGAATTTGTAGGTGTTTTTCAATGTTTAGGTTGTTGTTGTTTTTCAATGTTTAGGTTGTTGTTGAATTTATTGGTGTTTTTCAATGTTGAGGTTGTTGTTGTTTTTCAATGTTGAGGTTGTTGTTGAATTTGTTGGTGTTTTTCAATTTCGAGGTTGTTGTTGAATTTGTTGGTGTTTTTCAATGTTGAAGTTGTTGTTGAATTTGTTCGTGTTTTTCAATGTTGAGGTTGTTGTTGTTTTTCAATGTTGAGGTTGTTGTTGAATTTGTTGGTGTATTTCAATGTTGAGGTTGTTGTTGTTTTTCAATGCTGAGGTTGTTGTTGAATTTGTTGCTGTTTTTCAATGTTGAGGTTGTTGTTGAATTTGTTGGTGTTTTTCAATGTTGAGGTTGTTGTTGTTTTTCAATGCTGAGGTTGATGTTGAATTTGTTGGTGTTTTTCAATGTTTAGGTTGTTGTTGTTTTTCAATGTTGAGGTTGTTGTTGAATTTGTTGGTGTTTTTCAACGTTGAGGTTGTTGTTGAATTTGTTGGTGTTTTTCAATGTGAGTTTGTTGTTGTTTTTCAATGTTGAGGTTGTTGTTAAATTTGTTGGTGTTTTTCAATGTTGAGGTTGTTGTTGTTTTTCAATGTTGAGGTTGTTGTTGAATTTGTTGGTGTTTTTCAATGTTGAGGTTGTTGTTGTTTTTCAATGTTGAGGTTGTTGTTGAATTTGTTGGTGCTTTTCAATGTTGAGATTGTTGTTGAATTTGTTGGTGTTTTTCAATGTTGTGGTTGTTGTTGTTTTTCAATGTTGAGGTTGTTGTTGAATTTGTTAGTGTTTTTCAATTTTGAGTTTGTTGTTGAATTTGTTGGTGTTTTTCAATGTTGAGGTTGTTGTTGAATTTGTTGGTGTTTTTCAATGTTGAGGTTGTTGTTGTTTTTCAATGTTGAGGTTGTTATTGAATTTGTTGGTGTTTTTCAATGTTTAGTTTGTTGTTGTTTTTCAATGTTGAGGTTGTTGTTGAATGTGTTGGTGTTTTTCAATGTTGAGGTTGTTGTTGTTTTTGAATTTTGAGGTTGTTGTTGCATTTGTTGCTGTTTTTCAATGTTGAGGTTGTTGTTGTTTTTCAAAGTTGAGGTTGTTGTTGAATTTGTTGGTGTTTTTCAATTTCGAGGTTGTTGTTGAATTTGTTGGTGTTTTTCAATGTTGAAGTTGATGTTGAATTTGTTGGTGTTTTTCAATGTTGAGGTTGTTGTTGTTTTTCAATGTTGAGGTTGTTGTTGAATTTGTTGGTGTTTTTCAATGTTGAGGTTGTTGTTGTTTTTCAATGCTGAGGTTGTTGTTGAATTTGTTGGTGTTTTTCAATGTTGAAGTTGTTGTTGAATTTGTTGGTGTTTTTCAATGTTGAGATTGTTGTTGTTTTTCAATTTTGAGGCTGTTGTTGAATTTGTTGGTGTTTTTCAATGTTGAGGTTGTTGTTGTTTTTCAATGTTGAGGTTGTTGTTGAATTTGTTGTTGTTTTTCAATTTCGAGGTTGTTGTTGAATTTGTTTGTGTTTTTCAATGTTGAGGTTGTTGTTGTTTTTCAATCTTGAGGTTATTGTTGAATTTGTTGGTGTTTTTCAATGTTGAGGTTATTGCTGTTTTTCAATGTTGAGGTTGTTGTTGAATTTGTTGGTGTTTTTCAATGTTGAGTTTGTTGTTGTTTTTCAATGTTGAGGTTGTTGTTGAATTTGTTGGTGTTTTTCAGTGTTGAGGTTGTTGTTGTTTTTCAATGTTGAGGTTGTTGTTGAATTTGTTGGTGTTTTTCAATGTTGAGGTTGTTGTTGAATTTGTTGGTGTTTTTCAATGTTGAGGTTGTTGTTGAATTTGTTGGTGTTTTTCAATGATGAGGTTGTTGTTGTTTTTCAATGTTGAGGTTGTTGTTGAATTTGTTGGTGTTTTTCAATGTTGAGGTTGTTGTTGTTTTTCAATGCTGAGGTTGTTGTTGAATTTGTTGGTGTTTTTCAATGTTGAGGTTGTTGTTGAATTTGTTGGTGTTTTTCAATGTTGAGGTTGTTGTTGTTTTTCAATGCTGAGGTTGATGTTGAATTTGTTGGTGTTTTTCAATGTTTAGGTTGTTGTTGTTTTTCACTGTTGAGGTTGTTGTTGAATTTGTTGGTGTTTTTCAACGTTGAGGTTGTTGTTGAATTTGTTGGTGTTTTTCAATGTGAGTTTGTTGTTGTTTTTCAATGTTGAGGTTGTTGTTGAATTTGTTGGTGTTTTTCAATGTTGAGGTTGTTGTTGTTTTTCAATGTTGAGGTTGTTGTTGAATTTGTTGGTGTTTTTCAATGTTGAGGTTGTTGTTGTTTTTCAATGTTGAGGTTGTTGTTGAATTTGTTGGTGCTTTTCAATGTTGAGATTGTTGTTGAATTTGTTGGTGTTTTTCAATGTTGAGTTGGTTGTTGAATTTGTTGGTGTTTTTCAATTTCGAGGTTGTTGTTGAATTTGTTAGTGTTTTTCAATGTTGAGGTTGTTGTTGAAGTTGTTGGTGTTTTTCAATGTTGAGGTTGTTGTTGAATTTGTTGGTGTTTTTCAATGTTTAGTTTGTTGTTGTTTTTCAATGTTGAGGTTGTTGTTGAATTTGTTGGTGTTTTTCAATGTTGAGGTTGTTGTTGTTTTTCAATTTTGAGGTTGTTGTTGAATTTGTAGGTGTTTTTCAATGTTGACGTTGTTGTTGTTTTTCAAAGTTGAGGTTGTTGTTGAATTTGTTGGTGTTTTTCAATTTCGAGGTTGTTGTTGAATTTGTTGGTGTTTTTCAATGTTGAAGTTGATGTTGAATTTGTCGGTGTTTTTCAATGTTGAGGTTGTTGTTGTTTTTCAATGTTGAGGTTGTTGTTGAATTTGTTGGTGTTTTTCAATGTTGAGGTTGTTGTTGTTTTTCAATGCTTAGGTTGTTGTTGAATTTGTTGGTGTTTTTCAATGTTGAAGTTGTTGTTGAATTTGTTGGTGTTTTTCAATGTTGAGGTTGTTGTTGTTTTTCAATGTTGAGGTTGTTGTTGAATTTGTTGGTGTTTTTCAATGTTGAGGTTGTTGTTGTTTTTCAATGTTGAGGTTATTGTTGAATTTGTTGGTGTTTTTCAATTTCGAGGTTGTTGTTGAATTTGTTAGTGTTTTTCAATGTTGAGGTTGTTGTTGAAGTTGTTGTTGTTTTTCAATGTTGAAGTTGTTGTTGAATTTGTTGGTGTTTTTCAATGTTTAGTTTGTTGTTGTTTTTCAATGTTGAGGTTTTTGTTGAATTTGTTGGTGTTTTTCAATGTTGAGGTTGTTGTTGTTTTTCAATGCTGAGGTTGATGTTGAATTTGTTGGTGTTTTTCAATGTTTAGGTTGTTGTTGTTTTTCAATGTTGAGGTTGTTGTTGAATTTGTTGGTGTTTTTCAACGTTAAGGTTGTTGTTGAATTTGTTGGTGTTTTTCAATGTTGAGTTTGTTGTTGTTTTTCAATGTTGAGGTTGTTGTTGAATTTGTTGGTGTTTTTCAATGTTGAGGTTGTTGTTGTTTTTCAATGTTGAGGTTGTTGTTGAATTTGTTGGTGTTTTTCAATGTTGAGGTTGATTTTTTTTTCAATGTTGAGGTTGTTGTTGAATTTGTTGGTGCTTTTCAATGTTGAGATTGTTGTTGAATTTGTTGGTGTTTTTCAATGTTGAGGTTGTTGTTGTTTTTCAATGTTGAGGTTGTTGTTGAATTTGTTGGTGTTTTTCAATTTGAGTTTGTTGTTGAATTTGTTGGTGTTTTTCAATTTCGAGGTTGTTGTTGAATTTGTTAGTGTTTTTCAATGTTGAGGTTGTTGTTGAAGTTGTTGGTGTTTTTCAATGTTGAGGTTGTTGTTGAATTTGTCGGTGTTTTTCAATGTTGAGGTTGTTGTTGTTTTTCAATGTTGAGGTTGTTGTTGAATTTGTTGGTGTTTTTCAATGTTGTGGTTGTTGTTGTTTTTCAATTTTGAGGTTCTTGTTGAATTTGTTGGTGTTTTTCAATGTTGAGGTTGTTGTTGTTTTTCAAAGTTGAGGTTGTTGTTGAATTTGTTGGTGTTTTTCAATTTCGAGGTTGTTGTTGAATTTGTTGGTGTTTTTCAATGTTGAAGTTGATGTTGAATTTGTTGGTGTTTTTCAATGTTGAGGTTGTTGTTGTTTTTCAATGTTGAGGTTGTTGTTGAATTTGTTGGTGTTTTTCAATGTTGAGGTTGTTGTTGTTTTTCAATGCTGAGGTTGTTGTTGAATTTGTTGGTGTTTTTCAATGTTGAAGTTGTTGTTGAATTTGTTGGTGTTTTTCAATGTTGAGGTTGTTGTTGTTTTTCAATGTTGAGGTTGTTGTTGAATTTGTTGGTGTTTTTCAATGTTGAGGTTGTTGTTGTTTTTCAATGTTGAGGTTGTTGTTGAATTTGTTGGTGTTTTTCAATTTCGAGGTTGTTGTTGAATTTGTTTGTGTTTTTCAATGTTGAGGTTGTTGTTGTTTTTCAATGTTTAGGTTATTGTTGAATTTGTTGGTGTTTTTCAATGTTGAGGTTGTTGTTGTTTTTCAATGTGGAGGTTGTTGTTGAATTTGTTGGTGTTTTTCAATGTTGAGTTTGTTGTTGTTTTTCAATGTTGAGGTTGTTGTTGAATTTGTTGGTGTTTTTCAATGTTGAGGTTGTTGTTGTTTTTCAATGTTGAGGTTGTTGTTGAATTTGCTGGTGTTTTGCAATGTTGAGGTTGTTGTTGAATTTGTTGGTGTTTTTCAATGTTGAGGTTGTTGTTGTTTTTCAATGTTGAGGTTGTTGTTGAATTTGTTGGTGTTTTTCAATGTTGAGGTTGTTGTTGTTTTTCAATGCTTAGGTTGTTGTTGAATTTGTTGGTGTTTTTCAATGTTGAAGTTGTTGTTGAATTTGTTGGTGTTTTTCAATGTTGAGGTTGTTGTTGTTTTTCAATGTTGAGGTTGTTGTTGAATTTGTTGGTGTTTTTCAATGTTGAGGTTGTTGTTGTTTTTCAATGTTGAGGTTGTTGTTGAATTTGTTGGTGTTTTTCAATGTTGAGGTTGTTGTTGAAGTTGTTGGTGTTTTTCAATGTTGAGGTTGTTGTTGAATTTGTTGGTGTTTTTCAATGTTTAGTTTGTTGTTGTTTTTCAATGTTGAGGTTGTTGTTGAATTTGTTGGTGTTTTTCAATGTTGAGGTTGTTGTTGTTTTTCAATGTTGAGGTTGTTGTTGAATTTGTTGATGTTTTTCAATGTTGACGTTGTTGTTGTTTTTCAAAGTTGAGGTTGTTGTTGAATTTGTTGGTGTTTTTCAATTTCGAGGTTGTTGTTGAATTTGTTGGTGTTTTTCAATGTTGAAGTTGATGTTGAATTTGTCGGTGTTTTTCAATGTTGAGGTTGTTGTTGTTTTTCAATGTTGAGGTTGTTGTTGAATTTGTTGGTGTTTTTCAATGTTGAGGTTGTTGTTGTTTTTCAATGCTTAGGTTGTTGTTGAATTTGTTGGTGTTTTTCAATGTTGAAGTTGTTGTTGAATTTGTTGGTGTTTTTCAATGTTGAGGTTGTTGTTGTTTTTCAATGTTGAGGTTGTTGTTGAATTTGTTGGTGTTTTTCAATGTTGAGGTTGTTGTTGTTTTTCAATGTTGAGGTTGTTGTTGAATTTGTTGGTGTTTTTCAATTTCGAGGTTGTTGTTGAATTTGTTAGTGTTTTTCAATGTTGAGGTTGTTGTTGAAGTTGCTGTTGTTTTTCAATGTTGAAGTTGTTGTTGAATTTGTTGGTGTTATTCAATGTTTAGTTTGTTGTTGTTTTTCAATGTTGAGGTTGTTGTTGAATTTGTTGGTGTTTTTCAATGTTGAGGTTGTTGTTGTTTTTCAATGCTGAGGTTGATGTTGAATTTGTTGGTGTTTTTCAATGTTTAGGTTGTTGTTGTTTTTCAATGTTGAGGTTGTTGTTGAATTTGTTGGTGTTTTTCAACGTTGAGGTTGTTGTTGAATTTGTTGGTGTTTTTCAATGTTGAGTTTGTTGTTGTTTTTCAATGTTGAGGTTGTTGTTGAATTTGTTGGTGTTTTTCAATGTTGAGGTTGTTGTTGTTTTTCAATGTTGAGGTTGTTGTTGAATTTGTTGGTGTTTTTCAATGTTGAGGTTGATTTTTTTTTCAATGTTGAGGTTGTTGTTGAATTTGTTGGTGCTTTTCAATGTTGAGATTGTTGTTGAATTTGTTGGTGTTTTTCAATGTTGAGGTTGTTGTTGTTTTTCAATGTTGAGGTTGTTGTTGAATTTGTTGGTGTTTTTCAATTTGAGATTGTTGTTGAATTTGTTGGTGTTTTTCAATTTCGAGGTTGTTGTTGAATTTGTTAGTGTTTTTCAATGTTGAGGTTGTTGTTGAAGTTGTTGGTGTTTTTCAATGTTGAGGTTGTTGTTGAATTTGTTGGTGTTTTTCAATGTTGAGGTTGTTGTTGTTTTTCAATGTTGAGGTTGTTGTTGAATTTGTTGGTGTTTTTCAATGTTTAGTTTGTTGTTGTTTTTCAATGTTGAGGTTGTTGTTGAATTTGTTGGTGTTTTTCAATGTTGAGGTTGTTGGTGTTTTTCAATGTTGAGGTTGTTGTTGTTTTTCAAAGTTGAGGTTGTTGTTGAATTTGTTGGTGTTTTTCAATTTCGAGGTTGTTGTTGAATTTGTTAGTGTTTTTCAATGTTGAAGTTGATGTTGAATTTGTTGGTGTTTTTCAATGTTGAGGTTGTTGTTGTTATTCAATGTTGAGGTTGTTGTTGAATTTGTTGGTGTTTTCCAATGTTGAGGTTGTGGTTGTTTTTCAATGCTGAGGTTGTTGTTGAATTTGTTGGTGTTTTTCAATGTTGAAGTTGTTGTTGAATTTGTTGGTGTTTTTCAATGTTGAGGTTGTTGTTGTTTTTCAATGTTGAGGTTGTTGTTGAATTTGTTGGTGTTTTTCAATGTTGAGGTTGTTGTTGTTTTTCAATGTTGAGGTTGTTGTTGAATTTGTTGGTGTTTTTCAATTTCGAGGTTGTTGTTGAATTTGTTTGTGTTTTTCAATGTTGAGGTTGTTGTTGTTTTTCAATGTTTAGGTTATTGTTGAATTTGTTGGTGTTTTTCAATGTTGAGGTTGTTGTTGTTTTTCAATTTTGAGGTTGTTGTTGAATTTGTTGGTGTTTTTCAATGTTGAGTTTGTTGTTTTTCAATGTTGAGGTTGTTGTTGAATTTGTTGGTGTTTTTCAATGTTGAGGTTGTTGTTGTTTTTCAATGTTGAGGTTGTTGTTGAATTTGCTGGTGTTTTGCAATGTTGAGGTTGTTGTTGAATTTGTTGGTGTTTTTCAATGTTGAGGTTGTTGTTGTTTTTCAATGTTGAGGTTGTTGTTGAATTTGTTGGTGTTTTTCAATGTTGAGGTTGTTGTTGTTTTTCAATGCTTAGTTTGTTGTTGAATTTGTTGGTGTTTTTCAATGTTGAAGTTGTTGTTGAATTTGTTGGTGTTTTTCAATGTTGAGGTTGTTGTTGTTTTTCAATGTTGAGGTTGTTGTTGAATTTGTTGGTGTTTTTCAATGTTGAGGTTGTTGTTGTTTTTCAATGTTGAGGTTGTTGTTGAATTTGTTGGTGTTTTTCAATTTCGAGGTTGTTGTTGAATTTGTTAGTGTTTTTCAATGTTGAGGTTGTTGTTGAAGTTGTTGTTGTTTTTCAATGTTGAAGTTGTTGTTGAATTTGTTGGTGTTTTTCAATGTTTAGTTTGTTGTTGTTTTTCAATGTTGAGGTTGTTGTTGAATTTGTTGGTGTTTTTCAATGTTGAGGTTGTTGTTGTTTTTCAATGCTGAGGTTGATGTTGAATTTGTTGGTGTTTTTCAATGTTTAGGTTGTTGTTGTTTTTCAATGTTGAGGTTGTTGTTGAATTTGTTGGTGTTTTTCAACGTTGAGGTTGTTGTTGAATTTGTTGGTGTTTTTCAATGTTGAGTTTGTTGTTGTTTTTCAATGTTGAGGTTGTTGTTGAATATGTTGGTGTTTTTCAATGTTGAGGTTGTTGTTGTTTTTCAATGTTGAGGTTGTTGTTGAATTTGTTGGTGTTTTTCAATGTTGAGGTTGATTTTTTTTTCAATGTTGAGGTTGTTGTTGAATTTGTTGGTGCTTTTCAATGTTGAGATTGTTGTTGAATTTGTTGGTGTTTTTCAATGTTGAGGTTGTTGTTGTTTTTCAATGTTGAGGTTGTTGTTGAATTTGTTGGTGTTTTTCAATTTGAGTTTGTTGTTGAATTTGTTGGTGTTTTTCAATTTCGAGGTTGTTGTTGAATTTGTTAGTGTTTTTCAATGTTGAGGTTGTTGTTGAAGTTGTTGGTGTTTTTCAATGTTGAGGTTGTTGTTGAATTTGTTGGTGTTTTTCAATGTTGAGGTTGTTGTTGTTTTTCAATGTTGAGGTTGTTGTTGAATTTGTTGGTGTTTTTCAATGTTTAGTTTGTTGTTGTTTTTCAATGTTGAGGTTGTTGTTGAATTTGTTGGTGTTTTTCAATGTTGAGGTTGTTGTTGTTTTTCAATTTTGAGGTTGTTGTTGAATTTGTTGGTGTTTTTCAATGTTGAGGTTGTTGTTGTTTTTCAAAGTTGAGGTTGTTGTTGAATTTGTTGGTGTTTTTCAATTTCGAGGTTGTTGTTGAATTTGTTGGTGTTTTTCAATGTTGAAGTTGATGTTGAATTTGTTGGTGTTTTTCAATGTTGAGGTTGTTGTTGTTTTTCAATGTTGAGGTTGTTGTTGAATTTGTTGGTGTTTTTCAATGTTGAGCTTGTTGTTGTTTTTCAATGCTGAGGTTGTTGTTGAATTTGTTGGTGTTTTTCAATGTTGAAGTTGTTGTTGAATTTGTTGGTGTTTTTCAATGTTGAGGTTGTTGTTGTTTTTCAATGTTGAGGTTGTTGTTGAATTTGTTGGTGTTTTTCAATGTTGAGGTTGTTGTTGTTTTTCAATGTTGAGGTTGTTGTTGAATTTGTTGGTGTTTTTCAATTTCGAGGTTGTTGTTGAATTTGTTTGTGTTTTTCAATGTTGAGGTTGTTGTTGTTTTTCAATGTTTAGGTTATTGTTGAATTTGTTGGTGTTTTTCAATGTTGAGGTTGTTGTTGTTTTTCAATGTTGAGGTTGTTGTTGAATTTGTTGGTGTTTTTCAATGTTGAGTTTGTTGTTGTTTTTCAATGTTGCGGTTGTTGTTGAATTTGTTGGTGTTTTTCTAATGTTGAGGTTGTTGTTGTTTTTCAATGTTGAGGTTGTTGTTGAATTTGCTGGTGTTTTGCAATGTTGAGGTTCTTGTTGTTTTTCAATGTTGAGGTTGTTGTTGAATTTGTTGGTGTTTTTCAACGTTGAGGTTGCTGTTGAATTTGTGGGTGTTTTTCAATGTTGAAGTTGTTGTTGAATTTGTTCGTGTTTTTCAATGTTGAGGTTGTTGTTGTTTTTCAATGTTGAGGTTGTTGTTGAATTTGTTGGTGTTTTTCAATGTTGAGGTTGTTGTTGTTTTTCAATGCTGAGCTTGTTGTTGAATTTGTTGGTGTTTTTCAATGTTGAGGTTGTTGTTGAATTTGTTGGTGTTTTTCAATGTTGAGGTTGTTGTTGTTTTTCAATGTTGAGGTTGTTGTTGAATTTGTTGGTGTTTTTCAATGTTGAGGTTGATTTTTTTTTCAATGTTGAGGTTGTTGTTGAATTTGTTGGTGCTTTTCAATGTTGAGATTGTTGTTGAATTTGTTGGTGTTTTTCAATGTTGAGGTTGTTGTTGTTTTTCAATGTTGAGGTTGTTGTTGAATTTGTTGGTGTTTTTCAATTTGAGTTTGTTGTTGAATTTGTTGGTGTTTTTCAATTTCGAGGTTGTTGTTGAATTTGTTAGTGTTTTTCAATGTTGAGGTTGTTGTTGAAGTTGTTGGTGTTTTTCAATGTTGAGGTTGTTGTTGAATTTGTTGGTGTTTTTCAATGTTGAGGTTGTTGTTGTTTTTCAATGTTGAGGTTGTTGTTGAATTTGTTTGTGTTTTTCAATGTTTAGTTTGTTGTTGTTTTTCAATGTTGAGGTTGTTGTTGAATTTGTTGGTGTTTTTCAATGTTGAGGTTGTTGTTGTTTTTCAATTTTGAGGTTGTTGTTGAATTTGTTGGTGTTTTTCAATGTTGAGGTTGTTGTTGTTTTTCAAAGTTGAGGTTGTTGTTGAATTTGTTGGTGTTTTTCAATTTCGAGGTTGTTGTTGAATTTGTTGGTGTTTTTCAATGTTGAAGTTGATGTTGAATTTGTTGGTGTTTTTCAATGTTGAGGTTGTTGTTGTTTTTCAATGTTGAGGTTGTTGTTGAATTTGTTGGTGTTTTTCAATGTTGAGGTTGTTGTTGTTTTTCAATGCTGAGGTTGTTGTTGAATTTGTTGGTGTTTTTCAATGTTGAAGTTGTTGTTGAATTTGTTGGTGTTTTTCAATGTTGAGGTTGTTGTTGTTTTTCAATGTTGAGGTTGTTGCTGAATTTGTTGGTGTTTTTCAATGTTGAGGTTGTTGTTGTTTTTCAATGTTGAGGTTGTTGTTGAATTTGTTGGTGTTTTTCAATTTCGAGGTTGTTGTTGAATTTGTTTGTGTTTTTCAATGTTGAGGTTGTTGTTGTTTTTCAATGTTTAGGTTATTGTTGAATTTGTTGGTGTTTTTCAATGTTGAGGTTGTTGTTGTTTTTCAATGTTGAGGTTGTTGTTGAATTTGTTGGTGTTTTTCAATGTTGAGTTTGTTGTTGTTTTTCAATGTTGCGGTTGTTGTTGAATTTGTTGGTGTTTTTCTAATGTTGAGGTTGTTGTTGTTTTTCAATGTTGAGGTTGTTGTTGAATTTGCTGGTGTTTTGCAATGTTGAGGTTCTTGTTGTTTTTCAATGTTGAGGTTGTTGTTGAATTTGTTGGTGTTTTTCAACGTTGACGTTGCTGTTGAATTTGTGGGTGTTTTTCAATGTTGAAGTTGTTGTTGAATTTGTTCGTGTTTTTCAATGTTGAGGTTGTTGTTGTTTTTCAATGTTGAGGTTGTTGTTGAATTTGTTGGTGTTTTTCAATGTTGAGGTTGTTGTTGTTTTTCAATGCTGAGCTTGTTGTTGAATTTGTTGGTGTTTTTCAATGTTGAGGTTGTTGTTGAATTTGTTGGTGTTTTTCAATGTTGAGGTTGTTGTTGTTTTTCAATGCTGAGGTTGATGTTGAATTTGTTGGTGTTTTTCAATGTTTAGGTTGTTGTTGTTTTTCAATGTTGAGGTTGTTGTTGAATTTTTTGGTGTTTTTCAACGTTGAGGTTGTTGTTGAATTTGTTGGTGTTTTTCAATGTGAGTTTGTTGTTGTTTTTCAATGTTGAGGTTGTTGTTGAATTTGTTGGTGTTTTTCAATGTTGAGGTTGTTGTTGTTTTTCAATGTTGAGGTTGTTGTTGAATTTGTTGGTGTTTTTCAATGTTGAGGTTGTTGTTGTTTTTCAATGCTGAGGTTGTTGTTGAATTTGTTGGTGTTTTTCAATGTTGAGGTTGTTGTTGTTTTTCAATGTTGCGGTTGTTGTTGAATTTGTTGGTGTTTTTCAATGTTGACGTTGTTGTTGTTTTTCAATGTTGAGGTTGTTGTTGAATTTGTTGGTCCTTTTCAATGTTGAGATTGTTGTTGAATTTGTTGGTGTTTTTCAATGTTGAGGTTGTTGTTGTTTTTCAATGTTGAGGTTGTTGTTGAATTTGTTGGTTTTTTTCAATGTTGAGTTTGTTGTTGAATTTGTTGGTGTTTTTCAATTTCGAGGTTGTTGTTGAATTTGTTAGTGTTTTTCAATGTTGAGATTATTGTTGAAGTTGTTGGTGTTTTTCAATGTTGAGGTTGTTGTTTAATTTGTTGGTGTTTTTCAATGTTGAGGTTGTTGTTGTTTTTCAATGTTGAGGTTGTTCTTGAATTTGTTGGTGTTTTTCAATGTTTAGTTTGTTGTTGTTTTTCAATGTTGAGGTTGTTGTTGAATTTGTTGGTGTTTTTCAATGTTGAGGTTGTTGTTGTTTTTCAATTTTGAGGTTGTTGTTGAATTTGTTGGTGTTTTTCAATGTTGAGGTTGTTGTTGTTTTTCAAAGTTGAGGTTGTTGTTGAATTTCTTGGTGTTTTTCAATTTCGAGGTTGTTGTTGAATTTCTTGGTGTTTTTCAATGTTGAAGTTGATGTTGAATTTGTTGGTGTTTTTCAATGTTGAGGTTGTTGTTGTTTTTCAATGTTGAGGTTGTTGTTGAATTTGTTGGTGTTTTTCAATGTTGAGGTGGTTGTTGTTTTTCAATGCTGGGGTTGTTGTTGAATTTGTTGGTGTTTTTCAATGTTGAAGTTGTTGTTGAATTTGTTGGTGTTTTTCAATGTTGAGGTTGTTGTTGTTTTTCAATGTTGAGGTTGTTGTTGAATTTGTTGGTGTTTTTCAATGTTGAGGTTGTTGTTGTTTTTCAATGTTGAGGTTGTTGTTGAATTTGTTGGTGTTTTTCAATTTCGAGGTTGTTGTTGAATTTGTTTGTGTTTTTCAATGTTGAGGTTGTTGTTGTTTTTCAACGTTTAGGTTATTGTTGAATTTGTTGGTGTTTTTCAATGTTGAGGTTGTTGTTGTTTTTCAATGTTGAGGTTGTTGTTGAATTTGTTGGTGTTTTTCAATGTTGAGTTTGTTGTTGTTTTTCAATGTTGAGGTTGTTGTTGAATTTGTTGGTGTTTTTCAATGTTGAGGTTGTTGTTGTTTTTCAATGTTGAGGTTGTTGTTGAATTTGCTGGTGTTTTGCAATGTTGAGGTTGTTGTTGTTTTTCAATGTTGAGGTTGTTGTTGAATTTGTTGGTGTTTTTCAACGTTGAGGTTGTTGTTGAATTTGTTGGTGTTTTTCAATGTTGAAGTTGTTGTTGAAATTGTTCGTGTTTTTCAATGTTGAGGTTGTTGTTGTTTTTCAATGTTGAGGTTGTTGTTGAATTTGTTGGTGTTTTTCAATGTTGAAGTTGTTGTTGAATTTGTTGGTGTTTTTCAATGTTGAGGTTGTTGTTGTTTTTCAATGTTGAGGTTGTTGTTGAATTTGTTGGTGTTTTTCAATGTTGAGGTTGTTGTTGTTTTTCAATGTTGAGGTTGTTGTTGAATTTGTTGGTGTTTTTCAATTTCGAGGTTGTTGTTGAATTTGTTTGTGTTTTTCAATGTTGAGGTTGTTGTTGTTTTTCAATGTTTAGGTTATTGTTGAATTTGTTGGTGTTTTTCAATGTTGAGGTTGTTGTTGTTTTTCAATGTTGAGGTTGTTGTTGAATTTGTTGGTGTTTTTCAATGTTGAGTTTGTTGTTGTTTTTCAATGTTGCGGTTGTTGTTGAATTTGTTGGTGTTTTTCTAATGTTGAGGTTGTTGTTGTTTTTCAATGTTGAGGTTGTTGTTGAATTTGCTGGTGTTTTGCAATGTTGAGGTTCTTGTTGTTTTTCAATGTTGAGGTTGTTGTTGAATTTGTTGGTGTTTTTCAACGTTGAGGTTGCTGTTGAATTTGTGGGTGTTTTTCAATGTTGAAGTTGTTGTTGAATTTGTTCGTGTTTTTCAATGTTGAGGTTGTTGTTGTTTTTCAATGTTGAGGTTGTTGTTGAATTTGTTGGTGTTTTTCAATGTTGAGGTTGTTGTTGTTTTTCAATGCTGAGCTTGTTGTTGAATTTGTTGGTGTTTTTCAATGTTGAGGTTGTTGTTGAATTTGTTGGTGTTTTTCAATGTTGAGGTTGTTGTTGTTTTTCAATGTTGAGGTTGTTGTTGAATTTGTTGGTGTTTTTCAATGTTGAGGTTGATTTTTTTTTCAATGTTGAGGTTGTTGTTGAATTTGTTGGTGCTTTTCAATGTTGAGATTGTTGTTGAATTTGTTGGTGTTTTTCAATGTTGAGGTTGTTGTTGTTTTTCAATGTTGAGGTTGTTGTTGAATTTGTTGGTGTTTTTCAATTTGAGTTTGTTGTTGAATTTGTTGGTGTTTTTCAATTTCGAGGTTGTTGTTGAATTTGTTAGTGTTTTTCAATGTTGAGGTTGTTGTTGAAGTTGTTGGTGTTTTTCAATGTTGAGGTTGTTGTTGAATTTGTTGGTGTTTTTCAATGTTGAGGTTGTTGTTGTTTTTCAATGTTGAGGTTGTTGTTGAATTTGTTTGTGTTTTTCAATGTTTAGTTTGTTGTTGTTTTTCAATGTTGAGGTTGTTGTTGAATTTGTTGGTGTTTTTCAATGTTGAGGTTGTTGTTGTTTTTCAATTTTGAGGTTGTTGTTGAATTTGTTGGTGTTTTTCAATGTTGAGGTTGTTGTTGTTTTTCAAAGTTGAGGTTGTTGTTGAATTTGTTGGTGTTTTTCAATTTCGAGGTTGTTGTTGAATTTGTTGGTGTTTTTCAATGTTGAAGTTGATGTTGAATTTGTTGGTGTTTTTCAATGTTGAGGTTGTTGTTGTTTTTCAATGTTGAGGTTGTTGTTGAATTTGTTGGTGTTTTTCAATGTTGAGGTTGTTGTTGTTTTTCAATGCTGAGGTTGTTGTTGAATTTGTTGGTGTTTTTCAATGTTGAAGTTGTTGTTGAATTTGTTGGTGTTTTTCAATGTTGAGGTTGTTGTTGTTTTTCAATGTTGAGGTTGTTGTTGAATTTGTTGGTGTTTTTCAATGTTGAGGTTGTTGTTGTTTTTCAATGTTGAGGTTGTTGTTGAATTTGTTGGTGTTTTTCAATTTCGAGGTTGTTGTTGAATTTGTTTGTGTTTTTCAATGTTGAGGTTGTTGTTGTTTTTCAATGTTTAGGTTATTGTTGAATTTGTTGGTGTTTTTCAATGTTGAGGTTGTTGTTGTTTTTCAATGTTGAGGTTGTTGTTGAATTTGTTGGTGTTTTTCAATGTTGAGTTTGTTGTTGTTTTTCAATGTTGCGGTTGTTGTTGAATTTGTTGGTGTTTTTCTAATGTTGAGGTTGTTGTTGTTTTTCAATGTTGAGGTTGTTGTTGAATTTGCTGGTGTTTTGCAATGTTGAGGTTCTTGTTGTTTTTCAATGTTGAGGTTGTTGTTGAATTTGTTGGTGTTTTTCAACGTTGACGTTGCTGTTGAATTTGTGGGTGTTTTTCAATGTTGAAGTTGTTGTTGAATTTGTTCGTGTTTTTCAATGTTGAGGTTGTTGTTGTTTTTCAATGTTGAGGTTGTTGTTGAATTTGTTGGTGTTTTTCAATGTTGAGGTTGTTGTTGTTTTTCAATGCTGAGCTTGTTGTTGAATTTGTTGGTGTTTTTCAATGTTGAGGTTGTTGTTGAATTTGTTGGTGTTTTTCAATGTTGAGGTTGTTGTTGTTTTTCAATGCTGAGGTTGATGTTGAATTTGTTGGTGTTTTTCAATGTTTAGGTTGTTGTTGTTTTTCAATGTTGAGGTTGTTGTTGAATTTTTTGGTGTTTTTCAACGTTGAGGTTGTTGTTGAATTTGTTGGTGTTTTTCAATGTGAGTTTGTTGTTGTTTTTCAATGTTGAGGTTGTTGTTGAATTTGTTGGTGTTTTTCAATGTTGAGGATGTTGTTGTTTTTCAATGTTGAGGTTGTTGTTGAATTTGTTGGTGTTTTTCAATGTTGAGGTTGTTGTTGTTTTTCAATGCTGAGGTTGTTGTTGAATTTGTTGGTGTTTTTCAATGTTGAGGTTGTTGTTGTTTTTCAATGTTGCGGTTGTTGTTGAATTTGTTGGTGTTTTTCAATGTTGACGTTGTTGTTGTTTTTCAATGTTGAGGTTGTTGTTGAATTTGTTGGTCCTTTTCAATGTTGAGATTGTTGTTGAATTTGTTGGTGTTTTTCAATGTTGAGGTTGTTGTTGTTTTTCAATGTTGAGGTTGTTGTTGAATTTGTTGGTTTTTTTCAATGTTGAGTTTGTTGTTGAATTTGTTGGTGTTTTTCAATTTCGAGGTTGTTGTTGAATTTGTTAGTGTTTTTCAATGTTGAGATTATTGTTGAAGTTGTTGGTGTTTTTCAATGTTGAGGTTGTTGTTGAATTTGTTGGTGTTTTTCAATGTTGAGGTTGTTGTTGTTTTTCAATGTTGAGGTTGTTCTTGAATTTGTTGGTGTTTTTCAATGTTTAGTTTGTTGTTGTTTTTCAATGTTGAGGTTGTTGTTGAATTTGTTGGTGTTTTTCAATGTTGAGGTTGTTGTTGTTTTTCAATTTTGAGGTTGTTGTTGAATTTGTTGGTGTTTTTCAATGTTGAGGTTGTTGTTGTTTTTCAAAGTTGAGGTTGTTGTTGAATTTCTTGGTGTTTTTCAATTTCGAGGTTGTTGTTGAATTTCTTGGTGTTTTTCAATGTTGAAGTTGATGTTGAATTTGTTGGTGTTTTTCAATGTTGAGGTTGTTGTTGTTTTTCAATGTTGAGGTTGTTGTTGAATTTGTTGGTGTTTTTCAATGTTGAGGTGGTTGTTGTTTTTCAATGCTGGGGTTGTTGTTGAATTTGTTGGTGTTTTTCAATGTTGAAGTTGTTGTTGAATTTGTTGGTGTTTTTCAATGTTGAGGTTGTTGTTGTTTTTCAATGTTGAGGTTGTTGTTGAATTTGTTGGTGTTTTTCAATGTTGAGGTTGTTGTTGTTTTTCAATGTTGAGGTTGTTGTTGAATTTGTTGGTGTTTTTCAATTTCGAGGTTGTTGTTGAATTTGTTTGTGTTTTTCAATGTTGAGGTTGTTGTTGTTTTTCAATGTTTAGGTTATTGTTGAATTTGTTGGTGTTTTTCAATGTTGAGGTTGTTGTTGTTTTTCAATGTTGAGGTTGTTGTTGAATTTGTTGGTGTTTTTCAATGTTGAGTTTGTTGTTGTTTTTCAATGTTGAGGTTGTTGTTGAATTTGTTGGTGTTTTTCAATGTTGAGGTTGTTGTTGTTTTTCAATGTTGAGGTTGTTGTTGAATTTGCTGGTGTTTTGCAATGTTGAGGTTGTTGTTGTTTTTCAATGTTGAGGTTGTTGTTGAATTTGTTGGTGTTTTTCAACGTTGAGGTTGTTGTTGAATTTGTTGGTGTTTTTCAATGTTGAAGTTGTTGTTGAAATTGTTCGTGTTTTTCAATGTTGAGGTTGTTGTTGTTTTTCAATGTTGAGGTTGTTGTTGAATTTGTTGGTGCTTTTCAATGTTGAGGTTGTTGTTGTTTTTCAATGCTGAGGTTGTTGTTGAATTTGTTGGTGTTTTTCAATGTTGAGGTTGTTGTTGAATTTGTTGGTGTTTTTCAATGTTGAGGTTGTTGTTGTTTTTCAATGCTGAGGTTGATGTTGAATTTGTTGGTGTTTTTCAATGTTTAGGTTGTTGTTGTTTTTCAATGTTGAGGTTGTTGTTGAATTTGTTGGTGTTTTTCAATGTTGAGGTTGTTGTTGAATTTGCTGGTGTTTTTCAATGTTGAGGTTGTTGTTGTTTTTCAATGTTGAGGTTGTTGTTGAATTTGTTGGTGTTTTTCAATGTTGAGGTTGTTGTTGTTTTTCAAAGTTGAGGTTGTTGTTGAATTTGTTGGTGTTTTTCAATTTCGAGGTTGTTGTTGAATTTGTTGGTGTTTTTCAATGTTGAAGTTGATGTTGAATTTGTTGGTGTTTTTCAATGTTGAGGTTGTTGTTGTTTTTCAATGTTGAGGTTGTTGTTGAATTTGTTGGTGTTTTTCAATGTTGAGGTTGTTGTTTTTCAATGCTTAGGTTGTTGTTGAATTTGTTGGTGTTTTTCAATGTTGAAGTTGTTGTTGAATTTGTTGGTGTTTTTCAATGTTGAGGTTGTTGTTGTTTTTCAATGTTGAGGTTGTTGTTGAATTTGTTGGTGTTTTTCAATGTTGAGGTTGTTGTTGTTTTTCAATGTTGAGGTTGTTGTTGAATTTGTTGGTGTTTTTCAATTTCGAGGTTGTTGTTGAATTTGTTAGTGTTTTTCAATGTTGAGGTTGCTGTTGAAGTTGTTGTTGTTTTTCAATGTTGAAGTTGTTGTTGAATTTGTTGGTGTTTTTCAATGTTTAGTTTGTTGTTGTTTTTCAATGTTGAGGTTGTTGTTGAATTTGTTGGTGTTTTTCAATGTTGAGGTTGTTGTTGTTTTTCAATGCTGAGGTTGATGTTGAATTTGTTGGTGTTTTTCTAATGTTGAGGTTGTTGTTGTTTTTCAATGTTGAGGTTGTTGTTGAATTTGCTGGTGTTTTGCAATGTTGAGGTTCTTGTTGTTTTTCAATGTTGAGGTTGTTGTTGAATTTGTTGGTGTTTTTCAACGTTGAGGTTGCTGTTGAATTTGTGGGTGTTTTTCAATGTTGAAGTTGTTGTTGAATTTGTTCGTGTTTTTCAATGTTGAGGTTGTTGTTGTTTTTCAATGTTGAGGTTGTTGTTGAATTTGTTGGTGTTTTTCAATGTTGAGGTTGTTGTTGTTTTTCAATGCTGAGCTTGTTGTTGAATTTGTTGGTGTTTTTCAATGTTGAGGTTGTTGTTGAATTTGTTGGTGTTTTTCAATGTTGAGGTTGTTGTTGTTTTTCAATGCTGAGGTTGATGTTGAATTTGTTGGTGTTTTTCAATGTTTAGGTTGTTGTTGTTTTTCAATGTTGAGGTTGTTGTTGAATTTTTTGGTGTTTTTCAACGTTGAGGTTGTTGTTGAATTTGTTGGTGTTTTTCAATGTGAGTTTGTTGTTGTTTTTCAATGTTGAGGTTGTTGTTGAATTTGTTGGTGTTTTTCAATGTTGAGGTTGTTGTTGTTTTTCAATGTTGAGGTTGTTGTTGAATTTGTTGGTGTTTTTCAATGTTGAGGTTGTTGTTGTTTTTCAATGCTGAGGTTGTTGTTGAATTTGTTGGTGTTTTTCAATGTTGAGGTTGTTGTTGTTTTTCAATGTTGCGGTTGTTGTTGAATTTGTTGGTGTTTTTCAATGTTGACGTTGTTGTTGTTTTTCAATGTTGAGGTTGTTGTTGAATTTGTTGGTCCTTTTCAATGTTGAGATTGTTGTTGAATTTGTTGGTGTTTTTCAATGTTGAGGTTGTTGTTGTTTTTCAATGTTGAGGTTGTTGTTGAATTTGTTGGTTTTTTTCAATGTTGAGTTTGTTGTTGAATTTGTTGGTGTTTTTCAATTTCGAGGTTGTTGTTGAATTTGTTAGTGTTTTTCAATGTTGAGATTATTGTTGAAGTTGTTGGTGTTTTTCAATGTTGAGGTTGTTGTTGAATTTGTTGGTGTTTTTCAATGTTGAGGTTGTTGTTGTTTTTCAATGTTGAGGTTGTTCTTGAATTTGTTGGTGTTTTTCAATGTTTAGTTTGTTGTTGTTTTTCAATGTTGAGGTTGTTGTTGAATTTGTTGGTGTTTTTCAATGTTGAGGTTGTTGTTGTTTTTCAATTTTGAGGTTGTTGTTGAATTTGTTGGTGTTTTTCAATGTTGAGGTTGTTGTTGTTTTTCAAAGTTGAGGTTGTTGTTGAATTTCTTGGTGTTTTTCAATTTCGAGGTTGTTGTTGAATTTCTTGGTGTTTTTCAATGTTGAAGTTGATGTTGAATTTGTTGGTGTTTTTCAATGTTGAGGTTGTTGTTGTTTTTCAATGTTGAGGTTGTTGTTGAATTTGTTGGTGTTTTTCAATGTTGAGGTGGTTGTTGTTTTTCAATGCTGGGGTTGTTGTTGAATTTGTTGGTGTTTTTCAATGTTGAAGTTGTTGTTGAATTTGTTGGTGTTTTTCAATGTTGAGGTTGTTGTTGTTTTTCAATGTTGAGGTTGTTGTTGAATTTGTTGGTGTTTTTCAATGTTGAGGTTGTTGTTGTTTTTCAATGTTGAGGTTGTTGTTGAATTTGTTGGTGTTTTTCAATTTCGAGGTTGTTGTTGAATTTGTTTGTGTTTTTCAATGTTGAGGTTGTTGTTGTTTTTCAATGTTTAGGTTATTGTTGAATTTGTTGGTGTTTTTCAATGTTGAGGTTGTTGTTGTTTTTCAATGTTGAGGTTGTTGTTGAATTTGTTGGTGTTTTTCAATGTTGAGTTTGTTGTTGTTTTTCAATGTTGAGGTTGTTGTTGAATTTGTTGGTGTTTTTCAATGTTGAGGTTGTTGTTGTTTTTCAATGTTGAGGTTGTTGTTGAATTTGCTGGTGTTTTGCAATGTTGAGGTTGTTGTTGTTTTTCAATGTTGAGGTTGTTGTTGAATTTGTTGGTGTTTTTCAACGTTGAGGTTGTTGTTGAATTTGTTGGTGTTTTTCAATGTTGAAGTTGTTGTTGAAATTGTTCGTGTTTTTCAATGTTGAGGTTGTTGTTGTTTTTCAATGTTGAGGTTGTTGTTGAATTTGTTGGTGCTTTTCAATGTTGAGGTTGTTGTTGTTTTTCAATGCTGAGGTTGTTGTTGAATTTGTTGGTGTTTTTCAATGTTGAGGTTGTTGTTGAATTTGTTGGTGTTTTTCAATGTTGAGGTTGTTGTTGTTTTTCAATGCTGAGGTTGATGTTGAATTTGTTGGTGTTTTTCAATGTTTAGGTTGTTGTTGTTTTTCAATGTTGAGGTTGTTGTTGAATTTGTTGGTGTTTTTCAATGTTGAGGTTGTTGTTGAATTTGCTGGTGTTTTTCAATGTTGAGGTTGTTGTTGTTTTTCAATGTTGAGGTTGTTGTTGAATTTGTTGGTGTTTTTCAATGTTGAGGTTGTTGTTGTTTTTCAAAGTTGAGGTTGTTGTTGAATTTGTTGGTGTTTTTCAATTTCGAGGTTGTTGTTGAATTTGTTGGTGTTTTTCAATGTTGAAGTTGATGTTGAATTTGTTGGTGTTTTTCAATGTTGAGGTTGTTGTTGTTTTTCAATGTTGAGGTTGTTGTTGAATTTGTTGGTGTTTTTCAATGTTGAGGTTGCTGTTTTTCAATGCTTAGGTTGTTGTTGAATTTGTTGGTGTTTTTCAATGTTGAAGTTGTTGTTGAATTTGTTGGTGTTTTTCAATGTTGAGGTTGTTGTTGTTTTTCAATGTTGAGGTTGTTGTTGAATTTGTTGGTGTTTTTCAATGTTGAGGTTGTTGTTGTTTTTCAATGTTGAGGTTGTTGTTGAATTTGTTGGTGTTTTTCAATTTCGAGGTTGTTGTTGAATTTGTTAGTGTTTTTCAATGTTGAGGTTGCTGTTGAAGTTGTTGTTGTTTTTCAATGTTGAAGTTGTTGTTGAATTTGTTGGTGTTTTTCAATGTTTAGTTTGTTGTTGTTTTTCAATGTTGAGGTTGTTGTTGAATTTGTTGGTGTTTTTCAATGTTGAGGTTGTTGTTGTTTTTCAATGCTGAGGTTGATGTTGAATTTGTTGGTGTTTTTCAATGTTTAGGTTGTTGTTGTTTTTCAATGTTGAGGTTGTTGTTGAATTTGTTGGTGTTTTTCAACGTTGAGGTTGTTGTTGAATTTGTTGGTGTTTTTCAATGTTGAGTTTGTTGTTGTTTTTCAATGTTGAGGTTGTTGTTGAATTTGTTGGTGTTTTTCAATGTTGAGGTTGTTGTTGTTTTTCAATGTTGAGGTTGTTGTTGAATTTGTTGGTGTTTTTCAATGTTGAGGTTGTTTTTTTTTCAATGTTGAGGTTGTTGTTGAAGTTGTTGGTGCTTTTCAATGTTGAGATTGTTGTTGAATTTGTTGGTGTTTTTCAATGTTGAGGTTGTTGTTGTTTTTCAATGTTGAGGTTGTTGTTGAATTTGTTGGTGTTTTTCAATTTGAGTTTGTTGTTGAATTTGCTGGTGTTTTTCAATTTCGAGGTTGTTGTTGAATTTGTTAGTGTTTTTCAATGTTGAGGTTGTTGTTGAAGTTGTTGGTGTTTTTCAATGTTGAGGTTGTTGTTGAATTTGTTGGTGTTTTTCAATGTTGAGGTTGTTGTTGTTTTTCAATGTTGAGGTTGTTGTTGAATTTGTTGGTGTTTTTCAATGTTTAGTTTGTTGTTGTTTTTAAATGTTGAGGTTGTTGTTGAATTTGTTGGTGTTTTTCAATGTTGAGGTTGTTGTTGTTTTTCAATTTTGAGGTTGTTGTTGAATTTGCTGGTGTTTTTCAATGTTGAGGTTGTTGTTGTTTTTCAAAGTTGAGGTTGTTGTTGAATTTGTTGGTGTTTTTCAATTTCGAGGTTGTTGTTGAATTTGTTGGTGTTTTTCAATGTTGAAGTTGATGTTGAATTTGTTGGTGTTTTTCAATGTTGAGGTTGTTGTTGTTTTTCAATGTTGAGGTTGTTGTTGAATTTGTTGGTGTTTTTCAATGTTGAGGTTGTTGTTGTTTTTCAATGCTGAGGTTGTTGTTGAATTTGTTGGTGTTTTTCAATGTTGAAGTTGTTGTTGAATTTGCTGGTGTTTTTCAATGTTGAGGTTGTTGTTGTTTTTCAATGTTGAGGTTGTTGTTGAATTTGTTGGTGTTTTTCAATGTTGAGGTTGTTGTTGTTTTTCAATGTTGAGGTTGTTGTTGAATTTGTTGGTGTTTTTCAATTTCGAGGTTGTTGTTGAATTTGTTTGTGTTTTTCAATGTTGAGGTTGTTGTTGTTTTTCAATGTTTAGGTTATTGTTGAATTTGTTGGTGTTTTTCAATGTTGAGGTTGTTGTTGTTTTTCAATGTTGAGGTTGTTGTTGAATTTGTTGGTGTTTTTCAATGTTGAGTTTGTTGTTGTTTTTCAATGTTGAGGTTGTTGTTGAATTTGTTGGTGTTTTTCAATGTTGAGGTTGTTGTTGTTTTTCAATGTTGAGGTTGTTGTTGAATTTGCTGGTGTTTTGCAATGTTGAGGTTGTTGTTGTTTTTCAATGTTGAGGTTGTTGTTGAATTTGTTGGTGTTTTTCAACGTTGAGGTTGTTGTTGAATTTGTGGGTGTTTTTCAATGTTGAAGTTGTTGTTGAATTTGTTCGTGTTTTTCAATGTTGAGGTTGTTGTTGTTTTTCAATGTTGAGGTTGTTGTTGAATTTGTTGGTGTTTTTCAATGTTGAGGTTGTTGTTGTTTTTCAATGCTGAGCTTGTTGTTGAATTTGTTGGTGTTTTTCAATGTTGAGGTTGTTGTTGAATTTGTTGGTGTTTTTCAATGTTGAGGTTGTTGTTGTTTTTCAATGCTGAGGTTGATGTTGAATTTGTTGGTGTTTTTCAATGTTTAGGTTGTTGTTGTTTTTCAATGTGGAGGTTGTTGTTGAATTTTTTGGTGTTTTTCAACGTTGAGGTTGTTGTTGAATTTGTTGGTGTTTTTCAATGTGAGTTTGTTGTTGTTTTTCAATGTTGAGGTTGTTGTTGAATTTGTTGGTGTTTTTCAATGTTGAGGTTGTTGTTGTTTTTCAATGTTGAGGTTGTTGTTGAATTTGTTGGTGTTTTTCAATGTTGAGGTTGTTGTTGTTTTTCAATGATGAGGTTGTTGTTGAATTTGTTGGTGTTTTTCAATGTTGAGGTGGTTGTTGTTTTTCAATGTTGAGGTTGTTGTTGAATTTGTTGGTGTTTTTCAATGTTGACGTTGTTGTTGTTTTTCAATGTTGAGGTTGTTGTTGAATTTGTTGGTGCTTTTCAATGTTGAGATTGTTGTTGAATTTGTTGGTGTTTTTCAATGTTGAGGTTGTTGTTGTTTTTCAATGTTGAGGTTGTTGTTGAATTTGTTGGTTTTTTTCAATGTTGAGTGTGTTGTTGAATTTGTTGGTGTTTTTCAATTTCGAGGTTGTTGTTGAATTTGTTAGTGTTTTTCACTGTTGAGGTTGTTGTTGAAGTTGTTGGTGTTTTTCAATGTTGAGGTTGTTGTTGTTTTTCAATGTTGAGGTTGTTGTTGAATTTGTTGGTGTTTTTCAATGTTGACGTTGTTGTTGTTTTTCAATGTTGAGGTTGTTGTTGAATTTGTTGGTGCTTTTCAATGTTGAGATTGTTGTTGAATTTGTTGGTGTTTTTCAATGTTGAGGTTGTTGTTGTTTTTCAATGTTGAGGTTGTTCTTGAATTTGTTGGTGTTTTTCAATGTTTAGTTTGTTGTTGTTTTTCAATGCTGAGGTTGTTGTTGAATTTGTTGGTGTTTTTCAATGTTGAGGTTGTTGTTGTTTTTCAATTTTGAGGTTGTTGTTGAATTTGTTGGTGTTTTTCAATGTTGAGGTTGTTGTTGTTTTTCAAAGTTGAGGTTGTTGTTGAATTTCTTGGTGTTTTTCAATTTCGAGGTTGTTGTTGAATTTGTTGGTGTTTTTCAATATTGAAGTTGATGTTGAATTTGTTGGTGTTTTTCAATGTTGAGGTAGTTGTTGTTTTTCAATGTTGAGGTTGTTGTTGAATTTGTTGGTGTTTTTCAATGTTGAGGTTGTTGTTGTTTTTCAATGCTGAGGTTGTTGTTGAATTTGTTGGTCTTTTTCAATGTTGAAGTTGTTGTTGAATTTGTTGGTGTTTTTCAATGTTGAGGTTGTTGTTGTTTTTCAATGTTGAGGTTGTTGTTGAATTTGTTGGTGTTTTTCAATGTTGAGGTTGTTGTTGTTTTTCAATGTTGAGGTTGTTATTGAATTTGTTGGTGTTTTTCAATTTCGAGGTTGTTGTTGAATTTGTTTGTGTTTTTCAATGTTGAGGTTGTTGTTGTTTTTCAATGTTTAGGTTATTGTTGAATTTGTTGGTGTTTTTCAATGTTGAGGTTGTTGTTGTTTTTCAATGTTGAGGTTGTTGTTGAATTTGTTGGTGTTTTTCAATGTTGAGTTTGTTGTTGTTTTTCAATGTTGAGGTTGTTGTTGAATTTGTTGGTGTTTTTCAATGTTGAGGTTGTTGTTGTTTTTCAATGTTGAGGTTGTTGTTGAATTTGCTGGTGTTTTGCAATGTTGAGGTTGTTGTTGTTTTTCAATGTTGAGGTTGTTGTTGAATTTGTTGGTGTTTTTCAACGTTGAGGTTGTTGTTGAATTTGTTGGTGTTTTTCAATGTTGAAGTTGTTGTTGAATTTGTTCGTGTTTTTCAATGTTGAGGTTGTTGTTGTTTTTCAATGTTGAGGTTGTTGTTGAATTTGTTGGTGTTTTTCAATGTTGAGGTTGTTGTTGTTTTTCAATGCTGAGGTTGTTGCTGAATTTGTTGGTGTTTTTCAATGTTGAGGTTGTTGTTGAATTTGTTGGTGTTTTTCAATGTTGAGGTTGTTGTTGTTTTTCAATGCTGAGGTTGATGTTGAATTTGTTGGTGTTTTTCAATGTTTAGGTTGTTGTTGTTTTTCAATGTTGAGGTTGTTGTTGAATTTGTTGGTGTTTTTCAACGTTGAGGTTGTTGTTGAATTTGTTGGTGTTTTTCAATGTGAGTTTGTTGTTGTTTTTCAATGTTGAGGTTGTTGTTGAATTTGTTGGTCTTTTTCAATGTTGAGGTTGTTGCTGTTTTTCAATGTTGAGGTTGTTGTTGAATTTGTTGGTGTTTTTCAATGTTGAGTTTGTTGTTGAATTTGTTGGTGTTTTTCAATTTCGAGGTTGTTGTTGAATTTGTTAGTGTTTTTCAATGTTGAGGTTGTTGTTGAAGTTGTTGGTGTTTTTCAATGTTGAGGTTGTTGTTGAATTTGTTGGTGTTTTTCAATGTTGAGGTTGTTGTTGTTTTTCAATGTTGAGGTGGTTGTTGAATTTGTTGGTGTTTTTCAATGTTGAGGTTGTTGTTGTTTTTCAATTTTGAGGTTGTTGTTGAATTTGTTGGTGTTTTTCAATGTTGAGGTTGTTGTTGTTTTTCAAAGTTGAGGTTGTTGTTGAATTTGTTGGTGTTTTTCAATTTCGAGGTTGTTGTTGAACTTGTTGGTGTTTTTCAATGTTGAAGTTGATTTTGAATTTGTTGGTGTTTTTCCATGTTGAGGTTGTTGTTGTTTTTCAATGTTGAAGTTGTTGTTGAATTTGTTGGTGTTTTTCAATGTTGAGGTTGTTGTTGTTTTTCAATGCTGAGGTTGTTGTTGAATTTGTTGGTGTTTTTCAATGTTGAAGTTGTTGTTGAATTTGTTGGTGTTTTTCAATGTTCAGGTTGTTGTTGTTTTTCAATGTTGAGGTTGTTGTTGAATTTGTTGGTGTTTTTCAATGTTGAGGTTGTTGTTGTTTTTCAATGTTGAGGTTGTTGTTGAATTTGTTGGTGTTTTTCAATTTCGAGGTTGTTGTTGAATTTGTTTGTGTTTTTCAATGTTGAGGTTGTTGTTGTTTTTCAATCTTGAGGTTATTGTTGAATTTGTTGGTGTTTTTCAATGTTGAGGTTGTTGCTGTTTTTCAATGTTGAGGTTGTTGTTGAATTTGTTGGTGTTTTTCAATGTTGAGTTTGTTGTTGTTTTTCAATGTTGAGCTTGTTGTTGAATTTGTTGGTGTTTTTCAATGTTGAGGTTGTTGTTGTTTTTCAATGATGAGGTTGTTGTTGAATTTGTTGGTGTTTTTCAATGTTGAGGTTGTTGTTGTTTTTCAATGTTGAGGTTGTTGTTGAATTTGTTGGTGTTTTTTAATGTTGAGGTTGTTGTTGAATTTTTTGGTGTTTTTCAATGATGAGGTTGTTGTTGTTTTTCAATGTTGAGGTTGTTGTTGAATTTGTTGGTGTTTTTCAATGTTGAGGTTGTTGTTGTTTTTCAATGCTGAGGTTGTTGTTGAATTTGTTGGTGTTTTTCAATGTTGAGGTTGTTGTTGAATTTGTTGGTGTTTTTCAATGTTGAGGTTGTTGTTGTTTTTCAATGCTGAGGTTGATGTTGAATTTGTTGGTGTTTTTCAATGTTTAGGTTGTTGTTGTTTTTCAATGTTGAGGTTGTTGTTGAATTTGTTGGTGTTTTTCAATGTTGAGGTTGTTGTTGTTTTTCAATGTTGAGGTTGTTGTTGAATTTCTTGGTGTTTTTCAATTTCGAGGTTGTTGTTGAATTTGTTGGTGTTTTTCAATGTTGAAGTTGTTGTTGAATTTGATCGTGTTTTTCAATGTTGAGGTTGTTGTTGTTTTTCAATGTTGAGGTTGTTGTTGAATTTGTTGGTGTTTTTCAATGTTGAGGTTGTTGTTGTTTTTCAATGCTGAGGTTGTTGTTGAATTTGTTGGTGTTTTTCAATGTTGAGGTTGTTGTTGAATTTGTTGGTTTTTTTCAATGTTGAGGTTGTTGTTGTTTTTCAATGCTGAGGTTGATGTTGAATTTGTTGGTGTTTTTCAATGTTCAGGTTGTTGTTGTTTTTCAAAGTTGAGGTTGTTGTTGAATTTGTTGGTGTTTTTCAACGTTGAGGTTGTTGTTGAATTTGTTGGTGTTTTTCAATGTGAGTTTGTTGTTGTTTTTCAATGTTGAGGTTGTTGTTGAATTTGTTGGTGTTTTTCAATGTTGAGGTTGTTGTTGTTTTTCAATGTTGAGGTTGTTGTTGAATTTGTTGGTGTTTTTCCATGTTGAGGCTGTTGTTGTTTTTCAATGTTGAGGTTGTTGTTGAATTTGTTGGTGCTTTTCAATGTTGAGATTGTTGTTGAATTTGTTGGTGTTTTTCAATGTTGTGGTTGTTGTTGTTTTTCAATGTTGAGGTTGTTGTTGAATTTGTTGGTGTTTTTCAATGTTGAGTTTGTTGTTGAATTTGTTGGTGTTTTTCAATTTCGAGATTGTTGTTGAATTTGTTAGTGTTTTTCAATGTTGAGGTTGTTGTTGAAGTTGTTGGTGTTTTTCAATGTTGAGGTTGTTGTTGAATTTGTTGGTGTTTTTCAATGTTGAGGTTGTTGTTGTTTTTCAATGTTGAGGTTGTTGTTGAATTTGTTGGTGTTTTTCAATGTTTAGTTTGTTGTTGTTTTTCAATGTTGAGGTTGTTGTTGAATTTGTTGGTGTTTTTCAATGTTGAGGTTGTTGTTGTTTTTCAATTTTGAGGTTGTTGTTGAATTTGTTGGTGTTTTTCAATGTTGAGGTTGTTGTTGTTTTTCAAAGTTGAGGTTGTTGTTGAATTTATTGGTGTTTTTCAATTTCGAGGTTGTTGTTGAATTTGTTGGTGTTTTTCAATGTTGAAGTTGATGTTGAATTTGTTGGTGTTTTTCAATGTTGAGGTTGTTGTTGTTTTTCAATGTTGAGGTTGTTGTTGAATTTGTTGGTGTTTTTCAATGTTGAGGTTGTTGTTGTTTTTCAATGCTGAGGTTGTTGTTGAATTTGTTGGTGTTTTTCAATGTTGAAGTTGTTGTTGAATTTGTTGGTGTTTTTCAATGTTGAGGTTGTTGTTGTTTTTCAATGTTGAGGTTGTTGTTGAATTTGTTGGTGTTTTTCAATGTTGAGGTTGTTGTTGTTTTTCAATGTTGAGGTTGTTGTTGAATTTGTTGGTGTTTTTCAATTTCGAGGTTGTTGTTGAATTTGTTTGTGTTTTTCAGTGTTGAGGTTGTTGTTGTTTTTCAATCTTGAGGTTATTGTTGAATTTGTTGGTGTTTTTCAATGTTGAGGTTGTTGCTGTTTTTCAATGTTGAGGTTGTTGTTGAATTTGTTGGTGTTTTTCAATGTTGAGTTTGTTGTTGTTTTTCAATGTTGAGGTTGTTGTTGAATTTGTTGGTGTTTTTCAATGTTGAGGTTGTTGTTGTTTTTCAATGTTGAGGTTGTTGTTGAATTTGTTGGTGTTTTTCAATGTTGAGGTTGTTGTTGTTTTTCAATGTTGAGGTTGTTGTTGAATTTGTTGGTGTTTTTCAATGTTGAGGTTGTTGTTGAATTTGTTAGTGTTTTTCAATGATGAGGTTGTTGTTGTTTTTCAATGTTGAGGTTGTTGTTGAATTTGTTGGTGTTTTTCAATGTTGAGGTTGTTGTTGTTTTTCAATGCTGAGGTTGTTGTTGAATTTGTTGGTGTTTTTCAATGTTGAGGTTGTTGTTGAATTTGTTGATGTTTTTCAATGTTGAGGTTGTTGTTGTTTTTCAATGCTGAGGTTGATGTTGAATTTGTTGGTGTTTTTCAATGTTTAGGTTGTTGTTGTTTTTCAATGTTGAGGTTGTTGTTGAATTTGTTGGTGTTTTTCAACGTTGAGGTTGTTGTTGAATTTGTTGGTGTTTTTCAATGTGAGTTTGTTGTTGTTTTTCAATGTAGAGGTTGTTGTTGAATTTGTTGGTGTTTTTCAATGTTGAGGTTGTTGTTGTTTTTCAATGTTGAGGTTGTTGTTGAATTTGTTGGTGTTTTTCAATGTTGAGGTTGTTGTTGTTTTTCAATGTTCAGGTTGTTGTTGAATTTGTTGGTGCTTTTCAATGTTGAGATTGTTGTTGAATTTGTTGGTGTTTTTCAATGTTGAGGTTGTTGTTGTTTTTCAATGTTGAGGTTGTTGTTGAATTTGTTGGTGTTTTTCAATGTTGAGTTTGTTGTTGAATTTGTTGGTGTTTTTCAATTTCGAGGTTGTTGTTGAATTTGTTAGTGTTTTTCAATGTTGAGGTTGTTGTTGTTTTTCAATGCTGAGGTTGTTGTTGAATTTGTTGGTGTTTTTCAATGTTGAGGTTGTTGTTGTTTTTCAATGTTGAGGTTGTTGTTGAATTTGTTGGTGTTTTTCAATTTCGAGGTTGTTGTTGAATTTGTTAGTGTTTTTCAATGTTGAGGTTGTTGTTGAAGTTGTTGTTGTTTTTCAATGTTGAGGTTGTTGTTGAATTTGTTGGTGTTTTTCAATGTTTAGTTTGTTGTTGTTTTTCAATGTTGAGGTTGTTGTTGAATTTGCTGGTGTTTTTCAATGTTGAGGTTGTTGTTGTTTTTCAATTTTGAGGTTGTTGTTGAATTTGTTGGTGTTTTTCAATGTTGAGGTTGTTGTTGTTTTGCAAAGTTGAGGTTGTTGTTGAATTTGTTGGTGTTTTTCAATTTCGAGGTTGTTGTTGAATTTGTTGGTGTTTTTCAATGTTGAAGTTGATGTTGAATTTGTTGGTGTTTTTCAATGTTGAGGTTGTTGTTGTTTTTCAATGTTGAGGTTGTTGTTGAATTTGTTGGTGTTTTTCAATGTTGAGGTTGTTGTTGTTTTTCAATGCTGAGGTTGTTGTTGAATTTGTTGGTGTTTTTCAATGTTGAAGTTGTTGTTGAATTTGTTGGTGTTTTTCAATGTTGAGGTTGTTGTTGTTTTTCAATGTTGAGGTTGTTGTTGAATTTGTTGGTGTTTTTCAATGTTGAGGTTGTTGTTGTTTTTCAATCTTGAGGTTGTTGTTGAATTTGTTGGTGTTTTTCAATTTCGAGGTTGTTGTTGAATTTGTTTGTGTTTTTCAATGTTGAGGTTGTTGTTGTTTTTCAATGTTGAGGTTGTTGTTGAATTTGTTGGTGTTTTTCAATGTTGAGGTTGTTGTTGTTTTTCAATGTTGAGGTTGTTGTTGAATTTGTTGGTGTTTTTCAATGTTGAGGTTGTTGTTGTTTTTCAATGTTGAGGTTGTTGTTGAATTTGTTGGTGTTTTTCAATGTTGAGGTTGTTGTTGTTTTTCAATGTTGAGGTTGTTGTTGAATTTGTTCGTGTTTTTCAATGTTGAGGTTGTTGTTGAATTTGTTGGTGTTTTTCAATGATGAGGTTGTTGTTGTTTTTCAATGTTGAGGTTTTTGAATTTGTGGGTGTTTCTCAATCTTGAGTTTGTTGTTGAATTTGTTGGTGTTTTTCAATGTTGAGGTTGTTGTTGAATTTGTTGGTGTTTTTCAATGTTGAGGATGTTGTTATTTTTCAATGTTGAGGTTGTTGTTGACTTTGCTGGTGTTTTTCAATGTTGAGGTTGTTGTTGAATTTGTTGGTGTTTTTCAATGTTGAGGTTGTTGTTGAATTTGTTGGTGTTTTTCAATGTTGAGGTTGTTGTTGTTTTTAAATGTTGAGGTTGCTGTTGAATTTGCTGGTGTTTTTTCAATTTTGAGGTTGTTGGTGTTGTTCAATGTTGAGGTTGATTTTGAGTTTGAGGGTGTTTTTCAATGTCGAGGTTGTTGTTGAATTTGTTGGTGTTTTTCAATGTTGAGGTTGTTGTTGTTTTTCAATGTTGAGGTTGTTGTTGAATTTGTTGGTGTTTTTCAATGTTGAGGTTGTTGTTGTTTTTCAATGCTGAGGTTGTTGTTGAATTTGTTGGTGTTTTTCAATGTTGAAGTTGTTGTTGAATTTGTTGGTGTTTTTCAATGTTGAGGTTGTTGTTGTTTTTCAATGTTGAGGTTGTTGTTGAATTTGTTGGTGTTTTTCAATGTTGAGGTTGTTGTTGTTTTTCAATGTTGAGGTTGTTGTTGAATTTGTTGGTGTTTTTCAATTTCGAGGTTGTTGTTGAATTTGTTTGTGTTTTTCAGTGTTGAGGTTGTTGTTGTTTTTCAATCTTGAGGTTATTGTTGAATTTGTTGGTGTTTTTCAATGTTGAGGTTGTTGCTGTTTTTCAATGTTGAGGTTGTTGTTGAATTTGTTGGTGTTTTTCAATGTTGAGTTTGTTGTTGTTTTTCAATGTTGAGGTTGTTGTTGAATTTGTTGGTGTTTTTCAATGTTGAGGTTGTTGTTGTTTTTCAATGTTGAGGTTGTTGTTGAATTTGTTGGTGTTTTTCAATGTTGAGGTTGTTGTTGTTTTTCAATGTTGAGGTTGTTGTTGAATTTGTTGGTGTTTTTCAATGTTGAGGTTGTTGTTGAATTTGTTAGTGTTTTTCAATGATGAGGTTGTTGTTGTTTTTCAATGTTGAGGTTGTTGTTGAATTTGTTGGTGTTTTTCAATGTTGAGGTTGTTGTTGTTTTTCAATGCTGAGGTTGTTGTTGAATTTGTTGGTGTTTTTCAATGTTGAGGTTGTTGTTGAATTTGTTGATGTTTTTCAATGTTGAGGTTGTTGTTGTTTTTCAATGCTGAGGTTGATGTTGAATTTGTTGGTGTTTTTCAATGTTTAGGTTGTTGTTGTTTTTCAATGTTGAGGTTGTTGTTGAATTTGTTGGTGTTTTTCAACGTTGAGGTTGTTGTTGAATTTGTTGGTGTTTTTCAATGTGAGTTTGTTGTTGTTTTTCAATGTAGAGGTTGTTGTTGAATTTGTTGGTGTTTTTCAATGTTGAGGTTGTTGTTGTTTTTCAATGTTGAGGTTGTTGTTGAATTTGTTGGTGTTTTTCAATGTTGAGGTTGTTGTTGTTTTTCAATGTTCAGGTTGTTGTTGAATTTGTTGGTGCTTTTCAATGTTGAGATTGTTGTTGAATTTGTTGGTGTTTTTCAATGTTGTGGTTGTTGTTGTTTTTCAATGTTGAGGTTGTTGTTGAATTTGTTGGTGTTTTTCAATGTTGAGTTTGTTGTTGAATTTGTTGGTGTTTTTCAATTTCGAGGTTGTTGTTGAATTTGTTAGTGTTTTTCAATGTTGAGGTTGTTGTTGTTTTTCAATGTTGAGGTTGTTGTTGAATTTGTTGGTGTTTTTCAATTTCGAGGTTGTTGTTGAATTTGTTAGTGTTTTTCAATGTTGAGGTTGTTGTTGAAGTTGTTGTTGTTTTTCAATGTTGAGGTTGTTGTTGAATTTGTTGGTGTTTTTCAATGTTTAGTTTGTTGTTGTTTTTCAATGTTGAGGTTGTTGTTGAATTTGCTGGTGTTTTTCAATGTTGAGGTTGTTGTTGTTTTTCAATTTTGAGGTTGTTGTTGAATTTGTTGGTGTTTTTCAATGTTGAGGTTGTTGTTGTTTTTCAATCTTGAGGTTGTTGTTGAATTTGTTGGTGTTTTTCAATTTCGAGGTTGTTGTTGAATTTGTTTGTGTTTTTCAATGTTGAGGTTGTTGTTGTTTTTCAATGTTGAGGTTGTTGTTGAATTTGTTGGTGTTTTTCAATGTTGAGGTTGTTGTTGTTTTTCAATGTTGAGGTTGTTGTTGAATTTGTTGGTGTTTTTCAATGTTGAGGTTGTTGTTGTTTTTCAATGTTGAGGTTGTTGTTGAATTTGTTGGTGTTTTTCAATGTTGAGGTTGTTGTTGTTTTTCAATGTTGAGGTTGTTGTTGAATTTGTTGGTGTTTTTCAATGTTGAGGTTGTTGTTGAATTTGTTGGTGTTTTTCAATGATGAGGTTGTTGTTGTTTTTCAATGTTGAGGTTGTTGAATTTGTGGGTGTTTCTCAATCTTGAGTTTGTTGTTGAATTTGTTGGTGTTTTTCAATGTTGAGGTTGTTGTTGAATTTGTTGGTGTTTTTCAATGTTGAGGATGTTGTTATTTTTCAATGTTGAGGTTGTTGTTGACTTTGCTGGTGTTTTTCAATGTTGAGGTTGTTGTTGAATTTGTTGGTGTTTTTCAATGTTGAGGTTGTTGTTGAATTTGTTGGTGTTTTTCAATGTTGAGGTTGTTGTTGTTTTTAAATGTTGAGGTTGCTGTTGAATTTGCTGGTGTTTTTTCAATTTTGAGGTTGTTGGTGTTGTTCAATGTTGAGGTTGATTTTGAGTTTGAGGGTGTTTTTCAATGTCGAGGTTGTTGTTGAATTTGTTGGTGTTTTTCAATGTTGAGGTTGTTGTTGTTTTTCAATGTTGAGGTTGTTGTTGAATTTGTTGGTGTTTTTCAATGTTGAGGTTGTTGTTGTTTTTCAATGCTGAGGTTGTTGTTGAATTTGTTGGTGTTTTTCAATGTTGAAGTTGTTGTTGAATTTGTTGGTGTTTTTCAATGTTGAGGTTGTTGTTGTTTTTCAATGTTGAGGTTGTTGTTGAATTTGTTGGTGTTTTTCAATGTTGAGGTTGTTGTTGTTTTTCAATGTTGAGGTTGTTGTTGAATTTGTTGGTGTTTTTCAATTTCGAGGTTGTTGTTGAATTTGTTTGTGTTTTTCAGTGTTGAGGTTGTTGTTGTTTTTCAATCTTGAGGTTATTGTTGAATTTGTTGGTGTTTTTCAATGTTGAGGTTGTTGCTGTTTTTCAATGTTGAGGTTGTTGTTGAATTTGTTGGTGTTTTTCAATGTTGAGTTTGTTGTTGTTTTTCAATGTTGAGGTTGTTGTTGAATTTGTTGGTGTTTTTCAATGTTGAGGTTGTTGTTGTTTTTCAATGTTGAGGTTGTTGTTGAATTTGTTGGTGTTTTTCAATGTTGAGGTTGTTGTTGTTTTTCAATGTTGAGGTTGTTGTTGAATTTGTTGGTGTTTTTCAATGTTGAGGTTGTTGTTGAATTTGTTAGTGTTTTTCAATGATGAGGTTGTTGTTGTTTTTCAATGTTGAGGTTGTTGTTGAATTTGTTGGTGTTTTTCAATGTTGAGGTTGTTGTTGTTTTTCAATGCTGAGGTTGTTGTTGAATTTGTTGGTGTTTTTCAATGTTGAGGTTGTTGTTGAATTTGTTGGTGTTTTTCAATGTTGAGGTTGTTGTTGTTTTTCAATGTTGAGGTTGTTGTTGAATTTGTTGGTGTTTTTCAATGTTGAGGTTGTTGTTGTTTTTCAATGCTGAGGTTGTTGTTGAATTTGTTGGTGTTTTTCAATGTTGAAGTTGTTGTTGAATTTGTTGGTGTTTTTCAATGTTGAGGTTGTTGTTGTTTTTCAATGTTGAGGTTGTTGTTGAATTTGTTGGTGTTTTTCAATGTTGAGGTTGTTGTTGTTTTTCAATGTTGAGGTTGTTGTTGAATTTGTTGGTGTTTTTCAATTTCGAGGTTGTTGTTGAATTTGTTTGTGTTTTTCAGTGTTGAGGTTGTTGTTGTTTTTCAATCTTGAGGTTATTGTTGAATTTGTTGGTGTTTTTCAATGTTGAGGTTGTTGCTGTTTTTCAATGTTGAGGTTGTTGTTGAATTTGTTGGTGTTTTTCAATGTTGAGTTTGTTGTTGTTTTTCAATGTTGAGGTTGTTGTTGAATTTGTTGGTGTTTTTCAATGTTGAGGTTGTTGTTGTTTTTCAATGTTGAGGTTGTTGTTGAATTTGTTGGTGTTTTTCAATGTTGAGGTTGTTGTTGTTTTTCAATGTTGAGGTTGTTGTTGAATTTGTTGGTGTTTTTCAATGTTGAGGTTGTTGTTGAATTTGTTAGTGTTTTTCAATGATGAGGTTGTTGTTGTTTTTCAATGTTGAGGTTGTTGTTGAATTTGTTGGTGTTTTTCAATGTTGAGGTTGTTGTTGTTTTTCAATGCTGAGGTTGTTGTTGAATTTGTTGGTGTTTTTCAATGTTGAGGTTGTTGTTGAATTTGTTGATGTTTTTCAATGTTGAGGTTGTTGTTGTTTTTCAATGCTGAGGTTGATGTTGAATTTGTTGGTGTTTTTCAATGTTTAGGTTGTTGTTGTTTTTCAATGTTGAGGTTGTTGTTGAATTTGTTGGTGTTTTTCAACGTTGAGGTTGTTGTTGAATTTGTTGGTGTTTTTCAATGTTGAGGTTGTTGTTGTTTTTAAATGTTGAGGTTGCTGTTGAATTTGCTGGTGTTTTTTCAATTTTGAGGTTGTTGGTGTTGTTCAATGTTGAGGTTGATTTTGAGTTTGAGGGTGTTTTTCAATGTCGAGGTTGTTGTTGAATTTGTTGGTGTTTTTCAATGTTGAGGTTGTTGTTGTTTTTCAATGTTGAGGTTGTTGTTGAATTTGTTGGTGTTTTTCAATGTTGAGGTTGTTGTTGTTTTTCAATGCTGAGGTTGTTGTTGAATTTGTTGGTGTTTTTCAATGTTGAAGTTGTTGTTGAATTTGTTGGTGTTTTTCAATGTTGAGGTTGTTGTTGTTTTTCAATGTTGAGGTTGTTGTTGAATTTGTTGGTGTTTTTCAATGTTGAGGTTGTTGTTGTTTTTCAATGTTGAGGTTGTTGTTGAATTTGTTGGTGTTTTTCAATTTCGAGGTTGTTGTTGAATTTGTTTGTGTTTTTCAGTGTTGAGGTTGTTGTTGTTTTTCAATCTTGAGGTTATTGTTGAATTTGTTGGTGTTTTTCAATGTTGAGATTGTTGCTGTTTTTCAATGTTGAGGTTGTTGTTGAATTTGTTGGTGTTTTTCAATGTTGAGTTTGTTGTTGTGTTTCAATGTTGAGGTTGTTGTTGAATTTGTTGGTGTTTTTCAATGTTGAGGTTGTTGTTGTTTTTCAATGTTGAGGTTGTTGTTGAATTTGTTGGTGTTTTTCAATGTTGAGGTTGTTGTTGTTTTTCAATGTTGAGGTTGTTGTTGAATTTGTTGGTGTTTTTCAATGTTGAGGTTGTTGTTGAATTTGTTAGTGTTTTTCAATGATGAGGTTGTTGTTGTTTTTCAATGTTGAGGTTGTTGTTGAATTTGTTGGTGTTTTTCAATGTTGAGGTTGTTGTTGTTTTTCAATGCTGAGGTTGTTGTTGAATTTGTTGGTGTTTTTCAATGTTGAGGTTGTTGTTGAATTTGTTGATGTTTTTCAATGTTGAGGTTGTTGTTGTTTTTCAATGCTGAGGTTGATGTTGAATTTGTTGGTGTTTTTCAATGTTGAGGTTGTTGTTGAATTTGTTGATGTTTTTCAATGTTGAGGTTGTTGTTGTTTTTCAATGCTGAGGTTGTTGTTGAATTTGTTGGTGTTTTTCAATGTTGAGGTTGTTGTTGAATTTGTTGATGTTTTTCAATGTTGAGGTTGTTGTTGTTTTTCAATGCTGAGGTTGATGTTGAATTTGTTGGTGTTTTTCAATGTTGAGGTTGTTGTTGAATTTGTTGGTGTTTTTCAATGATGAGGTTGTTGTTGTTTTTCAATGTTGAGGTTGTTGAATTTGTGGGTGTTTCTCAATCTTGAGTTTGTTGTTGAATTTGTTGGTGTTTTTCAATGTTGAGGTTGTTGTTGAATTTGTTGGTGTTTTTCAATGTTGAGGATGTTGTTATTTTTCAATGTTGAGGTTGTTGTTGACTTTGCTGGTGTTTTTCAATGTTGAGGTTGTTGTTGAATTTGTTGGTGTTTTTCAATGTTGAGGTTGTTGTTGAATTTGTTGGTGTTTTTCAATGTTGAGGTTGTTGTTGTTTTTAAATGTTGAGGTTGCTGTTGAATTTGCTGGTGTTTTTTCAATTTTGAGGTTGTTGGTGTTGTTCAATGTTGAGGTTGATTTTGAGTTTGAGGGTGTTTTTCAATGTCGAGGTTGTTGTTGAATTTGTTGGTGTTTTTCAATGTTGAGGTTGTTGTTGTTTTTCAATGTTGAGGTTGTTGTTGAATTTGTTGGTGTTTTTCAATGTTGAGGTTGTTGTTGTTTTTCAATGCTGAGGTTGTTGTTGAATTTGTTGGTGTTTTTCAATGTTGAAGTTGTTGTTGAATTTGTAGGTGTTTTTCAATGTTGAGGTTGTTGTTGTTTTTCAATGTTGAGGTTGTTGTTGAATTTGTTGGTGTTTTTCAATGTTGAGGTTGTTGTTGTTTTTCAATGTTGAGGTTGTTGTTGAATTTGTTGGTGTTTTTCAATTTCGAGGTTGTTGTTGAATTTGTTTGTGTTTTTCAGTGTTGAGGTTGTTGTTGTTTTTCAATCTTGAGGTTATTGTTGAATTTGTTGGTGTTTTTCAATGTTGAGGTTGTTGCTGTTTTTCAATGTTGAGGTTGTTGTTGAATTTGTTGGTGTTTTTCAATGTTGAGTTTGTTGTTGTTTTTCAATGTTGAGGTTGTTGTTGAATTTGTTGGTGTTTTTCAATGTTGAGGTTGTTGTTGTTTTTCAATGTTGAGGTTGTTGTTGAATTTGTTGGTGTTTTTCAATGTTGAGGTTGTTGTTGTTTTTCAATGTTGAGGTTGTTGTTGAATTTGTTGGTGTTTTTCAATGTTGAGGTTGTTGTTGAATTTGTTAGTGTTTTTCAATGATGAGGTTGTTGTTGTTTTTCAATGTTGAGGTTGTTGTTGAATTTGTTGGTGTTTTTCAATGTTGAGGTTGTTGTTGTTTTTCAATGCTGAGGTTGTTGTTGAATTTGTTGGTGTTTTTCAATGTTGAGGTTGTTGTTGAATTTGTTGATGTTTTTCAATGTTGAGGTTGTTGTTGTTTTTCAATGCTGAGGTTGATGTTGAATTTGTTGGTGTTTTTCAATGTTTAGGTTGTTGTTGCTTTTCAATGTTGAGGTTGTTGTTGAATTTTTTGGTGTTTTTCAACGTTGAGGTTGTTGTTGAATTTGTTGGTGTTTTTCAATGTGAGTTTGTTGTTGTTTTTCAATGTAGAGGTTGTTGTTGAATTTGTTGGTGTTTTTCAATGTTGAGGTTGTTGTTGTTTTTCAATGTTGAGGTTGTTGTTGAATTTGTTGGTGTTTTTCAATGTTGAGGTTGTTGTTGTTTTTCAATGTTCAGGTTGTTGTTGAATTTGTTGGTGCTTTTCAATGTTGAGATTGTTGTTGAATTTGTTGGTGTTTTTCAATGTTGAGGTTGTTGTTGTTTTTCAATGTTGAGGTTGTTGTTGAATTTGTTGGTGTTTTTCAATGTTGAGTTTGTTGTTGAATTTGTTGGTGTTTTTCAATTTCGAGGTTGTTGTTGAATTTGTTAGTGTTTTTCAATGTTGAGGTTGTTGTTGTTTTTCAATGCTGAGGTTGTTGTTGAATTTGTTGGTGTTTTTCAATGTTGAGGTTGTTGTTGTTTTTCAATGTTGAGGTTGTTGTTGAATTTGTTGGTGTTTTTCAATTTCGAGGTTGTTGTTGAATTTGTTAGTGTTTTTCAATGTTGAGGTTGTTGTTGAAGTTGTTGTTGTTTTTCAATGTTGAGGTTGTTGTTGAATTTGTTGGTGTTTTTCAATGTTTAGTTTGTTGGTGTTTTTCAATGTTGAGGTTGTTGTTGAATTTGCTGGTGTTTTTCAATGTTGAGGTTGTTGTTGTTTTTCAATTTTGAGGTTGTTGTTGAATTTGTTGGTGTTTTTCAATGTTGAGGTTGTTGTTGTTTTGCAAAGTTGAGGTTGTTGTTGAATTTGTTGGTGTTTTTCAATTTCGAGGTTGTTGTTGAATTTGTTGGTGTTTTTCAATGTTGAAGTTGATGTTGAATTTGTTGGTGTTTTTCAATGTTGAGGTTGTTGTTGTTTTTCAATGTTGAGGTTGTTGTTGAATTTGTTGGTGTTTTTCAATGTTGAGGTTGTTGTTGTTTTTCAATGCTGAGGTTGTTGTTGAATTTGTTGGTGTTTTTCAATGTTGAAGTTGTTGTTGAATTTGTTGGTGTTTTTCAATGTTGAGGTTGTTGTTGTTTTTCAATGTTGAGGTTGTTGTTGAATTTGTTGGTGTTTTTCAATGTTGAGGTTGTTGTTGTTTTTCAATCTTGAGGTTGTTGTTGAATTTGTTGGTGTTTTTCAATTTCGAGGTTGTTGTTGAATTTGTTTGTGTTTTTCAATGTTGAGGTTGTTGTTGTTTTTCAATCTTGAGGTTATTGTTGAATTTGTTGGTGTTTTTCAATGTTGAGGCTGTTGCTGTTTTTCAATGTTGAGGTTGTTGTTGAATTTGTTGGTGTTTTTCAATGTTGAGGTTGTTGTTGTTTTTCAATGTTGAGGTTGTTGTTGAATTTGTTGGTGTTTTTCAATGTTGAGGTTGTTGTTGTTTTTCAATGTTGAGGTTGTTGTTGAATTTGTTGGTGTTTTTCAATGTTGAGGTTGTTGTTGTTTTTCAATGTTGAGGTTGTTGTTGAATTTGTTGGTGTTTTTCAATGTTGAGGTTGTTGTTGAATTTGTTGGTGTTTTTCAATGATGAGGTTGTTGTTGTTTTTCAATGTTGAGGTTGTTGAATTTGTGGGTGTTTCTCAATCTTGAGTTTGTTGTTGAATTTGTTGGTGTTTTTCAATGTTGAGGTTGTTGTTGAATTTGTTGGTGTTTTTCAATGTTGAGGATGTTGTTATTTTTCAATGTTGAGGTTGTTGTTGACTTTGCTGGTGTTTTTCAATGTTGAGGTTGTTGTTGAATTTGTTGGTGTTTTTCAATGTTGAGGTTGTTGTTGAATTTGTTGGTGTTTTTCAATGTTGAGGTTGTTGTTGTTTTTAAATGTTGAGGTTGCTGTTGAATTTGCTGGTGTTTTTTCAATTTTGAGGTTGTTGGTGTTGTTCAATGTTGAGGTTGATTTTGAGTTTGAGGGTGTTTTTCAATGTCGAGGTTGTTGTTGAATTTGTTGGTGTTTTTCAATGTTGAGGTTGTTGTTGTTTTTCAATGTTGAGGTTGTTGTTGAATTTGTTGGTGTTTTTCAATGTTGAGATTGTTGTTGTTTTTCAATGTTGAGGTTGTTGTTGAATTTGTTGGTCTTTTTAAATGTTGAGGTTGTTGTTGAATTTGTTGGTGTTTTGCAATGTTGAGGTTGTTGTTGTTTTTCAATGTTGAGGTTGTTGTTGAATTTGTTGGTGTTTTTCAATGTTGAGGTTTTTGTTGTTTTTCAATGTTGAAGTTGTTGTTGTATTTGTTGGTGTTTTTCAATTTCGAGGTTGTTGTTGAATTTGTTGGTGTTTTTCAATGTTGAAGTTGTTGTTGAATTTGTCGGTGTTTTTCAATGTTGAGGTTGTTGTTGTTTTTCAATGTTGAGGTTGTTGTTGAATTTGTTGGTGTTTTTCAATGTTGAGGTTGTTGTTGTTTTTCAATGCTGAGGTTGTTGTTGAATTTGTTGTTGTTTTTCAATGTTGAGGTTGTTGTTGAATTTGTTGGTGTTTTTCAATGTTGAGGTTGTTGTTGTTTTTCAATGTTGAGGTTGTTGTTGAATTTGTTGGTGTTTTTCAATGTTTAGGTTGTTGTTGTTTTTCAATGTTGAGGTTGTTGTTGAATTTGTTGGTGTTTTTCAATTTTGAGGTTGTTGTTGAATTTGTTGGTGTTTTTCAATGTTGAGGTTGTTGTTATTTTTCAATGTTGAGGTTGTTGTTGAGTTTGTTGGTGTTTTTCAATGTTGAGGTTGTTGTTGAATTTGTTGGTGTTTTTCAATGTTGAGGTTGTTGTTGAATTTGTTGGTGTTTTTCAATGTTGACGTTGTTGTTGTTTTTCAATGTTGAGGTTGTTGTTGAATTTGTTGGTGTTTTTCAATGCTGAGGTTGTTGTTGTTCTTCAATGTTGAGGTTGTTGTTGAATTTGTTGGTGTTTTTCAATGTTTAGGTTGTTGTTGAATTTGTTGGTGTTTTTCAATTTCGAGGTTGTTGTTGAATTTGTTGGTATTTTTCAATGTTGAGGTTGTTGTTGTTTTTCAATGTTGAGGTTGTTGTTGAATTTGTTGGTGTTTTTCAATGTTGAGATTGTTGTTGTTTTTCAATGTTGAGGTTGTTGTTGAATTTGTTGGTCTTTTTAAATGTTGAGGTTGTTGTTGAATTTGTTGGTGTTTTGCAATGTTGAGGTTGTTGTTGTTTTTCAATGTTGAGGTTGTTGTTGAATTTGTTGGTGTTTTTCAATGTTGAGGTTTTTGTTGTTTTTCAATGTTGAAGTTGTTGTTGTATTTGTTGGTGTTTTTCAATTTCGAGGTTGTTGTTGAATTTGTTGGTGTTTTTCAATGTTGAAGTTGTTGTTGAATTTGTCGGTGTTTTTCAATGTTGAGGTTGTTGTTGTTTTTCAATGTTGAGGTTGTTGTTGAATTTGTTGGTGTTTTTCAATGTTGAGGTTGTTGTTGTTTTTCAATGCTGAGGTTGTTGTTGAATTTGTTGTTGTTTTTCAATGTTGAGGTTGTTGTTGAATTTGTTGGTGTTTTTCAATGTTGAGGTTGTTGTTGTTTTTCAATGTTGAGGTTGTTGTTGAATTTGTTGGTGTTTTTCAATGTTTAGGTTGTTGTTGTTTTTCAATGTTGAGGTTGTTGTTGAATTTGTTGGTGTTTTTCAATTTTGAGGTTGTTGTTGAATTTGTTGGTGTTTTTCAATGTTGGGGTTGTTGTTATTTTTCAATGTTGAGGTTGTTGTTGAGTTTGTTGGTGTTTTTCAATGTTGAGGTTGTTGTTGAATTTGTTGGTGTTTTTCAATGTTGAGGTTGTTGTTGAATTTGTTGGTGTTTTTCAATGTTGACGTTGTTGTTGTTTTTCAATGTTGAGGTTGTTGTTGAATTTGTTGGTGTTTTTCAATGTTGAGGTTGTTGTTGTTCTTCAATGTTGAGGTTGTTGTTGAATTTGTTGGTGTTTTTCAATGTTTAGGTTGTTGTTGAATTTGTTGGTGTTTTTCAATGTTGAGGTTGTTGTTGTTTTTCAATGCTGAGGTTGTTGTTGTATTTGTTGGTGTTTTTCAATGTTGAGGTTGTTGTTGAACTTGTTGGTGTTTTTCAATGTTGAGGTTGTTGTTGTTTTTCAATGTTGAGGTTGTTGTTGAAGTTGTTGGTGTTTTTCAATGTTGAGGTTGTTGTTGAATTTGTTGGTGTTTTTCAATGTTGAGGTTGTTGTTGTTTTTCAATGTTGAGGTTGTTGTTGAATTTGTTGGTGTTTTTCAATTTCGAGGTTGTTGTTGAATTTGTTTGTGTTTTTCAATGTTGAGGTTGTTGTTGTTTTTCAATGTTGAGGTTATTGTTGAATTTGTTGGTGTTTTTCAATGTTGAGGTTGTTGTTGTTTTTCAATGTTGAGGTTGTTGTTGAATTTGTTGGTGTTTTTCAATGTTGAGGTTGTTGTTGTTTTTCAATGTTGAGGTTGTTGTTGAATTTGTTGGTGTTTTTCAATGTTGAGGTTGTTGTTGAATTTGTTGTTGTTTTTCAATGATGAGGTTGTTGTTGTTTTTCAATGTTGAGGTTGCTGAATTTCTGGGTGTTTTTCAATCTTGAGTTTGTTGTTGAATTTGTTGGTGTTTTTGAATGTTGAGGTTGTTGTTGAATTTGTTGGTGTTTTTCAATGTTGAGGTTGTTGTTGTTTTTCAATGTTGAGGTTGTTGTTGAGTTTGTTGGTGTTTTTCAATGTTGAGGTTGTTGTTAAATTTGTTGGTGCTTTTCAATGTTGAGGTTGTTGTTGAATTTGTTGGTGTTTTTCAATGATGAGGTTGTTGTTGTTTTTCAATGTTGAGGTTGTTGTTGAATTTGTTGGTGTTTTTCAATGTTGAGATTGTTGTTGTTTTTCAATGTTGAGGTTGTTGTTGAATTTGTTGGTGTTTTTAAATGTTGAGGTTGTTGTTGAATTTGCTGGTGTTTTGCAATGTTGAGGTTGTTGTTGTTTTTCAATGTTGAGGTTGTTGTTGAATTTGTTGGTGTTTTTCAATGTTGAGGTTGTTGTTGTTTTTCAATGTTGAGGTTGTTGTTGAATTTGTTGGTGCTTTTCAATGTTGAGGTTGTTGTTGAATTTGTTGGTGTTTTTCAATGTTGAGGTTGTTGTTGTTTTTCAATGTTGAGGTTGTTGTTGAATTTGTTGGCGTTTTTCAATGTTGAGTTTGCTGTTGAATTTGTTGGTGTTTTTCAATTTCGAGGTTGTTGTTGAATTTGCTGGTGTTTTTCAATGTTGAGGTTGTTGTTGAATTTGTTGGTGTTTTTCAATGTTGAGGTTGTTGTTGAATTTGTTGGTGTTTTTCAATTTCGAGGTTGTTGTTGAATTTGCTGGTGTTTTTCAATGTTGAGGTTGTTGTTGTTTTTCAATTTTGAGGTTGTTGTTGAATTTGTTGGTGTTTTTCAATGTTGAGGTTGTTGTTGTTTTGCAAAGTTGAGGTTGTTGTTGAATTTGTTGGTGTTTTTCAATTTCGAGGTTGTTGTTGAATTTGTTGGTGTTTTTCAATGTTGAAGTTGATGTTGAATTTGTTGGTGTTTTTCAATGTTGAGGTTGTTGTTGTTTTTCAATGTTGAGGTTGTTGTTGAATTTGTTGGTGTTTTTCAATGTTGAGGTTGTTGTTGTTTTTCAATGCTGAGGTTGTTGTTGAATTTGTTGGTGTTTTTCAATGTTGAAGTTGTTGTTGAATTTGTTGGTGTTTTTCAATGTTGAGGTTGTTGTTGTTTTTCAATGTTGAGGTTGTTGTTGAATTTGTTGGTGTTTTTCAATGTTGAGGTTGTTGTTGTTTTTCAATCTTGAGGTTGTTGTTGAATTTGTTGGTGTTTTTCAATTTCGAGGTTGTTGTTGAATTTGTTTGTGTTTTTCAATGTTGAGGTTGTTGTTGTTTTTCAATCTTGAGGTTATTGTTGAATTTGTTGGTGTTTTTCAATGTTGAGGCTGTTGCTGTTTTTCAATGTTGAGGTTGTTGTTGAATTTGTTGGTGTTTTTCAATGTTGAGGTTGTTGTTGTTTTTCAATGTTGAGGTTGTTGTTGAATTTGTTGGTGTTTTTCAATGTTGAGGTTGTTGTTGTTTTTCAATGTTGAGGTTGTTGTTGAATTTGTTGGTGTTTTTCAATGTTGAGGTTGTTGTTGTTTTTCAATGTTGAGGTTGTTGTTGAATTTGTTGGTGTTTTTCAATGTTGAGGTTGTTGTTGAATTTGTTGGTGTTTTTCAATGATGAGGTTGTTGTTGTTTTTCAATGTTGAGGTTGTTGAATTTGTGGGTGTTTCTCAATCTTGAGTTTGTTGTTGAATTTGTTGGTGTTTTTCAATGTTGAGGTTGTTGTTGAATTTGTTGGTGTTTTTCAATGTTGAGGATGTTGTTATTTTTCAATGTTGAGGTTGTTGTTGACTTTGCTGGTGTTTTTCAATGTTGAGGTTGTTGTTGAATTTGTTGGTGTTTTTCAATGTTGAGGTTGTTGTTGAATTTGTTGGTGTTTTTCAATGTTGAGGTTGTTGTTGTTTTTAAATGTTGAGGTTGCTGTTGAATTTGCTGGTGTTTTTTCAATTTTGAGGTTGTTGGTGTTGTTCAATGTTGAGGTTGATTTTGAGTTTGAGGGTGTTTTTCAATGTCGAGGTTGTTGTTGAATTTGTTGGTGTTTTTCAATGTTGAGGTTGTTGTTGTTTTTCAATGTTGAGGTTGTTGTTGAATTTGTTGGTGTTTTTCAATGTTGAGATTGTTGTTGTTTTTCAATGTTGAGGTTGTTGTTGAATTTGTTGGTCTTTTTAAATGTTGAGGTTGTTGTTGAATTTGTTGGTGTTTTGCAATGCTGAGGTTGTTGTTGTTTTTCAATGTTGAGGTTGTTGTTGAATTTGTTGGTGTTTTTCAATGTTGAGGTTTTTGTTGTTTTTCAATGTTGAAGTTGTTGTTGTATTTGTTGGTGTTTTTCAATTTCGAGGTTGTTGTTGAATTTGTTGGTGTTTTTCAATGTTGAAGTTGTTGTTGAATTTGTCGGTGTTTTTCAATGTTGAGGTTGTTGTTGTTTTTCAATGTTGAGGTTGTTGTTGAATTTGTTGGTGTTTTTCAATGTTGAGGTTGTTGTTGTTTTTCAATGCTGAGGTTGTTGTTGAATTTGTTGTTGTTTTTCAATGTTGAGGTTGTTGTTGAATTTGTTGGTGTTTTTCAATGTTGAGGTTGTTGTTGTTTTTCAATGTTGAGGTTGTTGTTGAATTTGTTGGTGTTTTTCAATGTTTAGGTTGTTGTTGTTTTTCAATGTTGAGGTTGTTGTTGAATTTGTTGGTGTTTTTCAATTTTGAGGTTGTTGTTGAATTTGTTGGTGTTTTTCAATGTTGAGGTTGTTGTTATTTTTCAATGTTGAGGTTGTTGTTGAGTTTGTTGGTGTTTTTCAATGTTGAGGTTGTTGTTGAATTTGTTGGTGTTTTTCAATGTTGAGGTTGTTGTTGAATTTGTTGGTGTTTTTCAATGTTGACGTTGTTGTTGTTTTTCAATGTTGAGGTTGTTGTTGAATTTGTTGGTGTTTTTCAATGTTGAGGTTGTTGTTGTTCTTCAATGTTGAGGTTGTTGTTGAATTTGTTGGTGTTTTTCAATGTTTAGGTTGTTGTTGAATTTGTTGGTGTTTTTCAATTTCGAGGTTGTTGTTGAATTTGTTGGTGTTTTTCAATGTTGAGGTTGTTGTTGTTTTTCAATGTTGAGGTTGTTGTTGAATTTGTTGGTGTTTTTCAATGTTGAGATTGTTGTTGTTTTTCAATGTTGAGGTTGTTGTTGAATTTGTTGGTCTTTTTAAATGTTGAGGTTGTTGTTGAATTTGTTGGTGTTTTGCAATGTTGAGGTTGTTGTTGTTTTTCAATGTTGAGGTTGTTGTTGAATTTGTTGGTGTTTTTCAATGTTGAGGTTTTTGTTGTTTTTCAATGTTGAAGTTGTTGTTGTATTTGTTGGTGTTTTTCAATTTCGAGGTTGTTGTTGAATTTGTTGGTGTTTTACAATGTTGAAGTTGTTGTTGAATTTGTCGGTGTTTTTCAATGTTGAGGTTGTTGTTGTTTTTCAATGTTGAGGTTGTTGTTGAATTTGTTGGTGTTTTTCAATGTTGAGGTTGTTGTTGTTTTTCAATGCTGAGGTTGTTGTTGAATTTGTTGTTGTTTTTCAATGTTGAGGTTGTTGTTGAATTTGTTGGTGTTTTTCAATGTTGAGGTTGTTGTTGTTTTTCAATGTTGAGGTTGTTGTTGAATTTGTTGGTGTTTTTCAATGTTTAGGTTGTTGTTGTTTTTCAATTTTGAGGTTGTTGTTGAATTTGTAGGTGTTTTTCAATGTTGGGGTTGTTGTTATTTTTCAATGTTGAGGTTGTTGTTGAGTTTGTTGGTGTTTTTCAATGTTGAGGTTGTTGTTGAATTTGTTGGTGTTTTTCAATGTTGAGGTTGTTGTTGAATTTGTTGGTGTTTTTCAATGTTGACGTTGTTGTTGTTTTTCAATGTTGAGGTTGTTGTTGAATTTGTTGGTGTTTTTCAATGTTGAGGTTGTTGTTGTTCTTCAATGTTGAGGTTGTTGTTGAATTTGTTGGTGTTTTTCAATGTTTAGGTTGTTGTTGAATTTGTTGGTGTTTTTCAATTTCGAGGTTGTTGTTGAATTTGTTGGTGTTTTTCAATGTTGAAGTTGTTGCTGAATTTGTTGGTGTTTTTCAATGTTGAGGTTGTTGTTGTTTTTCAATGTTGAGGTTGTTGTTGAATTTGTTGGTGTTTTTCAATGTTGAGGTTGTTGTTGTTTTTCAATGCTGAGGTTGTTGTTGTATTTGTTGGTGTTTTTCAATGTTGAGGTTGTTGTTGAACTTGTTGGTGTTTTTCAATGTTGAGGTTGTTGTTGTTTTTCAATGTTGAGGTTGTTGTTGAAGTTGTTGGTGTTTTTCAATGTTGAGGTTGTTGTTGAATTTGTTGGTGTTTTTCAATGTTGAGGTTGTTGTTGTTTTTCAATGTTGAGGTTGTTGTTGAATTTGTTGGTGTTTTTCAATTTCGAGGTTGTTGTTGAATTTGTTTGTGTTTTTCAATGTTGAGGTTGTTGTTGTTTTTCAATGTTGAGGTTATTGTTGAATTTGTTGGTGTTTTTCAATGTTGAGGTTGTTGTTGTTTTTCAATGTTGAGGTTGTTGTTGAATTTGTTGGTGTTTTTCAATGTTGAGGTTGTTGTTGTTTTTCAATGTTGAGGTTGTTGTTGAATTTGTTGGTGTTTTTCAATGTTGAGGTTGTTGTTGAATTTGTTGGTGTTTTTCAATGATGAGGTTGTTGTTGTTTTTCAATGTTGAGGTTGCTGAATTTCTGGGTGTTTTTCAATCTTGAGTTTGTTGTTGAATTTGTTGGTGTTTTTGAATGTTGAGGTTGTTGTTGAATTTGTTGGTGTTTTTCAATGTTGAGGTTGTTGTTGTTTTTCAATGTTGAGGTTGTTGTTGAGTTTGTTGGTGTTTTTCAATGTTGAGGTTGTTGTTAAATTTGTTGGTGCTTTTCAATGTTGAGGTTGTTGTTGAATTTGTTGGTGTTTTTCAATGATGAGGTTGTTGTTGTTTTTCAATGTTGAGGTTGTTGTTGAATTTGTTGGTGTTTTTCAATGTTGAGATTGTTGTTGTTTTTCAATGTTGAGGTTGTTGTTGAATTTGTTGGTGTTTTTAAATGTTGAGGTTGTTGTTGAATTTGCTGGTGTTTTGCAATGTTGAGGTTGTTGTTGTTTTTCAATGTTGAGGTTGTTGTTGAATTTGTTGGTGTTTTTCAATGTTGAGGTTGTTGTTGTTTTTCAATGTTGAGGTTGTTGTTGAATTTGTTGGTGCTTTTCAATGTTGAGGTTGTTGTTGAATTTGTTGGTGTTTTTCAATGTTGAGGTTGTTGTTGTTTTTCAATGTTGAGGTTGTTGTTGAATTTGTTGGCGTTTTTCAATGTTGAGTTTGCTGTTGAATTTGTTGGTGTTTTTCAATTTCGAGGTTGTTGTTGAATTTGCTGGTGTTTTTCAATGTTGAGGTTGTTGTTGAATTTGTTGGTGTTTTTCAATGTTGAGGTTGTTGTTGAATTTGTTGGTGTTTTTCAATTTCGAGGTTGTTGTTGAATTTGTTGGTGTTTTTCAATGTTGAGGTTGTTGTTGAATTTGTTGTTGTTTTTCAATGTTGAGGTTGTTGTTGAATTTGTTTGTGTTTTTCAGTGTTGAGGTTGTTGTTGTTTTTCAATGTTGAGGTTGTTGTTGAATTTGTTGGTGTTTTTCAATGTTGAGGTTGTTGTTGTTTTTCAATGTTGAGGTTGTTGTTGAATTTGTTGGTGTTTTTCAATGTTGAGGTTGTTGTTGTTTTTCAATGTTGAGGTTGTTGTTGAATTTGTTGGTGCTTTTCAATGTTGAGGTTGTTGTTGAATTTGTTGGTGTTTTTCAATGTTGAGGTTGTTGTTGTTTTTCAATGTTGAGGTTGTTGTTGAATTTGTTGGCGTTTTTCAATGTTGAGTTTGTTGTTGAATTTGTTGGTGTTTTTCAATTTCGAGGTTGTTGTTGAATTTGCTGGTGTTTTTCAATGTTGAGGTTGTTGTTGAATTTGTTGGTGTTTTTCAATGTTGAGGTTGTTGTTGAATTTGTTGGTGTTTTTCAATTTCGAGGTTGTTGTTGAATTTGTTGGTGTTTTTCAATGTTGAGGTTGTTGTTGAATTTGTTGTTGTTTTTCAATGTTGAGGTTGTTGTTGAATTTGTTGGTGTTTTTCAATGTTGAGGTTGTTGTTGTTTTTCAATGTTGAGGTTGTTGTTGAATTTGTTGGTGTTTTTCAATGTTTAATTTGTTGTTGTTTTTCAATGTTGAGGTTGTTGTTGAATTAGTTGGTGTTTTTCAATGTTGAGGTTGTTGTTGTTTTTCAATGTTGAGGTTGTTGTTGAATTTGTTGGTGTTTTTCAATGTTTAGGTTGTTGTTGTTTTTCAATGTTGAGGTTGTTGTTGAATTTGTTGGTGTTTTTCAATGTTGAGCTTGTTGTTGAATTTGTTGGTGTTTTTCAATGTTGAGGTTGTTGTTGAATTTGTTGGTGTTTTTCAATGTTGAGGTTGTTGTTATTTTTCAATGTTGAGGTTGTTGTTGAGTTTGTTGGTGTTTTTCAATGTTGAGGTTGTTGTTGACTTTGTAGGTGTTTTTCAATGTTGAGGTTGTTGTTGAATTTGTTGGTGTTTTTCAATGTTGAGGTTGTTGTTGTTTTTAAATGTTGAGGTTGTTGTTGAATTTGTTGGTGTTTTTTCAATTTTGAGGTTGTTGGTGTTTTTCAATGTTGAGGTTTATTTTGAATTTGAGGGTGTTTTTCAATGTCGAGGTTGTTGTTGGATTTGTTCGTGTTTTTCAATGTTGAGGTTGTTGTTGTTTTTCAATGTTGAGGTTGTTGTTGAATTTGTTGGTGTTTTTCAATGTTGAGATTGTTGTTGTTTTTCAATGTTGAGGTTGTTGTTGAATTTGTTGGTGTTTTTAAATGTTGAGGTTGTTGTTGAATTTGCTGTTGTTTTGCAATGTTGAGGTTGTTGTTGTTTTTCAATGTTGAGGTTGTTGTTGAATTTGTTGGTGTTTTTCAATGTTGAGGTTGTTGTTGTTTTTCAATGTTGAGGTTGTTGTTGTATTTGTTGGTGTTTTTCAATTTCGAGGTTGTTGTTGAATTTGTTGGTGTTTTTCAATGTTGAAGTTGTTGTTGAATTTGTTGGTGTTTTTCAATGTTGAGGTTGTTGTTGTTTTTCAATGTTGAGGTTGTTGTTGAATTTGTTGGTGTTTTTCAATGTTTAGGTTGTTGTTGTTTTTCAATGTTGAGGTTGTTGTTGAATTAGTTGGTGTTTTTCAATGTTGAGGTTGTTGTTGAATTTGTTGGTATTTTTCAATTTCGAGGTTGTTGTTGAATTTGTTGGTGTTTTTCAATGTTGAAGTTGTTGTTGAATTTGTTGGTGTTTTTCAATGTTGAGGTTGTTGTTGTTTTTCAATGTTGAGGTTGTTGTTGAATTTGTTGGTGTTTTTCAATGTTGAGTTTGTTGTTGTTTTTCAATGTTGAGGTTGTTGTTGAATTTGTTGGTGTTTTTCAATGATGAGGTTGTTGCTGTTTTTCAATGTTGAGGTTATTGTTGAATTTGTTGGTGTTTTTCAATGTTGAGGTTGTTGTTTTTCAATGTTGAGGTTGTTGTTGAATTTGTTGGTGCTTTTCAATGTTGAGGTTGTTGTTGAATTTGTTGGTGTTTTTCAATGTTGAGGTTGTTGTTCTTTTTCAATGTTGAGGTTGTTGTTGAATTTGTTGGCGTTTTTCAATGTTGAGTTTGTTGTTGAATTTGTTGGTGTTTTTCAATTTCGAGGTTGTTGTTGAATTTGTTGGTGTTTTTCAATGTTGAGGTTGTTGTTGAATTTGTTGTTGTTTTTCAATGTTGAGGTTGTTGTTGAATTTGTTGGTGTTTTTCAATGTTGAGGTTGTTGTTGTTTTTCAATGTTGAGGTTGTTGTTGAATTTGTTGGTGTTTTTCAATGTTTAGTTTGTTGTTGTTTTTCAATGTTGAGGTTGTTGTTGAATTTGTTGGTGTTTTTCAATGTTGAGGTTGTTGTTGTTTTTCAATGTTGAGGTTGTTGTTGAATTTGTTGGTGTTTTTCAATGTTGAGGTTGTTGGTGTTTTTCAATGTTGAGGTTGTTGTTGAATTTGTTGGTGTTTTTCAATGTTGAGGTTGTTGTTGAATTTGTTGGTGTTTTTCAATGTTGAGGTTGTTGTTGTTTTTCAATGTTGAGGTTGTTGTTGAGTTTGTTGGTGTTTTTAATGTTGAGGTTGTTGTTGAATTTCTTGGTGTTTTTCAATGTTGAGGTTGTTGTTGTTTTTCAATGCTGAGGTTGTTGTTGAATTTGTTGGTGTTTTTCAATGTTGAGGTTGTTGTTGAATTTGTTGGTGTTTTTCAATGTTGAGGTTGATGTTGTTTTTCAATGTTGAGGTTGTTGTTGAATTTGTTGCTGTTTTTGAATGTTTAGGTTGCTGTTGTTTTTCAATGTTGAGGTTGTTGTTGAATTTGTTGGTGTTTTTCAATGTTGAGGTTGTTGTTGAATTTGTTGGTGTTTTTCAATGTTGAGGTTGTTGTTGTTTTTCAATGTTGAGGTTGTTGTTGAATTTGTTGGTGTTTTTCAATGTTGAGTTTGTTGTTGTTTTTCAATGTTGAGGTTGTTGTTGAATTTGTTGGTGTTTTTCAATGTTGAGGTTGTTGTTGTTTTTCAATGTTGAGGTTGTTGAATTTGTTGGTGTTTTTCAATGTTGAGGTTGTTGTTGTTTTTCAATGTTGAGGTTGTTGTTGAATTTGTTGGTGCTTTTCAATGTTGAGATTGTTGTTGAATTGTTGGTGGTTTTCAATGTTGAGGTTGTTGTTGTTTTTCAATTTTGAGGTTGCTGTTGAATTTGTTGGTGTTTTTCAATGTTTCGGTTGTTGTTGTTTTTCAATGTTGAGGTTGTTGTTGAATTTGTTGGTGTTTTTCAACGTTGAGGTTGTTGTTGAATTTTTTGGTCTTTTTCAATGTTGAGGTTGTTGTTGTTTTTCAATGTTGAGGTTGTTGTTGAATTTGTTCGTGTTTTTCAATTTCGAGGTTGTTGTTGAATTTGTTGGTGTTTTTCAATTTCGAGGTTGTTGTTGAATTTGTTGGTGTTTTTCAATGTTGAAGTTGTTGTTGAATTTGTTGGTGTTTTTCAATGTTGAGGTTGTTGTTGTTTTTCAATGTTGAGGTTGTTGTTGAATTTGTTGGTGTTTTTCAATGTTGAGGTTGTTGTTGTTTTTCAATGCTGAGGTTGTTGTTGAATTTGTTGGTGTTTTTCAATGTTGAGGTTGTTGTTGAATTTGTTGGTGTTTTTCAATTTTGAGGTTGTTTTTCTTTTTCAATGTTGAGGTTGCTGTTGAATTTGTTGGTGTTTTTCAATGTTTCGGTTGTTGTTGTTTTTCAATGTTGAGGTTGTTGTTGAATTTGTTGGTGTTTTTCAACGTTGAGGTTGTTGTTGAATTTGTTGGTGTTTTTCAATGTTGAGGTGGTTGTTGTTTTTCAATGTTGAGGTTGTTGTTGAATTTGTTGGTGTTTTTCAATGTTGAGTTTGGTGTTGTTTTTCAATGTTGAGGTTGTTGTTGAATTTGTTGGTGTTTTTCAATGTTGAGGTTGTTGGTGTTTTTCAATGTTGAGGTTGTTGTTGAATTTGTTGGTGTTTTTCAATGTTGAGGTTGTTGTTGTTTTTAAATGTTGGGGTTGTTGTTGAATTTGTTGGTGTTTTTCAATTTTGAGGATGTTGTTGTTTTTCAGTGTTGAGGTTGTTGTTGAATTTGTTGGTGTTCTTCAATGTTGAGGTTTTTGTTGTTTTTCAATGTTGAGGTTGTTGTTGTATTTGTTGGTGTTTTTCAAATTCGAGGTTGTTGTTGAATTTGTTGGTGTTTTTCAATGTTGAAGTTGTTGAATTTGCTGGTGTTTTTCAATGTTGAGGTTGTTGTTGTTTTTCAATGTTGAGGTTGTTGTTGAATTTGTTGGTGTTTTTCAATGTTGATGTTGTTGTTTTTCAATGCTGAGGTTGTTGTTGAATTTGTTGGTGTTTTTCAATGTTGAGGTTGTTGTTGTTTTTCAATGTTGAGGTTGTTGTTGAATTTGTTGGTGTTTTTCAATGTTGAGGTTGTTGTTGAATTTGTGGGTGTTTTTCAATGTTGAGGTTGTTGTTGAATTTGTTGGTGTTTTTCAATGTTGAGGTTGTTGTTATTTTTCAATGTTGAGGTTGTTGTTGAGTTTGTTGGTGTTTTTCAATGTTGAGGTTTTTGTTGAATTTGTTGGTGTTTTTCAATGTTGAGGTTGTTGTTGAATTTGTTGGTGTTTTTCAATGTTGAGGTTTTTGTTGTTTTTAAATGTTGAAGTTGTTGTTGAATTTGTTGGTGTTTTTTCAGTTTTGAGGTTGTTGGTGTTTTTCAATGCTGAGGTTGATTTTGAATTTGAGGGTGTTTTTCATTGTCGAGGTTGTTGTTGAATTTGTTGGTGTTTTTCAATGTTGAGGTTGTTGTTGTTTTTCAATGTTGAGGTTGTTGTTGAATTTGTTGGTGTTTTTAAATGTTGAGGTTGTTGTTGAATTTGCTGTTGTTTTGCAATGTTGAGGTTGTTGTTGTTTTTCAATGTTGAGGTTGTTGTTGAATTTGTTGGTGTTTTTCAATGTTGAGGTTGTTGTTGTTTTTCAATGTTGAGGTTGTTGTTGTATTTGTTGGTGTTTTTCAATTTCGAGGTTGTTGTTGAATTTGTTGGTGTTTTTCAATGTTGAAGTTGTTGTTGAATTTGTTGGTGTTTTTCAATGTTGAGGTTGTTGTTGTTTTTCAATGTTGAGGTTGTTGTTGAATTTGTTGGTGTTTTTCAATGTTTAGGTTGTTGTTGTTTTTCAATGTTGAGGTTGTTGTTGAATTAGTTGGTGTTTTTCAATGTTGAGGTTGTTGTTGAATTTGTTGGTATTTTTCAATTTCGAGGTTGTTGTTGAATTTGTTGGTGTTTTTCAATGTTGAAGTTGTTGTTGAATTTGTTGGTGTTTTTCAATGTTGAGGTTGTTGTTGTTTTTCAATGTTGAGGTTGTTGTTGAATTTGTTGGTGTTTTTCAATGTTGAGTTTGTTGTTGTTTTTCAATGTTGAGGTTGTTGTTGAATTTGTTGGTGTTTTTCAATGTTGAGGTTGTTGTTGTTTTTCAATGTTGAGGTTATTGTTGAATTTGTTGGTGTTTTTCAATGTTGAGGTTGTTGTTGTTTTTCAATGTTGAGGTTGTTGTTGAATTTGTTGGTGCTTTTCAATGTTGAGGTTGTTGTTGAATTTGTTGGTGTTTTTCAATGTTGTGGTTGTTGTTCTTTTTCAATGTTGAGGTTGTTGTTGAATTTGTTGGCGTTTTTCAATGTTGAGTTTGTTGTTGAATTTGTTGGTGTTTTTCAATTTCGAGGTTGTTGTTGAATTTGTTGGTGTTTTTCAATGTTGAGGTTGTTGTTGAATTTGTTGTTGTTTTTCAATGTTGAGGTTGTTGTTGAATTTGTTGGTGTTTTTCAATGTTGAGGTTGTTGTTGTTTTTCAATGTTGAGGTTGTTGTTGAATTTGTTGGTGTTTTTCAATGTTTAGTTTGTTGTTGTTTTTCAATGTTGAGATTGTTGTTGAATTTGTTGGTGTTTTTCAATGTTGAGGTTGTTGTTGTTTTTCAATGTTGAGGTTGTTGTTGAATTTGTTGGTGTTTTTCAATGTTGAGGTTGTTGGTGTTTTTCAATGTTGAGGTTGTTGTTGAATTTGTTGGTGTTTTTCAATGTTGAGGTTGTTGTTGAATTTGTTGGTGTTTTTCAATGTTGAGGTTGTTGTTGTTTTTCAATGTTGAGGTTGTTGTTGAATTTGTTGGTGTTTTTAATGTTGAGGTTGTTGTTGAATTTCTTGGTGTTTTTCAATGTTGAGGTTGTTGTTGTTTTTCAATGCTGAGGTTGTTGTTGAATTTGTTGGTGTTTTTCAATGTTGAGGTTGTTGTTGAATTTGTTGGTGTTTTTCAATGTTGAGGTTGATGTTGTTTTTCAATGTTGAGGTTGTTGTTGAATTTGTTGCTGTTTTTGAATGTTTAGGTTGCTGTTGTTTTTCAATGTTGAGGTTGTTGTTGAATTTGTTGGTGTTTTTCAATGTTGAGGTTGTTGTTGAATTTGTTGGTGTTTTTCAATGTTGAGGTTGTTGTTGTTTTTCAATGTTGAGGTTGTTGTTGAATTTGTTGGTGTTTTTCAATGTTGAGTTTGTTGTTGTTTTTCAATGTTGAGGTTGTTGTTGAATTTGTTGGTGTTTTTCAATGTTGAGGTTGTTGTTGTTTTTCAATGTTGAGGTTGTTGAATTTGTTGGTGTTTTTCAATGTTGAGGTTGTTGTTGTTTTTCAATGTTGAGGTTGTTGTTGAATTTGTTGGTGCTTTTCAATGTTGAGATTGTTGTTGAATTGTTGGTGGTTTTCAATGTTGAGGTTGTTGTTGTTTTTCAATTTTGAGGTTGCTGTTGAATTTGTTGGTGTTTTTCAATGTTTCGGTTGTTGTTGTTTTTCAATGTTGAGGTTGTTGTTGAATTTGTTGGTGTTTTTCAACGTTGAGGTTGTTGTTGAATTTTTTGGTCTTTTTCAATGTTGAGGTTGTTGTTGTTTTTCAATGTTGAGGTTGTTGTTGAATTTGTTGGTGTTTTTCAATTTCGAGGTTGTTGTTGAATTTGTTGGTGTTTTTCAATTTCGAGGTTGTTGTTGAATTTGTTGGTGTTTTTCAATGTTGAAGTTGTTGTTGAATTTGTTGGTGTTTTTCAATGTTGAGGTTGTTGTTGTTTTTCAATGTTGAGGTTGTTGTTGAATTTGTTGGTGTTTTTCAATGTTGAGGTTGTTGTTGTTTTTCAATGCTGAGGTTGTTGTTGAATTTGTTGGTGTTTTTCAATGTTGAGGTTGTTGTTGAATTTGTTGGTGTTTTTCAATTTTGAGGTTGTTTTTCTTTTTCAATGTTGAGGTTGCTGTTGAATTTGTTGGTGTTTTTCAATGTTTCGGTTGTTGTTGTTTTTCAATGTTGAGGTTGTTGTTGAATTTGTTGGTGTTTTTCAACGTTGAGGTTGTTGTTGAATTTGTTGGTGTTTTTCAATGTTGAGGTGGTTGTTGTTTTTCAATGTTGAGGTTGTTGTTGAATTTGTTGGTGTTTTTCAATGTTGAGTTTGTTGTTGTTTTTCAATGTTGAGGTTGTTGTTGAATTTGTTGGTGTTTTTCAATGTTGAGGTTGTTGGTGTTTTTCAATGTTGAGGTTGTTGTTGAATTTGTTGGTGTTTTTCAATGTTGAGGTTGTTGTTGTTTTTAAATGTTGGGGTTGTTGTTGAATTTGTTGGTGTTTTTCAATTTTGAGGATGTTGTTGTTTTTCAGTGTTGAGGTTGTTGTTGAATTTGTTGGTGTTCTTCAATGTTGAGGTTTTTGTTGTTTTTCAATGTTGAGGTTGTTGTTGTATTTGTTGGTGTTTTTCAAATTCGAGGTTGTTGTTGAATTTGTTGGTGTTTTTCAATGTTGAAGTTGTTGAATTTGCTGGTGTTTTTCAATGTTGAGGTTGTTGTTGTTTTTCAATGTTGAGGTTGTTGTTGAATTTGTTGGTGTTTTTCAATGTTGATGTTGTTGTTTTTCAATGCTGAGGTTGTTGTTGAATTTGTTGGTGTTTTTCAATGTTGAGGTTGTTGTTGTTTTTCAATGTTGAGGTTGTTGTTGAATTTGTTGGTGTTTTTCAATGTTGAGGTTGTTGTTGAATTTGTGGGTGTTTTTCAATGTTGAGGTTGTTGTTGAATTTGTTGGTGTTTTTCAATGTTGAGGTTGTTGTTATTTTTCAATGTTGAGGTTGTTGTTGAGTTTGTTGGTGTTTTTCAATGTTGAGGTTTTTGTTGAATTTGTTGGTGTTTTTCAATGTTGAGGTTGTTGTTGAATTTGTTGGTGTTTTTCAATGTTGAGGTTTTTGTTGTTTTTAAATGTTGAAGTTGTTGTTGAATTTGTTGGTGTTTTTTCAATTTTGAGGTTGTTGGTGTTTTTCAATGCTGAGGTTGATTTTGAATTTGAGGGTGTTTTTCAATGTCGAGGTTGTTGTTGAATTTGTTGGTGTTTTTCAATGTTGAGGTTGTTGTTGTTTTTCAATGTTGAGGTTGTTGTTGAATTTGTTGGTGTTTTTCAATGTTGAGATTGTTGTTGTTTTTCAATGTTGAGGTTGTTGTTCAATTTGTTGGTGTTTTTAAATGTTGAGGTTGTTGTTGAATTTGCTGGTGTTTTGCAATGTTGAGGTTGTTGTTGTTTTTCAATGTTGAGGTTGTTGTTGAATTTGTTGGTGTTTTTCAATGTTGAGGTATTGTTGTTTCTCAATGTTGACGTTGTTGTTGTATTTGTTGGTGTTTTTCAATTTCGAGGTTGTTGTTGAATTTGTTGGTATTTTTCAATGTTGAAGTTGTTGTTGAATTTGTTGGTGTTTTTCAATGTTGAGGTTGTTGTTGTTTTTCAATGTTGAGGTTGTTGTTGAATTTGTTGGTGTTTTTCGATGTTGAGGTTGTTGTTGTTTTTCAATGCTGAGGTTGTTGTTGGATTTGTTGGTGTTTTTCAATGTTTAGGTTGTTGTTGTTTTTCAATGTTGAGGTTGTTGTTGAATTTGTTGGTGTTTTTCAATGTTGAGGTTGTTGTTGAATTTGTTGGTGTTTTTCAATGTTGAGGTTGTTGTTGTTTTTCAATGTTGAGGTTGTTGTTGAATTTGTTGGTGTTTTTCAATGTTGAGTTTGTTGTTGTTTTTCAATGTTGAGGTTGTTGTTGAATTTGTTGGTGTTTTTCAATGTTGAGGTTGTTGTTGTTTTTCAATGTTGAGGTTATTGTTGAATTTGTTGGTGTTTTTCAATGTTGAGGTTGTTGTTGTTTTTCAATGTTGAGGTTGTTGTTGAATTTGTTGGTGCTTTTCAATGTTGAGGTTGTTGTTGAATTTGTTGGTGTTTTTCAATGTTGAGGTTGTTGTTGTTTTTCAATGTTGAGGTTGTTGGTGAATTTGTTGGCGTTTCTCAATGTTGAGTTTGTTGTTGAATTTGTTGGTGTTTTTCAATGTTGAGGTTGTTGTTGAATTTGTTGGTGTTTTTCAATGTTGAGGTTGTTGTTGAATTTGTTGGTGTTTTTCAATGTTTAGTTTGTTGTTGTTTTTCAATGTTGAGGTTGTTGTTGAATTTGTTGGTGTTTTTCAATGTTGAGGTTGTTGTTGTTTTTCAATGTTGAGGTTGTTGTTGAATTTGTTGGTGTTTTTCAATGTTGAGATTGTTGGTGTTTTTCGGTTGTTGTTGTTTTTCAATGTTGAGGTTCTTGTTGAATTTGTTGGTGTTTTTCAATGTTGAGGTTGTTGTTGAATTTGTTGGTATTTTTCAATGTTGAGGTTGTTGGTGTTTTTCAATGTTGAGGTTGTTGTTGAATTTGTTGGTGTTTTTCAATGTTGAGGTTGTTGTTGTTTTTCAATGTTGAGGTTGCTGTTGAATTTGTTGGTGTTTTTCCATGATGAGGTTGTTGTTGTTTTTCAAAGTTGAGGTTGTTGTTGAATTTGTTGGTGTTTTTCAATGTCGGGGTTGTTGTTGAATTTGTTGGTGTTTTTCTATGTTGAATTTTTTGTTGAATTTGTTGGTGTTTTTCAATGTTGAGGTTGTTGTTTTTCAATGTTGAGGTTGTTGTTGAATTTTTTGGCGTTATTAAATGTTCAGGTTGTTGTTGAATTTGTTGGTGTTTTCAATGTTGAGGTATTTGTTGAATTTGTTGGTGTTTTTCCATGTTGAGGTTGTTGTTGTTTTTCAATGTTGAGGTTGTTGTTGAATTTGATGGTGTTTTTCAATGTCGAGTTGTTGTTGAATTTGTTGGTGTTTTTCAATGTTAAAGTTGTTGTTGAATTTGTTGGTGTTTTTCAATGTTGAGGTTGTTGCTGTTTTTCAATGTTGAGGTTGTTGCTGAATTCGTTGGTGTTTTTCAATGTTGAGGTTGTTGTTGAATTTGTTGGTGTTTTTCAATGTTGAGGTTGTTGTTGAATTTGTTGGTGTTTTTCAATGTTGAGGTTGTTGTTATTTTTCAATGTTGAGGTTGTTGTTGAGTATGTTGGTGTTTTTCAATGTTGAGGTTGTTGTTGAATTTGTTGGTGTTTTTCAATGTTGAGGTTGTTGTTGAATTTGTTGGTGTTTTTCAATGTTGAGGTTGTTGTTGTTTTTAAATGTTGAGGTTGTTGTTGAATTTGTTGGTGTTTTTTCAATTTTGAGGTTGTTGGTGTTTTTCAATGTTGAGGTTGATTTTGAATTTGAGGGTGTTTTTCAATGTCGAGGTTGTTGTTGAATTTATTGGTGTTTTTCAATGTGGAGGTTGTTGTTGTTTTTCAATGTTGAGGTTGTTGTTGAATTTGTTGCTGTTTTTCAATGTTGAGATTGTTGTTGATTTTCAATGTTGAGGTTGTTTTTGAATTTGTTGGTGTTTTTAAATGTTGAGGTTGTTGTTGAATTTGCTGGTGTTTTGCAATGTTGAGGTTGTTGTTGTTTTTCAATGTTGAGGTTGTTGTTGAATTTGTTGGTGTATTTCAATGTTGAGGTTGTTGTTGTTTTTCAATGTTGAGGTTGTTGTTGTATTTGTTGGTGTTTTTCAATTTCGAGGTTGTTCTTGAATTTGTTGGTGTTTTTCAATGTTGAAGTTGTTGTTGAATTTGTTGGTGTTTTTCAATGTTGAGGTTGTTGTTGTTTTTCAATGTTGAGGTTGTTTTTGAATTTGTTGGTGTTTTTCAATGTTGAGGTTGTTGTTGTTTTTCAATGCTGAGGTTGTTGTTGAATTTGTTGGTGTTTTTCAATGTCGAGGTTGTTGTTGAATTTGTTGGTGTTTTTCAATGTTGAGGTTGTTGTTGAATTTGTTGGTGTTTTTCAATGTTGAGGTTGTTGTTGTTTTTCAATGTTGAGGTTGTTGTTGAGTTTGTTGGTGTTTTTAATGTTGAGGTTGTTGTTGAATTTCTTGGTGTTTTTCAATGTTGAGGTTGTTGTTGTTTTTCAATGCTGAGGTTGTTGTTGAATTTGTTGGTGTTTTTCAATGTTGAGGTTGTTGTTGAATTTGTTGGTGTTTTTCAATGTTGAGGTTGATGTTGTTTTTCAATGTTGAGGTTGTTGTTGAATTTGTTGCTGTTTTTGAATGTTTAGGTTGCTGTTGTTTTTCAATGTTGAGGTTGTTGTTGAATTTGTTGGTGTTTTTCAATGTTGAGGTTGTTGTTGAATTTGTTGGTGTTTTTCAATGTTGAGGTTGTTGTTGTTTTTCAATGTTGAGGTTGTTGTTGAATTTGTTGGTGTTTTTCAATGTTGAGTTTGTTGTTGTTTTTCAATGTTGAGGTTGTTGTTGAATTTGTTGGTGTTTTTCAATGTTGAGGTTGTTGTTGTTTTTCAATGTTGAGGTTGTTGAATTTGTTGGTGTTTTTCAATGTTGAGGTTGTTGTTGTTTTTCAATGTTGAGGTTGTTGTTGAATTTGTTGGTGCTTTTCAATGTTGAGATTGTTGTTGAATTGTTGGTGGTTTTCAATGTTGAGGTTGTTGTTGTTTTTCAATTTTGAGGTTGCTGTTGAATTTGTTGGTGTTTTTCAATGTTTCGGTTGTTGTTGTTTTTCAATGTTGAGGTTGTTGTTGAATTTGTTGGTGTTTTTCAACGTTGAGGTTGTTGTTGAATTTTTTGGTCTTTTTCAATGTTGAGGTTGTTGTTGTTTTTCAATGTTGAGGTTGTTGTTGAATTTGTTGGTGTTTTTCAATTTCGAGGTTGTTGTTGAATTTGTTGGTGTTTTTCAATTTCGAGGTTGTTGTTGAATTTGTTGGTGTTTTTCAATGTTGAAGTTGTTGTTGAATTTGTTGGTGTTTTTCAATGTTGAGGTTGTTGTTGTTTTTCAATGTTGAGGTTGTTGTTGAATTTGTTGGTGTTTTTCAATGTTGAGGTTGTTGTTGTTTTTCAATGCTGAGGTTGTTGTTGAATTTGTTGGTGTTTTTCAATGTTGAGGTTGTTGTTGAATTTGTTGGTGTTTTTCAATTTTGAGGTTGTTGGTGTTTTTCAATGTTGAGGTTGTTGTTGAATTTGTTGGTGTTTTTCAATGTTGAGGTTGTTGTTGTTTTTAAATGTTGGGGTTGTTGTTGAATTTGTTGGTGTTTTTCAATTTTGAGGATGTTGTTGTTTTTCAGTGTTGAGGTTGTTGTTGAATTTGTTGGTGTTCTTCAATGTTGAGGTTTTTGTTGTTTTTCAATGTTGAGGTTGTTGTTGTATTTGTTGGTGTTTTTCAAATTCGAGGTTGTTGTTGAATTTGTTGGTGTTTTTCAATGTTGAAGTTGTTGAATTTGCTGGTGTTTTTCAATGTTGAGGTTGTTGTTGTTTTTCAATGTTGAGGTTGTTGTTGAATTTGTTGGTGTTTTTCAATGTTGATGTTGTTGTTTTTCAATGCTGAGGTTGTTGTTGAATTTGTTGGTGTTTTTCAATGTTGAGGTTGTTGTTGTTTTTCAATGTTGAGGTTGTTGTTGAATTTGTTGGTGTTTTTCAATGTTGAGGTTGTTGTTGAATTTGTGGGTGTTTTTCAATGTTGAGGTTGTTGTTGAATTTGTTGGTGTTTTTCAATGTTGAGGTTGTTGTTATTTTTCAATGTTGAGGTTGTTGTTGAGTTTGTTGGTGTTTTTCAATGTTGAGGTTTTTGTTGAATTTGTTGGTGTTTTTCAATGTTGAGGTTGTTGTTGAATTTGTTGGTGTTTTTCAATGTTGAGGTTTTTGTTGTTTTTAAATGTTGAAGTTGTTGTTGAATTTGTTGGTGTTTTTTCAATTTTGAGGTTGTTGGTGTTTTTCAATGCTGAGGTTGATTTTGAATTTGAGGGTGTTTTTCAATGTCGAGGTTGTTGTTGAATTTGTTGGTGTTTTTCAATGTTGAGGTTGTTGTTGTTTTTCAATGTTGAGGTTGTTGTTGAATTTGTTGGTGTTTTTCAATGTTGAGATTGTTGTTGTTTTTCAATGTTGAGGTTGTTGTTCAATTTGTTGGTGTTTTTAAATGTTGAGGTTGTTGTTGAATTTGCTGGTGTTTTGCAATGTTGAGGTTGTTGTTGTTTTTCAATGTTGAGGTTGTTGTTGAATTTGTTGGTGTTTTTCAATGTTGAGGTATTGTTGTTTCTCAATGTTGACGTTGTTGTTGTATTTGTTGGTGTTTTTCAATTTCGAGGTTGTTGTTGAATTTGTTGGTATTTTTCAATGTTGAAGTTGTTGTTGAATTTGTTGGTGTTTTTCAATGTTGAGGTTGTTGTTGTTTTTCAATGTTGAGGTTGTTGTTGAATTTGTTGGTGTTTTTCGATGTTGAGGTTGTTGTTGTTTTTCAATGCTGAGGTTGTTGTTGAATTTGTTGGTGTTTTTCAATGTTTAGGTTGTTGTTGTTTTTCAATGTTGAGGTTGTTGTTGAATTTGTTGGTGTTTTTCAATGTTGAGGTTGTTGTTGAATTTGTTGGTGTTTTTCAATGTTGAGGTTGTTGTTGTTTTTCAATGTTGAGGTTGTTGTTGAATTTGTTGGTGTTTTTCAATGTTGAGTTTGTTGTTGTTTTTCAATGTTGAGGTTGTTGTTGAATTTGTTGGTGTTTTTCAATGTTGAGGTTGTTGTTGTTTTTCAATGTTGAGGTTATTGTTGAATTTGTTGGTGTTTTTCAATGTTGAGGTTGTTGTTGTTTTTCAATGTTGAGGTTGTTGTTGAATTTGTTGGTGCTTTTCAATGTTGAGGTTGTTGTTGAATTTGTTGGTGTTTTTCAATGTTGAGGTTGTTGTTGTTTTTCAATGTTGAGGTTGTTGTTGAATTTGTTGGCGTTTCTCAATGTTGAGTTTGTTGTTGAATTTGTTGGTGTTTTTCAATGTTGAGGTTGTTGTTGAATTTGTTGGTGTTTTTCAATGTTGAGGTTGTTGTTGAATTTGTTGGTGTTTTTCAATGTTTAGTTTGTTGTTGTTTTTCAATGTTGAGGTTGTTGTTGAATTTGTTGGTGTTTTTCAATGTTGAGGTTGTTGTTGTTTTTCAATGTTGAGGTTGTTGTTGAATTTGTTGGTGTTTTTCAATGTTGAGATTGTTGGTGTTTTTCGGTTGTTGTTGTTTTTCAATGTTGAGGTTCTTGTTGAATTTGTTGGTGTTTTTCAATGTTGAGGTTGTTGTTGAATTTGTTGGTATTTTTCAATGTTGAGGTTGTTGGTGTTTTTCAATGTTGAGGTTGTTGTTGAATTTGTTGGTGTTTTTCAATGTTGAGGTTGTTGTTGTTTTTCAATGTTGAGGTTGCTGTTGAATTTGTTGGTGTTTTTCCATGATGAGGTTGTTGTTGTTTTTCAAAGTTGAGGTTGTTGTTGAATTTGTTGGTGTTTTTCAATGTCGGGGTTGTTGTTGAATTTGTTGGTGTTTTTCTATGTTGAATTTTTTGTTGAATTTGTTGGTGTTTTTCAATGTTGAGGTTGTTGTTTTTCAATGTTGAGGTTGTTGTTGAATTTTTTGGCGTTATTAAATGTTCAGGTTGTTGTTGAATTTGTTGGTGTTTTCAATGTTGAGGTATTTGTTGAATTTGTTGGTGTTTTTCAATGTTGAGGTTGTTGTTGTTTTTCAATGTTGAGGTTGTTGTTGAATTTGATGGTGTTTTTCAATGTCGAGTTGTTGTTGAATTTGTTGGTGTTTTTCAATGTTAAAGTTGTTGTTGAATTTGTTGGTGTTTTTCAATGTTGAGGTTGTTGCTGTTTTTCAATGTTGAGGTTGTTGCTGAATTCGTTGGTGTTTTTCAATGTTGAGGTTGTTGTTGAATTTGTTGGTGTTTTTCAATGTTGAGGTTGTTGTTGAATTTGTTGGTGTTTTTCAATGTTGAGGTTGTTGTTATTTTTCAATGTTGAGGTTGTTGTTGAGTATGTTGGTGTTTTTCAATGTTGAGGTTGTTGTTGAATTTGTTGGTGTTTTTCAATGTTGAGGTTGTTGTTGAATTTGTTGGTGTTTTTCAATGTTGAGGTTGTTGTTGTTTTTAAATGTTGAGGTTGTTGTTGAATTTGTTGGTGTTTTTTCAATTTTGAGGTTGTTGGTGTTTTTCAATGTTGAGGTTGATTTTGAATTTGAGGGTGTTTTTCAATGTCGAGGTTGTTGTTGAATTTATTGGTGTTTTTCAATGTGGAGGTTGTTGTTGTTTTTCAATGTTGAGGTTGTTGTTGAATTTGTTGCTGTTTTTCAATGTTGAGATTGTTGTTGATTTTCAATGTTGAGGTTGTTTTTGAATTTGTTGGTGTTTTTAAATGTTGAGGTTGTTGTTGAATTTGCTGGTGTTTTGCAATGTTGAGGTTGTTGTTGTTTTTCAATGTTGAGGTTGTTGTTGAATTTGTTGGTGTATTTCAATGTTGAGGTTGTTGTTGTTTTTCAATGTTGAGGTTGTTGTTGTATTTGTTGGTGTTTTTCAATTTCGAGGTTGTTCTTGAATTTGTTGGTGTTTTTCAATGTTGAAGTTGTTGTTGAATTTGTTGGTGTTTTTCAATGTTGAGGTTGTTGTTGTTTTTCAATGTTGAGGTTGTTTTTGAATTTGTTGGTGTTTTTCAATGTTGAGGTTGTTGTTGTTTTTCAATGCTGAGGTTGTTGTTGAATTTGTTGGTGTTTTTCAATGTTGAGGTTGTTGTTGAATTTGTTGCTGTTTTTCAATGTTGAGGTTGTTGTTGTTTTTCAATGTTGAGGTTGTTGTTGAATTTGTTGGTGTTTTTCAATGTTTAGGTTGTTGTTGTTTTTCAATGTTGAGGTTGTTGTTGAATTTGTTGGTGTTTTTCAACGTGGAGGTTGTTGTTGAATTTGTTGGTGTTTTTCAATGTTGAGGTTGTTGTTGAATTTGTTGGTGTTTTTCAATGTTGAGATTTTTGTTGTTTTTCAATGTTGAGGTTGTTGTTGAATTTGTGGGTGTTTTTCAATGTTGAGGTTGTTGTTGTTTTTCAATGTTGAGGTTGCTGTTGAATTTGTTGGTGTTTTTCCATGATGAGGTTGTTGTTGTTTTTCAAAGTTGAGGTTGTTGTTGAATTTGTTGGTGTTTTTCAATGTCGGGGTTGTTGTTGAATTTGTTGGTGTTTTTCTATGTTGAATTTTTTGTTGAATTTGTTGGTGTTTTTCAATGTTGAGGTTGTTGTTTTTCAATGTTGAGGTTGTTGTTGAATTTTTTGGCGTTTTTAAATGTTCAGGTTGTTGTTGAATTTGTTGGTGTTTTCAATGTTGAGGTATTTGTTGAATTTGTTGGTGTTTTTCAATGTTGAGGTTGTTGTTGTTTTTCAATGTTGAGGTTGTTGTTGAATTTGATGGTGTTTTTCAATGTCGAGTTGTTGTTGAATTTGTTGGTGTTTTTCAATGTTAAAGTTGTTGTTGAATTTGTTGGTGTTTTTCAATGTTGAGGTTGTTGCTGTTTTTCAATGTTGAGGTTGTTGCTGAATTCGTTGGTGTTTTTCAATGTTGAGGTTGTTGTTGAATTTGTTGGTGTTTTTCAATGTTGAGGTTGTTGTTGAATTTGTTGGTGTTTTTCAATGTTGAGGTTGTTGTTATTTTTCAATGTTGAGGTTGTTGTTGAGTATGTTGGTGTTTTTCAATGTTGAGGTTGTTGTTGAATTTGTTGGTGTTTTTCAATGTTGAGGTTGTTGTTGAATTTGTTGGTGTTTTTCAATGTTGAGGTTGTTGTTGTTTTTAAATGTTGAGGTTGTTGTTGAATTTGTTGGTGTTTTTTCAATTTTGAGGTTGTTGGTGTTTTTCAATGTTGAGGTTGATTTTGAATTTGAGGGTGTTTTTCAATGTCGAGGTTGTTGTTGAATTTATTGGTGTTTTTCAATGTGGAGGTTGTTGTTGTTTTTCAATGTTGAGGTTGTTGTTGAATTTGTTGCTGTTTTTCAATGTTGAGATTGTTGTTGATTTTCAATGTTGAGGTTGTTTTTGAATTTGTTGGTGTTTTTAAATGATGAGGTTGTTGTTGAATTTGCTGGTGTTTTGCAATGTTGAGGTTGTTGTTGTTTTTCAATGTTGAGGTTGTTGTTGAATTTGTTGGTGTATTTCAATGTTGAGGTTGTTGTTGTTTTTCAATGTTGAGGTTGTTGTTGTATTTGTTGGTGTTTTTCAATTTCGAGGTTGTTCTTGAATTTGTTGGTGTTTTTCAATGTTGAGGTTGTTGTTGAATTTGTTGCTGTTTTTCAATGTTGAGGTTGTTGTTGTTTTTCAATGTTGAGGTTGTTGTTGAATTTGTTGGTGTTTTTCAATGTTTAGGTTGTTGTTGTTTTTCAATGTTGAGGTTGTTGTTGAATTTGTTGGTGTTTTTCAACGTGGAGGTTGTTGTTGAATTTGTTGGTGTTTTTCAATGTTGAGGTTGTTTTTGTTTTTCAATGTTGAGGTTGTTGTTGAATTTGTTGGTGTTTTTCAATGTTGAGATTTTTGTTGTTTTTCAATGTTGAGGTTGTTGTTGAATTTGTGGGTGTTTTTCAATGTTGAGGTTGTTGTTGTTTTTCAATGTTGAGGTTGTTGTTGAAGTTGTTGGTGTTTTTCAACGTGGAGGTTGTTGTTGAATTTGTTGGTGTTTTTCAATGTTGAGGTTGTTGGTGTTTTTCAATGTTGAGGTTGTTGTTGAATTTGTTGGTGTTTTTCAATGTTGAGGTTGTTGTTGTTTTTAAATGTTGGGGTTGTTGTTGAATTTGTTGGTGTTTTTCAATTTTGAGGATGTTGTTGTTTTTCAATGTTGAGGTTGTTGTTGAATTTGTTGGTGTTCTTCAATGTTGAGGTTTTTGTTGTTTTTCAATGTTGAGGTTGTTTTTGTATTTGTTGGTGTTTTTCAAATTCGAGGTTGTTGTTGAATTTGTTGGTGTTTTTCAATGTTGAAGTTGTTGAATTTGCTGGTGTTTTTCAATGTTGAGGTTGTTGTTGTTTTTCAATGTTGAGGTTGTTGTTGAATTTGTTGGTGTTTTTCAATGTTGATGTTGTTGTTGTTTTTCAATGCTGAGGTTGTTGTTGAATTTGTTGGTGTTTTTCAATGTTGAGGTTGTTGTTGTTTTTCAATGTTGAGGTTGTTGTTGAATTTGTTGGTGTTTTTCGATGTTGAGGTTGTTGTTGTTTTTCAATGCTGAGGTTGTTGTTGAATTTGTTGGTGTTTTTCAATGTTTAGTTTGTTGTTGTTTTTCAATGTTGAGGTTGTTGTTGAATTTGTTGGTGTTTTTGAATGTTGAGGTTGTTGTTGAATTTGTTGGTGTTTTTCAATGTTGAGGTTGTTGTTGTTTTTCAATGTTGAGGTTGTTGTTGAATTTGTTGGTGTTTTTCAATGTTGAGTTTGTTGTTGTTTTTCAATGTTGAGGTTGTTGTTGAATTTGTTGGTGTTTTTCAATGTTGAGGTTGTTGTTGTTTTTCAATGTTGAGGTTATTGTTGAATTTGTTGGTGTTTTTCAATGTTGAGGTTGTTGTTGTTTTTCAATGTTGAGGTTGTTGTTGAATTTGTTGGTGCTTTTCAATGTTGAGGTTGTTGTTGAATTTGTTGGTGTTTTTCAATGTTGAGGTTGTTGTTGTTTTTCAATGTTGAGGTTGTTGTTGAATTTGATGGCGTTTCTCAATGTTGAGTTTGTTGTTGAATTTGTTGGTGTTTTTCAATGTTGAGGTTGTTGTTGAATTTGTTGGTGTTTTTCAATGTTGAGGTTGTTGTTGAATTTGTTGGTGTTTTTCAATGTTTAGTTTGTTGTTGTTTTTCAATGTTGAGGTTGTTGTTGAATTTGTTGGTGTTTTTCAATGTTGAGGTTGTTGTTGTTTTTCAATGTTGAGGTTGTTGTTGAATTTGTTGGTGTTTTTCAATGTTGAGATTGTTGGTGTTTTTCGGTTGTTGTTGTTTTTCAATGTTGAGGTTGTTGTTGAATTTGTTGGTGTTTTTCAATGTTGAGGTTGTTGTTGTTTTTCAATGTTGAGGTTGTTGTTGAATTTGTTGGTGTTTTTCAATGTTGAGGTTGTTGGTGTTTTTCAATGTTGAGGTTGTTGTTGCATTTGTTGGTGTTTTTCAATGTTGAGGTTGTTGTTGTTTTTCAATGTTGAGGTTGCTGTTGAATTTGTTGGTGTTTTTCCATGATGAGGTTGTTGTTGTTTTTCAAAGTTGAGGTTGTTGTTGAATTTGTTGGTGTTTTTCAATGTCGGGGTTGTTGTTGAATTTGTTGGTGTTTTTCTATGTTGAATTTTTTGTTGAATTTGTTGGTGTTTTTCAATGTTGAGGTTGTTGTTTTTCAATGTTGAGGTTGTTGTTGAATTTTTTGGCGTTTTTAAATGTTCAGGTTGTTGTTGAATTTGTTGGTGTTTTCAATGTTGAGGTATTTGTTGAATTTGTTGGTGTTTTTCAATGTTGAGGTTGTTGTTGGTTTTCAATGTTGAGGTTGTTGTTGAATTTGATGGTGTTTTTCAATGTCGAGGTTGTTGTTGAATTTGTTGGTGTTTTTCAATGTTAAAGTTGTTGTTGAATTTGTTGGTGTTTTTCAATGTTGAGGTTGTTGCTGTTTTTCAATGTTGAGGTTGTTGCTGAATTTGTTGGTGTTTTTCAATGTTGAGGTTGTTGTTGAATTTGTTGGTGTTTTTCAATGTTGAGGTTGTTGTTGAATTTGTTGGTGTTTTTCAATGTTGAGGTTGTTGTTATTTTTCAATGTTGAGGTTGTTGTTGAGTATGTTGGTGTTTTTCAATGTTGAGGTTGTTGTTGAATTTGTTGGTGTTTTTCAATGTTGAGGTTGTTGTTGAATTTGTTGGTGTTTTTCAATGTTGAGGTTGTTGTTGTTTTTAAATGTTGAGGTTGTTGTTGAATTTGTTGGTGTTTTTTCAATTTTGAGGTTGTTGGTGTTTTTCAGTGTTGAGGTTGATTTTGAATTTGAGGGTGTTTTTCAATGTCGAGGTTGTTGTTGAATTTGTTGGTGTTTTTCAATGTGGAGGTTGTTGTTGTTTTTCAATGTTGAGGTTGTTGTTGAATTTGTTGCTGTTTTTCAATGTTGAGATTGTTGTTGATTTTCAATGTTGAGGTTGTTTTTGAATTTGTTGGTGTTTTTAAATGTTGAGGTTGTTGTTGAATTTGCTGGTGTTTTGCAATGTTGAGGTTGTTGTTGTTTTTCAATGTTGAGGTTGTTGTTGAATTTGTTGGTGTATTTCAATGTTGAGGTTGTTGTTGTTTTTCAATGTTGAGGTTGTTGTTGTATTTGTTGGTGTTTTTCAATTTCGAGGTTGTTGTTGAATTTGTTGGTGTTTTTCAATGTTGAAGTTGTTGTTGAATTTGTTGGTGTTTTTCAATGTTGAGGTTGTTGTTGTTTTTCAATGTTGAGGTTGTTTTTGAATTTGTTGGTGTTTTTCAATGTTGAGGTTGTTGTTGTTTTTCAATGCTGAGGTTGTTGTTGAATTTGTTGGTGTTTTTCAATGTTGAGGTTGTTGTTGAATTTGTTGCTGTTTTTCAATGTTGAGGTTGTTGTTGTTTTTCAATGTTGAGGTTGTTGTTGAATTTGTTGGTGTTTTTCAATGTTTAGGTTGTTGTTGTTTTTCAATGTTGAGGTTGTTGTTGAATTTGTTGGTGTTTTTCAACGTGGAGGTTGTTGTTGAATTTGTTGGTGTTTTTCAATGTTGAGGTTGTTTTTGTTTTTCAATGTTGAGGTTGTTGTTGAATTTGTTGGTGTTTTTCAATGTTGAGATTTTTGTTGTTTTTCAATGTTGAGGTTGTTGTTGAATTTGTGGGTTTTTTTCAATGTTGAGGTTGTTGTTGTTTTTCAATGTTGAGGTTGTTGTTGAAGTTGTTGTTGTTTTTCAATGTTGAGGTTGTTGTTGAATTTGTTGGTGTTTTTCAACGTGGAGGTTGTTGTTGAATTTGTTGGTGTTTTTCAATGTTGAGGTTGTTGGTGTTTTTCAATGTTGAGGTTATTGTTGAATTTGTTGGTGTTTTTCAATGTTGAGGTTGTTGTTGTTTTTAAATGTTGGGGTTGTTGTTGAATTTGTTGGTGTTTTTCAATTTTGAGGATGTTGTTGTTTTTCAACGTTGAGGTTGTTGTTGAATTTGTTGGTGTTCTTCAATGTTGAGGTTTTTGTTGTTTTTCAATGTTGAGGTTGTTTTTGTATTTGTTGGTGTTTTTCAAATTCGAGGTTGTTGTTGAATTTGTTGGTGTTTTTCAATGTTGAAGTTGTTGAATTTGCTGGTGTTTTTCAATGTTGAGGTTGTTGTTGTTTTTCAATGTTGAGGTTGTTGTTGAATTTGTTGGTGTTTTTCAATGTTGATGTTGTTGTTGTTTTTCAATGCTGAGGTTGTTGTTGAATTTGTTGGTGTTTTTCAATGTTGAGGTTGTTGTTGTTTTTCAATGTTGAGGTTGTTGTTGAATTTGTTGGTGTTTTTCGATGTTGAGGTTGTTGTTGTTTTTCAATGCTGAGGTTGTTGTTGAATTTGTTGGTGTTTTTCAATGTTTAGTTTGTTGTTGTTTTTCAATGTTGAGGTTGTTGTTGAATTTGTTGGTGTTTTTGAATGTTGAGGTTGTTGTTGAATTTGTTGGTGTTTTTCAATGTTGAGGTTGTTGTTGTTTTTCAATGTTGAGGTTGTTGTTGAATTTGTTGGTGTTTTTCAATGTTGAGTTTGTTGTTGTTTTTCAATGTTGAGGTTGTTGTTGAATTTGTTGGTGTTTTTCAATGTTGAGGTTGTTGTTGTTTTTCAATGTTGAGGTTATTGTTGAATTTGTTGGTGTTTTTCAATGTTGAGGTTGTTGTTGTTTTTCAATGTTGAGGTTGTTGTTGAATTTGTTGGTGCTTTTCAATGTTGAGGTTGTTGTTGAATTTGTTGGTGTTTTTCAATGTTGAGGTTGTTGTTGTTTTTCAATGTTGAGGTTGTTGTTGAATTTGATGGCGTTTCTCAATGTTGAGTTTGTTGTTGAATTTGTTGGTGTTTTTCAATGTTGAGGTTGTTGTTGAATTTGTTGGTGTTTTTCAATGTTGAGGTTGTTGTTGAATTTGTTGGTGTTTTTCAATGTTTAGTTTGTTGTTGTTTTTCAATGTTGAGGTTGTTGTTGAATTTGTTGGTGTTTTTCAATGTTGAGGTTGTTGTTGTTTTTCAATGTTGAGGTTGTTGTTGAATTTGTTGGTGTTTTTCAATGTTGAGATTGTTGGTGTTTTTCGGTTGTTGTTGTTTTTCAATGTTGAGGTTGTTGTTGAATTTGTTGGTGTTTTTCAATGTTGAGGTTGTTGTTGTTTTTCAATGTTGAGGTTGTTGTTGAATTTGTTGGTGTTTTTCAATGTTGAGGTTGTTGGTGTTTTTCAATGTTGAGGTTGTTGTTGCATTTGTTGGTGTTTTTCAATGTTGAGGTTGTTGTTGTTTTTCAATGTTGAGGTTGCTGTTGAATTTGTTGGTGTTTTTCCATGATGAGGTTGTTGTTGTTTTTCAAAGTTGAGGTTGTTGTTGAATTTGTTGGTGTTTTTCAATGTCGGGGTTGTTGTTGAATTTGTTGGTGTTTTTCTATGTTGAATTTTTTGTTGAATTTGTTGGTGTTTTTCAATGTTGAGGTTGTTGTTTTTCAATGTTGAGGTTGTTGTTGAATTTTTTGGCGTTTTTAAATGTTCAGGTTGTTGTTGAATTTGTTGGTGTTTTCAATGTTGAGGTATTTGTTGAATTTGTTGGTGTTTTTCAATGTTGAGGTTGTTGTTGGTTTTCAATGTTGAGGTTGTTGTTGAATTTGATGGTGTTTTTCAATGTCGAGGTTGTTGTTGAATTTGTTGGTGTTTTTCAATGTTAAAGTTGTTGTTGAATTTGTTGGTGTTTTTCAATGTTGAGGTTGTTGCTGTTTTTCAATGTTGAGGTTGTTGCTGAATTTGTTGGTGTTTTTCAATGTTGAGGTTGTTGTTGAATTTGTTGGTGTTTTTCAATGTTGAGGTTGTTGTTGAATTTGTTGGTGTTTTTCAATGTTGAGGTTGTTGTTATTTTTCAATGTTGAGGTTGTTGTTGAGTATGTTGGTGTTTTTCAATGTTGAGGTTGTTGTTGAATTTGTTGGTGTTTTTCAATGTTGAGGTTGTTGTTGAATTTGTTGGTGTTTTTCAATGTTGAGGTTGTTGTTGTTTTTAAATGTTGAGGTTGTTGTTGAATTTGTTGGTGTTTTTTCAATTTTGAGGTTGTTGGTGTTTTTCAGTGTTGAGGTTGATTTTGAATTTGAGGGTGTTTTTCAATGTCGAGGTTGTTGTTGAATTTGTTGGTGTTTTTCAATGTGGAGGTTGTTGTTGTTTTTCAATGTTGAGGTTGTTGTTGAATTTGTTGCTGTTTTTCAATGTTGAGATTGTTGTTGATTTTCAATGTTGAGGTTGTTTTTGAATTTGTTGGTGTTTTTAAATGTTGAGGTTGTTGTTGAATTTGCTGGTGTTTTGCAATGTTGAGGTTGTTGTTGTTTTTCAATGTTGAGGTTGTTGTTGAATTTGTTGGTGTATTTCAATGTTGAGGTTGTTGTTGTTTTTCAATGTTGAGGTTGTTGTTGTATTTGTTGGTGTTTTTCAATTTCGAGGTTGTTGTTGAATTTGTTGGTGTTTTTCAATGTTGAAGTTGTTGTTGAATTTGTTGGTGTTTTTCAATGTTGAGGTTGTTGTTGTTTTTCAATGTTGAGGTTGTTTTTGAATTTGTTGGTGTTTTTCAATGTTGAGGTTGTTGTTGTTTTTCAATGCTGAGGTTGTTGTTGAATTTGTTGGTGTTTTTCAATGTTGAGGTTGTTGTTGAATTTGTTGCTGTTTTTCAATGTTGAGGTTGTTGTTGTTTTTCAATGTTGAGGTTGTTGTTGAATTTGTTGGTGTTTTTCAATGTTTAGGTTGTTGTTGTTTTTCAATGTTGAGGTTGTTGTTGAATTTGTTGGTGTTTTTCAACGTGGAGGTTGTTGTTGAATTTGTTGGTGTTTTTCAATGTTGAGGTTGTTTTTGTTTTTCAATGTTGAGGTTGTTGTTGAATTTGTTGGTGTTTTTCAATGTTGAGATTTTTGTTGTTTTTCAATGTTGAGGTTGTTGTTGAATTTGTGGGTGTTTTTCAATGTTGAGGTTGTTGTTGTTTTTCAATGTTGAGGTTGTTGTTGAAGTTGTTGTTGTTTTTCAATGTTGAGGTTGTTGTTGAATTTGTTGGTGTTTTTCAACGTGGAGGTTGTTGTTGAATTTGTTGGTGTTTTTCAATGTTGAGGTTGTTGGTGTTTTTCAATGTTGAGGTTGTTGTTGAATTTGTTGGTGTTTTTCAATGTTGAGGTTGTTGTTGTTTTTAAATGTTGGGGTTGTTGTTGAATTTGTTGGTGTTTTTCAATTTTGAGGATGTTGTTGTTTTTCAACGTTGAGGTTGTTGTTGAATTTGTTGGTGTTCTTCAATGTTGAGGTTTTTGTTGTTTTTCAATGTTGAGGTTGTTGTTGTATTTGTTGGTGTTTTTCAAATTCGAGGTTGTTGTTGAATTTGTTGGTGTTTTTCAATGTTGAAGTTGTTGAATTTGCTGGTGTTTTTCAATGTTGAGGTTGTTGTTGTTTTTCAATGTTGAGGTTGTTGTTGAATTTGTTGGTGTTTTTCAATGTTGATGTTGTTTTTGTTTTTCAATGCTGAGGTTGTTGTTGAATTTGTTGGTGTTTTTCAATGTTGAGGTTGTTGTTGTTTTTCAATGTTGAGGTTGTTGTTGAATTTGTTGGTGTTTTTCAATGTTGAGGTTGTTGTTGAATTTGTGGGTGTTTTTCAATGTTGAGGTTGTTGTTGAATTTGTTGGTGTTTTTCAATGTTGAGGTTGTTGTTATTTTTCAATGTTGAGGTTGTTGTTGAGTTTGTTGGTGTTTTTCAATGTTGAGGTTTTTGTTGAATTTGTTGGTGTTTTTCAATGTTGAGGTTGTTGTTGAATTTGTTGGTGTTTTTCAATGTTGAGGTTTTTGTTGTTTTTAAATGTTGAAGTTGTTGTTGAATTTGTTGGTGTTTTTTCAATTTTGAGGTTGTTGGTGTTTTTCAATGCTGAGGTTGATTTTGAATTTGAGGGTGTTTTTCAATGTCGAGGTTGTTGTTGAATTTGTTGGTGTTTTTCAATGTTGAGGTTGTTGTTGTTTTTCAATGTTGAGGTTGTTGTTGAATTTGTTGGTGTTTTTCAATGTTGAGATTATTGTTGTTTTTCAATGTTGAGGTTGTTGTTCAATTTGTTGGTGTTTTTAAATGTTGAGGTTGTTGTTGAATTTGCTGGTGTTTTGCAATGTTGAGGTTGTTGTTGTTTTTCAATGTTGAGGTTGTTGTTGAATTTGTTGGTGTTTTTCAATGTTGAGGTATTGTTGTTTCTCAATGTTGAGGTTGTTGTTGTATTTGTTGGTGTTTTTCAATTTCGAGGTTGTTGTTGAATTTGTTGGTGTTTTTCAATGTTGAAGTTGTTGTTGAATTTGTTGGTGTTTTTCAATGTTGAGGTTGTTGTTGTTTTTCAATGTTGAGGTTGTTGTTGAATTTGTTGGTGTTTTTCGATGTTGAGGTTGTTGTTGTTTTTCAATGCTGAGGTTGTTGTTGAATTTGTTGGTGTTTTTCAATGTTTAGGTTGTTGTTGTTTTTCAATGTTGAGGTTGTTGTTGAATTTGTTGGTGTTTTTCAATGTTGAGGTTGTTGTTGAATTTGTTGGTGTTTTTCAATGTTGAGGTTGTTGTTGTTTTTCAATGTTGAGGTTGTTGTTGAATTTGTTGGTGTTTTTCAATGTTGAGTTTGTTGTTGTTTTTCAATGTTGAGGTTGTTGTTGAATTTGTTGGTGTTTTTCAATGTTGAGGTTGTTGTTGTTTTTCAATGTTGAGGTTATTGTTGAATTTGTTGGTGTTTTTCAATGTTGAGGTTGTTGTTGTTTTTCAATGTTGAGGTTGTTGTTGAATTTGTTGGTGCTTTTCAATGTTGAGGTTGTTGTTGAATTTGTTGGTGTTTTTCAATGTTGAGGTTGTTGTTGTTTTTCAATGTTGAGGTTGTTGTTGAATTTGTTGGCGTTTCTCAATGTTGAGTTTGTTGTTGAATTTGTTGGTGTTTTTCAATGTTGAGGTTGTTGTTGAATTTGTTGGTGTTTTTCAATGTTGAGGTTGTTGTTGAATTTGTTGGTGTTTTTCAATGTTTAGTTTGTTGTTGTTTTTCGATGTTGAGGTTGTTGTTGAATTTGTTGGTGTTTTTCAATGTTGAGGTTGTTGTTGTTTTTCAATGTTGAGGTTGTTGTTGAATTTGTTGGTGTTTTTCAATGTTGAGATTGTTGGTGTTTTTCGGTTGTTGTTGTTTTTCAATGTTGAGGTTCTTGTTGAATATGTTGGTGTTTTTCAATGTTGAGGTTGTTGTTGTTTTTCAATGTTGAGGTTGTTGTTGAATTTGTTGGTGTTTTTCAATGTTGAGGTTGTTGGTGTTTTTCAATGTTGAGGTTGTTGTTGAATTTGTTGGTGTTTTTCAATGTTGAGGTTGTTGTTGTTTTTCAATGTTGAGGTTGCTGTTGAATTTGTTGGTGTTTTTCCATGATGAGGTTGTTGTTGTTTTTCAAAGTTGAGGTTGTTGTTGAATTTGTTGGTGTTTTTCAATGTCGGGGTTGTTGTTGAATTTGTTGGTGTTTTTCTATGTTGAATTTTTTGTTGAATTTGTTGGTGTTTTTCAATGTTGAGGTTGTTGTTTTTCAATGTTGAGGTTGTTGTTGAATTTTTTGGCGTTTTTAAATGTTCAGGTTGTTGTTGAATTTGTTGGTGTTTTCAATGTTGAGGTATTTGTTGAATTTGTTGGTGTTTTTCAATGTTGAGGTTGTTGTTGTTTTTCAATGTTGAGGTTGTTGTTGAATTTGATGGTGTTTTTCAATGTCGAGGTTGTTGTTGAATTTGTTGGTGTTTTTCAATGTTAAAGTTGTTGTTGAATTTGTTGGTGTTTTTCAATGTTGAGGTTGTTGCTGTTTTTCAATGTTGAGGTTGTTGCTGAATTTGTTGGTGTTTTTCAATGTTGAGGTTGTTGTTGAATTTGTTGGTGTTTTTCAATGTTGAGGTTGTTGTTGAATTTGTTGGTGTTTTTCAATGTTGAGGTTGTTGTTATTTTTCAATGTTGAGGTTGTTGTTGAGTATGTTGGTGTTTTTCAATGTTGAGGTTGTTGTTGAATTTGTTGGTGTTTTTCAATGTTGAGGTTGTTGTTGAATTTGTTGGTGTTTTTCAATGTTGAGGTTGTTGTTGTTTTTAAATGTTGAGGTTGTTGTTGAATTTGTTGGTGTTTTTTCAATTTTGAGGTTGTTGGTGTTTTTCAATGTTGAGGTTGATTTTGAATTTGAGGGTGTTTTTCAATGTCGAGGTTGTTGTTGAATTTGTTGGTGTTTTTCAATGTGGAGGTTGTTGTTGTTTTTCAATGTTGAGGTTGTTGTTGAATTTGTTGCTGTTTTTCAATGTTGAGATTGTTGTTGATTTTCAATGTTGAGGTTGTTTTTGAATTTGTTGGTGTTTTTAAATGTTGAGGTTGTTGTTGAATTTGCTGGTGTTTTGCAATGTTGAGGTTGTTGTTGTTTTTCAATGTTGAGGTTGTTGTTGAATTTGTTGGTGTATTTCAATGTTGAGGTTTTTGTTGTTTTTCAATGTTGAGGTTGTTGTTGTATTTGTTGGTGTTTTTCAATTTCGAGGTTGTTGTTGAATTTGTTGGTGTTTTTCAATGTTGAAGTTGTTGTTGAATTTGTTGGTGTTTTTCAATGTTGAGGTTGTTGTTGTTTTTCAATGTTGAGGTTGTTTTTGAATTTGTTGGTGTTTTTCAATGTTGAGGTTGTTGTTGTTTTTCAATGCTGAGGTTGTTGTTGAATTTGTTGGTGTTTTTCAATGTTGAGGTTGTTGTTGAATTTGTTGCTGTTTTTCAATGTTGAGGTTGTTGTTGTTTTTCAATGTTGAGGTTGTTGTTGAATTTGTTGGTGTTTTTCAATGTTTAGGTTGTTGTTGTTTTTCAATGTTGAGGTTGTTGTTGAATTTGTTGGTGTTTTTCAACGTGGAGGTTGTTGTTGAATTTGTTGGTGTTTTTCAATGTTGAGGTTGTTTTTGTTTTTCAATGTTGAGGTTGTTGTTGAATTTGTTGGTGTTTTTCAATGTTGAGATTTTTGTTGTTTTTCAATGTTGAGGTTGTTGTTGAATTTGTGGGTGTTTTTCAATGTTGAGGTTGTTGTTGTTTTTCAATGTTGAGGTTGTTGTTGAAGTTGTTGGTGCTTTTCAATGTTGAGATTGTTGTTGAATTTGTTGGTGTTTTTCAATGTTGAGGTTGTTGTTGTTTTTCAATGTTGAGGTTGTTGTTGAATTTGTCGGTGTTTTTCAATGTTGAGTTTGTTGTTGAATTTGTTGGTTTTTTTTCAATTTCGAGGTTGTTGCTGAATTTGTTCGTGTTTTTCAATGTTGAGGTTGTTGTTGAATTTGTTGGTGTTTTTCAATGTTGAGGTTGTTGTTGAATTGGTTGGTGTTTTTCAATGTTGAGGTTGTTGTTGTTTTTGAATGTTGAGGTTGTTGTTGAATTTGTTGGTGTTTTTCAATGTTTAGTTTGTTGTTGTTTTTCAATGTTGAGGTTGTTGTTGAATTTGTTGGTGTTTTTCAATGTTGAGGTTGTTGTTGTTTTTCAATTTTGAGGTTGTTGTTGAATTTGTTGGTGTTTTTCAATGTTGAGGTTGTTGTTGTTTTTCAATGTTGAGGTTGTTGTTGAATTTGTTGGTGTTTTTTCAATTTCGAGGTTGTTGTTGAATTTGTTGGGGTTTTTCAATGTTGAAGTTGTTGTTGAATTTGTTGGTGTTTTTCAATGTTGAGGTTGTTGTTGTTTTTCAATGTTGAGGTTGTTGTTGAATTTGTTGGTGTTTTTCAATGTTGAGGTTGTTGTTGTTTTTCAATGCTGAGGTTGTTGTTGAATTTGTTGGTGTTTTTCAATGTTGAGGTTGTTGTTGAATTTGTTGGTGTTTCTCAATGTTGAGGTTGTTGTTGTTTTTCAATGTTGAGGTTGTTGTTGAATTTGTTGGTGTTTTTCAATGTTGAGGTTGTTGTTGTTTTTCAATGTTGAGGTTGTTGTTGTTTTTCAATGTTGAGGTTGTTGTTGAATTTGTTGGTGTTTTTCAATGTTGAGGTTGTTGTTGTTTTTCAATGCTGAGGTTGTTGTTGAATTTGTTGGTGTTTTTCAATGTTGAGGTTGTTGTTGAATTTGTTGGTGTTTTTCAATGTTGAGGTTGTTTTTCTTTTTCAATGTTGAGGTTGCTGTTGAATTTGTTGGTGTTTTTCAATGTTTCGGTTGTTGTTGTTTTTCAATGTTGAGGTTGTTGTTGAATTTGTTGGTGTTTTTCAACGTTGAGTTTGTTGTTGAATTTGTTGGTGTTTTTCAATGTTGAGGTTGTTGTTGTTTTTCAATATTGAGGTTGTTGTTGAATTAGTTGGTGTTTTTCAATGTTGAGTTTGTTGTTGTTTTTCAATGTTGAGGTTGTTGTTGAATTTGTTGGTGTTTTTCAATGTTGAGGTTGTTGTTGTTTTTCAATGTTGAGGTTGCTGTTGAATTTGTTGGTGTTTTTCCATGATGAGGTTGTTGTTGTTTTTCAAAGTTGAGGTTGTTGTTGAATTTGTTGGTGTTTTTCAATGTCGGGGTTGTTGTTGAATTTGTTGGTGTTTTTCTATGTTGAATTTTTTGTTGAATTTGTTGGTGTTTTTCAATGTTGAGGTTGTTGTTTTTCAATGTTGAGGTTGTTGTTGAATTTTTTGGCGTTTTTAAATGTTCAGGTTGTTGTTGAATTTGTTGGTGTTTTCAATGTTGAGGTATTTGTTGAATTTGTTGGTGTTTTTCAATGTTGAGGTTGTTGTTGTTTTTCAATGTTGAGGTTGTTGTTGAATTTGATGGTGTTTTTCAATGTCGAGGTTGTTGTTGAATTTGTTGGTGTTTTTCAATGTTAAAGTTGTTGTTGAATTTGTTGGTGTTTTTCAATGTTGAGGTTGTTGCTGTTTTTCAATGTTGAGGTTGTTGCTGAATTTGTTGGTGTTTTTCAATGTTGAGGTTGTTGTTGAATTTGTTGGTGTTTTTCAATGTTGAGGTTGTTGTTGAATTTGTTGGTGTTTTTCAATGTTGAGGTTGTTGTTATTTTTCAATGTTGAGGTTGTTGTTGAGTATGTTGGTGTTTTTCAATGTTGAGGTTGTTGTTGAATTTGTTGGTGTTTTTCAATGTTGAGGTTGTTGTTGAATTTGTTGGTGTTTTTCAATGTTGAGGTTGTTGTTGTTTTTAAATGTTGAGGTTGTTGTTGAATTTGTTGGTGTTTTTTCAATTTTGAGGTTGTTGGTGTTTTTCAATGTTGAGGTTGATTTTGAATTTGAGGGTGTTTTTCAATGTCGAGGTTGTTGTTGAATTTGTTGGTGTTTTTCAATGTGGAGGTTGTTGTTGTTTTTCAATGTTGAGGTTGTTGTTGAATTTGTTGCTGTTTTTCAATGTTGAGATTGTTGTTGATTTTCAATGTTGAGGTTGTTTTTGAATTTGTTGGTGTTTTTAAATGTTGAGGTTGTTGTTGAATTTGCTGGTGTTTTGCAATGTTGAGGTTGTTGTTGTTTTTCAATGTTGAGGTTGTTGTTGAATTTGTTGGTGTATTTCAATGTTGAGGTTTTTGTTGTTTTTCAATGTTGAGGTTGTTGTTGTATTTGTTGGTGTTTTTCAATTTCGAGGTTGTTGTTGAATTTGTTGGTGTTTTTCAATGTTGAAGTTGTTGTTGAATTTGTTGGTGTTTTTCAATGTTGAGGTTGTTGTTGTTTTTCAATGTTGAGGTTGTTTTTGAATTTGTTGGTGTTTTTCAATGTTGAGGTTGTTGTTGTTTTTCAATGCTGAGGTTGTTGTTGAATTTGTTGGTGTTTTTCAATGTTGAGGTTGTTGTTGAATTTGTTGCTGTTTTTCAATGTTGAGGTTGTTGTTGTTTTTCAATGTTGAGGTTGTTGTTGAATTTGTTGGTGTTTTTCAATGTTTAGGTTGTTGTTGTTTTTCAATGTTGAGGTTGTTGTTGAATTTGTTGGTGTTTTTCAACGTGGAGGTTGTTGTTGAATTTGTTGGTGTTTTTCAATGTTGAGGTTGTTTTTGTTTTTCAATGTTGAGGTTGTTGTTGAATTTGTTGGTGTTTTTCAATGTTGAGATTTTTGTTGTTTTTCAATGTTGAGGTTGTTGTTGAATTTGTGGGTGTTTTTCAATGTTGAGGTTGTTGTTGTTTTTCAATGTTGAGGTTGTTGTTGAAGTTGTTGGTGCTTTTCAATGTTGAGATTGTTGTTGAATTTGTTGGTGTTTTTCAATGTTGAGGTTGTTGTTGTTTTTCAATGTTGAGGTTGTTGTTGAATTTGTCGGTGTTTTTCAATGTTGAGTTTGTTGTTGAATTTGTTGGTTTTTTTTCAATTTCGAGGTTGTTGCTGAATTTGTTCGTGTTTTTCAATGTTGAGGTTGTTGTTGAATTTGTTGGTGTTTTTCAATGTTGAGGTTGTTGTTGAATTGGTTGGTGTTTTTCAATGTTGAGGTTGTTGTTGTTTTTGAATGTTGAGGTTGTTGTTGAATTTGTTGGTGTTTTTCAATGTTTAGTTTGTTGTTGTTTTTCAATGTTGAGGTTGTTGTTGAATTTGTTGGTGTTTTTCAATGTTGAGGTTGTTGTTGTTTTTCAATTTTGAGGTTGTTGTTGAATTTGTTGGTGTTTTTCAATGTTGAGGTTGTTGTTGTTTTTCAATGTTGAGGTTGTTGTTGAATTTGTTGGTGTTTTTTCAATTTCGAGGTTGTTGTTGAATTTGTTGGGGTTTTTCAATGTTGAAGTTGTTGTTGAATTTGTTGGTGTTTTTCAATGTTGAGGTTGTTGTTGTTTTTCAATGTTGAGGTTGTTGTTGAATTTGTTGGTGTTTTTCAATGTTGAGGTTGTTGTTGTTTTTCAATGCTGAGGTTGTTGTTGAATTTGTTGGTGTTTTTCAATGTTGAGGTTGTTGTTGAATTTGTTGGTGTTTCTCAATGTTGAGGTTGTTGTTGTTTTTCAATGTTGAGGTTGTTGTTGAATTTGTTGGTGTTTTTCAATGTTGAGGTTGTTGTTGTTTTTCAATGTTGAGGTTGTTGTTGTTTTTCAATGTTGAGGTTGTTGTTGAATTTGTTGGTGTTTTTCAATGTTGAGGTTGTTGTTGTTTTTCAATGCTGAGGTTGTTGTTGAATTTGTTGGTGTTTTTCAATGTTGAGGTTGTTGTTGAATTTGTTGGTGTTTTTCAATGTTGAGGTTGTTTTTCTTTTTCAATGTTGAGGTTGCTGTTGAATTTGTTGGTGTTTTTCAATGTTTCGGTTGTTGTTGTTTTTCAATGTTGAGGTTGTTGTTGAATTTGTTGGTGTTTTTCAACGTTGAGTTTGTTGTTGAATTTGTTGGTGTTTTTCAATGTTGAGGTTGTTGTTGTTTTTCAATATTGAGGTTGTTGTTGAATTAGTTGGTGTTTTTCAATGTTGAGTTTGTTGTTGTTTTTCAATGTTGAGGTTGTTGTTGAATTTGTTGGTGTTTTTCAATGTTGAGGTTGTTGTTGTTTTTCAATGTTGAGGTTGTTGTTGAATTTGTTGGTGTTTTTCAATGTTGAGGTTGTTGTTGTTTTTCAATGTTGAGGTTGTTGTTCTTTTTCAATGTTGAGGTTGTTGTTGAATTTGTTGGTGTTTTTCAATGTTGAGGTTGTTGTTGTTTTTCAATGCTGAGGTTGTTGTTGAATTTGTTGGTGTTTTTCAATGTTGAGGTTGTTGTTGAATTTGTTGGTGTTTTTCAATGTTGAGGTTGTTTTTCTTTTTCAATGTTGAGGTTGCTGTTGAATTTGTTGGTGTTTTTCAATGTTTCGGTTGTTGTTGTTTTTCAATGTTGAGGTTGTTGTTGAATTTGTTGGTGTTTTTCAACGTTGAGGTTGTTGTTGAATTTGTTGGTGTTTTTCAATGTTGAGGTTGTTGTTGTTTTTCAATGTTGAGGTTGTTGTTGAATTAGTTGGTGTTTTTCAATGTTGAGTTTGTTGTTGTTTTTCAATGTTGAGGTTGTTGTTGAATTTGTTGGTGTTTTTCAATGTTGAGGTTGTTGTTGTTTTTCAATGTTGAGGTTGTTGTTGAATTTGTTGGTGTTTTTCAATGTGGAGGTTGTTGTTGTTTTTCAATGTTGAGGTTGTTGTTGAATTTGTTGCTGTTTTTCAATGTTGAGATTGTTGTTGATTTTCAATGTTGAGGTTGTTTTTGAATTTGTTGGTGTTTTTAAATGTTGAGGTTGTTGTTGAATTTGCTGGTGTTTTGCAATGTTGAGGTTGTTGTTGTTTTTCAATGTTGAGGTTGTTGTTGAATTTGTTGGTGTATTTCAATGTTGAGGTTGTTATTGTTTTTCAATGTTGAGGTTGTTGTTGTATTTGTTGGTGTTTTTCAATTTCGAGGTTGTTGTTGAATTTGTTGGTGTTTTTCAATGTTGAAGTTGTTGTTGAATTTGTTGGTGTTTTTCAATGTTGAGGTTGTTGTTGTTTTTCAATGTTGAGGTTGTTTTTGAATTTGTTGGTGTTTTTCAATGTTGAGGTTGTTGTTGTTTTTCAATGCTGAGGTTGTTGTTGAATTTGTTGGTGTTTTTCAATGTTGAGGTTGTTGTTGAATTTGTTGCTGTTTTTCAATGTTGAGGTTGTTGTTGTTTTTCAATGTTGAGGTTGTTGTTGAATTTGTTGGTGTTTTTCAATGTTTAGGTTGTTGTTGTTTTTCAATGTTGAGGTTGTTGTTGAATTTGTTGGTGTTTTTCAACGTGGAGGTTGTTGTTGAATTTGTTGGTGTTTTTCAATGTTGAGATTTTTGTTGTTTTTCAATGTTGAGGTTGTTGTTGAATTTGTGGGTGTTTTTCAATGTTGAGGTTGTTGTTGTTTTTCAATGTTGAGGTTGTTGTTGAAGTTGTTGGTGCTTTTCAATGTTGAGATTGTTGTTGAATTTGTTGGTATTTTTCAATGTTGAGGTTGTTGTTGTTTTTCAATGTTGAGGTTGTTGTTGAATTTGTCGGTGTTTTTCAATGTTGAGTTTGTTGTTGAATTTGTTGGTGTTTTTCAATTTCGAGGTTGTTGCTGAATTTGTTCGTGTTTTTCAATGTTGACGTTGTTGTTGAATTTGTTGGTGTTTTTCAATGTTGAGGTTGTTGTTGTTTTTGAATGTTGAGGTTGTTGTTGAATTTGTTGGTGTTTTTCAATGTTTAGTTTGTTGTTGTTTTTCAATGTTGAGGTTGTTGTTGAATTTGTTGGTGTTTTTCAATGTTGAGGTTGTTGTTGTTTTTCAATTTTGAGGTTGTTGTTGAATTTGTTGGTGTTTTTCAATGTTGAGGTTGTTGTTGTTTTTCAATGTTGAGGTTGTTGTTGAATTTGTTGGTGTTTTTTCAATTTCGAGGTTGTTGTTGAATTTGTTGGTGTTTTTCAATGTTGAGGTTGTTGTTGAATTTGTTGGTGTTTTTCAATGTTGAGGTTGTTGTTGTTTTTCAATGTTGAGGTTGTTGTTGAATTTGTTGGTGTTTTTCAATGTTGAGGTTGTTGTTGTTTTTCAATGCTGAGGTTGTTGTTGAATTTGTTGGTGTTTTTCAATGTTGAGGTTGTTGTTGAATTTGTTGGTGTTTCTCAATGTTGAGGTTGTTGTTGTTTTTCAATGTTGAGGTTGTTGTTGAATTTGTTGGTGTTTTTCAATGTTGAGGTTGTTGTTGTTTTACAATGTTGAGGTTGTTGTTGTTTTTCAATGTTGAGGTTGTTGTTGAATTTGTTGGTGTTTTTCAATGTTGAGGTTGTTGTTGTTTTTCAATGCTGAGGTTGTTGTTGAATTTGTTGGTGTTTTTCAATGTTGAGGTTGTTGTTGAATTTGTTGGTGTTTTTCAATGTTGAGGTTGTTTTTCTTTTTCAATGTTGAGGTTGCTGTTGAATTTGTTGGTGTTTTTCAATGTTTCGGTTGTTGTTGTTTTTCAATGTTGAGGTTGTTGTTGAATTTGTTGGTGTTTTTCAACGTTGAGGTTGTTGTTGAATTTGTTGGTGTTTTTCAATGTTGAGGTTGTTGTTGTTTTTCAATGTTGAGGTTGTTGTTGAATTAGTTGGTGTTTTTCAATGTTGAGTTTGTTGTTGTTTTTCAATGTTGAGGTTGTTGTTGAATTTGTTGGTGTTTTTCAATGTTGAGGTTGTTGTTGTTTTTCAATGTTGAGGTTGTTGTTGAATTTGTTGGTGTTTTTCAATGTTGAGGTTGTTGTTGTTTTTAAATGTTGGGGTTGTTGTTGAATTTGTTGGTGTTTTTCAATTTTGAGGATGTTGTTGTTTTTCAATGTTGAGGTTGTTGTTGAATTTGTTGGTGTTTTTCAATGTTGAGGTTTTTGTTGTTTTTCAATGTTGAGGTTGTTGTTGTATTTGTTGGTGTTTTTCAAATTCGAGGTTGTTGTTGAATTTGTTGGTGTTTTTCAATGTTGAAGTTGTTGTTCAATTTGCTGGTGTTTTTCAATGTTGAGGTTGTTGTTGTTTTTCAATGTTGAGGTTGTTGTTGAATTTGTTGGTGTTTTTCAATGTTGATGTTGTTGTTGTTTTTCAATGCTGAGGTTGTTGTTGAATTTGTTGGTGTTTTTCAATGTTGAGGTTGTTGTTGAATTTGTTGGTGTTTTTCAATGTTGAGGTTGTTGTTGTTTTTCAATGTTGAGGTTGTTGTTGAATTTGTTGGTGTTTTTCAATGTTTAGGTTGTTGTTGTTTTTCAATGTTGAGGTTGTTGTTGAATTTGTTGGTGTTTTTCAATGTTGAGGTTGTTGTTGAATTTGTGGGAGTTTTTCAATGTTGAGATTGTTGTTGAATTTGTTGGTGTTTTTCAATGTTGAGGTTGTTGTTATTTTTCAATGTTGAGGTTGTTGTTGAGTTTGTTGGTGTTTTTCAATGTTGAGGTTTTTGTTGAATTTGTTGGTGTTTTTCAATGTTGAGGTTGTTGTTGAATTTGTTGGTGTTTTTCAATGTTGAGGTTTTTGTTGTTTTTAAAAGTTGAGGTTGTTGTTGAATTTGTTGGTGTTTTTTCAATTTTGAGGTTGTTGGTGTTTTTCAATGTTGAGGTTGATTTTGAATTTGAGGGTGTTTTTCAATGTCGAGGTTGTTGTTGAATTTGTTGGTGTTTTTCAATGTTGAGGTTGTTGTTGTTTTTCAATGTTGAGGTTGTTGTTGAATTTGTTGGTGTTTTTCAATGTTGAGATTGTTGTTGTTTTTCAATGTTGAGGTTGTTGTTCAATTTGTTGGTGTTTTTAAATGTTGAGGTTGTTGTTGAATTTGCTGGTCTTTTGCAATGTTGAGGTTGTTGTTGTTTTTCAATGTTGAGGTTGTTGTTGAATTTGTTGGTGTTTTTCAATGTTGAGGTTGTTGTTGTTTCTCAATGTTGAGGTTGTTGTTGTATTTGTTGGTGTTTTTCAATTTCGAGGTTGTTGTTGAATTTTTTGGTGTTTTTCAATGTTGAAGTTGTTGTTGAATTTGTTGGTGTTTTTCAATGTTGAGGTTGTTGTTGTTTTTCAATGTTGAGGTTGTTGTTGAATTTGTTGGTGTTTTTCAATGTTGAGGTTGTTGTTGTTTTTCAATGCTGAGGTTGTTGTTGAATTTGCTGGTGTTTTTCAATGTTGAGGTTGCTGCTGAATTTGTTGGTGTTTTTCAATGTTGAGGTTGTTGTTGTTTTTCAATGTTGAGATTGTTGTTGAATTTGTTGGTGTTTTTCAATGTTTAGGTTGTTTTTGTTTTTCAATGTTGAGGTTGTTGTTGAATTTGTTGGTGTTTTTCAAAGTTGAGGTTGTTGTTGAATTTGTTGGTGTTTTTCAATGTTGAGGTTGTTGTTGTTTTTCAATGTTGAGGTTGTTGTTGGATTTGTTGGCGTTTTTCAATGTTGAGTTTGTTGTTGAATTTGTTGGTGTTTTTCAATGTTGAGGTTGTTGTTGAATTTGTTGGTGTTTTTCAATGTTGAGGTTGTTGTTGAATATGTTGGTGTTTTTCAATGTTGAGGTTGTTGTTGTTTTTCAATGCTGAGGTTGTTGTTGAATTTGTTGGTGTTTTTCAATGTTGAGGTTGTTGTTGTTTTTCAATGTTGAGGTTGTTGTTGAATTTGTTGGTGTTTTTCAATGTTGAGTTTGTTGTTGTTTTTCAATGTTGAGGTTGTTGTTGAATTTGTTGGTGTTTTTCAATGTTGAGGTTGTTGTTGTTTTTCAATGTTGAGGTTATTGTTGAATTTGTTGGTGTTTTTCAATGTTGAGGTTGTTGTTGTTTTTCAATGTTGAGGTTGTTGTTGAATTTGTTGGTGCTTTTCAATGTTGAGGTTGTTGTTGAATTTGTTGGTGTTTTTCAATGTTGAGGTTGTTGTTGTTTTTCAATGTTGAGGTTGTTGTTGAATTTGTTGGCGTTTCTCAATGTTGAGTTTGTTGTTGAATTTGTTGGTGTTTTTCAATGTTGAGGTTGTTTTTCTTTTTCAATGTTGAGGTTGCTGTTGAATTTGTTGGTGTTTTTCAATGTTTCGGTTGTTGTTGTTTTTCAATGTTGAGGTTGTTGTTGAATTTGTTGGTGTTTTTCAACGTTGAGGTTGTTGTTGAATTTGTTGGTGTTTTTCAATGTTGAGGTTGTTGTTGTTTTTCAATGTTGAGGTTGTTGTTGAATTTGTTGGTGTTTTTCAATGTTGAGTTTGTTGTTGTTTTTCAATGTTGAGGTTGTTGTTGAATTTGTTGGTGTTTTTCAATGTTGAGGTTGTTGTTGTTTTTCAATGTTGAGGTTGTTGTTGAATTTGTTGGTGTTTTTCAATGTTGAGGTTGTTGTTGTTTTTAAATGTTGGGGTTGTTGTTGAATTTGTTGGTGTTTTTCAATTTTGAGGATGTTGTTGTTTTTCAATGTTGAGGTTGTTGTTGAATTTGTTGGTGTTTTTCAAAGTTGAGGTTTTTGTTGTTTTTCAATGTTGAGGTTGTTGTTGAATTTGTTGGTGTTTTTCAAATTCGAGGTTGTTGTTGAATTTGTTGGTGTTTTTCAATGTTGAAGTTGTTGTTGAATTTGCTGGTGTTTTTCAATGTTGAGGTTGTTGTTGTTTTTCAATGTTGAGGTTGTTGTTGAATTTGTTGGTGTTTTTCAATGTTGATGTTGTTGTTGTTTTTCAATGCTGAGGTTGTTGTTGAATTTGTTGGTGTTTTTCAATGTTGAGGTTGTTGTTGAATTTGTTGGTGTTTTTCAATGTTGAGGTTGTTGCTGTTTTTCAATGTTGAGGTTGTTGTTGAATTTGTTGGTGTTTTTCAATGTTGAGGTTGTTGTTGAATTTGATGGAGTTTTTCAATGTTGAGATTGTTGTTGAATTTGTTGGTGTTTTTCAATGTTGAGGTTGTTGTTATTTTTCAATGTTGAGGTTGTTGTTGAGTTTGTGGGTGTTTTTCAATGTTGAGGTTTTTGTTGAATTTGTTGGTGTTTTTCAATGTTGAGGTTGTTGTTGAATTTGTTGGTGTTTTTCAATGTTGAGGTTGTTGTTGAATTTGTTGGTGTTTATCAATGTTTAGGTTGTTGCTGTTTTTCAATGTTGAGGTTGTTGTTGAATTTGTTGGTGTTTTTCAATGTTGAGGTTGTTGTTGAATTTGATGGAGTTTTTCAATGTTGAGATTGTTGTTGAATTTGTTGGTGTTTTTCAATGTTGAGGTTGTTGTTATTTTTCAATGTTGAGGTTGTTGTTGAGTTTGTGGGTGTTTTTCAATGTTGAGGTTTTTGTTGAATTTGTTGGTGTTTTTCAATGTTGAGGTTGTTGTTGAATTTGTTGGTGTTTTTCAATGTTGAGGTTTTTGTTGTTTTTAAATGTTGAGGTTGTTGTTGAATTTGTTGGTGTTTTTTCAATTTTGAGGTTGTTGGTGTTTTTCAATGTTGAGGTTGATTTTGAATTTGAGGGTGTTTTTCAATGTCGAGGTTGTTGTTGAATTTGTTGGTGTTTTTCAATGTTGAGGTTGTTGTTGTTTTTCAATGTTGAGGTTGTTGTTGAATTTGTTGGTGTTTTTCAATGTTGAGATTGTTGTTGTTTTTCAATGTTGAGGTTGTTGTTCAATTTGTTGGTGTTTTTAAATGTTGAGGTTGTTGTTGAATTTGCTGGTGTTTTGCAATGTTGAGGTTGTTGTTGTTTTTCAATGTTGAGGTTGTTGTTGAATTTGTTGGTGTTTTTCAATGTTGAGGTTGTTGTTGTTTCTCAATGTTGAGGTTGTTGTTGTATTTGTTGGTGTTTTTCAATTTCGAGGTTGTTGTGGAATTTGTTGGTGTTTTTCAATGTTGAAGATGTTGTTGAATTTGTTGGTGTTTTTCAATGTTGAGGTTGTTGTTGTTTTTCAATGTTGAGGTTGTTGTTGAATTTGTTGGTGTTTTTCAATGTTGAGGTTGTTGTTGTTTTTCAATGCTGAGGTTGTTGTTGAATTTGCTGGTGTTTTTCAATGTTGAGGTTGCTGCTGAATTTGTTGGTGTTTTTCAATGTTGAGGTTGTTGTTGTTTTTCAATGTTGAGATTGTTGTTGAATTTGTTGGTGTTTTTCAATGTTTAGGTTGTTTTTGTTTTTCAATGTTGAGGTTGTTGTTGAATTTGTTGGTGTTTTTCAAAGTTGAGGTTGTTGTTGAATTTGTTGGTGTTTTTCAATGTTGAGGTTGTTGTTGTTTTTCAATGTTGAGGTTGTTGTTGAATTTGTTGGTGTTTTTCAATGTTGAGTTTGTTGTTGTTTTTCAATGGTGAGGTTGTTGTTGAATTTGTTGGTGTTTTTCAATGTTGAGGTTGTTGTTGTTTTTCAATGTTGAGGTTATTGTTGAATTTGTTGGTGTTTTTCAATGTTGAGGTTGTTGTTGTTTTTCAATGTTGAGGTTGTTGTTGAATTTGTTGGTGCTTTTCAATGTTGAGGTTGTTGTTGAATTTGTTGGTGTTTTTCAATGTTGAGGTTGTTGTTGTTTTTCAATGTTGAGGTTGTTGTTGAATTTGTTGGCGTTTCTCAATGTTGAGTTTGTTGTTGAATTTGTTGGTGTTTTTCAATGTTGAGGTTGTTTTTCTTTTTCAATGTTGAGGTTGCTGTTGAATTTGTTGGTGTTTTTCAATGTTTCGGTTGTTGTTGTTTTTCAATGTTGAGGTTGTTGTTGAATTTGTTGGTGTTTTTCAACGTTGAGGTTGTTGTTGAATTTGTTGGTGTTTTTCAATGTTGAGGTTGTTGTTGTTTTTCAATGTTGAGGTTGTTGTTGAATTTGTTGGTGTTTTTCAATGTTGAGTTTGTTGTTGTTTTTCAATGTTGAGGTTGTTGTTGAATTTGTTGGTGTTTTTCAATGTTGAGGTGTTGTTGTTTTTCAATGTTGAGGTTGTTGTTGAATTTGTTGGTGTTTTTCAATGTTGAGGTTGTTGTTGTTTTTAAATGTTGGGGTTGTTGTTGAATTTGTTGGTGTTTTTCAATTTTGAGGATGTTGTTGTTTTTCAATGTTGAGGTTGTTGTTGAATTTGTTGGTGTTTTTCAAAGTTGAGGTTTTTGTTGTTTTTCAATGTTGAGGTTGTTGTTGAATTTGTTGGTGTTTTTCAAATTCGAGGTTGTTGTTGAATTTGTTGGTGTTTTTCAATGTTGAAGTTGTTGTTGAATTTGCTGGTGTTTTTCAATGTTGAGGTTGTTGTTGTTTTTCAATGTTGAGGTTGTTGTTGAATTTGTTGGTGTTTTTCAATGTTGATGTTGTTGTTGTTTTTCAATGCTGAGGTTGTTGTTGAATTTGTTGGTGTTTTTCAATGTTGAGGTTGTTGTTGAATTTGTTGGTGTTTTTCAATGTTGAGGTTGTTGTTGTTTTTCAATGTTGAGGTTGTTGTTGAATTTGTTGGTGTTTATCAATGTTTAGGTTGTTGCTGTTTTTCAATGTTGAGGTTGTTGTTGAATTTGTTGGTGTTTTTCAATGTTGAGGTTGTTGTTGAATTTGATGGAGTTTTTCAATGTTGAGATTGTTGTTGAATTTGTTGGTGTTTTTCAATGTTGAGGTTGTTGTTATTTTTCAATGTTGAGGTTGTTGTTGAGTTTGTGGGTGTTTTTCAATGTTGAGGTTTTTGTTGAATTTGTTGGTGTTTTTCAATGTTGAGGTTGTTGTTGAATTTGTTGGTGTTTTTCAATGTTGAGGTTTTTGTTGTTTTTAAATGTTGAGGTTGTTGTTGAATTTGTTGGTGTTTTTTCAATTTTGAGGTTGTTGGTGTTTTTCAATGTTGAGGTTGATTTTGAATTTGAGGGTGTTTTTCAATGTCGAGGTTGTTGTTGAATTTGTTGGTGTTTTTCAATGTTGAGGTTGTTGTTGTTTTTCAATGTTGAGGTTGTTGTTGAATTTGTTGGTGTTTTTCAATGTTGAGATTGTTGTTGTTTTTCAATGTTGAGGTTGTTGTTCAATTTGTTGGTGTTTTTAAATGTTGAGGTTGCTGTTGAATTTGCTGGTGTTTTGCAATGTTGAGGTTGTTGTTGTTTTTCAATGTTGAGGTTGTTGTTGAATTTGTTGGTGTTTTTCAATGTTGAGGTTGTTGTTGTTTCTCAATGTTGAGGTTGTTGTTGTATTTGTTGGTGTTTTTCAATTTCGAGGTTGTTGTTGAATTTGTTGGTGTTTTTCAATGTTGAAGATGTTGTTGAATTTGTTGGTGTTTTTCAATGTTGAGGTTGTTGTTGTTTTTCAATGTTGAGGTTGTTGTTGAATTTGTTGGTGTTTTTCAATGTTGAGGTTGTTGTTGTTTTTCAATGCTGAGGTTGTTGTTGAATTTGCTGGTGTTTTTCAATGTTGAGGTTGCTGCTGAATTTGTTGGTGTTTTTCAATGTTGAGGTTGTTGTTGTTTTTCAATGTTGAGATTGTTGTTGAATTTGTTGGTGTTTTTCAATGTTTAGTTTGTTGTTGTTTTTCAATGTTGAGGTTGTTGTTGAATTTGTTGGTGTTTTTCAATGTTGAGGTTGTTGTTGTTTTTCAATGTTGAGGTTTTTGTTGAATTTGTTGGTGTCTTGCAATGTTGAGATTGTTGGTGTTTTTCAATGTTGAGGTTGTTGTTGAATTTGTTTGTGTTTTTCAATTTTGAGGTTGTTGTTGAATTTGTTGGTGTTTTTCAATGTTGAGGTTGTTGTTGTTTTTCAATGTTGAGGTTGTTGTTGAATTTGTTGGTGTTTTTCAATGTTGAGTTTGTTGTTGTTTTTCAATGTTGAGGTTGTTGTTGAATTTGTTGGTGTTTTTCAATGTTGAGGTTGTTGTTGTTTTTCAATGTTGAGGTTATTGGTGAATTTGTTGGTGTTTTTCAATGTTGTGGTTGTTGTCGTTTTTCAATGTTGAGGTTGTTGTTGAATTTGTTGGTGCTTTTCAATGTTGAGGTTGTTGTTGAATTTGTTGGTGTTTTTCAATGTTGAGGTTGTTGTTGTTTTTCAATGTTGAGGTTGTTGTTGGATTTGTTGGCGTTTTTCAATGTTGAGTTTGTTGTTGAATTTGTTGGTGTTTTTCAATGTTGAGGTTGTTGTTGAATTTGTTGGTGTTTTTCAATGTTGAGGTTGTTGTTGAATATGTTGGTGTTTTTCAATGTTGAGGTTGTTGTTGTTTTTCAATGTTGAGGTTGTTGTTGAATTTGTTGGTGTTTTTCAATGTTTAGTTTGTTGTTGTTTTTCAATGTTGAGGTTGTTGTTGAATTCGTTGGTGTTTTTCAATGTTGAGTTGTTGTTGTTTTTCAATGTTGAGGTTGTTGTTGAATTTGTTGGTGTTTTTCAATGCTGAGGTTGTTGTTGTTTTTAAATGTTGGGGTTGTTGTTGAATTTGTTGGTGTTTTTCAATTTTGAGGATGTTGTTGTTTTTCAATGTTGAGGTTGCTGTTGAATTTGTTGGTGTTTTTCCATGATGAGGTTGTTGTTGTTTTTCAAAGTTGAGGTTGTTGTTGAATTTGTTGGTGTTTTTCAATGTCGGGGTTGTTGTTGAATTTGTTGGTGTTTTTCTATGTTGAATTTTTTGTTGAATTTGTTGGTGTTTTTCAATGTTGAGGTTGTTGTTTTTCAATGTTGAGGTTGTTGTTGAATTTGTTGGCGTTTTTAAATGTTGAGGTTGTTGTTGAATTTGTTGGTGTTTTCAATGTTGAGGTTTTTGTTGAATTTGTTGGTGTTTTTCAATGTTGAGGTTGTTGTTGTTTTTCAATGTTGAGGTTGTTGTTGAATTTGATGGTGTTTTTCAATGTCGGGGTTGTTGTTGAATTTGTTGGTGTTTTTCTATGTTGAATTTTTTGTTGAATTTGTTGGTGTTTTTCAATGTTGAGGTTGTTGTTTTTCAATGTTGAGGTTGTTGTTGAATTTGTTGGCGTTTTTAAATGTTGAGGTTGTTGTTGAATTTGTTGGTGTTTCCAATGTTGAGGTTTTTGTTGAATTTGTTGGTGTTTTTCAATGTTGAGGTTGTTGTTGTTTTTCAATGTTGAGGTTGTTGTTGAATTTGATGGTGTTTTTCAATGTCGAGGTTGTTGTTGAATTTGTTGGTGTTTTTCAATGTTGAAGTTGTTGTTGAATTTGTTGGTGTTTTTCAATGTTGAGGTTGTTGTTATTTTTCAATGTTGAGGTTGTTGTTGAGTATGTTGGTGTTTTTCAATGTTGAGGTTGTTGTTGAATTTGTTGGTGTTTTTCAATGTTGAGGTTGTTGTTGAATTTGTTGGTGTCTTGCAATGTTGAGATTGTTGGTGTTTTTCAATGTTGAGGTTGTTGTTGAATTTGTTTGTGTTTTTCAATGTTGAGGTTGTTGTTGAATTTGTTGGTGTTTTTCAATGTTGAGGTTGTTGTTGTTTTTCAATGTTGAGGTTGTTGTTGAATTTGTTGGTGTTTTTCAATGTTGAGTTTGTTGTTGTTTTTCAATGTTGAGGTTGTTGTTGAATTTGTTGGTGTTTTTCAATGTTGAGGTTGTTGTTGTTTTTCAATGTTGAGGTTATTGTTGAATTTGTTGGTGTTTTTCAATGTTGTGGTTGTTGTTGTTTTTCAATGTTGAGGTTGTTGTTGAATTTGTTGGTGCTTTTCAATGTTGAGGTTGTTGTTGAATTTGTTGGTGTTTTTCAATGTTGAGGTTGTTGTTGTTTTTCAATGTTGAGGTTGTTGTTGGATTTGTTGGCGTTTTTCAATGTTGAGTTTGTTGTTGAATTTGTTGGTGTTTTTCAATGTTGAGGTTGTTGTTGAATTTGTTGGTGTTTTTCAATGTTGAGGTTGTTGTTGAATATGTTGGTGTTTTTCAATGTTGAGGTTGTTGTTGTTTTTCAATGCTGAGGTTGTTGTTGAATTTGTTGGTGTTTTTCAATGTTTAGTTTGTTGTTGTTTTTCAATGTTGAGGTTGTTGTTGAATTCGTTGGTGTTTTTCAATGTTGAGGTTGTTGTTGTTTTTCAATGTTGAGGTTGTTGTTGAATTTGTTGGTGTTTTTCAATGCTGAGGTTGTTGTTGTTTTTAAATGTTGGGGTTGTTGTTGAATTTGTTGGTGTTTTTCAATGTTGAGGTTGTTGTTGTTTTTCAATGTTGAGGTTTTTGTTGAATTTGTTGGTGTCTTGCAATGTTGAGATTGTTGGTGTTTTTCAATGTTGAGGTTGTTGTTGAATTTGTTTGTGTTTTTCAATTTTGAGGTTGTTGTTGAATTTGTTGGTGTTTTTCAATGTTGAGGTTGTTGTTGTTTTTCAATGTTGAGGTTGTTGTTGAATTTGTTGGTGTTTTTCAATGTTGAGTTTGTTGTTGTTTTTCAATGTTGAGGTTGTTGTTGAATTTGTTGGTGTTTTTCAATGTTGAGGTTGTTGTTGTTTTTCAATGTTGAGGTTATTGGTGAATTTGTTGGTGTTTTTCAATGTTGTGGTTGTTGTCGTTTTTCAATGTTGAGGTTGTTGTTGAATTTGTTGGTGCTTTTCAATGTTGAGGTTGTTGTTGAATTTGTTGGTGTTTTTCAATGTTGAGGTTGTTGTTGTTTTTCAATGTTGAGGTTGTTGTTGGATTTGTTGGCGTTTTTCAATGTTGAGTTTGTTGTTGAATTTGTTGGTGTTTTTCAATGTTGAGGTTGTTGTTGAATTTGTTGGTGTTTTTCAATGTTGAGGTTGTTGTTGAATATGTTGGTGTTTTTCAATGTTGAGGTTGTTGTTGTTTTTCAATGTTGAGGTTGTTGTTGAATTTGTTGGTGTTTTTCAATGTTTAGTTTGTTGTTGTTTTTCAATGTTGAGGTTGTTGTTGAATTCGTTGGTGTTTTTCAATGTTGAGTTGTTGTTGTTTTTCAATGTTGAGGTTGTTGTTGAATTTGTTGGTGTTTTTCAATGCTGAGGTTGTTGTTGTTTTTAAATGTTGGGGTTGTTGTTGAATTTGTTGGTGTTTTTCAATTTTGAGGATGTTGTTGTTTTTCAATGTTGAGGTTGCTGTTGAATTTGTTGGTGTTTTTCCATGATGAGGTTGTTGTTGTTTTTCAAAGTTGAGGTTGTTGTTGAATTTGTTGGTGTTTTTCAATGTCGGGGTTGTTGTTGAATTTGTTGGTGTTTTTCTATGTTGAATTTTTTGTTGAATTTGTTGGTGTTTTTCAATGTTGAGGTTGTTGTTTTTCAATGTTGAGGTTGTTGTTGAATTTGTTGGCGTTTTTAAATGTTGAGGTTGTTGTTGAATTTGTTGGTGTTTTCAATGTTGAGGTTTTTGTTGAATTTGTTGGTGTTTTTCAATGTTGAGGTTGTTGTTGTTTTTCAATGTTGAGGTTGTTGTTGAATTTGATGGTGTTTTTCAATGTCGGGGTTGTTGTTGAATTTGTTGGTGTTTTTCTATGTTGAATTTTTTGTTGAATTTGTTGGTGTTTTTCAATGTTGAGGTTGTTGTTTTTCAATGTTGAGGTTGTTGTTGAATTTGTTGGCGTTTTTAAATGTTGAGGTTGTTGTTGAATTTGTTGGTGTTTTCAATGTTGAGGTTTTTGTTGAATTTGTTGGTGTTTTTCAATGTTGAGGTTGTTGTTGTTTTTCAATGTTGAGGTTGTTGTTGAATTTGATGGTGTTTTTCAATGTCGAGGTTGTTGTTGAATTTGTTGGTGTTTTTCAATGTTGAAGTTGTTGTTGAATTTGTTGGTGTTTTTCAATGTTGAGGTTGTTGTTATTTTTCAATGTTGAGGTTGTTGTTGAGTATGTTGGTGTTTTTCAATGTTGAGGTTGTTGTTGAATTTGTTGGTGTTTTTCAATGTTGAGGTTGTTGTTGAATTTGTTGGTGTCTTGCAATGTTGAGATTGTTGGTGTTTTTCAATGTTGAGGTTGTTGTTGAATTTGTTTGTGTTTTTCAATGTTGAGGTTGTTGTTGAATTTGTTGGTGTTTTTCAATGTTGAGGTTGTTGTTGCTTTTCAATGTTGAGGTTGTTGTTGAATTTGTTGGTGTTTTTCAATGTTGAGTTTGTTGCTGTTTTTCAATGTTGAGGTTGTTGTTGAATTTGTTGGTGTTTTTCAATGTTGAGGTTGTTGTTGTTTTTCAATGTTGAGGTTATTGTTGAATTTGTTGGTGTTTTTCAATGTTGTGGTTGTTGTTGTTTTTCAATGTTGAGGTTGTTGTTGAATTTGTTGGTGCTTTTCAATGTTGAGGTTGTTGTTGAATTTGTTGGTGTTTTTCAATGTTGAGGTTGTTGTTGTTTTTCAATGTTGAGGTTGTTGTTGGATTTGTTGGCGTTTTTCAATGTTGAGTTTGTTGTTGAATTTGTTGGTGTTTTTCAATGTTGAGGTTGTTGTTGAATTTGTTGGTGTTTTTCAATGTTGAGGTTGTTGTTGAATATGTTGGTGTTTTTCAATGTTGAGGTTGTTGTTGTTTTTCAATGCTGAGGTTGTTGTTGAATTTGTTGGTGTTTTTCAATGTTTAGTTTGTTGTTGTTTTTCAATGTTGAGGTTGTTGTTGAATTCGTTGGTGTTTTTCAATGTTGAGGTTGTTGTTGTTTTTCAATGTTGAGGTTGTTGTTGAATTTGTTGGTGTTTTTCAATGCTGAGGTTGTTGTTGTTTTTAAATGTTGGGGTTGTTGTTGAATTTGTTGGTGTTTTTCAATTTTGAGGATGTTGTTGTTTTTCAATGTTGAGGTTGCTGTTGAATTTGTTGGTGTTTTTCCATGATGAGGTTGTTGTTGTTTTTCAAAGTTGAGGTTGTTGTTGAATTTGTTGGTGTTTTTCAATGTCGGGGTTGTTGTTGAATTTGTTGGTGTTTTTCTATGTTGAATTTTTTGTTGAATTTGTTGGTGTTTTTCAATGTTGAGGTTGTTGTTTTTCAATGTTGAGGTTGTTGTTGAATTTGTTGGCGTTTTTAAATGTTGAGGTTGTTGTTGAATTTGTTGGTGTTTTCAATGTTGAGGTTTTTGTTGAATTTGTTGGTGTTTTTCAATGTTGAGGTTGTTGTTGTTTTTCAATGTTGAGGTTGTTGTTGAATTTGATGGTGTTTTTCAATGTCGAGGTTGTTGTTGAATTTGTTGGTGTTTTTCAATGTTGAAGTTGTTGTTGAATTTGTTGGTGTTTTTCAATGTTGAGGTTGTTGTTATTTTTCAATGTTGAGGTTGTTGTTGAGTATGTTGGTGTTTTTCAATGTTGAGGTTGTTGTTGAATTTGTTGGTGTTTTTCAATGTTGAGGTTGTTGTTGAATTTGTTGGTGTTTTTCAATGTTGAGGTTGTTGTTGTTTTTCAATGTTGAGGTTGTTGTTGAATTTGTTGGTATTTTTCAATGTTTAGTTTGTTGTTGTTTTTCAATGTTGAGGTTGTTGTTGAATTTGTTGGTGTTTTTCAGTGTTTCGGTTGTTGTTGTTTTTCAATGTTGAGGTTGTTGTTGAATTTGTTGGTGTTTTTCAACGTTGAGGTTGTTGTTGAATTTGTTGGTGTTTTTCAATGTTGAGGTTGTTGTTGTTTTTCAATGTTGAGGTTGTTGTTGAATTTGTTGGTGTTTTTCAATGTTGAGTTTGTTATTGTTTTTCAATGTTGAGGTTGTTGTTGAATTTGTTGGTGTTTTTCAATGTTGAGGTTGTTGTTGTTTTTCAATGTTGAGGTTGTTGTTTAATTTGTTGGTGTTTTTCAATGTTGAGGTTGTTGTTGTTTTTAATTGTTGGGGTTGTTGTTGAATTTGTTGGTGTTTTTCAATTTTGAGGATGTTGTTGTTTTTCAATGTTGAGGTTGTTGTTGAATTTGTTGGTGTTTTTCAATGTTGAGGTTTTTGTTGTTTTTCAATGTTGAGGTTGTTGTTGTATTTGTTGGTGTTTTTCAAATTCGAGGTTGTTGTTGAATTTGTTGGTGTTTTTCAATGTTGAAGTTGTTGTTGAATTTGCTGGTGTTTTTCAATTTTGAGGTTGTTGGTGTGTTTCAATGCTGAGGTTGATTTTGAATTTGAGGGTGTTTTTCAATGTCAAGGTTGTTGTTGAATTTCTTGGTGTTTTTCAATGTTGAGGTTGTTGTTGTTTTTCAATGTTGAGGTTGTTGTTGAATTTGTTGGTGTTTTTTCAATTTTGAGGTTGTTGTTGTTTTTCAATGCTGAGGTTGATTTTGAATTTGAGGGTGCTTTTCAATGTCGAGGTTGTTGTTGAATTTCTTGGTGTTTTTCAATGTTGAGGTTGTTGTTGTTTTTCAATGTTGAGGTTGTTGTTGAATTTGTTGGTGTTTTTCAATGTTGAGATTGTTGTTGTTTTTCAATGTTGAGGTTGTTGTTCAATTTGTTGGTGTTTTTAAATGTTGAGGTTGTTGTTGAATTTGCTGGTGTTTTGCAATGTTGAGGTTGTTGTTGTTTTTCAATGTTGAGGTTGTTGTTGAATTTGTTGGTGTTTTTCAAAGTTGAGGTTGTTGTTGTTTCTCAATGTTGAGGTTGTTGTTGTATTTGTTGGTGTTTTTCAATTTCGAGGTTGTTGTTGAATTTGTTGGTGTTTTTCAATGTTGAAGTTGTTGTTGAATTTGTTGGTGTTTTTCAATGTTGAGGTTGTTGTTGTTTTTCAATGTTGAGGTTGTTGTTGTTTTTCAATGCTGAGGTTGTTGTTGAATTTGTTGGTGTTTTTCAATGTTGAGGTTCCTGTTGAATTTGTTGGTGTTTTTCAATGTTGAGGTTGTTGTTGTTTTTCAATGTTGAGATTGTTGTTGAATTTGTTGGTGTTTTTCAATGTTTAGGTTGTTGTTGTTTTTCAATGTTGAGGTTGTTGTTGAATTTGTTGGTGTTTTTCAATGTTGAGGTTGTTGTTGAATTTGTTGGTGTTTTTCAATGTTGAGGTTGTTGTTGTTTTTCAATGTTGAGGTTGTTGTTGAATTTGTTGGTGTTTTTCAATGTTGAGTTTGTTGTTGTTTTTCAATGTTGAGGTTGTTGTTGAATTTGTTGGTGTTTTTCAATGTTGAGGTTGTTGTTCTATTTCAATGTTGAGGTTATTGTTGAATTTGTTGGTGTTTTTCAATGTTGAGGTTGTTGTTGTTTTTCAAAGTTGAGGTTGTTGTTGAATTTGTTGGTGCTTTTCAATGGTGAGGTTGTTGTTGAATTTGTTGGTGTTTTTCAATGTTGAGGTTGTTGTTGTTTTTCAATGTTGAGGTTGTTGTTGAATTTGTTGGCGTTTCTCAATGTTGAGTTTGTTGTTGAATTTGTTGGTGTTTTTCAATGTTGAGGTTGTTGTTGAATTTGTTGGTGTTTTTCAATGTTGAGGTTTTTGTTGAATTTGTTGGTGTTTTTCAATGTTGAGGTTGTTGTTGTTTTTCAATGCTGAGGTTGTTGTTGAATTTGTTGGTGTTTTTCAATGTTGAGGTTGTTGTTGAATTTGTTGGTGTTTTTCAATGTTGAGGTTGTTGTTGTTTTTCAATGTTGAGGTTGTTGTTGAATTTGTTGGTGTTTTTCAATGTTGAGGTTGTTGTTGTTTTTCAATGTTGAGGTTGTTGTTGAATTTGTTGGTGTTTTTCAATGTTTAGGTTGTTGTTGTTTTTCAATGTTGAGGTTGTTGTTGAATTTGTTGGTGTTTTTCAATGTTGAGGTTGTTGTTGTTTTTCAATGCTGAGGTTGTTGTTGAATTTGTTGGTGTTTTTCAATGTTGAGGTTGCTGCTGAATTTGTTGGTGTTTTTCAATGTTGAGGTTGTTGTTGTTTTTCAATGTTGAGATTGTTGTTGAATTTGTTGGTGTTTTTCAATGTTTAGGTTGTTGTTGTTTTTCAATGTTGATGTTGTTGTTGAATTTGTGGGTGTTTTTCAATGTTGAGGTTGTTGTTGAATTTGTTGGTGTTTTTCAATGTTGAGGTTGTTGTTGTTTTTCAATGTTGAGGTTGTTGTTGAATTTGTTGGTGTTTTTCAAGGTTGAGTTTGTTGTTGTTTTTCAATGTTGAGGTTGTTGTTGAATTTGTTGGTGTTTTTCAATGTTGAGGTTGTTGTTGTTTTTCAATGTTGAGGTTATTGTTGAATTTGTTGGTGTGTTTCAATGTTGAGGTTGTTGTTGTTTTTCAATGTTGAGGTTGTTGTTGAATTTGTTGGTGCTTTTCAATGTTGAGGTTGTTGTTGAATTTGTTGGTGTTTTTCAATGTTGAGGTTGTTGTTGTTTTTCAATGTTGAGGTTGTTGTTGAATTTGTTGGTGTTTTTCAGTGTTGAGGTTGTTGTTGTTTTTCAATGTTGAGGTTGTTGTTGTTTTTCAATGTTGAGGTTGTTGTTGAATTTGTTGGTGTTATTCAATGTTGAGGTTGTTGTTGTTTTTCAATGCTGAGGTTGTTGTTGAATTTGTTGGTGTTTTTCAATGTTGAGGTTGTTGTTGAATTTGTTGGTGTTTTTCAATGTTGAGGTTGTTTTTCTTTTTCAATGTTGAGGTTGCTGTTCAATTTGTTGGTGTTTTTCAATGTTTCGGTTGTTGTTGTTTTTCAATGTTGAGGTTGTTGTTGAATTTGTTGGTGTTTTTCAACGTTGAGGTTGTTGTTGAATTTGTTGGTGTTTTTCAATGTTGAGGTTGTTGTTGTTTTTCAATGTTGAGGTTGTTGTTGAATTTGTTGGTGTTTTTCAATGTAGAGTTTGTTGTTGTTTTTCAATGTTGAGGTTGTTGTTGAATTTGTTGGTGTTTTTCAATGTTGAGGTTGTTGTTGTTTTTCAATGTTGAGGTTGTTGTTGAATTTGTTGGTGTTTTTCAATGTTGAGGTTGTTGTTGTTTTAAAATGTTGGGGTTGTTGTTGAATTTGTTAGTGTTTTTCAATTTTGAGGATGCTGTTGTTTTTCAATGTTGAGGTTGTTGTTGTATTTGTTGGTGTTTTTCAAATTCGAGGTTGTTGTTGAATTTGTTGGTGTTTTTCAATGTTGAGGTTGTTGTTGAATTTGTTGGTGTTTTTCAATGTTGAGGTTTTTGTTGAATTTGTTGGTGTTTTTCAATGTTGAGGTTGTTGTTGTTTTTCAATGCTGAGGTTGTTGTTGAATTTGTTGGTGTTTTTCAATGTTGAGGTTGTTGTTGAATTTGTTGGTGTTTTTCAATGTTGAGGTTGTTGTTGTTTTTCAATGTTGAGGTTGTTGTTGAATTTGTTGGTGTTTTTCAATGTTGAGGTTGTTGTTGTTTTTCAATGTTGAGGTTGTTGTTGAATTTGTTGGTGTTTTTCAATGTTTAGGTTGTTGTTGTTTTTCAATGTTGAGGTTGTTGTTGAATTTGTTGGTGTTTTTCAATGTTGAGGTTGTTGTTGTTTTTCAATGCTGAGGTTGTTGTTGAATTTGTTGGTGTTTTTCAATGTTGAGGTTGCTGCTGAATTTGTTGGTGTTTTTCAATGTTGAGGTTGTTGTTGTTTTTCAATGTTGAGATTGTTGTTGAATTTGTTGGTGTTTTTCAATGTTTAGGTTGTTGTTGTTTTTCAATGTTGAGGTTGTTGTTGAATTTGTGGGTGTTTTTCAATGTTGAGGTTGTTGTTGAATTTGTTGGTGTTTTTCAATGTTGAGGTTGTTGTTGTTTTTCAATGTTGAGGTTGTTTTTCAATTTGTTGGTGTTTTTCAATGTTGAGTTTGTTGTTGTTTTTCAATGTTGAGGTTGTTGTTGAATTTGTTGGTGTTTTTCAATGTTGAGGTTGTTGTTGTTTTTCAATGTTGAGGTTATTGTTGAATTTGTTGGTGTGTTTCAATGTTGAGGTTGTTGTTGTTTTTCAATGTTGAGGTTGTTGTTGAATTTGTTGGTGCTTTTCAATGTTGAGGTTGTTGTTGAATTTGTTGGTGTTTTTCAATGTTGAGGTTGTTGTTGTTTTTCAATGTTGAGGTTGTTGTTGAATTTGTTGGTGTTTTTCAGTGTTGAGGTTGTTGTTGTTTTTCAATGTTGAGGTTGTTGTTGTTTTTCAATGTTGAGGTTGTTGTTGAATTTGTTGGTGTTATTCAATGTTGAGGTTGTTGTTGTTTTTCAATGCTGAGGTTGTTGTTGAATTTGTTGGTGTTTTTCAATGTTGAGGTTGTTGTTGAATTTGTTGGTGTTTTTCAATGTTGAGGTTGTTTTTCTTTTTCAATGTTGAGGTTGCTGTTCAATTTGTTGGTGTTTTTCAATGTTTCGGTTGTTGTTGTTTTTCAATGTTGAGGTTGTTGTTGAATTTGTTGGTGTTTTTCAACGTTGAGGTTGTTGTTGAATTTGTTGGTGTTTTTCAATGTTGAGGTTGTTGTTGTTTTTCAATGTTGAGGTTGTTGTTGAATTTGTTGGTGTTTTTCAATGTAGAGTTTGTTGTTGTTTTTCAATGTTGAGGTTGTTGTTGAATTTGTTGGTGTTTTTCAATGTTGAGGTTGTTGTTGTTTTTCAATGTTGAGGTTGTTGTTGAATTTGTTGGTGTTTTTCAATGTTGAGGTTGTTGTTGTTTTAAAATGTTGGGGTTGTTGTTGAATTTGTTAGTGTTTTTCAATTTTGAGGATGCTGTTGTTTTTCAAAGTTGAGGTTGTTGTTGTATTTGTTGGTGTTTTTCAAATTCGAGGTTGTTGTTGAATTTGTTGGTGTTTTTCAATGTTGAAGTTGTTGTTGAATTTGCTGGTGTTTTTCAATGTTGAGGTTGTTGTTGTTTTTCAATGTTGAGGTTGTTGTTGAATTTGTTGGTGTTTTTCAATGTTGATGTTGTTGTTGTTTTTCAATGCTGAGGTTGTTGTTGAATTTGTTGGTGTTTTTCAATGTTGAGGTTGTTGTTGAATTTGTTGGTGTTTTTCAATGTTGAGGTTGTTGTTGTTTTTCAATGTTGAGGTTGTTGTTGAATTTGTTGGTGTTTTTCAATGTTTAGGTTGTTGTTGTTTTTCAATGTTGAGGTTGTTGTTGAATTTGTTCGTGTTTTACAATGTTGAGGTTGTTGTTGTTTTTCAATGCTGAGGTTGTTGTTGAATTTGTTGGTGTTTTTCAATGTTGAGGTTGTTGTTGTTTTTCAATGTTGAGGTTGTTGTTGAATTTGTTGGTGTTTTTCAATGTTTAGGTTGTTGTTTTTTTTCAATGTTGAGGTTGTTGTTGTATTTGTTGGTGTTTTTCAAATTCGAGGTTGTTGTTGAATTTGTTGGTGTTTTTCAATGTTGAAGTTGTTGTTGAATTTGCTGGTGTTTTTCAATGTTGAGGTTGATGTTGTTTTTCAATGTTGAGGTTGTTGTTGAATTTGTTGGTGTTTTTCAATGTTGATGTTGTTGTTGTTTTTCAATGCTGAGGTTGTTGTTGAATTTGTTGGTGTTTTTCAATGTTGAGGTTGTTGTTGAATTTGTTGGTGTTTTTCAATGTTGAGGTTGTTGTTGTTTTTCAATGTTGAGGTTGTTGTTGAATTTGTTGGTGTTTTTCAATGTTTAGGTTGTTGTTGTTTTTCAATGTTGAGGTTGTTGTTGAATTTGTTGGTGTTTTTCAATGTTGAGGTTGTTGTTGTTTTTCAATGCTGAGGTTGTTGTTGAATTTGTTGGTGTTTTTCAATGTTGAGGTTGCTGCTGAATTTGTTGGTGTTTTTCAATGTTGAGGTTGTTGTTGTTTTTCAATGTTGAGATTGTTGTTGAATTTGTTGGTGTTTTTCAATGTTTAGGTTGTTGTTGTTTTTCAATGTTGAGGTTGTTGTTGAATTTGTGGGTGTTTTTCAATGTTGAGGTTGTTGTTGAATTTGTTGGTGTTTTTCAATGTTGAGGTTGTTGTTGTTTTTCAATGTTGAGGTTGTTGTTGAATTTGTTGGTGTTTTTCAATGTTGAGTTTGTTGTTGTTTTTCAATGTTGAGGTTGTTGTTGAATTTGTTGGTGTTTTTCAATGTTGAGGTTGTTGTTGTTTTTCAATGTTGAGGTTATTGTTGAATTTGTTGGTGTGTTTCAATGTTGAGGTTGTTGTTGTTTTTCAATGTTGAGGTTGTTGTTGAATTTGTTGGTGCTTTTCAATGTTGAGGTTGTTGTTGAATTTGTTGGTGTTTTTCAATGTTGAGGTTGTTGTTGTTTTTCAATGTTGAGGTTGTTGTTGAATTTGTTGGTGTTTTTCAGTGTTGAGGTTGTTGTTGTTTTTCAATGTTGAGGTTGTTGTTGTTTTTCAATGTTGAGGTTGTTGTTGAATTTGTTGGTGTTATTCAATGTTGAGGTTGTTGTTGTTTTTCAATGCTGAGGTTGTTGTTGAATTTGTTGGTGTTTTTCAATGTTGAGGTTGTTGTTGAATTTGTTGGTGTTTTTCAATGTTGAGGTTGTTTTTCTTTTTCAATGTTGAGGTTGCTGTTCAATTTGTTGGTGTTTTTCAATGTTTCGGTTGTTGTTGTTTTTCAATGTTGAGGTTGTTGTTGAATTTGTTGGTGTTTTTCAACGTTGAGGTTGTTGTTGAATTTGTTGGTGTTTTTCAATGTTGAGGTTGTTGTTGTTTTTCAATGTTGAGGTTGTTGTTGAATTTGTTGGTGTTTTTCAATGTAGAGTTTGTTGTTGTTTTTCAATGTTGAGGTTGTTGTTGAATTTGTTGGTGTTTTTCAATGTTGAGGTTGTTGTTGTTTTTCAATGTTGAGGTTGTTGTTGAATTTGTTGGTGTTTTTCAATGTTGAGGTTGTTGTTGTTTTAAAATGTTGGGGTTGTTGTTGAATTTGTTAGTGTTTTTCAATTTTGAGGATGCTGTTGTTTTTCAATGTTGAGGTTGTTGTTGTATTTGTTGGTGTTTTTCAAATTCGAGGTTGTTGTTGAATTTGTTGGTGTTTTTCAATGTTGAAGTTGTTGTTGAATTTGCTGGTGTTTTTCAATGTTGAGGTTGTTGTTGTTTTTCAATGTTGAGGTTGTTGTTGAATTTGTTGGTGTTTTTCAATGTTGATGTTGTTGTTGTTTTTCAATGCTGAGGTTGTTGTTGAATTTGTTGGTGTTTTTCAATGTTGAGGTTGTTGTTGAATTTGTTGGTGTTTTTCAATGTTGAGGTTGTTGTTGTTTTTCAATTTTGAGGTTGTTGTTGAATTTGTTGGTGTTTTTCAATGTTTAGGTTGTTGTTGTTTTTCAATGTTGAGGTTGTTGTTGAATTTGTTCGTGTTTTACAATGTTGAGGTTGTTGTTGTTTTTCAATGCTGAGGTTGTTGTTGAATTTGTTGGTGTTTTTCAATGTTGAGGTTGTTGTTGTTTTTCAATGTTGAGGTTGTTGTTGAATTTGTTGGTGTTTTTCAATGTTTAGGTTGTTGTTTTTTTTCAATGTTGAGGTTGTTGTTGTATTTGTTGGTGTTTTTCAAATTCGAGGTTGTTGTTGAATTTGTTGGTGTTTTTCAATGTTGAAGTTGTTGTTGAATTTGCTGGTGTTTTTCAATGTTGAGGTTGTTGTTGTTTTTCAATGTTGAGGTTGTTGTTGAATTTGTTGGTGTTTTTCAATGTTGATGTTGTTGTTGTTTTTCAATGCTGAGGTTGTTGTTGAATTTGTTGGTGTTTTTCAATGTTGAGGTTGTTGTTGAATTTGTTGGTGTTTTTCAATGTTGAGGTTGTTGTTGTTTTTCAATGTTGAGGTTGTTGTTGAATTTGTTGGTGTTTTTCAATGTTTAGGTTGTTGTTGTTTTTCAATGTTGAGGTTGTTGTTGAATTTGTTGGTGTTTTTCAATGTTGAGGTTGTTGTTGTTTTTCAATGCTGAGGTTGTTGTTGAATTTGTTGGTGTTTTTCAATGTTGAGGTTGCTGCTGAATTTGTTGGTGTTTTTCAATGTTGAGGTTGTTGTTGTTTTTCAATGTTGAGATTGTTGTTGAATTTGTTGGTGTTTTTCAATGTTTAGGTTGTTGTTGTTTTTCAATGTTGAGGTTGTTGTTGAATTTGTTGGTGTTTTTCAATGTTGAGGTTGTTGTTGAATTTGTTGGTGTTTTTCAATGTTGAGGTTGTTGTTGTTTTTCAATGTTGAGGTTGTTGTTGAATTTGTTGGTGTTTTTCAATGTTGAGTTTGTTGTTGTTTTTCAATGTTGAGGTTGTTGTTGAATTTGTTGGTGTTTTTCAATGTTGAGGTTGTTGTTGTTTTTCAATGTTGAGGTTATTGTTGAATTTGTTGGTGTGTTTCAATGTTGAGGTTGTTGTTGTTTTTCAATGTTGAGGTTGTTGTTGAATTTGTTGGTGCTTTTCAATGTTGAGGTTGTTGTTGAATTTGTTGGTGTTTTTCAATGTTGAGGTTGTTGTTGTTTTTCAATGTTGAGGTTGTCGTTGAATTTGTTGGCGTATCTCAATGTTGAGTTTGTTGTTGAATTTGTTGGTGTTTTTCAATGTTGAGGTTGTTGTTGAATTTGTTGGTGTTTTTCAATGTTGAGGTTGTTGTTGTTTTTCAATGTTGAGGTTGTTGTTGAATTTGTTGGTGTTTTTCAATGTTTAGTTTGTTGTTGTTTTTCAATGTTGAGGTTGTTGTTGAATTTGTTGGTGTTTTTCAATGTTGAGGTTGTTGTTGTTTTTCAATGTTGAGGTTTTTGTTGAATTTGTTGGTGTTTTTCAATGTTGAGGTTTTTGTTGTTTTTCAATGTTGAGGTTGTTGTTGTATTTGTTGGTGTTTTTCAAATTCGAGGTTGTTGTTGAATTTGTTGGTGTTTTTCAATGTTGAAGTTGTTGTTGAATTTGCTGGTGTTTTTCAATGTTGAGGTTGTTGTTGTTTTTCAATGTTGAGGTTGTTGTTGAATTTGTTGGTGTTTTTCAATGTTGAGGTTGTTGTTGTTTCTCAATGTTGAGGTTATTGTTGTATTTGTTGGTGTTTTTCAATTTCGAGGTTGTTGTTCAATTTGTTGGTGTTTTTAAATGTTGAAGTTGTTGTTGAATTTGTTGGTGTTTTTCAATGTTGAGGTTGTTGTTGTTTTTCAATGTTGAGGTTGTTGTTGAATTTGTTGGTGTTTTTCAATGTTGAGGTTGTTGTTGTTTTTCAATGCTGAGGTTGTTGTTGAATTTGTTGGTGTTTTTCAATGTTGAGGTTGCTGCTGAATTTGTTGGTGTTTTTCAATGTTGAGGTTGTTGTTGTTTTTCAATGTTGAGATTGTTGTTGAATTTGTTGGTGTTTTTCAATGTTTAGGTTGTTGTTGTTTTTCAATGTTGAGGTTGTTGTTGAATTTGTTGGTGTTTTTCAAATTCGAGGTTGTTGTTGAATTTGTTGGTGTTTTTCAATGTTGAAGTTGTTGTTGAATTTGCTGGTGTTTTTCAATGTTGAGGTTGTTGTTGTTTTTCAATGTTGAGGTTGTTGTTGAATTTGTTGGTGTTTTTCAATGTTGATGTTGTTGTTGTTTTTCAATGCTGAGGTTGTTGTTGAATTTGTTGGTGTTTTTCAATGTTGAGGTTGTTGTTGAATTTGTTGGTGTTTTTCAATGTTGAGGTTGTTGTTGTTTTTCAATGTTGAGGTTGTTGTTGAATTTGTTGGTGTTTTTCAATGTTTAGGTTGTTGTTGTTTTTCAATGTTGAGGTTGTTGTTGAATTTGTTTGTGTTTTACAATGTTGAGGTTGTTGTTGTTTTTCAATGCTGAGGTTGTTGTTGAATTTGTTGGTGTTTTTCAATGTTGAGGTTGTTGTTGTTTTTCAATGTTGAGGTTGTTGTTGAATTTGTTGGTGTTTTTCAATGTTTAGGTTGTTGTTGTTTTTCAATGTTGAGGTTGTTGTTGTATTTGTTGGTGTTTTTCAAATTCGAGGTTGTTGTTGAATTTGTTGGTGTTTTTCAATGTTGAAGTTGTTGTTGAATTTGCTGGTGTTTTTCAATGTTGAGGTTGTTGTTGTTTTTCAATGTTGAGGTTGTTGTTGAATTTGTTGGTGTTTTTCAATGTTGATGTTGTTGTTGTTTTTCAATGCTGAGGTTGTTGTTGAATTTGTTGGTGTTTTTCAATGTTGAGGTTGTTGTTGAATTTGTTGGTGTTTTTCAATGTTGAGGTTGTTGTTGTTTTTCAATGTTGAGGTTGTTGTTGAATTTGTTGGTGTTTTTCAATGTTTAGGTTGTTGTTGTTTTTCAATGTTGAGGTTGTTGTTGAATTTGTTGGTGTTTTTCAATGTTGAGGTTGTTGTTGTTTTTCAATGCTGAGGTTGTTGTTGAATTTGTTGGTGTTTTTCAATGTTGAGGTTGCTGCTGAATTTGTTGGTGTTTTTCAATGTTGAGGTTGTTGTTGTTTTTCAATGTTGAGATTGTTGTTGAATTTGTTGGTGTTTTTCAATGTTTAGGTTGTTGTTGTTTTTCAATGTTGAGGTTGTTGTTGAATTTGTTGGTGTTTTTCAATGTTGAGGTTGTTGTTGAATTTGTTGGTGTTTTTCAATGTTGAGGTTGTTGTTGTTTTTCAATGTTGAGGTTGTTGTTGAATTTGTTGGTGTTTTTCAATGTTGAGTTTGTTGTTGTTTTTCAATGTTGAGGTTGTTGTTGAATTTGTTGGTGTTTTTCAATGTTGAGGTTGTTGTTGTTTTTCAATGTTGAGGTTATTGTTGAATTTGTTGGTGTGTTTCAATGTTGAGGTTGTTGTTGTTTTTCAATGTTGAGGTTGTTGTTGAATTTGTTGGTGCTTTTCAATGTTGAGGTTGTTGTTGAATTTGTTGGTGTTTTTCAATGTTGAGGTTGTTGTTGTTTTTCAATGTTGAGGTTGTCGTTGAATTTGTTGGCGTATCTCAATGTTGAGTTTGTTGTTGAATTTGTTGGTGTTTTTCAATGTTGAGGTTGTTGTTGAATTTGTTGGTGTTTTTCAATGTTGAGGTTGTTGTTGTTTTTCAATGTTGAGGTTGTTGTTGAATTTGTTGGTGTTTTTCAATGTTTAGTTTGTTGTTGTTTTTCAATGTTGAGGTTGTTGTTGAATTTGTTGGTGTTTTTCAATGTTGAGGTTGTTGTTGTTTTTCAATGTTGAGGTTTTTGTTGAATTTGTTGGTGTTTTTCAATGTTGAGGTTTTTGTTGTTTTTCAATGTTGAGGTTGTTGTTGTATTTGTTGGTGTTTTTCAAATTCGAGGTTGTTGTTGAATTTGTTGGTGTTTTTCAATGTTGAAGTTGTTGTTGAATTTGCTGGTGTTTTTCAATGTTGAGGTTGTTGTTGTTTTTCAATGTTGAGATTGTTGTTGAATTTGTTGGTGTTTTTCAATGTTTAGGTTGTTGTTGTTTTTCAATGTTGAGGTTGTTGTTGAATTTGTTGGTGTTTTTCAATGTTGAGGTTGTTGTTGAATTTGTTGGTGTTTTTCAATGTTGAGGTTGTTGTTGTTTTTCAATGTTGAGGTTGTTGTTGAATTTGTTGGTGTTTTTCAATGTTGAGTTTGTTGTTGTTTTTCAATGTTGAGGTTGTTGTTGAATTTGTTGGTGTTTTTCAATGTTGAGGTTGTTGTTCTATTTCAATGTTGAGGTTATTGTTGAATTTGTTGGTGTTTTTCAATGTTGAGGTTGTTGTTGTTTTTCAATGTTGAGGTTGTTGTTGAATTTGTTGGTGCTTTTCAATGGTGAGGTTGTTGTTGAATTTGTTGGTGTTTTTCAATGTTGAGGTTGTTGTTGTTTTTCAATGTTGAGGTTGTTGTTGAATTTGTTGGCGTTTCTCAATGTTGAGTTTGTTGTTGAATTTGTTGGTGTTTTTCAATGTTGAGGTTGTTGTTGAATTTGTTGGTGTTTTTCAATGTTGAGGTTTTTGTTGAATTTGTTGGTGTTTTTCAATGTTGAGGTTGTTGTTGTTTTTAAATGCTGAGGTTGTTGTTGAATTTGTTGGTGTTTTTCAATGTTGAGGTTGTTGTTGAATTTGTTGGTGTTTTTCAATGTTGAGGTTGTTGTTGTTTTTCAATGTTGAGGTTGTTGTTGAATTTGTTGGTGTTTTTCAATGTTGAGGTTGTTGTTGTTTTTCAATGTTGAGGTTGTTGTTGTTTTTCAATGTTGAGGTTGTTGTTGAATTTGTTGGTGTTATTCAATGTTGAGGTTGTTGTTGTTTTTCAATGCTGAGGTTGTTGTTGAATTAGTTGGTGTTTTTCAATGTTGAGGTTGTTGTTGAATTTGTTGGTGTTTTTCAATGTTGAGGTTGTTTTTCTTTTTCAATGTTGAGGTTGCTGTTCAATTTGTTGGTGTTTTTCACTGTTTCGGTTGTTGTTGTTTTTCAATGTTGAGGTTGTTGTTGAATTTGTTGGTGTTTTTCAACGTTGAGGTTGTTGTTGAATTTGTTGGTGTTTTTCAATGTTGAGGTTGTTGTTGTTTTTCAATGTTGAGGTTGTTGTTGAATTTGTTGGTGTTTTTCAATGTAGAGTTTGTTGTTGTTTTTCAATGTTGAGGTTGTTGTTGAATTTGTTGGTGTTTTTCAATGTTGAGGTTGTTGTTGTTTTTCAATGTTGAGGTTGTTGTTGAATTTGTTGGTGTTTTTCAATGTTGAGGTTGTTGTTGTTTTAAAATGTTGGGGTTGTTGTTGAATTTGTTAGTGTTTTTCAATTTTGAGGATGCTGTTGTTTTTCAATGTTGAGGTTGTTGTTGTATTTGTTGGTGTTTTTCAAATTCGAGGTTGTTGTTGAATTTGTTGGTGTTTTTCAATGTTGAAGTTGTTGTTGAATTTGCTGGTGTTTTTCAATGTTGAGGTTGTTGTTGTTTTTCAATGTTGAGGTTGTTGTTGAATTTGTAGGTGTTTTTCAATGTTGATGTTGTTGTTGTTTTTCAATGCTGAGTTGTTGTTGAATTTGTTGGTGTTTTTCAATGTTGAGGTTGTTGTTGAATTTGTTGGTGTTTTTCAATGTTGAGGTTGTTGTTGTTTTTCAATGTTGAGGTTGTTGTTGAATTTGTTGGTGTTTTTCAATGTTTAGGTTGTTGTTGTTTTTCAATGTTGAGGTTGTTGTTGAATTTGTTCGTGTTTTACAATGTTGAGGTTGTTGTTGTTTTTCAATGCTGAGGTTGTTGTTGAATTTGTTGGTGTTTTTCAATGTTGAGGTTGTTGTTGTTTTTCAATGTTGAGGTTGTTGTTGAATTTGTTGGTGTTTTTCAATGTTTAGGTTGTTGTTGTTTTTCAATGTTGAGGTTGTTGTTGTATTTGTTGGTGTTTTTCAAATTCGAGGTTGTTGTTGAATTTGTTGGTGTTTTTCAATGTTGAAGTTGTTGTTGAATTTGCTGGTGTTTTTCAATGTTGAGGTTGTTGTTGTTTTTCAATGTTGAGGTTGTTGTTGAATTTGTTGGTGTTTTTCAATGTTGATGTTGTTGTTGTTTTTCAATGCTGAGGTTGTTGTTGAATTTGTTGGTGTTTTTCAATGTTGAGGTTGTTGTTGAATTTGTTGGTGTTTTTCAATGTTGAGGTTGTTGTTGTTTTTCAATGTTGAGGTTGTTGTTGAATTTGTTGGTGCTTTTCAATGTTGAGGTTGTTGTTGAATTTGTTGGTGTTTTTCAATGTTGAGGTTGTTGTTGTTTTTCAATGTTGAGGTTGTCGTTGAATTTGTTGGCGTATCTCAATGTTGAGTTTGTTGTTGAATTTGTTGGTGTTTTTCAATGTTGAGGTTGTTGTTGAATTTGTTGGTGTTTTTCAATGTTGAGGTTGTTGTTGTTTTTCAATGTTGAGGTTGTTGTTGAATTTGTTGGTGTTTTTCTATGTTTAGTTTGTTGTTGTTTTTCAATGTTGAGGTTGTTGTTGAATTTGTTGGTGTTTTTCAATGTTGAGGTTGTTGTTGTTTTTCAATGTTGAGGTTTTTGTTGAATTTGTTGGTGTTTTTCAATGTTGAGGTTTTTGTTGTTTTTCAATGTTGAGGTTGTTGTTGTATTTGTTGGTGTTTTTCAAATTCGAGGTTGTTGTTGAATTTGTTGGTGTTTTTCAATGTTGAAGTTGTTGTTGAATTTGCTGGTGTTTTTCAATGTTGAGGTTGTTGTTGTTTTTCAATGTTGAGGTTGTTGTTGAATTTGTTGGTGTTTTTCAATGTTGAGGTTGTTGTTGTTTCTCAATGTTGAGGTTATTGTTGTATTTGTTGGTGTTTTTCAATTTCGAGGTTGTTGTTGAATTTGTTGGTGTTTTTAAATGTTGAAGTTGTTGTTGAATTTGTTGGTGTTTTTCAATGTTGAGGTTGTTGTTGTTTTTCAATGTTGAGGTTGTTGTTGAATTTGTTGGTGTTTTTCAATGTTGAGGTTGTTGTTGTTTTTCAATGCTGAGGTTGTTGTTGAATTTGTTGGTGTTTTTCAATGTTGAGGTTGCTGCTGAATTTGTTGGTGTTTTTCAATGTTGAGGTTGTTGTTGTTTTTCAATGTTGAGATTGTTGTTGAATTTGTTGGTGTTTTTCAATGTTTAGGTTGTTGTTGTTTTTCAATGTTGAGGTTGTTGTTGAATTTGTTGGTGTTTTTCAAATTCGAGGTTGTTGTTGAATTTGTTGGTGTTTTTCAATGTTGAAGTTGTTGTTGAATTTGCTGGTGTTTTTCAATGTTGAGGTTGTTGTTGTTTTTCAATGTTGAGGTTGTTGTTGAATTTGTTGGTGTTTTTCAATGTTGATGTTGTTGTTGTTTTTCAATGCTGAGGTTGTTGTTGAATTTGTTGGTGTTTTTCAATGTTGAGGTTGTTGTTGAATTTGTTGGTGTTTTTCAATGTTGAGGTTGTTGTTGTTTTTCAATGTTGAGGTTGTTGTTGAATTTGTTGGTGTTTTTCAATGTTTAGGTTGTTGTTGTTTTTCAATGTTGAGGTTGTTGTTGAATTTGTTCGTGTTTTACAATGTTGAGGTTGTTGTTGTTTTTCAATGCTGAGGTTGTTGTTGAATTTGTTGGTGTTTTTCAATGTTGAGGTTGTTGTTGTTTTTCAATGTTGAGGTTGTTGTTGAATTTGTTGGTGTTTTTCAATGTTTAGGTTGTTGTTGTTTTTCAATGTTGAGGTTGTTGTTGTATTTGTTGGTGTTTTTCAAATTCGAGGTTGTTGTTGAATTTGTTGGTGTTTTTCAATGTTGAAGTTGTTGTTGAATTTGCTGGTGTTTTTCAATGTTGAGGTTGTTGTTGTTTTTCAATGTTGAGGTTGTTGTTGAATTTGTTGGTGTTTTTCAATGTTGATGTTGTTGTTGTTTTTCAATGCTGAGGTTGTTGTTGAATTTGTTGGTGTTTTTCAATGTTGAGGTTGTTGTTGAATTTGTTGGTGTTTTTCAATGTTGAGGTTGTTGTTGTTTTTCAATGTTGAGGTTGTTGTTGAATTTGTTGGTGTTTTTCAATGTTTAGGTTGTTGTTGTTTTTCAATGTTGAGGTTGTTGTTGAATTTGTTGGTGTTTTTCAATGTTGAGGTTGTTGTTGTTTTTCAATGCTGAGGTTGTTGTTGAATTTGTTGGTGTTTTTCAATGTTGAGGTTGCTGCTGAATTTGCTGGTGTTTTTCAATCTTGAGGTTGTTGTTGTTTTTCAATGTTGAGATTGTTGTTGAATTTGTTGGTGTTTTTCAATGTTTAGGTTGTTGTTGTTTTTCAATGTTGAGGTTGTTGTTGAATTTGTTGGTGTTTTTCAATGTTGAGGTTGTTGTTGAATTTGTTGGTGTTTTTCAATGTTGAGGTTGTTGTTGTTTTTCAATGTTGAGGTTGTTGTTGAATTTGTTGGTGTTTTTCAATGTTGAGTTTGTTGTTGTTTTTCAATGTTGAGGTTGTTGTTGAATTTGTTGGTGTTTTTCAATGTTGAGGTTGTTGTTGTTTTTCAATGTTGAGGTTATTGTTGAATTTGTTGGTGTGTTTCAATGTTGAGGTTGTTGTTGTTTTTCAATGTTGAGGTTGTTGTTGAATTTGTTGGTGCTTTTCAATGTTGAGGTTGTTGTTGAATTTGTTGGTGTTTTTCAATGTTGAGGTTGTTGTTGTTTTTCAATGTTGAGGTTGTCGTTGAATTTGTTGGCGTATCTCAATGTTGAGTTTGTTGTTGAATTTGTTGGTGTTTTTCAATGTTGAGGTTGTTGTTGAATTTGTTGGTGTTTTTCAATGTTGAGGTTGTTGTTGTTTTTCAATGTTGAGGTTGTTGTTGAATTTGTTGGTGTTTTTCAATGTTTAGTTTGTTGTTGTTTTTCAATGTTGAGGTTGTTGTTGAATTTGTTGGTGTTTTTCAATGTTGAGGTTTTTGTTGTTTTTCAATGTTGAGGTTGTTGTTGTATTTGTTGGTGTTTTTCAAATTCGAGGTTGTTGTTGAATTTGTTGGAGTTTTTCAATGTTGAAGTTGTTGTTGAATTTGCTGGTGTTTTTCAATGTTGAGGTTGTTGTTGTTTTTCAATGTTGAGGTTGTTGTTGAATTTGTTGGTGTTTTTCAATGTTGAGGTTGTTGCTGTTTCTCAATGTTGAGGTTGTTGTTGTATTTGTTGGTGTTTTTCAATTTCGAGGTTGTTGTTGAATTTGTTGGTGTTTTTAAATGTTGAAGTTGTTGTTGAATTTGTTGGTGTTTTTCAATGTTGAGGTTGTTGTTGTTTTTCAATGTTGAGGTTGTTGTTGAATTTGTTGGTGTTTTTCAATGTTGAGGTTGTTGTTGTTTTTCAATGCTGAGGTTGTTGTTGAATTTGTTGGTGTTTTTCAATGTTGAGGTTGCTGCTGAATTTGTTGGTGTTTTTCAATGTTGAGGTTGTTGTTGTTTTTCAATGTTGAGATTGTTGTTGAATTTGTTGGTGTTTTTCAATGTTTAGGTTGTTGTTGTTTTTCAATGTTGAGGTTGTTGTTGAATTTGTTGGTGTTTTTCAATGTTGAGGTTGTTGTTGAATTTGTTGGTGTTTTTCAATGTTGAGGTTGTTGTTGTTTTTCAATGTTGAGGTTGTTGTTGAATTTGTTGGTGTTTTTCAATGTTGAGGTTGTTGTTGTTTTTCAATGTTGAGGTTGTTGTTGAATTTGCTGGTGTTTTTCAATGTTGATGTTGTTGTTGTTTTTCAATGCTGAGGTTGTTGTTGAATTTGTTGGTGTTTTTCAATGTTGAGGTTGTTGTTGAATTTGTTGGTGCTTTTCAATGTTGAGGTTGTTGTTGAATTTGTTGGTGTTTTTCAATGTTGAGGTTGTTGTTGTTTTTCAATGTTGAGGTTGTCGTTGAATTTGTTGGCGTATCTCAATGTTGAGTTTGTTGTTGAATTTGTTGGTGTTTTTCAATGTTGAGGTTGTTGTTGAATTTGTTGGTGTTTTTCAATGTTGAGGTTGTTGTTGTTTTTCAATGTTGAGGTTGTTGTTGAATTTGTTGGTGTTTTTCAATGTTTAGTTTGTTGTTGTTTTTCAATGTTGAGGTTGTTGTTGAATTTGTTGGTGTTTTTCAATGTTGAGGTTGTTGTTGTTTTTCAATGTTGAGGTTTTTGTTGAATTTGTTGGTGTTTTTCAATGTTGAAGTTTTTGTTGTTTTTCAATGTTGAGGTTGTTGTTGTATTTGTTGGTGTTTTTCAAATTCGAGGTTGTTGTTGAATTTGTTGGTGTTTTTCAATGTTGAAGTTGTTGTTGAATTTGCTGGTGTTTTTCAATGTTGAGGTTGTTGTTGTTTTTCAATGTTGAGGTTGTTGTTGAATTTGTTGGTGTTTTTCAATGTTGAGGTTGTTGTTGTTTCTCAATGTTGAGGTTATTGTTGTATTTGTTGGTGTTTTTCAATTTCGAGGTTGTTGTTGAATTTGTTGGTGTTTTTAAATGTTGAAGTTGTTGTTGAATTTGTTGGTGTTTTTCAATGTTGAGGTTGTTGTTGTTTTTCAATGTTGAGGTTGTTGTTGAATTTGTTGGTGTTTTTCAATGTTGAGGTTGTTGTTGTTTTTCAATGCTGAGGTTGTTGTTGAATTTGTTGGTGTTTTTCAATGTTGAGGTTGCTGCTGAATTTGTTGGTGTTTTTCAATGTTGAGGTTGTTGTTGTTTTTCAATGTTGAGATTGTTGTTGAATTTGTTGGTGTTTTTCAATGTTTAGGTTGTTGTTGTTTTTCAATGTTGAGGTTGTTGTTGAATTTGTGGGTGTTTTTCAATGTTGAGATTTTTGTTAAATTTGTTGTTGTTTTTCCATGTTGAAGTTGTTGTTATTTTTCAATGTTGAGGTTGTTGTTGAGTTTGTTGGTGTTTTTCAATGTTGAGGTTTTTGTTGAATTTGTTGGTGTTTTTCAATGTTGAGGTTGTTGTTGAATTTGTTGGTGTTTTTCAATGTTGAGGTTTTTGTTGAATTTGTTGGTGTTTTTCAATGTTGAGGTTGTTGTTGAATTTGTTGGTGTTTTTCAATGTTGAGGTTTTTGTTGTTTTTAAATGTTGAGGTTGTTGTTGAATTTGTTGGTGTTTTTTCAATTTTGAGGTTGTTGGTGTTTTTCAATGTTGAGGTTGATTTTGAATTTGAGGGTGTTTTTCAATGTCGAGGTTGTTGTTGAATTTGTTGGTGTTTTTCAATGTTGAGGTTGTTGTTGTTTTTAAATGTTGAGGTTGTTGTTGAATTTGTTGGTGTTTTTCAATATCGAGATTGTTGTTGTTTTTCAATGTTGAGGTTGTTGTTCAATTTGTTGGTGTTTTTAAATGTTGAGGTTGTTGTTGTTTTTCAATGTTGAGGTTGTTGTTCAATTTGTTGGTGTTTTTAAATGTTGAGGTTGTTGTTAAATTTGCTGGTGTTTTGCAATGTTCAGGTTGTTGTTGTTTTTCAATGTTGAGGTTGTTGTTGAATTTGTTGGTGTTTTTCAATGTTGAGGTTGTTGTTGTTTCTCAATGTTGAGGTTGTTGTTGTATTTGTTGGTGTTTTTCAATTTCGAGGTTGTTGTTGAATTTGTTAGTGTTTTTCAATGTTGAAGTTGTTGTTGAATTTGTTGGTGTTTTTCAATGTTGAGGTTGTTGTTGTTTTTCAATGTTGAGGTTGTTGTTGAATTTGTTGGTGTTTTTCAATGTTGAGGTTGTTGTTGTTTTTCAATGCTGAGGTTGTTGTTGAATTTGTTGGTGTTTTTCAATGTTGAGGTTGCTGTTGAATTTGTTGGTGTTTTTCAATGTTGAGGTTGTTGTTGTTTTTCAATGTTGAGATTGTTGTTGAATTTGTTGGTGTTTTTCAATGTTTAGGTTGTTGTTGTTTTTCAATGTTGAGGTTGTTGTTGAATTTGTTGGTGTTTTTCAATGTTGAGGTTGTTGTTGAATTTGTTGGTGTTTTTCAATGTTGAGGTTGTTGTTGTTTTTCAATGTTGAGGTTGTTGTTGAATTTGTTGGTGTTTTTCAATGTTGAGTTTGTTGTTGTTTTTCAATGTTGAGGTTGTTGTTGAATTTGTTGGTGTTTTTCAATGTTGAGGTTGTTGTTCTTTTTCAATGTTGAGGTTATTGTTGAATTTGTTGGTGTTTTTCAATGTTGAGGTTGTTGTTGTTTTTCAATGTTGAGGTTGTTGTTGAATTTGTTGGTGCTTTTCAATGTTGAGGTTGTTGTTGAATTTGTTGGTGTTTTTCAATGTTGAGGTTGTTGTTGTTTTTCAATGTTGAGGTTGTTGTTGAATTTGTTGGCGTTTCTCAATGTTGAGTTTGTTGTTGAATTTGTTGGTGTTTTTCAATGTTGAGGTTGTTGTTGAATTTGTTGGTGTTTTTCAATGTTGAGGTTGTTGTTGAATTTGTTGGTGTTTTTCAATGTTGAGGTTGTTGTTGTTTTTCAATGCTGAGGTTGTTGTTGAATTTGTTGGTGTTTTTCAATGTTGAGGTTGTTGTTGAATTTGTTGGTGTTTTTCAATGTTGAGGTTGTTGTTGTTTTTCAATGTTGAGGTTGTTGTTGAATTTGTTGGTGTTTTTCAATGTTGAGGTTGTTGTTGTTTTTCAATGTTGAGGTTGTTGTTGTTTTTCAATGTTGAGGTTGTTGTTGAATTTGTTGGTGTTATTCAATGTTGAGGTTGTTGTTGTTTTTCAATGCTGAGGTTGTTGTTGAATTTGTTGGTGTTTTTCAATGTTGAGGTTGCTGTTGAACTTGTTGGTGTTTTTCAATGTTTCGGTTGTTGTTGTTTTTCAATGTTGAGGTTGTTGTTGAATTTGTTGGTGTTTTTCAACGTTGAGGTTGTTGTTGAATTTGTTGGTGTTTTTCAATGTTGAGGTTGTTGTTGTTTTTCAATGTTGAGGTTGTTGTTGAATTTGTTGGTGTTTTTCAATGTAGAGTTTGTTGTTGTTTTTCAATGTTGAGGTTGTTGTTGAATTTGTTGGTGTTTTTCAATGTTGAGGTTGTTGTTGTTTTTCAATGTTGAGGTTGTTGTTGAATTTGTTGGTGTTTTTCAATGTTGAGGTTGTTGTTGTTTTAAAATGTTGGGGTTGTTGTTGAATTTGTTAGTGTTTTTCAATTTTGAGGATGCTGTTGTTTTTCAATGTTGAGGTTGTTGTTGTATTTGTTGGTGTTTTTCAAATTCGAGGTTGTTGTTGAATTTGTTGGTGTTTTTCAATGTTGAAGTTGTTGTTGAATTTGCTGGTGTTTTTCAATGTTGAGGTTGTTGTTGTTTTTCAATGTTGAGGTTGTTGTTGAATTTGTTGGTGTTTTTCAATGTTGATGTTGTTGTTGTTTTTCAATGCTGAGGTTGTTGTTGAATTTGTTGGTGTTTTTCAATGTTGAGGTTGTTGTTGAATTTGTTGGCGTTTTTCAATGTTGAGGTTGTTGTTGTTTTTCAATGTTGAGGTTGTTGTTGAATTTGTTGGTGTTTTTCAATGTTTAGGTTGTTGTTGTTTTTCAATGTTGAGGTTGTTGTTGAATTTGTTCGTGTTTTACAATGTTGAGGTTGTTGTTGTTTTTCAATGCTGAGGTTGTTGTTGAATTTGTTGGTGTTTTTCAATGTTGAGGTTGTTGTTGTTTTTCAATGTTGAGGTTGTTGTTGAATTTGTTGGTGTTTTTCAATGTTTAGGTTGTTGTTGTTTTTCAATGTTGAGGTTGTTGTTGTATTTGTTGGTGTTTTTCAAATTCGAGGTTGTTGTTGAATTTGTTGGTGTTTTTCAATGTTGAAGTTGTTGTTGAATTTGCTGGTGTTTTTCAATGTTGAGGTTGTTGTTGTTTTTCAATGTTGAGGTTGTTGTTGAATTTGTTGGTGTTTTTCAATGTTGATGTTGTTGTTGTTTTTCAATGCTGAGGTTGTTGTTGAATTTGTTGGTGTTTTTCAATGTTGAGGTTGTTGTTGAATTTGTTGGTGTTTTTCAATGTTGAGGTTGTTGTTGTTTTTCAATGTTGAGGTTGTTGTTGAATTTGTTGGTGTTTTTCAATGTTTAGGTTGTTGTTGTTTTTCAATGTTGAGGTTGTTGTTGAATTTGTTGGTGTTTTTCAATGTTGAGGTTGTTGTTGTTTTTCAATGCTGAGGTTGTTGTTGAATTTGTTGGTGTTTTTCAATGTTGAGGTTGCTGCTGAATTTGTTGGTGTTTTTCAATGTTGAGGTTGTTGTTGTTTTTCAATGTTGAGATTGTTGTTGAATTTGTTGGTGTTTTTCAATATTTAGGTTGTTGTTGTTTTTCAATGTTGAGGTTGTTGTTGAATTTGTTGGTGTTTTTCAATGTTGAGGTTGTTGTTGAATTTGTTGGTGTTTTTCAATGTTGAGGTTGTTGTTGTTTTTCAATGTTGAGGTTGTTGTTGAATTTGTTGGTGTTTTTCAATGTTGAGTTTGTTGTTGTTTTTCAATGTTGAGGTTGTTGTTGAATTTGTTGGTGCTTTTCAATGTGGAGGTTGTTGTTGTTTTTCAATGTTGAGGTTATTGTTGAATTTGTTGGTGTGTTTCAATGTTGAGGTTGTTGTTGTTTTTCAATGTTGAGGTTGTTGTTGAATTTGTTGGTGCTTTTCAATGTTGAGGTTGTTGTTGAATTTGTTGGTGTTTTTCAATGTTGAGGTTGTTGTTGTTTTTCAATGTTGAGGTTGTCGTTGAATTTGTTGGCGTATCTCAATGTTGAGTTTGTTGTTGAATTTGTTGGTGTTTTTCAATGTTGAGGTTGTTGTTGAATTTGTTGGTGTTTTTCAATGTTGAGGTTGTTGTTGTTTTTCAATGTTGAGGTTGTTGTTGAATTTGTTGGTGTTTTTCAATGTTTAGTTTGTTGTTGTTTTTCAATGTTGAGGTTGTTGTTGAATTTGTTGGTGTTTTTCAATGTTGAGGTTGTTGTTGTTTTTCAATGTTGAGGTTTTTGTTGAATTTGTTGGTGTTTTTCAATGTTGTGGTTTTTGTTGTTTTTCAATGTTGAGGTTGTTGTTGTATTTGTTGGTGTTTTTCAAATTCGAGGTTGTTGTTGAATTTGTTGGTGTTTTTCAATGTTGAAGTTGTTGTTGAATTTGCTGGTGTTTTTCAATGTTGAGGTTGTTGTTGTTTTTCAATGTTGAGGTTGTTGTTGAATTTGTTGGTGTTTTTCAATGTTGAGGTTGTTGTTGTTTCTCAATGTTGAGGTTGTTGTTGTATTTGTTGGTGTTTTTCAATTTCGAGGTTGTTGTTGAATTTGTTGGTGTTTTTAAATGTTGAAGTTGTTGTTGAATTTGTTGGTGTTTTTCAATGTTGAGGTTGTTGTTGTTTTTCAATGCTGAAGTTGTTGTTGAATTTGTTGGTGTTTTTCAATGTTGAGGTTGTTGTTGTTTTTCAATGCTGAAGTTGTTGTTGAATTTGTTGGTGTTTTTCAATGTTGAGGTTGCTGCTGAATTTGTTGGTGTTTTTCAATGTTGAGGTTGTTGTTGTTTTTCAATGTTGAGATTGTTGTTGAATTTGTTGGTGTTTTTCAATGTTTAGGTTGTTGTTGTTTTTCAATGTTGAGGTTGTTGTTGAATTTGTTGGTGTTTTTCAATGTTGAGGTTGTTGTTGAATTTGTTGGTGTTTTTCAATGTTGAGGTTGTTGTTGTTTTTCAATGTTGAGGTTGTTGTTGAATTTGTTGGTGTTTTTCAATGTTGAGTTTGTTGTTGTTTTTCAATGTTGAGGTTGTTGTTGAATTTGTTGGTGTTTTTCAATGTTGAGGTTGTTGTTGTTTTTCAATGTTGAGGTTATTGTTGAATTTGTTGGTGTGTTTCAATGTTGAGGTTGTTGTTGTTTTTCAATGTTGAGGTTGTTGTTGAATTTGTTGGTGCTTTTCAATGTTGAGGTTGTTGTTGAATTTGTTGGTGTTTTTCAATGTTGAGGTTGTTGTTGTTTTTCAATGTTGAGGTTGTCGTTGAATTTGTTGGCGTTTCTCAATGTTGAGGTTGTTGTTGAATTTGTTGGTGTTTTTCAATGTTGAGGTTGTTGTTGAATTTGTGGGTGTTTTTCAATGTTGAGATTTTTGTTAAATTTGTTGGTGTTTTTCCATGTTGAAGTTGTTGTTATTTTTCAATGTTGAGGTTGTTGTTGAGTTTGTTGGTGTTTTTCAATGTTGAGGTTTTTGTTGAATTTGTTGGTGTTTTTCAATGTTGAGGTTGTTGTTGAATTTGTTGGTGTTTTTCAATGTTGAGGTTTTTGTTGAATTTGTTGCTGTTTTTCAATGTTGAGGTTGTTGTTGAATTTGTTGGTGTTTTTCAATGTTGAGGTTTTTGTTGTTTTTAAATGTTGAGGTTGTTGTTGAATTTGTTGGTGTTTTTTCAATTTTGAGGTTGTTGGTGTTTTTCAATGTTGAGGTTGATTTTGAATTTGAGGGTGTTTTTCAATGTCGAGGTTGTTGTTGAATTTTTTGGTGTTTTTCAATGTTGAGGTTGTTGTTGTTTTTCAATGTTGAGGTTGTTGTTGAATTTGTTGGTGTTTTTCAATATCGAGATTGTTGTTGTTTTTCAATGTTGAGGTTGTTGTTCAATTTGTTGGTGTTTTTAAATGTTGAGGTTGTTGTTGAATTTGCTGGTGTTTTGCAATGTTGAGGTTGTTGTTGTTTTTCAATGTTGAGGTTGTTGTTGAATTTGTTGGTGTTTTTCAATGTTGAGGTTGTTGATGTTTCTCAATGTTGAGGTTGTTGTTGTATTTGTTGGTGTTTTTCAATTTCGAGGTTGTTGTTGAATTTGTTGGTGTTTTTCAATGTTGAAGTTGTTGTTGAATTTGTTGGTGTTTTTCAATGTTGAGGTTGTTGTTGTTTTTCAATGTTGAGGTTGTTGTTGAATTTGTTGGTGTTTTTCAATGTTGAGGTTGTTGTTGTTTTTCAATGCTGAGGTTGTTGTTGAATTTGTTGGTGTTTTTCAATGTTGAGGTTGCTGCTGAATTTGTTGGTGTTTTTCAATGTTGAGGTTGTTGTTGTTTTTCAATGTTGAGATTGTTGTTGAATTTGTTGGTGTTTTTCAATGTTTAGGTTTTTGTTGTTTTTCAATGTTGAGGTTGTTGTTGAATTTGTTGGTGTTTTTCAATGTTGAGGTTGTTGTTGAATTTGTTGGTGTTTTTCAATGTTGAGGTTGTTGTTGTTTTTCAATGTTGAGGTTGTTGTTGAATTTGTTGGTGTTTTTCAATGTTGAGTTTGTTGTTGTTTTTCAATGTTGAGGTTGTTGTTGAATTTGTTGGTGTTTTTCAATGTTGAGGTTGTTGTTGTTTTTCAATGTTGAGGTTATTGTTGAATTTGTTGGTGTGTTTCAATGTTGAGGTTGTTGTTGTTTTTCAATGTTGAGGTTGTTGTTGAATTTGTTGGTGCTTTTCAATGTTGAGGTTGTTGTTGAATTTGTTGGTGTTTTTCAATGTTGAGGTTGTTGTTGTTTTTCAATGTTGAGGTTGTCGTTGAATTTGTTGGCGTTTCTCAATGTTGAGTTTGTTGTTGAATTTGTTGGTGTTTTTCAATGTTGAGGTTGTTGTTGAATTTGTTGGTGTTTTTCAATGTTGAGGTTGTTGTTGAATTTGTTGGTGTTTTTCAATGTTGAGGTTGTTGTTGTTTTTCAATGTTGAGGTTGTTGTTGAATTTGTTGGTGTTTTTCAATGTTTAGTTTGTTGTTGTTTTTCAATGTTGAGGTTGTTGTTGAATTTGTTGGTGTTTTTCAATGTTGAGGTTGTTGTTGTTTTTCAATGTTGAGGTTTTTGTTGAATTTGTTGGTGTTTTTCAATGTTGAGGTTTTTGTTGTTTTTCAATGTTGAGGTTGTTGTTGTATTTGTTGGTGTTTTTCAAATTCGAGGTTGTTGTTGAATTTGTTGGTGTTTTTCAATGTTGAAGTTGTTGTTGAATTTGCTGGTGTTTTTCAATGTTGAGGTTGTTGTTGTTTTTCAATGTTGAGGTTGTTGTTGAATTTGCTGGTGTTTTTCAATGTTGATGTTGTTGTTGTTTTTCAATGCTGAGGTTGTTGTTGAATTTGTTGGTGTTTTACAATGTTGAGGTTGTTGTTGAATTTGTTGGTGTTTTTCAATGTTGAGGTTGTTGTTGTTTTTCAATGTTGAGATTGTTGTTGAATTTGTTGGTGTTTTTCAATATTTAGGTTGTTGTTGTTTTTCAATGTTGAGGTTGTTGTTGAATTTGTTGGTGTTTTTCAATGTTGAGGTTGTTGTTGAATTTGTTGGTGTTTTTCAATGTTGAGGTTGTTGTTGTTTTTCAATGTTGAGGTTGTTGTTGAATTTGTTGGTGTTTTTCAATGTTGAGTTTGTTGTTGTTTTTCAATGTTGAGGTTGTTGTTGAATTTGTTGGTGCTTTTCAATGTTGAGGTTGTTGTTGTTTTTCAATGTTGAGGTTATTGTTGAATTTGTTGGTGTGTTTCAATGTTGAGGTTGTTGTTGTTTTTCAATGTTGAGGTTGTTGTTGAATTTGTTGGTGCTTTTCAATGTTGAGGTTGTTGTTGAATTTGTTGGTGTTTTTCAATGTTGAGGTTGTTGTTGTTTTTCAATGTTGAGGTTGTCGTTGAATTTGTTGGCGTATCTCAATGTTGAGTTTGTTGTTGAATTTGTTGGTGTTTTTCAATGTTGAGGTTGTTGTTGAATTTGTTGGTGTTTTTCAATGTTGAGGTTGTTGTTGTTTTTCAATGTTGAGGTTGTTGTTGAATTTGTTGGTGTTTTTCAATGTTTAGTTTGTTGTTGTTTTTCAATGTTGAGGTTGTTGTTGAATTTGTTGGTGTTTTTCAATGTTGAGGTTGTTGTTGTTTTTCAATGTTGAGGTTTTTGTTGAATTTGTTGGTGTTTTTCAATGTTGTGGTTTTTGTTGTTTTTCAATGTTGAGGTTGTTGTTGTATTTGTTGGTGTTTTTCAAATTCGAGGTTGTTGTTGAATTTGTTGGTGTTTTTCAATGTTGAAGTTGTTGTTGAATTTGCTGGTGTTTTTCAATGTTGAGGTTGTTGTTGTTTTTCAATGTTGAGGTTGTTGTTGAATTTGTTGGTGTTTTTCAATGTTGAGGTTGTTGTTGTTTCTCAATGTTGAGGTTGTTGTTGTATTTGTTGGTGTTTTTCAATTTCGAGGTTGTTGTTGAATTTGTTGGTGTTTTTAAATGTTGAAGTTGTTGTTGAATTTGTTGGTGTTTTTCAATGTTGAGGTTGTTGTTGTTTTTCAATGCTGAAGTTGTTGTTGAATTTGTTGGTGTTTTTCAATGTTGAGGTTGTTGTTGTTTTTCAATGCTGAAGTTGTTGTTGAATTTGTTGGTGTTTTTCAATGTTGAGGTTGCTGCTGAATTTGTTGGTGTTTTTCAATGTTGAGGTTGTTGTTGTTTTTCAATGTTGAGATTGTTGTTGAATTTGTTGGTGTTTTTCAATGTTTAGGTTGTTGTTGTTTTTCAATGTTGAGGTTGTTGTTGAATTTGTTGGTGTTTTTCAATGTTGAGGTTGTTGTTGAATTTGTTGGTGTTTTTCAATGTTGAGGTTGTTGTTGTTTTTCAATGTTGAGGTTGTTGTTGAATTTGTTGGTGTTTTTCAATGTTGAGTTTGTTGTTGTTTTTCAATGTTGAGGTTGTTGTTGAATTTGTTGGTGTTTTTCAATGTTGAGGTTGTTGTTGTTTTTCAATGTTGAGGTTATTGTTGAATTTGTTGGTGTGTTTCAATGTTGAGGTTGTTGTTGTTTTTCAATGTTGAGGTTGTTGTTGAATTTGTTGGTGCTTTTCAATGTTGAGGTTGTTGTTGAATTTGTTGGTGTTTTTCAATGTTGAGGTTGTTGTTGTTTTTCAATGTTGAGGTTGTCGTTGAATTTGTTGGCGTTTCTCAATGTTGAGGTTGTTGTTGAATTTGTTGGTGTTTTTCAATGTTGAGGTTGTTGTTGAATTTGTGGGTGTTTTTCAATGTTGAGATTTTTGTTAAATTTGTTGGTGTTTTTCCATGTTGAAGTTGTTGTTATTTTTCAATGTTGAGGTTGTTGTTGAGTTTGTTGGTGTTTTTCAATGTTGAGGTTTTTGTTGAATTTGTTGGTGTTTTTCAATGTTGAGGTTGTTGTTGAATTTGTTGGTGTTTTTCAATGTTGAGGTTTTTGTTGAATTTGTTGCTGTTTTTCAATGTTGAGGTTGTTGTTGAATTTGTTGGTGTTTTTCAATGTTGAGGTTTTTGTTGTTTTTAAATGTTGAGGTTGTTGTTGAATTTGTTGGTGTTTTTTCAATTTTGAGGTTGTTGGTGTTTTTCAATGTTGAGGTTGATTTTGAATTTGAGGGTGTTTTTCAATGTCGAGGTTGTTGTTGAATTTTTTGGTGTTTTTCAATGTTGAGGTTGTTGTTGTTTTTCAATGTTGAGGTTGTTGTTGAATTTGTTGGTGTTTTTCAATATCGAGATTGTTGTTGTTTTTCAATGTTGAGGTTGTTGTTCAATTTGTTGGTGTTTTTAAATGTTGAGGTTGTTGTTGAATTTGCTGGTGTTTTGCAATGTTGAGGTTGTTGTTGTTTTTCAATGTTGAGGTTGTTGTTGAATTTGTTGGTGTTTTTCAATGTTGAGGTTGTTGATGTTTCTCAATGTTGAGGTTGTTGTTGTATTTGTTGGTGTTTTTCAATTTCGAGGTTGTTGTTGAATTTGTTGGTGTTTTTCAATGTTGAAGTTGTTGTTGAATTTGTTGGTGTTTTTCAATGTTGAGGTTGTTGTTGTTTTTCAATGTTGAGGTTGTTGTTGAATTTGTTGGTGTTTTTCAATGTTGAGGTTGTTGTTGTTTTTCAATGCTGAGGTTGTTGTTGAATTTGTTGGTGTTTTTCAATGTTGAGGTTGCTGCTGAATTTGTTGGTGTTTTTCAATGTTGAGGTTGTTGTTGTTTTTCAATGTTGAGATTGTTGTTGAATTTGTTGGTGTTTTTCAATGTTTAGGTTTTTGTTGTTTTTCAATGTTGAGGTTGTTGTTGAATTTGTTGGTGTTTTTCAATGTTGAGGTTGTTGTTGAATTTGTTGGTGTTTTTCAATGTTGAGGTTGTTGTTGTTTTTCAATGTTGAGGTTGTTGTTGAATTTGTTGGTGTTTTTCAATGTTGAGTTTGTTGTTGTTTTTCAATGTTGAGGTTGTTGTTGAATTTGTTGGTGTTTTTCAATGTTGAGGTTGTTGTTGTTTTTCAATGTTGAGGTTATTGTTGAATTTGTTGGTGTGTTTCAATGTTGAGGTTGTTGTTGTTTTTCAATGTTGAGGTTGTTGTTGAATTTGTTGGTGCTTTTCAATGTTGAGGTTGTTGTTGAATTTGTTGGTGTTTTTCAATGTTGAGGTTGTTGTTGTTTTTCAATGTTGAGGTTGTCGTTGAATTTGTTGGCGTTTCTCAATGTTGAGTTTGTTGTTGAATTTGTTGGTGTTTTTCAATGTTGAGGTTGTTGTTGAATTTGTTGGTGTTTTTCAATGTTGAGGTTGTTGTTGAATTTGTTGGTGTTTTTCAATGTTGAGGTTGTTGTTGTTTTTCAATGTTGAGGTTGTTGTTGAATTTGTTGGTGTTTTTCAATGTTTAGTTTGTTGTTGTTTTTCAATGTTGAGGTTGTTGTTGAATTTGTTGGTGTTTTTCAATGTTGAGGTTGTTGTTGTTTTTCAATGTTGAGGTTTTTGTTGAATTTGTTGGTGTTTTTCAATGTTGAGGTTTTTGTTGTTTTTCAATGTTGAGGTTGTTGTTGTATTTGTTGGTGTTTTTCAAATTCGAGGTTGTTGTTGAATTTGTTGGTGTTTTTCAATGTTGAAGTTGTTGTTGAATTTGCTGGTGTTTTTCAATGTTGAGGTTGTTGTTGTTTTTCAATGTTGAGGTTGTTGTTGAATTTGCTGGTGTTTTTCAATGTTGATGTTGTTGTTGTTTTTCAATGCTGAGGTTGTTGTTGAATTTGTTGGTGTTTTACAATGTTGAGGTTGTTGTTGAATTTGTTGGTGTTTTTCAATGTTGAGGTTGTTGTTGTTTTTCAATGTTGAGGTTGTTGTTGAATTTGTTGGTGTTTTTCAATGTTTAGGTTGTTGTTGTTTTTCAATGTTGAGGTTGTTGTTGAATTTGTTGGTGTTTTTCAATGTTGAGGTTGCTGCTGAATTTGTTGGTGTTTTTCAATGTTGAGGTTGTTGTTGTTTTTCAATTTTGAGATTGTTGTTGAATTTGTTGGTGTTTTTCAATGTTTACGTTGTTGTTGTTTTTCAATGTTGAGGTTGTTGTTGAATTTGTTGGTGTTTTTCAATGTTGAGGTTGTTGTTGAATTTGTTGGTGTTTTTCAATGTTGAGGTTGTTGTTGTTTTTCAATGTTGAGGTTGTTGTTGAATTTGTTGGTGTTTTTCAATGTTGAGTTTGTTGTTGTTTTTCAATGTTGAGGTTGTTGTTGAATTTGTTGGTGTTTTTCAATGTTGAGGTTGTTGTTGTTTTTCAATGTTGAGGTTATTGTTGAATTTGTTGGTGTGTTTCAATGTTGAGGTTGTTGTTGTTTTTCAATGTTGAGGTTGTTGTTGAATTTGTTGGTGCTTTTCAATGTTGAGGTTGTTGTTGAATTTGTTGGTGTTTTTCAATGTTGAGGTTGTTGTTGTTTTTCAATGTTGAGGTTGTCGTTGAATTTGTTGGCGTTTCTCAATGTTGAGGTTGTTGTTGAATTTGTTGGTGTTTTTCAATGTTGAGGTTGTTGTTGAATTTGTGGGTGTTTTTCAATGTTGAGATTTTTGTTGAATTTGTTGGTGTTTTTCCATGTTGAAGTTGTTGTTATTTTTCAATGTTGAGGTTGTTGTTGAGTTTGTTGGTGTTTTTCAATGTTGAGGTTTTTGTTGAATTTGTTGGTGTTTTTCAATGTTGAGGTTGTTGTTGAATTTGTTGGTGTTTTTCAATGTTGAGGTTTTTGTTGAATTTGTTGGTGTTTTTCAATGTTGAGGTTGTTGTTGAATTTGTTGGTGTTTTTCAATGTTGAGGTTGTTGTTGTTTTTCAATGTTGAGGTTGTTGTTGAATTTGTTGGTGTTTTTCAATGTTGAGGTTGTTGTTGTTTTTCAATGTTGAGGTTGTTGTTGAATTTGTTGGTGTTTTTCAATGTTGAGTTTGTTGTTGTTTTTCAATGTTGAGGTTGTTGTTGAATTTGTTGGTGTTTTTCAATGTTGAGGTTGTTGTTGTTTTTCAATGTTGAGGTTATTGTTGAATTTGTTGGTGTGTTTCAATGTTGAGGTTGTTGTTGTTTTTCAATGTTGAGGTTGTTGTTGAATTTGTTGGTGCTTTTCAATGTTGAGGTTGTTGTTGAGTTTGTTGGTGTTTTTCAATGTTGAGGTTTTTGTTGAATTTGTTGGTGTTTTTCAATGTTGAGGTTGTTGTTGAATTTGTTGGTGTTTTTCAATGTTGAGGTTTTTGTTGAATTTGTTGGTGTTTTTCAATGTTGAGGTTGTTGTTGAATTTGTTGGTGTTTTTCAATGTTGAGGTTGTTGTTGTTTTTCAATGTTGAGGTTGTTGTTGAATTTATTGGTGTTTTTCAATGTTGAGGTTGTTGTTGTTTTTCAATGTTGAGGTTGTTGTTGAATTTGTTGGTGTTTTTCAATGTTGAGTTTGTTGTTGTTTTTCAATGTTGAGGTTGTTGTTGAATTTGTTGGTGTTTTTCAATGTTGAGGTTGTTGTTGTTTTTCAATGTTGAGGTTATTGTTGAATTTGTTGGTGTGTTTCAATGTTGAGGTTGTTGTTGTTTTTCAATGTTGAGGTTGTTGTTGAATTTGTTGGTGCTTTTCAATGTTGAGGTTGTTGTTGAATTTGTTGGTGTTTTTCAATGTTGAGGTTGTTGTTGTTTTTCAATGTTGAGGTTGTCGTTGAATTTGTTGGCGTTTCTCAATGTTGAGTTTGTTGTTGAATTTGTTGGTGTTTTTCAATGTTGAGGTTGTTGTTGAATTTGTTGGTGTTTTTCAATGTTGAGGTTGTTGTTGAATTTGTTGGTGTTTTTCAATGTTGAGGTTGTTGTTGTTTTTCAATGTTGAGGTTGTTGTTGAATTTGTTGGTGTTTTTCAATGTTTAGTTTGTTGTTGTTTTTCAATGTTGAGGTTGTTGTTGAATTTGTTGGTGTTTTTCAATGTTGAGGTTGTTGTTGTTTTTCAATGTTGAGGTTTTTGTTGAATTTGTTGGTGTTTTTCAATGTTGAGGTTTTTGTTGTTTTTCAATGTTGAGGTTGTTGTTGTATTTGTTGGTGTTTTTCAAATTCGAGGTTGTTGTTGAATTTGTTGGTGTTTTTCAATGTTGAAGTTGTTGTTGAATTTGCTGGTGTTTTTCAATGTTGAGGTTGTTGTTGTTTTTCAATGTTGGGGTTGTTGTTGAATTTGCTGGTGTTTTTCAATGTTGATGTTGTTGTTGTTTTTCAATGCTGAGGTTGTTGTTGAATTTGTTGGTGTTTTACAATGTTGAGGTTGCTGTTGAATTTGTTGGTGTTTTTCAATGTTGAGGTTGTTGTTGTTTTTCAATGTTGAGGTTGTTGTTGAATTTGTTGGTGTTTTTCAATGTTTAGGTTGTTGTTGTTTTTCAATGTTGAGGTTGTTGTTGAATTTGTTGGTGTTTTTCAATGTTGAGGTTGCTGCTGAATTTGTTGGTGTTTTTCAATGTTGAGGTTGTTGTTGTTTTTCAATTTTGAGATTGTTGTTGAATTTGTTGGTGTTTTTCAATGTTTAGGTTGTTGTTGTTTTTCAATGTTGAGGTTGTTGTTGAATTTGTTGGTGTTTTTCAATGTTGAGGTTGTTGTTGAATTTGTTGGTGTTTTTCAATGTTGAGGTTGTTGTTGTTTTTCAATGTTGAGGTTGTTGTTGAATTTGTTGGTGTTTTTCAATGTTGAGTTTGTTGTTGTTTTTCAATGTTGAGGTTGTTGTTGAATTTGTTGGTGTTTTTCAATGTTGAGGTTGTTGTTGTTTTTCAATGTTGAGGTTATTGTTGAATTTGTTGGTGTGTTTCAATGTTGAGGTTGTTGTTGTTTTTCAATGTTGAGGTTGTTGTTGAATTTGTTGGTGCTTTTCAATGTTGAGGTTGTTGTTGAATTTGTTGGTGTTTTTCAATGTTGAGGTTGTTGTTGTTTTTCAATGTTGAGGTTGTCGTTGAATTTGTTGGCGTTTCTCAATGTTGAGGTTGTTGTTGAATTTGTTGGTGTTTTTCAATGTTGAGGTTGTTGTTGAATTTGTGGGTGTTTTTCAATGTTGAGATTTTTGTTGAATTTGTTGGTGTTTTTCCATGTTGAAGTTGTTGTTATTTTTCAATGTTGAGGTTGTTGTTGAGTTTATTGGTGTTTTTCAATGTTGAGGTTTTTGTTGAATTTGTTGGTGTTTTTCAATGTTGAGGTTGTTGTTGAATTTGTTGGTGTTTTTCAATGTTGAGGTTTTTGTTGAATTTGTTGGTGTTTTTCAATGTTGAGGTTGTTGTTGAATTTGTTGGTGTTTTTCAATGTTGAGGTTTTTGTTGTTTTTAAATGTTGAGGTTGTTGTTGAATTTGTTGGTGTTTTTTCAATTTTGAGGTTGTTGGTGTTTTTCAATGTTGAGGTTGATTTTGAATTTGAGGGTGTTTTTCAATGTCGAGGTTGTTGTTGAATTTGTTGGTGTTTTTCAATGTTGAGGTTGTTGTTGTTTTTCAATGTTGAGGTTGTTGTTGAATTTGTTGGTGTTTTTCAATGTCGAGATTGTTGTTGTTTTTCAATGTTGAGGTTGTTGTTCAAATTGTTGGTGTTTTTAAATGTTGAGGTTGTTGTTGAATTTGCTGGTGTTTTGCAATGTTGAGGTTGTTGTTGTTTTTCAATGTTGAGGTTGTTGTTGAATTTGTTGGTGTTTTTCAATGTTGAGGTTGTTGTTGTTTCTCAATGTTGAGGTTGTTGTTGTATTTGTTGGTGTTTTTCAATTTCGAGGTTGTTGTTGAATTTGTTGGTGTTTTTCAATGTTGAAGTTGTTGTTGAATTTGTTGGTGTTTTTCAATGTTGAGGTTGTTGTTGTTTTTCAATGTTGAGGTTGTTGTTGAATTTGTTGGTGTTTTTCAATGTTGAGGTTGTTCTTGTTTTTCAATGCTGAGGTTGTTGTTGAATTTGTTGGTGTTTTTCAATGTTGAGGTTGCTGCTGAATTTGTTGGTGTTTTTCAATGTTGAGGTTGTTGTTGTTTTTCAATGTTGAGATTGTTGTTGAATTTGTTGGTGTTTTTCAATGTTTAGGTTGTTGTTGTTTTTCAATGTTGAGGTTGTTGTTGAATTTGTTGGTGTTTTTCAATGTTGAGGTTGTTGTTGAATTTGTTGGTGTTTTTCAATGTTGAGGTTGTTGTTGTTTTTCAATGTTGAGGTTGTTGTTGAATTTGTTGGTGTTTTTCAATGTTGAGTTTGTTGTTGTTTTTCAATGTTGAGGTTGTTGTTGAATTTGTTGGTGTTTTTCAATGTTGAGGTTGTTGTTGTTTTTCAATGTTGAGTTTATTGTTGAATTTGTTGGTGTGTTTCAATGTTGAGGTTGTTGTTGTTTTTCAATGTTGAGGTTGTTGTTGAATTTGTTGGTGCTTTTCAATGTTGAGGTTGTTGTTGAATTTGTTGGTGTTTTTCAATGTTGAGGTTGTTGTTGTTTTTCAATGTTGAGGTTGTCGTTGAATTTGTTGGCGTTTCTCAATGTTGAGTTTGTTGTTGAATTTGTTGGTGTTTTTCAATGTTGAGGTTGTTGTTGAATTTGTTGGTGTTTTTCAATGTTGAGGTTGTTGTTGAATTTGTTGGTGTTTTTCAATGTTGAGGTTGTTGTTGTTTTTCAATGTTGAGGTTGTTGTTGAATTTGTTGGTGTTTTTCAATGTTTAGTTTGTTGTTGTTTTTCAATGTTGAGGTTGTTGTTGAATTTGTTGGTGTTTTTCAATGTTGAGGTTGTTGTTGTTTTTCAATGTTGAGGTTTTTGTTGAATTTGTTGGTGTTTTTCAATGTTGAGGTTTTTGTTGTTTTTCAATGTTGAGGTTGTTGTTGTATTTGTTGGTGTTTTTCAAATTCGAGGTTGTTGTTGAATTTGTTGGTGTTTTTCAGTGTTGAAGTTGTTGTTGAATTTGCTGGTGTTTTTCAATGTTGAGGTTGTTGTTGTTTTTCAATGTTGAGGTTGTTGTTGAACTTGCTGGTGTTTTTCAATGTTGATGTTGTTGTTGTTTTTCAATGCTGAGGTTGTTGTTGAATTTGTTGGTGTTTTTCAATGTTGAGGTTGTTGTTGAATTTGTTGGTGTTTTTCAATGTTGAGGTTGTTGTTGTTTTTCAATGTTGAGGTTGTTGTTGAATTTGTTGGTGTTTTTCAATGTTTAGGTTGTTGTTGTTTTTCAATGTTGAGGTTGTTGTTGAATTTGTTGGTGTTTTTCAATGTTGAGGTTGTTGTTGAATTTGTGGGTGTTTTTCAATGTTGAGATTGTTGTTGAATTTGTTGGTGTTTTTCAATGTTGAGGTTGTTGTTATTTTTCAACGTTGAGGTTGTTGTTGAGTTTGTTGGTGTTTTTCAATGTTGAGGTTTTTGTTGAATTTGTTGGTGTTTTTCAATGTTGAGGTTGTTGTTGAATTTGTTGGTGTTTTTAAATGTTGAGGTTTTTTTTGTTTTTAAATGTTGAGGTTGTTGTTGAATTTGTTGGTGTTTTTTCAATTTTGAGGTTGTTGGTGTTTTTCAATGTTGAGGTTGATTTTGAATTTGAGGGTGTTTTTCAATGTCGAGGTTGTTGTTGAAATTGTTGGTGTTTTTCAATGTTGAGGTTGTTGTTGTTTTTCAATGTTGAGGTTGTTGTTGAATTTGTTGGTGTTTTTCAATGTCGAGATTGTTGTTGTTTTTCAATGTTGAGGTTGTTGTTCAATTTGTTGGTGTTTTTAAATGTTGAGGTTGTTGTTGAATTTGCTGGTGTTTTGCAATGTTGAGGTTGTTGTTGTTTTTCAATGTTGAGGTTGTTGTTGAATTTGTTGGTGTTTTTCAATGTTGAGGTTGTTGTTGTTTCTCAATGTTGAGGTTGTTGTTGTATTTGTTGGTGTTTTTTCAATTTCGAGGTTGTTGTTGAATTTGTTGGTGTTTTTCAATGTTGAAGTTGTTGAATTTGTTGGTGTTTTTCAATGTTGAGGTTGTTGTTGTTTTTCAATGTTGAGGTTGTTGTTGAATTTGTTGGTGTTTTTCAATGTTGAGGTTGTTGTTGTTTTTCAATGCTGAGGTTGTTGTTGAATTTGTTGGCGTTTTTCAATGTTGAGGTTGCTGCTGAATTTGTTGGTGTTTTTCAATGTTGAGGTTGTTGTTGTTTTTCAATGTTGAGATTGTTGTTGAATTTGTTGGTGCTTTTCAATGTTTAGGTTGTTGTTGTTTTTCAATGTTGAGGTTGTTGTTGAATTTGTTGGTGTTTTTCAATGTTGAGGTTGTTGTTGAATTTGTTGGTGTTTTTCAATGTTGAGGTTGTTGTTGTTTTTCAATGTTGAGGTTGTTGTTGAATTTGTTGGTGTTTTTCAATGTTGAGTTTGTTGTTGTTTTTCAATGTTGAGGTTGTTGTTGAATTTGTTGGTGTTTTTCAATGTTGAGGTTGTTGTTGTTTTTCAATGTTGAGGTTATTGTTGAATTTGTTGGTGTGTTTCAATGTTGAGGTTGTTGTTGTTTTTCAATGTTGAGGTTGTTGTTGAATTTGTTGGTGCTTTTCAATGTTGAGGTTGTTGTTGAATTTGTTGGTGCTTTTCAATGTTGAGGTTGTTGTTGAATTTGTTGGTGTTTTTCAATGTTGAGGTTGTCGTTGAATTTGTTGGCGTTTCTCAATGTTGAGTTTGTTGTTGAATTTGTTGGTGTTTTTCAATGTTGAGGTTGTTGTTGTTTTTCAATGTTGAGGTTTTTGTTGAATTTGTTGCTGTCTTTCAATGTTGAGATTGTTGGTGTTTTTCAATGTTGAGGTTGTTGTTGAATTTGTTTGTGTTTTTCAATGTTGAGGTTGTTGTTGAATTTGTTGGTGTTTTTCAATGTTGAGGTTGTTGTTGTTTTTCAATGTTGAGGTTGTTGTTGAATTTGTTGGTGTTTTTCAATGTTGAGTTTGTTGTTGTTTTTCAATGTTGAGGTTGTTGTTGAATTTGTTGGTGTTTTTCAATGTTGAGGTTGTTGTTGTTTTTCAATGTTGAGGTTGTTTTTGAATTTGTTGGTGTTTTTCAATGTTGAGGTTGTTGTTGTTTTTCAATGCTGAGGTTGTTGTTGAATTTGTTGGTGTTTTTCAATGTTGAGGTTGTTGTTGAATTTGCTGCTGTTTTTCAATGTTGAGGTTGTTGTTGTTTTTCAATGTTGAGGTTGTTGTTGAATTTGTTGGTGTTTTTCAATGTTGAAGTTGTTGTTGAATTTGTTGGTGTTTTTCAATGTTGAGGTTGTTGTTGTTTTTCAATGTTGAGGTTGTTTTTGAATTTGTTGGTGTTTTTCAATGTTGAGGTTGTTGTTGTTTTTCAATGCTGAGGTTGTTGTTGAATTTGTTGGTGTTTTTCAATGTTGAGGTTGTTGTTGAATTTGTTGCTTTTTTTCAATGTTGAGGTTGTTGTTGTTTTTCAATGTTGAGGTTGTTGTTGAATTTGTTGGTGTTTTTCAACGTGGAGGTTGTTGTTGAATTTGTTGGTGTTTTTCAATGTTGAGGTTGTTTTTGTTTTTCAATGTTGAGGTTGTTGTTGAATTTGTTGGTGTTTTTCAATGTTGAGTTTTTTGTTGCTTTTCAATGTTGAGGTTGTTGTTGAATTTGTGGGTGTTTTTCAATGTTGAGGTTGTTGTTGTTTTTCAATGCTGAGGTTGTTGTTGAATTTGTTGGTGTTTTTCAATGTTGAGGTTGTTGTTGAATTTGTTGCTTTTTTTCAATGTTGAGGTTGTTGTTGTTTTTCAATGTTGAGGTTGTTGTTGAATTTGTTGGTGATTTTCAATGTTGAGGTTGTTGTTGTTTTTCAATGTTGAGGTTTTTGTTGAATTTGTTGGTGTCTTTCAATGTTGAGATTCTTGGTGTTTTTCAATGTTGAGGTTGTTGTTGAATTTGTTTGTGTTTTTCAATGTTGAGGTTGTTGTTGAATTTGTTGGTGTTTTTCAATGTTGAGGTTGTTGTTGTTTTTCAATGTTGAGGTTGTTGTTGAATTTGTTGGTGTTTTTCAATGTTGAGTTTGTTGTTGTTTTTCAATGTTGAGGTTGTTGTTGAATTTGTTGGTGTTTTTCAATGTTGAGGTTGTTGTTGTTTTTCAATGTTGAGGTTGTTTTTGAATTTGTTGGTGTTTTTCAATGTTGAGGTTGTTGTTGTTTTTCAATGCTGAGGTTGTTGTTGAATTTGTTGGTGTTTTTCAATGTTGAGGTTGTTGTTGAATTTGCTGCTGTTTTTCAATGTTGAGGTTGTTGTTGTTTTTCAATGTTGAGGTTGTTGTTGAATTTGTTGGTGTTTTTCAATGTTGAAGTTGTTGTTGAATTTGTTGGTGTTTTTCAATGTTGAGGTTGTTGTTGTTTTTCAATGTTGAGGTTGTTTTTGAATTTGTTGGTGTTTTTCAATGTTGAGGTTGTTGTTGTTTTTCAATGCTGAGGTTGTTGTTGAATTTGTTGGTGTTTTTCAATGTTGAGGTTGTTGTTGAATTTGTTGCTTTTTTTCAATGTTGAGGTTGTTGTTGTTTTTCAATGTTGAGGTTGTTGTTGAATTTGTTGGTGTTTTTCAACGTGGAGGTTGTTGTTGAATTTGTTGGTGTTTTTCAATGTTGAGGTTGTTTTTGTTTTTCAATGTTGAGGTTGTTGTTGAATTTGTTGGTGTTTTTCAACGTTGAGTTTTTTGTTGCTTTTCAATGTTGAGGTTGTTGTTGAATTTGTGGGTGTTTTTCAATGTTGAGGTTGTTGTTGTTTTTCAATGCTGAGGTTGTTGTTGAATTTGTTGGTGTTTTTCAATGTTGAGGTTGTTGTTGAATTTGTTGGTGTTTTTCAATGTTGAGTTTGTTGTTGTTTTTCAATGTTGAGGTTGTTGTTGAATTTGTTGGTGTTTTTCAATGTTGAGGTTGTTGTTGTTTTTCAATGTTGAGGTTGTTTTTGAATTTGTTGGTGTTTTTCAACGTTGAGTTTTTTGTTGCTTTTCAATGTTGAGGTTGTTGTTGAATTTGTGGGTGTTTTTCAATGTTGAGGTTGTTGTTGTTTTTCAATGCTGAGGTTGTTGTTGAATTTGTTGGTGTTTTTCAATGTTGAGGTTGTTGTTGAATTTGTTGGTGTTTTTCAATGTTGAGTTTGTTGTTGTTTTTCAATGTTGAGGTTGTTGTTGAATTTGTTGGTGTTTTTCAATGTTGAGGTTGTTGTTGTTTTTCAATGTTGAGGTTGTTTTTGAATTTGTTGGTGTTTTTCAATGTTGAGGTTGTTGTTGTTTTTCAATGCTGAGGTTGTTGTTGAATTTGTTGGTGTTTTTCAATGTTGAGGTTGTTGTTGAATTTGCTGCTGTTTTTCAATGTTGAGGTTGTTGTTGTTTTTCAATGTTGAGGTTGTTGTTGAATTTGTTGGTGTTTTTCAATGTTGAAGTTGTTGTTGAATTTGTTGGTGTTTTTCAATGTTGAGGTTGTTGTTGTTTTTCAATGTTGAGGTTGTTTTTGAATTTGTTGGTGTTTTTCAATGTTGAGGTTGTTGTTGTTTTTCAATGCTGAGGTTGTTGTTGAATTTGTTGGTGTTTTTCAATGTTGAGGTTGTTGTTGAATTTGTTGCTTTTTTTCAATGTTGAGGTTGTTGTTGTTTTTCAATGTTGAGGTTGTTGTTGAATTTGTTGGTGTTTTTCAACGTGGAGGTTGTTGTTGAATTTGTTGGTGTTTTTCAATGTTGAGGTTGTTTTTGTTTTTCAATGTTGAGGTTGATGTTGAATTTGTTGGTGTTTTTCAATGTTGAGTTTTTTGTTGCTTTTCAATGTTGAGGTTGTTGTTGAATTTGTGGGTGTTTTTCAATGTTGAGGTTGTTGTTGTTTTTCAATGCTGAGGTTGTTGTTGAATTTGTTGGTGTTTTTCAATGTTGAGGTTGTTGTTGAATTTGTTGCTTTTTTTCAATGTTGAGGTTGTTGTTGTTTTTCAATGTTGAGGTTGTTGTTGAATTTGTTGGTGTTTTTCAACGTGGAGGTTGTTGTTGAATTTGTTGGTGTTTTTCAATGTTGAGGTTGTTTTTGTTTTTCAATGTTGAGGTTGTTGTTGAATTTGTTGGTGTTTTTCAATGTTGAGTTTTTTGTTGCTTTTCAATGTTGAGGTTGTTGTTGAATTTGTGGGTGTTTTTCAATGTTGAGGTTGTTGTTGTTTTTCAATGTTGACGTTGTTGTTGAAGTTGTTGGTGCTTTTCAATGTTGAGATTGTTGTTGAATTTGTTGGTGTTTTTCAATGTTGAGGTTGTTGTTGTTTTTCAATGTTGAGGTTGTTGTCGAATTTGTTGGTGTTTTTCAATGTTGAGTTTGTTGTTGAATTTGTTGGTGTTTTTCAATTTCGAGGTTGTTGCTGAATTTGTTAGTGTTTTTCAATGTTGAGGTTGTTGTTCAATTTGTTGGTGTTTTTCAATGTTGAGGTTGTTGTTGAATTTGTTGGTGTTTTTCAATGTTGAGATTGTTGTTGTTTTTCAATGTTGAGGTTTTTGTTGAATTTGTTGGTGTCTTTCAATGTTGAGATTGTTGGTGTTTTTCAATGTTGAGGTTGTTGTTGAATTTGTTTGTGTTTTTCAATGTTGAGGTTGTTGTTGAATTTGTTGGTGTTTTTCAATGTTGAGGTTGTTGTTGTTTTTCAATGTTGAGGTTGTTGTTGAATTTGTTGGTGTTTTTCAATGTTGAGTTTGTTGTTGTTTTTCAATGTTGAGGTTGTTGTTGAATTTGTTGGTGTTTTTCAATGTTGAGGTTGTTGTTGTTTTTCAATGTTGAGGTTGTTTTTGAATTTGTTGGTGTTTTTCAATGTTGAGGTTGTTGTTGTTTTTCAATGCTGAGGTTGTTGTTGAATTTGTTGGTGTTTTTCAATGTTGAGGTTGTTGTTGTTTTTCAATGCTGAGGTTGTTGTTGAATTTGTTGGTGTTTTTCAATGTTGAGGTTGTTGTTGAATTTGTTGCTTTTTTTCAATGTTGAGGTTGTTGTTGTTTTTCAATGTTGAGGTTGTTGTTGAATTTGTTGGTGTTTTTCAATGTTGAGGTTGTTGTTGTTTTTCAATGTTGAGGTTTTTGTTGAATTTGTTGGTGTCTTTCAATGTTGAGATTGTTGGTGTTTTTCAATGTTGAGGTTGTTGTTGAATTTGTTTGTGTTTTTCAATGTTGAGGTTGTTGTTGAATTTGTTGGTGTTTTTCAATGTTGAGGTTGTTGTTGTTTTTCAATGTTGAGGTTGTTGTTGAATTTGTTGGTGTTTTTCAATGTTGAGTTTGTTGTTGTTTTTCAATGTTGAGGTTGTTGTTGAATTTGTTGGTGTTTTTCAATGTTGAGGTTGTTGTTGTTTTTCAATGTTGAGGTTGTTTTTGAATTTGTTGGTGTTTTTCAATGTTGAGGTTGTTGTTGTTTTTCAATGCTGAGGTTGTTGTTGAATTTGTTGGTGTTTTTCAATGTTGAGGTTGTTGTTGAATTTGCTGCTGTTTTTCAATGTTGAGGTTGTTGTTGTTTTTCAATGTTGAGGTTGTTGTTGAATTTGTTGGTGTTTTTCAATGTTGAAGTTGTTGTTGAATTTGTTGGTGTTTTTCAATGTTGAGGTTGTTGTTGTTTTTCAATGTTGAGGTTGTTTTTGAATTTGTTGGTGTTTTTCAATGTTGAGGTTGTTGTTGTTTTTCAATGCTGAGGTTGTTGTTGAATTTGTTGGTGTTTTTCAATGTTGAGGTTGTTGTTGAATTTGTTGCTTTTTTTCAATGTTGAGGTTGTTGTTGTTTTTCAATGTTGAGGTTGTTGTTGAATTTGTTGGTGTTTTTCAACGTGGAGGTTGTTGTTGAATTTGTTGGTGTTTTTCAATGTTGAGGTTGTTTTTGTTTTTCAATGTTGAGGTTGATGTTGAATTTGTTGGTGTTTTTCAATGTTGAGTTTTTTGTTGCTTTTCAATGTTGAGGTTGTTGTTGAATTTGTGGGTGTTTTTCAATGTTGAGGTTGTTGTTGTTTTTCAATGCTGAGGTTGTTGTTGAATTTGTTGGTGTTTTTCAATGTTGAGGTTGTTGTTGAATTTGTTGCTTTTTTTCAATGTTGAGGTTGTTGTTGTTTTTCAATGTTGAGGTTGTTGTTGAATTTGTTGGTGTTTTTCAACGTGGAGGTTGTTGTTGAATTTGTTGGTGTTTTTCAATGTTGAGGTTGTTTTTGTTTTTCAATGTTGAGGTTGTTGTTGAATTTGTTGGTGTTTTTCAATGTTGAGTTTTTTGTTGCTTTTCAATGTTGAGGTTGTTGTTGAATTTGTGGGTGTTTTTCAATGTTGAGGTTGTTGTTGTTTTTCAATGTTGACGTTGTTGTTGAAGTTGTTGGTGCTTTTCAATGTTGAGATTGTTGTTGAATTTGTTGGTGTTTTTCAATGTTGAGGTTGTTGTTGTTTTTCAATGTTGAGGTTGTTGTCGAATTTGTTGGTGTTTTTCAATGTTGAGTTTGTTGTTGAATTTGTTGGTGTTTTTCAATTTCGAGGTTGTTGCTGAATTTGTTAGTGTTTTTCAATGTTGAGGTTGTTGTTCAATTTGTTGGTGTTTTTCAATGTTGAGGTTGTTGTTGAATTTGTTGGTGTTTTTCAATGTTGAGATTGTTGTTGTTTTTGAATGTTGAGGTTGTTGTTGAATTTGTTGGTCTTTTTCAATGTTTAGTTTGTTGTTGTTTTTCAATGTTGAGGTTGTTGTTGAATTTGTTGGTGTTTTTCAATGTTGAGGTTGTTGTTGTTTTTCAATTTTGAGGTTGTTGTTGAATTTGTTGGTGTTTTTCAATGTTGAGGTTGTTGTTGTTTTTCAATGTTGAGGTTGTTGTTGAATTTGTTGGTGTTTTTTCAATTTCGAGGTTGTTGTTGAATTTGTTGGGGTTTTTCAATGTTGAAGTTGTTGTTGAATTTGTTGGTGTTTTTCAATGTTGAGGTTGTTGTTGTTTTTCAATGTTGAGGTTGTTGTTGAATTTGTTGGTGTTTTTCAATGTTGAGGTTGTTGTTGTTTTTCAATGCTGAGGTTGTTGTTGAATTTGTTGGTGTTTTTCAATGTTGAAGTTGTTGTTGAATTTGTTGGTGTTTTTCAATGTTGAGGTTGTTGTTGTTTTTCAATGTTGAGGTTGTTGTTGAATTTGTTGGTGTTTTTCAATGTTGAGGTTGTTGTTGTTCTTCAATGTTGAGGTTGTTGTTGTTTTTCAATGTTGAGGTTGTTGTTGAATTTGTTGGTGTTTTTCAATGTTGAGGTTGTTGTTGTTTTTCAATGCTGAGGTTGTTGTTGAATTTGTTGGTGTTTTTCAATGTTGAGGTTGTTGTTGAATTTGTTGGTGTTTTTCTATGTTGAGGTTGTTTTTCTTTTTCAAGGTTGAGGTTGCTGTTGAATTTGTTGGTGTTTTTCAATGTTTCGGTTGTTGTTGTTTTTCAATGTTGAGGTTGTTGTTGAATTTGTTGGTGGTTTTCAACGTTGAGGTTGTTGTTGAATTTGTTGGTGTTTTTCAATGTTGAGGTTGTTGTTGTTTTTCAATGTTGAGGTTGTTGTTGAATTTGCTGGTGTTTTTCAATGTTGAGGTTGTTGTTGTTTTTCAATGTTGAGGTTGTTGTTGAATTTGTTGGTGTTTTTCAATGTTGATGTTGTTGTTGTTTTTCAATGCTGAGGTTGTTGTTGAATTTGTTGGTGTTTTTCAATGTTGAGGTTGTTGTTGAATTTGTTGGTGTTTTTCAATGTTGAGGTTGTTGTTTTTCAATGTTGAGGTTGTTGTTGAATTTGTTGGTGTTTTTCAATGTTTAGGTTGTTGTTGTTTTTCAATGTTGAGGTTGTTGTTGAATTTGTTGGTGTTTTTCAATGTTGAGGTTGTTGTTGAATTTGTGGGTGTTTTTCAATGTTGAGATTGTTGTTGAATTTGTTGGTGTTTTTCAATGTTGAGGTTGTTGTTATTTTTCAATGTTGAGGTTGTTGTTGAGTTTGTTGGTGTTTTTCAATGTTGAGGTTTTTGTTGAATTTGTTGGTGTTTTTCAATGTTGAGGTTGTTGTTGAATTTGTTGGTGTTTTTCAATGTTGAGGTTTTTGTTGTTTTTAAATGTTGAGGTTGTTGTTGAATTTGTTGGTGTTTTTTCAATTTTGAGGTTGTTGGTGATTTTCAATGTTGAGGTTGATTTTGAATTTGAGGGTGTTTTTCAATGTTGAGGTTGTTGTTGAATTTGTTGGTGTTTTTCAATGTTGAGTTTTTTGTTGCTTTTCAATGTTGAGGTTGTTGTTGAATTTGTGGGTGTTTTTCAATGTTGAGGTTGTTGTTGTTTTTCAATGCTGAGGTTGTTGTTGAATTTGTTGGTGTTTTTCAATGTTGAGGTTGTTGTTGAATTTGTTGCTTTTTTTCAATGTTGAGGTTGTTGTTGTTTTTCAATGTTGAGGTTGTTGTTGAATTTGTTGGTGTTTTTCAATGTTGAGGTTGTTGTTGTTTTTCAATGTTGAGGTTTTTGTTGAATTTGTTGGTGTCTTTCAATGTTGAGATTGTTGGTGTTTTTCAATGTTGAGGTTGTTGTTGAATTTGTTTGTGTTTTTCAATGTTGAGGTTGTTGTTGAATTTGTTGGTGTTTTTCAATGTTGAGGTTGTTGTTGTTTTTCAATGTTGAGGTTGTTGTTGAATTTGTTGGTGTTTTTCAATGTTGAGTTTGTTGTTGTTTTTCAATGTTGAGGTTGTTGTTGAATTTGTTGGTGTTTTTCAATGTTGAGGTTGTTGTTGTTTTTCAATGTTGAGGTTGTTTTTGAATTTGTTGGTGTTTTTCAATGTTGAGGTTGTTGTTGTTTTTCAATGCTGAGGTTGTTGTTGAATTTGTTGGTGTTTTTCAATGTTGAGGTTGTTGTTGAATTTGCTGCTGTTTTTCAATGTTGAGGTTGTTGTTGTTTTTCAATGTTGAGGTTGTTGTTGAATTTGTTGGTGTTTTTCAATGTTGAAGTTGTTGTTGAATTTGTTGGTGTTTTTCAATGTTGAGGTTGTTGTTGTTTTTCAATGTTGAGGTTGTTTTTGAATTTGTTGGTGTTTTTCAATGTTGAGGTTGTTGTTGTTTTTCAATGCTGAGGTTGTTGTTGAATTTGTTGGTGTTTTTCAATGTTGAGGTTGTTGTTGAATTTGTTGCTTTTTTTCAATGTTGAGGTTGTTGTTGTTTTTCAATGTTGAGGTTGTTGTTGAATTTGTTGGTGTTTTTCAACGTGGAGGTTGTTGTTGAATTTGTTGGTGTTTTTCAATGTTGAGGTTGTTTTTGTTTTTCAATGTTGAGGTTGATGTTGAATTTGTTGGTGTTTTTCAATGTTGAGTTTTTTGTTGCTTTTCAATGTTGAGGTTGTTGTTGAATTTGTGGGTGTTTTTCAATGTTGAGGTTGTTGTTGTTTTTCAATGCTGAGGTTGTTGTTGAATTTGTTGGTGTTTTTCAATGTTGAGGTTGTTGTTGAATTTGTTGCTTTTTTTCAATGTTGAGGTTGTTGTTGTTTTTCAATGTTGAGGTTGTTGTTGAATTTGTTGGTGTTTTTCAACGTGGAGGTTGTTGTTGAATTTGTTGGTGTTTTTCAATGTTGAGGTTGTTTTTGTTTTTCAATGTTGAGGTTGTTGTTGAATTTGTTGGTGTTTTTCAATGTTGAGTTTTTTGTTGCTTTTCAATGTTGAGGTTGTTGTTGAATTTGTGGGTGTTTTTCAATGTTGAGGTTGTTGTTGTTTTTCAATGTTGACGTTGTTGTTGAAGTTGTTGGTGCTTTTCAATGTTGAGATTGTTGTTGAATTTGTTGGTGTTTTTCAATGTTGAGGTTGTTGTTGTTTTTCAATGTTGAGGTTGTTGTCGAATTTGTTGGTGTTTTTCAATGTTGAGTTTGTTGTTGAATTTGTTGGTGTTTTTCAATTTCGAGGTTGTTGCTGAATTTGTTAGTGTTTTTCAATGTTGAGGTTGTTGTTCAATTTGTTGGTGTTTTTCAATGTTGAGGTTGTTGTTGAATTTGTTGGTGTTTTTCAATGTTGAGATTGTTGTTGTTTTTGAATGTTGAGGTTGTTGTTGAATTTGTTGGTCTTTTTCAATGTTTAGTTTGTTGTTGTTTTTCAATGTTGAGGTTGTTGTTGAATTTGTTGGTGTTTTTCAATGTTGAGGTTGTTGTTGTTTTTCAATTTTGAGGTTGTTGTTGAATTTGTTGGTGTTTTTCAATGTTGAGGTTGTTGTTGTTTTTCAATGTTGAGGTTGTTGTTGAATTTGTTGGTGTTTTTTCAATTTCGAGGTTGTTGTTGAATTTGTTGGGGTTTTTCAATGTTGAAGTTGTTGTTGAATTTGTTGGTGTTTTTCAATGTTGAGGTTGTTGTTGTTTTTCAATGTTGAGGTTGTTGTTGAATTTGTTGGTGTTTTTCAATGTTGAGGTTGTTGTTGTTTTTCAATGCTGAGGTTGTTGTTGAATTTGTTGGTGTTTTTCAATGTTGAAGTTGTTGTTGAATTTGTTGGTGTTTTTCAATGTTGAGGTTGTTGTTGTTTTTCAATGTTGAGGTTGTTGTTGAATTTGTTGGTGTTTTTCAATGTTGAGGTTGTTGTTGTTCTTCAATGTTGAGGTTGTTGTTGTTTTTCAATGTTGAGGTTGTTGTTGAATTTGTTGGTGTTTTTCAATGTTGAGGTTGTTGTTGTTTTTCAATGCTGAGGTTGTTGTTGAATTTGTTGGTGTTTTTCAATGTTGAGGTTGTTGTTGAATTTGTTGGTGTTTTTCTATGTTGAGGTTGTTTTTCTTTTTCAAGGTTGAGGTTGCTGTTGAATTTGTTGGTGTTTTTCAATGTTTCGGTTGTTGTTGTTTTTCAATGTTGAGGTTGTTGTTGAATTTGTTGGTGGTTTTCAACGTTGAGGTTGTTGTTGAATTTGTTGGTGTTTTTCAATGTTGAGGTTGTTGTTGTTTTTCAATGTTGAGGTTGTTGTTGAATTTGCTGGTGTTTTTCAATGTTGAGGTTGTTGTTGTTTTTCAATGTTGAGGTTGTTGTTGAATTTGTTGGTGTTTTTCAATGTTGATGTTGTTGTTGTTTTTCAATGCTGAGGTTGTTGTTGAATTTGTTGGTGTTTTTCAATGTTGAGGTTGTTGTTGAATTTGTTGGTGTTTTTCAATGTTGAGGTTGTTGTTGTTTTTCAATGTTGAGGTTGTTGTTGAATTTGTTGGTGTTTTTCAATGTTTAGGTTGTTGTTGTTTTTCAATGTTGAGGTTGTTGTTGAATTTGTTGGTGTTTTTCAATGTTGAGGTTGTTGTTGAATTTGTGGGTGTTTTTCAATGTTGAGATTGTTGTTGAATTTGTTGGTGTTTTTCAATGTTGAGGTTGTTGTTATTTTTCAATGTTGAGGTTGTTGTTGAGTTTGTTGGTGTTTTTCAATGTTGAGGTTTTTGTTGAATTTGTTGGTGTTTTTCAATGTTGAGGTTGTTGTTGAATTTGTTGGTGTTTTTCAATGTTGAGGTTTTTGTTGTTTTTAAATGTTGAGGTTGTTGTTGAATTTGTTGGTGTTTTTTCAATTTTGAGGTTGTTGGTGATTTTCAATGTTGAGGTTGATTTTGAATTTGAGGGTGTTTTTCAATGTCGAGGTTGTTGTTGAATTTGTTGGTGTTTTTCAATGTTGAGGTTGTTGTTGTTTTTCAATGTTGAGGTTGTTGTTGAATTTGTTGGTGTTTTTCAATGTTGAGATTGTTGTTGTTTTTCAATGTTGAGGTTGTTGTTCAATTTGTTGGTGTTTTTAAATGTTGAGGTTGTTGTTGAATTTGCTGGTGTTTTGCAATGTTGAGGTTGTTGTTGTTTTTCAATGTTGAGGTTGTTGTTGAATTTGTTGGTGTTTTTCAATGTTGAGGTTGTTGTTGTTTCTCAATGTTGAGGTTGTTGTTGTATTTGTTGGTGTTTTTCAATTTCGAGGTTGTTGTTGAATTTGTTGGTGTTTTTCAATGTTGAAGTTGTTGTTGAATTTGTTGGTGTTTTTCAATGTTGAGGTTGTTGTTGTTTTTCAATGTTGAGGTTGTTGTTGAATTTGTTGGTGTTTTTCAATGTTGAGGTTGTTGTTGTTTTTCAATGCTGAGGTTGTTGTTGAATTTGTTGGTGTTTTTCAATGTTGAGGTTGCTGCTGAATTTGTTGGTGTTTTTCAATGTTGAGGTTGTTGTTGTTTTTCAATGTTGAGATTGTTGTTGAATTTGTTGGTGTTTTTCAATGTTTAGGTTGTTGTTGTTTTTCAATGTTGAGGTTGTTGTTGAATTTGTTGGTGTTTTTCAATGTTGAGGTTGTTGTTGAATTTGTTGGTGTTTTTCAATGTTGAGGTTGCTGTTGTTTTTCATTGTTGAGGTTGTTGTTGAATTTGTTGGTGTTTTTCAATGTTGAGTTTGTTGTTGTTTTTCAATGTTGAGGTTGTTGTTGAATTTGTTGGTGTTTTTCAATGTTGAGGTTGTTGTTGTTTTTCAATGTTGAGGTTATTGTTGAATTTGTTGGTGTGTTTCAATGTTGATGTTGTTGTTGTTTTTCAATGTTGAGGTTGTTGTTGAATTTGTTGGTGCTTTTCAATGTTGAGGTTGTTGTTGAATTTGTTGGTGTTTTTCAATGTTGAGGTTGTTGTTGTTTTTCAATGTTGAGGTTGTTGTTGAATTTGTTGGCGTTTCTCAATGTTGAGTTTGTTGTTGAATTTGTTGGTGTTTTTCAATGTTGAGGTTGTTGTTGAATTTGTTGGTGTTTTCCAATGTTGAGGTTGTTGTTGAATTTGTTGGTGTTTTTCAATGTTGAGGTTGTTGTTGTTTTTCAATGTTGAGGTTGTTGTTGAATTTGTTGGTGTTTTTCAATGTTTAGTTTGTTGTTGTTTTTCAATGTTGAGGTTGTTGTTGAATTTGTTGGTGTTTTTCAATGTTGAGGTTGTTGTTGTTTTTCAATTTTGAGGTTTTTGTTGAATTTGTCGGTGTCTTTCAATGTTGAGATTGTTGGTGTTTTTCAATGTTGAGGTTGTTGTTGAATTTGTTTGTGTTTTTCAATGTTGAGGTTGTTGTTGAATTTGTTGGTATTTTTCAATGTTGAGGTTGTTGTTGTTTTTCAATGTTGAGGTTGTTGTTGAATTTGTTGGTGTTTTTCAATGTTGAGGTTGTTGTTGTTTTTCAATGCTGAGGTTGTTGTTGAATTTGTTGGTGTTTTTCAATGTTGAGGTTGTTGTTGTTTCTCAATGTTGAGGTTGTTGTTGTATATGTTTTTGTTTTTCAATTTCGAGGTTGTTGTTGAATTTGTTGGTGTTTTTCAATGTTGAGGTTGTTGTTGTTTTTCAATGTTGAGGTTGTTGTTGTTTTTCAATGTTGAGGTTGTTGTTGAATTTGTTGGTGTTTTTCAATGTTGAGGTTGTTGTTGTTTTTCAATGCTGAGGTTGTTGTTGAATTTGTTGGTGTTTTTCAATGTTGAGGTTGTTGTTGAATTTGTTGGTGTTTTTCAATGTTGAGGTTGTTTTTCTTTTTCAATGTTGAGGTTGCTGTTGAACTTGTTGGTGTTTTTCAATGTTTCGGTTGTTGTTGTTTTTCAATGTTGAGGTTGTTGTTGAATTTGTTGGTGTTTTTCAACGTTGAGGTTGTTCTTGAATTTGTTGGTGTTTTTCAATGTTGAGGTTGTTGTTGTTTTTCAATGTTGAGGTTGTTGTTGAATTTGTTGGTGTTTTTCAATGTTGAGTTTGTTGTTGTTTTTCAATGTTGAGGTTGTTGTTGAATTTGTTGGTGTTTTTCAATGTTGAGGTTGTTGTTGTTTTTCAATGTTGAGGTTGTTGTTGAATTTGTTGGTGTTTTTCAATGTTGAGGTTGTTGTTGTTTTTAAATCTTGGGGTTGTTGTTGAATTTGTTGGTGTTTTTCAATTTTGAGGATGTTGTTGTTTTTCAATGTTGAGGTTGTTGTTGAATTTGTTGGTGTTTTTCAATGTTGAGGTTGTTGTTGTTTTTCAATTTTGAGGTTGTTGTTGAATTTGTTGGTGTTTTTCAATGTTGAGGTTGTTGTTGTTTTTCAATGCTGAGGTTGTTGTTGAATTTGTTGGTGTTTTTCAATGTTGAGGTTGTTGTTGAATTTGTTGGTGTTTTTCAATGTTGAGGTTGTTGTTGTTTTTCAATGTTGAGGTTGTTGTTGAATTTGTTGGTGTTTTTCAATGTTGAGGTTGTTGTTGTTTTTCAATGTTGAGGTTGTTGTTGTTTTTCAATGTTGAGGTTGTTGTTGAATTTGTTGGTGTTTTTCAATGTTGAGGTTGTTGTTATTTTTCAATGCTGAGGTTGTTGTTGAATTTGTTGGTGTTTTTCAATGTTGAGGTTGTTGTTGAATTTGTTGGTGTTTTTCAATGTTGAGGTTGTTTTTCTTTTTCAATGTTGAGGTTGCTGTTGAATTTGTTGGTGTTTTTCAATGTTTCGGTTGTTGTTGTTTTTCAATGTTGAGGTTGTTGTTGAATTTGTTGGTGTTTTTCAACGTTGAGGTTGTTGTTGAATTTGTTGGTGTTTTTCAATGTTGAGGTTGTTGTTGTTTTTCAATGTTGAGGTTGTTGTTGAATTTGTTGGTGTTTTCAAATGTTGAGGTTGTTTTTCTTTTTCAATGTTGAGGTTGCTGTTGAATTTGTTGGTGTTTTTCAATGTTTCGGTTGTTGTTGTTTTTCAATGTTGAGGTTGTTGTTGAATTTGTTGGTGTTTTTCAACGTTGAGGTTGTTGTTGAATTTGTTGGTGTTTTTCAATGTTGAGGTTGTTGTTGTTTTTCAATGTTGAGGTTGTTGTTGAATTTGTTGGTGTTTTTCAATGTTGAGTTTGTTGTTGTTTTTCAATGTTGAGGTTGTTGTTGAATTTGTTGGTGTTTTTCAATGTTGAGGTTCTTGTTGTTTTTCAATGTTGAGGTTGTTGTTGAATTTGTTGGTGTTTTTCAATGTTGAGGTTGTTGTTGTTTTTAAATGTTGGGGTTGTTGTTGAATTTGTTGGTGTTTTTCAGTTTTGAGGATGTTGTTGTTTTTCAATGTTGAGGTTGTTGTTGAATTTGTTGGTGTTTTTCAATGTTGAGGTTTTTGTTGTTTTTCAATGTTGAGGTTGTTGTTGTATTTGTTGGTGTTTTTCAAATTCGAGGTTGTTGTTGAATTTGTTGGTGTTTTTCAATGTTGAAGTTGTTGTTGAATTTGCTGGTGTTTTTCAATGTTGAGGTTGTTGTTGTTTTTCAATGTTGAGGTTGTTGTTGAATTTGTTGGTGTTTTTCAATGTTGATGTTGTTGTTGTTTTTCAATGCTGAGGTTGTTGTTGAATTTGTTGGTGTTTTTCAATGTTGAGGTTGTTGTTGAATTTGTTGGTGTTTTTCAATGTTGAGGTTGTTGTTGTTTTTCAATGTTGAGGTTGTTGTTGAATTTGTTGGTGTTTTTCAATGTTTAGGTTGTTGTTGTTTTTCAATGTTGAGGTTGTTGTTGAATTTGTTGGTGTTTTTCAATGTTGAGGTTGTTGTTGAATTTGTGGGTGTTTTTCAATGTTGAGGTTGTTGTTGAATTTGTTGGTGTTTTTCAATGTTGAGGTTTTTGTTGTTTTTAAATGTTGAGGTTGTTGTTGAATTTGTTGGTGTTTTTTCAATTTTGAGGTTGTTGGTGTTTTTCAATGTTGAGGTTGATTTTGAATTTGAGGGTGTTTTTCAATGTCGAGGTTGTTGTTGAATTTGTTGGTGTTTTTCAATGTTGAGGTTGTTGTTGTTTTTCAATGTTGAGGTTGTTGTTGAATTTGTTGGTGTTTTTCAATGTTGAGATTGTTGCTGTTTTTCAATGTTGATGTTGTTGTTCAATTTGTTGGTGTTTTTAAATGTTGAGGTTGTTGTTGAATTTGCTGGTGTTTTGCAATGTTGAGGTTGTTGTTGTTTTTCAATGTTGAGGTTGTTGTTGAATTTGTTGGTGTTTTTCAATGTTGAGGTTGTTGTTGTTTCTCAATGTTGAGGTTGTTGTTGTATTTGTTGGTGTTTTTCAATTTCGAGGTTGTTGTTGAATTTGTTGGTCTTTTTCAATGTTGAAGTTGTTGTTGAATTTGTTGGTGTTTTTCAATGTTGAGGTTGTTGTTGTTTTTCAATGTTGAGGTTGTTGTTGAATTTGTTGGTGTTTTTCAATGTTGAGGTTGTTGTTGTTTTTCAATGCTGAGGTTGTTGTTGAATTTGTTGGTGTTTTTCAATGTTGAGGTTGCTGCTGAATTTGTTGGTGTTTTTCAATGTTGAGGTTGTTGTTGTTTTTCAATGTTGAGATTGTTGTTGAATTTGTTGGTGTTTTTCAATGTTTAGGTTGTTGTTGTTTTTCAATGTTGAGGTTGTTGTTGAATTTGTTGCTGTTTTTCAATGTTGAGGTTGTTGTGGAATTTGTTGGTGCTTTTCAATGTTGAGGTTGTTGTTGAATTTGTTGGTGTTTTTCAATGTTGAGGTTGTTGTTGTTTTTCAATGTTGAGGTTGTTGTTGAATTTGTTGGCGTTTCTCAATGTTGAGGTTGTTGTTGAATTTGTTGGTGTTTTTCAATGTTGAGGTTGTTGTTGAATTTGTTGGTGTTTTTCAATGTTGAGGTTGTTGTTGAATTTGTTGGTGTTTTTCAATGTTGAGGTTGTTGTTGTTTTTCAATGTTGAGGTTGTTGTTGAATTTGTTGGTGTTTTTCAATGTTTAGCTGGTTGTTGTTTTTCAATGTTGAGGTTGTTGTTGAATTTGTTGGTGTTTTTCAATGTTGAGGTTGTTGTTGTTTTTCAATGTTGAGGTTTTTGTTGAATTTGTTGGTGTCTTTCAATTTTGAGATTGTTGGTGTTTTTCAATGTTGAGGTTGTTGTTGAATTAGTTTGTGTTTTTCAATGTTGAGGTTGTTGTTGAATTTGTTGGTGTTTTTCAATGTTGAGGTTGTTGTTGTTTTTCAATGTTGAGGTTGTTGTTGAATTTGTTGGTGTTTTTCAATGTTGAGTTTGTTGTTGTTTTTCAATGTTGAGGTTGTTGTTGAATTTGTTGGTGTTTTTCAATGTTGAGGTTGTTGTTGTTTTTCAATTTTGAGGTTGTTTTTGAATTTGTTGGTGCTTTTCAATGTTGAGGTTGTTGTTGTTTTTCAATGCTGAGGTTGTTGTTGAATTTGTAGGTGTTTTTCAATGTTGAGGTTGTTGTTGAATTTGTTGGTGTTTTTCAATGTTGAGGTTGTTGTTGTTTTTCAATGTTGAGGTTGTTGTTGAATTTGTTGGTGTTTTTCAATGTTGAGGTTGTTGTTGTTTTTCAATGTTGAGGTTGTTGTTGTTTTTCAATGTTGAGGTTGTTGTTGAATTTGTTGGTGTTTTTCAATGTTGAGGTTGTTGTTGTTTTTCAATGCTGAGGTTGTTGTTGAATTTGTTGGTGTTTTTCAATGTTGAGGTTGTTGTTGAATTTGTTGGTGTTTTTCAATGTTGAGGTTGTTTTTCTTTTTCAATGTTGAGGTTGCTGTTGAATTTGTTGGTGTTTTTCAATGTTGAGTTTGTTGTTGTTTTTCAATGTTGAGGTTGTTGTTGAATTTGTTGGTGTTTTTCAATGTTGAGGTTGTTGTTGTTTTTCAATGTTGAGGTTGTTGTTGAATTTGTTGGTGTTTTTCAATGTTGAGGTTGTTGTTGTTTTTAAATGTTGGGGTTGTTGTTGAATTTGTTGGTGTTTTTCAATTTTGAGGATGTTGTTGTTTTTCAATGTTGAGGTTGTTGTTGAATTTGTTGGTGTTTTTCAATGTTGAGGTTGTTGTTGTTTTTCAATTTTGAGGTTGTTGTTGAATTTGTTGGTGTTTTTCAATGTTGAGGTTGTTGTTGTTTTTCAATGCTGAGGTTGTTGTTGAATTTGTTGGTGTTTTTCAATGTTGAGGTTGTTGTTGAATTTGTTGGTGTTTTTCAATGTTGAGGTTGTTGTTGTTTTTCAATGTTGAGGTTGTTGTTGAATTTGTTGGTGTTTTTCAATGTTGAGGTTGTTGTTGTTTTTCAATGTTGAGGTTGTTGTTGTTTTTCAATGTTGAGGTTGTTGTTGAATTTGTTGGTGTTTTTCAATGTTGAGGTTGTTGTTATTTTTCAATGCTGAGGTTGTTGTTGAATTTGTTGGTGTTTTTCAATGTTGAGGTTGTTGTTGAATTTGTTGGTGTTTTTCAATGTTCAGGTTGTTTTTCTTTTTCAATGTTGAGGTTGCTGTTGAATTTGTTGGTGTTTTTCAATGTTTCGGTTGTTGTTGTTTTTCAATGTTGAGGTTGTTGTTGAATTTGTTGGTGTTTTTCAACGTTGAGGTTGTTGTTGAATTTGTTGGTGTTTTTCAATGTTGAGTTTGTTGTTGTTTTTCAATGTTGAGGTTGTTGTTGAATTTGTTGGTGTTTTCAAATGTTGAGGTTGTTTTTCTTTTTCAATGTTGAGGTTGCTGTAGAATTTGTTGGTGTTTTTCAATGTTTCGGTTGTTGTTGTTTTTCAATGTTGAGGTTGTTGTTGAATTTGTTGGTGTTTTTCAACGTTGAGGTTGTTGTTGAATTTGTTGGTGTTTTTCAATGTTGAGGTTGTTGTTGTTTTTCAATGTTGAGGTTGTTGTTGAATTTGTTGGTGTTTTTCAATGTTGAGTTTGTTGTTGTTTTTCAATGTTGAGGTTGTTGTTGAATTTGTTGGTGTTTTTCAATGTTGAGGTTCTTGTTGTTTTTCAATGTTGAGGTTGTTGTTGAATTTGTTGGTGTTTTTCAATGTTGAGGTTGTTGTTGTTTTTAAATGTTGGAGTTGTTGTTGAATTTGTTGGTGTTTTTCAGTTTTGAGGATGTTGTTGTTTTTCAATGTTGAGGTTGTTGTTGAATTTGTTGGTGTTTTTCAATGTTGAGGTTTTTGTTGTTTTTCAATGTTGAGGTTGTTGTTGTATTTGTTGGTGTTTTTCAAATTCGAGGTTGTTGTTGAATTTGTTGGTGTTTTTCAATGTTGAAGTTGTTGTTGAATTTGCTGGTGTTTTTCAATGTTGAGGTTGTTGTTGTTTTTCAATGTTGAGGTTGTTGTTGAATTTGTTGGTGTTTTTCAATGTTGATGTTGTTGTTGTTTTTCAATGCTGAGGTTGTTGTTGAATTTGTTGGTGTTTTTCAATGTTGAGGTTGTTGTTGAATTTGTTGGTGTTTTTCAATGTTGAGGTTGTTGTTGTTTTTCAATGTTGAGGTTGTTGTTGAATTTGTTGGTGTTTTTCAATGTTTAGGTTGTTGTTGTTTTTCAATGTTGAGGTTGTTGTTGAATTTGTTGGTGTTTTTCAATGTTGAGGTTGTTGTTGAATTTGTAGGTGTTTTTCAATGTTGAGATTGTTGTTGAATTTGTTGGTGTTTTTCAATGTTGAGGTTGTTGTTATTTTTCAATGTTGAGGTTGTTGTTGAGTTTGTTGGTGTTTTTCAATGTTGAGGTTTTTGTTGAATTTGTTGGTGTTTTTCAATGTTGAGGTTGTTGTTGAATTTGTTGGTGTTTTTCAATGTTGAGGTTTTTGTTGTTTTTAAATGTTGAGGTTGTTGTTGAATTTGTTGGTGTTTTTTCAATTTTGAGGTTGTTGGTGTTTTTCAATGTTGAGGTTGATTTTGAATTTGAGGGTGTTTTTCAATGTCGAGGTTGTTGTTGAATTTGTTGGTGTTTTTCAATGTTGAGGTTGTTGTTGTTTTTCAATGTTGAGGTTGTTGTTGAATTTGTTGGTGTTTTTCAATGTTGAGATTGTTGCTGTTTTTCAATGTTGATGTTGTTGTTCAATTTGTTGGTGTTTTTAAATGTTGAGGTTGTTGTTGAATTTGCTGGTGTTTTGCAATGTTGAGGTTGTTGTTGTTTTTCAATTTTGAGGTTGTTGTTGAATTTGTTGGTGTTTTTCAATGTTGAGGTTGTTGTTGTTTCTCAATGTTGAGGTTGTTGTTGTATTTGTTGGTGTTTTTCAATTTCGAGGTTGTTGTTGAATTTGTTGGTCTTTTTCAATGTTGAAGTTGTTGTTGAATTTGTTGGTGTTTCTCAATGTTGAGGTTGTTGTTGTTTTTCAATGTTGAGCTTGTTGTTGAATTTGTTGGTGTTTTTCAATGTTGAGGTTGTTGTTGTTTTTCAATGCTGAGGTTGTTGTTGAATTTGTTGGTGTTTTTCAATGTTGAGGTTGCTGCTGAATTTGTTGGTGTTTTTCAATGTTGAGGTTGTTGTTGTTTTTCAATGTTGAGATTGTTGTTGAATTTGTTGGTGTTTTTCAATGTTTAGGTTGTTGTTGTTTTTCAATGTTGAGGTTGTTGTTGAATTTGTTGCTGTTTTTCAATGTTGAGGTTGTTGTGGAATTTGTTGGTGCTTTTCAATGTTGAGGTTGTTGTTGAATTTGTTGGTGTTTTTCAATGTTGAGGTTGTTGTTGTTTTTCAATGTTGAGGTTGTTGTTGAATTTGTTGGCGTTTCTCAATGTTGAGGTTGTTGTTGAATTTGTTGGTGTTTTTCAATGTTGAGGTTGTTGTTGAATTTGTTGGTGTTTTTCAATGTTGAGGTTGTTGTTGAATTTGTTGGTGTTTTTCAATGTTGAGGTTGTTGTTGTTTTTCAATGTTGAGGTTGTTGTTGAATTTGTTGGTGTTTTTCAATGTTTAGCTGGTTGTTGTTTTTCAATGTTGAGGTTGTTGTTGAATTTGTTGGTGTTTTTCAATGTTTAGGTTGTTGTTGTTTTTCAATGTTGAGGTTTTTGTTGAATTTGTTGGTGTCTTTCAATTTTGAGATTGTTGGTGTTTTTCAATGTTGAGGTTGTTGTTGAATTAGTTTGTGTTTTTCAATGTTGAGGTTGTTGTTGAATTTGTTGGTGTTTTTCAATGTTGAGGTTGTTGTTGTTTTTCAATGTTGAGGTTGTTGTTGAATTTGTTGGTGTTTTTCAATGTTGAGTTTGTTGTTGTTTTTCAATGTTGAGGTTGTTGTTGAATTTGTTGGTGTTTTTCAATGTTGAGGTTGTTGTTGTTTTTCAATGTTGAGGTTGTTTTTGAATTTGTTGGTGTTTTTCAATGTTGAGGTTGTTGTTGTTTTTCAATGCTGAGGTTGTTGTTGAATTTGTTGGTGTTTTTCAATGTTGAGGTTGTTGTTGTTTTTCAATGTTGAGGTTGTTGTTGAATTTGTTGGTGTTTTTCAATGTTGAGGTTGTTGTTGAATTTGTTGGTGTTTTTCAACGTTGAGGTTGTTGTTGAATTTGTTGGTGTTTTTCAATGTTGAGGTTGTTGTTGTTTTTCAATGTTGAGGTTGTTGTTGAATTTGTTGGTGTTTTTCAATGTTGAGTTTGTTGTTGTTTTTCAATGTTGAGGTTGTTGTTGAATTTGTTGGTGTTTTTCAATGTTGAGGTTCTTGTTGTTTTTCAATGTTGAGGTTGTTGTTGAATTTGTTGGTGTTTTTCAATGTTGAGGTTGTTGTTGTTTTTAAATGTTGGAGTTGTTGTTGAATTTGTTGGTGTTTTTCAGTTTTGAGGATGTTGTTGTTTTTCAATGTTGAGGTTGTTGTTGAATTTGTTGGTGTTTTTCAATGTTGAGGTTTTTGTTGTTTTTCAATGTTGAGGTTGTTGTTGTATTTGTTGGTGTTTTTCAAATTCGAGGTTGTTGTTGAATTTGTTGGTGTTTTTCAATGTTGAAGTTGTTGTTGAATTTGCTGGTGTTTTTCAATGTTGAGGTTGTTGTTGTTTTTCAATGTTGAGGTTGTTGTTGAATTTGTTGGTGTTTTTCAATGTTGATGTTGTTGTTGTTTTTCAATGCTGAGGTTGTTGTTGAATTTGTTGGTGTTTTTCAATGTTGAGGTTGTTGTTGAATTTGTTGGTGTTTTTCAATGTTGAGGTTGTTGTTGTTTTTCAATGTTGAGGTTGTTGTTGAATTTGTTGGTGTTTTTCAATGTTTAGGTTGTTGTTGTTTTTCAATGTTGAGGTTGTTGTTGAATTTGTTGGTGTTTTTCAATGTTGAGGTTGTTGTTGAATTTGTAGGTGTTTTTCAATGTTGAGATTGTTGTTGAATTTGTTGGTGTTTTTCAATGTTGAGGTTGTTGTTATTTTTCAATGTTGAGGTTGTTGCTGAGTTTGTTGGTGTTTTTCAATGTTGAGGTTTTTGTTGAATTTGTTGGTGTTTTTCAATGTTGAGGTTGTTGTTGAATTTGTTGGTGTTTTTCAATGTTGAGGTTGTTGTTGTTTTTCAATGTTGAGGTTGTTGTTGAATTTGTTGGCGTTTCTCAATGTTGAGGTTGTTGTTGAATTTGTTGGTGTTTTTCAATGTTGAGGTTGTTGTTGAATTTGTTGGTGTTTTTCAATGTTGAGGTTGTTGTTGAATTTGTTGGTGTTTTTCAATGTTGAGGTTGTTGTTGTTTTTCAATGTTGAGGTTGTTGTTGAATTTGTTGGTGTTTTTCAATGTTTAGCTGGTTGTTGTTTTTCAATGTTGAGGTTGTTGTTGAATTTGTTGGTGTTTTTCAATGTTTAGGTTGTTGTTGTTTTTCAATGTTGAGGTTTTTGTTGAATTTGTTGGTGTCTTTCAATTTTGAGATTGTTGGTGTTTTTCAATGTTGAGGTTGTTGTTGAATTAGTTTGTGTTTTTCAATGTTGAGGTTGTTGTTGAATTTGTTGGTGTTTTTCAATGTTGAGGTTGTTGTTGTTTTTCAATGTTGAGGTTGTTGTTGAATTTGTTGGTGTTTTTCAATGTTGAGTTTGTTGTTGTTTTTCAATGTTGAGGTTGTTGTTGAATTTGTTGGTGTTTTTCAATGTTGAGGTTGTTGTTGTTTTTCAATGTTGAGGTTGTTTTTGAATTTGTTGGTGTTTTTCAATGTTGAGGTTGTTGTTGTTTTTCAATGCTGAGGTTGTTGTTGAATTTGTTGGTGTTTTTCAATGTTGAGGTTGTTGTTGTTTTTCAATGTTGAGGTTGTTGTTGAATTTGTTGGTGTTTTTCAATGTTGAGGTTGTTGTTGAATTTGTTGGTGTTTTTCAACGTTGAGGTTGTTGTTGAATTTGTTGGTGTTTTTCAATGTTGAGGTTGTTGTTGTTTTTCAATGTTGAGGTTGTTGTTGAATTTGTTGGTGTTTTTCAATGTTGAGTTTGTTGTTGTTTTTCAATGTTGAGGTTGTTGTTGAATTTGTTGGTGTTTTTCAATGTTGAGGTTCTTGTTGTTTTTCAATGTTGAGGTTGTTGTTGAATTTGTTGGTGTTTTTCAATGTTGAGGTTGTTGTTGTTTTTAAATGTTGGAGTTGTTGTTGAATTTGTTGGTGTTTTTCAGTTTTGAGGATGTTGTTGTTTTTCAATGTTGAGGTTGTTGTTGAATTTGTTGGTGTTTTTCAATGTTGAGGTTTTTGTTGTTTTTCAATGTTGAGGTTGTTGTTGTATTTGTTGGTGTTTTTCAAATTCGAGGTTGTTGTTGAATTTGTTGGTGTTTTTCAATGTTGAAGTTGTTGTTGAATTTGCTGGTGTTTTTCAATGTTGAGGTTGTTGTTGTTTTTCAATGTTGAGGTTGTTGTTGAATTTGTTGGTGTTTTTCAATGTTGATGTTGTTGTTGTTTTTCAATGCTGAGGTTGTTGTTGAATTTGTTGGTGTTTTTCAATGTTGAGGTTGTTGTTGAATTTGTTGGTGTTTTTCAATGTTGAGGTTGTTGTTGTTTTTCAATGTTGAGGTTGTTGTTGAATTTGTTGGTGTTTTTCAATGTTTAGGTTGTTGTTGTTTTTCAATGTTGAGGTTGTTGTTGAATTTGTTGGTGTTTTTCAATGTTGAGGTTGTTGTTGAATTTGTAGGTGTTTTTCAATGTTGAGATTGTTGTTGAATTTGTTGGTGTTTTTCAATGTTGAGGTTGTTGTTATTTTTCAATGTTGAGGTTGTTGCTGAGTTTGTTGGTGTTTTTCAATGTTGAGGTTTTTGTTGAATTTGTTGGTGTTTTTCAATGTTGAGGTTGTTGTTGAATTTGTTGGTGTTTTTCAATGTTGAGGTTTTTGTTGTTTTTAAATGTTGAGGTTGTTGTTGAATTTGTTGGTGTTTTTTCAATTTTGAGGTTGTTGGTGTTTTTCAATGTTGAGGTTGATTTTGAATTTGAGGGTGTTTTTCAATGTCGAGGTTGTTGTTGAATTTGTTGGTGTTTTTCAATGTTGAGGTTGTTGTTGTTTTTCAATGTTGAGGTTGTTGTTGAATTTGTTGGTGTTTTTCAATGTTGAGATTGTTGCTGTTTTTCAATGTTGATGTTGTTGTTCAATTTGTTGGTGTTTTTAAATGTTGAGGTTGTTGTTGAATTTGCTGGTGTTTTGCAATGTTGAGGTTGTTGTTGTTTTTCAATTTTGAGGTTGTTGTTGAATTTGTTGGTGTTTTTCAATGTTGAGGTTGTTGTTGTTTCTCAATGTTGAGGTTGTTGTTGTATTTGTTGGTGTTTTTCAATTTCGAGGTTGTTGTTGAATTTGTTGGTCTTTTTCAATGTTGAAGTTGTTGTTGAATTTGTTGGTGTTTTTCAATGTTGAGGTTGTTGTTGTTTTTCAATGTTGAGCTTGTTGTTGAATTTGTTGGTGTTTTTCAATGTTGAGGTTGTTGTTGTTTTTCAATGCTGAGGTTGTTGTTGAATTTGTTGGTGTTTTTCAATGTTGAGGTTGCTGCTGAATTTGTTGGTGTTTTTCAATGTTGAGGTTGTTGTTGTTTTTCAATGTTGAGATTGTTGTTGAATTTGTTGGTGTTTTTCAATGTTTAGGTTGTTGTTGTTTTTCAATGTTGAGGTTGTTGTTGAATTTGTTGCTGTTTTTCAATGTTGAGGTTGTTGTGGAATTTGTTGGTGCTTTTCAATGTTGAGGTTGTTGTTGAATTTGTTGGTGTTTTTCAATGTTGAGGTTGTTGTTGTTTTTCAATGTTGAGGTTGTTGTTGAATTTGTTGGCGTTTCTCAATGTTGAGGTTGTTGTTGAATTTGTTGGTGTTTTTCAATGTTGAGGTTGTTGTTGAATTTGTTGGTGTTTTTCAATGTTGAGGTTGTTGTTGAATTTGTTGGTGTTTTTCAATGTTGAGGTTGTTGTTGTTTTTCAATGTTGAGGTTGTTGTTGAATTTGTTGGTGTTTTTCAATGTTTAGCTGGTTGTTGTTTTTCAATGTTGAGGTTGTTGTTGAATTTGTTGGTGTTTTTCAATGTTTAGGTTGTTGTTGTTTTTCAATGTTGAGGTTTTTGTTGAATTTGTTGGTGTCTTTCAATTTTGAGATTGTTGGTGTTTTTCAATGTTGAGGTTGTTGTTGAATTAGTTTGTGTTTTTCAATGTTGAGGTTGTTGTTAAATTTGTTGGTGTTTTTCAATGTTGAGGTTGTTGTTGTTTTTCAATGTTGAGGTTGTTGTTGAATTTGTTGGTGTTTTTCAATGTTGAGTTTGTTGTTGTTTTTCAATGTTGAGGTTGTTGTTGAATTTGTTGGTGTTTTTCAATGTTGAGGTTGTTGTTGTTTTTCAATGTTGAGGTTGTTTTTGAATTTGTTGGTGTTTTTCAATGTTGAGGTTGTTGTTGTTTTTCAATGCTGAGGTTGTTGTTGAATTTGTTGGTGTTTTTCAATGTTGAGGTTGTTGTTGTTTTTCAATGTTGAGGTTGTTGTTGAATTTGTTGGTGTTTTTCAAAGTTGAGGTTGTTGTTGTTTTTCAATGTTGAGGTTGTTGTTGTTTTTCAATGTTGAGGTTGTTGTTGAATTTGTTGGTGTTTTTCAATGTTGAGGTTGTTGTTGTTTTTCAATGCTGAGGTTGTTGTTGAATTTGTTGGTGTTTTTCAATGTTGAGGTTGTTGTTGAATTTGTTGGTGTTTTTCAATGTTGAGGTTGTTTTTCTTTTTCAATGTTGAGGTTGCTGTTGAACTTGTTGGTGTTTTTCAATGTTTCGGTTGTTGTTGTTTTTCAATGTTGAGGTTGTTGTTGAATTTGTTGGTGTTTTTCAACGTTGAGGTTGTTCTTGAATTTGTTGGTGTTTTTCAATGTTGAGGTTGTTGTTGTTTTTCAATGTTGAGGTTGTTGTTGAATTTGTTGGTGTTTTTCAATGTTGAGTTTGTTGTTGTTTTTCAATGTTGAGGTTGTTGTTGAATTTGTTGGTGTTTTTCAATGTTGAGGTTGTTGTTGTTTTTCAATGTTGAGGTTGTTGTTGAATTTGTTGGTGTTTTTCAATGTTGAGGTTGTTGTTGTTTTTAAATGTTGGGGTTGTTGTTGAATTTGTTGGTGTTTTTCAATTTTGAGGATGTTGTTGTTTTTCAATGTTGAGGTTGTTGTTGAATTTGTTGGTGTTTTTCAATGTTGAGGTTGTTGTTGTTTTTCAATTTTGAGGTTGTTGTTGAATTTGTTGGTGCTTTTCAATGTTGAGGTTGTTGTTGTTTTTCAATGCTGAGGTTGTTGTTGAATTTGTTGGTGTTTTTCAATGTTGAGGTTGTTGTTGAATTTGTTGGTGTTTTTCAATGTTGAGGTTGTTGTTGTTTTTCAATGTTGAGGTTGTTGTTGAATTTGTTGGTGTTTTTCAATGTTGAGGTTGTTGTTGTTTTTCAATGTTGAGGTTGTTGTTGTTTTTCAATGTTGAGGTTGTTGTTGAATTTGTTGGTGTTTTTCAATGTTGAGGTTGTTGTTATTTTTCAATGCTGAGGTTGTTGTTGAATTTGTTGGTGTTTTTCAATGTTGAGGTTGTTGTTGAATTTGTTGGTGTTTTTCAATGTTGAGGTTGTTTTTCTTTTTCAATGTTGAGGTTGCTGTTGAATTTGTTGGTGTTTTTCAATGTTTCGGTTGTTGTTGTTTTTCAATGTTGAGGTTGTTGTTGAATTTGTTGGTGTTTTTCAACGTTGAGGTTGTTGTTGAATTTGTTGGTGTTTTTCAATGTTGAGTTTGTTGTTGTTTTTCAATGTTGAGGTTGTTGTTGAATTTGTTGGTGTTTTTAAATGTTGAGGTTGTTTTTCTTTTTCAATGTTGAGGTTGCTGTTGAATTTGTTGGTGTTTTTCAATGTTTCGGTTGTTGTTGTTTTTCAATGTTGAGGTTGTTGTTGAATTTGTTGGTGTTTTTCAACGTTGAGGTTGTTGTTGAATTTGTTGGTGTTTTTCAATGTTGAGGTTGTTGTTGTTTTTCAATGTTGAGGTTGTTGTTGAATTTGTTGGTGTTTTTCAATGTTGAGTTTGTTGTTGTTTTTCAATGTTGAGGTTGTTGTTGAATTTGTTGGTGTTTTTCAATGTTGAGGTTCTTGTTGTTTTTCAATGTTGAGGTTGTTGTTGAATTTGTTGGTGTTTTTCAATGTTGAGGTTGTTGTTGTTTTTAAATGTTGGGGTTGTTGTTGAATTTGTTGGTGTTTTTCAGTTTTGAGGATGTTGTTGTTTTTCAATGTTGAGGTTGTTGTTGAATTTGTTGGTGTTTTTCAATGTTGAGGTTTTTGTTGTTTTTCAATGTTGAGGTTGTTGTTGTATTTGTTGGTGTTTTTCAAATTCGAGGTTGTTGTTGAATTTGTTGGTGTTTTTCAATGTTGAAGTTGTTGTTGAATTTGCTGGTGTTTTTCAATGTTGAGGTTGTTGTTGTTTTTCAATGTTGAGGTTGTTGTTGAATTTGTTGGTGTTTTTCAATGTTGATGTTGTTGTTGTTTTTCAATGCTGAGGTTGTTGTTGAATTTGTTGGTGTTTTTCAATGTTGAGGTTGTTGTTGAATTTGTTGGTGTTTTTCAATGTTGAGGTTGTTGTTGTTTTTCAATGTTGAGGTTGTTGTTGCATTTGTTGGTGTTTTTCAATGTTTAGGTTGTTGTTGTTTTTCAATGTTGAGGTTGTTGTTGAATTTGTTGGTGTTTTTCAATGTTGAGGTTGTTGTTGAATTTGTGGGTGTTTTTCAATGTTGAGATTGTTGTTGAATTTGTTGGTGTTTTTCAATGTTGAGGTTGTTGTTATTTTTCAATGTTGAGGTTGTTGTTGAGTTTGTTGGTGTTTTTCAATGTTGAGGTTTTTGTTGAATTTGTTGGTGTTTTTCAATGTTGAGGTTGTTGTTGAATTTGTTGGTGTTTTTCAATGTTGAGGTTTTTGTTGTTTTTAAATGTTGAGGTTGTTGTTGAATTTGTTGGTGTTTTTTCAATTTTGAGGTTGTTAGTGTTTTTCAATGTTGAGGTTGATTTTGAATTTGAGGGTATTTTTCAATGTCGAGGTTGTTGTTGAATTTGTTGGTGTTTTTCAATGTTGAGGTTGTTGTTGTTTTTCAATGTTGAGGTTGTTGTTGAATTTGTTGGTGTTTTTCAATGTTGAGATTGTTGCTGTTTTTCAATGTTGATGTTGTTGTTCAATTTGTTGGTGTTTTTAAATGTTGAGGTTGTTGTTGAATTTGCTGGTGTTTTGCAATGTTGAGGTTGTTGTTGTTTTTCAATGTTGAGGTTGTTGTTGAATTTGTTGGTGTTTTTCAATGTTGAGGTTGTTGTTGTTTCTCAATGTTGAGGTTGTTGTTGTATTTGTTGGTGTTTTTCAATTTCGAGGTTGTTGTTGAATTTGTTGGTCTTTTTCAATGTTGAAGTTGTTGTTGAATTTGTTGGTGTTTTTCAATGTTGAGGTTGTTGTTGTTTTTCAATGTTGAGGTTGTTGTTGAATTTGTTGGTGTTTTTCAATGTTGAGGTTGTTGTTGTTTTTCAATGTTGAGGTTGCTGCTGAATTTGTTGGTGTTTTTCAATGTTGAGGTTGTTGTTGTTTTTCAATGTTGAGATTGTTGTTGAATTTGTTGGTGTTTTTCAATGTTTAGGTTGTTGTTGTTTTTCAATGTTGAGGTTGTTGTTGAATTTGTTGGTGTTTTTCAATGTTGAGGTTGTTGTTGAATTTGTTGGTGTTTTTCAATGTTGAGGTTGTTTTTCTTTTTCAATGTTGAGGTTGCTGTTGAACTTGTTGGTGTTTTTCAATGTTTCGGTTGTTGTTGTTTTTCAATGTTGAGGTTGTTGTTGAATTTGTTGGTGTTTTTCAACGTTGAGGTTGTTCTTGAATTTGTTGGTGTTTTTCAATGTTGAGGTTGTTGTTGTTTTTCAATGTTGAGGTTGTTGTTGAATTTGTTGGTGTTTTTCAATGTTGAGTTTGTTGTTGTTTTTCAATGTTGAGGTTGTTGTTGAATTTGTTGGTGTTTTTCAATGTTGAGGTTGTTGTTGTTTTTCAATGTTGAGGTTGTTGTTGAATTTGTTGGTGTTTTTCAATGTTGAGGTTGTTGTTGTTTTTAAATGTTGGGGTTGTTGTTGAATTTGTTGGTGTTTTTCAATTTTGAGGATGTTGTTGTTTTTCAATGTTGAGGTTGTTGTTGAATTTGTTGGTGTTTTTCAATGTTGAGGTTGTTGTTGTTTTTCAATTTTGAGGTTGTTGTTGAATTTGTTGGTGTTTTTCAATGTTGAGGTTGTTGTTGTTTTTCAATGCTGAGGTTGTTGTTGAATTTGTTGGTGTTTTTCAATGTTGAGGTTGTTGTTGAATTTGTTGGTGTTTTTCAATGTTGAGGTTGTTGTTGTTTTTCAATGTTGAGGTTGTTGTTGAATTTGTTGGTGTTTTTCAATGTTGAGGTTGTTGTTGTTTTTCAATGTTGAGGTTGTTGTTGTTTTTCAATGTTGAGGTTGTTGTTGAATTTGTTGGTGTTTTTCAATGTTGAGGTTGTTGTTATTTTTCAATGCTGAGGTTGTTGTTGAATTTGTTGGTGTTTTTCAATGTTGAGGTTGTTGTTGAATTTGTTGGTGTTTTTCAATGTTGAGGTTGTTTTTCTTTTTCAATGTTGAGGTTGCTGTTGAATTTGTTGGTGTTTTTCAATGTTTCGGTTGTTGTTGTTTTTCAATGTTGAGGTTGTTGTTGAATTTGTTGGTGTTTTTCAACGTTGAGGTTGTTGTTGAATTTGTTGGTGTTTTTCAATGTTGAGTTTGTTGTTGTTTTTCAATGTTGAGGTTGTTGTTGAATTTGTTGGTGTTTTTAAATGTTGAGGTTGTTTTTCTTTTTCAATGTTGAGGTTGCTGTTGAATTTGTTGGTGTTTTTCAATGTTTCGGTTGTTGTTGTTTTTCAATGTTGAGGTTGTTGTTGAATTTGTTGGTGTTTTTCAACGTTGAGGTTGTTGTTGAATTTGTTGGTGTTTTTCAATGTTGAGGTTGTTGTTGTTTTTCAATGTTGAGGTTGTTGTTGAATTTGTTGGTGTTTTTCAATGTTGAGTTTGTTGTTGTTTTTCAATGTTGAGGTTGTTGTTGAATTTGTTGGTGTTTTTCAATGTTGAGGTTCTTGTTGTTTTTCAATGTTGAGGTTGTTGTTGAATTTGTTGGTGTTTTTCAATGTTGAGGTTGTTGTTGTTTTTAAATGTTGGGGTTGTTGTTGAATTTGTTGGTGTTTTTCAGTTTTGAGGATGTTGTTGTTTTTCAATGTTGAGGTTGTTGTTGAATTTGTTGGTGTTTTTCAATGTTGAGGTTTTTGTTGTTTTTCAATGTTGAGGTTGTTGTTGTATTTGTTGGTGTTTTTCAAATTCGAGGCTGTTGTTGAATTTGTTGGTGTTTTTCAATGTTGAAGTTGTTGTTGAATTTGCTGGTGTTTTTCAATGTTGAGGTTGTTGTTGTTTTTCAATGTTGAGGTTGTTGTTGAATTTGTTGGTGTTTTTCAATGTTGATGTTGTTGTTGTTTTTCAATGCTGAGGTTGTTGTTGAATTTGTTGGTGTTTTTCAATGTTGAGGTTGTTGTTGAATTTGTTGGTGTTTTTCAATGTTGAGGTTGTTGTTGTTTTTCAATGTTGAGGTTGTTGTTGCATTTGTTGGTGTTTTTCAATGTTTAGGTTGTTGTTGTTTTTCAATGTTGAGGTTGTTGTTGAATTTGTTGGTGTTTTTCAATGTTGAGGTTGTTGTTGAATTTGTGGGTGTTTTTCAATGTTGAGATTGTTGTTGAATTTGTTGGTGTTTTTCAATGTTGAGGTTGTTGTTATTTTTCAATGTTGAGGTTGTTGTTGAGTTTGTTGGTGTTTTTCAATGTTGAGGTTTTTGTTGAATTTGTTGGTGTTTTTCAATGTTGAGGTTGTTGTTGAATTTGTTGGTGTTTTTCAATGTTGAGGTTTTTGTTGTTTTTAAATGTTGAGGTTGTTGTTGAATTTGTTGGTGTTTTTTCAATTTTGAGGTTGTTGGTGTTTTTCAATGTTGAGGTTGATTTTGAATTTGAGGGTATTTTTCAATGTCGAGGTTGTTGTTGAATTTGTTGGTGTTTTTCAATGTTGAGGTTGTTGTTGTTTTTCAATGTTGAGGTTGTTGTTGAATTTGTTGGTGTTTTTCAATGTTGAGATTGTTGCTGTTTTTCAATGTTGATGTTGTTGTTCAATTTGTTGGTGTTTTTAAATGTTGAGGTTGTTGTTGAATTTGCTGGTGTTTTGCAATGTTGAGGTTGTTGTTGTTTTTCAATGTTGAGGTTGTTGTTGAATTTGTTGGTGTTTTTCAATGTTGAGGTTGTTGTTGTTTCTCAATGTTGAGGTTGTTGTTGTATTTGTTGGTGTTTTTCAATTTCGAGGTTGTTGTTGAATTTGTTGGTCTTTTTCAATGTTGAAGTTGTTGTTGAATTTGTTGGTGTTTTTCAATGTTGAGGTTGTTGTTGTTTTTCAATGTTGAGGTTGTTGTTGAATTTGTTGGTGTTTTTCAATGTTGAGGTTGTTGTTGTTTTTCAATGTTGAGGTTGCTGCTGAATTTGTTGGTGTTTTTCAATGTTGAGGTTGTTGTTGTTTTTCAATGTTGAGATTGTTGTTGAATTTGTTGGTGTTTTTCAATGTTTAGGTTGTTGTTGTTTTTCAATGTTGAGGTTGTTGTTGAATTTGTTGCTGTTTTTCAATGTTGAGGTTGTTGTGGAATTTGTTGGTGCTTTTCAATGTTGAGGTTGTTGTTGAATTTGTTGGTGTTTTTCAATGTTGAGGTTGTTGTTGTTTTTCAATGTTGAGGTTGTTGTTGAATTTGTTGGCGTTTCTCAATGTTGAGTTTGTTGTTGTTTTTCAATGTTGAGGTTGTTGTTGAATTTGTTGGTGTTTTTCAATGTTGAGGTTGTTGTTGTTTTTCAATGTTGAGGTTTTTGTTGAATTTGTTAGTGTCTTTCAATTTTGAGATTGTTGGTGTTTTTCAATGTTGAGGTTGTTGTTGAATTAGTTTGTGTTTTTCAATGTTGAGGTTGTTGTTGAATTTGTTGGTGTTTTTCAATGTTGAGGTTGTTGTTGTTTTTCAATGTTGAGGTTGTTGTTGAATTTGTTGGTGTTTTTCAATGTTGTGTTTGTTGTTGTTTTTCAATGTTGAGGTTGTTGTTGAATTTGTTGGTGTTTTTCAATGTTGAGGTTGTTGTTGTTTTTCAATGTTGAGGTTGTTTTTGAATTTGTTGGTGTTTTTCAATGTTGAGGTTGTTGTTGTTTTCAATGCTGAGGTTGTTGTTGAATTTGTTGGTGTTTTTCAATGTTGAGGTTGTTGTTGAATTTGTTGTTGTTTTTCAATGTTGAGGTTGTTGTTGTTTTTCAATGTTGAGGTTGTTGTTGAATTTGTTGGTGTTTTTCAATGTTGAAGTTGTTGTTGTTTTTCAATGTTGAGGTTGTTTTTGAATTTGTTGGTGTTTTTCAATGTTGAGGTTGTTGTTGTTTTTCAATGCTGAGGTTGTTGTTGAATTTGTTGGTGTTTTTCAATGTTGAGGTTGTTGTTGAATTTGTTGCTGTTTTTCAATGTTGAGGTTGTTGTTGTTTTTCAATGTTGAGGTTGTTGTTGAATTTGTTGGTGTTTTTCAATGTTGAAGTTGTTGTTGAATTTGTTGGTGTTTTTCAATGTTGAGGTTGTTGTTGTTTTTCAATGTTGAGGTTGTTGTTGAATTTGTTGGTGTTTTTTCAATGTTGAGGTTGTTGTTGTTTCTCGATGTTGAGGTTGTTGTTGTATTTGTTGGTGTTTTTCAATTTCGAGGTTGTTGTTGAATTTGTTGGTCTTTTTCAATGTTGAAGTTGTTGTTGAATTTGTTGGTGTTTTTCAATGTTGAGGTTGTTGTTGTTTTTCAATGTTGAGGTTGTTGTTGAATTTGTTGGCGTTTCTCAATGTTGAGTTTGTTGTTGTTTTTCAATGTTGAGGTTGTTGTTGAATTTGTTGGTGTTTTTCAATGTTGAGGTTGTTGTTGTTTTTCAATGTTGAGGTTTTTGTTGAATTTGTTGGTGTCTTTCAATTTTGAGATTGTTGGTGTTTTTCAATGTTGAGGTTGTTGTTGAATTAGTTTGTGTTTTTCAATGTTGAGGTTGTTGTTGAATTGTTGGTGTTTTTCAATGTTGAGGTTGTTGTTGTTTTTCAATGTTGAGGTTGTTGTTGAATTTGTTGGTGTTTTCAATGTTGAGTTTGTTGTTGTTTTTCAATGTTGAGGTTGTTGTTGAATTTGTTGGTGTTTTTCAATGTTGAGGTGTTGTTGTTTTTCATGTTGAGGTTGTTTTTGAATTTGTTGCTGTTTTTCAATGTTGAGGTTGTTGTTGTTTTTCAATGCTGAGGTTGTTGAATTTGTTGGTGTTTTTCAATGTTGAGGTTGTGTTGAATTTGTTGTTGTTTTTCAATGTTGAGGTTGTTGTTGTTTTTCAATGTTGAGGTTGTTGTTGAATTTGTTGGTGTTTTTCATGTTGAAGTTGTTGTTGTTTTCAATGTTGAGGTTGTTTTTGAATTTGTTGGTGTTTTTCAATGTTGAGGTTGTTGTTGTTTTTCAATGCTAGAGGTGTTGTTGAATTTGTTGGTGTTTTTCAATGTTGAGTGTTGTTGAATTTGTGCTGTTTTTCAATGTTGAGGTTGTTGTTGTTTTCAATGTTGAGGTTGTTGTTGAATTGTTGTGTTTTTCAATGTTGAAGTTGTTGTTGAATTTGTTGGTGTTTTTCAATGTTGAGGTTGTTGTTGTTTTTCAATGTTGAGGTTGTTTGTTGATTTTGTTGGTGTTTTTCAATGTTGAGGTTGTTGTTGTTTTCATGTTGAGGTTGTTGTTGTATTTGTTGGTGTTTTTCAATTCGAGGTTGTTGTTGAATTTGTTGGTCTTTTTCAATGTTGAAGTTGTTGTTGAATTTGTTGGTGTTTTTCAATGTTGAGGTTGTTGTTGTTTTTCAATGTTGAGGGTTGTTGTTGAATTTGTTGGTGTTTTTCAATGTTGAGGTTGTTGTTGTTTTTCAATGCTGAGGTTGTTGTTGAATTTGTTGGTGTTTTTCAATGTTGAGGTTGCTGCTGAATTGTTGGTGTTTTCAATGTTGAGGGTTGTTGTTGTTTTCAATGTTGAGATTGTTGTTGAATTTGTTGGTGTTTTTCAATGTTTAGGTTGTTGTTGTTTTTCAATGTTGAGGTTGTTGTTGAATTTTGTTGCTGTTTTTCAATGTTGAGGTTGTTGTGGAATTTGTTGGTGCTTTTCAATGTTGAGGTTGTTGTTGAATTTGTTGGTGTTTTTCAATGTTGAGGTTGTTGTTGTTTTTCAATGTTGAGGTTGTTGTTGAATTTGTTGGCGTTCTCAATGTTGAGTTTGTTGTTGAATTTGTTGGTGTTTTTCAATGTTGAGGTTGTTGTTGAATTTGTTGGTGTTTTTCAATGTTGAGGTTGGTTGTTGAATTTGTTGGTGTTTTTCAATGTTGAGGTTTGTTGTTGTTTTTCAATGTTGAGGTTGTTGTTGAATTTGTTGGTGTTTTTTCAATGTTTAGCTGGTTGTTGTTTTTCAATGTTGAGGATGTTGGTTGAATTTGTTGGTGTTTTTCAATGTTGAGGTTGTTGTTGTTTTTCAATGTTGAGGTTTTTGTTGAATTTGTTGGTGTCTTTCAATTTTGAGATTGTTGGTGTTTTTCAATGTTGAGGTTGTTGTTGAATAGTTTGTGTTTTTCAATGTTGAGGTTGTTGTTGAATTTGTTGGTGTTTTTCAATGTTGAGGTTGTTGTTGTTTTTCAATGTTGAGGATGTTGTTGAATTTGTTGGTGTTTTTCAATGTTGAGTTTGTTGTTGTTTTTCAATGTTGAGGTTGTTGTTGAATTTGTTGGTGTTTTTCAATGTTGAGGTTGTTGTTGTTTTTCAATGTTGAGGTTGTTTTTGAATTTGTTGGTGTTTTTCAATGTTGAGGTTGTTGTTGTTTTTCAATGCTGAGGTTGTTGTTGAATTTGTTGGTGTTTTTCAATGTTGAGGTTGTTGTTGAATTTGTTGCTGTTTTTCAATGTTGAGGTTGTTGTTGTTTTTCAATGTTGAGGTTGTTGTTGAATTTGTGGTGTTTTTCAATGTTGAAGTTGTTGTTGTTTTTCAATGTTGAGGTTGTTTTTGAATTTGTTGGTGTTTTTCAATGTTGAGGTTGTTGTTGTTTTTCAATGCTGAGGTGTTGTTGAATTTGTTGGTGTTTTTCAATGTTGAGGTTGTGTTGAATTTGTTGCTGTTTTTCAATGTTGAGGTTGTTGTTGTTTTTCAATGTGAGGTTGTTGTTGAATTTGTTGGTGTTTTTCATGTTGAAGTTGTTGTTGAATTTGTTGGTGTTTTTCAATGTTGAGGTTGTTGTTGTTTTTCAATGTTGAGGTTGTTTTTGAATTTGTTGGTGTTTTTCAATGTTGAGGTTGTTGTTATTTTTCAATGCTGAGGTTGTTGTTGAATTTGTTGGTGTTTTTCATTGTTGAGGTTGTTGTTGAATTTGTTGCTGTTTTTCAATGTTGAGGTTGTTGTTGTTTTTCAATGTTGAGGTTGTTGTTGAATTTGTTGGTGTTTTTCAATGTTTAGGTTGTTGTTGTTTTTCAATGTTGAGGTTGTTGTGAATTTGTTGGTGTTTTTCAACGTGGAGGTTGTTGTTGAATTTGTTGGTGTTTTTCAATGTTGAGGTTGTTTTTGTTTTTTCAATGTTGAGGTTGTTGTTGAATTTGTTGGTGTTTTTTCAATGTTGAGTTTCTTGTTGTTTTTCAATGTTCAGGTTGTTGTTGAATTTGTGGGTGTTTTTCAATGTTGAGGTTGTTGTTGTTTTTCAATGTGAGGTTGTTGTTGAATTTGTTGGTGTTTTTCAATGTTGAGGTTGTTGTTTTTCAATGTTGAGGTTGTTGTTGAATTTGTTGGTGTTTTTCAATATTTAGGTTGTTGTTGAATTTGTTGTGTTTTTCAATGTTGAGGTTGTTGTTATTTTCAATGTTGAGGTTGTTGTGAGTTTGTTGGTATTTTTCAATGTTGAGGTTTTTGTTGAATTTGTTGGTGTTTTTCAATGTTGAGGTTGTTGTTGAATTTGTTGGTGTTTTTCAATGTTGAGGATTTTGTTGTTTTTAAATGTTGAGGTTGTTGTTGAATTTGTTGGTGTTTTTTCAATTTTGAGGTTGTTGGTGTTTTTCAATGTTGAGGTTGATTTTGAATTTGAGGGTGTTTTTCAACGTCGAGGTTGTTGTTGAATTTGTTGGTGTTTTTCAATGTTGAGGTTGTTGTTGTTTTTCAATGTTGAGGTTGTTGTTGAATTTGTTGGTGTTTTTCAATGTTGAGATTGTTGTTGTTTTTCAATGTTGAGGCTGTTGTTCAATTTGGTTGGTGATTTTAAATGTTGAGGTTGTTGTTGAATTTGCTGGTGTTTTGCAATGTTGAGGTTGTTGTTGTTTTTCAATGTTGAGGTTGTTGTTGAATTTGTTGGTGTTTTTCAATGTTGAGGTTGTTGTTGTTTCTCAATGTTGAGGTTGTTGTTGTATTTGTTGGTGTTTTTCAATTCGAGGTTGTTGTTGAATTTGTTGGTGTTTTTCAATGTTGAAGTTGTTGTTGAATTTGTTGGTGTTTTTCAATGTTGAGGTTGTTGTTGTTTTTCAATGTTGAGGTTGTTGTTGAATTTGTTGGTGTTTTTCAATGTTGAGGTTGTTGTTGTTTTTCAATGCTGAGGTTGTTGTTGAATTTGTTGGTGTTTTTCAATGTTGAGGTTGCTGCTGAATTTGTTGGTGTTTTTCAATGTTGAGGTTGTTGTTGTTTTTCAATGTTGAGATTGTTGTTGAATTTGTTGGTGTTTTTCAATGTTGAGGTTGTTGTTGTTTTTCAATGTTGAGGTGTTGTTGAATTTGTTGGTGTTTTTCAATGTTGAGGTTGTTGTTGAATTTGTTGGTGTTTTTCAATGTTGAGGTTGTTGTTGTTTTTCAATGTTGAGGTTGTTGTTGAATTTGTTGGTGTTTTTCAATGTTGAGTTTGTTGTTGTTTTTCAATGTGAGGTTGTTGTTGAATTTGTTGGTGTTTTTCAATGTTGAGGTTGTTCTTGTTTTTCAATGTTGAGGTTACTGTTGAATTTGTTGGTGTTTTTCAATGTTGAGGTTGTTGTTGTTTTTCAATGTTGAGGTTGTTGTTGTATTTGTTGGTGCTTTTCAATGTTGAGGTTGTTGTTGTATTTGTTGGTGTTTTTCAATGTTGAGGTTGTTGTTGTTTTTCAATGTTGAGGTTGTTGTTGAATTTGTTGGCGTTTCTCAATGCTGAGTTTGTTGTTGAATTTGTTGGTGTTTTTCAATGTTGAGGTTGTTGTTGAATTTGTTGCTGTTTTTCAATGTTGAGGTTGTTGTTGAATTTGTTGGTGTTTTTCAATGTTGAGGTTGTGTTGTTTTTCAATGTTGAGGTTGTTGTTGAATTTGTTGGTGTTTTTCAATGTTTAGTTTGTGTTGTTTTTCAATGTTGAGGTTGTTGTTGAATTTGTTGGTGTTTTTCAATGTTGAGGTTGTTGTTGTTTTTCAATGTTGAGGTTTTTGTTGAATTTGTGGGTGTCTTTCAATGTTGAGATTGTTGGTGTATTTCAATGTGAGGTTGTTGTTGAATTTGTTTGTGTTTTTCAATGTTGAGGTTGTTGTTGATTTGTTGGTGTTTTTTCAATGTTGAGGTTGTTGTTGTTTTTCAATGTTGAGGTTGTTGTTGAATGTGTTGGTGTTTTTCAATGTTGAGTTTGTTGTTGTTTTTCAATGTTGAGGTTGTTGTTTGAATTTGTTGGTGTTTTTCAATGTTGAGGTTGTTGTTGTTTTTCAATGTTGAGGTTATTGTTGAGTTTGTTGGTGTTTTTTCAATGTTGTGGTTGTTGTTGTTTTCAATGTTGAGGTTGTTGTTGAATTTGTTGGTGCTTTTCAATGTTGAGGATGTTGTTGAATTTGTTGGTGTTTTTCAATGTTTGTTGGTGTTTTTCAATGTTGAGGTTGTTGTTGTTTTTCAATGTTGAGGTTGTTGTTGAATTTGTTGGCGTTTTTCAATGTTGAGTTTGTTGTTGAATTTGTTGGTGTTTTTCAATGTTGAGGTTGTTGTTGAATTTGTTGGTGTTTTTCAATGTTGGGGTTGTTGTTGAATTTGTTGGTGTTTTTCAATGTTGAGGTTGTTGTTGTTTTTCAATGTTGAGGTTGTTGTTGAATTTGTTGGTGTTTTTCAATGTTTAGTTTGTTGTTGTTTTTCAATGTTGAGGTTGTTGTTGAATTTGTTGGTGTTTTTCAATGTTGAGGTTGTTGTTGTTTTTCAATGTTGAGGTTGTTGTTGAATTTGTTGGTGTTTTTCAATGTTGAGGTTGTTGGTGTTTTTCAATGTTGAGGTGGTTGTTGAATTTGTTGGTGTTTTTCAATGTTGAGGTTGTTGTTGAATTTGTTGGTGTTTTTCAATGTTGAGGTTGTTGTTGTTTTTCAATGTTGAGGTTGTTGTTGAGTTTGTTGGTGTTTTTCAATGTTGAGGTTGTTGTTGAATTTGTTGGTGTTTTTCAATGTTGAGGTTGTTGTTGAATTTGTTGGTGTTTTTCAATGCTGAGGTTGTTGTTGTTTTTAAATGTTGGGGTTGTTGTTGAATTTGTTGGTGTTTTTCAATTTTGAGGATGTTGTTGTTTTTCAATGTTGAGGTTGCTGTTGAATTTGTTGGTGTTTTTCCATGATGAGGTTGTTGTTGTTTTTCAAAGTTGAGCTTGTTGTTGAATTTGTTGGTGTTTTTCAATGTCGGGGTTGTTGTTGAATTTGTTGGTGTTTTTCTATGTTGAATTTTTTGTTGAATTTGTTGGTGTTTTTCAATGTTGAGGTTGTTGTTTTTCAATGTTGAGGTTGTTGTTGAATTTGTTGGCGTTTTTAAATGTTGAGGTTGTTGTTGAATTTGTTGGTGTTTTCAATGTTGAGGTTTTTGTTGAATTTGTTGGTGTTTTTCAATGTTGAGGTTGTTGTTGTTTTTCAATGTTGAGGTTGTTGTTGAATTTGATGGTGTTTTTCAATGTCGAGGATGTTGTTGAATTTGTTGGTGTTTTTCAATGTTGAAGTTGTTGTTGAATTTGTTGGTGTTTTTCAATGTTGAGGTTGTTGCTGTTTTTCAATGTTGAGGTTGTTGTTGAATTTGTTGGTGTTTTTCAATGTTGAGGTTTGTTGTTGAATTTGTTGGTGTTTTTCAATGTTGAGGTTGTTGTTGAATTTGTTGGTGTTTTTCAATGTTGAGGTTGTTGTTATTTTTCAATGTTGAGGTTGTTGTTGAGTATGTTGGTGTTTTTCAATGTTGAGGTTGTTGTTGAATTTGTTGGTGTTTTTCAATGTTGAGGTTGTTGTTGAATTTGTTGGTGTTTTTCAATGCTGAGGTTGTTGTTGTTTTTAAACGTTGAGCTTGTTGTTGAATTTGTTGGTGTTTTTTCAATTTTTAGGTTGTTGGTGTTTTTCAATGTTGAGGTTGATTTTGAATTTGAGCGTGTTTTTCAATGTCGAGGTTCTTGTTGAATTTGTTGGTGTTTTTCAATGTGGAGGTTGTTGTTGTTTTTCAATGTTGAGGTTGTTGTTGAATTTGTTGGTGTTTTTCAATGTTGAGATTGTTGTTGTTTTACAATGTTGAGGTTGTTTTTGAATTTGTTGGTGTTTTTAAATGTTGAGGTTGTTGTTGAATTTGCTGGTGTTTTGCAATGTTGAGGTTGTTGTTGTTTTTCAATGTTGAGGTTGTTGTTGAATTTGTTGGTGTATTTCAATGTTGAGGTTGTTGTTGTTTTTCAATGTTGAGGTTGTTGTTGTATTTGTTGGTGTTTTTCAATTTCGAGGTTGTTGTTGAATTTGTTGGTGTTTTTCAATGTTGAAGTTGTTGTTGAATTTGTTGGTGTTTCTCAATGTTGAGGTTGTTGTTGTTTTTCAATGTTGAGGTTGTTTTTGAATTTGTTGGTGTTTTTCAATGTTGAGGTTGTTGTTGTTTATCAATGCTGAGGTTGTTGTTGAATTTGTTGGTGTTTTTCAATGTTGAGGTTGTTGTTGAATTTGTTGCTGTTTTTCAATGTTGAGGTTGTTGTTGTTTTTCAATGTTGAGGTTGTTGTTGAATTTGTTGGTGTTTTTCAATGTTTAGGTTGTTGTTGTTTTTCAATGCTGAGGTTGTTGTTGAATTTGTTGGTGTTTTTCAACGTGGAGGTTGTTGTTGAATTTGTTGGTGTTTTTCAATGTTGAGGTTGTTTTTGTTTTTCAATGTTGAGGTTGTTGTTGAATTTGTTGGTGTTTTTCAATGTTGAGTTTTTTGTTGTTTTTCAATGTTGCGGTTGTTGTTGAATTTGTGGGTGTTTTTCATTGTTGAGGTTGTTGTTGTTTTTCAATGTTGAGGTTGTTGTTGAAGTTGTTGGTGCTTTTCAATGTTGAGATTGTTGTTGAATTTGTTGGTGTTTTTCAATGTTGAGGTTGTTGTTGTTTTTCAATGTTGAGGTTGTTGTTGAATTTGTTGGTGTTTTTCAATGTTGAGTTTGTTGTTGAATTTGTTGGTGTTTTTCAATTTCGAGGTTGTTGCTGAATTTGTTAGTGTTTTTCAATGTTGAGGTTGTTGTTGAATTTGTTGGTGTTTTTCAATGTTGAGGTTGTTGTTGAATTTGTTGGTGTTTTTCAATGTTGAGGTTGTTGTTGTTTTTGAATGTTGAGGTTGTTGTTGAATTTGTTGGTGTTTTTCAATGTTTAGTTTGTTGTTGTTTTTCAATGTTGAGGTTGTTGTTGAATTTGTTGGTGTTTTTCAATGTTGAGGTTGTTGTTGTTTTTCAATTTTGAGGTTGTTGTTGAATTTGTTGGTGTTTTTCAATGTTGAGGTTGTTGTTGTTTTTCAATGTTGAGGTTGTTGTTGAATTTGTTGGTGTTTGTTCAATTTCGAGGTTGTTGTTGAATTTGTTGGGGATTTTCAATGTTGAAGTTGTTGTTGAATTTGTTGGTGTTTTTCAATGTTGAGGTTGTTGTTGTTTTTCAATGTTGAGGTTGTTGTTGAATTTGTTGGTGTTTTTCAATGTTGAGGTTGTTGTTGTTTTTCAATGTTGAGGTTGTTGTTGAATTTGTTGGTGTTTTTCAATGTTGAGGTTGTTGTTGTTTTTCAATGCTGAGGTTGTTGTTGAATTTGTTGGTGTTTTTCAATGTTGAGGTTGTTGTTGAATTTGTTGGTGTTTTTCAATGTTGAGGTTGTTGTTGTTTTTCAATGTTGAGGTTGTTGTTGAATTTGTTGGTGTTTTTCAATGTTGAGGTTGTTGTTGTTTTTCAATGTTGAGGTTGTTGTTGAATTTGTTGGTGTTTTTCAATTTCGAGGTTGTTGTTGAATTTGTTTGTGTTTTTCAATGTTGAGGTTGTTGTTGTTTTTCAATGTTGAGGTTATTGTTGAATTTGTTGGTGTTTTTGAATGTTGAGGTTGTTGTTGTTTTTCAATGTTGAGGTTGTTGTTGAATTTGTTGGTGTTTTTCAATGTTGAGGTTGTTGTTGTTTTTCAATGTTGAGGTTGTTGTTGAATTTGTTGGTGTTTTTCAATTTCGAGGTTGTTGTTGAATTTGTTGGTGTTTTTCAATGTTGAGGTTGTTGTTGTTTTTCAATGTTGAGGTTGTTGTTGAATTTGTTGGTGTTTTTCAATGTTGAGTTTGTTGTTGTTTTTCAATGTTGAGGTTGTTGTTGAATTTGTTGGTGTTTTTCAATGTTGAGGTTGTTGTTGTTTTTCAATGTTGAGGTTATTGTTGAATTTGTTGGTGTTTTTCAATGTTGAGGTTGTTGTTGTTTTTCAATGTTGAGGTTGTTGTTGAATTTGTTGGTGCTTTTCAATGTTGAGGTTGTTGTTGAATTTGTTGGTGTTTTTCAATGTTGAGGTTGTTGTTGTTTTTCAATGTTGAGGTTGTTGTTGAATTTGTTGGCGTTTCTCAATGTTGAGTTTGTTGTTGAATTTGTTGGTGTTTTTCAATGTTGAGGTTGTTGTTGAATTTGTTGCTGTTTTTCAATGTTGAGGTTGTTGTTGAATTTGTTGGTGTTTTTCAATGTTGAGGTTGTTGTTGTTTTTCAATGTTGAGGTTGTTGTTGAATTTGCTGGTGTTTTTCAATGTTTAGTTTGTTGTTGTTTTTCAATGTTGAGGTTGTTGTTGAATTTGTTGGTGTTTTTCAATGTTGAGGTTGTTGTTGTTTTTCAATGTTGAGGTTTTTGTTGAATTTGTTGGTGTCTTTCAATGTTGAGATTGTTGGTGTTTTTCAATGTTGAGGTTGTTGTTGAATTTGTTTGTGTTTTTCAATGTTGAGGTTGTTGTTGAATTTGTTGGTGTTTTTCAATGTTGAGGTTGTTGTTGTTTTTCAATGTTGAGGTTGTTGTTGAATTTGTTGGTGTTTTTCAATGTTGAGTTTGTTGTTGTTTTTCAATGTTGAGGTTGTTGTTGAATTTGTTGGTGTTTTTCAATGTTGAGGTTGTTGTTGTTTTTCAATGTTGAGGTTATTGTTGAATTTGTTGGTGTTTTTCAATGTTGTGGTTGTTGTTGTTTTTCAATGTTGAGGTTGTTGTTGAATTTGTTGGTGCTTTTCAATGTTGAGGTTGTTGTTGAATTTGTTGGTGTTTTTCAATGTTGAGGTTGTTGTTGTTTTTCAATGTTGAGGTTGTTGTTGAATTTGTTGGCGTTTTTCAATGTTGAGTTTGTTGTTGAATTTGTTGGTGTTTTTCAATGTTGAGGTTGTTGTTGAATTTGTTGGTGTTTTTCAATGTTGGGGTTGTTGTTGAATTTGTTGGTGTTTTTCAATGTTGAGGTTGTTGTTGTTTTTCAATTTTGAGGTTGTTGTTGAATTTGTTGGTGTTTTTCAATGTTTAGTTTGTTGTTGTTTTTCAATGTTGAGGTTGTTGTTGAATTTGTTGGTGTTTTTCAATGTTGAGGTTGTTGTTGTTTTTCAATGTTGAGGTTGTTGTTGAATTTGTTGGTGTTTTTCAATGTTGAGGTTGTTGGTGTTTTTCAATGTTGAGGTGGTTGTTGAATTTGTTGGTGTTTTTCAATGTTGAGGTTGTTGTTGAATTTGTTGGTGTTTTTCAATGTTCAGGTTGTTGTTGTTTTTCAATGTTGAGGTTGTTGTTGAGTTTGTTGGTGTTTTTCAATGTTGAGGTTGTTGTTGAATTTGTTGGTGTTTTTCAATGTTGAGGTTGTTGTTGAATTTGTTGGTGTTTTTCAATGCTGAGGTTGTTGTTGTTTTTAAATGTTGGGGTTGTTGTTGAATTTGTTGGTGTTTTTCAATTTTGAGGATGTTGTTCTTTTTCAATGTTGAGGTTGCTGTTGAATTTGTTGGTGTTTTTCCATGATGAGGTTGTTGTTGTTTTTCAAAGTTGAGCTTGTTGTTGAATTTGTTGGTGTTTTTCAATGTCGGGGTTGTTGTTGAATTTGTTGGTGTTTTTCTATGTTGAATTTTTTGTTGAATTTGTTGGTGTTTTTCAATGTTGAGGTTGTTGTTTTTCAATGTTGAGGTTGTTGTTGAATTTGTTGGCGTTTTTAAATGTTGAGGTTGTTGTTGAATTTGTTGGTGTTTTCAATGTTGAGGTTTTTGTTGAATTTGTTGGTGTTTTTCAATGTTGAGGTTGTTGTTGTTTTTCAATGTTGAGGTTGTTGTTGAATTTGATGGTGTTTTTCAATGTCGAGGATGTTGTTGAATTTGTTGGTGTTTTTCAATGTTGAAGTTGTTGTTGAATTTGTTGGTGTTTTTCAATGTTGAGGTTGTTGCTGTTTTTCAATGTTGAGGTTGTTGTTGAATTTGTTGGTGTTTTTCAATGTTGAGGTTTGTTGTTGAATTTGTTGGTGTTTTTCAATGTTGAGGTTGTTGTTGAATTTGTTGGTGTTTTTCAATGTTGAGGTTGTTGTTATTTTTCAATGTTGAGGTTGTTGTTGAGTATGTTGGTGTTTTTCAATGTTGAGGTTGTTGTTGAATTTGTTGGTGTTTTTCAATGTTGAGGTTGTTGTTGAATTTGTTGGTGTTTTTCAATGCTGAGGTTGTTGTTGTTTTTAAACGTTGAGGTTGTTGTTGAATTTGTTGGTGTTTTTTCAATTTTGAGGTTGTTGGTGTTTTTCAATGTTGAGGTTGATTTTGAATTTGAGCGTGTTTTTCAATGTCGAGGTTCTTGTTGAATTTGTTGGTGTTTTTCAATGTGGAGGTTGTTGTTGTTTTTCAATGTTGAGGTTGTTGTTGAATTTGTTGGTGTTTTTCAATGTTGAGATTGTTGTTGTTTTTCAATGTTGAGGTTGTTTTTGAATTTGTTGGTGTTTTTAAATGTTGAGGTTGTTGTTGAATTTGCTGGTGTTTTGCAATGTTGAGGTTGTTGTTGTTTTTCAATGTTGAGGTTGTTGTTGAATTTGTTGGTGTATTTCAATGTTGAGGTTGTTGTTGTTTTTCAATGTTGAGGTTGTTGTTGTATTTGTTGGTGTTTTTCAATTTCGAGGTTGTTGTTGAATTTGTTGGTGTTTTTCAATGTTGAAGTTGTTGTTGAATTTGTTGGTGTTTCTCAATGTTGAGGTTGTTGTTGTTTTTCAATGTTGAGGTTGTTTTTGAATTTGTTGGTGTTTTTCAATGTTGAGGTTGTTGTTGTTTATCAATGCTGAGGCTGTTGTTGAATTTGTTGGTGTTTTTCAATGTTGAGGTTGTTGTTGAATTTGTTGCTGTTTTTCAATGTTGAGGTTGTTGTTGTTTTTCAATGTTGAGGTTGTTGTTGAATTTGTTGGTGTTTTTCAATGTTTAGGTTGTTGTTGTTTTTCAATGCTGAGGTTGTTGTTGAATTTGTTGGTGTTTTTCAACGTGGAGGTTGTTGTTGAATTTGTTGGTGTTTTTCAATGTTGAGGTTGTTTTTGTTTTTCAATGTTGAGGTTGTTGTTGAATTTGTTGGTGTTTTTCAATGTTGAGTTTTTTGTTGTTTTTCAATGTTGCGGTTGTTGTTGAATTTGTGGGTGTTTTTCATTGTTGAGGTTGTTGTTGTTTTTCAATGTTGAGGTTGTTGTTGAAGTTGTTGGTGCTTTTCAATGTTGAGATTGTTGTTGAATTTGTTGGTGTTTTTCAATGTTGAGGTTGTTGTTGTTTTTCAATGTTGAGGTTGTTGTTGAATTTGTTGGTGTTTTTCAATGTTGAGTTTGTTGTTGAATTTGTTGGTGTTTTTCAATTTCGAGGTTGTTGCTGAATTTGTTAGTGTTTTTCAATGTTGAGGTTGTTGTTGAATTTGTTGGTGTTTTTCAATGTTGAGGTTGTTGTTGAATTTGTTGGTGTTTTTCAATGTTGAGGTTGTTGTTGTTTTTGAATGTTGAGGTTGTTGTTGAATTTGTTGGTGTTTTTCAATGTTTAGTTTGTTGTTGTTTTTCAATGTTGAGGTTGTTGTTGAATTTGTTGGTGTTTTTCAATGTTGAGGTTGTTGTTGTTTTTCAATTTTGAGGTTGTTGTTGAATTTGTTGGTGTTTTTCAATGTTGAGGTTGTTGTTGTTTTTCAATGTTGAGGTTGTTGTTGAATTTGTTGGTGTTTTTTCAATTTCGAGGTTGTTGTTGAATTTGTTGGGGATTTTCAATGTTGAAGTTGTTGTTGAATTTGTTGGTGTTTTTCAATGTTGAGGTTGTTGTTGTTTTTCAATGTTGAGGTTGTTGTTGAATTTGTTGGTGTTTTTCAATGTTGAGGTTGTTGTTGTTTTTCAATGTTGAGGTTGTTGTTGAATTTGTTGGTGTTTTTCAATGTTGAGGTTGTTGTTGTTTTTCAATGCTGAGGTTGTTGTTGAATTTGTTGGTGTTTTTCAATGTTGAGGTTGTTGTTGAATTTGTTGGTGTTTTTCAATGTTGAGGTTGTTGTTGTTTTTCAATGTTGAGGTTGTTGTTGAATTTGTTGGTGTTTTTCAATGTTGAGGTTGTTGTTGTTTTTCAATGTTGAGGTTGTTGTTGAATTTGTTGGTGTTTTTCAATTTCGAGGTTGTTGTTGAATTTGTTTGTGTTTTTCAATGTTGAGGTTGTTGTTGTTTTTCAATGTTGAGGTTATTGTTGAATTTGTTGGTGTTTTTGAATGTTGAGGTTGTTGTTGTTTTTCAATGTTGAGGTTGTTGTTGAATTTGTTGGTGTTTTTCAATGTTGAGGTTGTTGTTGTTTTTCAATGTTGAGGTTGTTGTTGAATTTGTTGGTGTTTTTCAATTTCGAGGTTGTTGTTGAATTTGTTTGTGTTTTTCAATGTTGAGGTTGTTGTTGTTTTTCAATGTTGAGGTTATTGTTGAATTTGTTGGTGTTTTTGAATGTTGAGGTTGTTGTTGTTTTTCAATGTTGAGGTTGTTGTTGAATTTGTTGGTGTTTTTCAATGTTGAGGTTGTTGTTGTTTTTCAATGTTGAGGTTGTTGTTGAATTTGTTGGTGTTTTTCAATGTTGAAATTGTTGGTGTTTTTCAATGTTGAGGTTGTTGTTGTTTTTCAATGTTGAGGTTGTTGTTGAATTTGTAGGGGTTTTTCAAAGTTGAGGTTGTTGTTGTTTTTCAATGTTGAGGTTGTTGTTGAATTTGTTGGCGTTTTTCAATGTTGAGGTTGTTGTTGAATTTGTTGGTGTTTTTCAATGATGGGGTTGTTGTTGTTTTTCAATGTTGAGGTTGTTGAATTTGTGGGTGTTTTTCAATCTTGAGTTTGTTGTTGAATTTGTTGGTGTTTTTCAATGTTGAGGTTGTAGTTATTTTTCAATGTTGAGGTTGTTGTTGAGTTTGTTGGTGTTTTTCAATGTTGATGTTGTTGTTGAATTTGTTGGTGTTTTTCAATGTTGAGGTTGTTGTTGAATTTGTTGGTGTTTTTCAATGTTGAGGTTGTTGTTGTTTTTAAATGTTGAGGTTGTTGTTGAATTTGTTGGTGTTTTTTCAATTTTGAGGTTGTTGGTGTTTTTCAATGTTGAGGTTGATTTTGAATTTGAGGGTGTTTTTCAATGTCACGGTTGTTGTTGAATTTGTTGGTGTTTTTCAATGTGGAGGTTGTTGTTGTTTTTCAATGTTGAGGTTGTTGTTGAATTTGTTGATGTTTTTCAATGTTGAGATTGTTGTTGTTTTTCAATGTTGAGGTTGTTTTTGAATTTGTTGGTGTTTTTAAATGTTGAGGTTGTTGTTGAATTTGCTGGTGTTTTGCAATGTTGAGGTTGTTGTTGTTTTTCAATGTTGAGGTTGTTGTTGAATTTGTTGGTGTATTTCAATGTTGAGGTTGTTGTTGTTTTTCAATGTTGAGGTTGTTGTTGTATTTGTTGGTGTTTTTCAATTTCGAGGTTGTTGTTGAATTTGTTGGTGTTTTTCAATGTTGAAGTTGTTGTTGAATTTGTTGGTGTTTTTCAATGTTGAGGTTGTTGTTGTTTTTCAATGTTGAGGTTGTTTTTGAATTTGTTGGTGTTTTTCAATGTTGAGGTTGTTGTTGTTTTTCAATGCTGAGGTTGTTGTTGAATTTGTTGGTGTTTTTCAATGTTGAGGTTGTTGTTGAATTTGTTGCTGTTTTTCAATGTTGAGGTTGTTGTTGTTTTTCAATGTTGAGGTTGTTGTTGAATTTGTTGGTGTTTTTCAATGTTTAGGTTGTTGTTGTTTTTCAATGTTGAGGTTGTTGTTGAATTTGCTGGTGTTTTTCAACGTGGAGGTTGTTGTTGAATTTGTTCGTGTTTTTCAATGTTGAGGTTGTTGTTGAATTTGTTGGTGTTTTTCAATGTTGAAATTGTTGGTATTTTTCAATGTTGAGGTTGTTGTTGTTTTTCAATGTGGAGGTTGTTGTTGAATTTGTAGGGGTTTTTCAAAGTTGAGGTTGTTGTTGTTTTTCAATGTTGAGGTTGTTGTTGAATCTGTTGGCGTTTTTCAATGTTGAGGTTGTTGTTGAATTTGTTGGTGTTTTTCAATGATGAGGTTGTTGTTTTTCAATGTTGAGGTTGTTGAATTTGTGGGTGTTTTTCAATCTTGAGTTTGTTGTTGAATTTGTTGGTGTTTTTCAATGTTGAGGTTGTAGTTATTTTTCAATGTTGAGGTTGTTGTTGAGTTTGTTGGTGTTTTTCAATGTTGATGTTGTTGTTGAATTTGTTGGTGTTTTTCAATGTTGAGGTTGTTGTTGAATTTGTTGGTGTTTTTCAATGTTGAGGTTGTTGTTGTTTTTAAATGTTGAGGTTGTTGTTGAATTTGTTGGTGTTTTTTCAATTTTGAGGTTGTTGGTGTTTTTCAATGTTGAGGTTGATTTTGAATTTGAGGGTGTTTTTCAATGTCGAGGTTGTTGTTGAATTTGTTGGTGTTTTTCAATGTGGAGGTTGTTGTTGTTTTTCAATGTTGAGGTTGTTGTTGAATTTGTTGGTGTTTTTCAATGTTGAGATTGTTGTTGTTTTTCAATGTTGAGGTTGTTTTTGAATTTGTTGGTGTTTTTAAATGTTGAGGTTGTTGTTGAATTTGCTGGTGTTTTGCAATGTTGAGGTTGTTGTTGTGTTTCAATGTTGAGGTTGTTGTTGAATTTGTTGGTGTATTTCAATGTTGAGGTTGTTGTTGTTTTTCAATGTTGAGGTTGTTGTTGTATTTGCTGGTGTTTTTCAATTTCGAGGTTGTTGTTGAATTTGTTGGTGTTTTTCAATGTTGAAGTTGTTGTTGAATTTGTTGGTGTTTTTCAATGTTGAGGTTGTTGTTGTTTTTCAATGTTGAGGTTGTTTTTGAATTTGTTGGTGTTTTTCAATGTTGAGGTTGTTGTTGTTTTTCAATGCTGAGGTTGTTGTTGAATTTGTTGGTGTTTTTCAATGTTGAGGTTGTTGTTGAATTTGTTGCTGTTTTTCAATGTTGAGGTTGTTGTTGTTTTTCAATGTTGAGGTTGTTGTTGAATTTGTTGGTGTTTTTCAATGTTTAGGTTGTTGTTGTTTTTCAATGTTGAGGTTGTTGTTGAATTTGTTGGTGTTTTTCAACGTGGAGGTTGTTGTTGAATTTGTTGGTGTTTTTCAATGTTGAGGTTGTTTTTGTTTTTCAATGTTGAGGTTGTTGTTGAATTTGTTGGTGTTTTTCAATGTTGAGTTTTTTGTTGTTTTTCAATGTTGAGGTTGTTGTTGAATTTGTGGGTGTTTTTCAATGTTGAGGTTGTTGTTGTTTTTCAATGTTGAGGTTGTTGTTGAAGTTGTTGGTGCTTTTCAATGTTGAGATTGTTGTTGAATTTGTTGGTGTTTTTCAATGTTGAGGTTGTTGTTGTTTTTCAATGTTGAGGTTGTTGTTGAATTTGTTGGTGTTTTTCAATGTTGAGTTTGTTGTTGAATTTGTTGGTGTTTTTCAATTTCGAGGTTGTTGCTGAATTTGTTAGTGTTTTTCAATGTTGAGGTTGTTGTTGAATTTGTTGGTGTTTTTCAATGTTGAGGTTGTTGTTGAATTTGTTGGTGTTTTTCAATGTTGAGGTTGTTGTTGTTTTTGAATGTTGAGGTTGTTGTTGAATTTGTTGGTGTTTTTCAATGTTTAGTTTGTTGTTGTTTTTCAATGTTGAGGTTGTTGTTGAATTTGTTGGTGTTTTTCAATGTTGAGGTTGTTGTTGTTTTTCAATTTTGAGGTTGTTGTTGAATTTGTTGGTGTTTTTCAATGTTGAGGTTGTTGTTGTTTTTCAATGTTGAGGTTGTTGTTGAATTTGTTGGTGTTTTTTCAATTTCGAGGTTGTTGTTGAATTTGTTGGGGTTTTTCAATGTTGAAGTTGTTGTTGAATTTGTTGGTGTTTTTCAATGTTGAGGTTGTTGTTGTTTTTCAATGTTGAGGTTGTTGTGGAATTTGTTGGTGTTTTTCAATGTTGAGGTTGTTGTTGTTTTTCAATGCTGAGGTTGTTGTTGAATTTGTTGGTGTTTTTCAATGTTGAGGTTGTTGTTGAATTTGTTGGTGTTTTTCAATGTTGAGGTTGTTGTTGTTTTTCAATGTTGAGGTTGTTGTTGAATTTGTTGGTGTTTTTCAATGTTGAGGTTGTTGTTGTTTTTCAATGTTGAGGTTGTTGTTGAATTTGTTGGTGTTTTTCAATTTCGAGGTTGTTGTTGAATTTGTTTGTGTTTTTCAATGTTGAGGTTGTTGTTGTTTTTGAATGTTGAGGTTATTGTTGAATTTGTTGGTGTTTTTGAATGTTGAGGTTGTTGTTGTTTTTCAATGTTGAGGTTGTTGTTGAATTTGTTGGTGTTTTTCAATGTTGAGGTTGTTGTTGTTTTTCAATGTTGAGGTTGTTGTTGAATTTGTTGGTGTTTTTCAATTTCGAGGTTGTTGTTGAATTTGTTTGTGTTTTTCAATGTTGAGGTTGTTGTTGTTTTTCAATGTTGAGGTTATTGTTGAATTTGTTGGTGTTTTTGAATGTTGAGGTTGTTGTTGTTTTTCAATGTTGAGGTTGTTGTTGAATTTGTTGGTGTTTTTCAATGTTGAGGTTGTTGTTGTTTTTCAATGTTGAGGTTGTTGTTGAATTTGTTGGTGTTTTTCAATGTTGAAATTGTTGGTGTTTTTCAATGTTGAGGTTGTTGTTGTTTTTCAATGTGGAGGTTGTTGTTGAATTTGTAGGGGTTTTTCAAAGTTGAGGTTGTTGTTGTTTTTCAATGTTGAGGTTGTTGTTGAATTTGTTGGCGTTTTTCAATGTTGAGGTTGTTGTTGAATTTGTTGGTGTTTTTCAATGATGGGGTTGTTGTTGTTTTTCAATGTTGAGGTTGTTGAATTTGTGGGTGTTTTTCAATCTTGAGTTTGTTGTTGAATTTGTTGGTGTTTTTCAATGTTGAGGTTGTAGTTATTTTTCAATGTTGAGGTTGTTGTTGAGTTTGTTGGTGTTTTTCAATGTTGATGTTGTTGTTGAATTTGTTGGTGTTTTTCAATGTTGAGGTTGTTGTTGAATTTGTTGGTGTTTTTCAATGTTGAGGTTGTTGTTGTTTTTAAATGTTGAGGTTGTTGTTGAATTTGTTGGTGTTTTTTCAATTTTGAGGTTGTTGGTGTTTTTCAATGTTGAGGTTGATTTTGAATTTGAGGGTGTTTTTCAATGTCGAGGTTGTTGTTGAATTTGTTGGTGTTTTTCAATGTGGAGGTTGTTGTTGTTTTTCAATGTTGAGGTTGTTGTTGAATTTGTTGGTGTTTTTCAATGTTGAGATTGTTGTTGTTTTAAAATGTTGAGGTTGTTTTTGAATTTTTTGGTGTTTTTAAATGTTGAGGTTGTTGTTGAATTTGCTGGTGTTTTGCAATGTTGAGGTTGTTGTTGTTTTTCAATGTTGAGGTTGTTGTTGAATTTGTTGGTGTATTTCAATGTTGAGGTTGTTGTTGTTTTTCAATGTTGAGGTTGTTGTTGTATTTGTTGGTGTTTTTCAATTTCGAGGTTGTTGTTGAATTTGTTGGTGTTTTTCAATGTTGAGGTTGTTGTTGTTTTTCAATGTTGAGGTTGTTTTTGAATTTGTTGGTGTTTTTCAATGTTGAGGTTGTTGTTGTTTTTCAATGCTGAGGTTGTTGTTGAATTTGTTGGTGTTTTTCAATGTTGAGGTTGTTGTTGAATTTGTTGCTGTTTTTCAATGTTGAGGTTGTTGTTGTTTTTCAATGTTGAGGTTGTTGTTGAATTTGTTGGTGTTTTTCAATGTTTAGGTTGTTGTTGTTTTTCAATGTTGAGGTTGTTGTTGAATTTGTTGGTGTTTTTCAATGTTGAGGTTGTTGTTGAATTTGTTGGTGTTTTTCAATGTTGAGGTTGTTGTTGTTTTTGAATGTTGAGGTTGTTGTTGAATTTGTTGGTGTTTTTCAATGTTTAGTTTGTTGTTGTTTTTCAATGTTGAGGTTGTTGTTGAATTTGTTGGTGTTTTTCAATGTTGAGGTTGTTGTTGTTTTTCAATTTTGAGGTTGTTGTTGAATTTGTTGGTGTTTTTCAATGTTGAGGTTGTTGTTGTTTTTCAATGTTGAGGTTGTTGTTGAATTTGTTGGTGTTTTTTCAATTTCGAGGTTGTTGTTGAATTTGTTGGGGTTTTTCAATGTTGAAGTTGTTGTTGAATTTGTTGGTGTTTTTCAATGTTGAGGTTGTTGTTGTTTTTCAATGTTGAGGTTGTTGTGGAATTTGTTGGTGTTTTTCAATGTTGAGGTTGTTGTTGTTTTTCAATGCTGAGGTTGTTGTTGAATTTGTTGGTGTTTTTCAATGTTGAGGTTGTTGTTGAATTTGTTGGTGTTTTTCAATGTTGAGGTTGTTGTTGTTTTTCAATGTTGAGGTTGTTGTTGAATTTGTTGGTGTTTTTCAATGTTGAGGTTGTTGTTGTTTTTCAATGTTGAGGTTGTTGTTGAATTTGTTGGTGTTTTTCAATTTCGAGGTTGTTGTTGAATTTGTTTGTGTTTTTCAATGTTGAGGTTGTTGTTGTTTTTGAATGTTGAGGTTATTGTTGAATTTGTTGGTGTTTTTGAATGTTGAGGTTGTTGTTGTTTTTCAATGTTGAGGTTGTTGTTGAATTTGTTGGTGTTTTTCAATGTTGAGGTTGTTGTTGTTTTTCAATGTTGAGGTTGTTGTTGAATTTGTTGGTGTTTTTCAATTTCGAGGTTGTTGTTGAATTTGTTTGTGTTTTTCAATGTTGAGGTTGTTGTTGTTTTTCAATGTTGAGGTTATTGTTGAATTTGTTGGTGTTTTTGAATGTTGAGGTTGTTGTTGTTTTTCAATGTTGAGGTTGTTGTTGAATTTGTTGGTGTTTTTCAATGTTGAGGTTGTTGTTGTTTTTCAATGTTGAGGTTGTTGTTGAATTTGTTGGTGTTTTTCAATGTTGAAATTGTTGGTGTTTTTCAATGTTGAGGTTGTTGTTGTTTTTCAATGTGGAGGTTGTTGTTGAATTTGTAGGGGTTTTTCAAAGTTGAGGTTGTTGTTGTTTTTCAATGTTGAGGTTGTTGTTGAATTTGTTGGCGTTTTTCAATGTTGAGGTTGTTGTTGAATTTGTTGGTGTTTTTCAATGATGGGGTTGTTGTTGTTTTTCAATGTTGAGGTTGTTGAATTTGTGGGTGTTTTTCAATCTTGAGTTTGTTGTTGAATTTGTTGGTGTTTTTCAATGTTGAGGTTGTAGTTATTTTTCAATGTTGAGGTTGTTGTTGAGTTTGTTGGTGTTTTTCAATGTTGATGTTGTTGTTGAATTTGTTGGTGTTTTTCAATGTTGAGGTTGTTGTTGAATTTGTTGGTGTTTTTCAATGTTGAGGTTGTTGTTGTTTTTAAATGTTGAGGTTGTTGTTGAATTTGTTGGTGTTTTTTCAATTTTGAGGTTGTTGGTGTTTTTCAATGTTGAGGTTGATTTTGAATTTGAGGGTGTTTTTCAATGTCGAGGTTGTTGTTGAATTTGTTGGTGTTTTTCAATGTGGAGGTTGTTGTTGTTTTTCAATGTTGAGGTTGTTGTTGAATTTGTTGGTGTTTTTCAATGTTGAGATTGTTGTTGTTTTAAAATGTTGAGGTTGTTTTTGAATTTTTTGGTGTTTTTAAATGTTGAGGTTGTTGTTGAATTTGCTGGTGTTTTGCAATGTTGAGGTTGTTGTTGTTTTTCAATGTTGAGGTTGTTGTTGAATTTGTTGGTGTATTTCAATGTTGAGGTTGTTGTTGTTTTTCAATGTTGAGGTTGTTGTTGTATTTGTTGGTGTTTTTCAATTTCGAGGTTGTTGTTGAATTTGTTGGTGTTTTTCAATGTTGAGGTTGTTGTTGTTTTTCAATGTTGAGGTTGTTTTTGAATTTGTTGGTGTTTTTCAATGTTGAGGTTGTTGTTGTTTTTCAATGCTGAGGTTGTTGTTGAATTTGTTGGTGTTTTTCAATGTTGAGGTTGTTGTTGAATTTGTTGCTGTTTTTCAATGTTGAGGTTGTTGTTGTTTTTCAATGTTGAGGTTGTTGTTGAATTTGTTGGTGTTTTTCAATGTTTAGGTTGTTGTTGTTTTTCAATGTTGAGGTTGTTGTTGAATTTGTTGGTGTTTTTCAACGTGGAGGTTGTTGTTGAATTTGTTGGTGTTTTTCAATGTTGAGGTTGTTTTTGTTTTTCAATGTTGAGGTTGTTGTTGAATTTGTTGGTGTTTTTCAATGTTGAGTTTTTTGTTGTTTTTCAATGTTGAGGTTGTTGTTGAATTTGTGGGTGTTTTTCAATGTTACGGTTGTTGTTGTTTTTCAATGTTGAGGTTGTTGTTGAAGTTGTTGGTGCTTTTCAATGTTGAGATTGTTGTTGAATTTGTTGGTGTTTTTCAATGTTGAGGTTGTTGTTGTTTTTCAATGTTGAGGTTGTTGTTGAATTTGTTGGTGTTTTTCAATGTTGAGTTTGTTGTTGAATTTGTTGGTGTTTTTCAATTTCGAGGTTGTTGCTGAATTTGTTAGTGTTTTTCAATGTTGAGGTTGTTGTTGAATTTGTTGGTGTTTTTCAATGTTGAGGTTGTTGTTGAATTTGTTGGTGTTTTTCAATGTTGAGGTTGTTGTTGTTTTTGAATGTTGAGGTTGTTGTTGAATTTGTTGGTGTTTTTCAATGTTTAGTTTGTTGTTGTTTTTCAATGTTGAGGTTGTTGTTGAATTTGTTGGTGTTTTTCAATGTTGAGGTTGTTGTTGTTTTTCAATGTTGAGGTTGTTGTTGAAGTTGTTGGTGCTTTTCAATGTTGAGATTGTTGTTGAATTTGTTGGTGTTTTTCAATGTTGAGGTTGTTGTTGTTTTTCAATGTTGAGGTTGTTGTTGAATTTGTTGGTGTTTTTCAATGTTGAGTTTGTTGTTGAATTTGTTGGTGTTTTTCAATTTCGAGGTTGTTGCTGAATTTGTTAGTGTTTTTCAATGTTGAGGTTGTTGTTGAATTTGTTGGTGTTTTTCAATGTTGAGGTTGTTGTTGAATTTGCTGGTGTTTTTCAATGTTGAGGTTGTTGTTGTTTTTGAATGTTGAGGTTGTTGTTGAATTTGTTGGTGTTTTTCAATGTTTAGTTTGTTGTTGTTTTTCAATGTTGAGGTTGTTGTTGAATTTGTTGGTGTTTTTCAATGTTGAGGTTGTTGTTGTTTTTCAATTTTGAGGTTGTTGTTGAATTTGTTGGTGTTTTTCAATGTTGAGGTTGTTGTTGTTTTTCAATGTTGAGGTTGTTGTTGAATTTGTTGGTGTTTTTTCAATTTCGAGGTTGTTGTTGAATTTGTTGGGGTTTTTCAATGTTGAAGTTGTTGTTGAATTTGTTGGTGTTTTTCAATGTTGAGGTTGTTGTTGTTTTTCAATGTTGAGGTTGTTGTTGAATTTGTTGGTGTTTTTCAATGTTGAGGTTGTTGTTGTTTTTCAATGCTGAGGTTGTTGTTGAATTTGTTGGTGTTTTTCAATGTTGAGGTTGTTGTTGAATTTGTTGGTGTTTTTCAATGTTGAGGTTGTTGTTGTTTTTCAATTTTGAGGTTGTTGTTGAATTTGTTGGTGTTTTTCAATGTTGAGGTTGTTGTTGTTTTTCAATGTTGAGGTTGTTGTTGAATTTGTTGGTGTTTTTCAATTTCGAGGTTGTTGTTGAATTTGTTTGTGTTTTTCAATGTTGAGGTTGTTGTTGTTTTTCAATGTTGAGGTTATTGTTGAATTTGTTGGTGTTTTTGAATGTTGAGGTTGTTGTTGTTTTTCAATGTTGAGGTTGTTGTTGAATTTGTTGGTGTTTTTCAATGTTGAGGTTGTTGTTGTTTTTCAATGTTGAGGTTGTTGTTGAATTTGTTGGTGTTTTTCAATGTTGAAATTGTTGGTGTTTTTCAATGTTGAGGTTGTTGTTGTTTTTCAATGTTGAGGTTGTTGTTGAATTTGTAGGGGTTTTTCAAAGTTGAGGTTGTTGTTGTTTTTCAATGTTGAGGTTGTTGTTGAATTTGTTGGCGTTTTTCAATGTTGAGGTTGTTGTTGAATTTGTTGGTGTTTTTCAATGATGAGGTTGTTGTTGTTTTTCAATGTTGAGGTTGTTGAATTTGTGGGTGTTTTTCAATCCTGAGTTTGTTGTTGAATTTGTTGGTGTTTTTCAATGTTGAGGTTGTTGTTATTTTTCAAAGTTGAGGTTGTTGTTGAGTTTGTTGGTGTTTTTCAATGTTGATGTTGTTGTTGAATTTGTTGGTGTTTTTCAATGTTGAGGTTGTTGTTGAATTTGTTGGTGTTTTTCAATGTTGAGGTTGTTGTTGTTATTAAATGTTGAGGTTGTTGTTGAATTTGCTGGTGTTTTTTCAATTTTGAGGTTGTTGGTGTTGTTCAATGTTGAGGTTGATTTTGAATTTGAGGGTGTTTTTCAATGTCGAGGTTGTTGTTGAATTTGTTGGTGTTTTTCAATGTTGAGGTTGTTGTTGTTTTTCAATGTTGAGGTTGTTGTTGAATTTGTTGGTGTTTTTCAATGTTGAGATTGTTGTTGTTTTTCAATGTTGAGGTTGTTGTTGAATTTGTTGGTGTTTTTAAATGTTGAGGTTGTTGTTGAATTTGTTGGTGTTTTGCAATGTTGAGGTTGTTGTTGTTTTTCAATGTTGAGGTTGTTGTTGAATTTGTTGGTGTTTTTCAATTTCGAGGTTGTTGTTGAATTTGTTGGTGTTTTTCAATGTTGAAGTTGTTGTTGAATTTGTTGGTGATTTTCAATGTTGAGGTTGTTGTTGTTTTTCAATGTTGAGGTTGTTGTTGAATTTGTTGGTGTTTTTCAATGTTTAGGTTGTTGGTGTTTTTCAATGTTGAGGTTGTTGTTGAATTTGTTGGTGTTTTTCAATGTTGAGGTTGTTGTTGAATTTGTTGGTGTTTTTCAATGTTGAGGTTGTTGCTGTTTTTCAATGTTGAGGTTGTTGTTGAATTTGTTGGTGTTTTTCAACGTTGAGGTTGTTGTTGAATTTGTTGATGTTTTTCAATGTTGAGGTTGTTGTTGTTTTTCAATGTTGAGGTTGTTGTTGAATTTGTTGGTGTTTTTCAATGTTGAGTTTGTTGTTGTTTTTCAATGTTGAGGTTGTTCTTGAATTTGTTGGTGTTTTTCAATGTTGAGGTTGTTGTTGTTTTTCAATGTTGAGGTTGTTGTTGAATTTGTTGGTGCTTTTCAATGTTGAGATTGTTGTTGAATTTGTTGGTGTTTTTCAATGTTGAGGTTGTTGTTGTTTTTCAATGTTGAGGTTGTTGTTGAATTTGTTGGTGTTTTTCAATGATGAGGTTGTTGTTGTTTTTCAATGTTGAGGTTGTTGAATTTGTGGGTGTTTTTCAATCTTGAATTTGTTGTTGAATTTGTTGGTGTTTTTCAATGTTGAGGTTGTTGTTGTTTTTCAATGTTGAGGTTGTTGTTGAATTTGTTGGTGTTTTTCAATGTTGAGGTTGTTGTTGTTTTTCAATGTTGAGGTTGTTGTTGAATTTGTTGGTGTTTTTCAATGTTGAAATTGTTGGTGTTTTTCAATGTTGAGGTTGTTGTTGTTTTTCAATGTGGAGGTTGTTGTTGAATTTGTAGGGGTTTTTCAAAGTTGAGGTTGTTGTTGTTTTTCAATGTTGAGGTTGTTGTTGAATTTGTTGGCGTTTTTCAATGTTGAGGTTGTTGTTGAATTTGTTGGTGTTTTTCAATGATGGGGTTGTTGTTGTTTTTCAATGTTGAGGTTGTTGAATTTGTGGGTGTTTTTCAATCTTGAGTTTGTTGTTGAATTTGTTGGTGTTTTTCAATGTTGAGGTTGTAGTTATTTTTCAATGTTGAGGTTGTTGTTGAGTTTGTTGGTGTTTTTCAATGTTGATGTTGTTGTTGAATTTGTTGGTGTTTTTCAATGTTGAGGTTGTTGTTGAATTTGTTGGTGTTTTTCAATGTTGAGGTTGTTGTTGTTTTTAAATGTTGAGGTTGTTGTTGAATTTGTTGGTGTTTTTTCAATTTTGAGGTTGTTGGTGTTTTTCAATGTTGAGGTTGATTTTGAATTTGAGGGTGTTTTTCAATGTCGAGGTTGTTGTTGAATTTGTTGGTGTTTTTCAATGTGGAGGTTGTTGTTGTTTTTCAATGTTGAGGTTGTTGTTGAATTTGTTGGTGTTTTTCAATGTTGAGATTGTTGTTGTTTTAAAATGTTGAGGTTGTTTTTGAATTTTTTGGTGTTTTTAAATGTTGAGGTTGTTGTTGAATTTGCTGGTGTTTTGCAATGTTGAGGTTGTTGTTGTTTTTCAATGTTGAGGTTGTTGTTGAATTTGTTGGTGTATTTCAATGTTGAGGTTGTTGTTGTTTTTCAATGTTGAGGTTGTTGTTGTATTTGTTGGTGTTTTTCAATTTCGAGGTTGTTGTTGAATTTGTTGGTGTTTTTCAATGTTGAGGTTGTTGTTGTTTTTCAATGTTGAGGTTGTTTTTGAATTTGTTGGTGTTTTTCAATGTTGAGGTTGTTGTTGTTTTTCAATGCTGAGGTTGTTGTTGAATTTGTTGGTGTTTTTCAATGTTGAGGTTGTTGTTGAATTTGTTGCTGTTTTTCAATGTTGAGGTTGTTGTTGTTTTTCAATGTTGAGGTTGTTGTTGAATTTGTTGGTGTTTTTCAATGTTTAGGTTGTTGTTGTTTTTCAATGTTGAGGTTGTTGTTGAATTTGTTGGTGTTTTTCAATGTTGAGGTTGTTGTTGAATTTGTTGGTGTTTTTCAATGTTGAGGTTGTTGTTGTTTTTGAATGTTGAGGTTGTTGTTGAATTTGTTGGTGTTTTTCAATGTTTAGTTTGTTGTTGTTTTTCAATGTTGAGGTTGTTGTTGAATTTGTTGGTGTTTTTCAATGTTGAGGTTGTTGTTGTTTTTCAATTTTGAGGTTGTTGTTGAATTTGTTGGTGTTTTTCAATGTTGAGGTTGTTGTTGTTTTTCAATGTTGAGGTTGTTGTTGAATTTGTTGGTGTTTTTTCAATTTCGAGGTTGTTGTTGAATTTGTTGGGGTTTTTCAATGTTGAAGTTGTTGTTGAATTTGTTGGTGTTTTTCAATGTTGAGGTTGTTGTTGTTTTTCAATGTTGAGGTTGTTGTGGAATTTGTTGGTGTTTTTCAATGTTGAGGTTGTTGTTGTTTTTCAATGCTGAGGTTGTTGTTGAATTTGTTGGTGTTTTTCAATGTTGAGGTTGTTGTTGAATTTGTTGGTGTTTTTCAATGTTGAGGTTGTTGTTGTTTTTCAATGTTGAGGTTGTTGTTGAATTTGTTGGTGTTTTTCAATGTTGAGGTTGTTGTTGTTTTTCAATGTTGAGGTTGTTGTTGAATTTGTTGGTGTTTTTCAATTTCGAGGTTGTTGTTGAATTTGTTTGTGTTTTTCAATGTTGAGGTTGTTGTTGTTTTTGAATGTTGAGGTTATTGTTGAATTTGTTGGTGTTTTTGAATGTTGAGGTTGTTGTTGTTTTTCAATGTTGAGGTTGTTGTTGAATTTGTTGGTGTTTTTCAATGTTGAGGTTGTTGTTGTTTTTCAATGTTGAGGTTGTTGTTGAATTTGTTGGTGTTTTTCAATTTCGAGGTTGTTGTTGAATTTGTTTGTGTTTTTCAATGTTGAGGTTGTTGTTGTTTTTCAATGTTGAGGTTATTGTTGAATTTGTTGGTGTTTTTGAATGTTGAGGTTGTTGTTGTTTTTCAATGTTGAGGTTGTTGTTGAATTTGTTGGTGTTTTTCAATGTTGAGGTTGTTGTTGTTTTTCAATGTTGAGGTTGTTGTTGAATTTGTTGGTGTTTTTCAATGTTGAAATTGTTGGTGTTTTTCAATGTTGAGGTTGTTGTTGTTTTTCAATGTGGAGGTTGTTGTTGAATTTGTAGGGGTTTTTCAAAGTTGAGGTTGTTGTTGTTTTTCAATGTTGAGGTTGTTGTTGAATTTGTTGGCGTTTTTCAATGTTGAGGTTGTTGTTGAATTTGTTGGTGTTTTTCAATGATGGGGTTGTTGTTGTTTTTCAATGTTGAGGTTGTTGAATTTGTGGGTGTTTTTCAATCTTGAGTTTGTTGTTGAATTTGTTGGTGTTTTTCAATGTTGAGGTTGTAGTTATTTTTCAATGTTGAGGTTGTTGTTGAGTTTGTTGGTGTTTTTCAATGTTGATGTTGTTGTTGAATTTGTTGGTGTTTTTCAATGTTGAGGTTGTTGTTGAATTTGTTGGTGTTTTTCAATGTTGAGGTTGTTGTTGTTTTTAAATGTTGAGGTTGTTGTTGAATTTGTTGGTGTTTTTTCAATTTTGAGGTTGTTGGTGTTTTTCAATGTTGAGGTTGATTTTGAATTTGAGGGTGTTTTTCAATGTCGAGGTTGTTGTTGAATTTGTTGGTGTTTTTCAATGTGGAGGTTGTTGTTGTTTTTCAATGTTGAGGTTGTTGTTGAATTTGTTGGTGTTTTTCAATGTTGAGATTGTTGTTGTTTTAAAATGTTGAGGTTGTTTTTGAATTTTTTGGTGTTTTTAAATGTTGAGGTTGTTGTTGAATTTGCTGGTGTTTTGCAATGTTGAGGTTGTTGTTGTTTTTCAATGTTGAGGTTGTTGTTGAATTTGTTGGTGTATTTCAATGTTGAGGTTGTTGTTGTTTTTCAATGTTGAGGTTGTTGTTGTATTTGTTGGTGTTTTTCAATTTCGAGGTTGTTGTTGAATTTGTTGGTGTTTTTCAATGTTGAGGTTGTTGTTGTTTTTCAATGTTGAGGTTGTTTTTGAATTTGTTGGTGTTTTTCAATGTTGAGGTTGTTGTTGTTTTTCAATGCTGAGGTTGTTGTTGAATTTGTTGGTGTTTTTCAATGTTGAGGTTGTTGTTGAATTTGTTGCTGTTTTTCAATGTTGAGGTTGTTGTTGTTTTTCAATGTTGAGGTTGTTGTTGAATTTGTTGGTGTTTTTCAATGTTTAGGTTGTTGTTGTTTTTCAATGTTGAGGTTGTTGTTGAATTTGTTGGTGTTTTTCAACGTGGAGGTTGTTGTTGAATTTGTTGGTGTTTTTCAATGTTGAGGTTGTTTTTGTTTTTCAATGTTGAGGTTGTTGTTGAATTTGTTGGTGTTTTTCAATGTTGAGTTTTTTGTTGTTTTTCAATGTTGAGGTTGTTGTTGAATTTGTGGGTGTTTTTCAATGTTACGGTTGTTGTTGTTTTTCAATGTTGAGGTTGTTGTTGAAGTTGTTGGTGCTTTTCAATGTTGAGATTGTTGTTGAATTTGTTGGTGTTTTTCAATGTTGAGGTTGTTGTTGTTTTTCAATGTTGAGGTTGTTGTTGAATTTGTTGGTGTTTTTCAATGTTGAGTTTGTTGTTGAATTTGTTGGTGTTTTTCAATTTCGAGGTTGTTGCTGAATTTGTTAGTGTTTTTCAATGTTGAGGTTGTTGTTGAATTTGTTGGTGTTTTTCAATGTTGAGGTTGTTGTTGAATTTGTTGGTGTTTTTCAATGTTGAGGTTGTTGTTGTTTTTGAATGTTGAGGTTGTTGTTGAATTTGTTGGTGTTTTTCAATGTTTAGTTTGTTGTTGTTTTTCAATGTTGAGGTTGTTGTTGAATTTGTTGGTGTTTTTCAATGTTGAGGTTGTTGTTGTTTTTCAATGTTGAGGTTGTTGTTGAAGTTGTTGGTGCTTTTCAATGTTGAGATTGTTGTTGAATTTGTTGGTGTTTTTCAATGTTGAGGTTGTTGTTGTTTTTCAATGTTGAGGTTGTTGTTGAATTTGTTGGTGTTTTTCAATGTTGAGTTTGTTGTTGAATTTGTTGGTGTTTTTCAATTTCGAGGTTGTTGCTGAATTTGTTAGTGTTTTTCAATGTTGAGGTTGTTGTTGAATTTGTTGGTGTTTTTCAATGTTGAGGTTGTTGTTGAATTTGCTGGTGTTTTTCAATGTTGAGGTTGTTGTTGTTTTTGAATGTTGAGGTTGTTGTTGAATTTGTTGGTGTTTTTCAATGTTTAGTTTGTTGTTGTTTTTCAATGTTGAGGTTGTTGTTGAATTTGTTGGTGTTTTTCAATGTTGAGGTTGTTGTTGTTTTTCAATTTTGAGGTTGTTGTTGAATTTGTTGGTGTTTTTCAATGTTGAGGTTGTTGTTGTTTTTCAATGTTGAGGTTGTTGTTGAATTTGTTGGTGTTTTTTCAATTTCGAGGTTGTTGTTGAATTTGTTGGGGTTTTTCAATGTTGAAGTTGTTGTTGAATTTGTTGGTGTTTTTCAATGTTGAGGTTGTTGTTGTTTTTCAATGTTGAGGTTGTTGTTGAATTTGTTGGTGTTTTTCAATGTTGAGGTTGTTGTTGTTTTTCAATGCTGAGGTTGTTGTTGAATTTGTTGGTGTTTTTCAATGTTGAGGTTGTTGTTGAATTTGTTGGTGTTTTTCAATGTTGAGGTTGTTGTTGTTTTTCAATTTTGAGGTTGTTGTTGAATTTGTTGGTGTTTTTCAATGTTGAGGTTGTTGTTGTTTTTCAATGTTGAGGTTGTTGTTGAATTTGTTGGTGTTTTTCAATTTCGAGGTTGTTGTTGAATTTGTTTGTGTTTTTCAATGTTGAGGTTGTTGTTGTTTTTCAATGTTGAGGTTATTGTTGAATTTGTTGGTGTTTTTGAATGTTGAGGTTGTTGTTGTTTTTCAATGTTGAGGTTGTTGTTGAATTTGTTGGTGTTTTTCAATGTTGAGGTTGTTGTTGTTTTTCAATGTTGAGGTTGTTGTTGAATTTGTTGGTGTTTTTCAATGTTGAAATTGTTGGTGTTTTTCAATGTTGAGGTTGTTGTTGTTTTTCAATGTTGAGGTTGTTGTTGAATTTGTAGGGGTTTTTCAAAGTTGAGGTTGTTGTTGTTTTTCAATGTTGAGGTTGTTGTTGAATTTGTTGGCGTTTTTCAATGTTGAGGTTGTTGTTGAATTTGTTGGTGTTTTTCAATGATGAGGTTGTTGTTGTTTTTCAATGTTGAGGTTGTTGAATTTGTGGGTGTTTTTCAATCCTGAGTTTGTTGTTGAATTTGTTGGTGTTTTTCAATGTTGAGGTTGTTGTTATTTTTCAAAGTTGAGGTTGTTGTTGAGTTTGTTGGTGTTTTTCAATGTTGATGTTGTTGTTGAATTTGTTGGTGTTTTTCAATGTTGAGGTTGTTGTTGAATTTGTTGGTGTTTTTCAATGTTGAGGTTGTTGTTGTTATTAAATGTTGAGGTTGTTGTTGAATTTGCTGGTGTTTTTTCAATTTTGAGGTTGTTGGTGTTGTTCAATGTTGAGGTTGATTTTGAATTTGAGGGTGTTTTTCAATGTCGAGGTTGTTGTTGAATTTGTTGGTGTTTTTCAATGTTGAGGTTGTTGTTGTTTTTCAATGTTGAGGTTGTTGTTGAATTTGTTGGTGTTTTTCAATGTTGAGATTGTTGTTGTTTTTCAATGTTGAGGTTGTTGTTGAATTTGTTGGTGTTTTTAAATGTTGAGGTTGTTGTTGAATTTGTTGGTGTTTTGCAATGTTGAGGTTGTTGTTGTTTTTCAATGTTGAGGTTGTTGTTGAATTTGTTGGTGTTTTTCAATTTCGAGGTTGTTGTTGAATTTGTTGGTGTTTTTCAATGTTGAAGTTGTTGTTGAATTTGTTGGTGATTTTCAATGTTGAGGTTGTTGTTGTTTTTCAATGTTGAGGTTGTTGTTGAATTTGTTGGTGTTTTTCAATGTTTAGGTTGTTGGTGTTTTTCAATGTTGAGGTTGTTGTTGAATTTGTTGGTGTTTTTCAATGTTGAGGTTGTTGTTGAATTTGTTGGTGTTTTTCAATGTTGAGGTTGTTGCTGTTTTTCAATGTTGAGGTTGTTGTTGAATTTGTTGGTGTTTTTCAACGTTGAGGTTGTTGTTGAATTTGTTGATGTTTTTCAATGTTGAGGTTGTTGTTGTTTTTCAATGTTGAGGTTGTTGTTGAATTTGTTGGTGTTTTTCAATGTTGAGTTTGTTGTTGTTTTTCAATGTTGAGGTTGTTCTTGAATTTGTTGGTGTTTTTCAATGTTGAGGTTGTTGTTGTTTTTCAATGTTGAGGTTGTTGTTGAATTTGTTGGTGCTTTTCAATGTTGAGATTGTTGTTGAATTTGTTGGTGTTTTTCAATGTTGAGGTTGTTGTTGTTTTTCAATGTTGAGGTTGTTGTTGAATTTGTTGGTGTTTTTCAATGATGAGGTTGTTGTTGTTTTTCAATGTTGAGGTTGTTGAATTTGTGGGTGTTTTTCAATCTTGAATTTGTTGTTGAATTTGTTGGTGTTTTTCAATGTTGAGGTTGTTGTTGTTTTTCAATGTTGAGGTTGTTGTTGAATTTGTTGGTGTTTTTCAATGTTGAGGTTGTTGTTATTTTTCAATGTTGAGGTTGTTGTTGAGATTGTTGGTGTTTTTCAATGTTGATGTTGTTGTTTTATTTGTTGGTGTTTTTCAATGTTGAGGTTGTTGTTGAATTTGTTGGTGTTTTTCAATGTTGAGGTTGTTGTTATTTTTCAATGTTGAGGTTGTTGTTGAGTTTGTTGGAGTTTTTCAATGTTGATGTTGTTGTTGAATTTGTTGGTGTTTTTCAATGTTGAGGTTGTTGTTGAATTTGTTGGTGTTTTTCAATGTTGAGGTTGTTGTTGAATATTAAATGTTGAGGTTGTTGCTGAATTTGCTGGTCTTTTTTCAATTTTGAGGTTGTTGGTGTTGTTCAATGTTGAGGTTGATTTTGAATTTGAGGGTGTTTTTTCAATGTCGAGGTTGTTGTTGAATTTGTTGGTGTTTTTCAATGTTGAGGTTGTTGTTGTTTTTCAATGTTGCGGTTGTTGTTGAATTTGTTGGTGTTTTTCAATGTTGAGATTGTTGTTGTTTTTCAATGTTGAGGTTGTTGTTGAATTTGTTGGTGTTTTTAAATGTTGAGGTTGTTGTTGAATTTGTTGGTGTTTTGCAATGTTGAGGTTGTTGTTGTTTTTCAATGTTGAGGTTGTTGTTGAATTTGTTGGTGTTTTTCAATGTTGAGGTTTTTTGTTGTTTTTCAATGTTGAGGTTGTTGTTGTATTTGTTGGTGTTTTTTCAATTTCGAGGTTGTTGTTGAATTTGTTGGTGTTTTTCAATGTTGAAGTTGTTGTTGAATTTGTTGGTGATTTTCAATGTTGAGGTTGTTGTTGTTTTTCAGTGTTGAGGTTGTTGTGAATTTGTTGGTGTTTTTCAATGTTTAGGTTGTTGTTGTTTTTCAATGTTGAGGTTGTTGTTGAATTTGTTTGTGTTTTTCAATGTTGAGGTTGTTGTTGAATTTGTTGGTGTTTTTCAATGTTGAGGTTGTTGTTATTTTTCAATCTTGAGGTTGTTGTTGAGTTTGTTGGTGTATTTCAATGTTGAGGTTGTTGTTGAATTTGTTGGTGTTTTTCAATGTTGAGGTTGTTGTTGAATTTGTTGGTGTTTTTCAATGTTGAGGTTGTTGTTGTTTTTCAATGTTGAGGTTGTTGTTGATTTTGTTGGTGTTTTTCAACGTTGAGGTTGTTGTTGAATTTGTTGGTGTTTTTCAATGTTGAGGTGTTGTTGTTTTTCAATGTTGAGGTTGTTGTTGAATTTGTTGGTGTTTTTCAATGTTGAGTTTGTTGTTGTTTTTCAATGTTGAGGTTGTTGTTGAATTTGTTGCTGTTTTTCAATGTTGAGGTTGTTTTTGAGTATGTTGGTGTTTTTCAATGTTGATGTTGTTGTTGAATTTGTTGGTTTTTTTCAATGTTGAGGTTGTTGTTATTTTTCAATGTTGAGGTTGTTGTTGAGTTTGTTGGTGTTTTTCAATGTTGATGTTGTTGTTGAATTTGTTGGTGTTTTTCAATGTTGAGGTTGTTGTTGCATTTGTTGGTGTTTTTCAATGTTGAGGTTGTTGTTGTTATTAAATGTTGAGGTTGTTGCTGAATTTGCTGGTGTTTTTTCAATTTTGAGGTTGTTGGTGTTGTTCAATGTTGAGGTTGATTTTGAATTTGAGGGTGTTTTTCAATGTCGAGGTTGTTGTTGAATTTGTTGGTGTTTTTCAATGTTGAGTTTGTTGTTGTTTTTCAATGTTGAGGTTGTTGTTGAATTTGTTGGTGTTTTTCAATGTTGAGGGTTGTTGTTGTTTTTCAATGTTGAGGTTGTTGTTGAATTTGTTGGTGCTTTTCAATGTTGAGATTGTTGTTGAATTTGTTGGTGTTTTTCAATGTTGAGGTTGTTGTTGTTTTTCAATCTTGAGGTTGTTGTTGAGTTTGTTGGTGTATTTCAATGTTGAGGTTGTTGTTGAATTTGTTGGTGTTTTTTCAATGTTGAGGTTGTTGTTGAATTTGTTGGTGTTTTTCAATGTTGAGGTTGTTGTTGTTTTTCAATGTTGAGGTTGTTGTTGATTTTGTTGGTGTTTTTCAACGTTGAGGTTGTTGTTGAATTTGTTGGTGTTTTTCAATGTTGAGGTTGTTGTTGTTTTTCAATGTTGAGGTTGTTGTTGAATTTGTTGGTGTTTTTCAATGTTGAGTTTGTTGTTGTTTTTCAATGTTGAGGTTGTTTGTTGAATTTGTTGCTGTTTTTCAATGTTGAGGTTGTTTTTGAGTATGTTGGTGTTTTTCAATGTTGATGTTGTTGTTGAATTTGTTGGTGTTTTTCAATGTTGAGGTTGTTGTTGAATTTGTTGGTTTTTTTCAATGTTGAGGTTGTTGTTATTTTTCAATGTTGAGGTTGTTGTTGAGTTTGTTGGTGTTTTTCAATGTTGATGTTGTTGTTGAATTTGTTGGTGTTTTTCAATGTTGAGGTTGTTGTTGCATTTGTTGGTGTTTTTCAATGTTGAGGTTGTTGTTGTTATTAAATGTTGAGGTTGTTGCTGAATTTGCTGGTGTTTTTTCAATTTTGAGGTTGTTGGTGTTGTTCAATGTTGAGGTTGGTTTTGAATTTGAGGGTGTTTTTCAATGTCGAGGTTGTTGTTGAATTTGTTGGTGTTTTTTCAATGTTGAGTTTGTTGTTGTTTTTCAATGTTGAGGTTGTTGTTGAATTTGTTGGTGTTTTTCAATGTTGAGGTTGTTGTTGTTTTTCAATGTTGAGGTTGTTGTTGAATTTGTTGGTGCTTTTCAATGTTGAGATTGTTGTTGAATTTGTTGGTGTTTTTCAATGTTGAGGTTGTTGTTGTTTTTCAATGTTGAGGTTGTTGTTGAATTTGTTGGTGTTTTTCAATGATGAGGTTGTTGTTGTTTTTCAATGTTGAGGTTGTTGAATTTGTGGGTGTTTTTCAATCTTGAGTTTGTTGTTGAATTTGTTGGTGTTTTTCACTGTTGAGGTTGTTGTTGAATTTGTTGGTGTTTTTCATGTTGAGGTTGTTGTTATTTTTCAATGTTGAGGTTGTTGTTGAGTTTGTTGGTGTTTTTCAATGTTGATGTTGTTGTTGAATTTGTTGGTGTTTTTCAATGTTGAGGTTGTTGTTGAATTTGTTGGTGTTTTTCAATGTTGAGTTTGTTGTTGAATTTGTTGGTGTTTTTCAATTTCGAGGTTGTTGCTGAATTTGTTAGTGTTTTTCAATGTTGAGGTTGTTGTTGAATTTGTTGGTGTTTTTCAATGTTGAGGTTGTTGTTGAATTTGCTGGTGTTTTTCAATGTTGAGGTTGTTGTTGTTTTTGAATGTTGAGGTTGTTGTTGAATTTGTTGGTGTTTTTCAATGTTTAGTTTGTTGTTGTTTTTCAATGTAGAGGTTGTTGTTGAATTTGTTGGTGTTTTTCAATGTTGAGGTTGTTGTTGTTTTTCAATTTTGAGGTTGTTGTTGAATTTGTTGGTGTTTTTCAATGTTGAGGTTGTTGTTGTTTTTCAATGTTGAGGTTGTTGTTGAATTTGTTGGTGTTTTTTCAATTTCGAGGTTGTTGTTGAATTTGTTGGGGTTTTTCAATGTTGAAGTTGTTGTTGAATTTGTTGGTGTTTTTCAATGTTGAGGTTGTTGTTGTTTTTCAATGTTGAGGTTGTTGTTGAATTTGTTGGTGTTTTTCAATGTTGAGGTTGTTGTTGTTTTTCAATGCTGAGGTTGTTGTTGAATTTGTTGGTGTTTTTCAATGTTGAGGTTGTTGTTGAATTTGTTGGTGTTTTTCAATGTTGAGGTTGTTGTTGTTTTTCAATGTTGAGGTTGTTGTTGAATTTGTTGGTGTTTTTCAATGTTGAGGTTGTTGTTGTTTTTCAATGTTGAGGTTGTTGTTGAATTTGTTGGTGTTTTTCAATTTCGAGGTTGTTGTTGAATTTGTTTGTGTTTTTCAATGTTGAGGTTGTTGTTGTTTTTCAATGTTGAGGTTATTGTTGAATTTGTTGGTGTTTTTGAATGTTGAGGTTGTTGTTGTTTTTCAATGTTGAGGTTGTTGTTGAATTTGTTGGTGTTTTTCAATGTTGAGGTTGTTGTTGTTTTTCAATGTTGAGGTTGTTGTTGAATTTGTTGGTGTTTTTCAATGTTGAAATTGTTGGTGTTTTTCAATGTTGAGGTTGTTGTTGTTTTTCAATGTTGAGGTTGTTGTTGAATTTGTAGGGGTTTTTCAAAGTTGAGGTTGTTGTTGTTTTTCAATGTTGAGGTTGTTGTTGAATTTGTTGGCGTTTTTCAATGTTGAGGTTGTTGTTGAATTTGTTGGTGTTTTTCAATGATGAGGTTGTTTTGTTTTTCAATGTTGAGGTTGTTGAATTTGTGGGTGTTTTTCAATCCTGAGTTTGTTGTTGAATTTGTTGGTGTTTTTCAATGTTGAGGTTGTAGTTATTTTTCAAAGTTGAGGTTGTTGTTGAGTTTGTTGGTGTTTTTCAATGTTGATGTTGTTGTTGAATTTGTTGGTGTTTTTCAATGTTGAGGTTGTTGTTGAATTTGTTGGTGTTTTTCAATGTTGAGGTTGTTGTTATTTTTCAATGTTGAGGTTGTCGTTGAGTTTGTTGGTGTTTTTCAATGTTGATGTTGTTGTTGAATTTGTTGGTGTTTTTCAATGTTGAGGTTGTTGTTGAATTTGTTGGTGTTTTTCCATGTTGAGGTTGTTGTTGTTATTAAATGTTGAGGTTGTTGTTGAATTTGCTGGTGTTTTTTCAATTTTGAGGTTGTTGGTGTTGTTCAATGTTGAGGTTGTTGTTGAATTTGTTGGTGTTTTTAAATGTTGAGGTTGTTGTTGAATTTGTTGGTGTTTTGCAATGTTGAGGTTGTTGTTGTTTTTCAATGTTGAGGTTGTTGTTGAATTTGTTGGTGTTTTTCAATTTCGAGGTTGTTGTTGAATTTGTTGGTGTTTTTCAATGTTGAAGTTGTTGTTGAATTTGTTGGTGATTTTCAATGTTGAGGTTGTTGTTGTTTTTCAATGTTGAGGTTGTTGTTGAATTTGTTGGTGTTTTTCAATGTTTAGGTTGTTGGTGTTTTTCAATGTTGAGGTTGTTGTTGAATTTGTTGGTGTTTTTCAATGTTGAGGTTGTTGTTGAATTTGTTGGTGTTTTTCAATGTTGAGGTTGTTGTTGTTTTTCAATGTTGAGGTTGTTGTTGAATTTGTTGGTGTTTTTCAACGTTGAGGTTGTTGTTGAATTTGTTGATGTTTTTCAATGTTGAGGTTGTTGTTGTTTTTCAATGTTGAGGTTGTTGTTGAATTTGTTGGTGTTTTTCAATGTTGAGTTTGTTGTTGTTTTTCAATGTTGAGGTTGTTGTTGAATTTGTTGGTGTTTTTCAATGTTGAGGTTGTTGTTGTTTTTCAATGTTGAGGTTGTTGTTGAATTTGTTGGTGCTTTTCAATGTTGAGATTGTTGTTGAATTTGTTGGTGTTTTTCAATGTTGAGGTTGTTGTTGTTTTTCAATGTTGAGGTTGTTGTTGAATTTGTTGGTGTTTTTCAATGATGAGGTTGTTGTTGTTTTTCAATGTTGAGGTTGTTGAATTTGTGGGTGTTTTTCAATCTTGAATTTGTTGTTGAATTTGTTGGTGTTTTTCAATGTTGAGGTTGTTGTTGTTTTTCAATGTTGAGGTTGTTGTTGAATTTGTTGGTGTTTTTCAATGTTGAGGTTGTTGTTATTTTTCAATGTTGAGGTTGTTGTTGAGTTTGTTGGTGTTTTTCAATGTTGATGTTGTTGTTGAATTTGTTGGTGTTTTTCAATGTTGAGGTTGTTGTTGAATTTGTTGGTGTTTTTCAATGTTGAGGTTGTTGTTATTTTTCAATGTTGAGGTTGTTGTTGAGTTTGTTGGAGTTTTTCAATGTTGATGTTGTTGTTGAATTTGTTGGTGTTTTTCAATGTTGAGGTTGTTGTTGAATTTGTTGGTGCTTTTCAATGTTGAGGTTGTTGTTGTTATTAAATGTTGAGGTTGTTGCTGAATTTGCTGGTCTTTTTTCAATTTTGAGGTTGTTGGTGTTGTTCAATGTTGAGGTTGATTTTGAATTTGAGGGTGTTTTTCAATGTCGAGGTTGTTGTTGAATTTGTTGGTGTTTTTCAATGTTGAGGTTGTTGTTGTTTTTCAATGTTGCGGTTGTTGTTGAATTTGTTGGTGTTTTTCAATGTTGAGATTGTTGTTGTTTTTCAATGTTGAGGTTGTTGTTGAATTTGTTGGTGTTTTTAAATGTTGAGGTTGTTGTTGAATTTGTTGGTGTTTTGCAATGTTGAGGTTGTTGTTGTTTTTCAATGTTGAGGTTGTTGTTGAATTTGTTGGTGTTTTTCAATGTTGAGGTATTTGTTGTTTTTCAATGTTGAGGTTGTTGTTGTATTTGTTGGTGTTTTTCAATTTCGAGGTTGTTGTTGAATTTGTTGGTGTTTTTCAATGTTGAAGTTGTTGTTGAATTTGTTGGTGATTTTCAATGTTGAGGTTGTTGTTGTTTTTCAGTGTTGAGGTTGTTGTTGAATTTGTTGGTGTTTTTCAATGTTTAGGTTGTTGTTGTTTTTCAATGTTGAGGTTGTTGTTGAATTTGTTTGTGTTTTTCAATGTTGAGGTTGTTGTTGAATTTGTTGGTGTTTTTCAATGTTGAGGTTGTTGTTATTTTTCAATGTTGAGGTTGTTGTTGAGTTTGTTGGTGTATTTCAATGTTGAGGTTGTTGTTGAATTTGTTGGTGTTTTTCAATGTTGAGGTTGTTGTTGAATTTGTTGGTGTTTTTCAATGTTGAGGTTGTTGTTGTTTTTCAATGTTGAGGTTGTTGTTGAATTTGTTGGTGTTTTTCAACGTTGAGGTTGCTGTTGAATTTGTTGGTGTTTTTCAATGTTGAGGTTGTTGTTGTTTTTCAATGTTGAGGTTGTTGTTGAATTTGTTGGTGTTTTTCAATGTTGAGTTTGTTGTTGTTTTTCAATGTTGAGGTTGTTGTTGAATTTGTTGCTGTTTTTCAATGTTGAGGTTGTTTTTGAGTATGTTGGTGTTTTTCAATGTTGATGTTGTTGTTGAATTTGTTGGTGTTTTTCAATGTTGAGGTTGTTGTTGAATTTGTTGGTTTTTTTCAATGTTGAGGTTGTTGTTATTTTTCAATGTTGAGGTTGTTGTTGAGTTTGTTGGTGTTTTTCAATGTTGATGTTGTTGTTGAATTTGTTGGTGTTTTTCAATGTTGAGGTTGTTGTTGCATTTGTTGGTGTTTTTCAATGTTGAGGTTGTTGTTGTTATTAAATGTTGAGGTTGTTGCTGAATTTGCTGGTCTTTTTTCAATTTTGAGGTTGTTGGTGTTGTTCAATGTTGAGGTTGATTTTGAATTTGAGGGTGTTTTTCAATGTCGAGGTTGTTGTTGAATTTGTTGGTGTTTTTCAATGTTGAGTTTGTTGTTGTTTTTCAATGTTGAGGTTGTTGTTGAATTTGTTGGTGTTTTTCAATGTTGAGGTTGTTGTTGTTTTTCAATGTTGAGGTTGTTGTTGAATTTGTTGGTGCTTTTCAATGTTGAGATTGTTGTTGAATTTGTTGGTGTTTTTCAATGTTGAGGTTGTTGTTGTTTTTCAATGTTGAGGTTGTTGTTGAATTTGTTGGTGTTTTTCAATGATGAGGTTGTTGTTGTTTTTCAATGTTGAGGTTTTTGAATTTGTGGGTGTTTTTCAATCTTGAGTTTGTTGTTGAATTTGTTGGTGTTTTTCACTGTTGAGGTTGTTGTTGAATTTGTTGGTGTTTTTCAATGTAGAGGTTGTTGTTATTTTTCAATGTTGAGGTTGTTGTTGAGTTTGTTGGTGTTTTTCAATGTTGATGTTGTTGTTGAATTTGTTGGTGTTTTTCAATGTTGAGGTTGTTGTTGAATTTGTTGGTGTTTTTCAATGTTTAAGTTGTTGTTATTTTTCAATGTTGGGGTTGTTGTTGAGTTTGTTGGAGTTTTTCAATGTTGATGTTGTTGTTGAATTTGTTGGTGTTTTTCAATGTTGAGGTTGTTGTTGAATTTGTTGGTGTTTTTCAATGTTGAGGTTGTTGTTGTTATTAAATGTTGAGGTTGTTGCTGAATTTGCTGGTGTTTTTTCAATTTTGAGGTTGTTGGTGTTGTTCAATGTCGAGGTTGATTTTGAATTTGTTGGTGTTTTTCAATGTTGAGGTTTTTGTTGTTTTTCAATGTTGAGGTTGTTGTTGAATTTGTTGGTGTTTTTCAATGTTGAGATTGTTGTTGTTTTTCAATGTTTAGGTTGTTGTTGAATTTGTTGGTGTTTTTAAATGTTGAGGTTGTTGTTGAATTTGTTGGTGTTTTGCAATGTTGAGGTTGTTGTTGTTTTTCAATGTTGAGGTTGTTGTTGAATTTGTTGGTGTTTTTCAATGTTGAGGTTTTTGTTGTTTTTCAATGTTGAGGTTGTTGTTGTATTTGTTGGTGTTTTCAAATTTCGAGGTTGTTGTTGAATTTGTTGGTGTTTTTCAATGTTGAAGTTGTTGTTGAATTTGTTGCTGATTTTCAATGTTGAGGTTGTTGTTGTTTTTCAGTGTTGAGGTTGTTGTTGAATTTGTTGGTGTTTTTCAATGTTTAGGTTGTTGTTGTTTTTCAATGTTGAGGTTGTTGTTGAATTTGTTTGTGTTTTTCAATGTTGAGGTTGTTGTTGAATTTGTTGGTGTTTTTCAATGTTGAGGTTGTTGTTATTTTTCAATGTTGAGGTTGTTGTTGAGTTTGTTGGTGTATTTCAATGTTGAGGTTGTTGTTGAATTTGTTGGTGTTTTTCAATGTTGAGGTTGTTGTTGAATTTGTTGGTGTTTTTCAATGTTGAGGTTGTTGTTGTTTTTCAATGTTGAGGTTGTTGTTGAATTTGTTGGTGTTTTTCAACGTTGAGGTTGTTGTTGAATTTGTTGGTGTTTTTCAATGTTGAGGTTGTTGTTGTTTTTCAATGTTGAGGTTGTTGTTGAATTTGTTGGTGTTTTTCAATGTTGAGTTTGTTGTTGTTTTTCAATGTTGAGGTTGTTGTTGAATTTGTTGCTGTTTTTCAATGTTGAGGTTGTTTTTGAGTATGTTGGTGTTTTTCAATGTTGATGTTGTTGTTGAATTTGTTGGTGTTTTTCAATGTTGAGGTTGTTGTTGAATTTGTTGGTTTTTTTCAATGTTGAGGTTGTTGTTATTTTTCAATGTTGAGGTTGTTGTTGAGTTTGTTGGTGTTTTTCAATGTTGAGGTTGTTGTTGAATTTTTTGGTGTTTATCATTGTTGAGGTTGTTGTTGTTATTAAATGTTGAGGTTGTTGTTGAATTTGCTGGTGTTTTTTCAATTTTGAGGTTGTTGGTGTTGTTCAATGTTGAGGTTGTTGTTGAATTTGTTGGTGTTTTTCAATGTTGAGATTGTTGTTGTTTTTCAATGTTGAGGTTGTTGTTGAATTTGTTGGTGTTTTTAAATGTTGAGGTTGTTGTTGAATTTGTTGGTGTTTTGCAATGTTGAGGTTGTTGTTGTTTTTCAATGTTGAGGTTGTTGTTGAATTTGTTGGTGTTTTTCAATGTTGAGGTTTTTGTTGTTTTTCAATGTTGAGGTTGTTGTTGTATTTGTTGGTGTTTTTCAATGTTTAGGTTGTTGTTGTTTTTCAATGTTGAGGTTGTTGTTGAATTTGTTTGTGTTTTTCAATGTTGAGGTTGTTGTTGAATTTGTTGGTGTTTTTCAATGTTGAGGTTGTTGTTATTTTTCAATGTTGAGGTTGTTGTTGAGTTTGTTGGTGTTTTTCAATGTTGAGGTTGTTGTTGAATTTGTTGGTGTTTTTCAATGTTGAGGTTGGTGTTGAATTTGTTGGTGTTTTTCAAAGTTGAGGTTGTTGTTGTTTTTCAATGTTGAGGTTGTTGTTGAATTTGTTGTTGTTTCTCAACGTTGAGGTTGTTGTTGAATTTGTTGGTGTTTTTCAATGTTGAGGTTGTTGTTGTTTTTCAATGTTGAGGTTGTTGTTGAATTTGTTGGGTGTTTTTCAATGTTGAGTTTCTTGTTGTTTTTCAATGTTGAGGTTGTTGTTGAATTTGTTGCTGTTTTTCAATGTTGAGGTTGTTGTTGTTCTTCAATGTTGAGGTTGTTGTTGAATTTGTTGGTGTTTTTCAATGTTGAGGTTGTTGGTGTTTTTCAATGTTGAGGTTGTTGTTGTTTTTCAATGTTGAGGTTGTTGTTGAATTTGTTGGTGTTTTTCAACGTTGAGGTTGTTGTTGAATTTGTTGGTGTTTTTCAATGTTGAGGTTGTTGTTGTTTTTCAATGTTGAGGTTGTTGTTGAATTTGTTGGTGTTTTTCAATGTTGAGTTTGTTGTTGTTTTTCAATGTTGAGGTTGTTGTTGAATTTGTTGCTGTTTTTCAATGTTGAGGTTGTTTTTGAGTATGTTGGTGTTTTTCAATGTTGATGTTGTTGTTGAATTTGTTGGTGTTTTTCAATGTTGAGGTTGTTGTTGAATTTGTTGGTTTTTTTCAATGTTGAGGTTGTTGTTATTTTTCAATGTTGAGGTTGTTGTTGAGTTTGTTGGTGTTTTTCAATGTTGATGTTGTTGTTGAATTTGTTGGTGTTTTTCAATGTTGAGGTTGTTGTTGCATTTGTTGGTGTTTTTCAATGTTGAGGTTGTTGTTGTTATTAAATGTTGAGGTTGTTGCTGAATTTGCTGGTCTTTTTTCAATTTTGAGGTTGTTGGTGTTGTTCAATGTTGAGGTTGATTTTGAATTTGAGGGTGTTTTTCAATGTCGAGGTTGTTGTTGAATTTGTTGGTGTTTTTCAATGTTGAGTTTGTTGTTGTTTTTCAATGTTGAGGTTGTTGTTGAATTTGTTGGTGTTTTTCAATGTTGAGGTTGTTGTTGTTTTTCAATGTTGAGGTTGTTGTTGAATTTGTTGGTGCTTTTCAATGTTGAGATTGTTGTTGAATTTGTTGGTGTTTTTCAATGTTGAGGTTGTTGTTGTTTTTCAATGTTGAGGTTGTTGTTGAATTTGTTGGTGTTTTTCAATGATGAGGTTGTTGTTGTTTTTCAATGTTGAGGTTGTTGAATTTGTGGGTGTTTTTCAATCTTGAGTTTGTTGTTGAATTTGTTGGTGTTTTTCACTGTTGAGGTTGTTGTTGAATTTGTTGGTGTTTTTCAATGTTGAGGTTGTTGTTATTTTTCAATGTTGAGGTTGTTGTTGAGTTTGTTGGTGTTTTTCAATGTTGATGTTGTTGTTGAATTTGTTGGTGTTTTTCAATGTTGAGGTTGTTGTTGAATTTGTTGGTGTTTTTCAATGTTTAAGTTGTTGTTATTTTTCAATGTTGAGGTTGTTGTTGAGTTTGTTGGAGTTTTTCAATGTTGATGTTGTTGTTGAATTTGTTGGTGTTTTTCAATGTTGAGGTTGTTGTTGAATTTGTTGGTGTTTTTCAATGTTGAGGTTGTTGCTGTTATTAAATGTTGAGGTTGTTGCTGAATTTGCTGGTGTTTTTTCAATTTTGAGGTTGTTGGTGTTGTTCAATGTCGAGTTTGATTTTGAATTTGTTGGTGTTTTTCAATGTTGAGGTTTTTGTTGTTTTTCAATGTTGAGGTTGTTGTTGAATTTGTTGGTGTTTTTCAATGTTGAGATTGTTGTTGTTTTTCAATGTTTAGGTTGTTGTTGAATTTGTTGGTGTTTTTAAATGTTGAGGTTGTTGTTGAATTTGTTGTTGTTTTGCAATGTTGAGGTTGTTGTTGTTTTTCAATGTTGAGGTTGTTGTTGAATTTGTTGGTGTTTTTCAATGTTGAGGTTTTTGTTGTTTTTCAATGTTGAGGTTGTTGTTGTATTTGTTGGTGTTTTTAAATTTCGAGGTTGTTGTTGAATTTGTTGGTGTTTTTCAATGTTGAAGTTGTTGTTGAATTTGTTGCTGATTTTCAATGTTGAGGTTGTTGTTGTTTTTCAGTGTTGAGGTTGTTGTTGAATTTGTTGGTGTTTTTCAATGTTTAGGTTGTTGTTGTTTTTCAATGTTGAGGTTGTTGTTGAATTTGTTTGTGTTTTTCAATGTTGAGGTTGTTGTTGAATTTGTTGGTGTTTTTCAATGTTGAGGTTGTTGTTATTTTTCAATGTTGAGGTTGTTGTTGAGTTTGTTGGTGTATTTCAATGTTGAGGTTGTTGTTGAATTTGTTGGTGTTTTTCAATGTTGAGGTTGTTGTTGAATTTGTTGGTGTTTTTCAATGTTGAGGTTGTTGTTGTTTTTCAATGTTGAGGTTGTTGTTGAATTTGTTGGTGTTTTTCAACGTTGAGGTTGTTGTTGAATTTGTTGGTGTTTTTCAATGTTGAGGTTGTTGTTGTTTTTCAATGTTGAGGTTGTTGTTGAATTTGTTGGTGTTTTTCAATGTTGAGTTTGTTGTTGTTTTTCAATGTTGAGGTTGTTGTTGAATTTGTTGCTGTTTTTCAATGTTGAGGTTGTTTTTGAGTATGTTGGTGTTTTTCAATGTTGATGTTGTTGTTGAATTTGTTGGTGTTTTTCAATGTTGAGGTTGTTGTTGAATTTGTTGGTTTTTTTCAATGTTGAGGTTGTTGTTATTTTTCAATGTTGAGGTTGTTGTTGAGTTTGTTGGTGTTTTTCAATGTTGAGGTTGTTGTTGAATTTTTTGGTGTTTATCATTGTTGAGGTTGTTGTTGTTATTAAATGTTGAGGTTGTTGTTGAATTTGCTGGTGTTTTTTCAATTTTGAGGTTGTTGGTGTTGTTCAATGTTGAGGTTGTTGTTGAATTTGTTGGTGTTTTTCAATGTTGAGATTGTTGTTGTTTTTCAATGTTGAGGTTGTTGTTGAATTTGTTGGTGTTTTTAAATGTTGAGGTTGTTGTTGAATTTGTTGGTGTTTTGCAATGTTGAGGTTGTTGTTGTTTTTCAATGTTGAGGTTGTTGTTGAATTTGTTGGTGTTTTTCAATGTTGAGGTTTTTGTTGTTTTTCAATGTTGAGGTTGTTGTTGTATTTGTTGGTGTTTTTCAATGTTTAGGTTGTTGTTGTTTTTCAATGTTGAGGTTGTTGTTGAATTTGTTTGTGTTTTTCAATGTTGAGGTTGTTGTTGAATTTGTTGGTGTTTTTCAATGTTGAGGTTGTTGTTATTTTTCAATGTTGAGGTTGTTGTTGAGTTTGTTGGTGTTTTTCAATGTTGAGGTTGTTGTTGAATTTGTTGGTGTTTTTCAATGTTGAGGTTGGTGTTGAATTTGTTGGTGTTTTTCAAAGTTGAGGTTGTTGTTGTTTTTCAATGTTGAGGTTGTTGTTGAATTTGTTGTTGTTTCTCAACGTTGAGGTTGTTGTTGAATTTGTTGGTGTTTTTCAATGTTGAGGTTGTTGTTGTTTTTCAATGTTGAGGTTGTTGTTGAATTTGTTGGGTGTTTTTCAATGTTGAGTTTCTTGTTGTTTTTCAATGTTGAGGTTGTTGTTGAATTTGTTGCTGTTTTTCAATGTTGAGGTTGTTGTTGTTCTTCAATGTTGAGGTTGTTGTTGAATTTGTTGGTGTTTTTCAATGTTGAGGTTGTTGTTGTTTTTCAATGTTGAGGTTGTTGTTGAATTTGTTGGTGCTTTTCAATGTTGAGATTGTTGTTGAATTTGTTAGGTGGTTTTCAATGTTGAGGTTGTTGTTGTTTTTCAATGTTGAGGTTGTTGTTGAATTTGTTGGTGTTTTTCAATGTTGAGTTTGTTGTTGAATTTGTTGGTGTTTTTCAATTTCGAGGTTGTTGTTGAATTTGTTAGTGTTTTTCAATGTTGAGGTTGTTGTTGAATTTTTTGGTGTTTTTCAATGTTGAGGTTGTTGTTGAATTTGTTGGTGTTTTTCAATGTTGAGGTTGTTGTTGTTTTTCAATGTTGAGGTTGTCGTTGAAATTGTTGTTGTTTTTCAATGTTGAGGTTGTTGTTGAATTTGTTGGTGTTTTTCAATGTAGAGGTTGTTGTTGTTTTTCAATTTTGAGGTTGTTGTTGAATTTGTTGGTGTTTTTCAATGTTGAGGTTGTTGTTGTTTTTCAATGTTGAGGTTGTTGTTGAATTTGTTGGTGTTTTTAAATTTCGAGGTTGCTGTTGAATTTTTTGGTGTTTTTCAATGTTGAAGTTGTTGTTGAATTTGTTGGTGTTTTTCAATGTTGAGGTTGTTGTTGTTTTTCAATGTTGAGGTTGTTGTTGAATTTGTTGGTGTTTTTCAATGTTGAGGTTGTTGTTGTTTTTCAATGCTGAGGTTGTTGTTGAATTTGTTGGTGTTTTTCAATGTTGAGGTTGTTGTTGAATTTGTTGGTGTTTTTCAATGTTGAGGTTGTTGTTGTTTTTTAATGTTGAGGTTGTTGTTGAATTTGTTGGTGTTTTTCAATGTTGAGGTTGTTGTTGAATTTGTTGGTGTTTTTCAATGTTGAGGTTGTTGTTGTTTTTCAATGTTGAGGTTGTTCTTGAATTTGTTGGTGCTTTTCAATGTTGAGATTGTTGTTGAATTTGTTGGTGTTTTTCAATGTTGAGGTTGTTGTTGTTTTTCAATGTTGAGGTTGTTGTTGAATTTGTTGGTGTTTTTCAATGTTGAGTTTGTTGTTGAATTTGTTGGTGTTTTTCAATTTCGAGATTGTTGTTGAATTTGTTAGTGTTTTTCAATGTTGAGGTTGTTGTTGAATTTGTTGGTGTTTTTCAATGTTGAGGTTGTTGTTGAATTTGTTGGTGTTTTTCAATGTTGAGGTTGTTGTTGTTTTTCAATGTTGAGGCTGTTGTTGAATTTGTTGGTGTTTTTCAATTTTTAGTTTGTTATTGTTTTTCAATGTTGAGGTTGTTGTTGAATTTGTTGGTGTTTTTCAATGTTGAGGTTGTTGTTGTTTTTCAATTTTGAGGTTGTTGTTGAATTTGTTGGTGTTTTTCAATGCTGAGGTTGTTGTTGTTTTTCAATGTTGAGGTTGTTGTTGAATTTGTTGGTGTTTTTCAATTTCGAGGTTGTTGTTGAATTTGTTGGTGTTTTTCAATGTTGAAGTTGTTGTTGAATTTGTTGGTGTTTTTCAATGTTGAGGTTGTTGTTGTTTTTCAATGTTGAGGTTGTTGTTGAATTTGTTGGTGTTTTTCAATGTTGAGGTTTTTGTTGTTTTTCAATGTTGAGGTTGTTGTTGTATTTCTGGTGTTTTTCAATTTCGAGGTTGTTGTTGAATTTGTTGGTGTTTTTCAATGTTGAAGTTGTTGTTGAATTTGTTGGTGATTTTCAATGTTGAGGTTGTTGTTGTTTTTCAATGTTGAGGTTGTTGTTGAATTTGTTGGTGTTTTTCAATGTTTCGGTTGTTGTTGTTTTTCAATGTTGAGGTTGTTGTTGAATTTGTTTGTGTTTTTCAATGTTGAGGTTGTTGTTGAATTTGTTGGTGTTTTTCAATGTTGAGGATGTTGTTATTTTTCAATGTTGAGGTTGTTGTTGAGTTTGTTGGTGTTTTTCAATGTTGAGGTTGTTGTTGAATTTGTTGGTGTTTTTCAATGTTGAGGTTGGTGTTGAATTTGTTGGTGTTTTTCAATGTTGAAGTTGTTGTTGTTTTTCAATGTTGAGGTTGTTGTTGAATTTGTTGGTGTTTCTCAACGTTGAGGTTGTTGTTGAATTTGTTGGTGTTTTTCAATGTTGAGGTTGTTGTTGTTTTTCAATGTTGAGGTTGTTGTTGAATTTGTTGGTGCTTTTCAATGTTGAGTTTCTTGTTGTTTTTCAATGTTGAGGTTGTTGTTGAATTTGTTGCTGTTTTTCAATGTTGAGGTTGTTGTTGTTCTTCAATGTTGAGGTTGTTGTTGAATTTGTTGGTGTTTTTCAATGTTGAGGTTGTTGTTGTTTTTCAATGTTGAGGTTGTTGTTGAATTTGTTGGTGCTTTTCAATGTTGAGATTGTTGTTGAATTTGTTAGGTGGTTTTCAATGTTGAGGTTGTTGTTGTTTTTCAATGTTGAGGTTGTTGTTGAATTTGTTGGTGTTTTTCAATGTTGAGTTTGTTGTTGAATTTGTTGGTGTTTTTCAATTTCGAGGTTGTTGTTGAATTTGTTAGTGCTTTTCAATGTTGAGGTTGTTGTTGAATTTTTTGGTGTTTTTCAATGTTGAGGTTGTTGTTGAATTTGTTGGTGTTTTTCAATGTTGAGGTTGTTGTTGTTTTTCAATGTTGAGGTTGTCGTTGAATTTGTTGTTGTTTTTCAATGTGGAGGTTGTTGTTGAATTTGTTGGTGTTTTTCAATGTAGAGGTTGTTGTTGTTTTTCAATTTTGAGGTTGTTGTTGAATTTGTTGGTGTTTTTCAATGTTGAGGTTGTTGTTGTTTTTCAATGTTGAGGTTGTTGTTGAATTTGTTGGTGTTTTTAAATTTCGAGGTTGCTGTTGAATTTTTTGGTGTTTTTCAATGTTGAAGTTGTTGTTGAATTTGTTGGTGTTTTTCAATGTTGAGGTTGTTGTTGTTTTTCAATGTTGAGGTTGTTGTTGAATTTGTTGGTGTTTTTCAATGTTGAGGTTGTTGTTGTTTTTCAATGCTGAGGTTGTTGTTGAATTTGTTGGTGTTTTTCAATGTTGAGGTTGTTGTTGTTTTTCAATGTTGAGGTTGTTGTTGAATTTGTTGGTGCTTTTCAATGTTGAGATTGTTGTTGAATTTGTTGGTGTTTTTCAATGTTGAGGTTGTTGTTGTTTTTCAATGTTGAGGTTGTTGTTGAATTTGTTGGTGTTTTTCAATGATGAGGTTGTTGTTGTTTTTCAATGTTGAGGTTGTTGAATTTGTGGGTGTTTTTCAATCTTGAGTTTGTTGTTGAATTTGTTGGTGTTTTTCACTGTTGAGGTTGTTGTTGAATTTGTTGGTGTTTTTCAATGTTGAGGTTGTTGTTATTTTTCAATGTTGAGGTTGTTGTTGAGTTTGTTGGTGTTTTTCAATGTTGATGTTGTTGTTGAATTTGTTGGTGTTTTTCAATGTTGAGGTTGTTGTTGAATTTGTTGGTGTTTTTCAATGTTTAAGTTGTTGTTATTTTTCAATGTTGAGGTTGTTGTTGAGTTTGTTGGAGTTTTTCAATGTTGATGTTGTTGTTGAATTTGTTGGTGTTTTTCAATGTTGAGGTTGTTGTTGAATTTGTTGGTGTTTTTCAATGTTGAGGTTGTTGTTGTTATTAAATGTTGAGGTTGTTGCTGAATTTGCTGGTGTTTTTTCAATTTTGAGGTTGTTGGTGTTGTTCAATGTCGAGGTTGATTTTGAATTTGTTGGTGTTTTTCAATGTTGAGGTTTTTGTTGTTTTTCAATGTTGAGGTTGTTGTTGAATTTGTTGGTGTTTTTCAATGTTGAGATTGTTGTTGTTTTTCAAAGTTTAGGTTGTTGTTGAATTTGTTGGTGTTTTTAAATGTTGAGGTTGTTGTTGAATTTGTTGGTGTTTTGCAATGTTGAGGTTGTTGTTGTTTTTCAATGTTGAGGTTGTTGTTGAATTTGTTGGTGTTTTTCAATGTTGAGGTTTTTGTTGTTTTTCAATGTTGAGGTTGTTGTTGTATTTGTTGGTGTTTTTAAATTTCGAGGTTGTTGTTGAATTTGTTGGTGTTTTTCAATGTTTAGGTTGTTGTTGTTTTTCAATGTTGAGGTTGTTGTTGAATTTGTTTGTGTTTTTCAATGTTGAGGTTGTTGTTGAATTTGTTGGTGTTTTTCAATGTTGAGGTTGTTGTTATTTTTCAATGTTGAGGTTGTTGTTGAGTTTGTTGGTGTATTTCAATGTTGAGGTTGTTGTTGAATTTGTTGGTGTTTTTCAATGTTGAGGTTGTTGTTGAATTTGTTGGTGTTTTTCAATGTTGAGGTTGTTGTTGTTTTTCAATGTTGAGGTTGTTGTTGAATTTGTTGGTGTTTTTCAACGTTGAGGTTGTTGTTGAATTTGTTGGTGTTTTTCAATGTTGAGGTTGTTGTTGTTTTTCAATGTTGAGGTTGTTGTTGAATTTGTTGGTGTTTTTCAATGTTGAGTTTGTTGTTGTTTTTCAATGTTGAGGTTGTTGTTGAATTTGTTGCTGTTTTTCAATGTTGAGGTTGTTTTTGAGTATGTTGGTGTTTTTCAATGTTGATGTTGTTGTTGAATTTGTTGGTGTTTTTCAATGTTGAGGTTGTTGTTGAATTTGTTGGTTTTTTTCAATGTTGAGGTTGTTGTTATTTTTCAATGTTGAGGTTGTTGTTGAGTTTGTTGGTGTTTTTCAATGTTGAGGTTGTTGTTGAATTTTTTGGTGTTTATCATTGTTGAGGTTGTTGTTGTTATTAAATGTTGAGGTTGTTGTTGAATTTGCTGGTGTTTTTTCAATTTTGAGGTTGTTGGTGTTGTTCAATGTTGAGGTTGTTGTTGTTTTTCAATGTTGAGGTTGTTGTTGAATTTGTTGGTGTTTTTAAATGTTGAGGTTGTTGTTGAATTTGTTGGTGTTTTGCAATGTTGAGGTTGTTGTTGTTTTTCAATGTTGAGGTTGTTGTTGAATTTGTTGGTGTTTTTCAATGTTGAGGTTTTTGTTGTTTTTCAATGTTGAGGTTGTTGTTGTATTTGTTGGTGTTTTTCAATGTTTAGGTTGTTGTTGTTTTTCAATGTTGAGGTTGTTGTTGAATTTGTTTGTGTTTTTCAATGTTGAGGTTGTTGTTGAATTTGTTGGTGTTTTTCAATGTTGAGGTTGTTGTTATTTTTCAATGTTGAGGTTGTTGTTGAGTTTGTTGGTGTTTTTCAATGTTGAGGTTGTTGTTGAATTTGTTGGTGTTTTTCAATGTTGAGGTTGGTGTTGAATTTGTTGGTGTTTTTCAAAGTTGAGGTTGTTGTTGTTTTTCAATGTTGAGGTTGTTGTTGAATTTGTTGTTGTTTCTCAACGTTGAGGTTGTTGTTGAATTTGTTGGTGTTTTTCAATGTTGAGGTTGTTGTTGTTTTTCAATGTTGAGGTTGTTGTTGAATTTGTTGGGTGTTTTTCAATGTTGAGTTTCTTGTTGTTTTTCAATGTTGAGGTTGTTGTTGAATTTGTTGCTGTTTTTCAATGTTGAGGTTGTTGTTGTTCTTCAATGTTGAGGTTGTTGTTGAATTTGTTGGTGTTTTTCAATGTTGAGGTTGTTGTTGTTTTTCAATGTTGAGGTTGTTGTTGAATTTGTTGGTGCTTTTCAATGTTGAGATTGTTGTTGAATTTGTTAGGTGGTTTTCAATGTTGAGGTTGTTGTTGTTTTTCAATGTTGAGGTTGTTGTTGAATTTGTTGGTGTTTTTCAATGTTGAGTTTGTTGTTGAATTTGTTGGTGTTTTTCAATTTCGAGGTTGTTGTTGAATTTGTTGGTGTTTTTCAATGTTGAGGTTGTTGTTGTTATTAAATGTTGAGGTTGTTGCTGAATTTGCTGGTGTTTTTTCAATTTTGAGGTTGTTGGTGTTGTTCAATGTCGAGGTTGATTTTGAATTTGTTGGTGTTTTTCAATGTTGAGGTTTTTGTTGTTTTTCAATGTTGAGGTTGTTGTTGAATTTGTTGGTGTTTTTCAATGTTGAGATTGTTGTTGTTTTTCAATGTTTAGGTTGTTGTTGAATTTGTTGGTGTTTTTAAATGTTGAGGTTGTTGTTGAATTTGTTGGTGTTTTGCAATGTTGAGGTTGTTGTTGTTTTTCAATGTTGAGGTTGTTGTTGAATTTGTTGGTGTTTTTCAATGTTGAGGTTTTTGTTGTTTTTCAATGTTGAGGTTGTTGTTGTATTTGTTGGTGTTTTTAAATTTCGAGGTTGTTGTTGAATTTGTTGGTGTTTTTCAATGTTTAGGTTGTTGTTGTTTTTCAATGTTGAGGTTGTTGTTGAATTTGTTTGTGTTTTTCAATGTTGAGGTTGTTGTTGAATTTGTTGGTGTTTTTCAATGTTGAGGTTGTTGTTATTTTTCAATGTTGAGGTTGTTGTTGAGTTTGTTGGTGTATTTCAATGTTGAGGTTGTTGTTGAATTTGTTGGTGTTTTTCAATGTTGAGGTTGTTGTTGAATTTGTTGGTGTTTTTCAATGTTGAGGTTGTTGTTGTTTTTCAATGTTGAGGTTGTTGTTGAATTTGTTGGTGTTTTTCAACGTTGAGGTTGTTGTTGAATTTGTTGGTGTTTTTCAATGTTGAGGTTGTTGTTGTTTTTCAATGTTGAGGTTGTTGTTGAATTTGTTGGTGTTTTTCAATGTTGAGTTTGTTGTTGTTTTTCAATGTTGAGGTTGTTGTTGAATTTGTTGCTGTTTTTCAATGTTGAGGTTGTTTTTGAGTATGTTGGTGTTTTTCAATGTTGATGTTGTTGTTGAATTTGTTGGTGTTTTTCAATGTTGAGGTTGTTGTTGAATTTGTTGGTTTTTTTCAATGTTGAGGTTGTTGTTATTTTTCAATGTTGAGGTTGTTGTTGAGTTTGTTGGTGTTTTTCAATGTTGAGGTTGTTGTTGAATTTTTTGGTGTTTATCATTGTTGAGGTTGTTGTTGTTATTAAATGTTGAGGTTGTTGTTGAATTTGCTGGTGTTTTTTCAATTTTGAGGTTGTTGGTGTTGTTCAATGTTGAGGTTGTTGTTGTTTTTCAATGTTGAGGTTGTTGTTGAATTTGTTGGTGTTTTTAAATGTTGAGGTTGTTGTTGAATTTGTTGGTGTTTTGCAATGTTGAGGTTGTTGTTGTTTTTCAATGTTGAGGTTGTTGTTGAATTTGTTGGTGTTTTTCAATGTTGAGGTTTTTGTTGTTTTTCAATGTTGAGGTTGTTGTTGTATTTGTTGGTGTTTTTCAATGTTTAGGTTGTTGTTGTTTTTCAATGTTGAGGTTGTTGTTGAATTTGTTTGTGTTTTTCAATGTTGAGGTTGTTGTTGAATTTGTTGGTGTTTTTCAATGTTGAGGTTGTTGTTATTTTTCAATGTTGAGGTTGTTGTTGAGTTTGTTGGTGTTTTTCAATGTTGAGGTTGTTGTTGAATTTGTTGGTGTTTTTCAATGTTGAGGTTGGTGTTGAATTTGTTGGTGTTTTTCAAAGTTGAGGTTGTTGTTGTTTTTCAATGTTGAGGTTGTTGTTGAATTTGTTGTTGTTTCTCAACGTTGAGGTTGTTGTTGAATTTGTTGGTGTTTTTCAATGTTGAGGTTGTTGTTGTTTTTCAATGTTGAGGTTGTTGTTGAATTTGTTGGGTGTTTTTCAATGTTGAGTTTCTTGTTGTTTTTCAATGTTGAGGTTGTTGTTGAATTTGTTGCTGTTTTTCAATGTTGAGGTTGTTGTTGTTCTTCAATGTTGAGGTTGTTGTTGAATTTGTTGGTGTTTTTCAATGTTGAGGTTGTTGTTGTTTTTCAATGTTGAGGTTGTTGTTGAATTTGTTGGTGCTTTTCAATGTTGAGATTGTTGTTGAATTTGTTAGGTGGTTTTCAATGTTGAGGTTGTTGTTGTTTTTCAATGTTGAGGTTGTTGTTGAATTTGTTGGTGTTTTTCAATGTTGAGTTTGTTGTTGAATTTGTTGGTGTTTTTCAATTTCGAGGTTGTTGTTGAATTTGTTAGTGTTTTTCAATGTTGAGGTTGTTGTTGAATTTTTTGGTGTTTTTCAATGTTGAGGTTGTTGTTGAATTTGTTGGTGTTTTTCAATGTTGAGGTTGTTGTTGTTTTTCAATGTTGAGGTTGTCGTTGAAATTGTTGTTGTTTTTCAATGTTGAGGTTGTTGTTGAATTTGTTGGTGTTTTTCAATGTAGAGGTTGTTGTTGTTTTTCAATTTTGAGGTTGTTGTTGAATTTGTTGGTGTTTTTCAATGTTGAGGTTGTTGTTGTTTTTCAATGTTGAGGTTGTTGTTGAATTTGTTGGTGTTTTTAAATTTCGAGGTTGCTGTTGAATTTTTTGGTGTTTTTCAATGTTGAAGTTGTTGTTGAATTTGTTGGTGTTTTTCAATGTTGAGGTTGTTGTTGTTTTTCAATGTTGAGGTTGTTGTTGAATTTGTTGGTGTTTTTCAATGTTGAGGTTGTAGTTGTTTTTCAATGCTGAGGTTGTTGTTGAATTTGTTGGTGTTTTTCAATGTTGACGTTGTTGTTGAATTTGTTGGTGTTTTTCAATGTTGAGGTTGTTGTTGTTTTTTAATGTTGAGGTTGTTGTTGAATTTGTTGGTGTTTTTCAATGTTGAGGTTGTTGTTGAATTTGTTGGTGTTTTTCAATGTTGAGGTTGTTGTTGTTTTTCAATGTTGAGGTTGTTCTTGAATTTGTTGGTGCTTTTCAATGTTGAGATTGTTGTTGAATTTGTTGGTGTTTTTCAATGTTGAGGTTGTTGTTGTTTTTCAATGTTGAGGTTGTTGTTGAATTTGTTGGTGTTTTTCAATGTTGAGTTTGTTGTTGAATTTGTTGGTGTTTTTCAATTTCGAGATTGTTGTTGAATTTGTTAGTGTTTTTCAATGTTGAGGTTGTTGTTGAATTTGTTGGTGTTTTTCAATGTTGAGGTTGTTGTTGAATTTGTTGGTGTTTTTCAATGTTGAGGTTGTTGTTGTTTTTCAATGTTGAGGCTGTTGTTGAATTTGTTGGTGTTTTTCAATTTTTAGTTTGTTATTGTTTTTCAATGTTGAGGTTGTTGTTGAATTTGTTGGTGTTTTTCAATGTTGAGGTTGTTGTTGTTTTTCAATTTTGAGGTTGTTGTTGAATTTGTTGGTGTTTTTCAATGCTGAGGTTGTTGTTGTTTTTCAATGTTGAGGTTGTTGTTGAATTTGTTGGTGTTTTTCAATTTCGAGGTTGTTGTTGAATTTGTTGGTGTTTTTCAATGTTGAAGTTGTTGTTGAATTTGTTGGTGTTTTTCAATGTTGAGGTTGTTGTTGTTTTTCAATGTTGAGGTTGTTGTTGAATTTGTTGGTGTTTTTCAATGTTGAGGTTTTTGTTGTTTTTCAATGTTGAGGTTGTTGTTGTATTTCTGGTGTTTTTCAATTTCGAGGTTGTTGTTGAATTTGTTGGTGATTTTCAATGTTGAGGTTGTTGTTGTTTTTCAATGTTGAGGCTGTTGTTGAATTTGTTGGTGTTTTTCAATGTTTAGGTTGTTGTTGTTTTTCAATGTTGAGGTTGTTGTTGAATTTGTTTGTGTTTTTCAATGTTGAGGTTGTTGTTGAATTTGTTGGTGTTTTTCAATGTTGAGGATGTTGTTATTTTTCAATGTTGAGGTTGTTGTTGAGTTTGTTGGTGTTTTTCAATGTTGAGGTTGTTGTTGAATTTGTTGGTGTTTTTCAATGTTGAGGTTGGTGTTGAATTTGTTGGTGTTTTTCAATGTTGAGGTTGTTGTTGTTTTTCAATGTTGAGGTTGTTGTTGAATTTGTTGGTGTTTCTCAACGTTGAGGTTGTTGTTGAATTTGTTGGTGTTTTTCAATGTTGAGGTTGTTGTTGTTTTTCAATGTTGAGGTTGTTGTTGAATTTGTTGGTGTTTTTCAATGTTGAGTTTCTTGTTGTTTTTCAATGTTGAGGTTGTTGTTGAATTTGTTGCTGTTTTTCAATGTTGAGGTTGTTGTTGTTCTTCAATGTTGAGGTTGTTGTTGAATTTGTTGGTGTTTTTCAATGTTGAGGTTGTTGTTGTTTTTCAATGTTGAGGTTGTTGTTGAATTTGTTGGTGCTTTTCAATGTTGAGATTGTTGTTGAATTTGTTAGGTGGTTTTCAAAGTTGAGGTTGTTGTTGTTTTTCAATGTTGAGGTTGTTGTTGAATTTGTTGGTGTTTTTCAATGTTGAGTTTGTTGTTGAATTTGTTGGTGTTTTTCAATTTCGAGGTTGTTGTTGAATTTGTTAGTGCTTTTCAATGTTGAGGTTGTTGTTGAATTTTTTGGTGTTTTTCAATGTTGAGGTTGTTGTTGAATTTGTTGGTGTTTTTCAATGTTGAGGTTGTTGTTGTTTTTCAATGTTGAGGTTGTCGTTGAATTTGTTTTTGTTTTTCAATGTTGAGGTTGTTGTTGAATTTGTTGGTGTTTTTCAATGTAGAGGTTGTTGTTGTTTTTCAATTTTGAGGTTGTTGTTGAATTTGTTGGTGTTTTTCAATGTTGAGGTTGTTGTTGTTTTTCAATGTTGAGGTTGTTGTTGAATTTGTTGGTGTTTTTAAATTTCGAGGTTGCTGTTGAATTTTTTGGTGTTTTTCAATGTTGAAGTTGTTGTTGAATTTGTTGGTGTTTTTCAATGTTGAGGTTGTTGTTGTTTTTCAATGTTGAGGTTGTTGTTGAATTTGTTGGTGTTTTTCAATGTTGAGGTTGTTGTTGTTTTTCAATGCTGAGGTTGTTGTTGAATTTGTTGGTGTTTTTCAATGTTGAGGTTGTTGTTGAATTTGTTGGTGTTTTTCAATGTTGAGGTTGTTGTTGTTTTTTAATGTTGAGGTTGTTGCTGAATTTGTTGGTGTTTTTCAATGTTGAGGTTGTTGTTGAATTTGTTGGTGTTTTTCAATGTTGAGGTTGTTGTTGTTTTTCAATGTTGAGGTTGTTGTTGAATTTGTTGGTGCTTTTCAATGTTGAGATTGTTGTTGAATTTGTTGGTGTTTTTCAATGTTGAGGTTGTTGTTGTTTTTCAATGTTGAGGTTGTTGTTGAATTTGTTGGTGTTTTTCAATGTTGAGTTTGTTGTTGAATTTGTTGGTGTTTTTCAATTTCGAGATTGTTGTTGAATTTGTTAGTGTTTTTCAATGTTGAGGTTGTTGTTGAATTTGTTGGTGTTTTTCAATGTTGAGGTTGTTGTTGAATTTGTTGGTGTTTTTCAATGTTGAAGTTGTTGTTGTTTTTCAATGTTGAGGCTGTTGTTGAATTTGTTGGTGTTTTTCAATTTTTAGTTTGTTATTGTTTTTCAATGTTGAGGTTGTTGTTGAATTTGTTGGTGTTTTTCAATGTTGAGGTTGTTGTTGTTTTTCAATTTTGAGGTTGTTGTTGAATTTGTTGGTGTTTTTCAATGCTGAGGTTGTTGTTGTTTTTCAATGTTGAGGTTGTTGTTGAATTTGTTGGTGTTTTTCAATTTCGAGGTTGTTGTTGAATTTGTTGGTGTTTTTCAATGTTGAAGTTGTTGTTGAATTTGTTGGTGTTTTTCAATGTTGAGGTTGTTGTTGTTTTTCAATGTTGAGGTTGTTGTTGAATTTGTTGGTGTTTTTCAATGTTGAGGTTGTTGTTGTTTTTCAATGCTAAGGTTGTTGTTGAATTTGTTGGTGTTTTTCAATGTTGAGGTTGTTGTTAAATTTGTTGGTGTTTTTCAATGTTGAGGTTGTTGTTGTTTTTCAATGTTGAGGTTGTTGTTGAATTTGTTGGTGTTTTTCAATGTTGAGGTTGTATTTGTTTTTCAATGTTGAGGTTGTTGTTGAATTTGTTGGTGTTTTTCAATTTCGAGGTTGTTGTTGAATTTGTTTGTGTTTTTCAATGTTGAGGTTGTTGTTGTTTTTCAATGTTGAGGTTGTTGTTGAATTTGTTGGTGTTTTTCAATGTTGAGGTTGTTGTTGTTTTTCAATGTTGAGGTTGTTGTTGAATTTGTTGGTGTTTTTCAATGTTGAGTTTGTTGTTGTTTTACAATGTTGAGGTTGTTGTTGAATTTGTTGGTGTTGTTCAATGTTGAGGTTGTTGTTGTTTTTCAATGTTGAGGTTGTTGTTGAATTTGTTGGTGTTTTTCAATGTTGAGGTTGTTGTTGAATTTGTTGGTGTTTTTCAATGTTGAGGTTGTTGTTGTTTTTCAATGTTGAGGTTGTTGTTGAGTTTGTTGGTGTTTTTCAATGTTGAGGTTGTTGTTGAATTTGTTGGTGTTTTTCAATGTTGAGGTTGTTGTTGAATTTGTTGGTGTTTTTCAATGCTGAGGTTGTTGTTGTTTTTCAATGTTGAGGTTGTTGTTGAATTTGTTGGTGTTTTTACATGATGAGGTTGTTGTTGTTTTTCAAAGTTGAGGTTGTTGTGGAATTTGTTGGTGTTTTTCAATGTCGGGGTTGTTGTTGAATGTGCTGGTGTTTTTCTATGTTGAATTTTTTGTTGAATTTGTTGGTGTTTTTCAATGTTGAGGTTGTTGTTTTTCAATGTTGAAGTTGTTGTTGAATTTGTTGGCGTTTTTAAATGTTGAGGTTGTTGTTGAATTTGTTGGTGTTTTCAATGTTGAGGTTTTTGTTGAATTTGTTGGTGTTTTTCAATGTTGAGGTTGTTGTTGTTTTTCAATGTTGAGGTTGTTGTTGAATTTGATGGTGTTTTTCAATGTCGAGGTTGTTGTTGAATTTGTTGGTGTTTTTCAATGTTGAAGTTGTTGTTGAATTTGTTGGTGTTTTTCAATGTTGAGGTTGTTGCTGTTTTTCAATGTTGAGGTTGTTGTTGAATTTGTTGGTGTTTTTCAATGTTGAGGTTGTTGTTGAATTTGTTGGTGTTTTTCAATGTTGAGGTTGTTGTTGAATTTGTTGGTGTTTTTCAATGTTGAGGTTCATGTTATTTTTCAATGTTGAGGTTGCTGTTGAGTTTGTTGGTGTTTTTCAATGTTGAGGTTGTTGTTGAATTTGTTGGTGTTTTTCAATGTTGAGGTTGTTGTTGAATTTGTTGGTGTTTTTCAATGTTGAGGTTGTTGTTGTTTTTAAATGTTGAGGTTGTTGTTGAATTTGTTGGTGTTTTTTCAATTTCGAGGTTGTTGGTGTTTTTCAATGTTGAGGTTGATTTTGAATTTGAGGGTGTTTTTCAATGTCGAGGTTGTTGTTGAATTTGTTGGTGTTTTTCAATGTTGAGGTTGTTGTTGTTTTTCAATGTTGAGGTTGTTGTTGAATTTGTTGGTGTTTTTCAATGTTGAGATTGTTGTTGTTTTTCAATGTTGAGGTTGTTGTTGAATTTGTTGGTGTTTTTAAATCTTGAGGTTGTTGTTGAATTTGCTGGTGTTTTGCAATGTTGAGGTTGTTGTTGTTTTTCAATGTTGAGGTTGTTGTTGAATTTGTTGGTGTATTTCAATGTTGAGGTTGTTGTTGTTTTTCAATGTTGAGGTTGTTGTTGTATTTGTTGGTGTTTTTCAATTTCGAGGTTGTTGTTGAATTTGTTGGTGTTTTTCAATGTTGAAGTTCTTGTTGAATTTGTTGGTGTTTTTCAATGTTTAGGTTGTTGTTGTTTTTCAATGTTGAGGTTGTTGTTGAATTTGTTGGTGTTTTTCAATGTTTAGGTTGTTGTTGTTTTTCAATGTTGAGGTTGTTGTTGAATTTGTTGGTGTTTTTCAACGTTGAGGTTGTTGTTGAATTTGTTGGTGTTTTTCAATGTTGAGGTTGTTGTTGTTTTTCAATGTTGAGGTTGTTGTTGAATTTGTTGGTGTTTTTCAATGTTGAGTTTTTTGTTGTTTTTCAATGTTGAGGTTGTTGTTGAATTTGTTGGTGTTTTTCAATGTTGAGGTTGTTGTTGTTTTTCAATGTTGAGGTTGTTGTTGAATTTGTTGGTGTTTTTCAATGTTGAGTTTGTTATTGTTTTTCAATGTTGAGATTGTTGTTGAATTTGTTGGTGTTTTTCAATGTTGAGTTTGTTGTTGAATTTGTTGGTGTTTTTCAATTTCGAGGTTGTTGTTGAATTTGTTAGTGTTTTTCAATGTTGAGGTTGTTGTTGAAATTGTTGGTGTTTTTCAATGTTGAGGTTGTTGTTGAATTTGTTGGTGTTTTTCAATGTTGAGGTTGTTGTTGTTTTTGAATGTTGAGGTTGTCGTTGAATTTGTTGGTGTTTTTCAATGTTTAGTTTGTTGTTGTTTTCCAATGTTGAGGTTGTTGTTGAATTTGTTGGTGTTTTTCAATGTAGAGGTTGTTGTTGTTTTTCAATTTTGAGGTTGTTGTTGAATTTGTTGGTGTTTTTCAATGTTGAGGTTGTTGTTGTTTTTCAATGTTGAGGTTGTTGTTGAATTTGTTGGTGTTTTTCAATTTCGAGGTTGCTGTTGAATTTTTTGGTGTTTTTCAATGTTGAAGTTGTTGCTGAATTTGTTGGTGTTTTTCAATGTTGAGGTTGTTGTTGTTTTTCAATGTTGAGGTTGTTGTTGAATTTGTTGGTGTTTTTCAATGTTGAGGTTGTTGTTGTTTTTCAATGCTGAGGTTGTTGTTGAATTTGTTGGTGTTTTTCAATGTTGAGGTTGTTGTTGAATTTGTTGGTGTTTTTCAATGTTGAGGTTGTTGTTGTTTTTTAGTGTTGAGGTTGTTGTTGAATTTGTTGGTGTTTTTCAATGTTGAGGTTGTTGTTGAATTTGTTGGTGTTTTTCAATGTTGAGGTTGTTGTTGTTTTTCAATGTTGAGGGTGTTGTTGAATTTGTTCGTGCTTTTCAATGTTGAGATTGTTGTTGAATTTGTTGGTGTTTTTCAATGTTGAGGTTGTTGTTGTTTTTCAATGTTGAGGTTGTTGTTGAATTTGTTGGTGTTTTTCAATGTTGAGTTTGTTGTTGAATTTGTTGGTGTTTTTCAATTTCGAGGTTGTTGTTGAATTTGTTAGTGTTTTTCAATGTTGAGGTTGTTGTTGAATTTGTTGGTGTTTTTCAATGTTGAGGTTGTTGTTGAATTTGTTGGTGTTTTTCAATGTTGAGGTTGTTGTTGTTTTTCAATGTTGAGGCTGTTGTTGAATTTGTTGGTGTTTTTCAATGTTTAGTTTGTTGTTGTTTTTCAATGTTGAGGTTGTTGTTGAATTTGTTGGTGTTTTTCAATGTTGAGGTTGTTGTTGTTTTTCAATTTTGAGTTTGTTGTTGAATTTGTTGGTGTTTTTCAATGCTGAGGTTGTTGTTGTTTGTCAATGTTGAGGTTGTTGTTGAATTTGTTGGTGTTTTTCAATTTCGAGGTTGTTGTTGAATTTGTTGGTGTTTTTCAATGTTTAAGTTGTTGTTGAATTTGTTGGTGTTTTTCAATGTTGAGGTTGTTGTTGTTTTTCAATGTTGAGGTTGTTGTTGAATTTGTTGGTGTTTTTCAATGTTGAGGTTGTTGTTTTTCAATGCTAAGGTTGTTGTTGAATTTGTTGGTGTTTTTCAATGTTGAGGTTGTTGTTGAATTTGTTGGTGTTTTTCAATGTTGAGGTTGTTGTTGTTTGTCAATGTTGAGGTTGTTGTTGAACTTGTTGGTGTTTTTCAATGTTGAGGTTGTATTTGTTTTTCAATGTTGACGTTGTTGTTGAATTTGTTGGTGTTTTTCAATTTCGAGGTTGTTGTTGAATTTGTTTGTGTTTTTCAATGTTGAGGTTGTTGTTCTTTTTCAATGTTGAGGTTATTGTTGAATTTGTTGGTGTTTTTCAATGTTGAGGTTGTTGTTGTTTTTCAATGTTGAGGTTGTTGTTGAATTTGTTGGTGTTTTTCAATGTTGAGTTTGTTGTTGTTTTTCAACGTTGAGGTTGTTGTTGAATTTGTTGGTGTTTTTCAATGTTGAGGTTGTTGTTGTTTTTCAATGTTGAGGTTGTTGTTGAATTTGTTGGTGTTTTTCAATGTTGAGGTTGTTGTTGAATTTGTTGGTGTTTTTCAATGTTGAGGTTGTTTTTGTTTTTCAATGTTGAGGTTGTTGTTGTTTGTCAATGTTGAGGTTGTTGTTGAACTTGTTGGTGTTTTTCAATGTTGAGGTTGTATTTGTTTTTCAATGTTGACGTTGTTGTTGAATTTGTTGGTGTTTTTCAATTTCGAGGTTGTTGTTGAATTTGTTTGTGTTTTTCAATGTTGAGGTTGTTGTTCTTTTTCAATGTTGAGGTTATTGTTGAATTTGTTGGTGTTTTTCAATGTTGAGGTTGTTGTTGTTTTTCAATGTTGAGGTTGTTGTTGAATTTGTTGGTGTTTTTCAATGTTGAGTTTGTTGTTGTTTTTCAATGTTGAGGTTGTTGTTGAATTTGTTGGTGTTTTTCAATGTTGAGGTTGTTGTTGTTTTTCAATGTTGAGGTTGTTGTTGAATTTGTTGGTGTTTATCAATGTTGAGGTTGTTGTTGAATTTGTTGGTGTTTTTCAATGTTGAGGTTGTTGTTGTTTTTCAATGTTGAGGTTGTTGTTGAGTTTGTTGGTGTTTTTCAATGTTGAGGTTGTTGTTGAATTTGTTGGTGTTTTTCAATGTTGAGGTTGTTGTTGAATTTGTTGGTGTTTTTCAATGCTGAGGTTGTTGTTGTTTTTTCAATGTTGAGGTTGTTGTTGAATTTGTTGGTGTTTTTCCATGATGAGGTTGTTGTTGTTTTTCAAAGTTGAGGTTGTTGTGGAATTTGTTGGTGTTTTTCAATGTTGAGGTTGTTGTTGTTTGTCAATGTTGAGGTTGTTGTTGAACTTGTTGGTGTTTTTCAATGTTGAGGTTGTATTTGTTTTTCAATGTTGATGTTGTTGTTGAATTTGTTGGTGTTTTTCAATTTCGAGGTTGTTGTTGAATTTGTTTGTGTTTTTCAATGTTGAGGTTGTTGTTCTTTTTCAATGTTGAGGTTATTGTTGAATTTGTTGGTGTTTTTCAATGTTGAGGTTGTTGTTGTTTTTCAATGTTGAGGTTGTTGTTGAATTTGTTGGTGTTTTTCAATGTTGAGTTTGTTGTTGAATTTGTTGGTGTTTTTCAATGTTGAGGTTGTTGTTGTTTTTCAATGTTGAGGTTGTTGTTGAGTTTGTTGGTGTTTTTCAATGTTGAGGTTGTTGTTGAATTTGTTGGTGTTTTTCAATGTTGAGGTTGTTGTTGAATTTGTTGGTGTTTTTCAATGCTGAGGTTGTTGTTGTTTCTCAATGTTGAGGTTGTTGTTGAATTTGTTGGTGTTTTTCCATGATGAGGTTGTTGTTGTTTTTCAAAGTTGAGGTTGTTGTGGAATTTGTTGGTGTTTTTCAATGTCGGGGTTGTTGTTGAATTTGTTGGTGTTTTTCTGTGTTGAATTTTTTGTTGAATTTGTTGGTGTTTTTCAATGTTGAGGTTGTTGTTTTTCAATGTTGAAGTTGTTGTTGAATTTGTTGGCGTTTTTAAATGTTGAGGTTGTTGTTGAATTTTTTGGTGTTTTCAATGTTGAGGTTTTTGTTGAATTTGTTGGTGTTTTTCAATGTTGAGGTTGTTGTTGTTTTTCAATGTTGAGGTTGTTGTTGAATTTGATGGTGTTTTTCAATGCCGAGGTTGTTGTTGAATTTGTTGGTGTTTTTCAATGTTGAAGTTGTTGTTGAACTTGTTGGTGTTTTTCAATGTTGAGGTTGTTGCTGTTTTTCAATGTTGAGGTTGTTGTTGAATTTGTTGGTGTTTTTCAATGTTGAGGTTGTTGTTGAATTTGTTGGTGTTTTTCAATGTTGAGGTTGTTGTTGAATTTGTTGGTGTTTTTCAATGTTGAGGTTCATCTTATTTTTCAATGTTGACGTTGTTGTTGAGTTTGTTGGTGTTTTTCAATGTTGAGGTTGTTGTTGAATTTGTTGGTGTTTTTCAATGTTGAGGTTGTTGTTGAATTTGTTGGTGTTTTTCAATGTTGAGGTTGTTGTTGTTTTTAAATGTTGAGGTTGTTGTTGAATTTGTTGGTGTTTTTTCAATTTTGAGGTTGTTGGTGTTTTTCAATGTTGAGGTCGATTTTGAATTTGAGGGTGTTTTTCAATGTCGAGGTTGTTGTTGAATTTGTTGTTGTTTTTCAATGTTGAGGTTGTTGTTGAATTTGTTGTTTTTAAATCTTGAGGTTGTTGTTGAATTCGCTGGTGTTTTGCAATGTTGAGGTTGTTGTTGTTTTTCAATGTTGAGGTTGTTGTTGAATTTGTTGGTGTATTTCAATGTTGAGGTTGTTGTTGTTTTTCAATGTTGAGGTTGTTGTTGTATTTGTTGGTGTTTTTCAATTTCGAGGTTGTTGTTGAATTTGTTGGTGTTTTTCAATGTTGAAGTTCTTGTTGAATTTGTTGGTGTTTTTCAATGTTTAGGTTGTTGTTGTTTTTCAATGTTGAGGTTGTTGTTGAATTTGTTGGTGTTTTTCAATGTTTAGGTTGTTGTTGTTTTTCAATGTTGAGGTTGTTGTTAACTTTGTTGGTGTTTTTCAACGTTGAGGTTGTTGTTGAATTTGTTGGTGTTTTTCAATGTTGAGGTTGTTGTTGATTTTCAATGTTGAGGTTGTTGTTGAATTTGTTGGTGTTTTTCAATGTTGAGTTTTTTGTTGTTTTTCAATGTTGAGGTTGTTGTTGAATTTGTTGGTGATTTTCAATGTTGAGGTTGTTGTTGTTTTTCAATGTTGAGGTTGTTGTTGAATGTGTTGGTGCTTTTCAATGTTGAGATTGTTGTTGAATTTGTTGGTGTTTTTCAATGTTGAGGTTGTTGTTGTTTTTCAATGTTGAGATTGTTGTTGAATTTGTTGGTGTTTTTCAATGTTGAGTTTGTTGTTGAATTTGTTGGTGTTTTTCAATTTCGAGGTTGTTGTTGAATTTGTTAGTGTTTTTCAATGTTGAGGTTGTTGTTGAAATTGTTGGTATTTTTCAATGTTGAGGTTGTTGTTGAATTTGTTGGTGTTTTTCAATGTTGAGGTTGTTGTTGTTTTTCAATGTTGAGGTTGTTGTTGAATTTGTTGGTGTTTTTCAATGTTTAGTTTGTTGTTGTTTTTCAATGTTGAGGTTGTTGTTGAATTTGTTGGTGTTTTTCAATGTTGAGGTTGTTGTTGTTTTTCAATTTTGAGGTTGTTGTTGAATTTGTTGGTGTTTTTCAATGTTGAGGTTGTTGTTGTTTTTCAATGTTGATGGTGTTGTTGAATTTGTTGGTGTTTTTCAATTTCGAGGTTGTTGTTGAATTTGTTGGGGTTTTTCAATGTTGAAGTTGTTGTTGAATTTGTTGGTGTTTTTCAATGTTGAGGTTGTTGTTGTTTTTCAATGTTGAGGTTGTTGTTGAATTTGTTGGTGTTTTTCAATGTTGAGGTTGTTGTTGTTTTTCAATGCTGAGGTTGTTGTTGAATTTGTTGGTGTTTTTTAATGTTGAGGTTGTTGTTGAATTTGTTGGTGTTTTTCAATGTTGAGGTTGTTGTTGTTTTTCAATGTTGAGGTTGTTGTTGAATTTATTGGTGTTTTTCAATGTTGAGGTTGTTGTTGTTTTTCAATGTTGAGGTTGTTGTTGAATTTGTTGGTGTTTTTCAATTTCGAGGTTGTTGTTGAATTTGTTTGTGTTTTTCAATGTTGAGGTACTTGTTGTTTTTCAATGTTGAGGTTATTGTTGAATTTGTTGGTGTTTTTCAATGTTGAGGTTGTTGTTGTTTTTCAATGTTGAGGTTGTTGTTGAATTTGTTGGTGTTTTTCAATGTTGAGGTTGTTGTTGTTTTTCAATGTTGAGGTTGTTGTTGAATTTGTTGGGGTTTTTCAAAGTTGAGGTTGTTGTTGTTTTTCAATGTTGAGGTTGTTGTTGAATTTGTTGGCGTTTTTCAATGTTGAGGTTGTTGTTGAATTTGTTAGTGTTTTTCAATGATGAGGTTGTTGTTGTTTTTCAATGTTGAGGTTGTTGAATTTGTGGGTTTTTTTCAATCTTGAGTTTGTTGTTGAATTTGTTGGTGTTTTTCAATGTTGTGGTTGTTGTTGAATTTGTTGGTGTTTTTCAATGTTGAGGTTGTTGTTATTTTTCAATGTTGAGGTTGTTGTTGAGTTTGTTGGTGTTTTTCAATGTTGATGTTGTTGTTGAATTTGTTGGTGTTTTTCAATGTTGAGGTTGTTGTTGAATTTGTTGGTGTTTTTAAATGTTGAGGTTGTTGTTCTTATTAAATGTTGAGGTTGTTGTTGAATTTGCTGGTGTTTTTTCAATTTTGAGGTTGTTGGTGTTGTTCAATGTTGAGGTTGATTTTGAATTTGAGGGTGTTTTTCAATGTCGAGGTTGTTGTTGAATTTGTTGGTGTTTTTCAATGTTGAGGTTGTTGTTGTTTTTCAATGTTGAGGGTGTTGTTGAATTTGTTGGTGTTTTTCAATGTTGAGATTGTTGTTGTTTTTCAATGTTGAGGTTGTTGTTGAATTTGTTGTTGTTTTTAAATGTTGAGGTTGTTGTTGAATTTGTTGGTGTTTTGCAATGTTGAGGTTGTTGTTGTTTTTCAATGTTGAGGTTGTTGTTGAATTTGTTGGTGTTTTTCAATGTTGAGGTTTTTGTTGTTTTTCAATGTTGAGGTTGTTGTTGTATTTGTTGGTGTTTTTCAATTTCGAGGTTGTTGTTGAATTTGTTGGTGTTTTTCAATGTTGAGGTTGTTTTTGTTTTTCAATGTTGAGGTTGTTGTTGTTTGTCAATGTTGAGGTTGTTGTTGAACTTGTTGGTGTTTTTCAATGTTGAGGTTGTATTTGTTTTTCAATGTTGACGTTGTTGTTGAATTTGTTGGTGTTTTTCAATTTCGAGGTTGTTGTTGAATTTGTTTGTGTTTTTCAATGTTGAGGTTGTTGTTCTTTTTCAATGTTGAGGTTATTGTTGAATTTGTTGGTGTTTTTCAATGTTGAGGTTGTTGTTGTTTTTCAATGTTGAGGTTGTTGTTGAATTTGTTGGTGTTTTTCAATGTTGAGTTTGTTGTTGTTTTTCAATGTTGAGGTTGTTGTTGAATTTGTTGGTGTTTTTCAATGTTGAGGTTGTTGTTGTTTTTCAATGTTGAGGTTGTTGTTGAAATTGTTGGTGTTTATCAATGTTGAGGTTGTTGTTGAATTTGTTGGTGTTTTTCAATGTTGAGGTTGTTGTTGTTTTTCAATGTTGAGGTTGTTGTTGAGTTTGTTGGTGTTTTTCAATGTTGAGGTTGTTGTTGAAATTGTTGGTGTTTTTCAATGTTGAGGTTGTTGTTGAATTTGTTGGTGTTTTTCAATGCTGAGGTTGTTGTTGTTTTTTCAATGTTGAGGTTGTTGTTGAATTTGTTGGTGTTTTTCAATGTTGAGGTTGTTGTTGTTTTTCAATGTTGAGGTTGTTGTTGAATTTATTGGTGTTTTTCAATGTTGAGGTTGTTGTTGTTTTTCAATGTTGAGGTTGTTGTTGAATTTGTTGGTGTTTTTCAATGTTGAGGTTGTTGTTGTTTTTCAATGCTGAGGTTGTTGTTGAATTTGTTGGTGTTTTTTAATGTTGAGGTTGTTGTTGAAGTTGTTGGTGTTTTTCAATGTTGAGGTTGTTGTTGTTTTTCAATGTTGAGGTTGTTGTTGAATTTATTGGTGTTTTTCAATGTTGAGGTTGTTGTTGTTTTTCAATGTTGAGGTTGTTGTTGAATTTGTTGGTGTTTTTCAATTTCGAGGTTGTTGTTGAATTTGTTTGTGTTTTTCAATGTTGAGGTACTTGTTGTTTTTCAATGTTGAGGTTATTGTTGAATTTGTTGGTGTTTTTCAATGTTGAGGTTGTTGTTGTTTTTCAATGTTGAGGTTGTTGTTGAATTTGTTGGTGTTTTTCAATGTTGAGGTTGTTGTTGTTTTTCAATGTTGAGGTTGTTGTTGAATTTGTTGGGGTTTTTCAAAGTTGAGGTTGTTGTTGTTTTTCAATGTTGAGGTTGTTGTTGAATTTGTTGGCGTTTTTCAATGTTGAGGTTGTTGTTGAATTTGTTAGTGTTTTTCAATGATGAGGTTGTTGTTGTTTTTCAATGTTGAGGTTGTTGAATTTGTGGGTTTTTTTCAATCTTGAGTTTGTTGTTGAATTTGTTGGTGTTTTTCAATGTTGTGGTTGTTGTTGAATTTGTTGGTGTTTTTCAATGTTGAGGTTGTTGTTATTTTTCAATGTTGAGGTTGTTGTTGAGTTTGTTGGTGTTTTTCAATGTTGATGTTGTTGTTGAATTTGTTGGTGTTTTTCAATGTTGAGGTTGTTGTTGAATTTGTTGGTGTTTTTAAATGTTGAGGTTGTTGTTCTTATTAAATGTTGAGGTTGTTGTTGAATTTGCTGGTGTTTTTTCAATTTTGAGGTTGTTGGTGTTGTTCAATGTTGAGGTTGATTTTGAATTTGAGGGTGTTTTTCAATGTCGAGGTTGTTGTTGAATTTGTTGGTGTTTTTCAATGTTGAGGTTGTTGTTGTTTTTCAATGTTGAGGGTGTTGTTGAATTTGTTGGTGTTTTTCAATGTTGAGATTGTTGTTGTTTTTCAATGTTGAGGTTGTTGTTGAATTTGTTGTTGTTTTTAAATGTTGAGGTTGTTGTTGAATTTGTTGGTGTTTTGCAATGTTGAGGTTGTTGTTGTTTTTCAATGTTGAGGTTGTTGTTGAATTTGTTGGTGTTTTTCAATGTTGAGGTTTTTGTTGTTTTTCAATGTTGAGGTTGTTGTTGTATTTGTTGGTGTTTTTCAATTTCGAGGTTGTTGTTGAATTTGTTGGTGTTTTTCAATGTTGAGGTTGTTTTTGTTTTTCAATGTTGAGGTTGTTGTTGTTTGTCAATGTTGAGGTTGTTGTTGAACTTGTTGGTGTTTTTCAATGTTGAGGTTGTATTTGTTTTTCAATGTTGACGTTGTTGTTGAATTTGTTGGTGTTTTTCAATTTCGAGGTTGTTGTTGAATTTGTTTGTGTTTTTCAATGTTGAGGTTGTTGTTCTTTTTCAATGTTGAGGTTATTGTTGAATTTGTTCGTGTTTTTCAATGTTGAGGTTGTTGTTGTTTTTCAATGTTGAGGTTGTTGTTGAATTTGTTGGTGTTTTTCAATGTTGAGTTTGTTGTTGTTTTTCAATGTTGAGGTTGTTGTTGAATTTGTTGGTGTTTTTCAATGTTGAGGTTGTTGTTGTTTTTCAATGTTGAGGTTGTTGTTGAATTTGTTGGTGTTTATCAATGTTGAGGTTGTTGTTGAATTTGTTGGTGTTTTTCAATGTTGAGGTTGTTGTTGTTTTTCAATGTTGAGGTTGTTGTTGAGTTTGTTGGTGTTTTTCAATGTTGAGGTTGTTGTTGAAATTGTTGGTGTTTTTCAATGTTGAGGTTGTTGTTGAATTTGTTGGTGTTTTTCAATGCTGAGGTTGATGTTGTTTTTTCAATGTTGAGGTTGTTGTTGAATTTGTTGGTGTTTTTCAATGTTGAGGTTGTTGTTGTTTTTCAATGTTGAGGTTGTTGTTGAATTTATTGGTGTTTTTCAATGTTGAGGTTGTTGTTGTTTTTCAATGTTGAGGTTGTTGTTGAATTTGTTGGTGTTTTTCAATTTCGAGGTTGTTGTTGAATTTGTTTGTGTTTTTCAATGTTGAGGTACTTGTTGTTTTTCAATGTTGAGGTTATTGTTGAATTTGTTGGTGTTTTTCAATGTTGAGGTTGTTGTTGTTTTTCAATGTTGAGGTTGTTGTTGAATTTGTTGGTGTTTTTCAATGTTGAGGTTGTTGTTGTTTTTCAATGTTGAGGTTGTTGTTGAATTTGTTGGGGTTTTTCAAAGTTGAGGTTGTTGTTGTTTTTCAATGTTGAGGTTGTTGTTGAATTTGTTGGCGTTTTTCAATGTTGAGGTTGTTGTTGAATTTGTTAGTGTTTTTCAATGATGAGGTTGTTGTTGTTTTTCAATGTTGAGGTTGTTGAATTTGTGGGTTTTTTTCAATCTTGAGTTTGTTGTTGAATTTGTTGGTGTTTTTCAATGTTGTGGTTGTTGTTGAATTTGTTGGTGTTTTTCAATGTTGAGGTTGTTGTTATTTTTCAATGTTGAGGTTGTTGTTGAGTTTGTTGGTGTTTTTCAATGTTGATGTTGTTGTTGAATTTGTTGGTGTTTTTCAATGTTGAGGTTGTTGTTGAATTTGTTGGTGTTTTTAAATGTTGAGGTTGTTGTTCTTATTAAATGTTGAGGTTGTTGTTGAATTTGCTGGTGTTTTTTCAATTTTGAGGTTGTTGGTGTTGTTCAATGTTGAGGTTGATTTTGAATTTGAGGGTGTTTTTCAATGTCGAGGTTGTTGTTGAATTTGTTGGTGTTTTTCAATGTTGAGGTTGTTGTTGTTTTTCAATGTTGAGGGTGTTGTTGAATTTGTTGGTGTTTTTCAATGTTGAGATTGTTGTTGTTTTTCAATGTTGAGGTTGTTGTTGAATTTGTTGTTGTTTTTAAATGTTGAGGTTGTTGTTGAATTTGTTGGTGTTTTGCAATGTTGAGGTTGTTGTTGTTTTTCAATGTTGAGGTTGTTGTTGAATTTGTTGGTGTTTTTCAATGTTGAGGTTTTTGTTGTTTTTCAATGTTGAGGTTGTTGTTGTATTTGTTGGTGTTTTTCAATTTCGAGGTTGTTGTTGAATTTGTTGGTGTTTTTCAATGTTGAGGTTGTTTTTGTTTTTCAATGTTGAGGTTGTTGTTGTTTGTCAATGTTGAGGTTGTTGTTGAACTTGTTGGTGTTTTTCAATGTTGAGGTTGTATTTGTTTTTCAATGTTGACGTTGTTGTTGAATTTGTTGGTGTTTTTCAATTTCGAGGTTGTTGTTGAATTTGTTTGTGTTTTTCAATGTTGAGGTTGTTGTTGTTTTTCAATGTTGAGGTTGTTGTTGAATTTGTTGGTGTTTTTCAATGTTGAGGTTGTTGTTGTTTTTCAATGCTGAGGTTGTTGTTGAATTTGTTGGTGTTTTTTAATGTTGAGGTTGTTGTTGAATTTGTTGGTGTTTTTCAATGTTGAGGTTGTTGTTGTTTTTCAATGTTGAGGTTGTTGTTGAATTTATTGGTGTTTTTCAATGTTGAGGTTGTTGTTGTTTTTCAATGTTGAGGTTGTTGTTGAATTTGTTGGTGTTTTTCAATTTCGAGGTTGTTGTTGAATTTGTTTGTGTTTTTCAATGTTGAGGTACTTGTTGTTTTTCAATGTTGAGGTTATTGTTGAATTTGTTGGTGTTTTTCAATGTTGAGGTTGTTGTTGTTTTTCAATGTTGAGGTTGTTGTTGAATTTGTTGGTGTTTTTCAATGTTGAGGTTGTTGTTGTTTTTCAATGTTGAGGTTGTTGTTGAATTTGTTGGGGTTTTTCAAAGTTGAGGTTGTTGTTGTTTTTCAATGTTGAGGTTGTTGTTGAATTTGTTGGCGTTTTTCAATGTTGAGGTTGTTGTTGAATTTGTTAGTGTTTTTCAATGATGAGGTTGTTGTTGTTTTTCAATGTTGAGGTTGTTGAATTTGTGGGTTTTTTTCAATCTTGAGTTTGTTGTTGAATTTGTTGGTGTTTTTCAATGTTGTGGTTGTTGTTGAATTTGTTGGTGTTTTTCAATGTTGAGGTTGTTGTTATTTTTCAATGTTGAGGTTGTTGTTGAGTTTGTTGGTGTTTTTCAATGTTGATGTTGTTGTTGAATTTGTTGGTGTTTTTCAATGTTGAGGTTGTTGTTGAATTTGTTGGTGTTTTTAAATGTTGAGGTTGTTGTTCTTATTAAATGTTGAGGTTGTTGTTGAATTTGCTGGTGTTTTTTCAATTTTGAGGTTGTTGGTGTTGTTCAATGTTGAGGTTGATTTTGAATTTGAGGGTGTTTTTCAATGTCGAGGTTGTTGTTGAATTTGTTGGTGTTTTTCAATGTTGAGGTTGTTGTTGTTTTTCAATGTTGAGGGTGTTGTTGAATTTGTTGGTGTTTTTCAATGTTGAGATTGTTGTTGTTTTTCAATGTTGAGGTTGTTGTTGAATTTGTTGTTGTTTTTAAATGTTGAGGTTGTTGTTGAATTTGTTGGTGTTTTGCAATGTTGAGGTTGTTGTTGTTTTTCAATGTTGAGGTTGTTGTTGAATTTGTTGGTGTTTTTCAATGTTGAGGTTTTTGTTGTTTTTCAATGTTGAGGTTGTTGTTGTATTTGTTGGTGTTTTTCAATTTCGAGGTTGTTGTTGAATTTGTTGGTGTTTTTCAATGTTGAGGTTGTTTTTGTTTTTCAATGTTGAGGTTGTTGTTGTTTGTCAATGTTGAGGTTGTTGTTGAACTTGTTGGTGTTTTTCAATGTTGAGGTTGTATTTGTTTTTCAATGTTGACGTTGTTGTTGAATTTGTTGGTGTTTTTCAATTTCGAGGTTGTTGTTGAATTTGTTTGTGTTTTTCAATGTTGAGGTTGTTGTTCTTTATCAATGTTGAGGTTATTGTTGAATTTGTTGGTGTTTTTCAATGTTGAGGTTGTTGTTGTTTTTCAATGTTGAGGTTGTTGTTGAATTTGTTGGTGTTTTTCAATGTTGAGTTTGTTGTTGTTTTTCAATGTTGAGGTTGTTGTTGAATTTGTTGGTGTTTTTCAATGTTGAGGTTGTTGTTGTTTTTCAATGTTGAGGTTGTTGTTGAATTTGTTGGTGTTTATCAATGTTGAGGTTGTTGTTGAATTTGTTGGTGTTTTTCAATGTTGAGGTTGTTGTTGTTTTTCAATGTTGAGGTTGTTGTTGAGTTTGTTGGTGTTTTTCAATGTTGAGGTTGTTGTTGAAATTGTTGGTGTTTTTCAATGTTGAGGTTGTTGTTGAATTTGTTGGTGTTTTTCAATGCTGAGGTTGATGTTGTTTTTTCAATGTTGAGGTTGTTGTTGAATTTGTTGGTGTTTTTCAATGTTGAGGTTGTTGTTGTTTTTCAATGTTGAGGTTGTTGTTGAATTTATTGGTGTTTTTCAATGTTGAGGTTGTTGTTGTTTTTCAATGTTGAGGTTGTTGTTGAATTTGTTGGTGTTTTTCAATTTCGAGGTTGTTGTTGAATTTGTTTGTGTTTTTCAATGTTGAGGTACTTGTTGTTTTTCAATGTTGAGGTTATTGTTGAATTTGTTGGTGTTTTTCAATGTTGAGGTTGTTGTTGTTTTTCAATGTTGAGGTTGTTGTTGAATTTGTTGGTGTTTTTCAATGTTGAGGTTGTTGTTGTTTTTCAATGTTGAGGTTGTTGTTGAATTTGTTGGGGTTTTTCAAAGTTGAGGTTGTTGTTGTTTTTCAATGTTGAGGTTGTTGTTGAATTTGTTGGCGTTTTTCAATGTTGAGGTTGTTGTTGAATTTGTTAGTGTTTTTTCAATGATGAGGTTGTTGTTGTTTTTCAATGTTGAGGTTGTTGAATTTGTGGGTTTTTTTCAATCTTGAGTTTGTTGTTGAATTTGTTGGTGTTTTTCAATGTTGTGGTTGTTGTTGAATTTGTTGGTGTTTTTCAATGTTGAGGTTGTTGTTATTTTTCAATGTTGAGGTTGTTGTTGAGTTTGTTGGTGTTTTTCAATGTTGATGTTGTTGTTGAATTTGTTGGTGTTTTTCAATGTTGAGGTTGTTGTTGAATTTGTTGGTGTTTTTAAATGTTGAGGTTGTTGTTCTTATTAAATGTTGAGGTTGTTGTTGAATTTGCTGGTGTTTTTTCAATTTTGAGGTTGTTGGTGTTGTTCAATGTTGAGGTTGATTTTGAATTTGAGGGTGTTTTTCAATGTCGAGGTTGTTGTTGAATTTGTTGGTGTTTTTCAATGTTGAGGTTGTTGTTGTTTTTCAATGTTGAGGGTGTTGTTGAATTTGTTGGTGTTTTTCAATGTTGAGATTGTTGTTGTTTTTCAATGTTGAGGTTGTTGTTGAATTTGTTGTTGTTTTTAAATGTTGAGGTTGTTGCTGAATTTGTTGGTGTTTTGCAATGTTGAGGTTGTTGTTGTTTTTCAATGTTGAGGTTGTTGTTGAATTTGTTGGTGTTTTTCAATGTTGAGGTTTTTGTTGTTTTTCAATGTTGAGGTTGTTGTTGTATTTGTTGGTGTTTTTCAATTTCGAGGTTGTTGTTGAATTTGTTGGTGTTTTTCAATGTTGAGGTTGTTTTTGTTTTTCAATGTTGAGGTTGTTGTTGTTTGTCAATGTTGAGGTTGTTGTTGAACTTGTTGGTGTTTTTCAATGTTGAGGTTGTATTTGTTTTTCAATGTTGACGTTGTTGTTGAATTTGTTGGTGTTTTTCAATTTCGAGGTTGTTGTTGAATTTGTTTGTGTTTTTCAATGTTGAGGTTGTTGTTCTTTTTCAATGTTGAGGTTATTGTTGAATTTGTTGGTGTTTTTCAATGTTGAGGTTGTTGTTGTTTTTCAATGTTGAGGTTGTTGTTGAATTTGTTGGTGTTTTTCAATGTTGAGTTTGTTGTTGTTTTTCAATGTTGAGGTTGTTGTTGAATTTGTTGGTGTTTTTCAATGTTGAGGTTGTTGTTGTTTTTCAATGTTGAGGTTGTTGTTGAATTTGTTGGTGTTTATCAATGTTGAGGTTGTTGTTGAATTTGTTGGTGTTTTTCAATGTTGAGGTTGTTGTTGTTTTTCAATGTTGAGGTTGTTGTTGAGTTTGTTGGTGTTTTTCAATGTTGAGGTTGTTGTTGAAATTGTTGGTGTTTTTCAATGTTGAGGTTGTTGTTGAATTTGTTGGTGTTTTTCAATGCTGAGGTTGTTGTTGTTTTTTCAATGTTGAGGTTGTTGTTGAATTTGTTGGTGTTTTTCCATGATGAGGTTGTTGTTGTTTTTCAAAGTTGAGGTTGTTGTGGAATTTGTTGGTGTTTTTCAATGTTGAGGTTGTTGTTGTTTGTCAATGTTGAGGTTGTTGTTGAACTTGTAGGTGTTTTTCAATGTTGAGGTTGGATTTGTTTTTCAATGTTGACGTTGTTGTTGAATTTGTTGGTGTTTTTCAATTTCGAGGTTGTTGTTGAATTTGTTTGTGTTTTTCAATGTTGAGGTTGTTGTTCTTTTTCAATGTTGAGGTTATTGTTGAATTTGTTGGTGTTTTTCAATGTTGAGGTTGTTGTTGTTTTTCAATGTTGAGGTTGTTGTTGAATTTGTTGGTGTTTTTCAATGTTGAGTTTGTTGTTGAATTTGTTGGTGTTTTTCAATGTTGAGGTTGTTGTTGTTTTTCAATGTTGAGGTTGTTGTTGAGTTTGTTGTTGTTTTTCAATGTTGAGGTTGTTGTTGAATTTGTTGGTGTTTTTCAATGTTGAGGTTGTTGTTGAATTTGTTGGTGTTTTTCAATGCTGAGGTTGTTGTTGTTTCTCAATGTTGAGGTTGTTGTTGAATTTGTTGGTGTTTTTCCATGATGAGGTTGTTGTTGTTTTTCAAAGTTGAGGTTGTTGTGGAATTTGTTGGTGTTTTTCAATGTTGGGGTTGTTGTTGAATTTGTTGGTGTTTTTCTATGTTGAATTTTTTGTTGAATTTGTTGGTGTTTTTCAATGTTGAGGTTGTTGTTTTTCAATGTTGAAGTTGTTGTTGAATTTGTTGGCGTTTTTAAATGTTGAGGTTGTTGTTGAATTTTTTGGTGTTTTCAATGTTGAGGTTTTTGTTGAATTTGTTGGTGTTTTTCAATGTTGAGGTTGTTGTTGTTTTTCAATGTTGAGGTTGTTGTTGAATTTGATGGTGTTTTTCAATGCCGAGGTTGTTGTTGAATTTGTTGGTGTTTTTCAATGTTGAAGTTGTTGTTGAACTTGTTGGTGTTTTTCAATGTTGAGGTTGTTGCTGTTTTTCAATGTTGAGGTTGTTGTTGAATTTGTTGGTGTTTTTCAATGTTGAGGTTGTTGTTGAATTTGTTGGTGTTTTTCAATGTTGAGGTTGTTGTTGAATTTGTTGGTGTTTTTCAATGTTGAGGTTCATCTTATTTTTCAATGTTGACGTTGTTGTTGAGTTTGTTGGTGTTTTTCAATGTTGAGGTTGTTGTTGAATTTGTTGGTGTTTTTCAATGTTGAGGTTGTTGTTGAATTTGTTGGTGTTTTTCAATGTTGAGGTTGTTGTTGTTTTTAAATGTTGAGGTTGTTGTTGAATTTGTTGGTGTTTTTTCAATTTTGAGGTTGTTGGTGTTTTTCAATGTTGAGGTCGATTTTGAATTTGAGGGTGTTTTTCAATGTCGAGGTTGTTGTTGAATTTGTTGTTGTTTTTCAATGTTGAGGTTGTTGTTGAATTTGTTGTTTTTAAATCTTGAGGTTGTTGTTGAATTCGCTGGTGTTTTGCAATGTTGAGGTTGTTGTTGTTTTTCAATGTTGAGGTTGTTGTTGAATTTGTTGGTGTATTTCAATGTTGAGGTTGTTGTTGTTTTTCAATGTTGAGGTTGTTGTTGTATTTGTTGGTGTTTTTCAATTTCGAGGTTGTTGTTGAATTTGTTGGTGTTTTTCAATGTTGAAGTTCTTGTTGAATTTGTTGGTGTTTTTCAATGTTTAGGTTGTTGTTGTTTTTCAATGTTGAGGTTGTTGTTGAATTTGTTGGTGTTTTTCAATGTTTAGGTTGTTGTTGTTTTTCAATGTTGAGGTTGTTGTTGACTTTGTTGGTGTTTTTCAACGTTGAGGTTGTTGTTGAATTTGTTGGTGTTTTTCAATGTTGAGGTTGTTGTTGATTTTCAATGTTGAGGTTGTTGTTGAATTTGTTGGTGTTTTTCAATGTTGAGTTTTTTGTTGTTTTTCAATGTTGAGGTTGTTGTTGAATTTGTTGGTGATTTTCAATGTTGAGGTTGTTGTTGTTTTTCAATGTTGAGGTTGTTGTTGAATGTGTTGGTGCTTTTCAATGTTGAGATTGTTGTTGAATTTGTTGGTGTTTTTCAATGTTGAGGTTGTTGTTGTTTTTCAATGTTGAGATTGTTGTTGAATTTGTTGGTGTTTTTCAATGTTGAGTTTGTTGTTGAATTTGTTGGTGTTTTTCAATTTCGAGGTTGTTGTTGAATTTGTTAGTGTTTTTCAATGTTGAGGTTGTTGTTGAAATTGTTGGTATTTTTCAATGTTGAGGTTGTTGTTGAATTTGTTGGTGTTTTTCAATGTTGAGGTTGTTGTTGTTTTTCAATGTTGAGGTTGTTGTTGAATTTGTTGGTGTTTTTCAATGTTTAGTTTGTTGTTGTTTTTCAATGTTGAGGTTGTTGTTGAATTTGTTGGTGTTTTTCAATGTTGAGGTTGTTGTTGTTTTTCAATTTTGAGGTTGTTGTTGAATTTGTTGGTGTTTTTCAATGTTGAGGTTGTTGTTGTTTTTCAATGTTGATGGTGTTGTTGAATTTGTTGGTGTTTTTCAATTTCGAGGTTGTTGTTGAATTTGTTGGGGTTTTTCAATGTTGAAGTTGTTGTTGAATTTGTTGGTGTTTTTCAATGTTGAGGTTGTTGTTGTTTTTCAATGTTGAGGTTGTTGTTGAATTTGTTGGTGTTTTTCAATGTTGAGGTTGTTGTTGTTTTTCAATGCTGAGGTTGTTGTTGAATTTGTTGGTGTTTTTTAATGTTGAGGTTGTTGTTGAATTTGTTGGTGTTTTTCAATGTTGAGGTTGTTGTTGTTTTTCAATGTTGAGGTTGTTGTTGAATTTATTGGTGTTTTTCAATGTTGAGGTTGTTGTTGTTTTTCAATGTTGAGGTTGTTGTTGAATTTGTTGGTGTTTTTCAATTTCGAGGTTGTTGTTGAATTTGTTTGTGTTTTTCAATGTTGAGGTACTTGTTGTTTTTCAATGTTGAGGTTATTGTTGAATTTGTTGGTGTTTTTCAATGTTGAGGTTGTTGTTGTTTTTCAATGTTGAGGTTGTTGTTGAATTTGTTGGTGTTTTTCAATGTTGAGGTTGTTGTTGTTTTTCAATGTTGAGGTTGTTGTTGAATTTGTTGGGGTTTTTCAAAGTTGAGGTTGTTGTTGTTTTTCAATGTTGAGGTTGTTGTTGAATTTGTTGGCGTTTTTCAATGTTGAGGTTGTTGTTGAATTTGTTAGTGTTTTTCAATGATGAGGTTGTTGTTGTTTTTCAATGTTGAGGTTGTTGAATTTGTGGGTTTTTTTCAATCTTGAGTTTGTTGTTGAATTTGTTGGTGTTTTTCAATGTTGTGGTTGTTGTTGAATTTGTTGGTGTTTTTCAATGTTGAGGTTGTTGTTATTTTTCAATGTTGAGGTTGTTGTTGAGTTTGTTGGTGTTTTTCAATGTTGATGTTGTTGTTGAATTTGTTGGTGTTTTTCAATGTTGAGGTTGTTGTTGAATTTGTTGGTGTTTTTAAATGTTGAGGTTGTTGTTCTTATTAAATGTTGAGGTTGTTGTTGAATTTGCTGGTGTTTTTTCAATTTTGAGGTTGTTGGTGTTGTTCAATGTTGAGGTTGATTTTGAATTTGAGGGTGTTTTTCAATGTCGAGGTTGTTGTTGAATTTGTTGGTGTTTTTCAATGTTGAGGTTGTTGTTGTTTTTCAATGTTGAGGGTGTTGTTGAATTTGTTGGTGTTTTTCAATGTTGAGATTGTTGTTGTTTTTCAATGTTGAGGTTGTTGTTGAATTTGTTGTTGTTTTTAAATGTTGAGGTTGTTGTTGAATTTGTTGGTGTTTTGCAATGTTGAGGTTGTTGTTGTTTTTCAACGTTGAGGTTGTTGTTGAATTTGTTGGTGTTTTTCAATGTTGAGGTTTTTGTTGTTTTTCAATGTTGAGGTTGTTGTTGTATTTGTTGGTGTTTTTCAATTTCGAGGTTGTTGTTGAATTTGTTGGTGTTTTTCAATGTTGAAGTTGTTGTTGAATTTGTTGGTGATTTTCAATGTTGAGGTTGTTGTTGTTTTTCAATGTTGAGGTTGTTGTTGAATTTGTTGGTGTTATTCAATGTTGAGGTTGTTGTTGTTTTTCAATGCTGAGGTTGTTGTTGAATTTGTTTGTGTTTTTCAATGTTGAGGTTGTTGTTGAATTTGTTGGTGTTTTTCAATGTTGAGGTTGTTGTTGTTTTTAAATGTTGAGGTTGTTGTTGAATTTGTTGGTGTTTTTTCAATTTTGAGGTTGTTGGTGTTTTTCAATGTTGAGGTTGATTTTGAATTTCAGGGTGTTTTTCAATGTCGAGGTTGTTGTTGAATTTGTTGGTGTTTTTCAATGTTGAGGTTGTTGTTGTTTTTCAATGTTGAGGTTGTTGTTGAATTTGTTGGTGTTTATCAATGTTGAGATTGTCGTTGTTTTTCAAAGTTGAGGTTGTTGTTGTATTTGTTGGTGTTTTTCAATGTTGAAGTTGTTGTTGAATTTGTTGGTGTTTTTAAATGTTGAGGTTGTTGTTGTTTTTGAGTGTTGAGGTTGTTGTTGAATTTGTTGGTGATTTTCAATGTTGAGGTTCTTGTTGTTTTTCAATGCTGAGGTTGTTGTAGAATTTGTTGGTGTTTTTCAATGTTGAGGTTGTTGTTGAATTTGTTGGTGTTTTTCAATGTTGAGGTTGTTGTTGTTTTTCAATGTTGAGGTTGTTGTTGAATTTGTTGGTGTTTTTCAATGTTTCGGTTGTTGTTGTTTTTCAATGTTGAGGTTGTTGTTGAATTTGTTGGTGTTTTTCAATGTTGAGGTTGTTGTTGTTTTTCAATGCTGAGGTTGTTGTTGAATTTGTTGGTGTTTTTAAATGTTGAGGTTGTTGTTGAATTTGTTGGTGTTTTTCAATGTTGAGGTTGTTGTTGTTTTTCAATGTTGAGGTTGTTGTTGAATTTGTTGGTGTTTTTTCAATTTTGAGGTTGTTGGTGTTGTTCAATGTTGAGGTTGTTGTTGTATTTGTTGGTGTTTTTCAAATTCGAGGTTGTTGTTGAATTTGTTGGTGTTTTTCAATGTTGAAGTTGTTGTTGAATTTGTTGGTGTTTTTCAATGTTGAGGTTGTTGTTGTTTTTCAATGCTGAGGTTGTTGTTGAATTTGTTGGTGTTTTTCAATGTTGAGGTTGTTTTTGAATTTGGTGGTGTTTTTCAATGTTGAGGTTGTTGTTGTTTTTCAATGTTGAGGTTGTTGTTGAATTTGTTGTTGTTTTTCAATGTTGAGGTTGTTGTTGTTTTTCAATGTTGAGGTTGTTGTTGAATTTGTTGGTGTTTTTCAATGTTGAGGTTGTTGTTGAGTTTGTTGGTGTTTTTCAATGTTGATGTTGTTGTTGAATTTGTTGGTGTTTTTCAATGTTGAGGTTGTTGTTGAATTTGTTGGTGTTTTTCAATGTTGAGGTTGTTGTTATTTTTCAATGTTGAGGTTGTTGTTGAGTTTGTTGGTGTTTTTCAATGTTGATGTTGTTGTTGAATTTGTTGGGGTTTTTCAATGTTGAGGTTGTTGTTGAATTTGTTGGTGTTTTTCAGTGTTGAGGTTGTTGTTGTTATTAAATGTTGAGGTTGTTGTTGAATTTGCTGGTGTTTTTTCAATTTTGAGGTTTTTGGTGTTGTTCAATGTTGAGGTTGTTGTTGTTTTTCAATGCTGAGGTTGTTGTTGAATTTGTTGGTGTTTTTCAATGTTGAGGTTGTTGTTGAATTTGTTGGTGTTTTTCAATGTTGAGGTTGTTGTTGTTTTTCAATGTTGAGGTTGTTGTTGAATTTGTTGGTGTTTTTCAATGTTGAGGTTGTTGTTGTTTTTCAATGTTGAGGTTGTTGTTGAATTTGTTGGTGTTTTTCAATTTCGAGGTTGTTGTTGAATTTGTTTGTGTTTTTCAATGTTGAGGTTGTTGTTGTTTTTCAATGTTGAGGTTATTGTTGAATTTGTTGGTGTTTTTGAATGTTGAGGTTGTTGTTGTTTTTCAATGTTGAGGTTGTTGTTGAATTTGTTGGTGTTTTTCAATGTTGAGGTTGTTGTTGTTTTTCAATGTTGAGGTTGTTGTTGAATTTGTTGGTGTTTTTCAATGTTGAAATTGTTGGTGTTTTTCAATGTTGAGGTTGTTGTTGTTTTTCAATGTTGAGGTTGTTGTTGAATTTGTAGGGGTTTTTCAAAGTTGAGGTTGTTGTTGTTTTTCAATGTTGAGGTTGTTGTTGAATTTGTTGGCGTTTTTCAATGTTGAGGTTGTTGTTGAATTTGTTGGTGTTTTTCAATGATGAGGTTGTTGTTGTTTTTCAATGTTGAGGTTGTTGAATTTGTGGGTGTTTTTCAATCCTGAGTTTGTTGTTGAATTTGTTGGTGTTTTTCAATGTTGAGGTTGTAGTTATTTTTCAAAGTTGAGGTTGTTGTTGAGTTTGTTGGTGTTTTTCAATGTTGATGTTGTTGTTGAATTTGTTGGTGTTTTTCAATGTTGAGGTTGTTGTTGAATTTGTTGGTGTTTTTCAATGTTGAGGTTGTTGTTATTTTTCAATGTTGAGGTTGTCGTTGAGTTTGTTGGTGTTTTTCAATGTTGATGTTGTTGTTGAATTTGTTGGTGTTTTTCAATGTTGAGGTTGTTGTTGAATTTGTTGGTGTTTTTCAATGTTGAGGTTGTTGTTGTTATTAAATGTTGAGGTTGTTGTTGAATTTGCTGGTGTTTTTTCAATTTTGAGGTTGTTGGTGTTGTTCAATGTTGAGGTTGATTTTGAATTTGAGGGTGTTTTTCAATGTCGAGGTTGTTGTTGAATTTGTTGGTGTTTTTCAATGTTGAGGTTGTTGTTGTTTTTCAATGTTGAGGTTGTTGTTGAATTTGTTGGTGTTTTTCAATGTTGAGATTGTTGTTGTTTTTCAATGTTGAGGTTGTTGTTGAATTTGTTGGTGTTTTTAAATGTTGAGGTTGTTGTTGAATTTGTTGGTGTTTTGCAATGTTGAGGTTGTTGTTGTTTTTCAATGTTGAGGTTGTTGTTGAATTTGTTGGTGTTTTTCAATTTCGAGGTTGTTGTTGAATTTGTTGGTGTTTTTCAATGTTGAAGTTGTTGTTGAATTTGTTGGTGATTTTCAATGTTGAGGTTGTTGTTGTTTTTCAATGTTGAGGTTGTTGTTGAATTTGTTGGTGTTTTTCAATGTTTAGGTTGTTGGTGTTTTTCAATGTTGAGGTTGTTGTTGAATTTGTTGGTGTTTTTCAATGTTGAGGTTGTTGTTGAATTTGTTGGTGTTTTTCAATGTTGAGGTTGTTGTTGTTTTTCAATGTTGAGGTTGTTGTTGAATTTGTTGGTGTTTTTCAACGTTGAGGTTGTTGTTGAATTTGTTGATGTTTTTCAATGTTGAGGTTGTTGTTGTTTTTCAATGTTGAGGTTGTTGTTGAATTTGTTGGTGTTTTTCAATGTTGAGTTTGTTGTTGTTTTTCAATGTTGAGGTTGTTGTTGAATTTGTTGGTGTTTTTCAATGTTGAGGTTGTTGTTGTTTTTCAATGTTGAGGTTGTTGTTGAATTTGTTGGTGCTTTTCAATGTTGAGATTGTTGTTGAATTTGTTGGTGTTTTTCAATGTTGAGGTTGTTGTTGTTTTTCAATGTTGAGGTTGTTGTTGAATTTGTTGGTGTTTTTCAATGATGAGGTTGTTGTTGTTTTTCAATGTTGAGGTTGTTGAATTTGTGGGTGTTTTTCAATCTTGAATTTGTTGTTGAATTTGTTGGTGTTTTTCAATGTTGAGGTTGTTGTTGTTTTTCAATGTTGAGGTTGTTGTTGAATTTGTTGGTGTTTTTCAATGTTGAGGTTGTTGTTATTTTTCAATGTTGAGGTTGTTGTTGAGTTTGTTGGTGTTTTTCAATGTTGATGTTGTTGTTGAATTTGTTGGTGTTTTTCAATGTTGAGGTTGTTGTTGAATTTGTTGGTGTTTTTCAATGTTGAGGTTGTTGTTGTTTTTCAATGTTGAGGTTGTTGTTGAATTTGTTGGTGTTTTTCAATGTTGAGGTTGTTGTTGTTTTTCAATGTTGAGGTTGTTGTTGAATTTGTTGGTGTTTTTCAATTTCGAGGTTGTTGTTGAATTTGTTTGTGTTTTTCAATGTTGAGGTTGTTGTTGTTTTTCAATGTTGAGGTTATTGTTGAATTTGTTGGTGTTTTTGAATGTTGAGGTTGTTGTTGTTTTTCAATGTTGAGGTTGTTGTTGAATTTGTTGGTGTTTTTCAATGTTGAGGTTGTTGTTGTTTTTCAATGTTGAGGTTGTTGTTGAATTTGTTGGTGTTTTTCAATGTTGAAATTGTTGGTGTTTTTCAATGTTGAGGTTGTTGTTGTTTTTCAATGTTGAGGTTGTTGTTGAATTTGTAGGGGTTTTTCAAAGTTGAGGTTGTTGTTGTTTTTCAATGTTGAGGTTGTTGTTGAATTTGTTGGCGTTTTTCAATGTTGAGGTTGTTGTTGAATTTGTTGGTGTTTTTCAATGATGAGGTTGTTGTTGTTTTTCAATGTTGAGGTTGTTGAATTTGTGGGTGTTTTTCAATCCTGAGTTTGTTGTTGAATTTGTTGGTGTTTTTCAATGTTGAGGTTGTAGTTATTTTTCAAAGTTGAGGTTGTTGTTGAGTTTGTTGGTGTTTTTCAATGTTGATGTTGTTGTTGAATTTGTTGGTGTTTTTCAATGTTGAGGTTGTTGTTGAATTTGTTGGTGTTTTTCAATGTTGAGGTTGTTGTTATTTTTCAATGTTGAGGTTGTCGTTGAGTTTGTTGGTGTTTTTCAATGTTGATGTTGTTGTTGAATTTGTTGGTGTTTTTCAATGTTGAGGTTGTTGTTGAATTTGTTGGTGTTTTTCAATGTTGAGGTTGTTGTTGTTATTAAATGTTGAGGTTGTTGTTGAATTTGCTGGTGTTTTTTCAATTTTGAGGTTGTTGGTGTTGTTCAATGTTGAGGTTGATTTTGAATTTGAGGGTGTTTTTCAATGTCGAGGTTGTTGTTGAATTTGTTGGTGTTTTTCAATGTTGAGGTTGTTGTTGTTTTTCAATGTTGAGGTTGTTGTTGAATTTGTTGGTGTTTTTCAATGTTGAGATTGTTGTTGTTTTTCAATGTTGAGGTTGTTGTTGAATTTGTTGGTGTTTTTAAATGTTGAGGTTGTTGTTGAATTTGTTGGTGTTTTGCAATGTTGAGGTTGTTGTTGTTTTTCAATGTTGAGGTTGTTGTTGAATTTGTTGGTGTTTTTCAATTTCGAGGTTGTTGTTGAATTTGTTGGTGTTTTTCAATGTTGAAGTTGTTGTTGAATTTGTTGGTGATTTTCAATGTTGAGGTTGTTGTTGTTTTTCAATGTTGAGGTTGTTGTTGAATTTGTTGGTGTTTTTCAATGTTTAGGTTGTTGGTGTTTTTCAATGTTGAGGTTGTTGTTGAATTTGTTGGTGTTTTTCAATGTTGAGGTTGTTGTTGAATTTGTTGGTGTTTTTCAATGTTGAGGTTGTTGTTGTTTTTCAATGTGGAGGTTGTTGTTGAATTTGTTGGTGTTTTTCAACGTTGAGGTTGTTGTTGAATTTGTTGATGTTTTTCAATGTTGAGGTTGTTGTTGTTTTTCAATGTTGAGGTTGTTGTTGAATTTGTTGGTGTTTTTCAATGTTGAGTTTGTTGTTGTTTTTCAATGTTGAGGTTGTTGTTGAATTTGTTGGTGTTTTTCAATGTTGAGGTTGTTGTTGTTTTTCAATGTTGAGGTTGTTGTTGAATTTGTTGGTGCTTTTCAATGTTGAGATTGTTGTTGAATTTGTTGGTGTTTTTCAATGTTGAGGTTGTTGTTGTTTTTCAATGTTGAGGTTGTTGTTGAATTTGTTGGTGTTTTTCAATGATGAGGTTGTTGTTGTTTTTCAATGTTGAGGTTGTTGAATTTGTGGGTGTTTTTCAATCTTGAATTTGTTGTTGAATTTGTTGGTGTTTTTCAATGTTGAGGTTGTTGTTGTTTTTCAATGTTGAGGTTGTTGTTGAATTTGTTGGTGTTTTTCAATGTTGAGGTTGTTGTTATTTTTCAATGTTGAGGTTGTTGTTGAGTTTGTTGGTGTTTTTCAATGTTGATGTTGTTGTTGAATTTGTTGGTGTTTTTCAATGTTGAGGTTGTTGTTGAATTTGTTGGTGTTTTTCAATGTTGAGGTTGTTGTTATTTTTCAATGTTGAGGTTGTTGTTGAGTTTGTTGGAGTTTTTCAATGTTGATGTTGTTGTTGAATTTGTTGGTGTTTTTCAATGTTGAGGTTGTTGTTGAATTTGTTGGTGTTTTTCAATGTTGAGGTTGTTGTTGTTATTAAATGTTGAGGTTGTTGCTGAATTTGCTGATCTTTTTTCAATTTTGAGGTTGTTGGTGTTGTTCAATGTTGAGGTTGATTTTGAATTTGAGGGTGTTTTTCAATGTCGAGGTTGTTGTTGAATTTGTTGGTGTTTTTCAATGTTGAGGTTGTTGTTGTTTTTCAATGTTGCGGTTGTTGTTGAATTTGTTGGTGTTTTTCAATGTTGAGATTGTTGTTGTTTTTCAATGTTGAGGTTGTTGTTGAATTTGTTGGTGTTTTTAAATGTTGAGGTTGTTGTTGAATTTGTTGGTGTTTTGCAATGTTGAGGTTGTTGTTGTTTTTCAATGTTGAGGTTGTTGTTGAATTTGTTGGTGTTTTTCAATGTTGAGGTTTTTGTTGTTTTTCAATGTTGAGGTTGTTGTTGTATTTGTTGGTGTTTTTCAATTTCGAGGTTGTTGTTGAATTTGTTGGTGTTTTTCAATGTTGAAGTTGTTGTTGAATTTGTTGGTGATTTTCAATGTTGAGGTTGTTGTTGTTTTTCAGTGTTGAGGTTGTTGTTGAATTTGTTGGTGTTTTTCAATGTTTAGGTTGTTGTTGTTTTTCAATGTTGAGGTTGTTGTTGAATTTGTTTGTGTTTTTCAATGTTGAGGTTGTTGTTGAATTTGTTGGTGTTTTTCAATGTTGAGGTTGTTGTTATTTTTCAATGTTGAGGTTGTTGTTGAGTTTGTTGGTGTATTTCAATGTTGAGGTTGTTGTTGAATTTGTTGGTGTTTTTCAATGTTGAGGTTGTTGTTGAATTTGTTGGTGTTTTTCAATGTTGAGGTTGTTGTTGTTTTTCAATGTTGAGGTTGTTGTTGAATTTGTTGGTGTTTTTCAACGTTGAGGTTGTTGTTGAATTTGTTGGTGTTTTTCAATGTTGAGGTTGTTGTTGTTTTTCAATGTTGAGGTTGTTGTTGAATTTGTTGGTGTTTTTCAATGTTGAGTTTGTTGTTGTTTTTCAATGTTGAGGTTGTTGTTGAATTTGTTGCTGTTTTTCAATGTTGAGGTTGTTTTTGAGTATGTTGGTGTTTTTCAATGTTGATGTTGTTGTTGAATTTGTTGGTGTTTTTCAATGTTGAGGTTGTTGTTGAATTTGTTGGTTTTTTTCAATGTGGAGGTTGTTGTTATTTTTCAATGTTGAGGTTGTTGTTGAGTTTGTTGGTGTTTTTCAATGTTGATGTTGTTGTTGAATTTGTTGGTGTTTTTCAATGTTGAGGTTGTTGTTGCATTTGTTGGTGTTTTTCAATGTTGAGGTTGTTGTTGTTATTAAATGTTGAGGTTGTTGCTGAATTTGCTGGTGTTTTTTCAATTTTGAGGTTGTTGGTGTTGTTCAATGTTGAGGTTGATTTTGAATTTGAGGGTGTTTTTCAATGTCGTGGTTGTTGTTGAATTTGTTGGTGTTTTTCAATGTTGAGTTTGTTGTTGTTTTTCAATGTTGAGGTTGTTGTTGAATTTGTTGGTGTTTTTCAATGTTGAGGTTGTTGTTGTTTTTCAATGTTGAGGTTGTTGTTGAATTTGTTGGTGCTTTTCAATGTTGAGATTGTTGTTGAATTTGTTGGTGTTTTTCAATGTTGAGGTTGTTGTTGTTTTTCAATGTTGAGGTTGTTGTTGAATTTGTTGGTGTTTTTCAATGATGAGGTTGTTGTTGTTTTTCAATTTTGAGGTTGTTGAATTTGTGGGTGTTTTTCAATCTTGAGTTTGTTGTTGAATTTGTTGGTGTTTTTCACTGTTGAGGTTGTTGTTGAATTTGTTGGTGTTTTTCAATGTTGAGGTTGTTGTTATTTTTCAATGTTGAGGTTGTTGTTGAGTTTGTTGGTGTTTTTCAATGTTGATGTTGTTGTTGAATTTGTTGGTGTTTTTCAATGTTGAGGTTGTTGTTGAATTTGTTGGTGTTTTTCAATGTTGAGTTTGTTGTTGAATTTGTTGGTGTTTTTCAATTTCGAGGTTGTTGCTGAATTTGTTAGTGTTTTTCAATGTTGAGGTTGTTGTTGAATTTGTTGGTGTTTTTCAATGTTGAGGTTGTTGTTGAATTTGCTGGTGTTTTTCAATGTTGAGGTTGTTGTTGTTTTTGAATGTTGAGGTTGTTGTTGAATTTGTTGGTGTTTTTCAATGTTTAGTTTGTTGTTGTTTTTCAATGTTGAGGTTGTTGTTGAATTTGTTGGTGTTTTTCAATGTTGAGGTTGTTGTTGTTTTTCAATTTTGAGGTTGTTGTTGAATTTGTTGGTGTTTTTCAATGTTGAGGTTGTTGTTGTTTTTCAATGTTGAGGTTGTTGTTGAATTTGTTGGTGTTTTTTCAATTTCGAGGTTGTTGTTGAATTTGTTGGGGTTTTTCAATGTTGAAGTTGTTGTTGAATTTGTTGGTGTTTTTCAATGTTGAGGTTGTTGTTGTTTTTCAATGTTGAGGTTGTTGTTGAATTTGTTGGTGTTTTTCAATGTTGAGGTTGTTGTTGTTTTTCAATGCTGAGGTTGTTGTTGAATTTGTTGGTGTTTTTCAATGTTGAGGTTGTTGTTGAATTTGTTGGTGTTTTTCAATGTTGAGGTTGTTGTTGTTTTTCAATGTTGAGGTTGTTGTTGAATTTGTTGGTGTTTTTCAATGTTGAGGTTGTTGTTGTTTTTCAATGTTGAGGTTGTTGTTGAATTTGTTGGTGTTTTTCAATTTCGAGGTTGTTGTTGAATTTGTTTGTGTTTTTCAATGTTGAGGTTGTTGTTGTTTTTCAATGTTGAGGTTATTGTTGAATTTGTTGGTGTTTTTGAATGTTGAGGTTGTTGTTGTTTTTCAATGTTGAGGTTGTTGTTGTTTTTCAATGTTGAGGTTGTTGTTGAATTTGTTGGTGTTTTTCAATGTTGAAATTGTTGGTGTTTTTCAATCTTGAGGTTGTTGTTGTTTTTCAATGTTGAGGTTGTTGTTGAATTTGTTGGTGTTTTTCAATGTTGAAATTGTTGGTGTTTTTCAATCTTGAGGTTGTTGTTGTTTTTCAATGTTGAGGTTGTTGTTGAATTTGTAGGGGTTTTTCAAAGTTGAGGTTGTTGTTGTTTTTCAATGTTGAGGTTGTTGTTGAATTTGTTGGCGTTTTTCAATGTTGAGGTTGTTGTTGAATTTGTTGGTGTTTTTCAATGATGACGTTGTTGTTGTTTTTCAATGTTGAGGTTGTTGAATTTGTGGGTGTTTTTCAATCCTGAGTTTGTTGTTGAATTTGTTGGTGTTTTTCAATGTTGAGGTTGTAGTTATTTTTCAATGTTGAGGTTGTTGTTGAGTTTGTTGGTGTTTTTCAATGTTGAGGTTGTTGTTGAATTTGTTGGTGTTTTTCAATGTTGAGTTTGTTGTTGAATTTGTTGGTGTTTTTCAATTTCGAGGTTGTTGCTGAATTTGTTAATGTTTTTCAATGTTGAGGTTGTTGTTGAATTTGTTGGTGTTTTTCAATGTTGAGGTTGTTGTTGAATTTGCTGGTGTTTTTCAATGTTGAGGTTGTTGTTGTTTTTGAATGTTGAGGTTGTTGTTGAATTTGTTGGTGTTTTTCAATGTTTAGTTTGTTGTTGTTTTTCAATGTTGAGGTTGTTGTTGAATTTGTTGGTGTTTTTCAATGTTGAGGTTGTTCTTGTTTTTCAATTTTGAGGTTGTTGTTGAATTTGTTGGTGTTTTTCAATGTTGAGGTTGTTGTTGTTTTTCAATGTTGAGGTTGTTGTTGAATTTGTTGGTGTTTTTTCAATTTCGAGGTTGTTGTTGAATTTGTTGGGGTTTTTCAATGTTGAAGTTGTTGTTGAATTTGTTGGTGTTTTTCAATGTTGAGGTTGTTGTTGTTTTTCAATGTTGAGGTTGTTGTTGAATTTGTTGGTGTTTTTCAATGTTGAGGTTGTTGTTGTTTTTCAATGCTGAGGTTGTTGTTGAATTTGTTGGTGTTTTTCAATGTTGAGGTTGTTGTTGAATTTGTTGGTGTTTTTCAATGTTGAGGTTGTTGTTGTTTTTCAATGTTGAGGTTGTTGTTGAATTTGTTGGTGTTTTTCAATGTTCAGGTTGTTGTTGTTTTTCAATGTTGAGGTTGTTGTTGAATTTGTTGGTGTTTTTCAATTTCGAGGTTGTTGTTGAATTTGTTTGTGTTTTTCAATGTTGAGGTTGTTGTTGTTTTTCAATGTTGAGGTTATTGTTGAATTTGTTGGTGTTTTTGAATGTTGAGGTTGTTGTTGTTTTTCAATGTTGAGGTTGTTGTTGAATTTGTTGGTGTTTTTCAATGTTGAGGTTGTTGTTGTTTTTCAATGTTGATGTTGTTGTTGAATTTGTTGGTGTTTTTCAATGTTGAAATTGTTGGTGTTTTTCAATGTTGAGGTTGTTGTTGTTTTTCAATGTTGAGGTTGTTGTTGAATTTGTAGGGGTTTTTCAAAGTTGAGGTTGTTGTTGTTTTTCAATGTTGAGGTTGTTGTTGAATTTGTTGGCGTTTTTCAATGTTGAGGTTGTTGTTGAATTTGTTGGTGTTTTTCAATGATGAGGTTGTTGTTGTTTTTCAATGTTGAGGTTGTTGAATTTGTGGGTGTTTTTCAATCCTGAGTTTGTTGTTGAATTTGTTGGTGTTTTTCAATGTTGAGGTTGTAGTTATTTTTCAAAGTTGAGGTTGTTGTTGAGTTTGTTGGTGTTTTTCAATGTTGATGTTGTTGTTGAATTTGTTGGTGTTTTTCAATGTTGAGGTTGTTGTTGAATTTGTTGGTGTTTTTCAATGTTGAGGTTGTTGTTATTTTTCAATGTTGAGGTTGTCGTTGAGTTTGTTGGTGTTTTTCAATGTTGATGTTGTTGTTGAATTTGTTGGTGTTTTTCAATGTTGAGCTTGTTGTTGAATTTGTTGGTGTTTTTCCATGTTGAGGTTGTTGTTGTTATTAAATGTTGAGGTTGTTGTTGAATTTGCTGGTGTGTTTTCAATTTTGAGGTTGTTGGTGTTGTTCAATGTTGAGGTTGTTGTTGAATTTGTTGGTGTTTTTAAATGTTGAGGTTGTTGTTGAATTTGTTGGTGTTTTGCAATGTTGAGGTTGTTGTTGTTTTTCAATGTTGAGGTTGTTGTTGAATTTGTTGGTGTTTTTCAATTTCGAGGTTGTTGTTGAATTTGTTGGTGTTTTTCAATGTTGAAGTTGTTGTTGAATTTGTTGGTGATTTTCAATGTTGAGGTTGTTGTTGTTTTTCAATGTTGAGGTTGTTGTTGAATTTGTTGGTGTTTTTCAATGTTTAGGTTGTTGGTGTTTTTCAATGTTGAGGTTGTTGTTGAATTTGTTGGTGTTTTTCAATGTTGAGGTTGTTGTTGAATTTGTTGGTGTTTTTCAATGTTGAGGTTGTTGTTGTTTTTCAATGTTGAGGTTGTTGTTGAATTTGTTGGTGTTTTTCAACGTTGAGGTTGTTGTTGAATTTGTTGATGTTTTTCAATGTTGAGGTTGTTGTTGTTTTTCAATGTTGAGGTTGTTGTTGAATTTGTTGGTGTTTTTCAATGTTGAGTTTGTTGTTGTTTTTCAATGTTGAGGTTGTTGTTGAATTTGTTGGTGTTTTTCAATGTTGAGGTTGTTGTTGTTTTTCAATGTTGAGGTTGTTGTTGAATTTGTTGGTGCTTTTCAATGTTGAGATTGTTGTTGAATTTGTTGGTGTTTTTCAATGTTGAGGTTGTTGTTGTTTTTCAATGTTGAGGTTGTTGTTGAATTTGTTGGTGTTTTTCAATGATGAGGTTGTTGTTGTTTTTCAATGTTGAGGTTGTTGAATTTGTGGGTGTTTTTCAATCTTGAATTTGTTGTTGAATTTGTTGGTGTTTTTCAATGTTGAGGTTGTTGTTGTTTTTCAATGTTGAGGTTGTTGTTGAATTTGTTGGTGTTTTTCAATGTTGAGGTTGTTGTTATTTTTCAATGTTGAGGTTGTTGTTGAGTTTGTTGGTGTTTTTCAATGTTGATGTTGTTGTTGAATTTGTTGGTGTTTTTCAATGTTGAGGTTGTTGTTGAATTTGTTGGTGTTTTTCAATGTTGAGGTTGTTGTTATTTTTCAATGTTGAGGTTGTTGTTGAGTTTGTTGGAGTTTTTCAATGTTGATGTTGTTGTTGAATTTGTTGGTGTTTTTCAATGTTGAGGTTGTTGTTGAATTTGTTGGTGTTTTTCAATGTTGAGGTTGTTGTTGTTATTAAATGTTGAGGTTGTTGCTGAATTTGCTGGTCTTTTTTCAATTTTGAGGTTGTTGGTGTTGTTCAATGTTGAGGTTGATTTTGAATTTGAGGGGGTTTTTCAATGTCGAGGTTGTTGTTGAATTTGTTGGTGTTTTTCAATGTTGAGGTTGTTGTTGTTTTTCAATGTTGCGGTTGTTGTTGAATTTGTTGGTGTTTTTCAATGTTGAGATTGTTGTTGTTTTTCAATGTTGAGGTTGTTGTTGAATTTGTTGGTGTTTTTAAATGTTGAGGTTGTTGTTGAATTTGTTGGTGTTTTGCAATGTTGAGGTTGTTGTTGTTTTTCAATGTTGAGGTTGTTGTTGAATTTGTTGGTGTTTTTCAATGTTGAGGTTTTTGTTGTTTTTCAATGTTGAGGTTGTTGTTGTATTTGTTGGTGTTTTTCAATTTCGAGGTTGTTGTTGAATTTGTTGGTGTTTTTCAATGTTGAAGTTGTTGTTGAATTTGTTGGTGATTTTCAATGTTGAGGTTGTTGTTGTTTTTCAGTGTTGAGGTTGTTGTTGAATTTGTTGGTGTTTTTCAATGTTTAGGTTGTTGTTGTTTTTCAATGTTGAGGTTGTTGTTGAATTTGTTTGTGTTTTTCAATGTTGAGGTTGTTGTTGAATTTGTTGGTGTTTTTCAATGTTGAGGTTGTTGTTATTTTTCAATGTTGAGGTTGTTGTTGAGTTTGTTGGTGTATTTCAATGTTGAGGTTGTTGTTGAATTTGTTGGTGTTTTTCAATGTTGAGGTTGTTGTTGAATTTGTTGGTGTTTTTCAATGTTGAGGTTGTTGTTGTTTTTCAATGTTGAGGTTGTTGTTGAATTTGTTGGTGTTTTTCAACGTTGAGGTTGTTGTTGAATTTGTTGGTGTTTTTCAATGTTGAGGTTGTTGTTGTTTTTCAATGTTGAGGTTGTTGTTGAATTTGTTGGTGTTTTTCAATGTTGAGTTTGTTGTTGTTTTTCAATGTTGAGGTTGTTGTTGAATTTGTTGCTGTTTTTCAATGTTGAGGTTGTTTTTGAGTATGTTGGTGTTTTTCAATGTTGATGTTGTTGTTGAATTTGTTGGTGTTTTTCAATGTTGAGGTTGTTGTTGAATTTGTTGGTTTTTTTCAATGTTGAGGTTGTTGTTATTTTTCAATGTTGAGGTTGTTGTTGAGTTTGTTGGTGTTTTTCAATGTTGATGTTGTTGTTGAATTTGTTGGTGTTTTTCAATGTTGAGGTTGTTGTTGCATTTGTTGGTGTTTTTCAATGTTGAGGTTGTTGTTGTTATTAAATGTTGAGGTTGTTGCTGAATTTGCTGGTCTTTTTTCAATTTTGAGGTTGTTGGTGTTGTTCAATGTTGAGGTTGATTTTGAATTTGAGGGTGTTTTTCAATGTCGAGGTTGTTGTTGAATTTGTTGGTGTTTTTCAATGTTGAGTTTGTTGTTGTTTTTCAATGTTGAGGTTGTTGTTGAATTTGTTGGTGTTTTTCAATGTTGAGGTTGTTGTTGTTTTTCAATGTTGAGGTTGTTGTTGAATTTGTTGGTGCTTTTCAATGTTGAGATTGTTGTTGAATTTGTTGGTGTTTTTCAATGTTGAGGTTGTTGTTGTTTTTCAATGTTGAGGTTGTTGTTGAATTTGTTGGTGTTTTTCAATGATGAGGTTGTTGTTGTTTTTCAATGTTGAGGTTGTTGAATTTGTGGGTGTTTTTCAATCTTGAGTTTGTTGTTGAATTTGTTGGTGTTTTTCACTGTTGAGGTTGTTGTTGAATTTGTTGGTGTTTTTCAATGTTGAGGTTGTTGTTATTTTTCAATGTTGAGGTTGTTGTTGAGTTTGTTGGTGTTTTTCAATGTTGATGTTGTTGTTGAATTTGTTGGTGTTTTTCAATGTTGAGGTTGTTGTTGAATTTGTTGGTGTTTTTCAATGTTTAAGTTGTTGTTATTTTTCAATGTTGAGGTTGTTGTTGAGTTTGTTGGAGTTTTTCAATGTTGATGTTGTTGTTGAATTTGTTGGTGTTTTTCAATGTTGAGGTTGTTGTTGAATTTGTTGGTGTTTTTCAATGTTGAGGTTGTTGTTGTTATTAAATGTTGAGGTTGTTGCTGAATTTGCTGGTGTTTTTTCAATTTTGAGGTTGTTGGTGTTGTTCAATGTCGAGGTTGATTTTGAATTTGTTGGTGTTTTTCAATGTTGAGGTTGTTGTTGTTTTTCAATGTTGAGGTTGTTGTTGAGTTTGTTGGTGTTTTTCAATGTTGAGGTTTTTGTTGTTTTTCAATGTTGAGGTTGTTGTTGTATTTGTTGGTGTTTTTCAATTTCGAGGTTGTTGTTGAATTTGTTGGTGTTTTTCAATGTTGAAGTTGTTGTTGAATTTGTTGGTGATTTTCAATGTTGAGGTTGTTGTTGTTTTTCAGTGTTGAGGTTGTTGTTGAATTTGTTGGTGTTTTTCAATGTTTAGGTTGTTGTTGTTTTTCAATGTTGAGGTTGTTGTTGAATTTGTTTGTGTTTTTCAATGTTGAGGTTGTTGTTGAATTTGTTGGTGTTTTTCAATGTTGAGGTTGTTGTTATTTTTCAATGTTGAGGTTGTTGTTGAGTTTGTTGGTGTATTTCAATGTTGAGGTTGTTGTTGAATTTGTTGGTGTTTTTCAATGTTGAGGTTGTTGTTGAATTTGTTGGTGTTTTTCAATGTTGAGGTTGTTGTTGTTTTTCAATGTTGAGGTTGTTGTTGAATTTGTTGGTGTTTTTCAACGTTGAGGTTGTTGTTGAATTTGTTGGTGTTTTTCAATGTTGAGGTTGTTGTTGTTTTTCAATGTTGAGGTTGTTGTTGAATTTGTTGGTGTTTTTCAATGTTGAGTTTGTTGTTGTTTTTCAATGTTGAGGTTGTTGTTGAATTTGTTGCTGTTTTTCAATGTTGAGGTTGTTTTTGAGTATGTTGGTGTTTTTCAATGTTGATGTTGTTGTTGAATTTGTTGGTGTTTTTCAATGTTGAGGTTGTTGCTGAATTTGTTGGTTTTTTTCAATGTTGATGTTGTTGTTATTTTTCAATGTTGAGGTTGTTGTTGAGTTTGTTGGTGTTTTTCAATGTTGAGGTTGTTGTTGAATTTTTTGGTGTTTATCATTGTTGAGGTTGTTGTTGTTATTAAATGTTGAGGTTGTTGTTGAATTTGCTGGTGTTTTTTCAATTTTGAGGTTGTTGGTGTTGTTCAATGTTGAGGTTGTTGTTGAATTTGTTGGTGTTTTTCAATGTTGAGATTGTTGTTGTTTTTCAATGTTGAGGTTGTTGTTGAATTTGTTGGTGTTTTTAAATGTTGAGGTTGTTGTTGAATTTGTTGGTGTTTTGCAATGTTGAGGTTGTTGTTGTTTTTCAATGTTGAGGTTGTTGTTGAATTTGTTGGTGTTTTTCAATGTTGAGGTTTTTGTTGTTTTTCAATGTTGAGGTTGTTGTTGTATTTCTGGTGTTTTTCAATTTCGAGGTTGTTGTTGAATTTGTTGGTGTTTTTCAATGTTGAAGTTGTTGTTGAATTTGTTGGTGATTTTCAATGTTGAGGTTGTTGTTGTTTTTCAATGTTGAGGTTGTTGTTGTATTTGTTGGTGTTTTTCAATGTTTAGGTTGTTGTTGTTTTTCAATGTTGAGGTTGTTGTTGAATTTGTTTGTGTTTTTCAATGTTGAGGTTGTTGTTGAATTTGTTGGTGTTTTTCAATGTTGAGGTTGTTGTTATTTTTCAATGTTGAGGTTGTTGTTGAGTTTGTTGGTGTTTTTCAATGTTGAGGTTGTTGTTGAATTTGTTGGTGTTTTTCAATGTTGAGGTTGGTGTTGAATTTGTTGGTGTTTTTCAAAGTTGAGGTTGTTGTTGTTTTTCAATGTTGAGGTTGTTGTTGAATTTGTTGTTGTTTCTCAACGTTGAGGTTGTTGTTGAATTTGTTGGTGTTTTTCAATGTTGAGGTTGTTGTTGTTTTTCAATGTTGAGGTTGTTGTTGAATTTGTTGGGTGTTTTTCAATGTTGAGTTTCTTGTTGTTTTTCAATGTTGAGGTTGTTGTTGAATTTGTTGCTGTTTTTCAATGTTGAGGTTGTTGTTGTTCTTCAATGTTGAGGTTGTTGTTGAATTTGTTGGTGTTTTTCAATGTTGAGGTTGTTGTTGTTTTTCAATGTTGCGGTTGTTGTTGAATTTGTTGGTGCTTTTCAATGTTGAGATTGTTGTTGAATTTGTTAGGTGGTTTTCAATGTTGAGGTTGTTGTTGTTTTTCAATGTTGAGGTTGTTGTTGAATTTGTTGGTGTTTTTCAATGTTGAGTTTGTTGTTGAATTTGTTGGTGTTTTTCAATTTCGAGGTTGTTGTTGAATTTGTTAGTGTTTTTCAATGTTGAGGTTGTTGTTGAATTTTTTGGTGTTTTTCAATGTTGAGGTTGTTGTTGAATTTGTTGGTGTTTTTCAATGTTGAGGTTGTTGTTGTTTTTCAATGTTGAGGTTGTCGTTGAAATTGTTGTTGTTTTTCAATGTTGAGGTTGTTGTTGAATTTGTTGGTGTTTTTCAATGTAGAGGTTGTTGTTGTTTTACAATTTTGAGGTTGTTGTTGAATTTGTTGGTGTTTTTCAATGTTGAGGTTGTTGTTGTTTTTCAATGTTGAGGTTGTTGTTGAATTTGTTGGTGTTTTTAAATTTCGAGGTTGCTGTTGAATTTTTTGGTGTTTTTCAATGTTGAAGTTGTTGTTGAATTTGTTGGTGTTTTTCAATGTTGAGGTTGTTGTTGTTTTTCAATGTTGAGGTTGTTGTTGAATTTGTTGGTGTTTTTCAATGTTGAGGTTGTTGTTGTTTTTCAATGCTGAGGTTGTTGTTGAATTTGTTGGTGTTTTTCAATGTTGAGGTTGTTGTTGAATTTGTTGGTGTTTTTCAATGTTTAGGTTGTTGTTGTTTTTCAATGTTGAGGTTGTTGTTGAATTTGTTGGTGTTTTTCAATGTTGAGGTTGTTGTTGAATTTGTTGGTGTTTTTCAATGTTGAGGTTGTTGTTGTTTTTCAATGTTGAGGTTGTTGTTGAATTTGTTGGTGTTTTTCAACGTTGAGGTTTTTGTTGAATTTGTTGGTGTTTTTCAATGTTGAGGTTGTTGTTGTTTTTCAATGTTGAGGTTGTTGTTGAATTTGTTGGTGTTTTTCAATGTTGAGTTTGTTGTTGTTTTTCAATGTTGAGGTTGTTGTTGAATTTGTTGCTGTTTTTCAATGTTGAGGTTGTTTTTGAGTATGTTGGTGTTTTTCAATGTTGATGTTGTTGTTGAATTTGTTGGTGTTTTTCAATGTTGAGGTTGTTGTTGAATTTGTTGGTTTTTTTCAATGTTGAGGTTGTTGTTATTTTTCAATGTTGAGGTTGTTGTTGAGTTTGTTGGTGTTTTTCAATGTTGAGGTTGTTGTTGAATTTTTTGGTGTTTATCATTGTTGAGGTTGTTGTTGTTATTAAATGTTGAGGTTGTTGTTGAATTTGCTGGTGTTTTTTCAATTTTGAGGTTGTTGGTGTTGTTCAATGTTGAGGTTGTTGTTGAATTTGTTGGTGTTTTTCAATGTTGAGATTGTTGTTGTTTTTCAATGTTGAGGTTGTTGTTGAATTTGTTGGTGTTTTTAAATGTTGAGGTTGTTGTTGAATTTGTTGGTGTTTTGCAATGTTGAGGTTGTTGTTGTTTTTCAATGTTGAGGTTGTTGTTGAATTTGTTGGTGTTTTTCAATGTTGAGGTTTTTGTTGTTTTTCAATGTTGAGGTTGTTGTTGTATTTCTGGTGTTTTTCAATTTCGAGGTTGTTGTTGAATTTGTTGGTGTTTTTCAATGTTGAAGTTGTTGATGAATTTGTTGGTGATTTTCAATGTTGAGGTTGTTGTTGTTTTTCAATGTTGAGGTTGTTGTTGTATTTGTTGGTGTTTTTCAATGTTTAGGTTGTTGTTGTTTTTCAATGTTGAGGTTGTTGTTGAATTTGTTGGTGTTTTTCAATGTTGAGGTTGTTGTTATTTTTCAATGTTGAGGTTGTTGTTGAGTTTGTTGGTGTTTTTCAATGTTGAGGTTGTTGTTGAATTTGTTGGTGTTTTTCAATGTTGAGGTTGGTGTTGAATTTGTTGGTGTTTTTCAAAGTTGAGGTTGTTGTTGTTTTTCAATGTTGAGGTTGTTGTTGAATTTGTTGTTGTTTCTCAACGTTGAGGTTGTTGTTGAATTTGTTGGTGTTTTTCAATGTTGAGGTTGTTGTTGTTTTTCAATGTTGAGGTTGTTGTTGAATTTGTTGGGTGTTTTTCAATGTTGAGTTTCTTGTTGTTTTTCAATGTTGAGGTTGTTGTTGAATTTGTTGCTGTTTTTCAATGTTGAGGTTGTTGTTGTTCTTCAATGTTGAGGTTGTTGTTGAATTTGTTGGTGTTTTTCAATGTTGAGGTTGTTGTTGTTTTTCAATGTTGAGGTTGTTGTTGAATTTGTTGGTGCTTTTCAATGTTGAGATTGTTGTTGAATTTGTTAAGTGGTTTTCAATGTTGAGGTTGTTGTTGTTTTTCAATGTTGAGGTTGTTGTTGAATTTGTTGGTGTTTTTCAATGTTGAGTTTGTTGTTGAATTTGTTGGTGTTTTTCAATTTCGAGGTTGTTGTTGAATTTGTTAGTGTTTTTCAATGTTGAGGTTGTTGTTGAATTTTTTGGTGTTTTTCAATGTTGAGGTTGTTGTTGAATTTGTTGGTGTTTTTCAATGTTGAGGTTGTTGTTGTTTTTCAATGTTGAGGTTGTCGTTGAAATTGTTGTTGTTTTTCAATGTTGAGGTTGTTGTTGAATTTGTTGGTGTTTTTCAATGTAGAGGTTGTTGTTGTTTTACAATTTTGAGGTTGTTGTTGAATTTGTTGGTGTTTTTCAATGTTGAGGTTGTTGTTGTTTTTCAATGTTGAGGTTGTTGTTGAATTTGTTGGTGTTTTTAAATTTCGAGGTTGCTGTTGAATTTTTTGGTGTTTTTCAATGTTGAAGTTGTTGTTGAATTTGTTGGTGTTTTTCAATGTTGAGGTTGTTGTTGTTTTTCAATGTTGAGGTTGTTGTTGAATTTGTTGGTGTTTTTCAATGTTGAGGTTGTTGTTGTTTTTCAATGCTGAGGTTGTTGTTGAATTTGTTGGTGTTTTTCAATGTTGAGGTTGTTGTTGAATTTGTTGGTGTTTTTCAATGTTGAGGTTGTTGTTGTTTTTTAATGTTGAGGTTGTTGTTGAATTTGTTGGTGTTTTTCAATGTTGAGGTTGTTGTTGAATTTGTTGGTGTTTTTCAATGTTGAGGTTGTTGTTGTTTTTCAATGTTGAGGTTGTTCTTGAATTTGTTGGTGTTTTTCAATGTTGAGGTTGTTGTTGAATTTGTTGGTGTTTTTCAATGTTGAGGTTGTTGTTGTTTTTCAATGTTGAGGTTGTTCTTGAATTTGTTGGTGCTTTTCAATGTTGAGATTGTTGTTGAATTTGTTGGTGTTTTTCAATGTTGAGGTTGTTGTTGTTTTTCAATGTTGAGGTTTTTGTTGAATTTGTTGGTGTTTTTCAATGTTGAGTTTGTTGTTGAATTTGTTGGTGTTTTTCAATTTCGAGATTGTTGTTGAATTTGTTAGTGTTTTTCAATGTTGAGGTTGTTGTTGAATTTGTTGGTGTTTTTCAATGTTGAGGTTGTTGTTGAATTTGTTGGTGTTTTCCAATGTTGAGGTTGTTGTTGTTTTTCAATGTTGAGGCTGTTGTTGAATTTGTTGGTGTTTTTCAATTTTTAGTTTGTTATTGTTTTTCAATGTTGAGGTTGTTGTTGAATTTGTTGGTGTTTTTCAATGTTGAGGTTGTTGTTGTTTTTCAATTTTGAGGTTGTTGTTGAATTTGTTGGTGTTTTTCAATGCTGAGGTTGTTGTTGTTTTTCAATGTTGAGGTTGTTGTTGAATTTGTTGGTGTTTTTCAATTTCGAGGTTGTTGTTGAATTTGTTGGTGTTTTTCAATGTTGAAGTTGTTGTTGAATTTGTTGGTGTTTTTCAATGTTGAGGTTGTTGTTGTTTTTCAATGTTGAGGTTGTTGTTGAATTTGTTGGTGTTTTTCAATGTTGAGGTTTTTGTTGTTTTTCAATGTTGAGGTTGTTGTTGTATTTCTGGTGTTTTTCAATTTCGAGGTTGTTGTTGAATTTGTTGGTGTTTTTCAATGTTGAAGTTGTTGTTGAATTTGTTGGTGATTTTCAATGTTGAGGTTGTTGTTGTTTTTCAATGTTGAGGTTGTTGTTGAATTTGTTGGTGTTTTTCAATGTTTAGGTTGTTGTTGTTTTTCAATGTTGAGGTTGTTGTTGAATTTGTTTGTGTTTTTCAATGTTGAGGTTGTTGTTGAATTTGTTGGTGTTTTTCAATGTTGAGGATGTTGTTATTTTTCAATGTTAAGGTTGTTGTTGAGTTTGTTGGTGTTTTTCAATGTTGAGGTTGTTGTTGAATTTGTTGGTGTTTTTCAATGTTCAGGTTGGTGTTGAATTTGTTGGTGTTTTTCAATGTTGAGGTTGTTGTTGTTTTTCAATGTTGAGGTTGTTGTTGAATTTGTTGGTGTTTCTCAACGTTGAGGTTGTTGTTGAATTTGTTGGTGTTTTTCAATGTTGAGGTTGTTGTTGTTTTTCAATGTTGAGGTTGTTGTTGAATTTGTTGGTGTTTTTCAATGTTGAGTTTCTTGTTGTTTTTCAATGTTGAGGTTGTTGTTGAATTTGTTGCTGTTTTTCAATGTTGAGGTTGTTGTTGTTCTTCAATGTTGAGGTTGTTGTTGAATTTGTTGGTGTTTTTCAATGTTGAGGTTGTTGTTGTTTTTCAGTGTTGAGGTTGTTGTTGAATTTGTTGGTGCTTTTCAATGTTGAGATTGTTGTTGAATTTGTTAGGTGGTTTTCAATGTTGAGGTTGTTGTTGTTTTTCAATGTTGAGGTTGTTGTTGAATTTGTTGGTGTTTTTCAATGTTGAGTTTGTTGTTGAATTTGTTGGTGTTTTTCAATTTCGAGGTTGTTGTTGAATTTGTTAGTGCTTTTCAATGTTGAGGTTGTTGTTGAATTTTTTGGTGTTTTTCAATGTTGAGGTTGTTGTTGAATTTGTTGGTGTTTTTCAATGTTGAGGTTGTTGTTGTTTTTCAATGTTGAGGTTGTCGTTGAATTTGTTGTTGTTTTTCAATGTTGAGGTTGTTGTTGAATTTGTTGGTGTTTTTCAATGTAGAGGTTGTTGTTGTTTTTCAATTTTGAGGTTGTTGTTGAATTTGTTGGTGTTTTTCAATGTTGAGGTTGTTGTTGTTTTTCAATGTTGAGGTTGTTGTTGAATTTGTTGGTGTTTTTAAATTTCGAGGTTGCTGTTGAATTTTTTGGTGTTTTTCAATGTTGAAGTTGTTGTTGAATTTGTTGGTGTTTTTCAATGTTGAGGTTGTTGTTGTTTTTCAATGTTGAGGTTGTTGTTGAATTTGTTGGTGTTTTTCAATGTTGAGGTTGTTGTTGTTTTTCAATGCTGAGGTTGTTGTTGAATTTGTTGGTGTTTTTCAATGTTGAGGTTGTTGTTGAATTTGTTGGTGTTTTTCAATGTTGAGGTTGTTGTTGTTTTTTAATGTTGAGGTTGTTGCTGAATTTGTTGGTGTTTTTCAATGTTGAGGTTGTTGTTGAATTTGTTGGTGTTTTTCAATGTTGAGGTTGTTGTTGTTTTTCAATGTTGAGGTTGTTGTTGAATTTGTTGGTGCTTTTCAATGTTGAGATTGTTGTTGAATTTGTTGGTGTTTTTCAATGTTGAGGTTGTTGTTGTTTTTCAATGTTGAGGTTGTTGTTGAATTTGTTGGTGTTTTTCAATGTTGAGTTTGTTGTTGAATTTGTTGGTGTTTTTCAATTTCGAGATTGTTGTTGAATTTGTTAGTGTTTTTCAATGTTGAGGTTGTTGTTGAATTTGTTGGTGTTTTTCAATGTTGAGGTTGTTGTTGAATTTGTTGGTGTTTTTCAATGTTGAGGTTGTTGTTGTTTTTCAATGTTGAGGCTGTTGTTGAATTTGTTGGTGTTTTTCAATTTTTAGTTTGTTATTGTTTTTCAATGTTGAGGTTGTTGTTGAATTTGTTGGTGTTTTTCAATGTTGAGGTTGTTGTTGTTTTTCAATTTTGAGGTTGTTGTTGAATTTGTTGGTGTTTTTCAATGCTGAGGTTGTTGTTGTTTTTCAATGTTGAGGTTGTTGTTGAATTTGTTGGTGTTTTTCAATTTCGAGGTTGTTGTTGAATTTGTTGGTGTTTTTCAATGTTGAAGTTGTTGTTGAATTTGTTGGTGTTTTTCAATGTTGAGGTTGTTGTTGTTTTTCAATGTTGAGGTTGTTGTTGAATTTGTTGGTGTTTTTCAATGTTGAGGTTGTTGTTGTTTTTCAATGCTAAGGTTGTTGTTGAATTTGTTGGTGTTTTTCAATGTTGAGGTTGTTGTTAAATTTGTTGGTGTTTTTCAATGTTGAGGTTGTTGTTGTTTTTCAATGTTGAGGTTGTTGTTGAATTTGTTGGTGTTTTTCAATGTTGAGGTTGTATTTGTTTTTCAATGTTGAGGTTGTTGTTGAATTTGTTGGTGTTTTTCAATTTCGAGGTTGTTGTTGAATTTGTTTGTGTTTTTCAATGTTGAGGTTGTTGTTGTTTTTCAATGTTGAGGTTGTTGTTGAATTTGTTGGTGTTTTTCAATGTTGAGGTTGTTGTTGTTTTTCAATGTTGAGGTTGTTGTTGAATTTGTTGGTGTTTTTCAATGTTGAGTTTGTTGTTGTTTTTCAATGTTGAGGTTGTTGTTGAATTTGTTGGTGTTGTTCAATGTTGAGGTTGTTGTTGTTTTTCAATGTTGAGGTTGTTGTTGAATTTGTTGGTGTTTTTCAATGTTGAGGTTGTTGTTGAATTTGTTGGTGTTTTTCAATGTTGAGGTTGTTGTTGTTTTTCAATGTTGAGGTTGTTGTTGAGTTTGTTGGTGTTTTTCAATGTTGAGGTTGTTGTTGAATTTGTTGGTGTTTTTCAATGTTGAGGTTGTTGTTGAATTTGTTGGTGTTTTTCAATGCTGAGGTTGTTGTTGTTTTTCAATGTTGAGGATGTTGTTGAATTTGTTGGTGTTTTTCCATGATGAGGTTGTTGTTGTTTTTCAAAGTTGAGGTTGTTGTGGAATTTGTTGGTGTTTTTCAATGTCGGGGTTGTTGTTGAATGTGTTGGTGTTTTTCTATGTTGAATTTTTTGTTGAATTTGTTGGTGTTTTTCAATGTTGAGGTTGTTGTTTTTCAATGTTGAAGTTGTTGTTGAATTTGTTGGCGTTTTTAAATGTTGAGGTTGTTGTTGAATTTGTTGGTGTTTTCAATGTTGAGGTTTTTGTTGAATTTGTTGGTGTTTTTCAATGTTGAGGTTGTTGTTGTTTTTCAATGTTGAGGTTGTTGTTGAATTTGATGGTGTTTTTCAATGTCGAGGTTGTTGTTGAATTTGTTGGTGTTTTTCAATGTTGAAGTTGTTGTTGAATTTGTTGGTGTTTTTCAATGTTGAGGTTGTTGCTGTTTTTCAATGTTCAGGTTGTTGTTGAATTTGTTGGTGTTTTTCAATGTTGAGGTTGTTGTTGAATTTGTTGGTGTTTTTCAATGTTGAGGTTGTTGTTGAATTTGTTGGTGTTTTTCAATGTTGAGGTTCATGTTATTTTTCAATGTTGAGGTTGCTGTTGAGTTTGTTGGTGTTTTTCAATGTTGAGGTTGTTGTTGAATTTCTTGGTGTTTTTCAATGTTGAGGTTGTTGTTGAATTTGTTGGTGTTTTTCAATGTTGAGGTTGTTGTTGTTTTTAAATGTTGAGGTTGTTGTTGAATTTGTTGGTGTTTTTTCAATTTTGAGGTTGTTGGTGTTTTTCAATGTTGAGGTTGATTTTGAATTTGAGGGTGTTTTTCAATGTCGAGGTTGTTGTTGAATTTGTTGGTGTTTTTCAATGTTGAGGTTGTTGTTGTTTTTCAATGTTGAGGTTGTTGTTGAATTTGTTGGTGTTTTTCAATGTTGAGATTGTTGTTGTTTTTCAATGTTGAGGTAGTTGTTGAATTTGTTGGTGTTTTTAAATCTTGAGGTTGTTGTTGAATTTGCTGGTGTTTTGCAATGTTGAGGTTGTTGTTGTTTTTCAATGTTGAGGTTGTTGTTGAATTTGTTGGTGTATTTCAATGTTGAGGTTGTTGTTGTTTTTCAATGTTGAGGTTGTTGTTGTATTTGTTGGTGTTTTTCAATTTCGAGGTTGTTGTTGAATTTGTTGGTGTTTTTCAATGTTGAAGTTCTTGTTGAATTTGTTGGTGTTTTTCAATGTTTAGGTTGTTGTTGTTTTTCAATGTTGAGGTTGTTGTTGAATTTGTTGGTGTTTTTCAATGTTTAGGTTGTTGTTGTTTTTCAATGTTGAGGTTGTTGTTGAATTTGTTGGTGTTTTTCACGGTTGAGGTTGTTGTTGAATTTGTTGGTGTTTTTCAATGTTGAGGTTGTTGTTGTTTTTCAATGTTGAGGTTGTTGTTGAATTTGTTGGTGTTTTTCAATGTTGAGTTTTTTGTTGTTTTTCAATGTTGAGCTTGTTGTTGAATTTGTTGGTGTTTTTCAATGTTGAGGTTGTTGTTGTTTTTCAATGTTGAGGTTGTTGTTGAATTTGTTGGTGCTTTTCAATGTTGAGATTGTTGTTGAATTTGTTGGTGTTTTTCAATGTTGAGTTTGTTGTTGTTTTTCAATGTTGAGATTGTTGTTGAATTTGTTGGTGTTTTTCAATGTTGAGTTTGTTGTTGAATTTGTTGGTGTTTTTCAATTTCGAGGTTGTTGTTGAATTTGTTAGTGTTTTTCAATGTTGAGGTTGTTGTTGAAATTGTTGGTGTTTTTCAATGTTGAGGTTGTTGTTGAATTTGTTGGTGTTTTTCAATGTTGAGGTTGTTGTTGTTTTTGAATGTTGAGGTTGTCATTGAATTTGTTGGTGTTTTTCAATGTTTAGTTTGTTGTTGTTTTCCAATGTTGAGGTTGTTGTTGAATTTGTTGGTGTTTTTCAATGTAGAGGTTGTTGTTGTTTTTCAATTTTGAGGTTGTTGTTGAATTTGTTGGTGTTTTTCAATGTTGAGGTTGTTGTTGTTTTTCAATGTTGAGGTTGTTGTTGAATTTGTTGGTGTTTTTCAATTTCGAGGTTGCTGTTGAATTTTTTGGTGTTTTTCAATGTAGAAGTTGTTGCTGAATTTGTTGGTGTTTTTCAAAGTTGAGGTTGTTGTGGAATTTGTTGGTGTTTTTCAATGTCGGGGTTGTTGTTGAATGTGTTGGTGTTTTTCTATGTTGAATTTTTTGTTGAATTTGTTGGTGTTTTTCAATGTTGAGGTTGTTGTTTTTCAATGTTGAAGTTGTTGTTGAATTTGTTGGCGTTTTTAAATGTTGAGGTTGTTGTTGAATTTGTTGGTGTTTTCAATGTTGAGGTTTTTGTTGAATTTGTTGGTGTTTTTCAATGTTGAGGTTGTTGTTGTTTTTCAATGTTGAGGTTGTTGTTGAATTTGATGGTGTTTTTCAATGTCGAGGTTGTTGTTGAATTTGTTGGTGTTTTTCAATGTTGAAGTTGTTGTTGAATTTGTTGGTGTTTTTCAATGTTGAGGTTGTTGCTGTTTTTCAATGTTCAGGTTGTTGTTGAATTTGTTGGTGTTTTTCAATGTTGAGGTTGTTGTTGAATTTGTTGGTGTTTTTCAATGTTGAGGTTGTTGTTGAATTTGTTGGTGTTTTTCAATGTTGAGGTTCATGTTATTTTTCAATGTTGAGGTTGCTGTTGAGTTTGTTGGTGTTTTTCAATGTTGAGGTTGTTGTTGAATTTCTTGGTGTTTTTCAATGTTGAGGTTGTTGTTGAATTTGTTGGTGTTTTTCAATGTTGAGGTTGTTGTTGTTTTTAAATGTTGAGGTTGTTGTTGAATTTGTTGGTGTTTTTTCAATTTTGAGGTTGTTGGTGTTTTTCAATGTTGAGGTTGATTTTGAATTTGAGGGTGTTTTTCAATGTCGAGGTTGTTGTTGAATTTGTTGGTGTTTTTCAATGTTGAGGTTGTTGTTGTTTTTCAATGTTGAGGTTGTTGTTGAATTTGTTGGTGTTTTTCAATGTTGAGATTGTTGTTGTTTTTCAATGTTGAGGTTGTTGTTGAATTTGTTGGTGTTTTTAAATCTTGAGGTTGTTGTTGAATTTGCTGGTGTTTTGCAATGTTGAGGTTGTTGTTGTTTTTCAATGTTGAGGTTGTTGTTGAATTTGTTGGTGTATTTCAATGTTGAGGTTGTTGTTGTTTTTCAATGTTGAGGTTGTTGTTGTATTTGTTGGTGTTTTTCAATTTCGAGGTTGTTGTTGAATTTGTTGGTGTTTTTCAATGTTGAAGTTCTTGTTGAATTTGTTGGTGTTTTTCAATGTTTAGGTTGTTGTTGTTTTTCAATGTTGAGGTTGTTGTTGAATTTGTTGGTGTTTTTCAATGTTTAGGTTGTTGTTGTTTTTCAATGTTGAGGTTGTTGTTGAATTTGTTGGTGTTTTTCACGGTTGAGGTTGTTGTTGAATTTGTTGGTGTTTTTCAATGTTGAGGTTGTTGTTGTTTTTCAATGTTGAGGTTGTTGTTGAATTTGTTGGTGTTTTTCAATGTTGAGTTTTTTGTTGTTTTTCAATGTTGAGCTTGTTGTTGAATTTGTTGGTGTTTTTCAATGTTGAGGTTGTTGTTGTTTTTCAATGTTGAGGTTGTTGTTGAATTTGTTGGTGCTTTTCAATGTTGAGATTGTTGTTGAATTTGTTGGTGTTTTTCAATGTTGAGTTTGTTGTTGTTTTTCAATGTTGAGATTGTTGTTGAATTTGTTGGTGTTTTTCAATGTTGAGTTTGTTGTTGAATTTGTTGGTGTTTTTCAATTTCGAGGTTGTTGTTGAATTTGTTAGTGTTTTTCAATGTTGAGGTTGTTGTTGAAATTGTTGGTGTTTTTCAATGTTGAGGTTGTTGTTGAATTTGTTGGTGTTTTTCAATGTTGAGGTTGTTGTTGTTTTTGAATGTTGAGGTTGTCATTCAATTTGTTGGTGTTTTTCAATGTTTAGTTTGTTGTTGTTTTCCAATGTTGAGGTTGTTGTTGAATTTGTTGGTGTTTTTCAATGTAGAGGTTGTTGTTGTTTTTCAATTTTGAGGTTGTTGTTGAATTTGTTGGTGTTTTTCAATGTTGAGGTTGTTGTTGTTTTTCAATGTTGAGGTTGTTGTTGAATTTGTTGGTGTTTTTCAATTTCGAGGTTGCTGTTGAATTTTTTGGTGTTTTTCAATGTAGAAGTTGTTGCTGAATTTGTTGGTGTTTTTCAATGTTGAGGTTGTTGTTGTTTTTCAATGTTGAGGTTGTTGTTGAATTTGTTGGTGTTTTTCAATGTTGAGGTTGTTGTTGTTTTTCAATGCTGAGGTTGTTGTTGAATTTGTTGGTGTTTTTCAATGTTGAGGTTGTTGTTGAATTTGTTGGTGTTTTTCAATGTTGAGGTTGTTGTTGTTTTTTAGTGTTGAGGTTGTTGTTGAATTTATTGGTGTTTTTCAATGTTGAGGTTGTTGTTGAATTTGTTGGTGTTTTTCAATGTTGAGGTTGTTGTTGTTTTTCAATGTTGAGGGTGTTGTTGAATTTGTTCGTGCTTTTCAATGTTGAGATTGTTGTTGAATTTGTTGGTGTTTTTCAATGTTGAGGTTGTTGTTGTTTTTCAATGTTGAGGTTGTTGTTGAATTTGTTGGTGTTTTTCAATGTTGAGTTTGTTGTTGAATTTGTTGGTGTTTTTTCAATTTCGAGGTTGTTGTTGAATTTGTTAGTGTTTTTCAATGTTGAGGTTGTTGTTGAATTTGTTGGTGTTTTTCAATGTTGAGGTTGTTGTTGAATTTGTTGGTGTTTTTCAATGTTGAGGTTGTTGTTGTTTTTCAATGTTGAGGCTGTTGTTGAATTTGTTGGTGTTTTTCAATGTTTAGTTTGTTGTTGTTTTTCAATGTTGAGGTTGTTGTTGAATTTGTTGGTGTTTTTCAATGTTGAGGTTGTTGTTGTTTTTCAATTTTGAGTTTGTTGTTGAATTTGTTGGTGTTTTTCAATGCTGAGGTTGTTGTTGTTTTTCAATGTTGAGGTTGTTGTTGAATTTGTTGGTGTTTTTCAATTTCGAGGTTGTTGTTGAATTTGTTGGTGTTTTTCAATGTTGAAGTTGTTGTTGAATTTGTTGGTGTTTTTCAATGTTGAGGTTGTTGTTGTTTTTCAATGTTGAGGTTGTTGTTGAATTTGTTGGTGTTTTTCAATGTTGAGGTTGTTGTTTTTCAATGCTAAGGTTGTTGTTGAATTTGTTGGTGTTTTTCAATGTTGAGGTTGTTGTTGAATTTGTTGGTGTTTTTCAATGTTGAGGTTGTTGTTGTTTGTCAATGTTGAGGTTGTTGTTGAACTTGTTGGTGTTTTTCAATGTTGAGGTTGTATTTGTTTTTCAATGTTGACGTTGTTGTTGAATTTGTTGGTGTTTTTCAATTTCGAGGTTGTTGTTGAATTTGTTTGTGTTTTTCAATGTTGAGGTTGTTGTTCTTTTTCAATGTTGAGGTTATTGTTGAATTTGTTGGTGTTTTTCAATGTTGAGGTTGTTGTTGTTTTTCAATGTTGAGGTTGTTGTTGAATTTGTTGGTGTTTTTCAATGTTGAGTTTGTTGTTGTTTTTCAACGTTGAGGTTGTTGTTGAATTTGTTGGTGTTTTTCAATGTTGAGGTTGTTGTTGTTTTTCAATGTTGAGGTTGTTGTTGAATTTGTTGGTGTTTTTCAATGTTGAGGTTGTTGTTGAATTTGTTGGTGTTTTTCAATGTTGAGGTTGTTGTTGTTTTTTAATGTTGAGGTTGTTGTTGTTTGTCAATGTTGAGGTTGTTGTTGAACTTGTTGGTGTTTTTCAATGTTGAGGTTGTATTTGTTTTTCAATGTTGACGTTGTTGTTGAATTTGTTGGTGTTTTTCAATTTCGAGGTTGTTGTTGAATTTGTGTTTTTCAATGTTGAGGTTGTTGTTCTTTTTCAATGTTGAGGTTATTGTTGAATTTGTTGGTGTTTTTCAATGTTGAGGTTGTTGTTGTTTTTCAATGTTGAGGTTGTTGTTGAATTTGTTGGTGTTTTTCAATGTTGAGTTTGTTGTTGTTTTTCAATGTTGAGGTTGTTGTTGAATTTGTTGGTGTTTTTCAATGTTGAGGTTGTTGTTGTTTTTCAATGTTGAGGTTGTTGTTGAATTTGTTGGTGTTTATCAATGTTGAGGTTGTTGTTGAATTTGTTGGTGTTTTTCAATGTTGAGGTTGTTGTTGTTTTTCAATGTTGAGGTTGTTGTTGAGTTTGTTGGTGTTTTTCAATGTTGAGGTTGTTGTTGAATTTGTTGGTGTTTTTCAATGTTGAGGTTGTTGTTGAATTTGTTGGTGTTTTTCAATGCTGAGGTTGTTGTTGTTTTTCAATGTTGAGGTTGTTGTTGAATTTGTTGGTGTTTTTCCATGATGAGGTTGTTGTTGTTTTTCAAAGTTGAGGTTGTTGTGGAATTTGTTGGTGTTTTTCAATGTTGAGGTTGTTGTTGTTTGTCAATGTTGAGGTTGTTGTTGAACTTGTTGGTGTTTTTCAATGTTGAGGTTGTATTTGTTTTTCAATGTTGACGTTGTTGTTGAATTTGTTGGTGTTTTTCAATTTCGAGGTTGTTGTTGAATTTGTTTGTGTTTTTCAATGTTGAGGTTGTTGTTCTTTTTCAATGTTGAGGTTATTGTTGAATTTGTTGGTGTTTTTCAATGTTGAGGTTGTTGTTGTTTTTCAATGTTGAGGTTGTTGTTGAATTTGTTGGTGTTTTTCAATGTTGAGTTTGTTGTTGTTTTTCAATGTTGAGGTTGTTGTTGAATTTGTTGGTGTTTTTCAATGTTGAGGTTGTTGTTGCTTTTCAATGTTGAGGTTGTTGTTGAATTTGTTGGTGTTTTTCAATGTTGACGTTGTTGTTGAATTTGTTGGTGTTTTTCAATGTTGAGGTTGTTGTTGTTTTTCAATGTTGAGGTTGTTGTTGAGTTTGTTGGTGTTTTTCAATGTTGAGGTTGTTGTTGAATTTGTTGGTGTTTTTCAATGTTGAGGTTGTTGTTGAATTTGTTGGTGTTTTTCAATGCTGAGGTTGTTGTTGTTTCTCAATGTTGAGGTTGTTGTTGAATTTGTTGGTGTTTTTCCATGATGAGGTTGTTGTTGTTTTTCAAAGTTGAGGTTGTTGTGGAATTTGTTGGTGTTTTTCAATGTTGAGGTTGTTGTTGAATTTGTTGGTGTTTTTCAATGTTGAGGTTGTTGTTGTTTTTGAATGTTGAGGTTGTCATTGAATTTGTTGGTGTTTTTCAATGTTTAGTTTGTTGTTGTTTTCCAATGTTGAGGTTGTTGTTGAATTTGTTGGTGTTTTTCAATGTAGAGGTTGTTGTTGTTTTTCAATTTTGAGGTTGTTGTTGAATTTGTTGGTGTTTTTCAATGTTGAGGTTGTTGTTGTTTTTCAATGTTGAGGTTGTTGTTGAATTTGTTGGTGTTTTTCAATTTCGAGGTTGCTGTTGAATTTTTTGGTGTTTTTCAATGTAGAAGTTGTTGCTGAATTTGTTGGTGTTTTTCAATGTTGAGGTTGTTGTTGTTTTTCAATGTTGAGGTTGTTGTTGAATTTGTTGGTGTTTTTCAATGTTGAGGTTGTTGTTGTTTTTCAATGCTGAGGTTGTTGTTGAATTTGTTGGTGTTTTTCAATGTTGAGGTTGTTGTTGAATTTGTTGGTGTTTTTCAATGTTGAGGTTGTTGTTGTTTTTTAGTGTTGAGGTTGTTGTTGAATTTGTTGGTGTTTTTCAATGTTGAGGTTGTTGTTGAATTTGTTGGTGTTTTTCAATGTTGAGGTTGTTGTTGTTTTTCAATGTTGAGGGTGTTGTTGAATTTGTTCGTGCTTTTCAATGTTGAGATTGTTGTTGAATTTGTTGGTGTTTTTCAATGTTGAGGTTGTTGTTGTTTTTCAATGTTGAGGTTGTTGTTGAATTTGTTGGTGTTTTTCAATGTTGAGTTTGTTGTTGAATTTGTTGGTGTTTTTCAATTTCGAGGTTGTTGTTGAATTTGTTAGTGTTTTTCAATGTTGAGGTTGTTGTTGAATTTGTTGGTGTTTTTCAATGTTGAGGTTGTTGTTGAATTTGTTGGTGTTTTTCAATGTTGAGGTTGTTGTTGTTTTTCAATGTTGAGGCTGTTGTTGAATTTGTTGGTGTTTTTCAATGTTTAGTTTGTTGTTGTTTTTCAATGTTGAGGTTGTTGTTGAATTTGTTGGTGTTTTTCAATGTTGAGGTTGTTGTTGTTTTTCAATTTTGAGTTTGTTGTTGAATTTGTTGGTGTTTTTCAATGCTGAGGTTGTTGTTGTTTTTCAATGTTGAGGTTGTTGTTGAATTTGTTGGTGTTTTTCAATTTCGAGGTTGTTGTTGAATTTGTTGGTGTTTTTCAATGTTGAAGTTGTTGTTGAATTTGTTGGTGTTTTTCAATGTTGAGGTTGTTGTTGTTTTTCAATGTTGAGGTTGTTGTTGAATTTGTTGGTGTTTTTCAATGTTGAGGTTGTTGTTTTTCAATGCTAAGGTTGTTGTTGAATTTGTTGGTGTTTTTCAATGTTGAGGTTGTTGTTGAATTTGTTGGTGTTTTTCAATGTTGAGGTTGTTGTTGTTTGTCAATGTTGAGGTTGTTGTTGAACTTGTTGGTGTTTTTCAATGTTGAGGTTGTATTTGTTTTTCAATGTTGACGTTGTTGTTGAATTTGTTGGTGTTTTTCAATTTCGAGGTTGTTGTTGAATTTGTTTGTGTTTTTCAATGTTGAGGTTGTTGTTCTTTTTCAATGTTGAGGTTATTGTTGAATTTGTTGGTGTTTTTCAATGTTGAGGTTGTTGTTGTTTTTCAATGTTGAGGTTGTTGTTGAATTTGTTGGTGTTTTTCAATGTTGAGTTTGTTGTTGTTTTTCAACGTTGAGGTTGTTGTTGAATTTGTTGGTGTTTTTCAATGTTGAGGTTGTTGTTGTTTTTCAATGTTGAGGTTGTTGTTGAATTTGTTGGTGTTTTTCAATGTTGAGGTTGTTGTTGAATTTGTTGGTGTTTTTCAATGTTGAGGTTGTTGTTGTTTTTCAATGTTGAGGTTGTTGTTGTTTGTCAATGTTGAGGTTGTTGTTGAACTTGTTGGTGTTTTTCAATGTTGAGGTTGTATTTGTTTTTCAATGTTGACGTTGTTGTTGAATTTGTTGGTGTTTTTCAATTTCGAGGTTGTTGTTGAATTTGTGTTTTTCAATGTTGAGGTTGTTGTTCTTTTTCAATGTTGAGGTTATTGTTGAATTTGTTGGTGTTTTTCAATGTTGAGGTTGTTGTTGTTTTTCAATGTTGAGGTTGTTGTTGAATTTGTTGGTGTTTTTCAATGTTGAGTTTGTTGTTGTTTTTCAATGTTGAGGTTGTTGTTGAATTTGTTGGTGTTTTTCAATGTTGAGGTTGTTGTTGTTTTTCAATGTTGAGGTTGTTGTTGAATTTGTTGGTGTTTATCAATGTTGAGGTTGTTGTTGAATTTGTTGGTGTTTTTCAATGTTGAGGTTGTTGTTGTTTTTCAATGTTGAGGTTGTTGTTGAGTTTGTTGGTGTTTTTCAATGTTGAGGTTGTTGTTGAATTTGTTGGTGTTTTTCAATGTTGAGGTTGTTGTTGAATTTGTTGGTGTTTTTCAATGCTGAGGTTGTTGTTGTTTTTCAATGTTGAGGTTGTTGTTGAATTTGTTGGTGTTTTTCCATGATGAGGTTGTTGTTGTTTTTCAAAGTTGAGGTTGTTGTGGAATTTGTTGGTGTTTTTCAATGTTGAGGTTGTTGTTGTTTGTCAATGTTGAGGTTGTTGTTGAACTTGTTGGTGTTTTTCAATGTTGAGGTTGTATTTGTTTTTCAATGTTGACGTTGTTGTTGAATTTGTTGGTGTTTTTCAATTTCGAGGTTGTTGTTGAATTTGTTTGTGTTTTTCAATGTTGAGGTTGTTGTTCTTTTTCAATGTTGAGGTTATTGTTGAATTTGTTGGTGTTTTTCAATGTTGAGGTTGTTGTTGTTTTTCAATGTTGAGGTTGTTGTTGAATTTGTTGGTGTTTTTCAATGTTGAGTTTGTTGTTGTTTTTCAATGTTGAGGTTGTTGTTGAATTTGTTGGTGTTTTTCAATGTTGAGGTTGTTGTTGCTTTTCAATGTTGAGGTTGTTGTTGAATTTGTTGGTGTTTTTCAATGTTGAGGTTGTTGTTGAATTTGTTGGTGTTTTTCAATGTTGAGGTTGTTGTTGTTTTTCAATGTTGAGGTTGTTGTTGAGTTTGTTGGTGTTTTTCAATGTTGAGGTTGTTGTTGAATTTGTTGGTGTTTTTCAATGTTGAGGTTGTTGTTGAATTTGTTGGTGTTTTTCAATGCTGAGGTTGTTGTTGTTTCTCAATGTTGAGGTTGTTGTTGAATTTGTTGGTGTTTTTCCATGATGAGGTTGTTGTTGTTTTTCAAAGTTGAGGTTGTTGTGGAATTTGTTGGTGTTTTTCAATGTCGGGGTTGTTGTTGAATTTGTTGGTGTTTTTCTATGTTGAATTTTTTGTTGAATTTGTTGGTGTTTTTCAATGTTGAGGTTGTTGTTTTTCAATGTTGAAGTTGTTGTTGAATTTGTTGGCGTTTTTAAATGTTGAGGTTGTTGTTGAATTTTTTGGTGTTTTCAATGTTGAGGTTTTTGTTGAATTTGTTGGTGTTTTTCAATGTTGAGGTTGTTGTTGTTTTTCAATGTTGAGGTTGTTGTTGAATTTGATGGTGTTTTTCAATGCCGAGGTTGTTGTTGAATTTGTTGGTGTTTTTCAATGTTGAAGTTGTTGTTGAACTTGTTGGTGTTTTTCAATGTTGAGGTTGTTGTTGTTTTTCAATGTTGAGGTTGTTGTTGAATTTGTTGGTGTTTTTCAATGTTGAGGTTGTTGTTGAATTTGTTGGTGTTTTTCAATGTTGAGGTTGTTGTTGAATTTGTTGGTGTTTTTCAATGTTGAGGTTCATCTTATTTTTCAATGTTGACGTTGTTGTTGAGTTTGTTGGTGTTTTTCAATGTTGAGGTTGTTGTTGAATTTGTTGGTGTTTTTCAATGTTGAGGTTGTTGTTGAATTTGTTGGTGTTTTTCAATGTTGAGGTTGTTGTTGTTTTTAAATGTTGAGGTTGTTGTTGAATTTGTTGGTGTTTTTTCAATTTTGAGGTTGTTGGTTTTTTTCAATGTTGAGGTTGTTGTTGAATTTGTTGGTGTTTTTCAATGTTGAGGTTGTTGTTGTTTTTCAATGTTGAGGTTATTGTTGCATTTGATGGTGTTTTTCAATGTTGAGGTTGTTGTTGAATTTGTTGTTGTTTTTAAATCTTGAGGTTGTTGTTGAATTCGCTGGTGTTTTGCAATGTTGAGGTTGTTGTTGTTTTTCAATGTTGAGGTTGTTGTTGAATTTGTTGGTGTATTTCAATGTTGAGGTTGTTGTTGTTTTTCAATGTTGAGGTTGTTGTTGTATTTGTTGGTGTTTTTCAATTTCGAGGTTGTTGTTGAATTTGTTGGTGTTTTTCAATGTTGAAGTTCTTGTTGAATTTGTAGGTGTTTTTCAATGTTTAGGTTGTTGTTGTTTTTCAATGTTGAGGTTGTTGTTGAATTTGTTGGTGTTTTTCAATGTTTAGGTTGTTGTTGTTTTTCAATGTTGAGGTTGTTGTTGACTTTGTTGGTGTTTTTCAACGTTGAGGTTGTTGTTGAATTTGTTGGTGTTTTTCAATGTTGAGGTTGTTGTTGATTTTCAATGTTGAGGTTGTTGTTGAATTTGTTGGTGTTTTTCAATGTTGAGTTTTTTGTTGTTTTTCAATGTTGAGGTTGTTGTTGAATTTGTTGGTGTTTTTCAATGTTGAGGTTGTTGTTGTTTTTCAATGTTGAGGTTGTTGTTGAATGTGTTGGTGCTTTTCAATGTTGAGATTGCTGTTGAATTTGTTGGTGTTTTTCAATGTTGAGGTTGTTGTTGTTTTTCAATGTTGAGATTGTTGTTGAATTTGTTGGTGTTTTTCAATGTTGAGTTTGTTGTTGAATTTGTTGGTGTTTTTCAAATTCGAGGTTGTTGTTGAATTTGTTAGTGTTTTTCAATGTTGAGGTTGTTGTTGAAATTGTTGGTATTTTTCAATGTTGAGGTTGTTGTTGAATTTGTTGGTGTTTTTCAATGTTGAGGTTGTTGTTGTTTTTCAATGTTGAGGTTGTTGTTGAATTTGTTGGTGTTTTTCAATGTTTAGTTTGTTGTTGTTTTTCAATGTTGAGGTTGTTGTTGAAGTTGTTGGTGTTTTTCAATGTTGAGGTTGTTGTTGTTTTTCAATTTTGAGGTTGTTGTTGAATTTGTTGGTGTTTTTCAATGTTGAGGTTGTTGTTGTTTTTCAATGTTGATGGTGTTGTTGAATTTGTTGGTGTTTTTCAATTTCGAGGTTGTTGTTGAATTTGTTGGGGTTTTTCAATGTTGAAGTTGTTGTTGAATTTGTTGGTGTTTTTCAATGTTGAGGTTGTTGTTGTTTTTCAATGTTGAGGTTGTTGTTGAATTTGTTGGTGTTTTTCAATGTTGAGGTTGTTGTTGTTTTTCAATGCTGAGGTTGTTGTTGAATTTGTTGGTGTTTTTTAATGTTGAGGTTGTTGTTGAATTTGTTGGTGTTTTTCAATGTTGAGGTTGTTGTTGTTTTTCAATGTTGAGGTTGTTGTTGAATTTATTGGTGTTTTTCAATGTTGAGGTTGTTGTTGTTTTTCAATGTTGAGGTTGTTGTTGAATTTGTTGGTGTTTTTCAATTTCGAGGTTGTTGTTGAATTTGTTTGTGTTTTTCAATGTTGAGGTACTTGTTGTTTTTCAATGTTGAGGTTATTGTTGAATTTGTTGGTGTTTTTCAATGTTGAGGTTGTTGTTGTTTTTCAATGTTGAGGTTGTTGTTGAATTTGTTGGTGTTTTTCAATGTTGAGGTTGTTGTTGTTTTTCAATGTTGAGGTTGTTGTTGAATTTGTTGGGGTTTTTCAAAGTTGAGGTTGTTGTTGTTTTTCAATGTTGAGGTTGTTGTTGAATTTGTTGGCGTTTTTCAATGTTGAGGTTGTTGTTGAATTTGTTAGTGTTTTTCAATGATGAGGTTGTTGTTGTTTTTCAATGTTGAGGTTGTTGAATTTGTGGGTTTTTTTCAATCTTGAGTTTGTTGTTGAATTTGTTGGTGTTTTTCAATGTTGTGGTTGTTGTTGAATTTGTTGGTGTTTTTCAATGTTGAGGTTGTTGTTATTTTTCAATGTTGAGGTTGTTGTTGAGTTTGTTGGTGTTTTTCAATGTTGATGTTGTTGTTGAATTTGTTGGTGTTTTTCAATGTTGAGGTTGTTGTTGAATTTGTTGGTGTTTTTAAATGTTGAGGTTGTTGTTCTTATTAAATGTTGAGGTTGTTGTTGAATTTGCTGGTGTTTTTTCAATTTTGAGGTTGTTGGTGTTGTTCAATGTTGAGGTTGATTTTGAATTTGAGGGTGTTTTTCAATGTCGAGGTTGTTGTTGAATTTGTTGGTGTTTTTCAATGTTGAGGTTGTTGTTGTTTTTCAATGTTGAGGGTGTTGTTGAATTTGTTGGTGTTTTTCAATGTTGAGATTGTTGTTGTTTTTCAATGTTGAGGTTGTTGTTGAATTTGTTGTTGTTTTTAAATGTTGAGGTTGTTGTTGAATTTGTTGGTGTTTTGCAATGTTGAGGTTGTTGTTGTTTTTCAATGTTGAGGTTGTTGTTGAATTTGTTGGTGTTTTTCAATGTTGAGGTTTTTGTTGTTTTTCAATGTTGAGGTTGTTGTTGTATTTGTTGGTGTTTTTCAATTTCGAGGTTGTTGTTGAATTTGTTGGTGTTTTTCAATGTTGAAGTTGTTGTTGAATTTGTTGGTGATTTTCAATGTTGAGGTTGTTGTTGTTTTTCAATGTTGAGGTTGTTGTTGAATTTGTTGGTGTTATTCAATGTTGAGGTTGTTGTTGTTTTTCAATGCTGAGGTTGTTGTTGAATTTGTTTGTGTTTTTCAATGTTGAGGTTGTTGTTGAATTTGTTGGTGTTTTTCAATGTTGAGGTTGTTGTTGTTTTTAAATGTTGAGGTTGTTGTTGAATTTGTTGGTGTTTTTTCAATTTTGAGGTTGTTGGTCTTTTTCAATGTTGAGGTTGATTTTGAATTTCAGGGTGTTTTTCAATGTCGAGGTTGTTGTTGAATTTGTTGGTGTTTTTCAATGTTGAGGTTGTTGTTGTTTTTCAATGTTGAGGTTGTTGTTGAATTTGTTGGTGTTTATCAATGTTGAGATTGTCGTTGTTTTTCAAAGTTGAGGTTGTTGTTGTATTTGTTGGTGTTTTTCAATGTTGAAGTTGTTGTTGAATTTGTTGGTGTTTTTAAATGTTGAGGTTGTTGTTGTTTTTGAGTGTTGAGGTTGTTGTTGAATTTGTTGGTGATTTTCAATGTTGAGGTTCTTGTTGTTTTTCAATGCTGAGGTTGTTGTAGAATTTGTTGGTGTTTTTCAATGTTGAGGTTGTTGTTGAATTTGTTGGTGTTTTTCAATGTTTCGGTTGTTGTTGTTTTTCAATGTTGAGGTTGTTGTTGAATTTGTTGGTGTTTTTCAATGTTGAGGTTGTTGTTGTTTTTCAATGCTGAGGTTGTTGTTGAATTTGTTGGTGTTTTTAAATGTTGAGGTTGTTGTTGAATTTGTTGGTGTTTTTCAATGTTGAGGTTGTTGTTGTTTTTCAATGTTGAGGTTGTTGTTGAATTTGTTGGTGTTTTTTCAATTTTGAGGTTGTTGGTGTTGTTCAATGTTGAGGTTGTTGTTGTATTTGTTGGTGTTTTTCAAATTCGAGGTTGTTGTTGAATTTGTTGGTGTTTTTCAATGTTGAAGTTGTTGTTGAATTTGTTGGTGTTTTTCAATGTTGAGGTTGTTGTTGTTTTTCAATGCTGAGGTTGTTGTTGAATTTGTTGGTGTTTTTCAATGTTGAGGTTGTTTTTGAATTTGTTGGTGTTTTTCAATGTTGAGGTTGTTGTTGTTTTTCAATGTTGAGGTTGTTGTTGAATTTGTTGGTGTTTTTCAATGTTGAGGTTGTTGTTGTTTTTCAATGTTGAGGTTGTTGTTGAATTTGTTGGTGTTTTTCAATTTCGAGGTTGCTGTTGAATTTTTTGGTGTTTTTCAATGTAGAAGTTGTTGCTGAATTTGTTGGTGTTTTTCAATGTTGAGGTTGTTGTTGTTTTTCAATGTTGAGGTTGTTGTTGAATTTGTTGGTGTTTTTCAATGTTGAGGTTGTTGTTGTTTTTCAATGCTGAGGTTGTTGTTGAATTTGTTGGTGTTTTTCAATGTTGAGGTTGTTGTTGAATTTGTTGGTGTTTTTCAATGTTGAGGTTGTTGTTGTTTTTTAGTGTTGAGGTTGTTGTTGAATTTGTTGGTGTTTTTCAATGTTGAGGTTGTTGTTGAATTTGTTGGTGTTTTTCAATGTTGAGGTTGTTGTTGTTTTTCAATGTTGAGGGTGTTGTTGAATTTGTTCGTGCTTTTCAATGTTGAGATTGTTGTTGAATTTGTTGGTGTTTTTCAATGTTGAGGTTGTTGTTGTTTTTCAATGTTGAGGTTGTTGTTGAATTTGTTGGTGTTTTTCAATGTTGAGTTTGTTGTTGAATTTGTTGGTGTTTTTCAATTTCGAGGTTGTTGTTGAATTTGTTAGTGTTTTTCAATGTTGAGGTTGTTGTTGAATTTGTTGGTGTTTTTCAATGTTGAGGTTGTGGTTGAATTTGTTGGTGTTTTTCAATGTTGAGGTTGTTGTTGTTTTTCAATGTTGAGGCTGTTGTTGAATTTGTTGGTGTTTTTCAATGTTTAGTTTGTTGTTGTTTTTCAATGTTGAGGTTGTTGTTGAATTTGTTGGTGTTTTTCAATGTTGAGGTTGTTGTTGTTTTTCAATTTTGAGTTTGTTGTTGAATTTGTTGGTGTTTTTCAATGCTGAGGTTGTTGTTGTTTTTCAATGTTGAGGTTGTTGTTGAATTTGTTGGTGTTTTTCAATTTCGAGGTTGTTGTTGAATTTGTTGGTGTTTTTCAATGTTGAAGTTGTTGTTGAATTTGTTGGTGTTTTTCAATGTTGAGGTTGTTGTTGTTTTTCAATGTTGAGGTTGTTGTTGAATTTGTTGGTGTTTTTCAATGTTGAGGTTGTTGTTTTTCAATGCTAAGGTTGTTGTTGAATTTGTTGGTGTTTTTCAATGTTGAGGTTGTTGTTGAATTTGTTGGTGTTTTTCAATGTTGAGGTTGTTGTTGTTTGTCAATGTTGAGGTTGTTGTTGAACTTGTTGGTGTTTTTCAATGTTGAGGTTGTATTTGTTTTTCAATGTTGACGTTGTTGTTGAATTTGTTGGTGTTTTTCAATTTCGAGGTTGTTGTTGAATTTGTTTGTGTTTTTCAATGTTGAGGTTGTTGTTCTTTTTCAATGTTGAGGTTATTGTTGAATTTGTTGGTGTTTTTCAATGTTGAGGTTGTTGTTGTTTTTCAATGTTGAGGTTGTTGTTGAATTTGTTGGTGTTTTTCAATGTTGAGTTTGTTGTTGTTTTTCAACGTTGAGGTTGTTGTTGAATTTGTTGGTGTTTTTCAATGTTGAGGTTGTTGTTGTTTTTCAATGTTGAGGTTGTTGTTGAATTTGTTGGTGTTTTTCAATGTTGAGGTTGTTGTTGAATTTGTTGGTGTTTTTCAATGTTGAGGTTGTTGTTGTTTTTCAATGTTGAGGTTGTTGTTGTTTGTCAATGTTGAGGTTGTTGTTGAACTTGTTGGTGTTTTTCAATGTTGAGGTTGTATTTGTTTTTCAATGTTGACGTTGTTGTTGAATTTGTTGGTGTTTTTCAATTTCGAGGTTGTTGTTGAATTTGTGTTTTTCAATGTTGAGGTTGTTGTTCTTTTTCAATGTTGAGGTTATTGTTGAATTTGTTGGTGTTTTTCAATGTTGAGGTTGTTGTTGTTTTTCAATGTTGAGGTTGTTGTTGAATTTGTTGGTGTTTTTCAATGTTGAGTTTGTTGTTGTTTTTCAATGTTGAGGTTGTTGTTGAATTTGTTGGTGTTTTTCAATGTTGAGGTTGTTGTTGTTTTTCAATGTTGAGGTTGTTGTTGAATTTGTTGGTGTTTATCAATGTTGAGGTTGTTGTTGAATTTGTTGGTGTTTTTCAATGTTGAGGTTGTTGTTGTTTTTCAATGTTGAGGTTGTTGTTGAGTTTGTTGGTGTTTTTCAATGTTGAGGTTGTTGTTGAATTTGTTGGTGTTTTTCAATGTTGAGGTTGTTGTTGAATTTGTTGGTGTTTTTCAATGCTGAGGTTGTTGTTGTTTTTCAATGTTGAGGTTGTTGTTGAATTTGTTGGTGTTTTTCCATGATGAGGTTGTTGTTGTTTTTCAAAGTTGAGGTTGTTGTGGAATTTGTTGGTGTTTTTCAATGTTGAGGTTGTTGTTGTTTGTCAGTGTTGAGGTTGTTGTTGAACTTGTTGGTGTTTTTCAATGTTGAGGTTGTATTTGTTTTTCAATGTTGACGTTGTTGTTGAATTTGTTGGTGTTTTTCAATTTCGAGGTTGTTGTTGAATTTGTTTGTGTTTTTCAATGTTGAGGTTGTTGTTCTTTTTCAATGTTGAGGTTATTGTTGAATTTGTTGGTGTTTTTCAATGTTGAGGTTGTTGTTGTTTTTCAATGTTGAGGTTGTTGTTGAATTTGTTGGTGTTTTTCAATGTTGAGTTTGTTGTTGTTTTTCAATGTTGAGGTTGTTGTTGAATTTGTTGGTGTTTTTCAATGTTGAGGTTGTTGTTGCTTTTCAATGTTGAGGTTGTTGTTGAATTTGTTGGTGTTTTTCAATGTTGAGGTTGTTGTTGAATTTGTTGGTGTTTTTCAATGTTGAGGTTGTTGTTGTTTTTCAATGTTGAGGTTGTTGTTGAGTTTGTTGGTGTTTTTCAATGTTGAGGTTGTTGTTGAATTTGTTGGTGTTTTTCAATGTTGAGGTTGTTGTTGAATTTGTTGGTGTTTTTCAATGCTGAGGTTGTTGTTGTTTCTCAATGTTGAGGTTGTTGTTGAATTTGTTGGTGTTTTTCCATGATGAGGTTGTTGTTGTTTTTCAAAGTTGAGGTTGTTGTGGAATTTGTTGGTGTTTTTCAATGTCGGGGTTGTTGTTGAATTTGTTGGTGTTTTTCTATGTTGAATTTTTTGTTGAATTTGTTGGTGTTTTTCAATGTTGAGGTTGTTGTTTTTCAATGTTGAAGTTGTTGTTGAATTTGTTGGCGTTTTTAAATGTTGAGGTTGTTGTTGAATTTTTTGGTGTTTTCAATGTTGAGGTTTTTGTTGAATTTGTTGGTGTTTTTCAATGTTGAGGTTGTTGTTGTTTTTCAATGTTGAGGTTGTTGTTGAATTTGATGGTGTTTTTCAATGCCGAGGTTGTTGTTGAATTTGTTGGTGTTTTTCAATGTTGAAGTTGTTGTTGAACTTGTTGGTGTTTTTCAATGTTGAGGTTGTTGTTGTTTTTCAATGTTGAGGTTGTTGTTGAATTTGTTGGTGTTTTTCAATGTTGAGGTTGTTGTTGAATTTGTTGGTGTTTTTCAATGTTGAGGTTGTTGTTGAATTTGTTGGTGTTTTTCAATGTTGAGGTTCATCTTATTTTTCAATGTTGACGTTGTTGTTGAGTTTGTTGGTGTTTTTCAATGTTGAGGTTGTTGTTGAATTTGTTGGTGTTTTTCAATGTTGAGGTTGTTGTTGAATTTGTTGGTGTTTTTCAATGTTGAGGTTGTTGTTGTTTTTAAATGTTGAGGTTGTTGTTGAATTTGTTGGTGTTTTTTCAATTTTGAGGTTGTTGGTTTTTTTCAATGTTGAGGTTGTTGTTGAATTTGTTGGTGTTTTTCAATGTTGAGGTTGTTGTTGTTTTTCAATGTTGAGGTTATTGTTGCATTTGATGGTGTTTTTCAATGTTGAGGTTGTTGTTGAATTTGTTGTTGTTTTTAAATCTTGAGGTTGTTGTTGAATTCGCTGGTGTTTTGCAATGTTGAGGTTGTTGTTGTTTTTCAATGTTGAGGTTGTTGTTGAATTTGTTGGTGTATTTCAATGTTGAGGTTGTTGTTGTTTTTCAATGTTGAGGTTGTTGTTGTATTTGTTGGTGTTTTTCAATTTCGAGGTTGTTGTTGAATTTGTTGGTGTTTTTCAATGTTGAAGTTCTTGTTGAATTTGTAGGTGTTTTTCAATGTTTAGGTTGTTGTTGTTTTTCAATGTTGAGGTTGTTGTTGAATTTGTTGGTGTTTTTCAATGTTTAGGTTGTTGTTGTTTTTCAATGTTGAGGTTGTTGTTGACTTTGTTGGTGTTTTTCAACGTTGAGGTTGTTGTTGAATTTGTTGGTGTTTTTCAATGTTGAGGTTGTTGTTGATTTTCAATGTTGAGGTTGTTGTTGAATTTGTTGGTGTTTTTCAATGTTGAGTTTTTTGTTGTTTTTCAATGTTGAGGTTGTTGTTGAATTTGTTGGTGTTTTTCAATGTTGAGGTTGTTGTTGTTTTTCAATGTTGAGGTTGTTGTTGAATGTGTTGGTGCTTTTCAATGTTGAGATTGCTGTTGAATTTGTTGGTGTTTTTCAATGTTGAGGTTGTTGTTGTTTTTCAATGTTGAGATTGTTGTTGAATTTGTTGGTGTTTTTCAATGTTGAGTTTGTTGTTGAATTTGTTGGTGTTTTTCAAATTCGAGGTTGTTGTTGAATTTGTTAGTGTTTTTCAATGTTGAGGTTGTTGTTGAAATTGTTGGTATTTTTCAATGTTGAGGTTGTTGTTGAATTTGTTGGTGTTTTTCAATGTTGAGGTTGTTGTTGTTTTTCAATGTTGAGGTTGTTGTTGAATTTGTTGGTGTTTTTCAATGTTTAGTTTGTTGTTGTTTTTCAATGTTGAGGTTGTTGTTGAAGTTGTTGGTGTTTTTCAATGTTGAGGTTGTTGTTGTTTTTCAATTTTGAGGTTGTTGTTGAATTTGTTGGTGTTTTTCAATGTTGAGGTTGTTGTTGTTTTTCAATGTTGATGGTGTTGTTGAATTTGTTGGTGTTTTTCAATTTCGAGGTTGTTGTTGAATTTGTTGGGGTTTTTCAATGTTGAAGTTGTTGTTGAATTTGTTGGTGTTTTTCAATGTTGAGGTTGTTGTTGTTTTTCAATGTTGAGGTTGTTGTTGAATTTGTTGGTGTTTTTCAATGTTGAGGTTGTTGTTGTTTTTCAATGCTGAGGTTGTTGTTGAATTTGTTGGTGTTTTTTAATGTTGAGGTTGTTGTTGAATTTGTTGGTGTTTTTCAATGTTGAGGTTGTTGTTGTTTTTCAATGTTGAGGTTGTTGTTGAATTTATTGGTGTTTTTCAATGTTGAGGTTGTTGTTGTTTTTCAATGTTGAGGTTGTTGTTGAATTTGTTGGTGTTTTTCAATTTCGAGGTTGTTGTTGAATTTGTTTGTGTTTTTCAATGTTGAGGTACTTGTTGTTTTTCAATGTTGAGGTTATTGTTGAATTTGTTGGTGTTTTTCAATGTTGAGGTTGTTGTTGTTTTTCAATGTTGAGGTTGTTGTTGAATTTGTTGGTGTTTTTCAATGTTGAGGTTGTTGTTGTTTTTCAATGTTGAGGTTGTTGTTGAATTTGTTGGGGTTTTTCAAAGTTGAGGTTGTTGTTGTTTTTCAATGTTGAGGTTGTTGTTGAATTTGTTGGCGTTTTTCAATGTTGAGGTTGTTGTTGAATTTGTTAGTGTTTTTCAATGATGAGGTTGTTGTTGTTTTTCAATGTTGAGGTTGTTGAATTTGTGGGTTTTTTTCAATCTTGAGTTTGTTGTTGAATTTGTTGGTGTTTTTCAATGTTGTGGTTGTTGTTGAATTTGTTGGTGTTTTTCAATGTTGAGGTTGTTGTTATTTTTCAATGTTGAGGTTGTTGTTGAGTTTGTTGGTGTTTTTCAATGTTGATGTTGTTGTTGAATTTGTTGGTGTTTTTCAATGTTGAGGTTGTTGTTGAATTTGTTGGTGTTTTTAAATGTTGAGGTTGTTGTTCTTATTAAATGTTGAGGTTGTTGTTGAATTTGCTGGTGTTTTTTCAATTTTGAGGTTGTTGGTGTTGTTCAATGTTGAGGTTGATTTTGAATTTGAGGGTGTTTTTCAATGTCGAGGTTGTTGTTGAATTTGTTGGTGTTTTTCAATGTTGAGGTTGTTGTTGTTTTTCAATGTTGAGGGTGTTGTTGAATTTGTTGGTGTTTTTCAATGTTGAGATTGTTGTTGTTTTTCAATGTTGAGGTTGTTGTTGAATTTGTTGTTGTTTTTAAATGTTGAGGTTGTTGTTGAATTTGTTGGTGTTTTGCAATGTTGAGGTTGTTGTTGTTTTTCAATGTTGAGGTTGTTGTTGAATTTGTTGGTGTTTTTCAATGTTGAGGTTTTTGTTGTTTTTCAATGTTGAGGTTGTTGTTGTATTTGTTGGTGTTTTTCAATTTCGAGGTTGTTGTTGAATTTGTTGGTGTTTTTCAATGTTGAAGTTGTTGTTGAATTTGTTGGTGATTTTCAATGTTGAGGTTGTTGTTGTTTTTCAATGTTGAGGTTGTTGTTGAATTTGTTGGTGTTATTCAATGTTGAGGTTGTTGTTGTTTTTCAATGCTGAGGTTGTTGTTGAATTTGTTTGTGTTTTTCAATGTTGAGGTTGTTGTTGAATTTGTTGGTGTTTTTCAATGTTGAGGTTGTTGTTGTTTTTAAATGTTGAGGTTGTTGTTGAATTTGTTGGTGTTTTTTCAATTTTGAGGTTGTTGGTCTTTTTCAATGTTGAGGTTGATTTTGAATTTCAGGGTGTTTTTCAATGTCGAGGTTGTTGTTGAATTTGTTGGTGTTTTTCAATGTTGAGGTTGTTGTTGTTTTTCAATGTTGAGGTTGTTGTTGAATTTGTTGGTGTTTATCAATGTTGAGATTGTCGTTGTTTTTCAAAGTTGAGGTTGTTGTTGTATTTGTTGGTGTTTTTCAATGTTGAAGTTGTTGTTGAATTTGTTGGTGTTTTTAAATGTTGAGGTTGTTGTTGTTTTTGAGTGTTGAGGTTGTTGTTGAATTTGTTGGTGATTTTCAATGTTGAGGTTCTTGTTGTTTTTCAATGCTGAGGTTGTTGTAGAATTTGTTGGTGTTTTTCAATGTTGAGGTTGTTGTTGAATTTGTTGGTGTTTTTCAATGTTTCGGTTGTTGTTGTTTTTCAATGTTGAGGTTGTTGTTGAATTTGTTGGTGTTTTTCAATGTTGAGGTTGTTGTTGTTTTTCAATGCTGAGGTTGTTGTTGAATTTGTTGGTGTTTTTAAATGTTGAGGTTGTTGTTGAATTTGTTGGTGTTTTTCAATGTTGAGGTTGTTGTTGTTTTTCAATGTTGAGGTTGTTGTTGAATTTGTTGGTGTTTTTTCAATTTTGAGGTTGTTGGTGTTGTTCAATGTTGAGGTTGTTGTTGTATTTGTTGGTGTTTTTCAAATTCGAGGTTGTTGTTGAATTTGTTGGTGTTTTTCAATGTTGAAGTTGTTGTTGAATTTGTTGGTGTTTTTCAATGTTGAGGTTGTTGTTGTTTTTCAATGCTGAGGTTGTTGTTGAATTTGTTGGTGTTTTTCAATGTTGAGGTTGTTTTTGAATTTGTTGGTGTTTTTCAATGTTGAGGTTGTTGTTGTTTTTCAATGTTGAGGTTGTTGTTGAATTTGTTGTTGTTTTTCAATGTTGAGGTTGTTGTTGTTTTTCAATGTTGAGGTTGTTGTTGAATTTGTTGGTGTTTTTCAATGTTGAGGTTGTTGTTGAGTTTGTTGGTGTTTTTCAATGTTGATGTTGTTGTTGAATTTGTTGGTGTTTTTCAATGTTGAGGTTGTTGTTGAATTTGTTGGTGTTTTTCAATGTTGAGGTTGTTGTTATTTTTCAATGTTGAGGTTGTTGTTGAGTTTGTTGGTGTTTTTCAATGTTGATGTTGTTGTTGAATTTGTTGGGGTTTTTCAATGTTGAGGTTGTTGTTGAATTTGTTGGTGTTTTTCAGTGTTGAGGTTGTTGTTGTTATTAAATGTTGAGGTTGTTGTTGAATTTGCTGGTGTTTTTTCAATTTTGAGGTTTTTGGTGTTGTTCAATGTTGAGGTTGATTTTGAATTTGAGGGTGTTTTTCAATGTCGAGGTTGTTGTTGAATTTGTTGGTGTTTTTCAATGTTGAGGTTGTTGTTGTTTTTCAATGTTGAGGTTGTTGTTGAATTTGTTGGTGTTTTTCAATGTTGAGATTGTTGTTGTTTTTCAATGTTGAGGTTGTTGTTGAATTTGTTGGTGTTTTTCAATGTTGAGGTTGTTGTTGTTTTTCAATGCTGAGGTTGTTGTTGAATTTGTTGGTGTTTTTCAATGTTGAGGTTGTTGTTGAATTTGTTGGTGTTTTTCAATGTTGAGGTTGTTGTTGTTTTTCAATGTTGAGGTTGTTGTTGAATTTGTTGGTGTTTTTTCAATTTTGAGGTTGTTGGTGTTGTTCAATGTTGAGGTTGTTGTTGTATTTGTTGGTGTTTTTCAATTTCGAGGTTGTTGTTGAATTTGTTGGTGTTTTTCAATGTTGAAGTTGTTGTTGAATTTGTTGGTGTTTTTCAATGTTGAGGTTGTTGTTGTTTTTCAATGCTGAGGTTGTTGTTGAATTTGTTGGTGTTTTTCAATGTTGAGGTTGTTTTTGAATTTGTTGGTGTTTTTCAATGTTGAGGTTGTTGTTGTTTTTCAATGTTGAGGTTGTTGTTGAATTTGTTGTTGTTTTTCAATGTTGAGGTTGTTGTTGTTTTTCAATGTTGAGGTTGTTGTTGAATTTGTTGGTGTTTTTCAATGTTGAGGTTGTTGTTGAGTTTGTTGGTGTTTTTCAATGTTGATGTTGTTGTTGAATTTGTTGGTGTTTTTCAATGTTGAGGTTGTTGTTGAATTTGTTGGTGTTTTTCAATGTTGAGGTTGTTGTTATTTTTCAATGTTGAGGTTGTTGTTGAGTTTGTTGGTGTTTTTCAATGTTGATGTTGTTGTTGAATTTGTTGGGGTTTTACAATGTTGAGGTTGTTGTTGAATTTGTTGGTGTTTTTCAATGTTTAGGTTGTTGTTGTTTTTCAATGTTGAGGTTGTTGTTGAATTTGTTGGTGTTTTTCAATGTTTAGGTTGTTGTTGTTTTTCAATGTTGAGGTTGTTGTTGACTTTGTTGGTGTTTTTCAACGTTGAGGTTGTTGTTGAATTTGTTGGTGTTTTTCAATGTTGAGGTTGTTGTTGATTTTCAATGTTGAGGTTGTTGTTGAATTTGTTGGTGTTTTTCAATGTTGAGTTTTTTGTTGTTTTTCAATGTTGAGGTTGTTGTTGAATTTGTTGGTGTTTTTCAATGTTGAGGTTGTTGTTGTTTTTCAATGTTGAGGTTGTTGTTGAATGTGTTGGTGCTTTTCAATGTTGAGATTGTTGTTGAATTTGTTGGTGTTTTTCAATGTTGAGGTTGTTGTTGTTTTTCAATGTTGAGATTGTTGTTGAATTTGTTGGTGTTTTTCAATGTTGAGTTTGTTGTTGAATTTGTTGGTGTTTTTCAATTTCGAGGTTGTTGTTGAATTTGTTAGTGTTTTTCAATGTTGAGGTTGTTGTTGAAATTGTTGGTATTTTTCAATGTTGAGGTTGTTGTTGAATTTGTTGGTGTTTTTCAATGTTGAGGTTGTTGTTGTTTTTCAATGTTGAGGTTGTTGTTGAATTTGTTGGTGTTTTTCAATGTTTAGTTTGTTGTTGTTTTTCAATGTTGAGGTTGTTGTTGAATTTGTTGGTGTTTTTCAATGTTGAGGTTGTTGTTGTTTTTCAATTTTGAGGTTGTTGTTGAATTTGTTGGTGTTTTTCAATGTTGAGGTTGTTGTTGTTTTTCAATGTTGATGGTGTTGTTGAATTTGTTGGTGTTTTTCAATTTCGAGGTTGTTGTTGAATTTGTTGGGGTTTTTCAATGTTGAAGTTGTTGTTGAATTTGTTGGTGTTTTTCAATGTTGAGGTTGTTGTTGTTTTTCAATGTTGAGGTTGTTGTTGAATTTGTTGGTGTTTTTCAATGTTGAGGTTGTTGTTGTTTTTCAATGCTGAGGTTGTTGTTGAATTTGTTGGTGTTTTTTAATGTTGAGGTTGTTGTTGAATTTGTTGGTGTTTTTCAATGTTGAGGTTGTTGTTGTTTTTCAATGTTGAGGTTGTTGTTGAATTTATTGGTGTTTTTCAATGTTGAGGTTGTTGTTGTTTTTCAATGTTGAGGTTGTTGTTGAATTTGTTGGTGTTTTTCAATTTCGAGGTTGTTGTTGAATTTGTTTGTGTTTTTCAATGTTGAGGTACTTGTTGTTTTTGAATGTTGAGGTTATTGTTGAATTTGTTGGTGTTTTTCAATGTTGAGGTTGTTGTTGTTTTTCAATGTTGAGGTTGTTGTTGAATTTGTTGGTGTTTTTCAATGTTGAGGTTGTTGTTGTTTTTCAATGTTGAGGTTGTTGTTGAATTTGTTGGGGTTTTTCAAAGTTGAGGTTGTTGTTGTTTTTCAATGTTGAGGTTGTTGTTGAATTTGTTGGCGTTTTTCAATGTTGAGGTTGTTGTTGAATTTGTTAGTGTTTTTCAATGATGAGGTTGTTGTTGTTTTTCAATGTTGAGGTTGTTGAATTTGTGGGTTTTTTTCAATCTTGAGTTTGTTGTTGAATTTGTTGGTGTTTTTCAATGTTGTGGTTGTTGTTGAATTTGTTGGTGTTTTTCAATGTTGAGGTTGTTGTTATTTTTCAATGTTGAGGTTGTTGTTGAGTTTGTTGGTGTTTTTCAATGTTGATGTTGTTGTTGAATTTGTTGGTGTTTTTCAATGTTGAGGTTGTTGTTGAATTTGTTGGTGTTTTTAAATGTTGAGGTTGTTGTTCTTATTAAATGTTGAGGTTGTTGTTGAATTTGCTGGTGTTTTTTCAATTTTGAGGTTGTTGGTGTTGTTCAATGTTGAGGTTGATTTTGAATTTGAGGGTGTTTTTCAATGTCGAGGTTGTTGTTGAATTTGTTGGTGTTTTTCAATGTTGAGGTTGTTGTTGTTTTTCAATGTTGAGGGTGTTGTTGAATTTGTTGGTGTTTTTCAATGTTGAGATTGTTGTTGTTTTTCAATGTTGAGGTTGTTGTTGAATTTGTTGTTGTTTTTAAATGTTGAGGTTGTTGTTGAATTTGTTGGTGTTTTGCAATGTTGAGGTTGTTGTTGTTTTTCAATGTTGAGGTTGTTGTTGAATTTGTTGGTGTTTTTCAATGTTGAGGTTTTTGTTGTTTTTCAATGTTGAGGTTGTTGTTGTATTTGTTGGTGTTTTTCAATTTCGAGGTTGTTGTTGAATTTGTTGGTGTTTTTCAATGTTGAAGTTGTTGTTGAATTTGTTGGTGATTTTCAATGTTGAGGTTGTTGTTGTTTTTCAATGTTGAGGTTGTTGTTGAATTTGTTGGTGTTATTCAATGTTGAGGTTGTTGTTGTTTTTCAATGCTGAGGTTGTTGTTGAATTTGTTTGTGTTTTTCAATGTTGAGGTTGTTGTTGAATTTGTTGGTGTTTTTCAATGTTGAGGTTGTTGTTGTTTTTAAATGTTGAGGTTGTTGTTGAATTTGTTGGTGTTTTTTCAATTTTGAGGTTGTTGGTGTTTTTCAATGTTGAGGTTGATTTTGAATTTCAGGGTGTTTTTCAATGTCGAGGTTGTTGTTGAATTTGTTGGTGTTTTTCAATGTTGAGGTTGTTGTTGTTTTTCAATGTTGAGGTTGTTGTTGAATTTGTTGGTGTTTATCAATGTTGAGATTGTCGTTGTTTTTCAATGTTGAGCTTGTTGTTGTATTTGTTGGTGATTTTCAATGTTGAAGTTGTTGTTGAATTTGTTGGTGTTTTTAAATGTTGAGGTTGTTGTTGTTTTTGAGTGTTGAGGTTGTTGTTGAATTTTTTGGTGATTTTCAATGTTGAGGTTCTTGTTGTTTTTCAATGCTGAGGTTGTTGTAGAATTTGTTGGTGTTTTTCAATGTTGAGGTTGTTGTTGAATTTGTTGGTGTTTTTCAATGTTGAGGTTGTTGTTGTTTTTCAATGTTGAGGTTGTTGTTGAATTTGTTGGTGTTTTTCAATGTTTCGGTTGTTGTTGTTTTTCAATGTTGAGGTTGTTGTTGAATTTGTTGGTGTTTTTCAATGTTGAGGTTGTTGTTGTTTTTCAATGCTGAGGTTGTTGTTGAATTTGTTGGTGTTTTTAAATGTTGAGGTTGTTGTTGAATTTGTTGGTGTTTTTCAATGTTGAGGTTGTTGTTGTTTTTCAATGTTGAGGTTGTTGTTGAATTTGTTGGTGTTTTTTCAATTTTGAGGTTGTTGGTGTTGTTCAATGTTGAGGTTGTTGTTGTATTTGTTGGTGTTTTTCAAATTCGAGGTTGTTGTTGAATTTGTTGGTGTTTTTCAATGTTGAAGTTGTTGTTGAATTTGTTGGTGTTTTTCAATGTTGAGGTTGTTGTTGTTTTTCAATGCTGAGGTTGTTGTTGAATTTGTTGGTGTTTTTCAATGTTGAGGTTGTTTTTGAATTTGTTGGTGTTTTTCAATGTTGAGGTTGTTGTTGTTTTTCAATGTTGAGGTTGTTGTTGAATTTGTTGTTGTTTTTCAATGTTGAGGTTGTTGTTGTTTTTCAATGTTGAGGTTGTTGTTGAATTTGTTGGTGTTTTTCAATGTTGAGGTTGTTGTTGAGTTTGTTGGTGTTTTTCAATGTTGATGTTGTTGTTGAATTTGTTGGTGTTTTTCAATGTTGAGGTTGTTGTTGAATTTGTTGGTGTTTTTCAATGTTGAGGTTGTTGTTATTTTTCAATGTTGAGGTTGTTGTTGAATTTGTTGGGGTTTTTCAATGTTGAGGTTGTTGTTGAATTTGTTGGTGTTTTTCAGTGTTGAGGTTGTTGTTGTTATTAAATGTTGAGGTTGTTGTTGAATTTGCTGGTGTTTTTTCAATTTTGAGGTTTTTGGTGTTGTTCAATGTTGAGGTTGATTTTGAATTTGAGGGTGTTTTTCAATGTCGAGGTTGTTGTTGAATTTGTTGGTGTTTTTCAATGTTGAGGTTGTTGTTGTTTTTCAATGTTGAGGTTGTTGTTGAATTTGTTGGTGTTTTTCAATGTTGAGATTGTTGTTGTTTTTCAATGTTGAGGTTGTTGTTGTTTTTCAATGCTGAGGTTGTTGTTGAATTTGTTGGTGTTTTTCAATGTTGAGGTTGTTGTTGAATTTGTTGGTGTTTTTCAATGTTGAGGTTGTTGTTGTTTTTCAATGTTGAGGTTGTTGTTGAATTTGTTGGTGTTTTTTCAATTTTGAGGTTGTTGGTGTTGTTCAATGTTGAGGTTGTTGTTGTATTTGTTGGTGTTTTTCAATTTCGAGGTTGTTGTTGAATTTCTTGGTGTTTTTCAATGTTGAAGTTGTTGTTGAATTTGTTGGTGTTTTTCAATGTTGAGGTTGTTGTTGTTTTTCAATGCTGAGGTTGTTGTTGAATTTGTTGGTGTTTTTCAATGTTGAGGTTGTTTTTGAATTTGTTGGTGTTTTTCAATGTTGAGGTTGTTGTTGTTTTTCAATGTTGAGGTTGTTGTTGAATTTGTTGTTGTTTTTCAATGTTGAGGTTGTTGTTGTTTTTCAATGTTGAGGTTGTTGTTGAATTTGTTGGTGTTTTTCAATGTTGAGGTTGTTGTTGAGTTTGTTGGTGTTTTTCAATGTTGATGTTGTTGTTGAATTTGTTGGTGTTTTTCAATGTTGAGGTTGTTGTTGAATTTGTTGGTGTTTTTCAATGTTGAGGTTGTTGTTATTTTTCAATGTTGAGGTTGTTGTTGAGTTTGTTGGTGTTTTTCAATGTTGATGTTGTTGTTGAATTTGTTGGGGTTTTTCAATGTTGAGGTTGTTGTTGAATTTGTTGGTGTTTTTCAGTGTTGAGGTTGTTGTTGTTATTAAATGTTGAGGTTGTTGTTGAATTTGCTGGTGTTTTTTCAATTTTGAGGTTTTTGGTGTTGTTCAATGTTGAGGTTGATTTTGAATTTGAAGGGTGTTTTTCAATGTCGAGGTTGTTGTTGAATTTGTTGGTGTTTTTCAATGTTGAGGTTGTTGTTGTTTTTCAATGTTGAGGTTGTTGTTGAATTTGTTGGTGTTTTTCAATGTTGAGATTGTTGTTGTTTTTCAATGTTGAGGTTGTTGTTGAATTTGTTGGTGTTTTTAAATGTTGAGGTTGTTGTTGAATTTGTTGGTGTTTTGCAATGTTGAGGTTGTTGTTGTTTTTCAATGTTGAGGTTGTTGTTGAATTTGTTGGTGTTTTTCAATGTTGAGGTTTTTGTTGTTTTTCAATGTTGAGGTTGTTGTTGTATTTGTTGGTGTTTTTCAATTTCGAGGTTGTTGTTGAATTTGTTGGTGTTTTTCAATGTTGAAGTTGTTGTTGAATTTGTTGGTGATTTTCAATGTTGAGGTTGTTGTTGTTTTTCAATGTTGAGGTTGTTGTTGAATTTGTTGGTGTTTTTCAATGTTTAGGTTGTTGTTGTTTTTCAAAGTTGAGGTTGTTGTTGAATTTGTTTGTGTTTTTCAATGTTGAGGTTGTTGTTGAATTTGTTCGTGTTTTTCAATGTTGAGGTTGTTGTTATTTTTCAATGTTGAGGTTGTTGTTGAGTTTGTTGGTGTTTTTCAATGTTGAGGTTGTTGTTGAATTTGTTGGTGTTTTTCAATGTTGAGGTTGTTGTTGAATTTGTTGGTGTTTTTCAATGTTGAGGTTGTTGTTGTTTTTCAATGTTGAGTTTGTTGTTGAATTTGTTGGTGTTTTTCAACGTTGAGGTTGCTGTTGAATTTGTTGGTGTTTTTCAATGTTGAGGTTGTTGTTGTTTTTCAATGTTGAGGTTGTTGTTGAATTTGTTGGTGTTTTTCAATGTTGAGTTTGTTGTTGTTTTTCAATGTTGAGGCTGTTGTTGAATTTGTTGCTGTTTTTCAATGTTGAGGTTGTTGTTGTTCTTCAATGTTGAGGTTGTTGTTGAATTTGTTGGTGTTTTTCAATGTTGAGGTTGTTGTTGTTTTTCAATGTTGAGGTTGTTGTTGAATTTGTTGGTGCTTTTCAATGTTGAGATTGTTGTTGAATTTGTTGGTGTTTTTCAATGTTGAGGTTGTTGTTGTTTTTCAATGTTGAGGTTGTTGTTGAATTTGTTGGTGTTTTTCAATGTTGAGGTTGTTGTTGAATTTGTTGGTGTTTTTCAATTTCGAGGTTGTTGTTGAATTTGTTGGTGTTTTTCAATGTTGAGGTTGTTGTTGTTTTTCAATGTTGAGGTTGTCGTTGAATTTGTTGGTGTTTTTCAATGTTTAGTTTGTTGTTGTTTTTCAATGTTGAGATTGTTGTTGAATTTGTTGGTGTTTTTCAATGTAGAGGTTGTTGTTGTTTTTCAATATTGAGGTTGTTGTTGAATTTGTTGGTGTTTTTCAATGTTGAGGTTGTTGTTGTTTTTCAATGTTGAGGTTGTTGTTGAATTTGTTGGTGTTTTTCAATTTCGAGGTTGCTGTTGAATTTTTTGGTGTTTTTCAATGCTGAAGTTGTTGTTGAATTTGTTGGTGTTTTTCAATGTTGAGGTTGTTGTTGTTTTTCAATGTTGAGGTTGTTGTTGAATTTGTTGGTGTTTTTCAACGTTGAGGTTGTTGTTGTTTTTCAATGTTGAGGTTGTTGTTGAATTTGTTGGTGCTTTTCAATGTTGAGATTGTTGTTGAATTTGTTGGTGTTTTTCAATGTTGAGGTTGTTGTTGTTTTTCAATGTTGAGGTTGTTGTTGAATTTGTTGGTGTTTTTCAATGTTGAGTTTGTTGTTGAATTTGTTGGTGTTTTTCAATTTCGAGGTTGTTGTTGAACTTGTTAGTGTTTTTCAATGTTGAGGTTGTTGTTGAATTTGTTGGTGTTTTTCAATGTTGAGGTTGTTGTTGAATTTGTTGGTGTTTTTCAATGTTGAGGTTGTTGTTGTTTTTCAATGTTGAGGCTGTTGTTGAATTTGTTGGTGTTTTTCAATGTTTAGTTTGTTGTTGTTTTTCAATGTTGAGGTTGTTGTTGAATTTGTTGGTGTTTTTCAATGTTTAGGTTGTTGTTGTTTTTCAATGTTGAGGTTGTTGTTGAATTTGTTGGTGTTTTTCAACGTTGAGGTTGTTGTTGAATTTGTTGGTGTTTTTCAATGTTGAGGTTGTTGTTGTTTTTCAATGTTGAGGTTGTTGTTGAATTTGTTGGTGTTTTTCAATGTTGAGTTTTTTGTTGTTTTTCAATGTTGAGGTTGTTGTTGAATTTGTTGGTGTTTTTCAATGTTGAGGTTGTTGTTGTTTTTCAATGTTGAGGTTGTTGTTGAATTTGTTGGTGCTTTTCAATGTTGAGATTGTTGTTGAATTTGTTGTTGTTTATCAATGTTGAGGTTGTTGTTGTTTTTCAATGTTGAGATTGTTGTTGAATTCGTTGGTTTTTTTCAATGTTGAGTTAGTTGTTGAATTTGTTGGTGTTTTTCAATTTCGAGGTTGTTGTTGAATTTGTTAGTGTTTTTCAATGTTGAGGTTGTTGTTGAAATTGTTGGTGTTTTTCAATGTTGAGGTTGTTGTTGAATTTGTTGGTGTTTTTCAATGTTGAGGTTGTTGTTGTTTTTCAATGTTGAGGTTGTTGTTGAATTTGTTGGTGTTTTTCAATGTTTAGTTTGTTGTTGTTTTTCAATGTTGAGGTTGTTGTTGAATTTGTTGGTGTTTTTCAATGTTGAGGTTGTTGTTGTTTTTCAACTTTGAGGTTGTTGTTGAATTTGTTGGTGTTTTTCAATGTTGAGGTTGTTGTTGTTTTTCAATGTTGATGTTGTTGTTGAATTTGTTGGTGTTTTTCAATTTCGAGGTTGTTGTTGAATTTGTTGTTGTTTTTCAATGCTGAGGTTGTTGTTGAATTTGTTGGTGTTTTTCAATGTTGAGGTTGTTGTTATTTTTCAATGTTGAGGTTGTTGTTGAGTTTGTTGGTGTTTTTCAATGTTGATGTTGTTGTTGAATTTGTTGGTGTTTTTCAATGTTGAGGTTGTTGTTGAATTTGTTGGTGTTTTTCAATGTTGAGATTGTTGTTCTTACTAAATGTTGAGGTTGTTGTTGAATTTGCTGGTGTTTTTTCAATTTTGAGGTTGTTGGTGTTGTTCAATGTTGAGGTTGATTTTGAATTTGAGGGCGTTTTTCAATGTCGAGGTTGTTGTTGAATTTGTTGGTGTTTTTCAATGTTGAGGTTGTTGTTGTTTTTCAATGTTGAGGTTGTTGTTGAATTTGTTGGTGTTTTTCAATGTTGAGATTGTTGTTGTTTTTCAATGTTGAGGTTGTTGTTGAATTTGTTGGTGTTTTTAAATGTTGAGGTTGCTGTTGAATTTGTTGGTGATTTGCAATGTTGAGGTTGTTGTTGTTTTTCAATGTTGAGGTTGTTGTTGAATTTGTTGGTGTTTTTCAATGTTGAGGTTTTTGTTGTTTTTCAATGTTGAGGTTGTTGTTGTATTTGTTGGTGTTTTTCAATTTCGAGGTTGTTGTTGAATTTGTTGGTGTTTTTCAATGTTGAAGTTGTTGTTGAATTTGTTGGTCATTTTCAATGTTGAGGTTGTTGTTGTTTTTCAATGTTGAGGTTGTTGTTGAATTTGTTGGTGTTATTCAATGTTGAGGTTGTTGTTGTTTTTCAATGCTGAGGTTGTTGTTGAATTTGTTCGTGTTTTTCAATGTTGAGGTTGTTGTTGAATTTGTTGGTGTTTTTCAATGTTGAGGTTGTTCTTGTTTTTAAATGTTGAGGTTGTTGTTGAATTTGTTGGTGTTTTTTCAATTTTGAGGTTGTTGGTGTTATTCAATGTTGAGGTTGATTTTGAATATGAGGGTGTTTTTCAATGTCGAGGTTGTTGTTGAATTTGTTGGTGTTTTTCAATGTTGAGGTTGTTGTTGTTTTTCAATGTTGAGGTTGTTGTTGAATTTGTTGGTGTTTATCATTGTTGAGATTGTCGTTGTTTTTCAATGTTGAGGTTGTTGTTGTATTTGTTGGTGTTTTTCAATGTTGAAGTTGTTGTTGAATTTGTTGGTGTTTTTAAATGTTGAGGTTGTTGTTGTTTTTGAGTGTTGAGGTTGTTGTTGAATTTGTTGGTGATTTTCAATGTTGAGGTTCTTGTTGTTTTTCAATGCTGAGGTTGTTGTTGAATTTGTTGGTGTTTTTCAATGTTGAGGTTGTTGTTGAATTTGTTGGTGTTTTTCAATGTTGTGATTGTTGTTGTGTTTCAATGTTGAGGTTGTTGTTGAATTTGTTGGTGTTTTTCAATGTTTCGGTTGTTGTTGTTTTTCAATGTTGAGGTTGTTGTTGAATTTGTTGGTGTTTTTCAATGTTGAGGTTGTTGTTGTTTTTCAATGCTGAGGTTGTTGTTGAATTTGTTGGTGTTTTTCAATGTTGAGGTTGTTGTTGAATTTGTTGGTGTTTTTCAATGTTGAGGTTGTTGTTGTTTTTCAATGTTGAGGTTGTTGTTGAATTTGTTGGTGTTTTTCAATTTTGAGGTTGTTGGTGTTGTTCAATGTTGAGGTTGTTGTTGTATTTGTTGGTGTTTTTCAATTTCGAGGTTGTTGTTGAATTTGTTGGTGTTTTTCAATGTTGAGGCTGTTGTTGTTGTTTTTCAATGCTGAGGTTGTTGCTGAATTTGTTGGTGTTTTTCAATGTTGAGGTTGTTTTTGAATTTGTTGGTGTTTTTCAATGTTGAGGTTGTTGTTGTTTTTCAATGTTGAGGTTGTTGTTGAATTTGTTGTTGTTTTTCAATGTTGAGGTTGTTGTTGTTTTTCAATGTTGAGGTTGTTGTTTGAATTTGTTGGTGTTTTTCAATGTTGAGGTTGTTGTTGAGTTTGTTGTTGTTTTTCAATGTTGATGTTGTTGTTGAATTTGTTGGTGTTTTTCAATGTTGAGGTTGTTGTTGAATTTGTTGGTGTTTTTCAATGTTGAGGTTGTTCTTATTTTTCAATGTTGAGGTTGTTGTTGAGTTTGTTGGTGTTTTTCAATGTTGATGTTGTTGTTGAATTTGTTGGGGTTTTTCAATGTTGTGGTTGTTGTTGAATTTGTTGGTGTTTTTCACTGTTGAGGTTGTTGTTGTTATTAAATGTTGAGGTTGTTGTTGAATTTGCTGGTGTTTTTTCAATTTTGAGGTTTTTGGTGTTGTTCAATGTTGAGGTTGATTTTGAATTTGAGGGTGTTTTTCAATGTCGAGGTTGTTGTTGAATTTGTTGGTGTTTTTCAATGTTGAGGTTGTTGTTGTTTTTCAATGTTGAGGTTGTTGTTGAATTTGTTGGTGTTTTTCAATGTTGAGATTGTTGTTGTTTTTCAATGTTGAGGTTGTTGTTGAATTTGTTGGTGTTTTTAAATGTTGAGGTTGTTGTTGAATTTGTTGGTGTTTTGCAATGTTGAGGTTGTTGTTGTTTTTCAATGTTGAGGTTGTTGTTGAATTTGTTGGTGTTTTTCAATGTTGAGGTTTTTGTTGTTTTTCAATGTTGAGGTTGTTTTTGTATTTGTTGGTGTTTTTCAATTTCGAGGTTGTTGTTGAATTTGTTGGTGTTTTTCAATGTTGAAGTTGTTGTTGAATTTGTTGGTGATTTTCAATGTTGAGGTTGTTGTTGTTTTTCAATGTTGAGGTTGTTGTTGTATTTGTTGGTGTTGTTCAATGTTGAGGTTGTTGTTGAATTTGTTGGTGTTTTTCAATGTTGAGGTTGTTGTTATTTTTCAATGTTGAGGTTGTTGTTGAGTTTGTTGGTGTTTTTCAATGTTGAGTTTGTTGTTGAATTTGTTGGTGTTTTTCAATTTCGAGGTTGTTGTTGAACTTGTTAGTGTTTTTCAATGTTGAGGTTGTTGTTGAATTTGTTGGTGTTTTTCAATGTTGAGGTTGTTGTTGAATTTGTTGGTGTTTTTCAATGTTGAGGTTGTTGTTGTTTTTCAATGTTGAGGCTGTTGTTGAATTTGTTGGTGTTTTTCAATGTTTAGTTTGTTGTTGTTTTTCAATGTTGAGGTTGTTGTTGAATTTGTTGGTGTTTTTCAATGTTTAGGTTGTTGTTGTTTTTCAAAGTTGAGGTTGTTGTTGAATTTGATGGTGTTTTTCAACGTTGAGGTTGTTGTTGAATTTGTTGGTGTTTTTCAATGTTGAGGTTGTTGTTGTTTTTCAATTTCGAGGTTGTTGTTGAATTTGTTGGTGTTTTTCAATGTTGAGTTTTTTGTTGTTTTTCAATGTTGAGGTTGTTGTTGAATTTGTTGGTGTTTTTCAATGTTGAGGTTGTTGTTGTTTTTCAATGTTGAGGTTGTTGTTGAATTTGTTGGTGCTTTTCAATGTTGAGATTGTTGTTGAATTTGTTGTTGTTTTTCAATGTTGAGGTTGTTGTTGTTTTTCAATGTTGAGATTGTTGTTGAATTCGTTGGTTTTTTTCAATGTTGAGTTTGTTGTTGAATTTGTTGGTGTTTTTCAATTTCGAGGTTGTTGTTGAATTTGTTAGTGTTTTTCAATGTTGAGGTTGTTGTTGAAATTGTTGGTGTTTTTCAATGTTGAGGTTGTTGTTGAATTTGTTGGTGTTTTTCAATGTTGAGGTTGTTGTTGTTTTTCAATGTTGAGGTTGTTGTTGAATTTGTTGGTGTTTTTCAATGTTTAGTTTGTTGTTGTTTTTCAATGTTGAGGTTGTTGTTGAATTTGTTGGTGTTTTTCAATGTTGAGGTTGTTGTTGTTTTTCAGCTTTGAGGTTGTTGTTGAATTTGGTGGTGTTTTTCAATGTTGAGGTTGTTGTTGTTTTTCAATGTTGTTGTTGTTGTTGAATTTGTTGGTGTTTTTCAATTTCGAGGTTGTTGTTGAATTTGTTGTTGTTTTTCAATGCTGAGGTTGTTGTTGAATTTGTTGGTGTTTTTCAATGTTGAGGTTGTTGTTGAATTTGTTGGTGTTTTTCAATGTTGAGGTTGTTGTTGTTTTTCAATGTTGAGGTTGTTGTTGAATTTGTTGGTGTTTTTCAATGTTGAGGTTGTTGTTGTTTTTCAATGTTGAGGTTGTTGTTGAATTTGTTGGTGTTTTTCAATTTCGAGGTTGTTGTTGAATTTGTTTGTGTTTTTCAATGTTGAGGTACTTGTTGTTTTTCAATGTTGAGGTTATTGTTGAATTTGTTGGTGTTTTTCAATGTTGAGGTTGTTGTTGTTTTTCAATGTTGAGGTTGTTGTTGAATTTGTTGGTGTTTTTCAATGTTGAGGTTGTTGTTGTTTTTCAATGTTGAGGTTGTTGTTGAATTTGTTGGGGTTTTTCAAAGTTGAGGTTGTTGTTGTTTTTCAATGTTGTGGTTGTTGTTGTTTTTCAATGTTGAGGTTGTTGTTGAATTTGTTGGTGTTTTTCAATGTTGAGGTTGTTGTTGTTTTTCAATGTTGAGGTTGTTGTTGAATTTGTTGGTGTTTTTCAATTTCGAGGTTGTTGTTGAAATTGTTTGTGTTTTTCAATGTTGAGGTACTTGTTGTTTTTCAATGTTGAGGTTATTGTTGAATTTGTTGGTGTTTTTCAATGTTGAGGTTGTTGTTGTTTTTCAATGTTGAGGTTGTTGTTGAATTTGTTGGTGTTTTTCAATGTTGAGGTTGTTGTTGTTTTTCAATGTTGAGGTTGTTGTTGAATTTGTTGGGGTTTTTCAAAGTTGAGGTTGTTGTTGTTTTTCAATGTTGAGGCTGTTGAATTTGTGGGTTTTTTTCAATCTTGAGTTTGTTGTTGAATTTGTTGGTGTTTTTCAATGTTGAGGTTGTTGTTGAATTTGTTGGTGTTTTTCAATGTTGAGGTTGTTGTTATTTTTCAATGTTGAGGTTGTTGTTGAGTTTGTTGGTGTTTTTCAATGTTGATGTTGTTGTTGAATTTGTTGGTGTTTTTCAATGTTGAGGTTGTTGTTGAATTTGTTGGTGTTTTTCAATGTTGAGGTTGTTGTTCTTATTAAATGTTGAGGTTGTTGTTGAATTTGTTGGTGTTTTTTCAATTTTGAGGTTGTTGGTGTTATTCAATGTTGAGGTTGATTTTGAATATGAGGGTGTTTTTCAATGTCGAGGTTGTTGTTGAATTTGTTGGTGTTTTTCAATGTTGAGGTTGTTGTTGTTTTTCAATGTTGAGGTTGTTGTTGAATTTGTTGGTGTTTTTCAATGTTGAGGTTGTTGTTGAGTTTGTTGGTGTTTTTCAATGTTGAGGTTGTTGTTGAATTTGTTGGTGTTTTTCAATGTTGAGGTTGTTCTTATTTTTCAATGTTGAGGTTGTTGTTGAGTTTGTTGGTGTTTTTCAATGTTGATGTTGTTGTTGAATTTGTTGGGGTTTTTCAATGTTGTGGTTGTTGTTGAATTTGTTGGTGTTTTTCACTGTTGATGTTGTTGTTGTTATTAAATGTTGAGGTTGTTGTTGAATTTGCTGGTGTTTTTTCAATTTTGAGGTTTTTGGTGTTGTTCAATGTTGAGGTTGATTTTGAATTTGAGGGTGTTTTTCAATGTCGAGGTTGTTGTTGAATTTGTTGGTGTTTTTCAATGTTGAAGTTGTTGTTGAATTTGTTGGTGGTTTTCAATGTTGAGGTTGTTGTTGTTTTTCAATGTTGAGGTTGTTGTTGTATTTGTTGGTGTTTTTCAATGTTGAGGTTGTTGTTGAATTTGTTGGTGTTTTTCAATGTTGAGGTTGTTGTTATTTTTCAATGTTGAGGTTGTTGTTGAGTTTGTTGGTGTTTTTCAATGTTGAGGTTGTTGTTGAATTTGTTGGTGTTTTTCAATGTTGAGGTTGTTGTTGAATTTGTTGGTGTTTTTCAATGTTGAGGTTGTTGTTGTTTTTCAATCTTGAGGTTGTTGTTGAATTTGTTGGTGTTTTTCAACGTTGAGGTTGTTGTTGAATTTGTTGGTGTTTTTCAATGTTGAGGTTGTTGTTGGTTTTCAATGTTGAGGTTGTTGTTGAATTTGTTGGTGTTTTTCAATGTTGAGTTTGTTGTTGTTTTTCAATGTTGAGGCTGTTGTTGAATTTGTTGCTGTTTTTCAATGTTGAGGTTGTTGTTGTTCTTCAATGTTGAGGTTGTTGTTGAATTTGTTGGTGTTTTTCAATGTTGAGGTTGTTGTTGTTTTTCAATGTTGAGGTTGTTGTTGAATTTGTTGGTGCTTTTCAATGTTGAGATTGTTGTTGAATTTGTTGGTGTTTTTCAATGTTGAGGTTGTTGTTGTTTTTCAATGTTGAGATTGTTGTTGAATTCGTTGGTGTTTTTCAATGTTGAGTTTGTTGTTGAATTTGTTGGTGTTTTTCAATTTCGAGGATATTGTTGAATTTGTTAGTGTTTTTCAATGTTGAGGTTGTTGTTGAAATTGTTGGTGTTTTTCAATGTTGAGGTTGTTGTTGTTTTTCAATGTTGAGGTTGTTGTTGAATTTGTTGGTGTTTTTCAATGTTTAGTTTGTTGTTGTTTTTCAATGTTGAGGTTGTTGTTGAATTTGTTGGTGTTTTTCAATGTTGAGGATGTTGTTGTTTTTCAGCTTTGAGGTTGTTGTTGAATTTGGTGGTGTTTTTCAATGTTGAGGTTGTTGTTGTTTTTCAATGTTGTTGTTGTTGTTGAATTTGTTGGTGTTTTTCAATTTCGAGGTTGTTGTTGAATTTGTTGTTGTTTTTCAATGCTGAGGTTGTTGTTGAATTTGTTGGTGTTTTTCAATGTTGAGGTTGTTGTTGAATTTGTTGGTGTTTTTCAATGTTGAGGTTGTTGTTGTTTTTCAATGTTGAGGTTGTTGTTGAATTTGTTGGTGTTTTTCAATGTTGAGGTTGTTGTTGTTTTTCAATGTTGAGGTTGTTGTTGAATTTGTTGGTGTTTTTCAATTTCGAGGTTGTTGTTGAATTTGTTTGTGTTTTTCAATGTTGAGGTACTTGTTGTTTTTCAATGTTGAGGTTATTGTTGAATTCGTTGGTGTTTTTCAATGTTGAGGTTGTTGTTGTTTTTCAATGTTGAGGTTGTTGTTGAATTTGTTGGTGTTTTTCAATGTTGAGGTTGTTGTTGTTTTTCAATGTTGAGGTTGTTGTTGAATTTGTTGGGGTTTTTCAAAGTTGAGGTTGTTGTTGTTTTTCAATGTTGTGGTTGTTGTTGTTTTTCAATGTTGAGGTTGTTGTTGAATTTGTTGGTGTTTTTCAATGTTGAGGTTGTTGTTGTTTTTCAATGTTGAGGTTGTTGTTGAATTTGTTGGTGTTTTTCAATTTCGAGGTTGTTGTTGAATTTGTTTGTGTTTTTCAATGTTGAGGTACTTGTTGTTTTTCAATGTTGAGGTTATTGTTGAATTTGTTGGTGTTTTTCAATGTTGAGGTTGTTGTTGTTTTTCAATGTTGAGGTTGTTGTTGAATTTGTTGGTGTTTTTCAATGTTGAGGTTGTTGTTGTTTTTCAATGTTGAGGTTGTTGTTGAATTTGTTGGGTTTTTCAAAGTTGAGGTTGTTGTTGTTTTTCAATGTTGAGGCTGTTGAATTTGTGGGTTTTTTTCAATCTTGAGTTTGTTGTTGAATTTGTTGGTGTTTTTCAATGTTGAGGTTGTTGTTGAATTTGTTGGTGTTTTTCAATGTTGAGGTTGTTGTTATTTTTCAATGTTGAGGTTGTTGTTGAGTTTGTTGGTGTTTTTCAATGTTGATGTTGTTGTTGAATTTGTTGGTGTTTTTCAATGTTGAGGTTGTTGTTGAATTTGTTGGTGTTTTTCAATGTTGAGGTTGTTGTTCTTATTAAATGTTGAGGTTGTTGTTGAATTTGTTGGTGTTTTTTCAATTTTGAGGTTGTTGGTGTTATTCAATGTTGAGGTTGATTTTGAATATGAGGGTGTTTTTCAATGTCGAGGTTGTTGTTGAATTTGTTGGTGTTTTTCAATGTTGAGGTTGTTGTTGTTTTTCAATGTTGAGGTTGTTGTTGAATTTGTTGGTGTTTTTCAATGTTGAGGTTGTTGTTGAGTTTGTTGGTGTTTTTCAATGTTGAGGTTGTTGTTGAATTTGTTAGTGTTTTTCAATGTTGAGGTTGTTCTTATTTTTCAATGTTGAGGTTGTTGTTGAGTTTGTTGGTGTTTTTCAATGTTGATGTTGTTGTTGAATTTGTTGGGGTTTTTCAATGTTGTGGTTGTTGTTGAATTTGTTGGTGTTTTTCACTGTTGATGTTGTTGTTGTTATTAAATGTTGAGGTTGTTGTTGAATTTGCTGGTGTTTTTTCAATTTTGAGGTTTTTGGTGTTGTTCAATGTTGAGGTTGATTTTGAATTTGAGGGTGTTTTTCAATGTCGAGGTTGTTGTTGAATTTGTTGGTGTTTTTCAATGTTGAAGTTGTTGTTGAATTTGTTGGTGGTTTTCAATGTTGAGGTTGTTGTTGTTTTTCAATGTTGAGGTTGTTGTTGTATTTGTTGGTGTTTTTCAATGTTGAGGTTGTTGTTGAATTTGTTGGTGTTTTTCAATGTTGAGGTTGTTGTTATTTTTCAATGTTGAGGTTGTTGTTGAGTTTGTTGGTGTTTTTCAATGTTGAGGTTGTTGTTGAATTTGTTGGTGTTTTTCAATGTTGAGGTTGTTGTTGAATTTGTTGGTGTTTTTCAATGTTGAGGTTGTTGTTGTTTTTCAATCTTGAGGTTGTTGTTGAATTTGTTGGTGTTTTTCAACGTTGAGGTTGTTGTTGAATTTGTTGGTGTTTTTCAATGTTGAGGTTGTTGTTGGTTTTCAATGTTGAGGTTGTTGTTGAATTTGTTGGTGTTTTTCAATGTTGAGTTTGTTGTTGTTTTTCAATGTTGAGGCTGTTGTTGAATTTGTTGCTGTTTTTCAATGTTGAGGTTGTTGTTGTTCTTCAATGTTGAGGTTGTTGTTGAATTTGTTGGTGTTTTTCAATGTTGAGGTTGTTGTTGTTTTTCAATGTTGAGGTTGTTGTTGAATTTGTTGGTGCTTTTCAATGTTGAGATTGTTGTTGAATTTGTTGGTGTTTTTCAATGTTGAGGTTGTTGTTGTTTTTCAATGTTGAGATTGTTGTTGAATTCGTTGGTGTTTTTCAATGTTGAGTTTGTTGTTGAATTTGTTGGTGTTTTTCAATTTCGAGGATATTGTTGAATTTGTTAGTGTTTTTCAATGTTGAGGTTGTTGTTGAAATTGTTGGTGTTTTTCAATGTTGAGGTTGTTGTTGAATTTGTTGGTGTTTTTCAATGTTGAGGTTGTTGTTGTTTTTCAATGTTGAGGTTGTTGTTGAATTTGTTGGTGTTTTCTAATGTTTAGTTTGTTGTTGTTTTTCAATGTTGAGGTTGTTGTTGAATTTGTCGGTGTTTTTCAATGTTGAGGTTGTTGTTGTTTTTCAATTTTGAGGTTGTTGTTGAATTTGTTGGTGTTTTTCAATGTTGAGGTTGTTGTTGTTTTTCAATGTTGATGTTGTTGTTGAATTTGTTGGTGTTTTTCAATTTCGAGGTTGTTGTTGAATTTGTTGGGGTTTTTCAATGTTGAAGTTGTTGTTGAATTTGTTGGTGTTTTTCAATGTTGAGGTTGTTGTTGTTTTTCAATGTTGAGGTTGTTGTTGAATTTGTTGGTGTTTTTCAATGTTGAGGTTGTTGTTGTTTTTCAATGCTGAGGTTGTTGTTGAATTTGTTGGTGTTTTTCAATGTTGAGGTTGTTGTTGAATTTGTTGGTGTTTTTCAATGTTGAGGTTGTTGTTGTTTTTCAATGTTGAGGTTGTTGTTGAATTTGTTGGTGTTTTTCAATGTTGAGGTTGTTGTTGTTTTTCAATGTTGAGGTTGTTGTTGAATTTGTTGGTGTTTTTCAATTTCGAGGTTGTTGTTGAATTTGTTTGTGTTTTTCAATGTTGAGGTACTTGTTGTTTTTCAATGTTGAGGTTATTGTTGAATTTGTTGGTGTTTTTCAATGTTGAGGTTGTTGTTGTTTTTCAATGTTGAGGTTGTTGTTGAATTTGTTGGTGTTTTTCAATGTTGAGGTTGTTGTTGTTTTTCAATGTTGAGGTTGTTGTTGAATTTGTTGGGGTTTTTCAAAGTTGAGGTTGTTGTTGTTTTTCAATGTTGAGGTTGTTGTTGAATTTGTTGGCGTTTTTCAATGTTGAGGTTGTTGTTGAATTTGTTAGTGTTTTTCAATGATGAGGTTGTTGTTGTTTTTCAATGTTGAGGCTTTTGAATTTGTGGGTTTTTTTCAATCTTGAGTTTGTTGTTGAATTTGTTGGTGTTTTTCAATGTTGAGTTTGTTGTTGTTTTTCAATGTTGAGGCTGTTGTTGAATTTGTTGCTGTTTTTCAATGTTGAGGTTGTTGTTGTTCTTCAATGTTGAGGTTGTTGTTGAATTTGTTGGTGTTTTTCAATGTTGAGGTTGTTGTTGTTTTTCAATGTTGAGGTTGTTGTTGAATTTGTTGGTGCTTTTCAATGTCGAGGTTGTTGTTGAATTCGTTGGTGTTTTTCAATGTTGAGTTTGTTGTTGAATTTGTTGGTGTTTTTCAATTTCGAGGATATTGTTGAATTTGTTAGTGTTTTTCAATGTTGAGGTTGTTGTTGAAATTGTTGGTGTTTTTCAATGTTGAGGTTGTTGTTGAATTTGTTGGTGTTTTTCAATGTTGAGGTTGTTGTTGTTTTTCAATGTTGAGGTTGTTGTTGAATTTGTTGGTGTTTTTCAATGTTTAGTTTGTTGTTGTTTTTCAATGTTGAGGTTGTTGTTGAATTTGTCGGTGTTTTTCAATGTTGAGGTTGTTGTTGTTTTTCAATTTTGAGGTTGTTGTTGAATTTGTTGGTGTTTTTCAATGTTGAGGTTGTTGTTGTTTTTCAATGTTGATGTTGTTGAATTTGTTGGTGTTTTTCAATTTCGAGGTTGTTGTTGAATTTGTTGGGGTTTTTCAATGTTGAAGTTGTTGTTGAATTTGTTGGTGTTTTTCAATGTTGAGGTTGTTGTTGTTTTTCAATGTTGAGGTTGTTGTTGAATTTGTTGGTGTTTTCCAATGTTGAGGTTGTTGTTGTTTTTCAATGCTGAGGTTGTTGTTGAATTTGTTGGTGTTTTTCAATGTTGAGGTTGTTGTTGAATTTGTTGGTGTTTTTCAATGTTGAGGTTGTTGTTGTTTTTCAATGTTGAGGTTGTTGTTGAATTTGTTGGTGTTTTTCAATGTTGAGGTTGTTGTTGTTTTTCAATGTTGAGGTTGTTGTTGAATTTGTTGGTGTTTTTCAATTTCGAGGTTGTTGTTGAATTTGTTTTTGTTTTTCAATGTTGAGGTACTTGTTGTTTTTCAATGTTGAGGTTATTGTTGAATTTGTTGGTGTTTTTCAATGTTGAGGTTGTTGTTGTTTTTCAATGTTGAGGTTGTTGTTGAATTTGTTGGTGTTTTTCAATGTTGAGGTTGTTGTTGTTTTTCAATGTTGAGGTTGTTGTTGAATTTGTTGGGGTTTTTCAAAGTTGAGGTTGTTGTTGTTTTTCAATGTTGAGGTTGTTGTTGAATTTGTTGGCGTTTTTCAATGTTGAGGTTGTTGTTGAATTTGTTAGTGTTTTTCAATGATGAGGTTGTTGTTGTTTTTCAATGTTGAGGCTTTTGAATTTGTGGGTTTTTTTCAATCTTGAGTTTGTTGTTGAATTTGTTGGTGTTTTTCAATGTTGAGGTTGTTGTTGAATTTGTTGGTGTTTTTCAATGTTGAGGTTGTTGTTATTTTTCAATGTTGAGGTTGTTGTTGAGTTTGTTGGTGTTTTTCAATGTTGATGTTGTTGTTGAATTTGTTGGTGTTTTTCAATGTTGAGGTTGTTGTTGAATTTGTTGGTGTTTTTCAATGTTGAGGTTGTTGTTCTTATTAAATGTTGAGGTTGTTGTTGAATTTGCTGGTGTTTTTTCAATTTTGAGGTTGTTGGTGTTGTTCAATGTTGAGGTTGATTTTGAATTTGAGGGTGTTTTTCAATGTCGAGGTTGTTGTTGAATTTGTTGGTGTTTTTCAATGTTGAGGTTGTTGTTGTTTTTCAATGTTGAGGTTGTTGTTGAATTTGTTGGTGTTTTTCAATGTTGAGATTGTTGTTGTTTTTCAATGTTGAGGTTGTTGTTGAATTTGTTGGTGTTTTTAAATGTTGAGGTTGTTGTTGAATTTGTTGGTGTTTTGCAATTTTGAGGTTGTTGTTGTTTTTCAATGTTGAGGTTGTTGTTGAATTTGTTGGTGTTTTTCAATGTTGAGGTTTTTGTTGTTTTTCAATGTTGAGGTTGTTGTTGTATTTGTTGGTGTTTTTCAATTTCGAGGTTGTTGTTGAATTTGTTGGTGTTTTTCAATGTTGAAGTTGTTGTTGAATTTGTTGGTGATTTTCAATGTTGAGGTTGTTGTTGTTTTTCAATGTTGAGGTTGTTGCTGAATTTGTTGGTGTTATTCAATGTTGAGGTTGTTGTTGTTTTTCAATGCTGAGGTTGTTGTTGAATTTGTTTGTGTTTTTCAATGTTGAGGTTGTTGTTGAATTTGTCGGTGTTTTTCAATGTTGAGGTTGTTGTTGTTTTTAAATGTTGAGGTTGTTGTTGAATTTGTTGGTGTTTTTTCAATGTTGAGGTTGTTGGTGTTTTTCAATGTTGAGGTTGATTTTGAATATGAGGGTGTTTTTCAATGTCGAGGTTGTTGTTGAATTTGTTGGTGTTTTTCAATGTTGAGTTTGTTGTTGTTTTTCAATGTTGAGGTTGTTGTTGAATTTGTTGGTGTTTATCAATGTTGAGATTGTCGTTGTTTTTCAATGTTGAGGTTGTTGTTGTATTTGTTGGTGTTTTTCAATGTTGAAGTTGTTGTTGAATTTGTTGGTGTTTTTAAATGTTGAGGTTGTTGTTGTTTTTGAGTGTTGAGGTTGTTGTTGAATTTGTTGGTGATTTTCAATGTTGAGGTTCTTGTTGTTTTTCAATGCTGAGGTTGTTGTTGAATTTGTTGGTGTTTTTCAATGTTGAGGTTGTTGTTGAATTTGTTGGTGTTTTTCAATGTTGAGGTTGTTGTTGTTTTTCAATGTTGAGGTTGTTGTTGAATTTGTTGGTGTTTTTCAATGTTTCAGTTGTTGTTGTTTTTCAATGTTGAGGTTGTTGTTGAATTTGTTGGTGTTTTTCAATGTTGAGGTTGTTGTTGTTTTTCAATGCTGAGGTTGTTGTTGAATTTGTTGGTGTTTTTCAATGTTGAGGTTGTTGTTGAATTTGTTGGTGTTTTTCAATGTTGAGGTTGTTGTTGTTTTTCAATGTTGAGGTTGTTGTTGAATTTGTTGGTGTTTTTTCAATTTTGAGGTTGTTGGTGTTGTTCAATGTTGAGGTTGTTGTTGTATTTGTTGGTGTTTTTCAATTTCGAGGTTGTTGTTGAATTTGTTGTTGTTTTTCAATGTTGAAGTTGTTGTTGAATTTGTTGGTGTTTTTCAATGTTGAGGTTGTTGTTGTTTTTCAATGCTGAGGTTGTTGTTGAATTTGTTGGTGTTTTTCAATGTTGAGGTTGTTTTTGAATTTGTTGGTGTTTTTCAATGTTGAGGTTGTTGTTGTTTTTCAATGTTGAGGTTGTTGTTGAATTTGTTGTTGTTTTTCAATGTTGAGGTTGTTGTTGTTTTTCAATGTTGAGGTTGTTGTTGAATTTGTTGGTGTTTTTCAATGTTGAGGTTGTTGTTGAGTTTGTTGGTGTTTTTCAATGTTGATGTTGTTGTTGAATTTGTTGGTGTTCTTCAATGTTGAGGTTGTTGTTGAATTTGTTGGTGTTTTTCAATGTTGAGGTTGTTCTTATTTTTCAATGTTGAGGTTGTTGTTGAGTTTCTTGGTGTTTTTCAATGTTGATGTTGTTGTTGAATTTGTTGGGGTTTTTCAATATTGAGGTTGTTGTTGAATTTGTTGGTGTTTTTCAGTGTTGAGGTTGTTGTTGTTATTAAATGTTGAGGTTGTTGTTGAATTTGCTGGTGTTTTTTCAATTTTGAGGTTTTTGGTGTTGTTCAATGTTGAGGTTGATTTTGAATTTGAGGGTGTTTTTCAATGTCGAGGTTGTTGTTGAATTTGTTGGTGTTTTTCAATGTTGAGGTTGTTGTTGTTTTTCAATGCTGAGGTTGTTGTTGAATTTGTTGGTGTTTTTCAATGTTGAGATTGTTGTTGTTTTTCAATGTTGAGGTTGTTGTTGAATTTGTTGGTGTTTTTAAATGTTGAGGTTGTTGTTGAATTTGTTGGTGTTTTGCAATGTTGAGGTTGTTGTTGTTTTTCAATGTTGAGGTTGTTGTTGAATTTGTTGGTGTTTTTCAATGTTGAGGTTTTTGTTGTTTTTCAATGTTGAGGTTGTTGTTGTATTTGTTGGTGTTTTTCAATTTCGAGGTTGTTGTTGAATTTGTTGGTGTTTTTCAATGTTGAAGTTGTTGTTGAATTTGTTGGTGATTTTCAATGTTGAGGTTGTTGTTGTTTTTCAATGTTGAGGTTGTTGTTGAATTTGTTGGTGTTTTTCAATGTTTAGGTTGTTGTTGTTTTTCAAAGTTGAGGTTGTTGTTGAATTTGTTTGTGTTTTTCAATGTTGAGGTTGTTGTTGAATTTGTTGGTGTTTTTCAATGTTTCAGTTGTTGTTGTTTTTCAATGTTGAGGTTGTTGTTGAATTTGTTGGTGTTTTTCAATGTTGAGGTTGTTGTTGTTTTTCAATGCTGAGGTTGTTGTTGAATTTGTTGGTGTTTTTCAATGTTGAGGTTGTTGTTGAATTTGTTGGTGTTTTTCAATGTTGAGGTTGTTGTTGTTTTTCAATGTTGAGGTTGTTGTTGAATTTGTTGGTGTTTTTTCAATTTTGAGGTTGTTGGTGTTGTTCAATGTTGAGGTTGTTGTTGTATTTGTTGGTGTTTTTCAATTTCGAGGTTGTTGTTGAATTTGTTGTTGTTTTTCAATGTTGAAGTTGTTGTTGAATTTGTTGGTGTTTTTCAATGTTGAGGTTGTTGTTGTTTTTCAATGCTGAGGTTGTTGTTGAATTTGTTGGTGTTTTTCAATGTTGAGGTTGTTTTTGAATTTGTTGGTGTTTTTCAATGTTGAGGTTGTTGTTGTTTTTCAATGTTGAGGTTGTTGTTGAATTTGTTGTTGTTTTTCAATGTTGAGGTTGTTGTTGTTTTTCAATGTTGAGGTTGTTGTTGAATTTGTTGGTGTTTTTCAATGTTGAGGTTGTTGTTGAGTTTGTTGGTGTTTTTCAATGTTGATGTTGTTGTTGAATTTGTTGGTGTTCTTCAATGTTGAGGTTGTTGTTGAATTTGTTGGTGTTTTTCAATGTTGAGGTTGTTCTTATTTTTCAATGTTGAGGTTGTTGTTGAGTTTCTTGGTGTTTTTCAACGTTGATGTTGTTGCTGAATTTGTTGGGGTTTTTCAATGTTGAGGTTGTTGTTGAATTTGTTGGTGTTTTTCAGTGTTGAGGTTGTTGTTGTTATTAAATGTTGAGGTTGTTGTTGAATTTGCTGGTGTTTTTTCAATTTTGAAGTTTTTGGTGTTGTTCAATGTTGAGGTTGATTTTGAATTTGAGGGTGTTTTTCAATGTCGAGGTTGTTGTTGAATTTGTTGGTGTTTTTCAATGTTGAGGTTGTTGTTGTTTTTCAATGCTGAGGTTGTTGTTGAATTTGTCGGTGTTTTTCCATGTTGAGATTGTTGTTGTTTTTCAATGTTGAGGTTGTTGTTGAATTTGTTGGTGTTTTTAAATGTTGAGGTTGTTGTTGAATTTGTTGGTGTTTTGCAATGTTGAGGTTGTTGTTGTTTTTCAATGTTGAGGTTGTTGTTGAATTTGTTGGTGTTTTTCAATGTTGAGGTTTTTGTTGTTTTTCAATGTTGAGGTTGTTGTTGTATTTGTTGGTGTTTTTCAATTTCGAGGTTGTTGTTGAATTTGTTGGTGTTTTTCAATGTTGAAGTTGTTGTTGAATTTGTTGGTGATTTTCAATGTTGAGGTTGTTGTTGTTTTTCAATGTTGAGGTTGTTGTTGAATTTGTTGGTGTTTTTCAATGTTTAGGTTGTTGTTGATTTTCAAAGTTGAGGTTGTTGTTGAATTTGTTTGTGTTTTTCAATGTTGAGGTTGTTGTTGAATTTGTTGGTGTTTTTCAATGTTGAGGTTGTTGTTATTTTTCAATGTTGAGGTTGTTGTTGAGTTTGTTGGTGTTTTTCAATGTTGAGGTTGTTGTTGAATTTGTTGGTGTTTTTCAATGTTGAGGTTGTTGTTGAATTTGTTGGTGTTTTTCAATGTTGAGGTTGTTGTTGTTTTTCAATGTTGAGGTTGTTGTTGAATTTGTTGGTGTTTTTCAACGTTGAGGTTGTTGTTGAATTTGTTGGTGTTTTTCAATGTTGAGGTTGTTGTTGTTTTTCAATGTTGAGGTTGTTGTTGAATTTGTTGGTGTTTTTCAATGTTGAGTTTGTTGTTGTTTTTCAATGTTGAGGTTGTTGTTGAATTTGTTGCTGTTTTTCAATGTTGAGGTTGTTGTTGTTCTTCAATGTTGAGGTTGTTGTTGAATTTGTTGGTGTTTTTCAATGTTGAGGTTGTTGTTGTTTTTCAATGTTGAGGTTGTTGTTGAATTTGTTGGTGCTTTTCAATGTTGAGATTGTTGTTGAATTTGTTGGTGTTTTTCAATGTTGAGGTTGTTGTTGTTTTTCAATGTTGAGGTTGTTGTTGAATTTGTTGGTGTTTTTCAATGTTGAGTTTGTTGTTGAATTTGTTGGTGTTTTTCAATTTCGAGGTTGTTGTTGAATTTGTTAGTGGTTTTCATGTTGAGGTTGTTGTTGAATTTGTTGGTGTTTTTCTATGTTGAGGTTGTTGTTGAATTTGTTGGTGTTTTTCAATGTTGAGGTTGTTGTTGTTTTTCAATGTTGAGGTTGTCGTTGAATTTCTTGGTGTTTTTCAATGTTTAGTTTGTTGTTGTTTTTCAATGTTGAGGTTGTTGTTGAATTTGTTGGTGTTTTTCAATGTAGAGGTTGTTGTTGTTTTTCAATATTGAGGTTGTTGTTGAATTTGTTGGTGTTTTTCAATGTTGAGGTTGTTGTTGTTTTTCAATGTTGAGGTTGTTGTTGAATTTGTTGGTGTTTTTCAATTTCGAGGTTGCTGTTGAATTTTTTGGTGTTTTTCAATGTTGAAGTTGTTGTTGAATTTGTTGGTGTTTTTCAATGTTGAGGTTGTTGTTGTTTTTCAATGTTGAGGTTGTTGGTGAATTTGTTGGTGTTTTTCAATGTTGAGGTTGTTGTTGTTTTTCAATGCTGAGGTTGTTGTTGAATTTGTTGGTGTTTTTCAATGTTGAGGTTGTTGTTGAATTTGTTGGTGTTTTTCAATGTTGAGGTTGTTGTTGTTTTTTAATGTTGAGGTTGTTGTTGAATTTGTTGGTGTTTTTCAATGTTGAGGTTGTTGTTGAATTTGTTGGTGTTTTTCAATGTTGAGGTTGTTGTTGTTTTTCAATGTTGAGGTTGTTGTTGAATTTGTTGGTGCTTTTCAATGTTGAGAATGTTGTTGAATTTGTTGGTGTTTTTCAATGTTGAGGTTGTTGTTGTTTTTCAATGTTGAGGTTGTTGTTGAATTTGTTGGTGTTTTTCAATGTTGAGTTTGTTGTTGAATTTGTTGGTGTTTTTCAATTTCGAGGTTGTTGTTGAATTTGTTAGTGTTTTTCAATGTTGAGGTTGTTGTTGAATTTGTTGGTGTTTTTCAATGTTGAGGTTGTTGTTGAATTTGTTGGTGTTTTTCAATGTTGAGGTTGTTGTTGTTTTTCAATGTTGAGGCTGTTGTTGAATTTGTTGGTGTTTTTCAATGTTTAGTTTGTTGTTGTTTTTCAATGTTGAGGTTGTTGTTGAATTTGTTGGTGTTTTTCAATGCTGAGGTTGTTGTTGTTTTTCAATATTGAGGTTGTTGTTGAATTTGTTGGTGTTTTTCAATTTCGAGGTTGTTGTTGAATTTGTTGGTGTTTTTCAATGTTGAAGTTGTTGTTGAATTTGTTGGTGTTTTTCAATGTTGAGGTTGTTGTTGTTTTTCAATGTTGAGGTTGTTGTTGAATTTGTTGGTGTTTTTCAATGTTGAGGTTGTTGTTGTTTTTCAATGCTGAGGTTGTTGTTGAATTTGTTGGTGTTTTTCAATGTTGAGGTTGTTGTTGAATTTGTTGGTGTTTTTCAATGTTGAGGTTGTTGTTGTTTTTCAATGTTGAGGTTGTTGTTGAATTTGTTGGTGTTTTTCAATGTTGAGGTTGTATTTGTTTTTCAATGTTGAGGTTGTTGTTGAATTTGTTGGTGTTTTTCAATTTCGAGGTTGTTGTTGAATTTGTTTGTGTTTTTCAATGTTGAGGTTGTTGTTCTTCTTCAATATTGAGGTTATTGCTGAATTTGTTGGTGTTTTTCAATGTTGAGGTTGTTGTTGTTTTTCAATGTTGAGGTTGTTGTTGAATTTGTTGGTGTTTTTCAATGTTGAGTTTGTTGTTGTTTTTCAATGTTGAGGTTGTTGTTGAATTTGTTGGTGTTTTTCAATGTTGAGGTTGTTGTTGTTTTTCAATGTTGAGGTTGTTGTTGAATTTGTTGGTGTTTTTCAATGTTGAGGTTGTTGTTGAATTTGTTGGTGTTTTTCAATGTTGAGGTTGTTGTTGTTTTTCAATGTAGAGGTTGTTGTTGAGTTTGTTGGTGTTTTTCAATGTTGAGGTTGTTGTTGAATTTGTTGGTGTTTTTCAATGTTGAGGTTGTTGTTGAATTTGTTGGTGTTTTTCAATGCTGAGGTTGTTGTTGTTTTTCAATGTTGAGGTTGTTGTTGAATTTGTTGGTGTTTTTCCATGATGAGGTTGTTGTTGTTTTTCAAAGTTGAGGTTGTTGTGGAATTTGTTGGTGTTTTTCAATGTCGGGGTTGTTGTTGAATTTGTTGGTGTTTTTCTATGTTGAATTTTTTGTTGAATTTGTTGTTGTTTTTCAATGTTGAGGTTGTTGTTTTTCAATGTTGAAGTTGCTGTTGAATTTGTTGGCGTTTTTAAATGTTGAGGTTGTTGTTGAATTTGTTGGTGTTTTTCAATGTTGAGGTTGTTGTTGTTTTTCAATGTAGAGGTTGTTGTTGAGTTTGTTGGTGTTTTTCAATGTTGAGGTTGTTGTTGAATTTGTTGGTGTTTTTCAATGTTGAGGTTGTTGTTGAATTTGTTGGTGTTTTTCAATGCTGAGGTTGTTGTTGTTTTTCAATGTTGAGGTTGTTGTTGAATTTGTTGGTGTTTTTCCATGATGAGGTTGTTGTTGTTTTTCAAAGTTGTGGTTGTTGTGGAATTTGTTGGTGTTTTTCAATGTCGGGGTTGTTGTTGAATTTGTTGGTGTTTTTCTATGTTGAATTTTTTGTTGAATTTGTTGGTGTTTTTCAATGTTGAGGTTGTTGTTTTTCAATGTTGAAGTTGTTGTTGAATTTGTTGGCGTTTTTAAATGTTGAGGTTGTTGTTGAATTTGTTGGTGTTTTCAATGTTGAGGTTTTTGTTGAATTTGTTGGTGTTTTTCAATGTTGAGGTTGTTGTTGTTTTTCAATGTTGAGGTTGTTGTTGAATTTGATGGTGTTTTTCAAAGTCGAGGTTGTTGTTGAATTTGTTGGTGTTTTTCAATGTTGAAGTTGTTGTTGAATTTGTTGGTGTTTTTCAATGTTGAGGTTGTTGCTGTTTTTCAATGTTGAGGTTGTTGTTGAATTTGTTGGTGTTTTTCAATGTTGAGGTTGTTGTTGAATTTGTTGGTGTTTTTCAATGTTGAGGTTGTTGTTGAATTTGTTGGTGTTTTTCAATGTTGAGGTTGTTGTTATTTTTCAATGTTGAGGTTGTTGTTGAGTTTGTTGGTGTTTTTCAATGTTGAGGTTGTTGTTGAATTTGTTGGTGTTTTTCAATGTTGAGGTTGTTGTTGAATTTTTTGGTGTTTTTCAATGTTGAGGTTGTTGTTGTTTTTAAATGTTGAGGTTGTTGTTGAATTTGTTGGTGTTTTTTCAATTTTGAGGTTGTTGGTGTTTTTCAATGTTGAGGTTGATTTTGAATTTGAGGGTGTTTTTCAATGTCGAGGTTGTTGTTGAATTTGTTGGTGTTTTTCAATGTGGAGGTTGTTGTTGTTTTTCAATGTTGAGGTTGTTGTTGAATTTGTTGGTGTTTTTCAATGTTGAGATTGTTGTTATTTTTCAATGTTGAGGTTGTTCTTGAATTTGTTGGTGTTTTTAAATCTTGAGGTTGTTGTTGAATTTGCTGGTGTTTTGCAATGTTGAGGTTGTTGTTGTTTTTCAATGTTGAGGTTGTTGTTGAATTTGTTGGTGTATTTCAATGTTGAGGTTGTTGTTGTTTTTCAATGTTGAGGTTGTTGTTGTATTTGTTGGTGTTTTTCAATTTCGAGGTTGTTGTTGAATTTGTTGGTTTTTTTCAATGCTGAGGTTGTTGTTGAATTTGTTGGTGTTTTTCAATGTTGAGGTTGTTTTTGAATTTGTTGGTGTTTTTCAATGTTGAGGTTGTTGTTGTTTTTCAATGTTGAGGTTGTTGTTGAATTTGTTGTTGTTTTTCAATTTTGAGGTTTTTGTTGTTTTTCAATGTTGAGGTTGTTGTTGAATTTGTTGGTGTTTTTCACTGTTGAGGTTGTTGATGAGTTTGTTGGTGTTTTTCAATGTTGATGTTGTTTTTGAATTTGTTGGTGTTTTTCAATGTTGAGGTTGTTGTTATTTTTCAATGTTGAGGTTGTTGTTGAGTTTGTTGGTGTTTTTCAATGTTGATGTTGTTGTTGAATTTGTTGGGGTTTTTCAATGTTGAGGTTGTTGTTGAATTTGTTGGTGTTTTTCAGTGTTGAGGTTGTTGTTGTTATTAAATGTTGAGGTTGTTGTTGAATTTGCTGGTGTTTTTTCAATTTTGAGGTTTTTGGTGTTGTTCAATGTTGAGGTTGATTTTGAATTTGAGGGTGTTTTTCAATGTCGAGGTTGTTGTTGAATTTGTTGGTGTTTTTCAATGTTGAGGTAGTTGTTGTTTTTCAATGTTGAGGTTGTTGTTGAATTTGTTGGTGTTTTTCAATGTTGAGATTGTGGTTGTTTTTCAATGTTGAGGTTGTTGTTGAATTTGTTGGTGTTTTTAAATGTTGAGGTTGTTGTTGAATTTGTTGGTGTTTTGCAATTTTGAGGTTGTTATTGTTTTTCAATGCTGAGGTTGTTGTTGAATTTGTTGGTGTTTTTCAATGTTGAGGTTTTTGTTGTTTTTCAATATTGAGGTTGTTGTTGTATTTGTTGGTGTTTTTCAATTTCGAGGTTGTTGTTGAATTTGTTGGTGTTTTTCAATGTTGAAGTTTTTGTTGAATTTGTTGGTGATTTTCAATGTTGAGGTTGTTGTTGTTTTTCAATGTTGAGGTTGTTGTTGAATTTGTTGGTGTTTTTCAATGTTTAGGTTGTTGTTGTTTTTCAAAGTTGAGGTTGTTGTTGAATTTGTTTGTGTTTTTCAATGTTGAGGTTGTTGTTGAATTTGTTGGTGTTTTTCAATGTTGAGGTTGTTGTTATTTTTCAATGTTGAGGTTGTTGATGAGTTTGTTGGTGTTTTTCAATGTTGAGGTTGTTGTTGAATTTGTTGGTGTTTTTCAATGTTGAGGTTGTTGTTGAATTTGTTGGTGTTTTTCAATGTTGAGGTTGTTGTTGTTTTTCAATGTTGAGGTTGTTGTTGAATTTGTTGGTGTTTTTCAACGTTGAGGTTGTTGTTGAATTTGTTGGTGTTTTTCAATGTTGAGGTTGTTGTTGTTTTTCAATGTTGAGGTTGTTGTTGAATTTGTTGGTGTTTTTCAATGTTGAGTTTGTTGTTGTTTTTCAATGTTGAGGTTGTTGTTGAATTTGTTGCTGTTTTTCAATGTTGAGGTTGTTGTTGTTCTTCAATGTTGAGGTTGTTGTTGAATTTGTTGGTGTTTTTCAATGTTGAGGTTGTTGTTGTTTTTCAATGTTGAGGTTGTTGTTGAATTTGTTGGTGTTTTTCAATGTTGAGTTTGTTGTTGAATTTGTTGGTGTTTTTCAATTTCGAGGTTGTTGTTGAATTTGTTAGTGGTTTTCATGTTGAGGTTGTTGTTGAATTTGTTGGTGTTTTTCTATGTTGAGGTTGTTGTTGAATTTGTTGGTGTTTTTCAATGTTGAGGTTGTTGTTGTTTTTCAATGTTGAGGTTGTCGTTGAATTTCTTGGTGTTTTTCAATGTTTAGTTTGTTGTTGTTTTTCAATGTTGAGGTTGTTGTTGAATTTGTTGGTGTTTTTCAATGTAGAGGTTGTTGTTGTTTTTCAATATTGAGGTTGTTGTTGAATTTGTTGGTGTTTTTCAATGTTGAGGTTGTTGTTGTTTTTCAATGTTGAGGTTGTTGTTGAATTTGTTGGTGTTTTTCAATTTCGAGGTTGCTGTTGAATTTTTTGGTGTTTTTCAATGTTGAAGTTGTTGTTGAATTTGTTGGTGTTTTTCAATGTTGAGGTTGTTGTTGTTTTTCAATGTTGAGGTTGTTGGTGAATTTGTTGGTGTTTTTCAATGTTGAGGTTGTTGTTGTTTTTCAATGCTGAGGTTGTTGTTGAATTTGTTGGTGTTTTTCAATGTTGAGGTTGTTGTTGAATTTGTTGGTGTTTTTCAATGTTGAGGTTGTTGTTGTTTTTTAATGTTGAGGTTGTTGTTGAATTTGTTGGTGTTTTTCAATGTTGAGGTTGTTGTTGAATTTGTTGGTGTTTTTCAATGTTGAGGTTGTTGTTGTTTTTCAATGTTGAGGTTGTTGTTGAATTTGTTGGTGCTTTTCAATGTTGAGAATGTTGTTGAATTTGTTGGTGTTTTTCAATGTTGAGGTTGTTGTTGTTTTTCAATGTTGAGGTTGTTGTTGAATTTGTTGGTGTTTTTCAATGTTGAGTTTGTTGTTGAATTTGTTGGTGTTTTTCAATTTCGAGGTTGTTGTTGAATTTGTTAGTGTTTTTCAATGTTGAGGTTGTTGTTGAATTTGTTGGTGTTTTTCAATGTTGAGGTTGTTGTTGAATTTGTTGGTGTTTTTCAATGTTGAGGTTGTTGTTGTTTTTCAATGTTGAGGCTGTTGTTGAATTTGTTGGTGTTTTTCAATGTTTAGTTTGTTGTTGTTTTTCAATGTTGAGGTTGTTGTTGAATTTGTTGGTGTTTTTCAATGCTGAGGTTGTTGTTGTTTTTCAATGTTGAGGTTGTTGTTGAATTTGTTGGTGTTTTTCAATTTCGAGGTTGTTGTTGAATTTGTTGGTGTTTTTCAATGTTGAAGTTGTTGTTGAATTTGTTGGTGTTTTTCAATGTTGAGGTTGTTGTTGTTTTTCAATGTTGAGGTTGTTGTTGAATTTGTTGGTGTTTTTCAATGTTGAGGTTGTTGTTGTTTTTCAATGCTGAGGTTGTTGTTGAATTTGTTGGTGTTCTTAAATGTTGAGGTTGTTGTTGAATTTGTTGGTGTTTTTCAATGTTGAGGTTGTTGTTGTTTTTCAATGTTGAGGTTGTTGTTGAATTTGTTGGTGTTTTTCAATGTTGAGGTTGTATTTGTTTTTCAATGTTGAGGTTGTTGTTGAATTTGTTGGTGTTTTTCAATTTCGAGGTTGTTGTTGAATTTGTTTGTGTTTTTCAATGTTGAGGTTGTTGTTCTTCTTCAATATTGAGGTTATTGCTGAATTTGTTGGTGTTTTTCAATGTTGAGGTTGTTGTTGTTTTTCAATGTTGAGGTTGTTGTTGAATTTGTTGGTGTTTTTCAATGTTGAGTTTGTTGTTGTTTTTCAATGTTGAGGTTGTTGTTGAATTTGTTGGTGTTTTTCAATGTTGAGGTTGTTGTTGTTTTTCAATGTTGAGGTTGTTGTTGAATTTGTTGGTGTTTTTCAATGTTGAGGTTGTTGTTGAATTTGTTGGTGTTTTTCAATGTTGAGGTTGTTGTTGTTTTTCAATGTAGAGGTTGTTGTTGAGTTTGTTGGTGTTTTTCAATGTTGAGGTTGTTGTTGAATTTGTTGGTGTTTTTCAATGTTGTGGTTGTTGTTGAATTTGTTGGTGTTTTTCAATGCTGAGGTTGTTGTTGTTTTTCAATGTTGAGGTTGTTGTTGAATTTGTTGGTGTTTTTCCATGATGAGGTTGTTGTTGTTTTTCAAAGTTGAGGTTGTTGTGGAATTTGTTGGTGTTTTTCAATGTCGGGGTTGTTGTTGAATTTGTTGGTGTTTTTCAATGTTGAGGTTGTTGTTGTTTTTCAATGTTGAGGCTGTTGTTGAATTTGTTGGTGTTTTTCAATGTTTAGTTTGTTGTTGTTTTTCAATGTTGAGGTTGTTGTTGAATTTGTTGGTGTTTTTCAATGCTGAGGTTGTTGTTGTTTTTCAATGTTGAGGTTGTTGTTGAATTTGTTGGTGTTTTTCAATTTCGAGGTTGTTGTTGAATTTGTTGGTGTTTTTCAATGTTGAAGTTGTTGTTGAATTTGTTGGTGTTTTTCAATGTTGAGGTTGTTGTTGTTTTTCAATGTTGAGGTTGTTGTTGAATTTGTTGGTGTTTTTCAATGTTGAGGTTGTTGTTGTTTTTCAATGCTGAGGTTGTTGTTGAATTTGTTGGTGTTTTTAAATGTTGAGGTTGTTGTTGAATTTGTTGGTGTTTTTCAATGTTGAGGTTGTTGTTGTTTTTCAATGTTGAGGTTGTTGTTGAATTTGTTGGTGTTTTTCAATGTTGAGGTTGTATTTGTTTTTCAATGTTGAGGTTGTTGTTGAATTTGTTGGTGTTTTTCAATTTCGAGGTTGTTGTTGAATTTGTTTGTGTTTTTCAATGTTGAGGTTGTTGTTCTTCTTCAATATTGAGGTTATTGCTGAATTTGTTGGTGTTTTTCAATGTTGAGGTTGTTGTTGTTTTTCAATGTTGAGGTTGTTGTTGAATTTGTTGGTGTTTTTCAATGTTGAGTTTGTTGTTGTTTTTCAATGTTGAGGTTGTTGTTGAATTTGTTGGTGTTTTTCAATGTTGAGGTTGTTGTTGTTTTTCAATGTTGAGGTTGTTGTTGAATTTGTTGGTGTTTTTCAATGTTGAGGTTGTTGTTGAATTTGTTGGTGTTTTTCAATGTTGAGGTTGTTGTTGTTTTTCAATGTAGAGGTTGTTGTTGAGTTTGTTGGTGTTTTTCAATGTTGAGGTTGTTGTTGAATTTGTTGGTGTTTTTCAATGTTGAGGTTGTTGTTGAATTTGTTGGTGTTTTTCAATGCTGAGGTTGTTGTTGTTTTTCAATGTTGAGGTTGTTGTTGAATTTGTTGGTGTTTTTCCATGATGAGGTTGTTGTTGTTTTTCAAAGTTGAGGTTGTTGTGGAATTTGTTGGTGTTTTTCAATGTCGGGGTTGTTGTTGAATTTGTTGGTGTTTTTCTATGTTGAATTTTTTGTTGAATTTGTTGTTGTTTTTCAATGTTGAGGTTGTTGTTTTTCAATGTTGAAGTTGCTGTTGAATTTGTTGGCGTTTTTAAATGTTGAGGTTGTTGTTGAATTTGTTGGTGTTTTTCAATGTTGAGGTTGTTGTTGTTTTTCAATGTAGAGGTTGTTGTTGAGTTTGTTGGTGTTTTTCAATGTTGAGGTTGTTGTTGAATTTGTTGGTGTTTTTCAATGTTGAGGTTGTTGTTGAATTTGTTGGTGTTTTTCAATGCTGAGGTTGTTGTTGTTTTTCAATGTTGAGGTTGTTGTTGAATTTGTTGGTGTTTTTCCATGATGAGGTTGTTGTTGTTTTTCAAAGTTGTGGTTGTTGTGGAATTTGTTGGTGTTTTTCAATGTCGGGGTTGTTGTTGAATTTGTTGGTGTTTTTCTATGTTGAATTTTTTGTTGAATTTGTTGGTGTTTTTCAATGTTGAGGTTGTTGTTTTTCAATGTTGAAGTTGTTGTTGAATTTGTTGGCGTTTTTAAATGTTGAGGTTGTTGTTGAATTTGTTGGTGTTTTCAATGTTGAGGTTTTTGTTGAATTTGTTGGTGTTTTTCAATGTTGAGGTTGTTGTTGTTTTTCAATGTTGAGGTTGTTGTTGAATTTGATGGTGTTTTTCAAAGTCGAGGTTGTTGTTGAATTTGTTGGTCTTTTTCAATGTTGAAGTTGTTGTTGAATTTGTTGGTGTTTTTCAATGTTGAGGTTGTTGCTGTTTTTCAATGTTGAGGTTGTTGTTGAATTTGTTGGTGTTTTTCAATGTTGAGGTTGTTGTTGAATTTGTTGGTGTTTTTCAATGTTGAGGTTGTTGTTGAATTTGTTGGTGTTTTTCAATGTTGAGGTTGTTGTTATTTTTCAATGTTGAGGTTGTTGTTGAGTTTGTTGGTGTTTTTCAATGTTGAGGTTGTTGTTGAATTTGTTGGTGTTTTTCAATGTTGAGGTTGTTGTTGAATTTTTTGGTGTTTTTCAATGTTGAGGTTGTTGTTGTTTTTAAATGTTGAGGTTGTTGTTGAATTTGTTGGTGTTTTTTCAATTTTGAGGTTGTTGGTGTTTTTCAATGTTGAGGTTGATTTTGAATTTGAGGGTGTTTTTCAATGTCGAGGTTGTTGTTGAATTTGTTGGTGTTTTTCAATGTGGAGGTTGTTGTTGTTTTTCAATGTTGAGGTTGTTGTTGAATTTGTTGGTGTTTTTCAATGTTGAGATTGTTGTTATTTTTCAATGTTGAGGTTGTTCTTGAATTTGTTGGTGTTTTTAAATCTTGAGGTTGTTGTTGAATTTGCTGGTGTTTTGCAATGTTGAGGTTGTTGTTGTTTTTCAATGTTGAGGTTGTTGTTGAATTTGTTGGTGTATTTTAATGTTGAGGTTGTTGTTGTTTTTCAATGTTGAGGTTGTTGTTGTATTTGTTGGTGTTTTTCAATTTCGAGGTTGTTGTTGAATTTGTTGGTGTTTTTCAATGCTGAGGTTGTTGTTGAATTTGTTGGTGTTTTTCAATGTTGAGGTTGTTTTTGAATTTGTTGGTGTTTTTCAATGTTGAGGTTGTTGTTGTTTTTCAATGTTGAGGTTGTTGTTGAATTTGTTGTTGTTTTTCAATTTTGAGGTTTTTGTTGTTTTTCAATGTTGAGGTTGTTGTTGAATTTGTTGGTGTTTTTCAATGTTGAGGTTGTTGATGAGTTTGTTGGTGTTTTTCAATGTTGATGTTGTTTTTGAATTTGTTGGTGTTTTTCAATGTTGAGGTTGTTGTTGAGTTTGTTGGTGTTTTTCAATGTTGATGTTGTTGTTGAATTTGTTGGGGTTTTTCAATGTTGAGGTTGTTGTTGAATTTGTTGGTGTTTTTCAGTGTTGAGGTTGTTGTTGTTATTAAATGTTGAGGTTGTTGTTGAATTTGCTGGTGTTTTTTCAATTTTGAGGTTTTTGGTGTTGTTCAATGTTGAGGTTGATTTTGAATTTGAGGGTGTTTTTCAATGTCGAGGTTGTTGTTGAATTTGTTGGTGTTTTTCAATGTTGAGGTTGTTGTTGTTTTTCAATGTTGAGGTTGTTGTTGAATTTGTTGGTGTTTTTCAATGTTGAGATTGTGGTTGTTTTTCAATGTTGAGGTTGTTGTTGAATTTGTTGGTGTTTTTAAATGTTGAGGTTGTTGCTGAATTTGTTGGTGTTTTGCAATTTTGAGGTTGTTATTGTTTTTCAATGCTGAGGTTGTTGTTGAATTTGTTGGTGTTTTTCAATGTTGAGGTTTTTGTTGTTTTTCAATATTGAGGTTGTTGTTGTATTTGTTGGTGTTTTTCAATTTCGAGGTTGTTGTTGAATTTGTTGGTGTTTTTCAATGTTGAAGTTTTTGTTGAATTTGTTGGTGATTTTCAATGTTGAGGTTGTTGTTGTTTTTCAATGTTGAGGTTGTTGTTGAATTTGTTGGTGTTTTTCAATGTTTAGGTTGTTGTTGTTTTTCAAAGTTGAGGTTGTTGTTGAATTTGTTTGTGTTTTTCAATGTTGAGGTTGTTGTTGAATTTGTTGGTGTTTTTCAATGTTGAGGTTGGTGTTATTTTTCAATGTTGAGGTTGTTGTTGAGTTTGTTGGTGTTTTTCAATGTTGAGGTTGTTGTTGAATTTGTTGGTGTTTTTCAATGTTGAGGTTGTTGTTGAATTTGTTGGTGTTTTTCAATGTTGAGGTTGTTGTTGTTTTTCAATGTTGAGGTTGTTGTTGAATTTGTTGGTGTTTTTCAACGTTGAGGTTGTTGTTGAATTTGTTGGTGTTTTTCAATGTTGAGGTTGTTGTTGTTTTTCAATGTTGAGGTTGTTGTTGAATTTGTTGGTGTTTTTCAATGTTGAGTTTGTTGTTGTTTTTCAATGTTGAGGTTGTTGTTGAATTTGTTGCTGTTTTTCAATGTTGAGGTTGTTGTTGTTCTTCAATGTTGAGGTTGTTGTTGAATTTGTTGGTGTTTTTCAATGTTGAGGTTGTTGTTGTTTTTCAATGTTGAGGTTGTTGTTGAATTTGTTGGTGCTTTTCAATGTTGAGATTGTTGTTGAATTTGTTGTTGTTTTTCAATGTTGAGGTTGTTGTTGTTTTTCAATGTTGAGGTTGTTGTTGAATTTGTTGGTGTTTTTCAATGTTGAGTTTGTTGTTGAATTTGTTGGTGTTTTTCAATTTCGAGGTTGTTGTTGAATTTGTTAGTGGTTTTCAATGTTGAGGTTGTTGTTGAATTTGTTGGTGTTTTTCAATGTTGAGGTTGTTGTTGAATTTGTTGGTGTTTTTCAATGTTGAGGTTGTTGTTGTTTTTCAATGTTGAGGTTGTCGTTGAATTTGTTGGTGTTTTTCAATGTTTAGTTTGTTGTTGTTTTTCAATGTTGAGGTTGTTGTTGAATTTGTTGGTGTTTTTCAATGTAGAGGTTGTTGTTGTTTTTCAATATTGAGGTTGTTGTTGAATTTGTTGGTGTTTTTCAATGTTGAGGTTGTTGTTGTTTTTCAATGTTGAGGTTGTTGTTGAATTTGTTGGTGTTTTTCAATTTCGAGGTTGCTGTTGAATTTTTTGGTGTTTTTCAATGCTGAAGTTGTTGTTGAATTTGTTGGTGTTTTTCAATGTTGAGGTTGTTGTTGTTTTTCAATGTTGAGGGTGTTGTTGAATTTGTTGGTGTTTTTCAATGTTGAGGTTGTTGTTGTTTTTCAATGCTGAGGTTGTTGTTGAATTCGTTGGTGTTTTTCAATGTTGAGGTTGTTGTTGAATTTGTTGGTGTTTTTCAATGTTGAGGTTGTTGTTGTTTTTTAATGTTGAGGTTGTTGTTGAATTTGTTGGTGTTTTTCAATGTTGAGGTTGTTGTTGAATTTGTTGGTGTTTTTCAATGTTGAGGTTGTTGTTGTTTTTCAATGTTGAGGTTGTTGTTGAATTTGTTGGTGCTTTTCAATGTTGAGATTGTTGTTGAATTTGTTGGTGTTTTTCAATGTTGAGGTTGTTGTTGTTTTTCAATGTTGAGGTTGTTGTTGAATTTGTTGGTGTTTTTCAATGTTGAGTTTGTTGTTGAATTTGTTGGTGTTTTTCAATTTCGAGGTTGTTGTTGAATTTGTTAGTGGTTTTCAATGTTGAGGTTGTTGTTGAATTTGTTGGTGTTTTTCAATGTTGAGGTTGTTGTTGTTTTTCAATGTTGAGGTTGTTGTTGAATTTGATGGTGTTTTTCAAAGTCGAGGTTGTTGTTGAATTTGTTGGTCTTTTTCAATGTTGAAGTTGTTGTTGAATTTGTTGGTGTTTTTCAATGTTGAGGTTGTTGCTGTTTTTCAATGTTGAGGTTGTTGTTGAATTTGTTGGTGTTTTTCAATGTTGAGGTTGTTGTTGAATTTGTTGGTGTTTTTCAATGTTGAGGTTGTTGTTGAATTTGTTGGTGTTTTTCAATGTTGAGGTTGTTGTTATTTTTCAATGTTGAGGTTGTTGTTGAGTTTGTTGGTGTTTTTCAATGTTGAGGTTGTTGTTGAATTTGTTGGTGTTTTTCAATGTTGAGGTTGTTGTTGAATTTTTTGGTGTTTTTCAATGTTGAGGTTGTTGTTGTTTTTAAATGTTGAGGTTGTTGTTGAATTTGTTGGTGTTTTTTCAATTTTGAGGTTGTTGGTGTTTTTCAATGTTGAGGTTGATTTTGAATTTGAGGGTGTTTTTCAATGTCGAGGTTGTTGTTGAATTTGTTGGTGTTTTTCAATGTGGAGGTTGTTGTTGTTTTTCAATGTTGTGGTTGTTGTTGAATTTGTTGGTGTTTTTCAATGTTGAGATTGTTGTTATTTTTCAATGTTGAGGTTGTTCTTGAATTTGTTGGTGTTTTTAAATCTTGAGGTTGTTGTTGAATTTGCTGGTGTTTTGCAATGTTGAGGTTGTTGTTGTTTTTCAATGTTGAGGTTGTTGTTGAATTTGTTGGTGTATTTTAATGTTGAGGTTGTTGTTGTTTTTCAATGTTGAGGTTGTTGTTGTATTTGTTGGTGTTTTTCAATTTCGAGGTTGTTGTTGAATTTGTTGGTGTTTTTCAATGCTGAGGTTGTTGTTGAATTTGTTGGTGTTTTTCAATGTTGAGGTTGTTTTTGAATTTGTTGGTGTTTTTCAATGTTGAGGTTGTTGTTGTTTTTCAATGTTGAGGTTGTTGTTGAATTTGTTGTTGTTTTTCAATTTTGAGGTTTTTGTTGTTTTTCAATGTTGAGGTTGTTGTTGAATTTGTTGGTGTTTTTCAATGTTGAGGTTGTTGATGAGTTTGTTGGTGTTTTTCAATGTTGATGTTGTTTTTGAATTTGTTGGTGTTTTTCAATGTTGAGGTTGTTGTTGAGTTTGTTGGTGTTTTTCAATGTTGATGTTGTTGTTGAATTTGTTGGGGTTTTTCAATGTTGAGGTTGTTGTTGAATTTGTTGGTGTTTTTCAGTGTTGAGGTTGTTGTTGTTATTAAATGTTGAGGTTGTTGTTGAATTTGCTGGTGTTTTTTCAATTTTGAGGTTTTTGGTGTTGTTCAATGTTGAGGTTGATTTTGAATTTGAGGGTGTTTTTCAATGTCGAGGTTGTTGTTGAATTTGTTGGTGTTTTTCAATGTTGAGGTTGTTGTTGTTTTTCAATGTTGAGGTTGTTGTTGAATTTGTTGGTGTTTTTCAATGTTGAGATTGTGGTTGTTTTTCAATGTTGAGGTTGTTGTTGAATTTGTTGGTGTTTTTAAATGTTGAGGTTGTTGCTGAATTTGTTGGTGTTTTGCAATTTTGAGGTTGTTATTGTTTTTCAATGCTGAGGTTGTTGTTGAATTTGTTGGTGTTTTTCAATGTTGAGGTTTTTGTTGTTTTTCAATATTGAGGTTGTTGTTGTATTTGTTGGTGTTTTTCAATTTCGAGGTTGTTGTTGAATTTGTTGGTGTTTTTCAATGTTGAAGTTTTTGTTGAATTTGTTGGTGATTTTCAATGTTGAGGTTGTTGTTGTTTTTCAATGTTGAGGTTGTTGTTGAATTTGTTGGTGTTTTTCAATGTTTAGGTTGTTGTTGTTTTTCAAAGTTGAGGTTGTTGTTGAATTTGTTTGTGTTTTTCAATGTTGAGGTTGTTGTTGAATTTGTTGGTGTTTTTCAATGTTGAGGTTGGTGTTATTTTTCAATGTTGAGGTTGTTGTTGAGTTTGTTGGTGTTTTTCAATGTTGAGGTTGTTGTTGAATTTGTTGGTGTTTTTCAATGTTGAGGTTGTTGTTGAATTTGTTGGTGTTTTTCAATGTTGAGGTTGTTGTTGTTTTTCAATGTTGAGGTTGTTGTTGAATTTGTTGGTGTTTTTCAACGTTGAGGTTGTTGTTGAATTTGTTGGTGTTTTTCAATGTTGAGGTTGTTGTTGTTTTTCAATGTTGAGGTTGTTGTTGAATTTGTTGGTGTTTTTCAATGTTGAGTTTGTTGTTGTTTTTCAATGTTGAGGTTGTTGTTGAATTTGTTGCTGTTTTTCAATGTTGAGGTTGTTGTTGTTCTTCAATGTTGAGGTTGTTGTTGAATTTGTTGGTGTTTTTCAATGTTGAGGTTGTTGTTGTTTTTCAATGTTGAGGTTGTTGTTGAATTTGTTGGTGCTTTTCAATGTTGAGATTGTTGTTGAATTTGTTGTTGTTTTTCAATGTTGAGGTTGTTGTTGTTTTTCAATGTTGAGGTTGTTGTTGAATTTGTTGGTGTTTTTCAATGTTGAGTTTGTTGTTGAATTTGTTGGTGTTTTTCAATTTCGAGGTTGTTGTTGAATTTGTTAGTGGTTTTCAATGTTGAGGTTGTTGTTGAATTTGTTGGTGTTTTTCAATGTTGAGGTTGTTGTTGAATTTGTTGGTGTTTTTCAATGTTGAGGTTGTTGTTGTTTTTCAATGTTGAGGTTGTCGTTGAATTTGTTGGTGTTTTTCAATGTTTAGTTTGTTGTTGTTTTTCAATGTTGAGGTTGTTGTTGAATTTGTTGGTGTTTTTCAATGTAGAGGTTGTTGTTGTTTTTCAATATTGAGGTTGTTGTTGAATTTGTTGGTGTTTTTCAATGTTGAGGTTGTTGTTGTTTTTCAATGTTGAGGTTGTTGTTGAATTTGTTGGTGTTTTTCAATTTCGAGGTTGCTGTTGAATTTTTTGGTGTTTTTCAATGCTGAAGTTGTTGTTGAATTTGTTGGTGTTTTTCAATGTTGAGGTTGTTGTTGTTTTTCAATGTTGAGGGTGTTGTTGAATTTGTTGGTGTTTTTCAATGTTGAGGTTGTTGTTGTTTTTCAATGCTGAGGTTGTTGTTGAATTCGTTGGTGTTTTTCAATGTTGAGGTTGTTGTTGAATTTGTTGGTGTTTTTCAATGTTGAGGTTGTTGTTGTTTTTTAATGTTGAGGTTGTTGTTGAATTTGTTGGTGTTTTTCAATGTTGAGGTTGTTGTTGAATTTGTTGGTGTTTTTCAATGTTGAGGTTGTTGTTGTTTTTCAATGTTGAGGTTGTTGTTGAATTTGTTGGTGCTTTTCAATGTTGAGATTGTTGTTGAATTTGTTGGTGTTTTTCAATGTTGAGGTTGTTGTTGTTTTTCAATGTTGAGGTTGTTGTTGAATTTGTTGGTGTTTTTCAATGTTGAGTTTGTTGTTGAATTTGTTGGTGTTTTTCAATTTCGAGGTTGTTGTTGAATTTGTTAGTGGTTTTCAATGTTGAGGTTGTTGTTGAATTTGTTGGTGTTTTTCAATGTTGAGGTTGTTGTTGAATTTGTTGGTGTTTTTCAATGTTGAGGTTGTTGTTGTTTTTCAATGTTGAGGCTGTTGTTGAATTTGTTGGTGTTTTTCAATGTTTAGTTTGTTGTTGTTTTTCAATGTTGAGGTTGTTGTTGAATTTGTTGGTGTTTTTCAATGTTGAGGTTGTTGTTGTTTTTCAATTTTGAGGTTGTTGTTGAATTTGTTGGTGTTTTTCAATTTCGAGGTTGTTGTTGAATTTGTTGGTGTTTTCCAATGTTGAAGTTGTTGTTGAATTTGTTGGTGTTTTTCAATGTTGAGGTTGTTGTTGTTTTTCAATGTTGAGGTTGTTGTTGAATTTGTTGGTGTTTTTCAATTTCGAGGTTGTTGTTGTTTTTCAATGCTGAGGTTGTTGTTGAATTTGTTGGTGTTTTTCAATGTTGAGGTTGTTGTTGAATTTGTTGGTGTTTTTCAATGTTGAGGTTGTTGTTGTTTTTCAATGTTGAGGTTGTTGTTGAATTTGTTGGTGTTTTTCAATGTTGAGGTTGTATTTGTTTTTCAATGTTGAGGTTGTTGTTGAATTTGTTGGTGTTTTTCAATTTCGAGGTTGTTGTTGAATTTGTTTGTGTTTTTCAATGTTGAGGTTGTTGTTCTTTTTCAATGTTGAGGTTATTGTTGAATTTGTTGGTGTTTTTCAATGTTGAGGTTGTTGTTGTTTTTCAATGTTGAGGTTGTTGTTGAATTTGTTGGTGTTTTTCAATGTTGAGTTTGTTGTTGTTTTTCAATGTTGAGGTTGTTGTTGAATTTGTTGGTGTTTTTCAATGTTGAGGTTGTTGTTGAATTTGTTGGTGTTTTTCAATGTTGAGGTTGTTGTTGAATTTGTTGGTGTTTTTCAATGTTGAGGTTGTTGTTGTTTTTCAATGTTGAGGTTGTTGTTGAGTTTGTTGGTGTTTTTCAATGTTGAGGTTGTTGTTGAATTTGTTGGTGTTTTTCAATGTTGAGGTTGTTGTTGAATTTGTTGGTGTTTTTCAATGCTGAGGTTGCTGTTGTTTTTCAATGTTGAGGTTGTTGTTGAATTTGTTGGTGTTTTTCCATGATGAGGTTGTTGTTGTTTTTCAAAGTTGAGGTTGTTGTGGAATTTGTTGGTGTTTTTCAATGTCGGGGTTGTTGTTGAATTTGTTGGTGTTTTTCTATGTTGAATTTTTTGTTGAATTTGTTGGTGTTTTTCAATGTTGAGGTTGTTGTTTTTCAATGTTGAAGTTGTTGTTGAATTTGCTGGCGTTTTTAAATGTTGAGGTTGTTGTTGAATTTGTTGGTGTTTTCAATGTTGAGTTTTTTGTTGAATTTGTTGGTGTTTTTCAATGTTGAGGTTGTTGTTGTTTTTCAATGTTGAGGTTGTCTTTGAATTTGATGGTGTTTTTCAATGTCGAGGTTGTTGTTGAATTTGTTGGTGTTTTTCAATGTTGAAGTTGTTGTTGAATTTGTTGGTGTTTTTCAATGCTGAGGTTGTTGCTGTTTTTCAATGTTGAGGTTGTTGTTGAAGTTGTTGGTGTTTTTCAATGTTGAGGTTGTTGTTGAATTTGTTGGTGTTTTTCAATGTTGAGGTTGTTGTTGAATTTGTTGGTGTTTTTCAATGTTGAGGTTGTTGTTATTTTTCAATGTTGAGGTTGTTGTTGAGTTTGTTGGTGTTTTTCAATGTTGAGGTTGTTGTTGAATTTGTTGGTGTTTTTCAATGTTGAGGTTGTTGTTGAATTTGTTGGTGTTTTTCAATGTTGAGGTTGTTGTTGTTTTTAAATGTTGAGGTTGTTGTTGAATTTGTTGGTGTTTTTTCAATTTTGAGGTTGTTGGTGTTTTTCAATGTTGAGGTTGATTTTGAATTTGAGGGTGTTTTTCAATGTCGAGGTTGTTGTTGAATTTGTTGGTGTTTTTCAATGTGGAGGTTGTTGTTGTTTTTCAATGTTGAGGTTGTTGTTGAATTTGTTGGTGTTTTTCAATGTTGAGATTGTTGTTGTTCTTCAATGCTGAGGTTGTTGTTGAATTTGTTGGTGTTTTTAAATCTTGAGGTTGTTGTTGAATTTGCTGGTGTTTTGCAATGTTGAGGTTGTTGTTGTTTTTCAATGTTGAGGTTGTTGTTGAATTTGTTGGTGTTTTTCAATGTTGAAGTTCTTGTTGAATTTGTTGGTGTTTTTCAATGTTTAGGTTGTTGTTGTTTTTCAATGTTGAGGTTGTTGTTGAATTTGTTGGTGTTTTTCAATGTTTATGTTGTTGTTGTTTTTCAATGTTGAGGTTGTTGTTGAATTTGTTGGTGTTTTTCAACGTTGAGGTTGTTGTTGAATTTGTTGGTGTTTTTCAATGTTGAGGTTGTTGTTGTTTTTCAATGTTGAGGTTGTTGTTGAATTTGTTGGTGTTTTTCAATGTTGAGTTTTTGTTGTTTTTCAATGTTGAGGTTGTTGTTGAATTTGTTGGTGTTTTTCAATGTTGAGGTTGTTATTGTTTTTCAATGTTGAGGTTGTTGTTGAATTTGTTGGTGCTTTTCAATGTTGAGATTGTTGTTGAATTTGTTGGTGTTTTTCAATGTTGTGGTTGTTGTTGTTTTTCAATGTTGAGGTTGTTGTTGAATTTGTTGGTGTTTTTCAATGTTGAGTTTGTTGTTGAATTTGTTGGTGTTTTTCAATTTCGAGGTTGTTGTTGAATTTGTTAGTGTTTTTCAATGTTGAGGTTGTTGTTGAATTTGTTGGTGTTTTTCAATGTTGAGGTTGTTGTTGTTTTTCAATGTTGAGGTTGTTGTTGAATTTGTTGGTGTTTTTAAATGTGGAGGTTGTTGTTGAATTTGTTGGTGTTTTTCAATGTTGAGGTTGTTGTTGTTTTTCAATGTTGAGGTTGTTGTTGAATTTGTTGGTGTTTTTCAATGTTGAGGTTGTTGTTCTTTTTCAATGTTGAGGTTATTGTTGAATTTGTTGGTGTTTTTCAATGTTGAGGTTGTTGTTGTTTTTCAATGTTGAGGTTGTTGTTGAATTTGTTGGTGTTTTTCAATGTTGAGTTTGTTGTTGTTTTTCAATGTTGAGGTTGTTGTTGAATTTGTTGGTGTTTTTCAATGTTGAGGTTGTTGTTGAATTTGTTGGTGTTTTTCAATGTTGAGGTTGTTGTTGAATTTGTTGGTGTTTTTCAATGTTGAGGTTGTTGTTGTTTTTCAATGTTGAGGTTGTTGTTGAGTTTGTTGGTGTTTTTCAATGTTGAGGTTGTTGTTGAATTTGTTGGTGTTTTTCAATGTTGAGGTTGTTGTTGAATTTGTTGGTGTTTTTCAATGCTGAGGTTGCTGTTGTTTTTCAATGTTGAGGTTGTTGTTGAATTTGTTGGTGTTTTTCCATGATGAGGTTGTTGTTGTTTTTCAAAGTTGAGGTTGTTGTGGAATTTGTTGGTGTTTTTCAATGTCGGGGTTGTTGTTGAATTTGTTGGTGTTTTTCTATGTTGAATTTTTTGTTGAATTTGTTGGTGTTTTTCAATGTTGAGGTTGTTGTTTTTCAATGTTGAAGTTGTTGTTGAATTTGCTGGCGTTTTTAAATGTTGAGGTTGTTGTTGAATTTGTTGGTGTTTTCAATGTTGAGTTTTTTGTTGAATTTGTTGGTGTTTTTCAATGTTGAGGTTGTTGTTGTTTTTCAATGTTGAGGTTGTCTTTGAATTTGATGGTGTTTTTCAATGTCGAGGTTGTTGTTGAATTTGTTGGTGTTTTTCAATGTTGAAGTTGTTGTTGAATTTGTTGGTGTTTTTCAATGCTGAGGTTGTTGCTGTTTTTCAATGTTGAGGTTGTTGTTGAAGTTGTTGGTGTTTTTCAATGTTGAGGTTGTTGTTGAATTTGTTGGTGTTTTTCAATGTTGAGGTTGTTGTTGAATTTGTTGGTGTTTTTCAATGTTGAGGTTGTTGTTATTTTTCAATGTTGAGGTTGTTGTTGAGTTTGTTGGTGTTTTTCAATGTTGAGGTTGTTGTTGAATTTGTTGGTGTTTTTCAATGTTGAGGTTGTTGTTGAATTTGTTGGTGTTTTTCAATGTTGAGGTTGTTGTTGTTTTTAAATGTTGAGGTTGTTGTTGAATTTGTTGGTGTTTTTTCAATTTTGAGGTTGTTGGTGTTTTTCAATGTTGAGGTTGATTTTGAATTTGAGGGTGTTTTTCAATGTCGAGGTTGTTGTTGAATTTGTTGGTGTTTTTCAATGTGGAGGTTGTTGTTGTTTTTCAATGTTGAGGTTGTTGTTGAATTTGTTGGTGTTTTTCAATGTTGAGATTGTTGTTGTTCTTCAATGCTGAGGTTGTTGTTGAATTTGTTGGTGTTTTTAAATCTTGAGGTTGTTGTTGAATTTGCTGGTGTTTTGCAATGTTGAGGTTGTTGTTGTTTTTCAATGTTGAGGTTGTTGTTGAATTTGTTGGTGTTTTTCAATGTTGAAGTTCTTGTTGAATTTGTTGGTGTTTTTCAATGTTTAGGTTGTTGTTGTTTTTCAATGTTGAGGTTGTTGTTGAATTTGTTGGTGTTTTTCAATGTTTATGTTGTTGTTGTTTTTCAATGTTGAGGTTGTTGTTGAATTTGTTGGTGTTTTTCAACGTTGAGGTTGTTGTTGAATTTGTTGGTGTTTTTCAATGTTGAGGTTGTTGTTGTTTTTCAATGTTGAGGTTGTTGTTGAATTTGTTGGTGTTTTTCAATGTTGAGTTTTTGTTGTTTTTCAATGTTGAGGTTGTTGTTGAATTTGTTGGTGTTTTTCAATGTTGAGGTTGTTATTGTTTTTCAATGTTGAGGTTGTTGTTGAATTTGTTGGTGCTTTTCAATGTTGAGATTGTTGTTGAATTTGTTGGTGTTTTTCAATGTTGTGGTTGTTGTTGTTTTTCAATGTTGAGGTTGTTGTTGAATTTGTTGGTGTTTTTCAATGTTGAGTTTGTTGTTGAATTTGTTGGTGTTTTTCAATTTCGAGGTTGTTGTTGAATTTGTTAGTGTTTTTCAATGTTGAGGTTGTTGTTGAATTTGTTGGTGTTTTTCAATGTTGAGGTTGTTGTTGAATTTGTTGGTGTTTTTCAATGTTGAGGTTGTTGTTGTTTTTCAATGTTGAGGTTGTTGTTGAATTTGTTGGTGTTTTTCAATGTTTAGTTTGTTGTTGTTTTTCAATGTTGAGGTTGTTGTTGAATTTGTTGGTGTTTTTCAATGTTGAGGTTGTTGTTGTTTTTCAATTTTGAGGTTGTTGTTGAAATTGTTGGTGTTTTTCAATGTTGAGGTTGTTGTTGTTTTTCAATGTTGAGGTTGTTGTTGAATTTGTTGGTGTTTTTCAATTTCGAGGTTGTTGTTGAATTTGTTGGGGTTTTTCAATGTTGAAGTTGTTGTTGAAATTGTTGGTGTTTTTCAATGTTGAGGTTGTTGTTGTTTTTCAATGTTGAGGTTGTTGTTGAATTTGTTGGTGTTTTTCAATGTTGAGGTTGTTGTTGTTTTTCAATGCTGAGGTTGTTGTTGAATTTGTTGGTGTTTTTCAATGTTGAGGTTGTTGTTGAATTTGTTGGTGTTTTTCAATGTTGAGGTTGTTGTTGTTTTTCAATGTTGAGGTTGTTGTTGAATTTGTTGGTGTTTTTCAATGTTGAGGTTGTTGTTGTTTTTCAATGTTGAGGTTGTTGTTGAATTTGTTGGTGTTTTTCAATTTCGAGGTTGTTGTTGAATTTGTTTGCGTTTTTCAATGTTGAGGTACTTGTTGTTTTTCAATGTTGAGGTTATTGTTGAATTTGTTGGTGTTTTTCAATGTTGAGGTTGTTGTTGTTTTTCAATGTTGAGGTTGTTGTTGAATTTGTTGGTGTTTTTCAATGTTGAGGTTGTTGTTGTTTTTCAATGTTGAGGTTGTTGTTGAATTTGTTGGTGTTTTTCAATGTTGAGTTTGTTGTTGAATTTGTTGGTGTTTTTCAATTTCGAGGTTGTTGTTGAATTTGTTAGTGGTTTTCAATGTTGAGGTTGTTGTTGAATTTGTTGGTGTTTTTCAATGTTGAGGTTGTTGTTGAATTTGTTGGTGTTTTTCAATGTTGAGGTTGTTGTTCTTATTAAATGTTGAGGTTGTTGTTGAATTTGCTGGTGTTTTTTCAATTTTGAGGTTGTTGGTGCTGTTCAATGTTGAGGTTGATTTTGAATTTGAGGGTGTTTTTCAATGTCGAGGTTGTTGTTGAATTTGTTGGAGTTTTTCAATGTTGAGGTTGTTGTTGTTTTTCAATGTTGAGGTTGTTGTTGAATTTGTTGGTGTTTTTCAATGTTGAGATTGTTGTTGTTTTTCAATGTTGAGGTTGTTGTTGAATTTGTTGGTGTTTTTAAATGTTGAGGTTGTTGTTGAATTTGTTGGTGTTTTGCAATGTTGAGGTTGTTGTTGTTTTTCAATGTTGAGGTTGTTGTTGAATTTGTTGGTGTTTTTCAATGTTGAGGTTTTTGTTGTTTTTCAATGTTGAGGTTGTTGTTGTATTTGTTGGTGTTTTTCAATTTCGAGGTTGTTGTTGAATTTGTTGATGTTTTTCAATGTTGAAGTTGTTGTTGAAATTGTTGGTGATTTTCAATGTTGAGGTTGTTGTTGTTTTTCAATGTTGAGGTTGTTGTTGAATTTGTTGGTGTTTTTCAATGTTGAGGTTGTTGTTGTTTTTCAATGCTGAGGTTGTTGTTGAATTTGTTTGTGTTTTTCAATGTTGAGGTTGTTGTTGAATTTGTTGGTGTTTTTCAATGTTGAGGTTGTTGTTGTTTTTAAATGTTGAGGTTGTTGTTGAATTTGTTGGTGTTTTTTCAATTTTGAGGTTGTTGGTGTTTTTCAATGTTGAGGTTGATTTTGAATTTGAGGGTGTTTTTCAATGTCGAGGTTGTTGTTGAATTTGTTTGTGTTTTTCAATGTTGAGGTTGTTGTTGTTTTTCAACGTTGAGGTTGTTGTTGAATTTGTTGGTGTTCATCAATGTTGAGATTTTTGTTGTTTTTCAATGTTGAGGTTGTTGTTGTATTTGTTGGTGTTTTTCAATGTTGAAGTTGTTGTTGAATTTGTTGGTGTTTTTAAATGTTGAGGTTGTTGTTGTTTTTCAATGTTGAGGTTGTTGTTGAATTTGTTGGTGATTTTCAATGTTGAGGTTCTTGTTGTTTTTCAATGCTGAGGTTGTTGTTGAATTTGTTGGTGTTTTTCAATGTTGAGGTTGTTGTTGAATTTGTTGGTGTTTTTCAATGTTGATGTTGTTGTTGTTTTTCAATGTTGAGGTTGTTGTTGAATTTGTTGGTGTTTTTCAATGTTTGGGTTGTTGTTGTTTTTCAATGTTGAGGTTGTTGTTGAATTTGTTGGTGTTTTTCAATGTTGAGGTTGTTGTTGTTTTTCAATGCTGAGGTTGTTGTTGAATTTATTGGTGTTTTTCAATGTTGAGGTTGTTGTTGAATTTGTTGGTGTTTTTCAATGTTGAGGTTGTTGTTGTTTTTCAATGTTGAGGTTGTTGTTGAATTTGTTGGTGTTTTTTTCAATTTTGAGGTTGTTGGTGTTGTTCAATGTTGAAGTTGTTGTTGTATTTGTTGGTGTTTTTCAATTTCGAGGTTGTTGTTGAATTTGTTGCTGTTTTTCAATGTTGAAGTTGTTGTTGAATTTGTTGGTGTTTTTCAATGTTGAGGTTGTTGTTGTTTTTCAATGCTGAGGTTGTTGTTGAATTTGTTGGTGTTTTTCAATGTTGAGGTTGTTGTTGAATTTGTTGGTGTTTTTCAATGTTGAGGTTGTTGTTGTTTTTCAATGTTGAGGTTGTTGTTGAATTTGTTGGTGTTTTTCAATGTTTAGGTTGTTGTTGTTTTTCTATGTTGAGGTTGTTGTTGAATTTGTTCGTGTTTTTCAATGTTGAGGTTGTTGTTGAATTTGTTGGTGTTTTTCAATGTTGACGTTGTTGTTATTTTTCAATGTTGAGGTTTTTGTTGAGTTTGTTGGTGTTTTTCAAAGTTGAGGTTGTTGCTGAATTTGTGGGTGTTTTTCAATGTTGAGGTTGTTGTTGAATTTGTTGGTGTTTTTCAATGTTGAGGTTGTTGTTGTTTTTAAATGTTGAGGTTGTTGTTGAATTTGTTGGTGTTTTTTCAATTTTGAGGTTGTTGGTGTTTTTCAATGTTGAGGTTGATTTTGAATTTGAGGGTGTTTTTCAATGTCGAGGTTGTTGTTGAATTTGTTGGAGTTTTTCAATGTTGAGGTTGTTGTTGTTTTTCAATGTTGAGGTTGTTGTTGAATTTGTTGGTGTTTATCAATGTTGAGATTGTTGTTGTTTTTCAATGTTGAGGATGTTGTTGAATTTGTTGGTGTTTTTAAATGTTGAGGTTGTTGTTGAATGTGCTGGTGTTTTGCAATGTTGGGGTTGTTGTTGTTTTTCAATGTTGAGGTTGTTGTTGAATTTGTTGGTGTTTTTCAATGTTGAGGTTTTTGTTGTTTTTCAATGTTGAGGTTGTTGTTGTATTTGTTGGTGTTTTTCAATGTTGAAGTTGTTGTTGAATTTGTTGGTGTTTTTAAATGTTGAGGTTGTTGTTGTTTTTCAATGTTGAGGTTGTTGTTGAATTTGTTGGTGATTTTCAATGTTGAGGTTGTTGTTGTTTTTCAATGCTGAGGTTGTTGTTGAATTTGTTGGTGTTTTTCAATGTTGAGGTTGTGTTGAATTTGTTGGTGTTTTTCAATGTTGAGGTTGTTGTTGTTTTTCAATGTTGAGGTTGTTGTTGAATTTGTTGGTGTTTTTCAATGTTTCGGCTGTTGTTGTTTTTCAATGATGAGGTTGTTGTTGAATTTGTTGGTGTTTTTCAATGTTGAGGTTGTTGTTGAATTTTTTGTTGTTTTTCAATGTTGAGGTTGTTGTCGTTTTTCAATGTTGAGGTTGTTGTTGAATTTGTTGGTGTTTTTCAATGTTGAGGTTTTTGTTGTTTTTCAATGTTGAGGTTGTTGTTGTATTTGTTGGTGTTTTTCAATTTCGAGGTTGTTGTTGAATTTGTTGGTGATTTTCAATGTTGAGGTTGTTGTTGTTTTTCAATGTTGAGGTTGTTGTTGAATTTGTTGGTGTTTTTCAATGTTTATGTTGTTGTTGTTTTTCAATGTTGAGGTTGTTGTTGAATTTGTTGGTGTTTTTCAACGTTGAGGTTGTTGTTGAATTTGTTGGTGTTTTTCAATGTTGAGGTTGTTGTTGTTTTTCAATGTTGAGGTTGTTGTTGAATTTGTTGGTGTTTTTCAATGTTGAGTTTTTGTTGTTTTTCAATGTTGAGGTTGTTGTTGAATTTGTTGGTGTTTTTCAATGTTGAGGTTGTTATTGTTTTTCAATGTTGAGGTTGTTGTTGAATTTGTTGGTGCTTTTCAATGTTGAGATTGTTGTTGAATTTGTTGGTGTTTTTCAATGTTGTGGTTGTTGTTGTTTTTCAATGTTGAGGTTGTTGTTGAATTTGTTGGTGTTTTTCAATGTTGAGTTTGTTGTTGAATTTGTTGGTGTTTTTCAATTTCGAGGTTGTTGTTGAATTTGTTAGTGTTTTTCAATGTTGAGGTTGTTGTTGAATTTGTTGGTGTTTTTCAATGTTGAGGTTGTTGTTGAATTTGTTGGTGTTTTTCAATGTTGAGGTTGTTGTTGTTTTTCAATGTTGAGGTTGTTGTTGAATTTGTTGGTGTTTTTCAATGTTTAGTTTGTTGTTGTTTTTCAATGTTGAGGTTGTTGTTGAATTTGTTGGTGTTTTTCAATGTTGAGGTTGTTGTTGTTTTTCAATTTTGAGGTTGTTGTTGAAATTGTTGGTGTTTTTCAATGTTGAGGTTGTTGTTGTTTTTCAATGTTGAGGTTGTTGTTGAATTTGTTGGTGTTTTTCAATTTCGAGGTTGTTGTTGAATTTGTTGGGGTTTTTCAATGTTGAAGTTGTTGTTGAAATTGTTGGTGTTTTTCAATGTTGAGGTTGTTGTTGTTTTTCAATGTTGAGGTTGTTGTTGAATTTGTTGGTGTTTTTCAATGTTGAGGTTGTTGTTGTTTTTCAATGCTGAGGTTGTTGTTGAATTTGTTGGTGTTTTTCAATGTTGAGGTTGTTGTTGAATTTGTTGGTGTTTTTCAATGTTGAGGTTGTTGTTGTTTTTCAATGTTGAGGTTGTTGTTGAATTTGTTGGTGTTTTTCAATGTTGAGGTTGTTGTTGTTTTTCAATGTTGAGGTTGTTGTTGAATTTGTTGGTGTTTTTCAATTTCGAGGTTGTTGTTGAATTTGTTTGCGTTTTTCAATGTTGAGGTACTTGTTGTTTTTCAATGTTGAGGTTATTGTTGAATTTGTTGGTGTTTTTCAATGTTGAGGTTGTTGTTGTTTTTCAATGTTGAGGTTGTTGTTGAATTTGTTGGTGTTTTTCAATGTTGAGGTTGTTGTTGAATTTGTTGGTGTTTTTCAATGTTGAGTTTGTTGTTGAATTTGTTGGTGTTTTTCAATTTCGAGGTTGTTGTTGAATTTGTTAGTGGTTTTCAATGTTGAGGTTGTTGTTGAATTTGTTGGTGTTTTTCAATGTTGAGGTTGTTGTTGAATTTGTTGGTGTTTTTCAATGTTGAGGTTGTTGTTCTTATTAAATGTTGAGGTTGTTGTTGAATTTGCTGGTGTTTTTTCAATTTTGAGGTTGTTGGTGCTGTTCAATGTTGAGGTTGATTTTGAATTTGAGGGTGTTTTTCAATGTCGAGGTTGTTGTTGAATTTGTTGGTGTTTTTCAATGTTGAGGTTATTGTTGTTTTTCAATGTTGAGGTTGTTGTTGAATTTGTTGGTGTTTTTCAATGTTGAGATTGTTGTTGTTTTTCAATGTTGAGGTTGTTGTTGAATTTGTTGGTGTTTTTAAATGTTGAGGTTGTTGTTGAATTTGTTGGTGTTTTGCAATGTTGAGGTTGTTGTTGTTTTTCAATGTTGAGGTTGTTGTTGAATTTGTTGGTGTTTTTCAATGTTGAGGTTTTTGTTGTTTTTCAATGTTGAGGTTGTTGTTGTATTTGTTGGTGTTTTTCAATTTCGAGGTTGTTGTTGAATTTGTTGGTGTTTTTCAATGTTGAAGTTGTTGTTGAAATTGTTGGTGATTTTCAATGTTGAGGTTGTTGTTGTTTTTCAATGTTGAGGTTGTTGTTGAATTTGTTGGTGTTTTTCAATGTTGAGGTTGTTGTTGTTTTTCAATGCTGAGGTTGTTGTTGAATTTGTTTGTGTTTTTCAATGTTGAGGTTGTTGTTGAATTTGTTGGTGTTTTTCAATGTTGAGGTTGTTGTTGTTTTTAAATGTTGAGGTTGTTGTTGAATTTGTTGGTGTTTTTTCAATTTTGAGGTTGTTGGTGTTTTTCAATGTTGAGGTTGATTTTGAATTTGAGGGTGTTTTTCAATGTCGAGGTTGTTGTTGAATTTGTTTGTGTTTTTCAATGTTGAGGTTGTTGTTGTTTTTCAACGTTGAGGTTGTTGTTGAATTTGTTGGTGTTCATCAATGTTGAGATTTTTGATGTTTTTCAATGTTGAGGTTGTTGTTGTATTTGTTGGTGTTTTTCAATGTTGAAGTTGTTGTTGAATTTGTTGGTGTTTTTAAATGTTGAGGTTGTTGTTGTTTTTCAATGTTGAGGTTGTTGTTGAATTTGTTGGTGATTTTCAATGTTGAGGTTCTTGTTGTTTTTCAATGCTGAGGTTGTTGTTGAATTTGTTGGTGTTTTTCAATGTTGAGGTTGTTGTTGAATTTGTTGGTGTTTTTCAATGTTGATGTTGTTGTTGTTTTTCAATGTTGAGGTTGTTGTTGAATTTGTTGGTGTTTTTCAATGTTTGGGTTGTTGTTGTTTTTCAATGTTGAGGTTGTTGTTGAATTTGTTGGTGTTTTTCAATGTTGAGGTTGTTGTTGTTTTTCAATGCTGAAGTTGTTGTTGAATTTATTGGTGTTTTTCAATGTTGAGGTTGTTGTTGAATTTGTTGGTGTTTTTCAATGTTGAGGTTGTTGTTGTTTTTCAATGTTGAGGTTGTTGTTGAATTTGTTGGTGTTTTTTTCAATTTTGAGGTTGTTGGTGTTGTTCAATGTTGAGGTTGTTGTTGTATTTGTTGGTGTTTTTCAATTTCGAGGTTGTTGTTGAATTTGTTGCTGTTTTTCAATGTTGAAGTTGTTGTTGAATTTGTTGGTGTTTTTCAATGTTGAGGTTGTTGTTGTTTTTCAATGCTGAGGTTGTTGTTGAATTTGTTGGTGTTTTTCAATGTTGAGGTTGTTGTTGAATTTGTTGGTGTTTTTCAATGTTGAGGTTGTTGTTGTTTTTCAATGTTGAGGTTGTTGTTGAATTTGTTGGTGTTTTTCAATGTTTAGGTTGTTGTTGTTTTTCTATGTTGAGGTTGTTGTTGAATTTGTTCGTGTTTTTCAATGTTGAGGTTGTTGTTGAATTTGTTGGTGTTTTTCAATGTTGACGTTGTTGTTATTTTTCAATGTTGAGGTTTTTGTTGAGTTTGTTGGTGTTTTTCAAAGTTGAGGTTGTTGCTGAATTTGTGGGTGTTTTTCAATGTTGAGGTTGTTGTTGAATTTGTTGGTGTTTTTCAATGTTGAGGTTGCTGTTGTTTTTAAATGTTGAGGTTGTTGTTGAATTTGTTGGTGTTTTTTCAATTTTGAGGTTGTTGGTGTTTTTCAATGTTGAGGTTGATTTTGAATTTGAGGGTGTTTTTCAATGTCGAGGTTGTTGTTGAATTTGTTGGAGTTTTTCAATGTTGAGGTTGTTGTTGTTTTTCAATGTTGAGGTTGTTGTTGAATTTGTTGGTGTTTATCAATGTTGAGATTGTTGTTGTTTTTCAATGTTGAGGATGTTGTTGAATTTGTTGGTGTTTTTAAATGTTGAGGTCGTTGTTGAATGTGCTGGTGTTTTGCAATGTTGGGGTTGTTGTTGTTTTTCAATGTTGAGGTTGTTGTTGAATTTGTTGGTGTTTTTCAATGTTGAGGTTTTTGTTGTTTTTCAATGTTGAGGTTGTTGTTGTATTTGTTGGTGTTTTTCAATGTTGAAGTTGTTGTTGAATTTGTTGGTGTTTTTAAATGTTGAGGTTGTTGTTGTTTTTCAATGTTGAGGTTGTTGTTGAATTTGTTGGTGATTTTCAATGTTGAGGTTGTTGTTGTTTTTCAATGCTGAGGTTGTTGTTGAATTTGTTGGTGTTTTTCAATGTTGAGGTTGTGTTGAATTTGTTGGTGTTTTTCAATGTTGAGGTTGTTGTTGTTTTTCAATGTTGAGGTTGTTGTTGAATTTGTTGGTGTTTTTCAATGTTTCGGCTGTTGTTGTTTTTCAATGATGAGGTTGTTGTTGAATTTGTTGGTGTTTTTCAATGTTGAGGTTGTTGTTGAATTTTTTGTTGTTTTTCAATGTTGAGGTTGTTGTCGTTTTTCAATGTTGAGGTTGTTGTTGAATTTGTTGGTGTTTTTCAATGTTGAGGTTTTTGTTGTTTTTCAATGTTGAGGTTGTTGTTGTATTTGTTGGTGTTTTTCAATTTCGAGGTTGTTGTTGAATTTGTTGGTGATTTTCAATGTTGAGGTTGTTGTTGTTTTTCAATGTTGAGGTTGTTGTTGAATTTGTTGGTGTTTTTCAATGTTTAGGTTGTTGTTGTTTTTCAATGTTGAGGTTGTTGTTGAATTTGTTTGTGTTTTTCAATGTTGAGGTTGTTGTTGAGTTTGTTGGTGTTTTTCAATGTTGAGGTTGTTGTTGAATTTGTTGGTGTTTTTCAATGTTGAGGTTGTTGTTGAATTTGTTGGTGTTTTTCAATGTTTAGTTTGTTGTTCTTTTTCAATGTTGAGGTTGTTGTTGAATTTGTTGCTGTTTTTCAATGTTGAGGTTGTTGTTGTTCTTCAATGTTGAGGTTGTTGTTGAATTTGTTGGTGTTTTTCAATGTTGAGGTTGTTGTTGTTTTTCAATGTTGAGGTTGTTGTTGAATTTGTTGGTGCTTTTCAATGTTGAGATTGTTGTTGAATTTGTTGGTGTTTTTCAATGTTGAGGTTGTTGTTGTTTTTCAATGTTGAGTTTGTTGTTGAATTTGTTGGTGTTTTTCAATTTCGAGGTTGTTGTTGAATTTGTTAGTGTTTTTCAATGTTGAAGTTGTTGTTGAATTTGTTGGTGTTTTTCAATGTTGAGGTTGTTGTTGAATTTGTTGGTGTTTTTCAATGTTCAGGTTGTTGTTGTTTTTCAATGTTGAGGTTGTCGTTGAATTTGCTGCTGTTTTTCAATGTTTAGTTTGTTGTTGTTTTTCAATGTTGAGGTTGTTGTTGAATTTGTTGGTGTTTTTCAATGTAGAGGTTGTTGTTGTTTTTCAATTTTGAGGTTGTTGTTGAATTTGTAGGTGTTTTTCAATGTTGAGGTTGTTGTTGTTTTTCAATGTTGAGGTTGTTGTTGAATTTGTTGGTGTTTTTCAATTTCGAGGCTGTTGTTGAATTTTTTGGTGTTTTTCAATGTTGAAGTTGTTGTTGAATTTGTTGGTGTTTTTCAATGTTGAGGTTGTTGTTGTTTTTCAATGTTGACGTTGTTGTTGAATTTGTTGCTGTTTTTCAATGTTGAGGTTATTGTTGTTTTTCAATGCTGAGGTTGTTGTTGAATTTGTTGGTGTTTTTCAATGTTGAGGTTGTAGTTGAATTTGTTGGTGTTTTTCAATGTTGAGGTTGTTGTTGTTTTTTAATGTTGAGGTTGTTGTTGAATTTGTTGGTGTTTTTCAATGTTGAGGTTGTTGTTGAATTTGTTGGTGTTTTTCAATGTTGAGGTTGTTGTTGTTTTTCAATGTTGAGGTTGTTGTTGAATTTGTTGGTGCTTTTCAATGTTGAGATTGTTGTTGAATTTGTTGGTGTTTTTCAATGTTGAGGTTGTTGTTCTTTTTCAATGTTGAGGTTGTTGTTGAATTTGTAGGTGTTTTTCAATGTTGAGTTTGTTGTTGAATTTGTTGGTGTTTTTCAATTTCGAGGTTGTTGTTGAATTTGTTGGTGTTTTTCAATGTTGAGGTTGTTGTTGAATTTGTTGGTGTTTTTCAATGTTGAGGTTGTTGTTGTTTTTCAATGTTGAGGCTGTTGTTGAATTTGTTGGTGTTTTTCAATGTTTAGTTTGTTGTTGTTTTTCAATGTTGAGGTTGTTGTTGAATTTGTTGGTGTTTTTCAATGTTGAAGTTGTTGTTGTTTTTCAATTTTGAGGTTGTTGTTGAATTTGTTGGTGTTTTTCAATGCTGAGGTTGTTGTTGTTTTTCAATGTTGAGGTTGTTGTTGAATTTGTTGGTGTTTTTCAATTTCGAGGTTGTTGTTGAATTTGTTGGTGTTTTTCAATGTTGAAGTTGTTGTTGAATTTGTTGGTGTTTTTCAATGTTGAGGTTGTTGTTGTTTTTCAATGTTGAGGTTGTTGTTGAATTTGTTGGTGTTTTTCAATGTTGAGGTTGTTGTTGTTTTTCAATGCTGAGGTTGTTGTTGAATTTGTTGGTGTTTTTCAATGTTGAGGTTGTTGTTGAATTTGTTGGTGTTTTTCAATGTTGAGGTTGTTGTTGAATTTGTTGGTGTTTTTCAATGTTGAGGTTGTTGTTGTTTTTCAATGTTGAGGCTGTTGTTGAATTTGTTGGTGTTTTTCAATGTTTAGTTTGTTGTTGTTATTCAATGTTGAGGTTGATGTTGAATTTGTTGGTGTTTTTCAATGTTGAAGTTGTTGTTGTTTTTCAATTTTGAGGTTGTTGTTGAATTTGTTGGTGTTTTTCAATGTTGAGGTTGTTGTTGTTTTTCAATGTTGAGGTTGTTGTTGAATTTGTAGGTGTTTTTCAATGTTGAGTTTGTTGTTGAATTTGTTGGTGTTTTTCAATTTCGAGGTTGTTGTTGAATTTGTTAGTGTTTTTCAATGTTGAGGTTGTTGTTGAATTTGTTGGTGTTTTTCAATGTTGAGGTTGTTGTTGAATTTGTTGGTGTTTTTCAATGTTGAGGTTGTTGTTGTTTTTCAATGTTGAGGCTGTTGTTGAATTTGTTGGTGTTTTTCAATGTTTAGTTTGTTGTTGTTTTTCAATGTTGAGGTTGTTGTTGAATTTGTTGGTGTTTTTCAATGTTGAAGTTGTTGTTGTTTTTTAATTTTGAGGTTGTTGTTGAATTTGTTAGTGTTTTTCAATGTTGAGGTTGTTGTTGAATTTGTTGGTGTTTTTCAATGTTGAGGTTGTTGTTGAATTTGTTGGTGTTTTTCAATGTTGAGGTTGTTGTTGTTTTTCAATGTTGAGGCTGTTGTTGAATTTGTTGGTGTTTTTCAATGTTTAGTTTGTTGTTGTTTTTCAATGTTGAGGTTGTTGTTGAATTTGTTGGTGTTTTTCAATGTTGAAGTTGTTGTTGTTTTTCAATTTTGAGGTTGTTGTTGAATTTGTTGGTGTTTTTCAATGCTGAGGTTGTTGTTGTTTTTCAATGTTGAGGTTGTTGTTGAATTTGTTGGTGTTTTTCAATTTCGAGGTTGTTGTTGAATTTGTTGGTGTTTTTCAATGTTGAAGTTGTTGTTGAATTTGTTGGTGTTTTTCAATGTTGAGGTTGTTGTTGTTTTTCAATGTTGAGGTTGTTGTTGAATTTGTTGGTGTTTTTCAATGTTGAGGTTGTTGTTGTTTTTCAATGCTGAGTTTGTTGTTGAATTTGTTGGTGTTTTTCAATGTTGAGGTTGTTGTTGAATTTGTTGGTGTTTTTCAATGTTGAGGTTGTTGTTGTTTTTCAATGTTGAGGTTGTTGTTGAATTTGTTGGTGTTTTTCAATGTTGAGGTTGTATTTGTTTTTCAATGTTGAGGATGTTGTTGAATTTGTTGGTGTTTTTCAATTTCGAGGTTGTTGTTGAATTTGTTTGTGTTTTTCAATGTTGAGGTTGTTGTTCTTTTTCAATGTTGAGGTTGTTGTTGAATTTGTTGGTGTTTTTCAATGTTGAGGTTGTTGTTGAATTTATTGGTGTTTTTCAATGCTGAGGTTGTTGTTGTTTTTCAATGTTGAGGTTGTTGTTGAATTTGTTGGTGTTTTTCCATGATGAGGTTGTTGTTGTTTTTCAAAGTTGAGGTTGTTGTGGAATTTGTTGGTGTTTTTCAATGTTGAGGTTGTTGCTATTTTTCAATGTTGAGGTTGTTGTTGAATTTGATGGTGTTTTTCAATGTCGAGGTTGTTGTTGAATTTGTTGGTGTTTTTCAATGTTGAGGTTGTTGTTGAATTTGTTGGTGTTTTTCAATGTTGAGGTTGTTGTTGAATTTGTTGGTGTTTTTCAATGTTGAGGTTGTTGTTGAGTTTGTTGGTGTTTTTCAAAGTTGAGGTTGTTGTTGAATTTGTTGGTGTTTTTCAATGTTGAGGTTGTTGTTGAATTTGTTGGTGTTTTTCAATATTGAGGTTGTTGTTGTTTTTAAATGTTGAGGTTGATTTTGAATTTGTTGGTGTTTTTTCAATTTTGAGGTTGTTGGTGTTTTTCAATGTTGAGGTTGATTTTGAATTTGGGGGTGTTTTTCAATGTCGAGGTTGTTGTTGAATTTGTTGGTGTTTTTCAATGTGGAGGTTGTTGTTGTTTTTCAATGTTGAGGTTGTTTTTGAATTTGTTGGTGTTTTTCAATGTTGAGATTGTTGTTGTTTTTCAATGTTGAGGTTGTTGTTGAATTTGTTGGTGTTTTTAAATATTGAGGTTGTTGTTGAATTTGCTGGTGTTTTGCAATGTTGAGGTTGTTGTTGTTTTTCAATGTTGAGGTTGTTGTTGAATTTGTTGGTGTATTTCAATGTTGAGGTTGTTGTTGTTTTTCAATGTTGAGGTTGTTGTTGTATTTGTTGGTGTTTTTCAATTTCGAGGTTGTTGTTGAATTTGTTGGTGTTTTTCAATTTTGAAGTTCTTGTTGAATTTGTTGGTGTTTTTCAATGTTTAGGTTGTTGTTGTTTTTCAATGTTGAGGTTGTTGTTGAATTTGTTGGTGTTTTTCAATGTTTAGGTTGTTGTTGTTTTTCAATGTTGAGGTTGTTGTTGAATTTGTTGGTGTTTTTCAACGTTGAGGTTGTTGTTGAATTTGTTGGTGTTTTTCAATGTTGAGTTTGTTGTTGAATTTGTTGGTGTTTTTCAATTTCGAGGTTGTTGTTGAATTTGTTAGTGTTTTTCAATGTTGAAGTTGTTGTTGAATTTGTTGGTGTTTTTCAATGTTGAGGTTGTTGTTGAATTTGTTGGTGTTTTTCAATGTTCAGGTTGTTGTTGTTTTTCAATGTTGAGGTTGTCGTTGAATTTGCTGCTGTTTTTCAATGTTTAGTTTGTTGTTGTTTTTCAATGTTGAGGTTGTTGTTGAATTTGTTGGTGTTTTTCAATGTAGAGGTTGTTGTTGTTTTTCAATTTTGAGGTTGTTGTTGAATTTGTAGGTGTTTTTCAATGTTGAGGTTGTTGTTGTTTTTCAATGTTGAGGTTGTTGTTGAATTTGTTGGTGTTTTTCAATTTCGAGGCTGTTGTTGAATTTTTTGGTGTTTTTCAATGTTGAAGTTGTTGTTGAATTTGTTGGTGTTTTTCAATGTTGAGGTTGTTGTTGTTTTTCAATGTTGACGTTGTTGTTGAATTTGTTGCTGTTTTTCAATGTTGAGGTTATTGTTGTTTTTCAATGCTGAGGTTGTTGTTGAATTTGTTGGTGTTTTTCAATGTTGAGGTTGTAGTTGAATTTGTTGGTGTTTTTCAATGTTGAGGTTGTTGTTGTTTTTTAATGTTGAGGTTGTTGTTGAATTTGTTGGTGTTTTTCAATGTTGAGGTTGTTGTTGAATTTGTTGGTGTTTTTCAATGTTGAGGTTGTTGTTGTTTTTCAATGTTGAGGTTGTTGTTGAATTTGTTGGTGCTTTTCAATGTTGAGATTGTTGTTGAATTTGTTGGTGTTTTTCAATGTTGAGGTTGTTGTTCTTTTTCAATGTTGAGGTTGTTGTTGAATTTGTAGGTGTTTTTCAATGTTGAGTTTGTTGTTGAATTTGTTGGTGTTTTTCAATTTCGAGGTTGTTGTTGAATTTGTTGGTGTTTTTCAATGTTGAGGTTGTTGTTGAATTTGTTGGTGTTTTTCAATGTTGAGGTTGTTGTTGTTTTTCAATGTTGAGGCTGTTGTTGAATTTGTTGGTGTTTTTCAATGTTTAGTTTGTTGTTGTTTTTCAATGTTGAGGTTGTTGTTGAATTTGTTGGTGTTTTTCAATGTTGAAGTTGTTGTTGTTTTTCAATTTTGAGGTTGTTGTTGAATTTGTTGGTGTTTTTCAATGCTGAGGTTGTTGTTGTTTTTCAATGTTGAGGTTGTTGTTGAATTTGTTGGTGTTTTTCAATTTCGAGGTTGTTGTTGAATTTGTTGGTGTTTTTCAATGTTGAAGTTGTTGTTGAATTTGTTGGTGTTTTTCAATGTTGAGGTTGTTGTTGTTTTTCAATGTTGAGGTTGTTGTTGAATTTGTTGGTGTTTTTCAATGTTGAGGTTGTTGTTGTTTTTCAATGCTGAGGTTGTTGTTGAATTTGTTGGTGTTTTTCAATGTTGAGGTTGTTGTTGAATTTGTTGGTGTTTTTCAATGTTGAGGTTGTTGTTGAATTTGTTGGTGTTTTTCAATGTTGAGGTTGTTGTTGTTTTTCAATGTTGAGGCTGTTGTTGAATTTGTTGGTGTTTTTCAATGTTTAGTTTGTTGTTGTTATTCAATGTTGAGGTTGTTGTTGAATTTGTTGGTGTTTTTCAATGTTGAAGTTGTTGTTGTTTTTCAATTTTGAGGTTGTTGTTGAATTTGTTGGTGTTTTTCAATGTTGAGGTTGTTGTTGTTTTTCAATGTTGAGGTTGTTGTTGAATTTGTAGGTGTTTTTCAATGTTGAGTTTGTTGTTGAATTTGTTGGTGTTTTTCAATTTCGAGGTTGTTGTTGAATTTGTTAGTGTTTTTCAATGTTGAGGTTGTTGTTGAATTTGTTGGTGTTTTTCAATGTTGAGGTTGTTGTTGAATTTGTTGGTGTTTTTCAATGTTGAGGTTGTTGTTGTTTTTCAATGTTGAGGCTGTTGTTGAATTTGTTGGTGTTTTTCAATGTTTAGTTTGTTGTTGTTTTTCAATGTTGAGGTTGTTGTTGAATTTGTTGGTGTTTTTCAATGTTGAAGTTGTTGTTGTTTTTCAATTTTGAGGTTGTTGTTGAATTTGTTAGTGTTTTTCAATGTTGAGGTTGTTGTTGAATTTGTTGGTGTTTTTCAATGTTGAGGTTGTTGTTGAATTTGTTGGTGTTTTTCAATGTTGAGGTTGTTGTTGTTTTTCAATGTTGAGGCTGTTGTTGAATTTGTTGGTGTTTTTCAATGTTTAGTTTGTTGTTGTTTTTCAATGTTGAGGTTGTTGTTGAATTTGTTGGTGTTTTTCAATGTTGAAGTTGTTGTTGTTTTTCAATTTTGAGGTTGTTGTTGAATTTGTTGGTGTTTTTCAATGCTGAGGTTGTTGTTGTTTTTCAATGTTGAGGTTGTTGTTGAATTTGTTGGTGTTTTTCAATTTCGAGGTTGTTGTTGAATTTGTTGGTGTTTTTCAATGTTGAAGTTGTTGTTGAATTTGTTGGTGTTTTTCAATGTTGAGGTTGTTGTTGTTTTTCAATGTTGAGGTTGTTGTTGAATTTGTTGGTGTTTTTCAATGTTGAGGTTGTTGTTGTTTTTCAATGCTGAGTTTGTTGTTGAATTTGTTGGTGTTTTTCAATGTTGAGGTTGTTGTTGAATTTGTTGGTGTTTTTCAATGTTGAGGTTGTTGTTGAATTTGTTGGTGTTTTTCAATGTTGAGGTTGTTGTTGTTTTTCAATGTTGAGGCTGTTGTTGAATTTGTTGGTGTTTTTCAATGTTTAGTTTGTTGTTGTTTTTCAATGTTGAGGTTGTTGTTGAATTTGTTGGTGTTTTTCAATGTTGAAGTTGTTGTTGTTTTTCAATTTTGAGGTTGTTGTTGAATTTGTTGGTGTTTTTCAATGCTGAGGTTGTTGTTGTTTTTCAATGTTGAGGTTGTTGTTGAATTTGTTGGTGTTTTTCAATTTCGAGGTTGTTGTTGAATTTGTTGGTGTTTTTCAATGTTGAAGTTGTTGTTGAATTTGTTGGTGTTTTTCAATGTTGAGGTTGTTGTTGTTTTTCAATGTTGAGGTTGTTGTTGAATTTGTTGGTGTTTTTCAATGTTGAGGTTGTTGTTGTTTTTCAATGCTGAGTTTGTTGTTGAATTTGTTGGTGTTTTTCAATGTTGAGGTTGTTGTTGAATTTGTTGGTGTTTTTCAATGTTGAGGTTGTTGTTGTTTTTCAATGTTGAGGTTGTTGTTGAATTTGTTGGTGTTTTTCAATGTTGAGGTTGTATTTGTTTTTCAATGTTGAGGATGTTGTTGAATTTGTTGGTGTTTTTCAATTTCGAGGTTGTTGTTGAATTTGTTTGTGTTTTTCAATGTTGAGGTTGTTGTTCTTTTTCAATGTTGAGGTTGTTGTTGAATTTGTTGGTGTTTTTCAATGTTGAGGTTGTTGTTGAATTTATTGGTGTTTTTCAATGCTGAGGTTGTTGTTGTTTTTCAATGTTGAGGTTGTTGTTGAATTTGTTGGTGTTTTTCCATGATGAGGTTGTTGTTGTTTTTCAAAGTTGAGGTTGTTGTGGAATTTGTTGGTGTTTTTCAATGTTGAGGTTGTTGCTATTTTTCAATGTTGAGGTTGTTGTTGAATTTGATGGTGTTTTTCAATGTCGAGGTTGTTGTTGAATTTGTTGGTGTTTTTCAATGTTGAGGTTGTTGTTGAATTTGTTGGTGTTTTTCAATGTTGAGGTTGTTGTTGAATTTGTTGGTGTTTTTCAATGTTGAGGTTGTTGTTGAGTTTGTTGGTGTTTTTCAAAGTTGAGGTTGTTGTTGAATTTGTTGGTGTTTTTCAATGTTGAGGTTGTTGTTGAATTTGTTGGTGTTTTTCAATATTGAGGTTGTTGTTGTTTTTAAATGTTGAGGTTGATTTTGAATTTGTTGGTGTTTTTTCAATTTTGAGGTTGTTGGTGTTTTTCAATGTTGAGGTTGATTTTGAATTTGGGGGTGTTTTTCAATGTCGAGGTTGTTGTTGAATTTGTTGGTGTTTTTCAATGTGGAGGTTGTTGTTGTTTTTCAATGTTGAGGTTGTTTTTGAATTTGTTGGTGTTTTTCAATGTTGAGATTGTTGTTGTTTTTCAATGTTGAGGTTGTTGTTGAATTTGTTGGTGTTTTTAAATATTGAGGTTGTTGTTGAATTTGCTGGTGTTTTGCAATGTTGAGGTTGTTGTTGTTTTTCAATGTTGAGGTTGTTGTTGAATTTGTTGGTGTATTTCAATGTTGAGGTTGTTGTTGTTTTTCAATGTTGAGGTTGTTGTTGTATTTGTTGGTGTTTTTCAATTTCGAGGTTGTTGTTGAATTTGTTGGTGTTTTTCAATTTTGAAGTTCTTGTTGAATTTGTTGGTGTTTTTCAATGTTTAGGTTGTTGTTGTTTTTCAATGTTGAGGTTGTTGTTGAATTTGTTGGTGTTTTTCAATGTTTAGGTTGTTGTTGTTTTTCAATGTTGAGGTTGTTGTTGAATTTGTTGGTGTTTTTCAACGTTGAGGTTGTTGTTGAATTTGTTGGTGTTTTTCAATGTTGAGTTTGTTGTTGAATTTGTTGGTGTTTTTCAATTTCGAGGTTGTTGTTGAATTTGTTAGTGTTTTTCAATGTTGAAGTTGTTGTTGAATTTGTTGGTGTTTTTCAATGTTGAGGTTGTTGTTGAATTTGTTGGTGTTTTTCAATGTTCAGGTTGTTGTTGTTTTTCAATGTTGAGGTTGTCGTTGAATTTGCTGCTGTTTTTCAATGTTTAGTTTGTTGTTGTTTTTCAATGTTGAGGTTGTTGTTGAATTTGTTGGTGTTTTTCAATGTAGAGGTTGTTGTTGTTTTTCAATTTTGAGGTTGTTGTTGAATTTGTAGGTGTTTTTCAATGTTGAGGTTGTTGTTGTTTTTCAATGTTGAGGTTGTTGTTGAATTTGTTGGTGTTTTTCAATTTCGAGGCTGTTGTTGAATTTTTTGGTGTTTTTCAATGTTGAAGTTGTTGTTGAATTTGTTGGTGTTTTTCAATGTTGAGGTTGTTGTTGTTTTTCAATGTTGACGTTGTTGTTGAATTTGTTGCTGTTTTTCAATGTTGGGGTTATTGTTGTTTTTCAATGCTGAGGTTGTTGTTGAATTTGTTGGTGTTTTTCAATGTTGAGGTTGTAGTTGAATTTGTTGGTGTTTTTCAATGTTGAGGTTGTTGTTGTTTTTTAATGTTGAGGTTGTTGTTGAATTTGTTGGTGTTTTTCAATGTTGAGGTTGTTGTTGAATTTGTTGGTGTTTTTCAATGTTGAGGTTGTTGTTGTTTTTCAATGTTGAGGTTGTTGTTGAATTTGTTGGTGCTTTTCAATGTTGAGATTGTTGTTGAATTTGTTGGTGTTTTTCAATGTTGAGGTTGTTGTTCTTTTTCAATGTTGAGGTTGTTGTTGAATTTGTAGGTGTTTTTCAATGTTGAGTTTGTTGTTGAATTTGTTGGTGTTTTTCAATTTCGAGGTTGTTGTTGAATTTGTTGGTGTTTTTCAATGTTGAGGTTGTTGTTGAATTTGTTGGTGTTTTTCAATGTTGAGGTTGTTGTTGTTTTTCAATGTTGAGGCTGTTGTTGAATTTGTTGGTGTTTTTCAATGTTTAGTTTGTTGTTGTTTTTCAATGTTGAGGTTGTTGTTGAATTTGTTGGTGTTTTTCAATGTTGAAGTTGTTGTTGTTTTTCAATTTTGAGGTTGTTGTTGAATTTGTTGGTGTTTTTCAATGCTGAGGTTGTTGTTGTTTTTCAATGTTGAGGTTGTTGTTGAATTTGTTGGTGTTTTTCAATTTCGAGGTTGTTGTTGAATTTGTTGGTGTTTTTCAATGTTGAAGTTGTTGTTGAATTTGTTGGTGTTTTTCAATGTTGAGGTTGTTGTTGTTTTTCAATGTTGAGGTTGTTGTTGAATTTGTTGGTGTTTTTCAATGTTGAGGTTGTTGTTGTTTTTCAATGCTGAGGTTGTTGTTGAATTTGTTGGTGTTTTTCAATGTTGAGGTTGTTGTTGAATTTGTTGGTGTTTTTCAATGTTGAGGTTGTTGTTGAATTTGTTGGTGTTTTTCAATGTTGAGGTTGTTGTTGTTTTTCAATGTTGAGGCTGTTGTTGAATTTGTTGGTGTTTTTCAATGTTTAGTTTGTTGTTGTTATTCAATGTTGAGGTTGTTGTTGAATTTGTTGGTGTTTTTCAATGTTGAAGTTGTTGTTGTTTTTCAATTTTGAGGTTGTTGTTGAATTTGTTGGTGTTTTTCAATGTTGAGGTTGTTGTTGTTTTTCAATGTTGAGGTTGTTGTTGAATTTGTAGGTGTTTTTCAATGTTGAGTTTGTTGTTGAATTTGTTGGTGTTTTTCAATTTCGAGGTTGTTGTTGAATTTGTTAGTGTTTTTCAATGTTGAGGTTGTTGTTGAATTTGTTGGTGTTTTTCAATGTTGAGGTTGTTGTTGAATTTGTTGGTGTTTTTCAATGTTGAGGTTGTTGTTGTTTTTCAATGTTGAGGCTGTTGTTGAATTTGTTGGTGTTTTTCAATGTTTAGTTTGTTGTTGTTTTTCAATGTTGAGGTTGTTGTTGAATTTGTTGGTGTTTTTCAATGTTGAAGTTGTTGTTGTTTTTCAATTTTGAGGTTGTTGTTGAATTTGTTAGTGTTTTTCAATGTTGAGGTTGTTGTTGAATTTGTTGGTGTTTTTCAATGTTGAGGTTGTTGTTGAATTTGTTGGTGTTTTTCAATGTTGAGGTTGTTGTTGTTTTTCAATGTTGAGGCTGTTGTTGAATTTGTTGGTGTTTTTCAATGTTTAGTTTGTTGTTGTTTTTCAATGTTGAGGTTGTTGTTGAATTTGTTGGTGCTTTTCAATGTTGAAGTTGTTGTTGTTTTTCAATTTTGAGGTTGTTGTTGAATTTGTTGGTGTTTTTCAATGCTGAGGTTGTTGTTGTTTTTCAATGTTGAGGTTGTTGTTGAATTTGTTGGTGTTTTTCAATTTCGAGGTTGTTGTTGAATTTGTTGGTGTTTTTCAATGTTGAAGTTGTTGTTGAATTTGTTGGTGTTTTTCAATGTTGAGGTTGTTGTTGTTTTTCAATGTTGAGGTTGTTGTTGAATTTGTTGGTGTTTTTCAATGTTGAGGTTGTTGTTGTTTTTCAATGCTGAGTTTGTTGTTGAATTTGTTGGTGTTTTTCAATGTTGAGGTTGTTGTTGAATTTGTTGGTGTTTTTCAATGTTGAGGTTGTTGTTGTTTTTCAATGTTGAGGTTGTTGTTGAATTTGTTGGTGTTTTTCAATGTTGAGGTTGTATTTGTTTTTCAATGTTGAGGATGTTGTTGAATTTGTTGGTGTTTTTCAATTTCGAGGTTGTTGTTGAATTTGTTTGTGTTTTTCAATGTTGAGGTTGTTGTTCTTTTTCAATGTTGAGGTTGTTGTTGAATTTGTTGGTGTTTTTCAATGTTGAGGTTGTTGTTGAATTTATTGGTGTTTTTCAATGCTGAGGTTGTTGTTGTTTTTCAATGTTGAGGTTGTTGTTGAATTTGTTGGTGTTTTTCCATGATGAGGTTGTTGTTGTTTTTCAAAGTTGAGGTTGTTGTGGAATTTGTTGGTGTTTTTCAATGTTGAGGTTGTTGCTATTTTTCAATGTTGAGGTTGTTGTTGAATTTGATGGTGTTTTTCAATGTCGAGGTTGTTGTTGAATTTGTTGGTGTTTTTCAATGTTGAGGTTGTTGTTGAATTTGTTGGTGTTTTTCAATGTTGAGGTTGTTGTTGAATTTGTTGGTGTTTTTCAATGTTGAGGTTGTTGTTGAGTTTGTTGGTGTTTTTCAAAGTTGAGGTTGTTGTTGAATTTGTTGGTGTTTTTCAATGTTGAGGTTGTTGTTGAATTTGTTGGTGTTTTTCAATATTGAGGTTGTTGTTGTTTTTAAATGTTGAGGTTGATTTTGAATTTGTTGGTGTTTTTTCAATTTTGAGGTTGTTGGTGTTTTTCAATGTTGAGGTTGATTTTGAATTTGGGGGTGTTTTTCAATGTCGAGGTTGTTGTTGAATTTGTTGGTGTTTTTCAATGTGGAGGTTGTTGTTGTTTTTCAATGTTGAGGTTGTTTTTGAATTTGTTGGTGTTTTTCAATGTTGAGATTGTTGTTGTTTTTCAATGTTGAGGTTGTTGTTGAATTTGTTGGTGTTTTTAAATATTGAGGTTGTTGTTGAATTTGCTGGTGTTTTGCAATGTTGAGGTTGTTGTTGTTTTTCAATGTTGAGGTTGTTGTTGAATTTGTTGGTGTATTTCAATGTTGAGGTTGTTGTTGTTTTTCAATGTTGAGGTTGTTGTTGTATTTGTTGGTGTTTTTCAATTTCGAGGTTGTTGTTGAATTTGTTGGTGTTTTTCAATTTTGAAGTTCTTGTTGAATTTGTTGGTGTTTTTCAATGTTTAGGTTGTTGTTGTTTTTCAATGTTGAGGTTGTTGTTGAATTTGTTGGTGTTTTTCAATGTTTAGGTTGTTGTTGTTTTTCAATGTTGAGGTTGTTGTTGAATTTGTTGGTGTTTTTCAACGTTGAGGTTGTTGTTGAATTTGTTGGTGTTTTTCAATGTTGAGGTTGTTGTTGTTTTTCAATGTTGAGGTTGTTGTTGAATTTGTTGGTGTTTTTCAATGTTGAGTTTTTTGTTGTTTTTCAATGTTGAGGTTGTTGTTGAATTTGTTGGTGTTTTTCAATGTTGAGGTTGTTGTTTATCAATGTTGAGGTTGTTGTTGAATTTGTTGGTGCTTTTCAATGTTGAGATTGTTGTTGAATTTGTTGGTGTTTTTCAATGTTGAGGTTGTTGGTGTTTTTCAATGTTAGGTTGTTGTTGAATTTGTTGGTGTTTTTCAATGTTGAGTTTGTTGTTGAATTTGTTGGTGTTTTTCAATTTCGAGGTTGTTGTTGAATTTGTTAGTGTTTTTCAATGTTGAGGTTGTTGTTGAATTTGTTGGTGTTTTTCAATGTTGAGGTTGTTGTTGAATTTGTTGGTGTTTTTCAATGTTGAGGTTGTTTTTGTTTTTCAATGTTGAGGTTGTTGTTGAATTTGTTGGTGTTTTTCAATGTTGATGTTGTTGTTGTTTTTCAATGTTGAGGTTGTTGTTGAATTTGTTGGTGTTTTTCAATGTTGAGGTTGTTGTTGTTTTTCAATTTTGAGGTTGTTGTTGAATTTGTTGGTGTTTTTCAATGTTGAGGTTGTTGTTTTTCAATGTTGAGGTTGTTGTTGAATTTGTTGGTGTTTTTCAATTTCGAGGTTGTTGTTGAATTTGTTGGGGGTTTTCAATGTTGAAGTTGTTGTTGAATTTGTTGGTGTTTTTCAATGTTGAGGTTGTTGTTGTTTTTCAATGTTGAGGTTGTTGTTGAATTTGTTGGTGTTTTTCAATGTTGAGGTTGTTGTTGTTTTTCAATGTTGTGGTTGTTGTTGAATTTGTTGGTGTTTTTCAATTTCGAGGTTGTTGAATTTGTTTGTGTTTTTCAATGTTGAGGTACTTGTTGTTTTTCAATGTTGAGGTTATTGTTGAATTTGTTGGTGTTTTTCAATGTTGAGGTTTTGTTGTTTTTCAATGTTGAGGTTGTTGTTGAATTTGTTCGTGTTTTTCAATGTTGAGTTTGTTGTTGTTTTTCAATGTTGAGGTTGTTGTTGAACTTGTTGGTGTTTTTCAATGTTGAGGTTGTTGTTGTTTTTCAATGTTGAGGTTGTTGTTGAATTTGTTGGGGTTTTTCAAAGTTGAGGTTGTTGTTGTTTTTCAGTGTTGAGGTTGTTGTTGAATTTGTTGCGTTTTTTAATGTTGAGGTTGTTGTTGAATTTGTTAGTGTTTTTCAATGATGAGTTTGTTGTTGAATTTGTTGGTGTTTTTCAATGTTGAGGTTGTTGTTGAATTTGTTGGTGTTTTTCAATGTTGAGGTTGTTGTTATTTTTCAATGTTGAGGTTGTTGTTGAGTTTGTTGGTGTTTTTCAATGTTGATGTTGTTGTTGAATTTGTTGTTGTTTTTCAATGTTGATGTTGTTGTTGAATTTGTTGCTGTTTTTCAATGTTGAGGTTGTTGTTGAATTTGTTGGTGTTTTTCCATGATGAGGTTGTTGTTGTTTTTCAAAGTTGAGGTTGTTGTGGAATTTGTTGGTGTTTTTCAATGTCGGGGTTGTTGTTGAATTTGTTGGTGTTTTTCTATGTTGAATTTTTTGTTGAATTTGTTGGTGTTTTTCAATGTTGAGGTTGTTGTTTTTCAATGTTGAAGTTGTTGTTGAATTTGTTGGCGTTTTTAAATGTTGAGGTTGTTGTTGAATTTGTTGGTGTTTTCAATGTTGAGGTTTTTGTTGAATTTGTTGGTGTTTTTCAATGTTGAGGTTGTTGTTGTTTTTCAATGTTGAGGTTGTTGTTGAATTTGTTGGTGTTTTTCAATGTTGAGGTTGTTGTTGAATTTGTTGGTGTTTTTCAATGTTGAGGTTGTTGTTGAATTTGTTGGTGTTTTTCAATGTTGAGGTTGTTGTTATTTTTCAATGTTGAGGTTGTAGTTGAGTTTGTTGGTGTTTTTCAATGTTGAGGTTGTTGTTGAATTTGTTGGTGTTTTTCAATGTTGAGGTTGTTGTTGAATTTGTTGGTGTTTTTCAATGTTCAGGTTGTTGTTGTTTTTAAATGTTGAGGTTGATTTTGAATTTGTTGGTGTTTTTTCAATTTTGAGGTTGTTGGTGTTTTTCAATGTTGAGGTTGATTTTGAATTTGAGGGTGTTTTTCAATGTCGAGGTTGTTGTTGAATTTTTTGGTGTTTTTCAATGTTGAGGTTGTTGTTGTTTTTCAATGTTGAGGTTGTTGTTGAATTTGTTGGTGTTTTTCAATGTTGAGATTGTTGTTGTTTTTCAATGTTGAGGTTGTTGTTGAATTTGTTGGTGTTTTTAAATCTTGAGGTTGTTGTTGAATTTGCTGGTGTTTTGCAATGTTGAGGTTGTTGTTGTTTTTCAATGTTGAGGTTGTTGTTGGATTTGTTGGTGTATTTCAATGTTGAGGTTGTTGTTGTTTTTCAATGTTGAGGTTGTTGTTGTATTTGTTGGTGTTTTTCAATTTCGAGGTTGTTGTTGAATTTGTTGGTGTTTTTCAATTTTGAAGTTCTTGTTGAATTTGTTGGTGTTTTTCAATGTTTAGGTTGTTGTTTTTTTTCAATGTTGAGGTTGTTGTTGAATTTGTTGGTGTTTTTCAATGTTTAGGTTGTTGTTGTTTTTCAATGTTGATGTTGTTGTTGAATTTTGTGGTGTTTTTCAACGTTGAGGTTGTTGTTGAATTCGTTGATGTTTTTCAATGTTGAGGTTGCTGTTGAATTTGTTGGTGTTTTTCAATTTCGAGGTTGTTGTTGAATTTGTTTGTGTTTTTCAATGTTGAGGTTGTTGTTCTTTTTCAATGTTGAGGTTATTGTTGAATTTGTTGGTGTTTTTCAATGTTGAGGTTGTTGTTGTTATTCAATGTTGAGGTTGTTGTTGAATTTGTTGTTGTTTTTCAATGTTGAGTTTGTTGTTGTTTTTCAATGTTGAGGTTGTTGTTGAATTTGTTGGTGTTTTTCAATGTTGAAGTTGTTGTAGTTTTTCAATGTTGAGGTTGTTGTTGAATTTGTTGGTGTTTTTCAATGTTGAGGTTGTTGTTGAATTTGTTGGTGTTTTTCAATTTCGAGGTTGTTGTTGAATTTGTTGGTGTTTTTCAATTTTGAAGTTCTTGTTGAATTTGTTGGTGTTTTTCAATGTTTAGGTTGTTGTTGTTTTTCAATGTTGAGGTTGTTGTTGAATTTGTTGGTGTTTTTCAATGTTTAGGTTGTTGTTGTTTTTCAATGTTGAGGTTGTTGTTGAATTTGTTGGTGTTTTTCAACGTTGAGGTTGCTGTTGAATTTGTTGGTGTTTTTCAATGTTGAGGATGTTGTTGTTTTTCAATGTTGAGGTTGTTGTTGAATTTGTTGGTGTTTTTCAATGTTGAGTTTTTTGTTGTTTTTCAATGTTGAGGTTGTTGTTGAATTTGTTGGTGTTTTTCAATGTTGAGGTTGTTGTTGTTTTTCAATGTTGAGGTTGTTGTTGAATTTGTTGGTGCTTTTCAATGTTGAGATTGTTGTTGAATTTGTTGGTGTTTTTCAATGTTGAGGTTGTTGTTGTTTTTCAATGTTAGGTTGTTGTTGAATTTGTTGGTGTTTTTCAATGTTGAGTTTGTTGTTGAATTTGTTGGTGTTTTTCAATTTCGAGGTTGTAGTTGAATTTGTAAGTGTTTTTCAATGTTGAGGTTGTTGTTGAATTTGTTGGTGTTTTTCAATGTTGAGGTTGTTGTTGAATTTGTTGGTGTTTTTCAATGTTGAGGTTGTTGTTGTTTTTCAATGTTGAGGTTGTTGTTGAATTTGTTGGTGTTTTTCAATGTTGATGTTGTTGTTGTTTTTCAATGTTGAGGTTGTTGTTGAATTTGTTGGTGTTTTTCAATGTTGAGGTTGTTGTTGTTTTTCAATTTTGAGGTTGTTGTTGAATTTGTTGGTGTTTTTCAATGTTGAGGTTGTTGTTTTTCAATGTTGAGGTTGTTGTTGAATTTGTTGGTGTTTTTCAATTTCGAGGTTGCTGTTGAATTTGTTGGGGGTTTTCAATGTTGAAGTTGTTGTTGAATTTGTTGGTTTTTTTCAATGTTGAGGTTGTTGTTGTTTTTCAATGTTGAGGTTGTTGTTGAATTTGTTGGTGTTTTTCAATGTTGAGGTTGTTGTTGTTTTTCAATGTTGAGGTTGTTGTTGAATTTGTTGGTGTTTTTCAATTTCGAGGTTGTTGAATTTGTTTGTGTTTTTCAATGTTGAGGTACTTGTTGTTTTTCAATGTTGAGGTTATTGTGGAATTTGTTGGTGTTTTTCAATGTTGAGGTTTTGTTGTTTTTCAATATTGAGGTTGTTGTTGAATTTGTTCGTGTTTTTCAATGTTGAGTTTGTTGTTGTTTTTCAATGTTGAGGTTGTTGTTGAATTTGTTGGTGTTTTTCAATGTTGAGGTTGTTGTTGTTTTTCAATGTTGAGGTTGTTGTTGAATTTGTTGGGGTTTTTCAAAGTTGAGGTTGTTGTTGTTTTTCAGTGTTGAGGTTGTTGTTGAATTTGTTGCGTTTTTCAATGTTGAGGTTGTTGTTGAATTTGTTAGTGTTTTTCAATGATGAGTTTGTTGTTGAATTTGTTGGTGTTTTTCAATGTTGAGGTTGTTGTTGAATTTGTTGGTGTTTTTCAATGTTTAGGTTGTTGTTGTTTTTCAATGTTGATGTTGTTGTTGAATTTTGTGGTGTTTTTCAACGTTGAGGTTGTTGTTGAATTCGTTGATGTTTTTCAATGTTGAGGTTGTTGTTGAATTTGTTGGTGTTTTTCAATTTCGAGGTTGTTGTTGAATTTGTTTGTGTTTTTCAATGTTGAGGTTGTTGTTCTTTTTCAATGTTGAGGTTATTGTTGAATTTGTTGGTGTTTTTCAATGTTGAGGTTGTTGTTGTTATTCAATGTTGAGGTTGTTGTTGAATTTGTTGGTGTTTTTCAATGTTGAGTTTGTTGTTGTTTTTCAATGTTGAGGTTGTTGTTGAATTTGTTGGTGTTTTTCAATGTTGAGGTTGTTGTAGTTTTTCAATGTTGAGGTTGTTGTTGAATTTGTTGGTGTTTTTCAATGTTGAGGTTGTTGTTGAATTTGTTGGTGTTTTTCAATGTTGAGGTTGCTGCTGTTTTTCAATGTTGAGGTTGTTGTTGAGTTTGTTGGTGTTTTTCAATGTTGAGGTTGTTGTTGAATTTGTTGGTGTTTTTCAATGTTGAGGTTGTTGTTGAATTTATTGGTGTTTTTCAATGCTGAGGTTGTTGTTGTTTTTCAATGTTGAGGTTGTTGTTGAATTTGTTGGTGTTTTTCCATGATGAGGTTGTTGTTGTTTTTCAAAGTTGAGGTTGTTGTGGAATTTGTTGGTGTTTTTCAATGTTGAGGTTGTTGCTATTTTTCAATGTTGAGGTTGTTGTTGAATTTGATGGTGTTTTTCAATGTCGAGGTTGTTGTTGAATTTGTTGGTGTTTTTCAATGTTGAGGTTGTTGTTGAATTTGTTGGTGTTTTTCAATGTTGAGGTTGTTGTTGAATTTGTTGGTGTTTTTCAATGTTGAGGTTGTTGTTATTTTTCAATGTTGAGGTTGTTGTTGAGTTTGTTGGTGTTTTTCAATGTTGAGGTTGTTGTTGAATTTGTTGGTGTTTTTCAATGTTGAGGTTGTTGTTGAATTTGTTGGTGTTTTTCAATATTGAGGTTGTTGTTGTTTTTAAATGTTGAGGTTGATTTTGAATTTGTTGGTGTTTTTTCAATTTTGAGGTTGTTGGTGTTTTTCAATGTTGAGGTTGATTTTGAATTTGAGGGTGTTTTTCAATGTCGAGGTTGTTGTTGAATTTGTTGGTGTTTTTCAATGTGGAGGTTGTTGTTGTTTTTCAATGTTGAGGTTGTTGTTGAATATGTTGGTGTTTTTCAATGTTGAGATTGTTGTTGTTTTTCAATGTTGAGGTTGTTGTTGAATTTGTTGGTGTTTTTAAATCTTGAGGTTGTTGTTGAATTTGCTGGTGTTTTGCAATGTTGAGGTTGTTGTTGTTTTTCAATGTTGAGGTTGTTGTTGAATTTGTTGGTGTATTTCAATGTTGAGGTTGTTGTTGTTTTTCAATGTTGAGGTTGTTGTTGTATTTGTTGGTGTTTTTCAACGTTGAGGTTGTTGTTGAATTTGTTGGTGTTTTTCAATGTTGAGGATGTTGTTGTTTTTCAATGTTGAGGTTGTTGTTGAATTTGTTGGTGTTTTTCAATGTTGAGTTTTTTGTTGTTTTTCAATGTTGAGGTTGTTGTTGAATTTGTTGGTGTTTTTCAATGTTGAGGTTGTTGTTGTTTTTCAATGTTGAGGTTGTTGTTGAATTTGTTGGTGCTTTTCAATGTTGAGATTGTTGTTGAATTTGTTGGTGTTTTTCAATGTTGAGGTTGTTGTTGTTTTTCAATGTTAGGTTGTTGTTGAATTTGTTGGTGTTTTTCAATGTTGAGTTTGTTGTTGAATTTGTTGGTGTTTTTCAATTTCGAGGTTGTAGTTGAATTTGTAAGTGTTTTTCAATGTTGAGGTTGTTGTTGAATTTGTTGGTGTTTTTCAATGTTGAGGTTGTTGTTGAATTTGTTGGTGTTTTTCAATGTTGAGGTTGTTGTTGTTTTTCAATTTTGAGGTTGTTGTTGAATTTGTTGGTGTTTTTCAATGTTGATGTTGTTGTTGTTTTTCAATGTTGAGGTTGTTGTTGAATTTGTTGGTGTTTTTCAATGTTGAGGTTGTTGTTGTTTTTCAATTTTGAGGTTGTTGTTGAATTTGTTGGTGTTTTTCAATGTTGAGGTTGTTGTTTTTCAATGTTGAGGTTGTTGTTGAATTTGTTGGTGTTTTTCAATTTCGAGGTTGCTGTTGAATTTGTTGGGGGTTTTCAATGTTGAAGTTGTTGTTGAATTTGTTGGTGTTTTTCAATGTTGAGGTTGTTGTTGTTTTTCAATGTTGAGGTTGTTGTTGAATTTGTTGGTGTTTTTCAATGTTGAGGTTGTTGTTGTTTTTCAATGTTGAGGTTGTTGTTGAATTTGTTGGTGTTTTTCAATTTCGAGGTTGTTGAATTTGTTTGTGTTTTTCAATGTTGAGGTACTTGTTGTTTTTCAATGTTGAGGTTATTGTTGAATTTGTTTGTGTTTTTCAATGTTGAGGTTTTGTTGTTTTTCAATGTTGAGGTTGTTGTTGAATTTGTTCGTGTTTTTCAATGTTGAGTTTGTTGTTGTTTTTCAATGTTGAGGTTGTTGTTGAATTTGTTGGTGTTTTTCAATGTTGAGGTTGTTGTTGTTTTTCAATGTTGAGGTTGTTGTTGAATTTGTTGGGGTTTTTCAAAGTTGAGGTTGTTGTTGTTTTTCAGTGTTGAGGTTGTTGTTGAATTTGTTGCGTTTTTCAATGTTGAGGTTGTTGTTGAATTTGTTAGTGTTTTTCAATGATGAGTTTGTTGTTGAATTTGTTGGTGTTTTTCAATGTTGAGGTTGTTGTTGAATTTGTTGGTGTTTTTCAATGTTGAGGTTGTTGTTATTTTTCAATGTTGAGGTTGTTGTTGAGTTTGTTGGTGTTTTTCAATGTTGATGTTGTTGTTGAATTTGTTGTTGTTTTTCAATGTTGATGTTGTTGTTGAATTTGTTGCTGTTTTTCAATGTTGAGGTTGTTGTTGAATTTGTTGGTGTTTTTCCATGATGAGGTTGTTGTCGTTTTTCAAAGTTGAGGTTGTTGTGGAATTTGTTGGTGTTTTTCAATGTCGGGGTTGTTGTTGAATTTGTTGGTGTTTTTCTATGTTGAATTTTTTGTTGAATTTGTTGGTGTTTTTCAATGTTGAGGTTGTTGTTTTTCAATGTTGAAGTTGTTGTTGAATTTGTTGGCGTTTTTAAATGTTGAGGTTGTTGTTGAATTTGTTGGTGTTTTCAATGTTGAGGTTTTTGTTGAATTTGTTGGTGTTTTTCAATGTTGAGGTTGTTGTTGTTTTTCAATGTTGAGGTTGTTGTTGAATTTGATGGTGTTTTTCAATGCCGAGGTTGTTGTTGAATTTGTTGGTGTTTTTCAATGTTGAAGTTGTTGTTGAATTTGTTGGTGTTTTTCAATGTTGAGGTTGTTGCTGTTTTTCAATGTTGAGGTTGTTGTTGAATTTGATGTTGTTTTTCAATGTCGAGGTTGTTGTTGAATTTGTTGGTGTTTTTCAATGTTGAGGTTGTTGTTGAATTTGTTGGTGTTTTTCAATGTTGAGGTTGTTGTTGAATTTGTTGGTGTTTTTCAATGTTGAGGTTGTTGTTATTTTTCAATGTTGAGGTTGTTGTTGAGTTTGTTGGCGTTTTTCAATGTTGAGGTTGTTGTTGAATTTGTTGGTGTTTTTCAATGTTGAGGTTGTTGTTGAATTTGTTGGTGTTTTTCAATGTTGAGGTTGTTGTTGTTTTTAAATGTTGAGGTTGATTTTGAATTTGTTGGTGTTTTTTCAATTTTGAGGTTTTTGGTGTTTTTCAATGTTGAGGTTGATTTTGAATTTGAGGGTGTTTTTCAATGTCGAGGTTGTTGTTGAATTTTTTGGTGTTTTTAAATGTTGAGGTTGTTGTTGTTTTTCAATGTTGAGGTTGTTGTTGAATTTGTTGGTGTTTTTCAATGTTGAGATTGTTGTTGTTTTTCAATGTTGAGGTTGTTGTTGAATTTGTTGGTGTTTTTAAATCTTGAGGTTGTTGTTGAATTTGCTGGTGTTTTGCAATGTTGAGGTTGTTGTTGTTTTTCAATGTTGAGGTTGTTGTTGAATTTGTTGGTGTATTTCAATGTTGAGGTTGTTGTTGTTTTTCAATGTTGAGGTTGTTGTTGAATTTGTTGGTGCTTTTCAATGTTGAGATTGTTGTTGAATTTGTTGGTGTTTTTCAATGTTGAGGTTGTTGTTGTTTTTCAATGTTAGGTTGTTGTTGAATTTGTTGGTGTTTTTCAATGTTGAGTTTGTTGTTGAATTTGTTGGTGTTTTTCAATTTCGAGGTTGTAGTTGAATTTGTTAGTGTTTTTCAATGTTGAGGTTGTTGTTGAATTTGTTGGTGTTTTTCAATGTTGAGGTTGTTGTTGAATTTGTTGGTGTTTTTCAATGTTGAGGTTGTTGTTGTTTTTCAATGTTGAGGTTGTTGTTGAATTTGTTGGTGTTTTTCAATGTTGATGTTGTTGTTGTTTTTCAATGTTGAGGTTGTTGTTGAATTTGTTGGTGTTTTTCAATGTTGAGGTTGTTGTTGTTTTTCAATTTTGAGGTTGTTGTTGAATTTGTTGGTGTTTTTCAATGTTGAGGTTGTTGTTTTTCAATGTTGAGGTTGTTGTTGAATTTGTTGGTGTTTTTCAATTTCGAGGTTGCTGTTGAATTTGTTGGGGGTTTTCAATGTTGAAGTTGTTGTTGAATTTGTTGGTGTTTTTCAATGTTGAGGTTGTTGTTGTTTTTCAATGTTGAGGTTGTTGTTGAATTTGTTGGTGTTTTTCAATGTTGAGGTTGTTGTTGTTTTTCAATGTTGAGGTTGTTGTTGAATTTGTTGGTGTTTTTCAATTTCGAGGTTGTTGAATTTGTTTGTGTTTTTCAATGTTGAGGTACTTGTTGTTTTTCAATGTTGAGGTTATTGTTGAATTTGTTGGTGTTTTTCAATGTTGAGGTTTTGTTGTTTTTCAATGTTGAGGTTGTTGTTGAATTTGTTCGTGTTTTTCAATGTTGAGTTTGTTGTTGTTTTTCAATGTTGAGGTTGTTGTTGAATTTGTTGGTGTTTTTCAATGTTGAGGTTGTTGTTGTTTTTCAATGTTGAGGTTGTTGTTGAATTTGTTGGGGTTTTTCAAAGTTGAGGTTGTTGTTGTTTTTCAGTGTTGAGGTTGTTGTTGAATTTGTTGCGTTTTTCAATGTTGAGGTTGTTGTTGAATTTGTTAGTGTTTTTCAATGATGAGTTTGTTGTTGAATTTGTTGGTGTTTTTCAATGTTGAGGTTGTTGTTGAATTTGTTGGTGTTTTTCAATGTTGAGGTTGTTGTTATTTTTCAATGTTGAGGTTGTTGTTGAGTTTGTTGGTGTTTTTCAATGTTGATGTTGTTGTTGAATTTGTTGTTGTTTTTCAATGTTGATGTTGTTGTTGAATTTGTTGCTGTTTTTCAATGTTGAGGTTGTTGTTGAATTTGTTGGTGTTTTTCCATGATGAGGTTGTTGTCGTTTTTCAAAGTTGAGGTTGTTGTGGAATTTGTTGGTGTTTTTCAATGTCGGGGTTGTTGTTGAATTTGTTGGTGTTTTTCTATGTTGAATTTTTTGTTGAATTAGTTGGTGTTTTTCAATGTTGAGGTTTTTGTTTTTCAATGTTGAAGTTGTTGTTGAATTTGTTGGCGTTTTTAAATGTTGAGGTTGTTGTTGAATTTGTTGGTGTTTTCAATGTTTAGGTTTTTGTTGAATTTGTTGGTGTTTTTCAATGTTGAGGTTGTTGTTGTTTTTCAATGTTGAGGTTGTTGTTGAATTTGATGGTGTTTTTCAATGCCGAGGTTGTTGTTGAATTTGTTGGTGTTTTTCAATGTTGAAGTTGTTGTTGAATTTGTTGGTGTTTTTCAATGTTGAGGTTGTTGCTGTTTTTCAATGTTGAGGTTGTTGTTGAATTTGATGTTGTTTTTCAATGTCGAGGTTGTTGTTGAATTTGTTGGTGTTTTTCAATGTTGAGGTTGTTGTTGAATTTGTTGGTGTTTTTCAATGTTGAGGTTGTTGTTGAATTTGTTGGTGTTTTTCAATGTTGAGGTTGTTGTTATTTTTCAATGTTGAGGTTGTTGTTGAGTTTGTTGGCGTTTTTCAATGTTGAGGTTGTTGTTGAATTTGTTGGTGTTTTTCAATGTTGAGGTTGTTGTTGAATTTGTTGGTGTTTTTCAATGTTGAGGTTGTTGTTGTTTTTAAATGTTGAGGTTGATTTTGAATTTGTTGGTGTTTTTTCAATTTTGAGGTTTTTGGTGTTTTTCAATGTTGAGGTTGATTTTGAATTTGAGGGTGTTTTTCAATGTCGAGGTTGTTGTTGAATTTTTTGGTGTTTTTCAATGTTGAGTTTGTTGTTGTTTTTCAATGTTGAGGTTGTTGTTGAATTTGTTGGTGTTTTTCAATGTTGAGATTGTTGTTGTTTTTCAATGTTGAGGTTGTTGTTGAATTTGTTGGTGTTTTTAAATCTTGAGGTTGTTTTTGAATTTGCTGGTGTTTTGCAATGTTGAGGTTGTTGTTGTTTTTCAATGTTGAGGTTGTTGTTGAATTTGTTGGTGTATTTCAATGTTGAGGTTGTTGTTGTTTTTCAATGTTGAGGTTGTTGTTGTATTTGTTGGTGTTTTTCAATTTCGAGGTTGTTGTTGAATTTGTTGGTGTTTTTCAATTTTGAAGTTCTTGTTGAATTTGTTGGTGTTTTTCAATGTTGAGGTTGTTGTTGTTTTTCAATGTTGAGGTTGTTGTTGAATTTGTTGGGGTTTTTCAAAGTTGAGGTTGTTGTTGTTTTTCAGTGTTGAGGTTGTTGTTGAATTTGTTGCGTTTTTCAATGTTGAGGTTGTTGTTGAATTTGTTAGTGTTTTTCAATGATGAGTTTGTTGTTGAATTTGTTGGTGTTTTTCAATGTTGAGGTTGTTGTTGAATTTGTTGGTGTTTTTCAATGTTGAGGTTGTTGTTATTTTTCAATGTTGAGGTTGTTGTTGAGTTTGTTGGTGTTTTTCAATGTTGATGTTGTTGTTGAATTTGTTGTTGTTTTTCAATGTTGATGTTGTTGTTGAATTTGTTGCTGTTTTTCAATGTTGAGGTTGTTGTTGAATTTGTTGGTGTTTTTCCATGATGAGGTTGTTGTCGTTTTTCAAAGTTGAGGTTGTTGTGGAATTTGTTGGTGTTTTTCAATGTCGGGGTTGTTGTTGAATTTGTTGGTGTTTTTCTATGTTGAATTTTTTGTTGAATTAGTTGGTGTTTTTCAATGTTGAGGTTTTTGTTTTTCAATGTTGAAGTTGTTGTTGAATTTGTTGGCGTTTTTAAATGTTGAGGTTGTTGTTGAATTTGTTGGTGTTTTCAATGTTTAGGTTTTTGTTGAATTTGTTGGTGTTTTTCAATGTTGAGGTTGTTGTTGTTTTTCAATGTTGAGGTTGTTGTTGAATTTGATGGTGTTTTTCAATGCCGAGGTTGTTGTTGAATTTGTTGGTGTTTTTCAATGTTGAAGTTGTTGTTGAATTTGTTGGTGTTTTTCAATGTTGAGGTTGTTGCTGTTTTTCAATGTTGAGGTTGTTGTTGAATTTGATGTTGTTTTTCAATGTCGAGGTTGTTGTTGAATTTGTTGGTGTTTTTCAATGTTGAGGTTGTTGTTGAATTTGTTGGTGTTTTTCAATGTTGAGGTTGTTGTTGAATTTGTTGGTGTTTTTCAATGTTGAGGTTGTTGTTATTTTTCAATGTTGAGGTTGTTGTTGAGTTTGTTGGCGTTTTTCAATGTTGAGGTTGTTGTTGAATTTGTTGGTGTTTTTCAATGTTGAGGTTGTTGTTGAATTTGTTGGTGTTTTTCAATGTTGAGGTTGTTGTTGTTTTTAAATGTTGAGGTTGATTTTGAATTTGTTGGTGTTTTTTCAATTTTGAGGTTTTTGGTGTTTTTCAATGTTGAGGTTGATTTTGAATTTGAGGGTGTTTTTCAATGTCGAGGTTGTTGTTGAATTTTTTGGTGTTTTTCAATGTTGAGTTTGTTGTTGTTTTTCAATGTTGAGGTTGTTGTTGAATTTGTTGGTGTTTTTCAATGTTGAGATTGTTGTTGTTTTTCAATGTTGAGGTTGTTGTTGAATTTGTTGGTGTTTTTAAATCTTGAGGTTGTTTTTGAATTTGCTGGTGTTTTGCAATGTTGAGGTTGTTGTTGTTTTTCAATGTTGAGGTTGTTGTTGAATTTGTTGGTGTATTTCAATGTTGAGGTTGTTGTTGTTTTTCAATGTTGAGGTTGTTGTTGTATTTGTTGGTGTTTTTCAATTTCGAGGTTGTTGTTGAATTTGTTGGTGTTTTTCAATTTTGAAGTTCTTGTTGAATTTGTTGGTGTTTTTCAATGTTTAGGTTGTTGTTGTTTTTCAATGTTGATGTTGTTGTTGAATTTTGTGGTGTTTTTCAACGTTGAGGTTGTTGTTGAATTTGTTGGTGTTTTTCAATGTTGAGGTTGTTGTTGTTTTTCAATGTTGAGGTTGTTGTTGAATTTGTTGGTGTTTTTCAATGTTGAGTTTTTTGTTGTTTTTCAATGTTGAGGTTGTTGTTGAATTTGTTGGTGTTTTTCAATGTTGAGGTTGTTGTTGTTTTTCAATGTTGAGGTTGTTGTTGAATTTGTTGGTGCTTTTCAATGTTGAGATTGTTGTTGAATTTGTTGGTGTTTTTCAATGTTGAGGTTGTTGTTGTTTTTCAATGTTGAGGTTGTTGTTGAATTTGTTGGTGTTTTTCAATGTTGAGTTTGTTGTTGAATTTGTTGGTGTTTTTCAATTTCGAGGTTGTTGTTGAATTTGTTAGTGTTTTTCAATGTTGAGGTTGCTGTTGAATTTGTTGGTGTTTTTCAATGTTGAGGTTGTTGTTGAATTTGTTGGTGTTTTTCAATGTTGAGGTTGTTGTTGTTTTTCAATGTTGAGGTTGTCGTTGAATTTGTTGGTGTTTTTCAATGTTTAGTTTGTTGTTGTTTTTCAATGTTGAGGTTGTTGTTGAATTTGTTGGTGTTTTTCAATGTAGAGGTTGTTGTTGTTTTTCAATTTTGAGGTTGTTGTTGAATTTGTTGGTGTTTTTCAATGTTGAGGTTGTTGTTGTTTTTCAATGTTGAGGTTGTTGTTGAATTTGTTGGTGTTTTTCAATTTCGAGGTTGTTGTTGAATTTTTTGGTGTTTTTCAATGTTGAAGTTGTTGTTGAATTTGTTGGTGTTTTTCAATGTTGAGGTTGTTGTTGTTTTTCAATGTTGAGGTTGTTGTTGAATTTGTTGGTGTTTTTCAATGTTGAGGTTGTTGTTGTTTTTCAATGCTGAGGTTGTTGTTGAATTTGTTGGTTTTTTTCAATGTTGAGGTTGTTGTTGAATTTGTTGGTGTTTTTCAATGTTCAGGTTGTTGTTGTTTTTTAATGTTGAGGTTGTTGTTGAATTTGTTGGTGTTTTTCAATGTTGAGGTTGTTGTTGAATTTGTTGGTGTTTTTCAATGTTGAGGTTGTTGTTGTTTTTCAATGTTGAGGTTGTTGTTGAATTTGTTGGTGCTTTTCAATGTTGAGATTGTTGTTGAATTTGTTGGTGTTTTTCAATGTTGAGGTTGTTGTTGTTTTTCAATGTTGAGGTTGTTGTTGAATTTGTAGGTGTTTTTCAATGTTGAGTTTGTTGTTGAATTTGTTGGTGTTTTTCAATTTCGAGGTTGTTGTTGAATTTGTTAGTGTTTTTCAATGTTGAGGTTGTTGTTGAATTTGTTGGTGTTTTTCAATGTTGAGGTTGTTGTTGAATTTGTTGGTGTTTTTCAATGTTGAGGTTGTTGTTGTTTTTCAATGTTGAGGCTGTTGTTGAATTTGTTGGTGTTTTTCAATGTTTAGTTTGTTGTTGTTTTTCAATGTTGAGGTTGTTGTTGAATTTGTTGGTGTTTTTCAATGTTGAGGTTGTTGTTGTTTTTCAATTTTGAGGTTGTTGTTGAATTTGTTGGTGTTTTTCAATTTCGAGGTTGTTGTTGAATTTGTTGGTGTTTTTCAATGTTGAAGTTGTTGTTGAATTTGTTGGTGTTTTTCAATGTTGAGGTTGTTGCTGTTTTTCAATGTTGAGGTTGTTGTTGAATTTGATGTTGTTTTTCAATGTCGAGGTTGTTGTTGAATTTGTTGGTGTTTTTCAATGTTGAGGTTGTTGTTGAATTTGTTGGTGTTTTTCAATGTTGAGGTTGTTGTTGAATTTGTTGGTGTTTTTCAATGTTGAGGTTGTTGTTATTTTTGAATGTTGAGGTTGTTGTTGAGTTTGTTGGTGTTTTTCAATGTTGAGGTTGTTGTTGAATTTGTTGGTGTTTTTCAAAGTTGAGGTTGTTGTTGAATTTGTTGGTGTTTTTCAATGTTGAGGTTGTTGTTGTTTTTAAATGTTGAGGTTGATTTTGAATTTGTTGGTGTTTTTTCAATTTTGAGGTTGTTGGTGTTTTTCAATGTTGAGGTTGATTTTGAATTTGAGGGTGTTTTTCAATGTCGAGGTTGTTGTTGAATTTTTTGGTGTTTTTCAATGTGGAGGTTGTTGTTGTTTTTCAATGTTGAGGTGGTTGTTGAATTTGTTGGTGTTTTTCAATGTTGAGATTGTTGTTGTTTTTCAATGTTGAGGTTGTTGTTGAATTTGTTGGTGTTTTTAAATCTTGAGGTTGTTGTTGAATTTGCTGGTGTTTTGCAATGTTGAGGTTGTTGTTGTTTTTCAATGTTGAGGTTGTTGTTGAATTTGTTGGTGTATTTCAATGTTGAGGTTGTTGTTGTTTTTCAATGTTGAGGTTTTTGTTGTATTTGTTGGTGTTTTTCAATGTTGAGGTTGTTGTTGAATTTGTTGGTGTTTTTCAATTTTGAAGTTCTTGTTGAATTTGTTGGTGTTTTTCAATGTTTAGGTTGTTGTTGTTTTTCAATGTTGAGGTTGTTGTTGAATTTGTTGGTGTTTTTCAATGTTTAGGTTGTTGTTGTTTTTCAATGTTGATGTTGTTGTTGAATTTTGTGGTGTTTTTCAACGTTGAGGTTGTTGTTGAATTTGTTGGTGTTTTTCAATGTTGAGGTTGTTGTTGTTTTTCAATGTTGAGGTTGTTGTTGAATTTGTTGGTGTTTTTCAATGTTGAGTTTTTTGTTGTTTTTCAATGTTGAGGTTGTTGTTGAATTTGTTGGTGTTTTTCAATGTTGAGGTTGTTGTTGTTTTTCAATGTTGAGGTTGTTGTTGAATTTGTTGGTGCTTTACAATGTTGAGATTGTTGTTGAATTTGTTGGTGTTTTTCAATGTTGAGGTTGTTGTTGTTTTTCAATGTTGAGGTTGTTGTTGAATTTGTTGGTGTTTTTCAATGTTGAGTTTGTTGTTGAATTTGTTGGTGTTTTTCAATTTCGAGGTTGTTGTTGAATTTGTTAGTGTTTTTCAATGTTGAGGTTGCTGTTGAATTTGTTGGTGTTTTTCAATGTTGACGTTGTTGTTGAATTTGTTGGTGTTTTTCAATGTTGAGGTTGTTGTTGTTTTTCAATGTTGAGGTTGTCGTTGAATTTGTTGGTGTTTTTCAATGTTTAGTTTGTTGTTGTTTTTCAATGTTGAGGTTGTTGTTGAATTTGTTGGTGTTTTCAATGTAGAGGTTGTTGTTGTTTTTCAATTTTGAGGTTGTTGTTGAATTTGTTGGTGTTTTTCAATGTTGAGGTTGTTGTTGTTTTTCAATGTTGAGGTTGTTGTTGAATTTGTTGGTGTTTTTCAATTTCGACGTTGTTGTTGAATTTTTTGGTGTTTTTCAATGTTGAAGTTGTTGTTGAATTTGGTGGTGTTTTTCAATGCTGAGGTTGTTGTTGTTTTTCAATGTTGAGGTTGTTATTGAATTTGTTGGTGTTTTTCAATGTTGAGGTTGTTGTTGTTTTTCAATGCTGAGGTTGTTGTTGAATTTGTTGGTTTTTTTCAATGTTGAGGTTGTTGTTGAATTTTTTGGTGTTTTTCAATGTTGAGGTTGTTGTTGTTTTTTAATGTTGAGGTTGTTGTTGAATTTGTTGGTGTTTTTCAATGTTGAGGTTGTTGTTGAATTTGTTGGTGTTTTTCAATTTCGAGGTTGTTGTTGAATTTTTTAGTGTTTTTCAATGTTGAGGTTGCTGTTGAATTTGTTGGTGTTTTTCAATGTTGAGGTTGTTGTTGAATTTGTTGGTGTTTTTCAATGTTGAGGTTGTTGTTGTTTTTCAATGTTGAGGTTGTCGTTGAATTTGTTGGTGTTTTTCAATGTTTAGTTTGTTGTTGTTTTTCAATGTTGAGGTTGTTGTTGAATTTGTTGGTGTTTTTCAATGTAGAGGTTGTTGTTTTTCAATTTTGAGGTTGTTGTTGAATTTGTTGGTGTTTTTCAATTTTGAGGTTGTTGTTGTTTTTCAATGTTGAGGTTGTTGTTGAATTTGTTGGTGTTTTTCAATTTCGAGGTTGTTGTTGAATTTTTTGGTGTTTTTCAATGTTGAAGTTGTTGTTGAATTTGTTGGTGTTTTTCAATGTTGAGGTTGTTGTTGTTTTTCAATGTTGAGGTTGTAGTTGAATTTGTAGGTGTTTTTCAATGTTGAGGTTGTTGTTGTTTTTCAATGCTGAGGTTGTTGTTGAATTTGTTGGTTTTTTTCAATGTTGAGGTTGTTGTTGAATTTGTTGGTGTTTTTCAATGTTCAGGTTGTTGTTGTTTTTTAATGTTGAGGTTGTTGTTGAATTTGTTGGTGTTTTTCAATGTTGAGGTTGTTGTTGAATTTGTTGGTGTTTTTCAATGTTGAGGTTGTTGTTGTTTTTCAATGTTGAGGTTGTTGTTGAATTTGTTGGTGCTTTTCAATGTTGAGATTGTTGTTGAATTTGTTGGTGTTTTTCAATGTTGAGGTTGTTGTTGTTTTTCAATGTTGAGGTTGTTGTTGAATTTGTAGGTGTTTTTCAATGTTGAGTTTGTTGTTGAATTTGTTGGTGTTTTTCAATTTCGAGGTTGTTGTTGAATTTGTTAGTGTTTTTCAATGTTGAGGTTGTTGTTGAATTTGTTGGTGTTTTTCAATGTTGAGGTTGTTGTTGAATTTGTTGGTGTTTTTCAATGTTGAGGTTGTTGTTGTTTTTCAATGTTGAGGTTGTTGTTGAATTTGTTGGTGTTTTTCAATGTTGAGGTTGTTGTTGTTTTTCAATTTTGAGGTTGTTGTTGAATTTGTTGGTGTTTTTCAATTTCGAGGTTGTTGTTGAATTTGTTGGTGTTTTTCAATGTTGAAGTTGTTGTTGAATTTGTTGGTGTTTTTCAATGTTGAGGTTGTTGCTGTTTTTCAATGTTGAGGTTGTTGTTGAATTTGATGTTGTTTTTCAATGTCGAGGTTGTTGTTGAATTTGTTGGTGTTTTTCAATGTTGAGGTTGTTGTTGAATTTGTTGGTGTTTTTCAATGTTGAGGTTGTTGTTGAATTTGTTGGTGTTTTTCAATGTTGAGGTTGTTGTTATTTTTGAATGTTGAGGTTGTTGTTGAGTTTGTAGGTGTTTTTCAATGTTGAGGTTGTTGTTGAATTTGTTGGTGTTTTTCAAAGGTGAGGTTGCTGTTGAATTTGTTGGTGTTTTTCAATGTTGAGGTTGTTGTTGTTTTTAAATGTTGAGGTTGATTTTGAATTTGTTGGTGTTTTTTCAATTTTGAGGTTGTTGGTGTTTTTCAATGTTGAGGTTGATTTTGAATTTTTCAATGTTGAGGTTGTTGCTGTTTTTCAATGTTGAGGTTGTTGTTGAATTTGTTGGTGTTTTTCAATGTTGAGATTGTTGTTGTTTTTCAATGTTGAGGTTGTTGTTGAAATTGTTGGTGTTTTTAAATGTTGAGTTTGTTGTTGAATTTGTTGGTGTTTTTCAATGTTGAGGTTGTTGTTGTTTTTCAATTTTGAGGTTGTTGTTGAATTTGTTGGTGTTTTTCAATGTTGAGGTAGTTGTTGAATTTGTTGGTGTTTTTCAATTTCGAGGTTGTTGGTGTTTTTTAATGTTGAGGTTGTTGTTGAATTTGTTGGTGTTTTTCAATGTTGAGGTTGTTGTTGTTTTTCAATGTTGAGGTTGTTGTTGAATTTGTTGGTGTTTTTCAATGATGATGTTCTTGTTGTTTTTCAATGTTGAGGTTGTTGAATTTGTGGGTGTTTTTCAATCTTGAGTTTGTTGTTGAATTTGTTGGTGTTTTTCAATGTTGAGGTTGTTGTTGAATTTGTTGGTGTTTTTCAATGTTGAGGTTGTTGTTATTTTTCAATGTTGAAGTTGTTGTTGAGTTTGTTGGTGTTTTTCAATGTTGAGGTTGTTGTTGAATTTGTTGGTGTTTTTCAATGTTGAGGTGGTTTTTGAATTTGTTGGTGTTTTTCAATGTTGAGGTTGTTGTTGTTTTTCAATGTTGAGGTTGTTGTTGAATTTGTTGGTGTTTTTTCAATTTTGAGGTTGTTGGTGTTGTTCAATGTTGAGGTTGATTTTGAATTTGAGGGTGTTTTTCAATGTCGAGGTTGTTGTTGAATTTGTTGGTGTTTTTCAATGTTGAGGTTGTTGTTGTTTTTCAATGTTGAGGTTGTTGTTGAATTTGTTGGTGTTTTTCAATGTTGAGATTGTTGTTGTTTTTCAATGTTGAGGTTGTTGTTGAATTTGTTCGTGTTTTTAAATGTTGAGGTTGTTGTTGAATTTGCTGGTGTTTTGCAATGTTGAGGTTGTTGTTGTTTTTCAATGTTGAGGTTGTTGTTGTTTTTCAATGTTGAGGTTGTTGTTGTATTTGTTGGTGTTTTTCAATTTCGAGGTTGTTGTTGAATTTGTTGGTGTTTTTCAATGTTGAAGTTGTTGTTGAATTTGTTCGTGTTTTTCAATGTTGAGGTTTTTGTTGTTTTTCAATGTTGAGGTTGTTGTTGAATTTGTTGGTGTTTTTCAATGTTGAGGTTGTTGTTGTTTTTCAATGCTGAGGTTGTTGTTGAATTTGTTGGTGTTTTTCAATTTTGAGGTTGTTGTTGAATTTGTTGGTGTTTTTCAATGTTGAGGTTGTTGTTGTTTTTCAATGTTGAGGTTGTTGTTGAATTTGTTGGTGTTTTTCAATGTTGAGGTTGTTGTTGTTTTTCAATGTTGAGGTTGTTGTTGAATTTGTTGGTGTTTTTCAATGTTGAGGTTGTTGTTGAATTTGCTGGTGTTTTGCAATATTGAGGTTGTTGTTGTTTTTCAATGCTGAGGTAGTTGTTGAATTTGTTGGTGTTTTTCAATGTTGAGGTTGTTGTTGTTTTTCAATGTGGAGGTTGTTGTTGTATTTGTTGATGTTTTTCAATTTCGAGGTTGTTGTTGAATTTATTGGTGTTTTTCAATGTTGAAGTTGTTGTTGAATTTGTTGGTGTTTTTCAATGTTGATGTTGTTGTTGTTTTTCAATGTTGAGGTTGTTGTTGAATTTGTTGGTGTTTTTCAATGTTGAGGTTGTTGTTGTTTTTCAATGCTGAGGTTGTTGTTGAATTTGTTGGTGTTTTTCAATGTTGAGGTTGTTGTTGAATTTGTTGGTGTTTTTCAATGTTGAGGTTGTTGTTGTTTTTCAATGTTGAGGTTGTTGTTGAATTTGTTGGTGTTTTCCAATGTTGAGTTTGTTGTTGTTTTTCAATGTTGAGGTTGTTGTTGAATTTGTTGGTGTTTTTCAATGTTGAGGTTGTTGTTGTTCTTCAATGTTGAGGTTGTTGTTGAATTTGTTAGTGTTTTTCAATGTTGAGGTTGTTGTTTTTCAATGTTGAGGTTGTTGTTGAATTTGTTGGTGTTTTTCAATGTTGAGGTTGTTGTTGTTCTTCAATGTTGAGGTTGTTGTTGAATTTGTTGGTGTTTTTTCAATTTTGAGGTTGTTGGTGTTGTTCAATGTTGAGGTTGATTTTGAATTTGAGGGTGTTTTTCAATGTCGAGGTTGTTGTTGAATTTGTTGGTGTTTTTCAATGTTGAGGTTGTTGTTGTTTTTCAATGTTGAGGTTGTTTTTGAATTTGTTGGTGTTTTTCAATGTTGAGATTGTTGTTGTTTTTCAATGTTGAGGTTGTTGTTGAATTTGTTGGTGTTTTTAAATGTTGAGGTTGTTGTTGAATTTGCTGGTGTTTTGCAATGTTGAGGTTGTTGTTGTTTTTCAATGTTGAGGTTGTTGTTGTTTTTCAATGTTGAGGTTGTTGTTGTATTTGTTGGTGTTTTTCAATTTCGAGGTTGTTGTTGAATTTGTTGGTGTTTTTCAATGTTGAAGTTGTTGTTGAATTTGTTCGTGTTTTTCAATGTTGAGGTTTTTGTTGTTTTTCAATGTTGAGGTTGTTGCTGAATTTGTTGGTGTTTTTCAATGTTGAGGTTGTTGTTGTTTTTCAATGCTGAGGTTGTTGTTGAATTTGTTGGTGTTTTTCAATTTTGAGGTTGTTGTTGAATTTGTTGGTGTTTTTCAATGTTGAGGTTGTTGTTGTTTTTCAATGTTGAGGTTGTTGTTGAATTTGTTGGTGTTTTTCAATGTTGAGGTTGTTGTTGTTTTTCAATGTTGAGGTTGTTGTTGAATTTGTTGGTGTTTTTCAATGTTGAGGTTGTTGTTGAATTTGCTGGTGTTTTGCAATATTGAGGTTGTTGTTGTTTTTCAATGCTGAGGTAGTTGTTGAATTTGTTGGTGTTTTTCAATGTTGAGGTTGTTGTTGTTTTTCAATGTGGAGGTTGTTGTTGTATTTGTTGGTGTTTTTCAATTTCGAGGTTGTTGTTGAATTTATTGGTGTTTTTCAATGTTGAAGTTGTTGTTGAATTTGTTGGTGTTTTTCAATGTTGATGTTGTTGTTGTTTTTCAATGTTGAGGTTGTTGTTGAATTTGTTGGTGTTTTTCAATGTTGAGGTTGTTGTTGTTTTTCAATGCTGAGGTTGTTGTTGAATTTGTTGGTGTTTTTCAATGTTGAGGTTGTTGTTGAATTTGTTGGTGTTTTTCAATGTTGAGGTTGTTGTTGTTTTTCAATGTTGAGGTTGTTGTTGAATTTGTTGGTGTTTTCCAATGTTGAGTTTGTTGTTGTTTTTCAATGTTGAGGTTGTTGTTGAATTTGTTGGTGTTTTTCAATGTTGAGGTTGTTGTTGTTCTTCAATGTTGAGGTTGTTGTTGAATTTGTTAGTGTTTTTCAATGTTGAGGTTGTTGTTTTTCAATGTTGAGGTTGTTGTTGAATTTGTTGGTGTTTTTCAATGTTGAGGTTGTTGTTGTTCTTCAATGTTGAGGTTGTTGTTGAATTTGTTGGTGTTTTTCAATGTTGAGGTTGTTGTTTTTCAATGTTGAGGTTGTTGTTGAGTTTGTGGGTGTTTTTCAAAGTTGAGGTTGTTGTTGAATTTGTTGGTGTTTTTCAATGATGATGTTGTTGTTGTTTTTCAATGTTGAGGTTGTTGAATTTGTGGGTGTTTTTCAATCTTGAGTTTGTTGTTGAATTTGTTGGTGTTTTTCAATGTTGAGGTTGTTGTTGAATTTGTTGGTGTTTTTCAATGTTGAGGTTGTTGTTATTTTTCAATGTTGAAGTTGTTGTTGAGTTTGTTGGTGTTTTTCAATGTTGAGGTTGTTGTTGAATTTGTTGGTGTTTTTCAATGTTGAGGTGGTTTTTGAATTTGTTGGTGTTTTTCAATGTTGAGGTTGTTGTTGTTTTTCAATGTTGAGGTTGTTGTTGAATTTGTTGGAGTTTTTTCAATTTTGAGGTTGTTGGTGTTGTTCAATGTTGAGGTTGATTTTGAATTTGAGGGTGTTTTTCAATGTCGAGGTTGTTGTTGAATTTGTTGGTGTTTTTCAATGTTGAGGTTGTTGTTGTTTTTCAATGTTGAGGTTGTTGTTGAATTTGTTGGTGTTTTTCAATGTTGAGATTGTTGTTGTTTTTCAATGTTGAGGTTGTTGTTGAATTTGTTGGTGTTTTTAAATGTTGAGGTTGTTGTTGAATTTGCTGGTGTTTTGCAATGTTGAGGTTGTTGTTGTTTTTCAATGTTGAGGTTGTTGTTGTTTTTCAATGTTGAGGTTGTTGTTGTATTTGTTGGTGTTTTTCAATTTCGAGGTTGTTGTTGAATTTGTTGGTGTTTTTCAATGTTGAAGTTGTTGTTGAATTTGTTCGTGTTTTTCAATGTTGAGGTTGTTGTTGTTTTTCAATGTTGAGGTTGTTGTTGAATTTGTTGGTGTTTTTCAATGTTGAGGTTGTTGTTGTTTTTCAATGCTGAGGTTGTTGTTGAATTTGTTGGTGTTTTTCAATGTTGCGGTTGTTGTTGAATTTGTTGGTGTTTTTCAATGTTGAGTTTGTTGCTGTTTTTCAATGTTGAGGTTGTTGTTGAATTTGTTGGTGTTTTTCAATGTTGAGGTTGTTGTTGTTTTTCAATGCTGAGGTTGTTGTTGAATTTGTTGGTGTTTTTCAATTTTGAGGTTGTTGTTGAATTTGTTGGTGTTTTTCAATGTTGAGGTTGTTGTTGTTTTTCAATGTTGAGGTTGTTGTTGAATTTATTGGTGTTTTTCAATGTTTAGGTTGTTGTTGTTTTTCAGTGTTGAGGTTGTTGTTGAATTTGTTGGTGTTTTTCAATGTTGAGGTTGTTGTTGAATTTGCTGGTGTTTTGCAATATTGAGGTTGTTGTTGTTTTTCAATGCTGAGGTAGTTGTTGAATTTGTTGGTGTTTTTCAATGTTGAGGTTGTTGTTGTTTTTCAATGTTGAGGTTGTTGTTGTATTTGTTGGTGTATTTCAATTTCGAGGTTGTTGTTGAATTTATTGTTGTTTTTCAATGTTGAAGTTGTTGTTGAATTTGTTGGTGTTTTTCAATGTTGATGTTGTTGTTGTTTTTCAATGTTGAGGTTGTTGTTGAATTTGTTGGTGTTTTTCAATGTTGAGGTTGTTGTTGTTTTTCAATGCTGAGGTTGTTGTTGAATTTGTTGGTGTTTTTCAATGTTGAGGTTGTTGTTGAATTTGTTGGTGTTTTTCAATGTTGAGGTTGTTGTTGTTTTTCAATGTTGAGGTTGTTGTTGAATTTGTTGGTGTTTTTCAATGTTTAGGTTGTTGTTGTTTTTCAATGTTGAGGTTGTTGTTGAATTTGTTGGTGATTTCAATGTTGAGGTTGTTGTTGAATTTGTTGGTGTTTTTCAATGTTGAAGTTGTTGTTGTTTTTCAATGTTGAGGTTGTTGTTGAATTTGTTGGTGTTTTTCAATGTTGTGTTTGTTGTTGTTTTTCAATGTTGAGGTTGTTGTTGAATTTGTTGGTGTTTTTCAATGTTGAGTTTGTTGTTGAATTTGTTGGTGTTTTTCAATTTCGAGGTTGTTGTTGAATTTGTTGGTGTTTTTCAATGTTGAGGTTGTTGTTGAATTTGTTGGTGTTTTTCAATGTTGAGGTTGTTGTTGAATTTGTTGGTGTTTTTCAATGTTGAGGTTGTTGTTGTTTTTCAATGTTGAGGTTGTTGTTGAATTTGTTGGTGTTTTTCAATGTTTAGTTTGTTGTTGTTTTTCAATGTTGAGGTTGTTGTTGAATTTGTTGGTGTTTTTCAATGTTGAGGTTGTTGTTGTTTTTCAATGTTGAGGTTGTTGTTGAATTTCTTGGTGTTTTTCAATGTTGAGGTTGTTGGTGTTTTTCAATGTTGAGGTTGTTGTTGAATTTGTTGGTGTTTTTCAATTTTGAGGTTGTTGTTGAATTTGTTGGTGTTTTTCAATGGTGAGGTTGTTGTTGTTTTTCAATGTGAGGTTGTTGTTGAGTTTGTTGGTGTTTTTCAATGTTGAGGTTGTTGTTGAATTTGTTGGTGTTTTTCAATGTTGAGGTTGTTGTTGAATTTGTTGGTGTTTTTCAATTTTGAGGATGTTGTTGTTTTTCAATGTTGAGGTTGTTGTTGAATTTGTTGGTGTTTTTCCATGATGAGGTTGTTGTTGTTTTTCAAAGTTGAGGTTGTTGTTGAATTTGTTTGTGTTTTTCAATGTCGGGGTTGTTGTTGAATTTGTTGCTGTTTTTCAATGTTGAATTTTTTGTTGAATTTGTTGGTGTTTTTCAATGTTGAGGTTGTTGTTTTTCAATGTTGAGGTTGTTGTTGAATTTGTTGGCGTTTTTAAATGTTGAGGTTGTTGTTGTTTTTCAATGTTGAGGTTGTTGTTGAATATGTTGGTGTTTTCAATGTTGACGTTTTTGTTGAATTTGTTGGTGTTTTTCAATGTTGAGGTTGTTGTTGTTTTTCAATGTTGAGGTTGTTGTTGAATTTGATGGTGTTTTTCAATGGCGAGGTTGTTGTTGAATTTGTTGGTGTTTTTCAATGTTGAAGTTGTTGTTGAATTTGTTGGTGTTTTTCAATGTTGAGGTTGTTGCTGTTTTTCAATGTTGAGGTTGTTGTTGAATTTGTTGGTGTTTTTCAATGTTGAGATTGTTGTTGTTTTTCAATGTTGAGGTTGTTGTTGAAATTGTTGGCGTTTTTAAATGTTGAGTTTGTTGTTTAATTTGCTGGTGTTTTTCAATGTTGAGGTTGTTGTTGTTTTTCAATTTTGAGGTTGTTGTTGAATTTGTTGTTGTTTTTCAATGTTGAGGTAGTTGTTGAATTTGTTGGTGTTTTTCAATTTCGAGGTTGTTGTTGAATTTGTTGGTGTTTTTCAATGTTGAAGTTGTTGTTGAATTTGTTGGTGTTTTTCAATGTTGAGGTTGTTGGTGTTTTTTAATGTTGAGGTTGTTGTTGAATTTGTTGGTGTTTTTCAATGTTGAGGTTGTTGTTGTTTTTCAATGTTGAAGTTGTTGTTGAATTTGTTGGTGTTTTTCAATGTTGAGGTTGTTGTTGTTTTTCAATGTTGAGGTTGTTGTTGAATTTTTTGGTGTTTTTCAATTTCGAGGTTGTTGTTGAATTTGTTGGTATTTTTCAATGTTGAGGTTGTTGTTGTTTTTCAATGTTGAGGTTATTGTTGAATTTGTTCGTGTTTTTCAATGTTGAGGTTGTTGTTGCTTTTCAATTTTGAGTTTGTTGTTGAATTTGTTGGTGCTTTTCAATGTTGAGTTTGTTGTTGTTTTTCAATGTTGAGGTTGTTGTTGAATTTGTTGGTGTTTTTCAATGTTGAGGTTGTTGTTGTTCTTCAATTTTGAGGTTGTTGTTGAATTTGTTGGTGTTTTTCAATGTTGAGGTTGTTGTTGTTTTTCAATGTTGAGGTTGTTGTTGAATTTGTTGGTGTTTTTCAATGTTGAGGTTGTTGTTGAATTTGTTGGTGTTTTTCAATGTTGAGGTTGTTGTTATTTTGCAATGTTGAGGTTGTTGTTGAGTTTGTTGGTGTTTTTCAATGTTGAGGTTGTTGTTGAATTTGTTGGTGTTTTTCAATGTTGAGGTGGTTTTTGAATTTGTTGGTGTTTTTCAATGTTGAGGTTGTTGTTGTTTTTAAATGTTGAGGTTGTTGTTGAATTTGTTGGTGTTTTTTCAATTTTGAGGTTGTTGGTGTTGTTCAATGTTGAGGTTGATTTTGAATTTGAGGGTGTTTTTCAATGTCGAGGTTGTTGTTGAATTTGTTGGTGTTTTTCAATGTTGAGGTTGTTGTTGTTTTTCAATGTTGAGGTTGTTGTTGAATTTGTTGTTGTTTTTCAATGTTGAGTTTGTTGTTGAATTTGTTGGTGTTTTTCAATTTCGAGGTTGTTGTTGAACTTCTTCGTGTTTTTCAAGGTTGAGGTTGTTCTTGAATTTGTTGGTGTTTTTCAATGTTGAGGTTGTTGTTGAATTTGTTGGTGTTTTTCAATGTTGAGGTTGTTGTTGTTTTTCAATGTTGAGGTTGTTGTTGAATTTGTTGGTGTTTTTCAATGTTTAGTTTGTTGTTGTTTTTCAATGTTGAGGTTGTTGTTGAATTTGTTGGTGTTTTTCAATGTTGAGGTTGTTGTTGTTTTTCAATGTTGAGGTTGTTGTTGAATTTGTTGGTGTTTTTCAATGTTGAGGTTGTTGGTGTTTTTCAATGTTGAGGTTGTTGTTGAATTTGTTGGTGTTTTTCAATGTTGAGGCTGTTGTTGAATTTGTTGGTGTTTTTCAATGGTGAGGTTGTTGTTGTTTTTCAATGTTGAGGTTGTTGTTGAGTTTGTTGGTGTTTTTCAATGTTGAGGTTGTTGTTGAATTTGTTGGTGTTTTTCAATGTTGAGGTTGTTGTTGAATTTGTTGGTGTTTTTCAATGCTGAGGTTGTTGTTGTTTTTAAATGTTGGGGTTGTTGTTGAATTTGTTGGTGTTTTTCAATTTTGAGGATGTTGTTGTTTTTCAGTGTTGAGGTTGTTGTTGAATTTGTTGGTGTTTTTCCATGATGAGCTTGTTGTTGTTTTTCAAAGTTGAGGTTGTTGTTGAATTTGTTGGTGTTTTTCAATGTCGGGGTTGTTGTTGAATTTGTTGGTGTTTTTCAATGTTGAATTTTTTGTTGAATTTGTTGGTGTTTTTCAATGTTGAGGTTGTTGTTTTTCAATGTTGAGGTTTTTGTTGAATTTGTTGGCGTTTTTAAATGTTGAGGTTGTTGTTGAATTTGTTGGTGTTTTCAATGTTGAGGTTTATGTTGAATTTGTTGGTGTTTTTCAATGTTGAGGTTGTTGTTGTTTTTCAATGTTGAGGTTGTTGTTGAATTTTATGGTGTTTTTCAATGGAGAGGTTGTTGTTGAATTTGTTGGTGTTTTTCAATGTTGAAGTTGTTGTTGAATTTGTTGGTGTTTTTCAATGTTGAGGTTGTTGCTGTTTTTCAATGTTGAGGTTGTTGTTGAATTTGTTGGTGTTTTTCAATGTTGAGATTGTTGTTGTTTTTCAATGTTGAGGTTGTTGTTGAAATTGTTGGTGTTTTTAAATGTTGAGTTTGTTGTTGAATTTGTTGGTGTTTTTCAATGTTGAGGTTATTGTGGTTGTTCAATTTTGAGGTTGTTGTTGAATTTGTTGGTGTTTTTCAATTTCGAGGTTGTTGTTGAATTTGTTGGTGTTTTTCAATGTTGAAGTTGTTGTTGAATTTGTTGGTGTTTTTCAATGTTGAGGTTGTTGTTGTTTTTCAATGTTGAGGTTGTTGTTGAATTTGTTGGTGTTTTTCAATGTTGAGGTTGTTGTTGTTTTTCAATGCTGAGGTTGTTGTTGAATTTGTTGGTGTTTTTCAATGTTGAGGTTGTTGTTGAATTTGTTGGTGTTTTTCAATGTTTAGTTTGTTGTTGTTTTTCAATGTTGAGGCTGTTGTTGAATTTGTTGGTGTTTTTCAATGTTGAGGTTGTTGTTGTTTTTCAATGTTGAGGTTGTTGTTGAATTTGTTGGTGTTTTTCAATGTTGAGGTTGTTGTTGTTTTTCAATTTTGAGGTTGTTGTTGAATTTGTTGGTGTTTTTCAATGTTGAGGTAGTTGTTGAATTTGTTGGTGTTTTTCAATTTCGAGGTTGTTGTTGAATTTGTTGGTGTTTTTCAATGTTGAAGTTGTTGTTGAATTTGTTGGTGTTTTTCAATGTTGAGGTTGTTGGTGTTTTTTAATGTTGAGGTTGTTGTTGAATTTGTTGGTGTTTTTCAATGTTGAGGTTGTTGTTGATTTTCAATGTTGAAGTTGTTGTTGAATTTGTTGGTGTTTTTCAATGTTGAGGTTGTTGTTGTTTTTCAATGTTGAGGTTGTTGCTGAATTTTTTGGTGTTTTTCAATTTCGAGGTTGTTGTTGAATTTGTTGGTGTTTTTCAATGTTGAGGTTGTTGTTGTTTTTCAATGTTGAGGTTATTGTTGAATTTGTTCGTGTTTTTCAATGTTGAGGTTGTTGTTGCTTTTCAATGTTGAGTTTGTTGTTGAATTTGTTGGTGCTTTTCAATGTTGAGTTTGTTGTTGTTTTTCAATGTTGAGGTTGTCGTTGAATTTGTTGGTGTTTTTCAATGTTGAGGTTGTTGTTGTTCTTCAATTTTGAGGTTGTTGTTGAATTTGTTGGTGTTTTTCAATGTTGAGGTTGTTGTTGTTTTTCAATGTTGAGGTTGTTGTTGAATTTGTTGGTGTTTTTCAATGTTGAGGTTGTTGTTGAATTTGTTGGTGTTTTTCAATGTTGAGGTTGTTGTTATTTTGCAATGTTGAGGTTGTTGTTGAGTTTGTTGGTGTTTTTCAATGTTGAGGTTGTTGTTGAATTTGTTGGTGTTTTTCAATGTTGAGGTGGTTTTTGAATTTGTTGGTGTTTTTCAATGTTGAGGTTGTTGTTGTTTTTAAATGTTGAGGTTGTTGTTGAATTTGTTGGTGTTTTTTCAATTTTGAGGTTGTTGGTGTTGTTCAATGTTGAGGTTGATTTTGAATTTGAGGGTGTTTTTCATTGTCGAGGTTGTTGTTGAATTTGTTGGTGTTTTTCAATGTTGAGGTTGTTGTTGTTTTTCAATGTTGAGGTTGTTGTTGAATTTGTTGTTGTTTTTCAATGTTGAGTTTGTTGTTGAATTTGTTGGTGTTTTTCAATTTCGAGGTTGTTGTTGAACTTGTTCGTGTTTTTCAAGGTTGAGGTTGTTCTTGAATTTGTTGGTGTTTTTCAATGTTGAGGTTGTTGTTGAATTTGTTGGTGTTTTTCAATGTTGAGGTTGTTGTTGTTTTTCAATGTTGAGGTTGTTGTTGAATTTGTTGGTGTTTTTCAATGTTTAGTTTGTTGTTGTTTTTCAATGTTGAGGTTGTTGTTGAATTTGTTGGTGTTTTTCAATGTTGAGGTTGTTGTTGTTTTTCAATGTTGAGGTTGTTGTTGAATTTGTTGGTGTTTTTCAATGTTGAGGTTGTTGGTGTTTTTCAATGTTGAGGTTGTTGTTGAATTTGTTGGTGTTTTTCAATGTTGAGGCTGTTGTTGAATTTGTTGGTGTTTTTCAATGGTGAGGTTGTTGTTGTTTTTCAATGTTGAGGTTGTTGTTGAGTTTGTTGGTGTTTTTCAATGTTGAGGTTATTGTTGAATTTGTTGGTGTTTTTCAATGTTGAGGTTGTTGTTGAATTTGTTGGTGTTTTTCAATGCTGAGGTTGTTGTTGTTTTTAAATGTTGGGGTTGTTGTTGAATTTGTTGGTGTTTTTCAATTTTGAGGATGTTGTTGTTTTTCAGTGTTGAGGTTGTTGTTGAATTTGTTGGTGTTTTTCCATGATGAGCTTGTTGTTGTTTTTCAAAGTTGAGGTTGTTGTTGAATTTGTTGGTGTTTTTCAATGTCGGGGTTGTTGTTGAATTTGTTGGTGTTTTTCAATGTTGAATTTTTTGTTGAATTTGTTGGTGTTTTTCAATGTTGAGGTTGTTGTTTTTCAATGTTGAGGTTTTTGTTGAATTTGTTGGCGTTTTTAAATGTTGAGGTTGTTGTTGAATTTGTTGGTGTTTTCAATGTTGAGGTTTATGTTGAATTTGTTGGTGTTTTTCAATGTTGAGGTTGTTGTTGTTTTTCAATGTTGAGGTTGTTGTTGAATTTTATGGTGTTTTTCAATGGAGAGGTTGTTGTTGAATTTGTTGGTGTTTTTCAATGTTGAAGTTGTTGTTGAATTTGTTGGTGTTTTTCAATGTTGAGGTTGTTGCTGTTTTTCAATGTTGAGGTTGTTGTTGAATTTGTTGGTGTTTTTCAATGTTGAGATTGTTGTTGTTTTTCAATGTTGAGGTTGTTGTTGAAATTGTTGGTGTTTTTAAATGTTGAGTTTGTTGTTGAATTTGTTGGTGTTTTTCAATGTTGAGGTTATTGTTGTTGTTCAATTTTGAGGTTGTTGTTGAATTTGTTGGTGTTTTTCAATTTCGAGGTTGTTGTTGAATTTGTTGGTGTTTTTCAATGTTGAAGTTGTTGTTGAATTTGTTGGTGTTTTTCAATGTTGAGGTTGTTGCTGTTTTTCAATGTTGAGGTTGTTGTTGAATTTGTTGGTGTTTTTCAATGTTGAGGTTGTTGTTGTTTTTCAATGCTGAGGTTGTTGTTGAATTTGTCGGTGTTTTTCAATGTTGAGGTTGTTGTTGAATTTGTTGGTGTTTTTCAATGTTTAGTTTGTTGTTGTTTTTCAATGTTGAGGCTGTTGTTGAATTTGTTGGTGTTTTTCAATGTTGAGGTTGTTGTTGTTTTTCAATGTTGAGGTTGTTGTTGAATTTGTTGGTGTTTTTCAATGTTGAGGTTGTTGGTGTTTTTCAATGTTGAGGTTGTTGTTGAATTTGTTGGTGTTTTTCAATGTTGAGGCTGTTGTTGAATTTGTTGGTGTTTTTCAATGGTGAGGTTGTTGTTGTTTTTCAATGTTGAGGTTGTTGTTGAGTTTGTTGGTGTTTTTCAATGTTGAGGTTGTTGTTGAATTTGTTGGTGTTTTTCAATGTTGAGGTTGTTGTTGAATTTGTTGGTGTTTTTCAATGCTGAGGTTGTTGTTCTTTTTAAATGTTGGGGTTGTTGTTGAATTTGTTGGTGTTTTTCAATTTTGAGGATGTTGTTGCTTTTCAATGTTGAGGTTGTTGTTGAATTTGTTGGTGTTTTTCCATGATGAGCTTGTTGTTGTTTTTCAAAGTTGAGGTTGTTGTTGAATTTGTTGTTGTTTTTCAATGTCGGGGTTGTTGTTGAATTTGTTGCTGTTTTTCAATGTTGAATTTTTTGTTGAATTTGTTGGTGTTTTTCAATGTTGAGGTTGTTGTTTTTCAATGTTGAGGTTGTTGTTGAATTTGTTGGCGTTTTTAAATGTTGAGGTTGTTGTTGTTTTTCAATGTTGAGGTTGTTGTTGAATTTGTTGGTGTTTTCAATGTTGAGGTTTTTGTTGAATTTGTTGGTGTTTTTCAATGTTGAGGTTGTTGTTGTTTTTCAATGTTGAGGTTGTTGTTGAATTTGATGGTGTTTTTGAATGGCGAGGTTGTTGTTGAATTTGTTGGTGTTTTTCAATGTTGAAGTTGTTGTTGAATTTGTTGGTGTTTTTCAATGTTGAGGTTGTTGGTGTTTTTCAATGTTGAGGTTGTTGTTGAATTTGTTGGTGTTTTTCAATGTTGAGATTGTTGTTGTTTTTCAATATTGAGGTTGTTGTTGAAATTGTTGGTGTTTTTAAATGTTGAGTTTGTTGTTGAATTTGTTGGTGTTTTTCAATGTTGAGGTTGTTGTTGTTTTTCAATTTTGAGGTTGTTGTTGAATTTGTTGGTGTTTTTCAATGTTGAGGTAGTTGTTGAATTTGTTGGTGTTTTTCAATTTCGAGGTTGTTGTTGAATTTGTTGGTGTTTTTCAATGTTGAAGTTGTTGTTGAATTTGTTGGTGTTTTTCAATGTTGAGGTTGTTGGTGTTTTTTAATGTTGAGGTTGTTGTTGAATTTGTTGGTGTTTTTCAATGTTGAGGTTGTTGTTGTTTTTCAATGTTGAAGTTTTTGTTGAATTTGTTGGTGTTTTTCAATGTTGAGGTTGTTGTTGTTTTTCAATGTTGAGGTTGTTGTTGAATTTTTTGGTGTTTTTCAATTTCGAGGTTGTTGTTGAATTTGTTGGTGTTTTTCAATGTTGAGGTTGTTGTTGTTTTTCAATGTTGAGGTTATTGTTGAATTTGTTCGTGTTTTTCAATGTTGAGGTTGTTGTTGTTTTTCAATGTTGAGTTTGTTGTTGAATTTGTTGGTGTTTTTCAATGTTGAGTTTGTTGTTGTTTTTCAATGTTGAGGTTGTTGTTGAATTTGTTGGTGTTTTTCAATGTTGAGGTTGTTGTTGTTCTTCAATTTTGATGTTGTTGTTGAATTTGTTGGTGTTTTTCAATGTTGAGGTTGTTGTTGTTTTTCAATGTTGAGGTTGTTGTTGTTTTTCAATGTTGAGGTTGTTGTTGAATTTGTTGGTGTTTTTCAATGTTGAGGTTGTTGTTGAATTTGTTGGTGTTTTTCAATGTTGAGGTTGTTGTTGAATTTGTTGGTGTTTTTCAATGCTGAGGTTGTTGTTCTTTTTAAATGTTGGGGTTGTTGTTGAATTTGTTGGTGTTTTTCAATTTTGAGGATGTTGTTGTTTTTCAATGTTGAGGTTGTTGTTGAATTTGTTGGTGTTTTTCCATGATGAGCTTGTTGTTGTTTTTCAAAGTTGAGGTTGTTGTTGAATTTGTTGGTGTTTTTCAATGTCGGGGTTGTTGTTGAATTTGTTGCTGTTTTTCAATGTTGAATTTTTTGTTGAATTTGTTGGTGTTTTTCAATGTTGAGGTTGTTGTTTTTCAATGTTGAGGTTGTTGTTGAATTTGTTGGCGTTTTTAAATGTTGAGGTTGTTGTTGTTTTTCAATGTTGAGGTTGTTGTTGAATTTGTTGGTGTTTTCAATGTTGAGGTTTTTGTTGAATTTGTTGGTGTTTTTCAATGTTGAGGTTGTTGTTGTTTTTCAATGTTGAGGTTGTTGTTGAATTTGATGGTGTTTTTCAATGGCGAGGTTGTTGTTGAATTTGTTGGTGTTTTTCAATGTTGAAGTTGTTGTTGAATTTGTTGGTGTTTTTCAATGTTGAGGTTGTTGCTGTTTTTCAATGTTGAGGTTGTTGTTGAATTTGTTCGTGTTTTTCAATGTTGAGATTGTTGTTGTTTTTCAATGTTGAGGTTGTTGTTGAAATTGTTGGTGTTTTTAAATGTTGAGTTTGTTGTTGAATTTGTTGGTGTTTTTCAATGTTGAGGTTGTTGTTGTTTTTCAATTTTGAGGTTGTTGTTGAATTTGTTGGTGTTTTTCAATGTTGAGGTAGTTGTTGAATTTGTTGGTGTTTTTCAATTTCGAGGTTGTTGTTGAATTTGTTGGTGTTTTTCAATGTTGAAGTTGTTGTTGAATTTGTTGGTGTTTTTCAATGTTGAGGTTGTTGGTGTTTTTTAATGTTGAGGTTGTTGTTGAATTTGTTGGTGTTTTTCAATGTTGAGGTTGTTGTTGTTTTTCAATGTTGAAGTTGTTGTTGAATTTGTTGGTGTTTTTCAATGTTGAGGTTGTTGTTGTTTTTCAATGTTGAGGTTGTTGTTGAATTTTTTGGTGTTTTTCAATTTCGAGGTTGTTGTTGAATTTGTTGGTGTTTTTCAAAGTTGAGGTTGTTGTTGTTTTTCAATGTTGAGGTTATTGTTGAATTTGTTCGTGTTTTTCAATGTTGAGGTTGTTGTTGTTTTTCAATGTTGAGTTTGTTGTTGAATTTGTTGGTGTTTTTCAATGTTGAGTTTGTTGTTGTTTTTCAATGTTGAGGTTGTTGTTGAATTTGTTGGTGTTTTTCAATGTTGAGGTTGTTGTTGTTCTTCAATTTTGAGGTTGTTGTTGAATTTGTTGGTGTTTTTCAATGTTGAGGTTGTTGTTGTTTTTCAATGTTGAGGTTGTTGTTGTTTTTCAATGTTGAGGTTGTTGTTGAATTTGTTGGTGTTTTTCAATGTTGAGGTTGTTGTTGTTTTTCAATGCTGAGGTTGTTGTTGAATTTGTTGGTGTTTTTCAATGTTGCGGTTGTTGTTGAATTTGTTGGTGTTTTTCAATGTTGAGTTTGTTGCTGTTTTTCAATGTTGAGGTTGTTGTTGAATTTGTTGGTGTTTTTCAATGTTGAGGTTGTTGTTGTTTTTCAATGCTGAGGTTGTTGTTGAATTTGTTGGTGTTTTTCAATTTTGAGGTTGTTGTTGAATTTGTTGGTGTTTTTCAATGTTGAGGTTGTTGTTGTTTTTCAATGTTGAGGTTGTTGTTGAATTTATTGGTGTTTTTCAATGTTGAGGTTGTTGTTGTTTTTCAATGTTGAGGTTGTTGTTGAATTTGTTGGTGTTTTTCAATGTTGAGGTTGTTGTTGAATTTGCTGGTGTTTTGCAATATTGAGGTTGTTGTTGTTTTTCAATGCTGAGGTAGTTGTTCAATTTGTTGGTGTTTTTCAATGTTGAGGTTGTTGTTGTTTTTCAATGTTGAGGTTGTTGTTGTATTTGTTGGTGTTTTTCAATTTCGAGGTTGTTGTTGAATTTATTGGTGTTTTTCAATGTTGAAGTTGTTGTTGAATTTGTTGGTGTTTTTCAATGTTGATGTTGTTGTTGTTTTTCAATGTTGAGGTTGTTGTTGAATTTGTTGGTGTTTTTCAATGTTGAGGTTGTTGTTGTTTTTCAATGCTGAGGTTGTTGTTGAATTTGTTGGTGTTTTTCAATGTTGAGGTTGTTGTTGAATTTGTTGGTGTTTTTCAATGTTGAGGTTGTTGTTGTTTTTCAATGTTGAGGTTGTTGTTGAATTTGTTGGTGTTTTTCAAAGTTTAGGTTTTTGTTGTTTTTCAATGTTGAGGTTGTTGTTGAATTTGTTGGTGATTTCAATGTTGAGGTTGTTGTTGAATTTGTTGGTGTTTTTCAATGTTGAGGTTGTTGTTGTTTTTCAATGTTGAGGTTGTTGTTGAATTTGTTGCTGTTTTTCAATGTTGTGTTTGTTGTTGTTTTTCAATGTTGAGGTTGTTGTTGAATTTGTTGGTGTTTTTCAATGTTGAGTTTGTTGTTGAATTTGTTGGTGTTTTTCAATTTCGAGGTTGTTGTTGAATTTGTTGGTGTTTTTCAATGTTGAGGTTGTTGTTGAATTTGTTGGTGTTTTTCAATGTTGAGGTTGTTGTTGAATTTGTTGGTGTTTTTCAATGTTGAGGTTGTTGTTGTTTTTCAATGTTGAGGTTGTTGTTGAATTTGTTGGTGTTTTTCAATGTTTAGTTTGTTGTTGTTTTTCAATGTTGAGGTTGTTGTTGAATTTGTTGGTGTTTTTCAATGTTGAGGTTGTTGTTGTTTTTCAATGTTGAGGTTGTTGTTGAATTTCTTGGTGTTTTTCAATGTTGAGGTTGTTGGTGTTTTTCAATGTTGAGGTTGTTGTTGAATTTGTTGGTGTTTTTCAATTTTGAGGTTGTTGTTGAATTTGTTGGTGTTTTTCAATGGTGAGGTTGTTGTTGTTTTTCAATGTGAGGTTGTTGTTGAGTTTGTTGGTGTTTTTCAATGTTGAGGTTGTTGTTGAATTTGTTGGTGTTTTTCAATGTTGAGGTTGTTGTTGAATTTGTTGGTGTTTTTCAATGCTGAGGTTGTTGTTGTTTTTAAATGTTGGGGTTGTTGTTGAATTTGTTGGTGTTTTTCAATTTTGAGGATGTTGTTGTTTTTCAATGTTGAGGTTGTTGTTGAATTTGTTGGTGTTTTTCAATGTTGAGGTTGTTGTTGTTTTTCAATGCTGAGGTTGTTGTTGAATTTGTTGGTGTTTTTCAATGTTGCGGTTGTTGTTGAATTTGTTGGTGTTTTTCAATGTTGAGTTTGTTGCTGTTTTTCAATGTTGAGGTTGTTGTTGAATTTGTTGGTGTTTTTCAATGTTGAGGTTGTTGTTGTTTTTCAATGCTGAGGTTGTTGTTGAATTTGTTGGTGTTTTTCAATTTTGAGGTTGTTGTTGAATTTGTTGGTGTTTTTCAATGTTGAGGTTGTTGTTGTTTTTCAATGTTGAGGTTGTTGTTGAATTTATTGGTGTTTTTCAATGTTTAGGTTGTTGTTGTTTTTCAATGTTGAAGTTGTTGTTGAATTTGTTGGTGTTTTTCAATGTTGAGGTTGTTGTTGAATTTGCTGGTGTTTTGCAATATTGAGGTTGTTGTTGTTTTTCAATGCTGAGGTAGTTGTTGAATTTGTTGGTGTTTTTCAATGTTGAGGTTGTTGTTGTTTTTCAATGTTGAGGTTGTTGTTGTATTTGTTGGTGTTTTTCAATTTCGAGGTTGTTGTTGAATTTATTGGTGTTTTTCAATGTTGAAGTTGTTGTTGAATTTGTTGGTGTTTTTCAATGTTGATGTTGTTGTTGTTTTTCAATGTTGAGGTTGTTGTTGTATTTGTTGGTGTTTTTCAATGTTGAGGTTGTTGTTGTTTTTCAATGCTGAGGTTGTTGTTGAATTTGTTGGTGTTTTTCAATGTTGAGGTTGTTGTTGAATTTGTTGGTGTTTTTCAATGTTGAGGTTGGTGTTGTTTTTCAATGTTGAGGTTGTTGTTGAATTTGTTGGTGTTTTTCAAAGTTTAGGTTGTTGTTGTTTTTCAATGTTGAGGTTGTTGTTGAATTTGTTGGTGATTTCAATGTTGAGGTTGTTGTTGAATTTGTTGGTGTTTTTCAATGTTGAGGTTGTTGTTGTTTTTCAATGTTGAGGTTGTTGTTGAATTTGTTGGTGTTTTTCAATGTTGTGTTTGTTGTTGTTTTTCAATGTTGAGGTTGTTGTTGAATTTGTTGGTGTTTTTCAATGTTGAGTTTGTTGTTGAATTTGTTGGTGTTTTTCAATTTCGAGGTTGTTGTTGAATTTGTTGGTGTTTTTCAATGTTGAGGTTGTTGTTGAATTTGTTGGTGTTTTTCAATGTTGAGGTTGTTGTTGAATTTGTTGGTGTTTTTCAATGTTGAGGTTGTTGTTGTTTTTCAATGTTGAGGTTGTTGTTGAATTTGTTGGTGTTTTTCAATGTTTAGTTTGTTGTTGTTTTTCAATGTTGAGGTTGTTGTTGAATTTGTTGGTGTTTTTCAATGTTGAGGTTGTTGTTGTTTTTCAATGTTGAGGTTGTTGTTGAATTTCTTGGTGTTTTTCAATGTTGAGGTTGTTGGTGTTTTTCAATGTTGAGGTTGTTGTTGAATTTGTTGGTGTTTTTCAATTTTGAGGTTGTTGTTGAATTTGTTGGTGTTTTTCAATGGTGAGGTTGTTGTTGTTTTTCAATGTGAGGTTGTTGTTGAGTTTGTTGGTGTTTTTCAATGTTGAGGTTGTTGTTGAATTTGTTGGTGTTTTTCAATGTTGAGGTTGTTGTTGAATTTGTTGGTGTTTTTCAATGCTGAGGTTGTTGTTGTTTTTAAATGTTGGGGTTGTTGTTGAATTTGTTGGTGTTTTTCAATTTTGAGGATGTTGTTGTTTTTCAATGTTGAGGTTGTTGTTGAATTTGTTGGTGTTTTTCCATGATGAGGTTGTTGTTGTTTTTCAAAGTTGAGGTTGTTGTTGAATTTGTTTGTGTTTTTCAATGTCGGGGTTGTTGTTGAATTTGTTGCTGTTTTTCAATGTTGAATTTTTTGTTGAATTTGTTGGTGTTTTTCAATGTAGAGGTTGTTGTTTTTCAATGTTGAGGTTGTTGTTGAATTTGTTGGCGTTTTTAAATGTTGAGGTTGTTGTTGTTTTTCAATGTTGAGGTTGTTGTTGAATTTGTTGGTGTTTTCAATGTTCACGTTTTTGTTGAATTTGTTGGTGTTTTTCAATGTTGAGGTTGTTGTTGTTTTTCAATGTTGAGGTTGTTGTTGAATTTGATGGTGTTTTTCAATGGCGAGGTTGTTGTTGAATTTGTTGGTGTTTTTCAATGTTGAAGTTGTTGTTGAATTTGTTGGTGTTTTTCAATGTTGAGGTTGTTGCTGTTTTTCAATGTTGAGGTTGTTGTTGAATTTGTTGGTGTTTTTCAATGTTGAGATTGTTGTTGTTTTTCAATGTTGAGGTTGTTGTTGAAATTGTTGGCGTTTTTAAATGTTGAGTTTGTTGTTGAATTTGTTGGTGTTTTTCAATGTTGAGGTTGTTGTTGTTTTTCAATTTTGAGGTTGTTGTTGAATTTGTTGGTGTTTTTCAATGTTGAGGTAGTTGTTGAATTTGTTGGTGTTTTTCAATTTCGAGGTTGTTGTTGAATTTGTTGGTGTTTTTCAATGTTGAAGTTGTTGTTGAATTTGTTGGTGTTTTTCAATGTTGAGGTTGTTGGTGTTTTTTAATGTTGAGGTTGTTGTTGAATTTGTTGGTGTTTTTCAATGTTGAGGTTGTTGTTGTTTTTCAATGTTGAAGTTGTTGTTGAATTTGTTGGTGTTTTTCAATGTTGAGGTTGTTGTTGTTTTTCAATGTTGAGGTTGTTGTTGAATTATTTGGTGTTTTTCAATTTCGAGGTTGTTGTTGAATTTGTTGGTGTTTTTCAATGTTGAGGTTGTTGTTGTTTTTCAATGTTGAGGTTATTGTTGAATTTGTTCGTGTTTTTCAATGTTGAGGTTGTTGTTGCTTTTCAATGTTGAGTTTGTTGTTGAATTTGTTGGTGCTTTTCAATGTTGAGTTTGTTGTTGTTTTTCAATGTTGATGTTGTTGTTGAATTTGTTGGTGTTTTTCAATGTTGAGGTTGTTGTTGTTCTTCAATTTTGAGGTTGTTGTTGAATTTGTTGGTGTTTTTCAATGTTGAGGTTGTTGTTGTTTTTCAATGTTGAGGTTGTTGTTGAATTTGTTGGTGTTTTTCAATGTTGAGGTTGTTGTTGAATTTGTTGGTGTTTTTCAATGTTGAGGTTGTTGTTATTTTGCAATGTTGAGGTTGTTGTTGAGTTTGTTGGTGTTTTTCAATGTTGAGGTTGTTGTTGAATTTGTTGGTGTTTTTCAATGTTGAGGTGGTTTTTGAATTTGTTGGTGTTTTTCAATGTTGAGGTTGTTGTTGTTTTTAAATGTTGAGGTTGTTGTTGAATTTGTTGGTGTTTTTTCAATTTTGAGGTTGTTGGTGTTGTTCAATGTTGAGATTGATTTTGAATTTGAGGGTGTTTTTCAATGTCGAGGTTGTTGTTGAATTTGTTGGTGTTTTTCAATGTTGAGGTTGTTGTTGTTTTTCAATGTTGAGGTTGTTGTTGAATTTGTTGTTGTTTTTCAATGTTGAGTTTGTTGTTGAATTTGTTGGTGTTTTTCAATTTCGAGGTTGTTGTTGAACTTGTTGGTTTTTTTCAATGTTGAGGTTGTTCTTGAATTTGTTGGTGTTTTTCAATTTTGAGGTTGTTGTTGAATTTGTTGGTGTTTTTCAATGTTGAGGTTGTTGTTGTTTTTCAATGTTGAGGTTGTTGTTGAATTTGTTGGTGTTTTTCAATGTTTAGTTTGTTGTTGTTTTTCAATGTTGAGGTTGTTGTTGAATTTGTTGGTGTTTTTCAATGTTGAGGTTGTTGTTGTTTTTCAATGTTGAGGTTGTTGTTGAATTTGTTGGTGTTTTTCAATGTTGAGGTTGTTCGTGTTTTTCAATGTTGAGGTTGTTGTTGAATTTGTTGGTGTTTTTCAATGTTGAGGCTGTTGTTTAATTTGTTGGTGTTTTTCAATGGTGAGGTTGTTGTTGTTTTTCAATGTTGAGGTTGTTGTTGAGTTTGTTGGTGTTTTTCAATGTTGAGTTTGTTGTTGAATTTGTTGGTGTTTTTCAATTTCGAGGTTGTTGTTGAATTTGTTGGTGTTTTTCAATGTTGAGGTTGTTGTTGAATTTGTTGGTGTTTTTCAATGTTGAGGTTGTTGTTGAATTTGTTGGTGTTTTTCAATGTTGAGGTTGTTGTTGTTTTTCAATGTTGAGGTTGTTGTTGAATTTGTTGGTGTTTTTCAATGTTTAGTTTGTTGTTGTTTTTCAATGTTGAGGTTGTTGTTGAATTTGTTGGTGTTTTTCAATGTTGAGGTTGTTGTTGTTTTTCAATGTTGAGGTTGTTGTTGAATTTCTTGGTGTTTTTCAATGTTGAGGTTGTTGGTGTTTTTCAATGTTGAGGTTGTTGTTGAATTTGTTGGTGTTTTTCAATTTTGAGGTTGTTGTTGAATTTGTTGGTGTTTTTCAATGGTGAGGTTGTTGTTGTTTTTCAATGTGAGGTTGTTGTTGAGTTTGTTGGTGTTTTTCAATGTTGAGGTTGTTGTTGAATTTGTTGGTGTTTTTCAATGTTGAGGTTGTTGTTGAATTTGTTGGTGTTTTTCAATGCTGAGGTTGTTGTTGTTTTTAAATGTTGGGGTTGTTGTTGAATTTGTTGGTGTTTTTCAATTTTGAGGATGTTGTTGTTTTTCAATGTTGAGGTTGTTGTTGAATTTGTTGGTGTTTTTCCATGATGAGGTTGTTGTTGTTTTTCAAAGTTGAGGTTGTTGTTGAATTTGTTTGTGTTTTTCAATGTCGGGGTTGTTGTTGAATTTGTTGCTGTTTTTCAATGTTGAATTTTTTGTTGAATTTGTTGGTGTTTTTCAATGTAGAGGTTGTTGTTTTTCAATGTTGAGGTTGTTGTTGAATTTGTTGGCGTTTTTAAATGTTGAGGTTGTTGTTGTTTTTCAATGTTGAGGTTGTTGTTGAATTTGTTGGTGTTTTCAATGTTCACGTTTTTGTTGAATTTGTTGGTGTTTTTCAATGTTGAGGTTGTTGTTGTTTTTCAATGTTGAGGTTGTTGTTGAATTTGATGGTGTTTTTCAATGGCGAGGTTGTTGTTGAATTTGTTGGTGTTTTTCAATGTTGAAGTTGTTGTTGAATTTGTTGGTGTTTTTCAATGTTGAGGTTGTTGCTGTTTTTCAATGTTGAGGTTGTTGTTGAATTTGTTGGTGTTTTTCAATGTTGAGATTGTTGTTGTTTTTCAATGTTGAGGTTGTTGTTGAAATTGTTGGCGTTTTTAAATGTTGAGTTTGTTGTTGAATTTGTTGGTGTTTTTCAATGTTGAGGTTGTTGTTGTTTTTCAATTTTGAGGTTGTTGTTGAATTTGTTGGTGTTTTTCAATGTTGAGGTAGTTGTTGAATTTGTTGGTGTTTTTCAATTTCGAGGTTGTTGTTGAATTTGTTGGTGTTTTTCAATGTTGAAGTTGTTGTTGAATTTGTTGGTGTTTTTCAATGTTGAGGTTGTTGGTGTTTTTTAATGTTGAGGTTGTTGTTGAATTTGTTGGTGTTTTTCAATGTTGAGGTTGTTGTTGTTTTTCAATGTTGAAGTTGTTGTTGAATTTGTTGGTGTTTTTCAATGTTGAGGTTGTTGTTGTTTTTCAATGTTGAGGTTGTTTTTGAATTATTTGGTGTTTTTCAATTTCGAGGTTGTTGTTGAATTTGTTGGTGTTTTTCAATGTTGAGGTTGTTGTTGTTTTTCAATGTTGAGGTTATTGTTGAATTTGTTCGTGTTTTTCAATGTTGAGGTTGTTGTTGCTTTTCAATGTTGAGTTTGTTGTTGAATTTGTTGGTGCTTTTCAATGTTGAGTTTGTTGTTGTTTTTCAATGTTGATGTTGTTGTTGAATTTGTTGGTGTTTTTCAATGTTGAGGTTGTTGTTGTTCTTCAATTTTGAGGTTGTTGTTGAATTTGTTGGTGTTTTTCAATGTTGAGGTTGTTGTTGTTTTTCAATGTTGAGGTTGTTGTTGAATTTGTTGGTGTTTTTCAATGTTGAGGTTGTTGTTGAATTTGTTGGTGTTTTTCAATGTTGAGGTTGTTGTTATTTTGCAATGTTGAGGTTGTTGTTGAGTTTGTTGGTGTTTTTCAATGTTGAGGTTGTTGTTGAATTTGTTGGTGTTTTTCAATGTTGAGGTGGTTTTTGAATTTGTTGGTGTTTTTCAATGTTGAGGTTGTTGTTGTTTTTAAATGTTGAGGTTGTTGTTGAATTTGTTGGTGTTTTTTCAATTTTGAGGTTGTTGGTGTTGTTCAATGTTGAGATTGATTTTGAATTTGAGGGTGTTTTTCAATGTCGAGGTTGTTGTTGAATTTGTTGGTGTTTTTCAATGTTGAGGTTGTTGTTGTTTTTCAATGTTGAGGTTGTTGTTGAATTTGTTGTTGTTTTTCAATGTTGAGTTTGTTGTTGAATTTGTTGGTGTTTTTCAATTTCGAGGTTGTTGTTGAACTTGTTGGTTTTTTTCAATGTTGAGGTTGTTCTTGAATTTGTTGGTGTTTTTCAATTTTGAGGTTGTTGTTGAATTTGTTGGTGTTTTTCAATGTTGAGGTTGTTGTTGTTTTTCAATGTTGAGGTTGTTGTTGAATTTGTTGGTGTTTTTCAATGTTTAGTTTGTTGTTGTTTTTCAATGTTGAGGTTGTTGTTGAATTTGTTGGTGTTTTTCAATGTTGAGGTTGTTGTTGTTTTTCAATGTTGAGGTTGTTGTTGAATTTGTTGGTGTTTTTCAATGTTGAGGTTGTTCGTGTTTTTCAATGTTGAGGTTGTTGTTGAATTTGTTGGTGTTTTTCAATGTTGAGGCTGTTGTTTAATTTGTTGGTGTTTTTCAATGGTGAGGTTGTTGTTGTTTTTCAATGTTGAGGTTGTTGTTGAGTTTGTTGGTGTTTTTCAATGTTGAGGTTGTTGTTGAATTTGTTGGTGTTTTTCAATGTTGAGGTTGTTGTTGAATTTGTTGGTGTTTTTCAATGCTGAGGTTGTTGTTGTTTTTAAATGTTGGGGTTGTTGTTGAATTTGTTGGTGTTTTTCAATTTTGAGGATGTTGTTGTTTTTCAGTGTTGAGGTTGTTGCTGAATTTGTTGGTGTTTTTCCATGATGAGCTTGTTGTTGTTTTTCAAAGTTGAGGTTGTTGTTGAATTTGTTGGTGTTTTTCAATGTCGGGGTTGTTGTTGAATTTGTTGGTGTTTTTCAATGTTGAATTTTTTGTTGAATTTGTTGGTGTTTTTCAATGTTGAGGTTGTTGTTTTTCAATGTTGAGGTTTTTGTTGAATTTGTTGGCGTTTTTAAATGTTGAGGTTGTTGTTGAATTTGTTGGTCTTTTCAATGTTGAGGTTTATGTTGAATTTGTTGGTGTTTTTCAATGTTGAGGTTGTTGTTGTTTTTCAATGTTGAGGTTGTTGTTGAATTTTATGGTGTTTTTCAATGGAGAGGTTGTTGTTGAATTTGTTGGTGTTTTTCAATGTTGAAGTTGTTGTTGAATTTGTTGGTGTTTTTCAATGTTGAGGTTGTTGCTGTTTTTCAATGTTGAGGTTGTTGTTGAATTTGTTGGTGTTTTTCAATGTTGAGATTGTTGTTGTTTTTCAATGTTGAGGTTGTTGTTGAAATTGTTGGTGTTTTTAAATGTTGAGTTTGTTGTTGAATTTGTTGGTGTTTTTCAATGTTGAGGTTATTGTTGTTGTTCAATTTTGAGGTTGTTGTTGAATTTGTTGGTGTTTTTCAATTTCGAGGTTGTTGTTGAATTTGTTGGTGTTTTTCAATGTTGAAGTTGTTGTTGAATTTGTTGGTGTTTTTCAATGTTGAGGTTGTTGTTGTTTTTCAATGTTGAGGTTGTTGTTGAATTTGTTCGTGTTTTTCAATGTTGAGGTTGTTGTTGTTTTTCAATGCTGAGGTTGTTGTTGAATTTGTTGGTGTTTTTCAATGTTGAGGTTGTTGTTGAATATGTTGGTGTTTTTCAATGTTTAGTTTGTTGTTGTTTTTCAATGTTGAGGTTGTTGTTGAATTTGTTGGTGTTTTTCAATGTTGAGGTTGTTGTTGTTTTTCAATGTTGAGGTTGTTGTTGAATTTGTTGGTGTTTTTCAATGTTGAGGTTGTTGGTGTTTTTCAATGTTGAGGTTGTTGTTGAATTTGTTGGTGTTTTTCAATGTTGAGGCTGTTGTTGAATTTGTTGGTGTTTTGCAATGGTGAGGTTGTTGTTGTTTTTCAATGTTGAGGTTGTTGTTGAGTTTGTTGGTGTTTTTCAATGTTGAGGTTGTTGTTGAATTTGTTGGTGTTTTTCAATGTTGAGGTTGTTGTTGAATTTGTTGGTGTTTTTCAATGCTGAGGTTGTTGTTCTTTTTAAATGTTGGGGTTGTTGTTGAATTTGTTGGTGTTTTTCAATTTTGAGGATGTTGTTGTTTTTCAATGTTGAGGTTGTTGTTGAATTTGTTGGTGTTTTTCCATGATGAGCTTGTTGTTGTTTTTCAAAGTTGAGGTTGTTGTTGAATTTGTTGGTGTTTTTCAATGTCGGGGTTGTTGTTGAATTTGTTGCTGTTTTTCAATGTTGAATTTTTTGTTGAATTTGTTGGTGTTTTTCAATATTGAGGTTGTTGTTTTTCAATGTTGAGGTTGTTGTTGAATTTGTTGGCGTTTTTAAATGTTGAGGTTGTTGTTGTTTTTCAATGTTGAGGTTGTTGTTGAATTTGTTGGTGTTTTCAATGTTGAGGTTTTTGTTGAATTTGTTGGTGTTTTTCAATGTTGAGGTTGTTGTTGTTTTTCAATGTTGAGGTTGTTGTTGAATTTGATGGTGTTTTTCAATGGCGAGGTTGTTGTTGAATTTGTTGGTGTTTTTCAATGTTGAAGTTGTTGTTGAATTTGTTGGTGTTTTTCAATGTTGAGGTTGTTGCTGTTTTTCAATGTTGAGGTTGTTGTTGAATTTGTTGGTGTTTTTCAATGTTGAGATTGTTGTTGTTTTTCAATGTTGAGGTTGTTGTTGAAATTGTTGGTGTTTTTAAATGTTGAGTTTGTTGTTGAATTTGTTGGTGTTTTTCAATGTTGAGGTTGTTGTTGTTTTTCAATTTTGAGGTTGTTGTTGAATTTGTTGGTGTTTTTCAATGTTGAGGTAGTTGTTGAATTTGTTGGTGTTTTTCAATTTCGAGGTTGTTGTTGAATTTGTTGGTGTTTTTCAATGTTGAAGTTGTTGTTGAATTTGTTGGTGTTTTTCAATGTTGAGGTTGTTGGTGTTTTTTAATGTTGAGGTTGTTGTTGAATTTGTTGGTGTTTTTCAATGTTGAGGTTGTTGTTGTTTTTCAATGTTGAGGTTGTTGTTGAATTTGTTGGTGTTTTTCAATGTTTAGTTTGTTGTTGTTTTTCAATGTTGAGGTTGTTGTTGAATTTGTTGGTGTTTTTCAATGTTGAGGTTGTTGTTGTTTTTCAATGTTGAGGTTGTTGTTGAATTTCTTGGTGTTTTTCAATGTTGAGGTTGTTGGTGTTTTTCAATGTTGAGGTTGTTGTTGAATTTGTTGGTGTTTTTCAATTTTGAGGTTGTTGTTGAATTTGTTGGTGTTTTTCAATGGTGAGGTTGTTGTTGTTTTTCAATGTGAGGTTGTTGTTGAGTTTGTTGGTGTTTTTCAATGTTGAGGTTGTTGTTGAATTTGTTGGTGTTTTTCAATGTTGAGGTTGTTGTTGAATTTGTTGGTGTTTTTCAATGCTGAGGTTGTTGTTGTTTTTAAATGTTGGGGTTGTTGTTGAATTTGTTGGTGTTTTTCAATTTTGAGGATGTTGTTGTTTTTCAATGTTGAGGTTGTTGTTGAATTTGTTGGTGTTTTTCCATGATGAGGTTGTTGTTGTTTTTCAAAGTTGAGGTTGTTGTTGAATTTGTTTGTGTTTTTCAATGTCGGGGTTGTTGTTGAATTTGTTGCTGTTTTTCAATGTTGAATTTTTTGTTGAATTTGTTGGTGTTTTTCAATGTTGAGGTTGTTGTTTTTCAATGTTGAGGTTGTTGAATTTGTTGGCGTTTTTAAATGTTGAGGTTGTTGTTGTTTTTCAATGTTGAGGTTGTTGTTGAATTTGTTGGTGTTTTCAATGTTCACGTTTTTGTTGAATTTGTTGGTGTTTTTCAATGTTGAGGTTGTTGTTGTTTTTCAATGTTGAGGTTGTTGTTGAATTTGATGGTGTTTTTCAATGGCGAGGTTGTTGTTGAATTTGTTGGTGTTTTTCAATGTTGAAGTTGTTGTTGAATTTGTTGGTGTTTTTCAATGTTGAGGTTGTTGCTGTTTTTCAATGTTGAGGTTGTTGTTGAATTTGTTGGTGTTTTTCAATGTTGAGATTGTTGTTGTTTTTCAATGTTGAGGTTGTTGTTGAAATTGTTGGCGTTTTTAAATGTTGAGTTTGTTGTTGAATTTGTTGGTGTTTTTCAATGTTGAGGTTGTTGTTGTTTTTCAATTTTGAGGTTGTTGTTGAATTTGTTGGTGTTTTTCAATGTTGAGGTAGTTGTTGAATTTGTTGGTGTTTTTCAATTTCGAGGTTGTTGTTGAATTTGTTGGTGTTTTTCAATGTTGAAGTTGTTGTTGAATTTGTTGGTGTTTTTCAATGTTGAGGTTGTTGGTGTTTTTTAATGTTGAGGTTGTTGTTGAATTTGTTGGTGTTTTTCAATGTTGAGGTTGTTGTTGTTTTTCAATGTTGAAGTTGTTGTTGAATTTGTTGGTGTTTTTCAATGTTGAGGTTGTTGTTGTTTATCAATGTTGAGGTTGTTGTTGAATTTTTTGGTGTTTTTCAATTTCGAGGTTGTTGTTGAATTTGTTGGTGTTTTTCAATGTTGAGGTTGTTGTTGTTTTTCAATGTTGAGGTTATTGTTGAATTTGTTCGTGTTTTTCAATGTTGAGGTTGTTGTTGCTTTTCAATGTTGAGTTTGTTGTTGAATTTGTTGGTGCTTTTCAATGTTGAGTTTGTTGTTGTTTTTCAATGTTGATGTTGTTGTTGAATTTGTTGGTGTTTTTCAATGTTGAGGTTGTTGTTGTTCTTCAATTTTGAGGTTGTTGTTGAATTTGTTGGTGTTTTTCAATGTTGAGGTTGTTGTTGTTTTTCAATGTTGAGGTTGTTGTTGAATTTGTTGGTGTTTTTCAATGTTGAGGTTGTTGTTGAATTTGTTGGTGTTTTTCAATGTTGAGGTTGTTGTTATTTTGCAATGTTGAGGTTGTTGTTGAGTTTGTTGGTGTTTTTCAATGTTGAGGTTGTTGTTGAATTTGTTGGTGTTTTTCAATGTTGAGGTGGTTTTTGAATTTGTTGGTGTTTTTCAATGTTGAGGTTGTTGTTGTTTTTAAATGTTGAGGTTGTTGTTGAATTTGTTGGTGTTTTTTCAATTTTGAGGTTGTTGGTGTTGTTCAATGTTGAGATTGATTTTGAATTTGAGGGTGTTTTTCAATGTCGAGGTTGTTGTTGAATTTGTTGGTGTTTTTCAATGTTGAGGTTGTTGTTGTTTTTCAATGTTGAGGTTGTTGTTGAATTTGTTGTTGTTTTTCAATGTTGAGTTTGTTGTTGAATTTGTTGGTGTTTTTCAATTTCGAGGTTGTTGTTGAACTTGTTGGTGTTTTTCAATGTTGAGGTTGTTCTTGAATTTGTTGGTGTTTTTCAATGTTGAGGTTGTTGTTGAATTTGTTGGTGTTTTTCAATGTTGAGGTTGTTGTTGTTTTTCAATGTTGAGGTTGTTGTTGAATTTGTTGGTGTTTTTCAATGTTTAGTTTGTTGTTGTTTTTCAATGTTGAGGTTGTTGTTGAATTTGTTGGTGTTTTTCAATGTTGAGGTTGTTGTTGTTTTTCAATGTTGAGGTTGTTGTTGAATTTGTTGGTGTTTTTCAATGTTGAGGTTGTTCGTGTTTTTCAATGTTGAGGTTGTTGTTGAATTTGTTGGTGTTTTTCAATGTTGAGGCTGTTGTTGAATTTGTTGGTTTTTTTCAATGGTGAGGTTGTTGTTGTTTTTCAATGTTGAGGTTGTTGTTGAGTTTGTTGGTGTTTTTCAATGTTGAGGTTGTTGTTGAATTTGTTGGTGTTTTTCAATGTTGAGGTTGTTGTTGAATTTGTTGGTGTTTTTCAATGCTGAGGATGTTGTTGTTTTTAAATGTTGGGGTTGTTGTTGAATTTGTTGGTGTTTTTCAATTTTGAGGATGTTGTTGTTTTTCAGTGTTGAGGTTGTTGTTGAATTTGTTGGTGTTTTTCCATGATGAGCTTGTTGTTGTTTTTAAGTTGAGGTTGTTGTTGAATTTGTTGGTGTTTTTCAATGTCGGGGTTGTTGTTGAATTTGTTGGTGTTTTTCAATGTTGAATTTTTTGTTGAATTTGTTGGTGTTTTTCAATGTTGAGGTTGTTGTTTTTCAATGTTGAGGTTTTTGTTGAATTTGTTGGCGTTTTTAAATGTTGAGGTTGTTGTTGAATTTGTTGGTCTTTTCAATGTTGAGGTTTATGTTGAATTTGTTGGTGTTTTTCAATGTTGAGGTTGTTGTTGTTTTTCAATGTTGAGGTTGTTGTTGAATTTTATGGTGTTTTTCAATGGAGAGGTTGTTGTTGAATTTGTTCGTGTTTTTCAATGTTGAAGTTGTTGTTGAATTTGTTGGTGTTTTTCAATGTTGAGGTTGTTGCTGTTTTTCAATGTTGAGGTTGTTGTTGAATTTGTTGGTGTTTTTCAATGTTGAGATTGTTGTTGTTTTTCAATGTTGAGGTTGTTGTTGAAATTGTTGGTGTTTTTAAATGTTGAGTTTGTTGTTGAATTTGTTGGTGTTTTTCAATGTTGAGGTTATTGTTGTTGTTCAATTTTGAGGTTGTTGTTGAATTTGTTGGTGTTTTTCAATTTCGAGGTTGTTGTTGAATTTGTTGGTGTTTTTCAATGTTGAAGTTGTTGTTGAATTTGTTGGTGTTTTTCAATGTTGAGGTTGTTGTTGTTTTTCAATGTTGAGGTTGTTGTTGAATTTGTTGGTGTTTTTCAATGTTGAGGTTGTTGTTGTTTTTCAATGCTGAGGTTGTTGTTGAATTTGTTGGTGTTTTTCAATGTTGAGGTTGTTGTTGAATTTGTTGGTGTTTTTCAATGTTTAGTTTGTTGTTGTTTTTCAATGTTGAGGTTGTTGTTGAATTTGTTGGTGTTTTTCAATGTTGAGGTTGTTGTTGTTTTTCAATGTTGAGGTTGTTGTTGAATTTGTTGGTGTTTTTCAATGTTGAGGTTGTTGGTGTTTTTCAATGTTGAGGTTGTTGTTGAATTTGTTGGTGTTTTTCAATGTTGAGGCTGTTGTTGAATTTGTTGGTGTTTTGCAATGGTGAGGTTGTTGTTGTTTTTCAATGTTGAGGTTGTTGTTGAGTTTGTTGGTGTTTTTCAATGTTGAGGTTGTTGTTGAATTTGTTGGTGTTTTTCAATGTTGAGGTTGTTGTTGAATTTGTTGGTGTTTTTCAATGCTGAGGTTGTTGTTCTTTTTAAATGTTGGGGTTGTTGTTGAATTTGTTGGTGTTTTTCAATTTTGAGGATGTTGTTGTTTTTCAATGTTGAGGTTGTTGTTGAATTTGTTGGTGTTTTTCCATGATGAGCTTGTTGTTGTTTTTCAAAGTTGAGGTTGTTGTTGAATTTGTTGGTGTTTTTCAATGTCGGGGTTGTTGTTGAATTTGTTGCTGTTTTTCAATGTTGAATTTTTTGTTGAATTTGTTGGTGTTTTTCAATATTGAGGTTGTTGTTTTTCAATGTTGAGGTTGTTGTTGAATTTGTTGGCGTTTTTAAATGTTGAGGTTGTTGTTGTTTTTCAATGTTGAGGTTGTTGTTGAATTTGTTGGTGTTTTCAATGTTGAGGTTTTTGTTGAATTTGTTGGTGTTTTTCAATGTTGAGGTTGTTGTTGTTTTTCAATGTTGAGGTTGTTGATGAATTTGATGGTGTTTTTCAATGGCGAGGTTGTTGTTGAATTTGTTGGTGTTTTTCAATGTTGAAGTTGTTGTTGAATTTGTTGGTGTTTTTCAATGTTGAGGTTGTTGCTGTTTTTCAATGTTGAGGTTGTTGTTGAATTTGTTGGTGTTTTTCAATGTTGAGATTGTTGTTGTTTTTCAATGTTGAGGTTGTTGTTGAAATTGTTGGTGTTTTTAAATGTTGAGTTTGTTGTTGAATTTGTTGGTGTTTTTCAATGTTGAGGTTGTTGTTGTTTTTCAATTTTGAGGTTGTTGTTGAATTTGTTGGTGTTTTTCAATGTTGAGGTAGTTGTTGAATTTGTTGGTGTTTTTCAATTTCGAGGTTGTTGTTGAATTTGTTGGTGTTTTTCAATGTTGAAGTTGCTGTTGAATTTGTTGGTGTTTTTCAATGTTGAGGTTGTTGGTGTTTTTTAATGTTGAGGTTGTTGTTGAATTTGTTGGTGTTTTTCAATGTTGAGGTTGTTGTTGTTTTTCAATGTTGAAGTTGTTGTTGAATTTGTTGGTGTTTTTCAATGTTGAGGTTGTTGTTGTTTTTCAATGTTGAGGTTGTTGTTGAATTTTTTGGTGTTTTTCAATTTCGAAGTTGTTGTTGAATTTGTTGGTGTTTTTCAATGTTGAGGTTGTTGTTGTTTTTCAATGTTGAGGTTATTGTTGAATTTGTTCGTGTTTTTCAATGTTGAGGTTGTTGTTGAATTTGTTGGTGTTTTTCAATGTTGAGTTTGTTGTTGTTTTTCAATGTTGAGGTTGTTGTTGAATTTGTTGGTGTTTTTCAATGTTGAGGTTGTTGTTGTTCTTCAATTTTGAGGTTGTTGTTGAATTTGTTGGTGTTTTTCAATGTTGAGGTTGTTGTTGTTTTTCAATGTTGAGGTTGTTGTTGAATTTGTTGGTGTTTTTCAAAGTTGAGGTTGTTGTTGAATTTGTTGGTGTTTTTCAATGTTGAGGTTGTTGTTATTTTGCAATGTTGAGGTTGTTGTCGAGTTTGTTGGTGTTTTTCAATGTTGAGGTTGTTGTTGAATTTGTTGGTGTTTTTCAATGTTGAGGTGGTTTTTGAATTTGTTGGTGTTTTTCAATGTTGAGGTTGTTGTTGTTTTTAAATGTTGAGGTTGTTGTTGAATTTGTTGGTGTTTTTTCAATTTTGAGGTTGTTGGTGTTGTTCAATGTTGAGGTTGATTTTGAATTTGAGGGTGTTTTTCAATGTCGAGGTTGTTGTTGAATTTGTTGGTGTTTTTCAATGTTGCGGTTGTTGTTGTTTTTCAATGTTGAGGTTGTTGTTGAATTTGTTGTTGTTTTTCAATGTTGAGTTTGTTGTTGAATTTGTTGGTGTTTTTCAATTTCGAGGTTGTTGTTGAACTTGTTGGTGTTTTTCAATGTTGAGGTTGTTGTTGAATTTGTTGGTGTTTTTCAATGTTGAGGTTGTTGTTGAATTTGTTGGTGTTTTTCAATGTTGAGGTTGTTGTTGTTTTTCAATGTTGAGGTTGTTGTTGAATTTGTTGGTGTTTTTCAATGTTTAGTTTGTTGTTGTTTTCAATGTTGAGGTTGTTGTTGAATTTGTTGCTGTTTTTCAATGTTGAGGTTGTTGTTGTTTTTCAATGTTGAGGTTGTTGTTGAATTTGTTAGTGTTTTTCAATGTTGAGGTTGTTGGTGTTTTTCAATGTTGAGGTTGTTGTTGAATTTGTTGGTGTTTTTCAATGTTGAGGCTGTTGTTGAATTTGTTGGTGTTTTTCAATGGTGAGGTTGTTGTTGTTTTTCAATGTTGAGGTTGTTGTTGAGTTTGTTGGTGTTTTTCAATGTTGAGGTTGTTGTTGAATTTGTTGGTGTTTTTCAATGTTGAGGTTGTTCGTGTTTTTCAATGTTGAGGTTGTTGTTGAATTTGTTGGTGTTTTTCAATGTTGAGGCTGTTGTTGAATTTGTTGGTTTTTTTCAATGGTGAGGTTGTTGTTGTTTTTCAATGTTGAGGTTGTTGTTGAGTTTGTTGGTGTTTTTCAATGTTGAGGTTGTTGTTGAATTTGTTGGTGTTTTTCAATGTTGAGGTTGTTGTTGAATTTGTTGGTGTTTTTCAATGCTGAGGATGTTGTTGTTTTTAAATGTTGGGGTTGTTGTTGAATTTGTTGGTGTTTTTCAATTTTGAGGATGTTGTTGTTTTTCAGTGTTGAGGTTGTTGTTGAATTTGTTGGTGTTTTTCCATGATGAGCTTGTTGTTGTTTTTAAGTTGAGGTTGTTGTTGAATTTGTTGGTGTTTTTCAATGTCGGGGTTGTTGTTGAATTTGTTGGTGTTTTTCAATGTTGAATTTTTTGTTGAATTTGTTGGTGTTTTTCAATGTTGAGGTTGTTGTTTTTCAATGTTGAGGTTTTTGTTGAATTTGTTGGCGTTTTTAAATGTTGAGGTTGTTGTTGAATTTGTTGGTCTTTTCAATGTTGAGGTTTATGTTGAATTTGTTGGTGTTTTTCAATGTTGAGGTTGTTGTTGTTTTTCAATGTTGAGGTTGTTGTTGAATTTTATGGTGTTTTTCAATGGAGAGGTTGTTGTTGAATTTGTTCGTGTTTTTCAATGTTGAAGTTGTTGTTGAATTTGTTGGTGTTTTTCAATGTTGAGGTTGTTGCTGTTTTTCAATGTTGAGGTTGTTGTTGAATTTGTTGGTGTTTTTCAATGTTGAGATTGTTGTTGTTTTTCAATGTTGAGGTTGTTGTTGAAATTGTTGGTGTTTTTAAATGTTGAGTTTGTTGTTGAATTTGTTGGTGTTTTTCAATGTTGAGGTTATTGTTGTTGTTCAATTTTGAGGTTGTTGTTGAATTTGTTGGTGTTTTTCAATTTCGAGGTTGTTGTTGAATTTGTTGGTGTTTTTCAATGTTGAAGTTGTTGTTGAATTTGTTGGTGTTTTTCAATGTTGAGGTTGTTGTTGTTTTTCAATGTTGAGGTTGTTGTTGAATTTGTTGGTGTTTTTCAATGTTGAGGTTGTTGTTGTTTTTCAATGCTGAGGTTGTTGTTGAATTTGTTGGTGTTTTTCAATGTTGAGGTTGTTGTTGAATTTGTTGGTGTTTTTCAATGTTTAGTTTGTTGTTGTTTTTCAATGTTGAGGTTGTTGTTGAATTTGTTGGTGTTTTTCAATGTTGAGGTTGTTGTTGTTTTTCAATGTTGAGGTTGTTGTTGAATTTGTTGGTGTTTTTCAATGTTGAGGTTGTTGGTGTTTTTCAATGTTGAGGTTGTTGTTGAATTTGTTGGTGTTTTTCAATGTTGAGGCTGTTGTTGAATTTGTTGGTGTTTTGCAATGGTGAGGTTGTTGTTGTTTTTCAATGTTGAGGTTGTTGTTGAGTTTGTTGGTGTTTTTCAATGTTGAGGTTGTTGTTGAATTTGTTGGTGTTTTTCAATGTTGAGGTTGTTGTTGAATTTGTTGGTGTTTTTCAATGCTGAGGTTGTTGTTCTTTTTAAATGTTGGGGTTGTTGTTGAATTTGTTGGTGTTTTTCAATTTTGAGGATGTTGTTGTTTTTCAATGTTGAGGTTGTTGTTGAATTTGTTGGTGTTTTTCCATGATGAGCTTGTTGTTGTTTTTCAAAGTTGAGGTTGTTGTTGAATTTGTTGGTGTTTTTCAATGTCGGGGTTGTTGTTGAATTTGTTGCTGTTTTTCAATGTTGAATTTTTTGTTGAATTTGTTGGTGTTTTTCAATATTGAGGTTGTTGTTTTTCAATGTTGAGGTTGTTGTTGAATTTGTTGGCGTTTTTAAATGTTGAGGTTGTTGTTGTTTTTCAATGTTGAGGTTGTTGTTGAATTTGTTGGTGTTTTCAATGTTGAGGTTTTTGTTGAATTTGTTGGTGTTTTTCAATGTTGAGGTTGTTGTTGTTTTTCAATGTTGAGGTTGTTGATGAATTTGATGGTGTTTTTCAATGGCGAGGTTGTTGTTGAATTTGTTGGTGTTTTTCAATGTTGAAGTTGTTGTTGAATTTGTTGGTGTTTTTCAATGTTGAGGTTGTTGCTGTTTTTCAATGTTGAGGTTGTTGTTGAATTTGTTGGTGTTTTTCAATGTTGAGATTGTTGTTGTTTTTCAATGTTGAGGTTGTTGTTGAAATTGTTGGTGTTTTTAAATGTTGAGTTTGTTGTTGAATTTGTTGGTGTTTTTCAATGTTGAGGTTGTTGTTGTTTTTCAATTTTGAGGTTGTTGTTGAATTTGTTGGTGTTTTTCAATGTTGAGGTAGTTGTTGAATTTGTTGGTGTTTTTCAATTTCGAGGTTGTTGTTGAATTTGTTGGTGTTTTTCAATGTTGAAGTTGCTGTTGAATTTGTTGGTGTTTTTCAATGTTGAGGTTGTTGGTGTTTTTTAATGTTGAGGTTGTTGTTGAATTTGTTGGTGTTTTTCAATGTTGAGGTTGTTGTTGTTTTTCAATGTTGAAGTTGTTGTTGAATTTGTTGGTGTTTTTCAATGTTGAGGTTGTTGTTGTTTTTCAATGTTGAGGTTGTTGTTGAATTTTTTGGTGTTTTTCAATTTCGAAGTTGTTGTTGAATTTGTTGGTGTTTTTCAATGTTGAGGTTGTTGTTGTTTTTCAATGTTGAGGTTATTGTTGAATTTGTTCGTGTTTTTCAATGTTGAGGTTGTTGTTGAATTTGTTGGTGTTTTTCAATGTTGAGTTTGTTGTTGTTTTTCAATGTTGAGGTTGTTGTTGAATTTGTTGGTGTTTTTCAATGTTGAGGTTGTTGTTGTTCTTCAATTTTGAGGTTGTTGTTGAATTTGTTGGTGTTTTTCAATGTTGAGGTTGTTGTTGTTTTTCAATGTTGAGGTTGTTGTTGAATTTGTTGGTGTTTTTCAATGTTGAGGTTGTTGTTGAATTTGTTGGTGTTTTTCAATGTTGAGGTTGTTGTTATTTTGCAATGTTGAGGTTGTTGTCGAGTTTGTTGGTGTTTTTCAATGTTGAGGTTGTTGTTGAATTTGTTGGTGTTTTTCAATGTTGAGGTGGTTTTTGAATTTGTTGGTGTTTTTCAATGTTGAGGTTGTTGTTGTTTTTAAATGTTGAGGTTGTTGTTGAATTTGTTGGTGTTTTTTCAATTTTGAGGTTGTTGGTGTTGTTCAATGTTGAGGTTGATTTTGAATTTGAGGGTGTTTTTCAATGTCGAGGTTGTTGTTGAATTTGTTGGTGTTTTTCAATGTTGCGGTTGTTGTTGTTTTTCAATGTTGAGGTTGTTGTTGAATTTGTTGTTGTTTTTCAATGTTGAGTTTGTTGTTGAATTTGTTGGTGTTTTTCAATTTCGAGGTTGTTGTTGAACTTGTTGGTGTTTTTCAATGTTGAGGTTGTTGTTGAATTTGTTGGTGTTTTTCAATGTTGAGGTTGTTGTTGAATTTGTTGGTGTTTTTCAATGTTGAGGTTGTTGTTGTTTTTCAATGTTGAGGTTGTTGTTGAATTTGTTGGTGTTTTTCAATGTTTAGTTTGTTGTTGTTTTCAATGTTGAGGTTGTTGTTGAATTTGTTGCTGTTTTTCAATGTTGAGGTTGTTGTTGTTTTTCAATGTTGAGGTTGTTGTTGAATTTGTTAGTGTTTTTCAATGTTGAGGTTGTTGGTGTTTTTCAATGTTGAGGTTGTTGTTGAATTTGTTGGTGTTTTTCAATGTTGAGGCTGTTGTTGAATTTGTTGGTGTTTTTCAATGGTGAGGTTGTTGTTGTTTTTCAATGTTGAGGTTGTTGTTGAGTTTGTTGGTGTTTTTCAATGTTGAGGTTGTTGTTGAATTTGTTGGTGTTTTTCAATGTTGAGGTTGTTGTTGAATTTGTTGGTGTTTTTCAATGCTGAGGTTGTTGTTGTTTTTAAATGTTGGGGTTGTTGTTGAATTTGTTGGTGTTTTTCAATTTTGAGGATGTTGTTGTTTTTCAATGTTGAGGTTGTTGTTCAATTTGTTGGTGTTTTTCCATGATGAGCTTGTTGTTGTTTTTCAAAGTTGAGGTTGTTGTTGAATTTGTTGGTGTTTTTCAATGTCGGGGTTGTTGTTGAATTTGTTGGTGTTTTTCAATGTTGAATTTTTTGTTGAATTTGTTGGTGTTTTTCAATGTTGAGGTTGTTGTTTTTCACTGTTGAGGTTTTTGTTGAATTTGTTGGCGTTTTTAAATGTTGAGGTTGTTGTTGAATTTGTTGGTGTTTTCAATGTTGAGGTTTATGTTGAATTTGTTGGTGTTTTTCAATGTTGAGGTTGTTGTTGTTTTTCAATGTTGAGGTTGTTGTTGAATTTTATGGTGTTTTTCAATGGAGAGGTTGTTGTTGTTTTTCAATGTTGAGGTTGTTGTTGAAATTGTTGGTGTTTTTAAATGTTGAGTTTGTTGTTGAATTTGTTGGTGTTTTTCAATGTTGAGGTTATTGTTGTTGTTCAATTTTGAGGTTGTTGTTGAATTTGTTGGTGTTTTTCAATGTTGAGGTTGCTGTTGAATTTGTTGGTGTTTTTCAATTTCGAGGTTGTTGTTGAATTTGTTGGTGTTTTTCAATGTTGAAGTTGTTGTTGAATTTGTTGGTGTTTTTCAATGTTGAGGTTGTTGTTGTTTTTCAATGTTGAGGTTGTTGTTGAATTTGTTGGTGTTTTTCAATGTTGAGGTTGTTGTTGTTTTTCAATGCTGAGGTTGTTGTTGAATTTGTTGGTGTTTTTCAATGTTGATGTTGTTGTTGAATTTGTTGGTGTTTTTCAATGTTTAGTTTGTTGTTGTTTTTCAATGTTGAGGTTGTTGTTGAATTTGTTGGTGTTTTTCAATGTTGAGGTTGTTGTTGTTTTTCAATGTTGAGGTTGTTGTTGAATTTGTTGGTGTTTTTCAATGTTGAGGCTGTTGTTGAATTTGTTGGTGTTTTTCAAGGGTGAGGTTGTTGTTGTTTTTCAATGTTGAGGTTGTTGTTGAGTTTGTTGGTGTTTTTCAATGTTGAGGTTGTTGTTGAATTTGTTGGTGTTTTTCAATGCTGAGGTTGTTGTTCTTTTTAAATGTTGGGGTTGTTGTTGAATTTGTTGGTGTTTTTCAATTTTGAGGATGTTGTTGTTTTTCAATGTTGAGGTTGTTGTTGAATTTGTTGGTGTTTTTCCATGATGAGCTTGTTGTTGTTTTTCAAAGTTCAGGTTGTTGTTGAATTTGTTGGTGTTTTTCAATGTCGGGGTTGTTGTTGAATTTGTTGGTGTTTTTCAATGTCGGGGTTGTTGTTGAATTTGTTGGTGTTTTTCAATGTTGAATTTTTTGTTGAATTTGTTGGTGTTTTTCAATGTTGAGGTTGTTGTTTTTCAATGTTGAGGTTTTTGTTGAATTTGTTGGCGTTTTTAAATGTTGAGGTTGTTGTTGAATTTGTTGGTGTTTTCAATGTTGAGGTTTATGTTGAATTTGTTGGTGTTTTTCAATGTTGAGGTTGTTGTTGTTTTTCAATGTTGAGGTTGTTGTTGAATTTTATGGTGTTTTTCAATGGAGAGGTTGTTGTTGAATTTGTTGGTGTTTTTCAATGTTGAAGTTGTTGTTGAATTTGTTGGTGTTTTTCAATGTTGAGGTTGTTGCTGTTTTTCAATTTTGAGGTTGTTGTTGAATTTGTTGGTGTTTTTCAATGTTGAGATTGTTGTTGTTTTTCAATGTTGAGGTTGTTGTTGAAATTGTTGGTGTTTTTAAATGTTGAGTTTGTTGTTGAATTTGTTGGTGTTTTTCAATGTTGAGGTTATTGTTGTTGTTCAATTTTGAGGTTGTTGTTGAATTTGTTGGTGTTTTTCAATTTCGAGGTTGTTGTTGAATTTGTTGGTGTTTTTCAATGTTGAAGTTGTTGTTGAATTTGTTGGTGTTTTTCAATGTTGAGGTTGTTGTTGTTTTTCAATGTTGAGGCTGTTGTTGAATTTGTTGGTGTTTTTCAATGTTGAGGTTGTTGTTGTTTTTCAATGCTGAGGTTGTTGTTGAATTTGTTGGTGTTTTTCAATGTTGAGGTTGTTGTTGAATTTGTTGGTGTTTTTCAATGTTGAGGTTGTTGTTGAATTTGTTGGTGTTTTTCAATGTTGAGGTTGTTGTTGTTTTTCAATGCTGAGGTTGTTGTTGAATTTGTTGGTGTTTTTCAATGTTGAGGTTGTTGTTGAATTTGTTGGTGTTTTTCAATGTTTAGTTTGTTGTTGTTTTTCAATGTTGAGGTTGTTGTTGAATTTGTTGGTGTTTTTCAATGTTGAGGTTGTTGTTGTTTTTCAATGTTGAGGTTGTTGTTGAATTTGTTGGTGTTTTTCAATGTTGAGGTTGTTGGTGTTTTTCAATGTTGAGGTTGTTGTTGAATTTGTTGGTGTTTTTCAATGTTGAGGCTGTTGTTGAATTTGTTGGTGTTTTGCAATGGTGAGGTTGTTGTTGTTTTTCAATGTTGAGGTTGTTGTTGAGTTTGTTGGTGTTTTTCAATGTTGAGGTTGTTGTTGAATTTGTTGGTGTTTTTCAATGTTGAGGTTGTTGTTGAATTTGTTGGTGTTTTTCAATGCTGAGGTTGTTGTTCTTTTTAAATGTTGGGGTTGTTGTTGAATTTGTTGGTGTTTTTCAATTTTGAGGATGTTGTTGTTTTTCAATGTTGAGGTTGTTGTTGAATTTGTTGGTGTTTTTCCATGATGAGCTTGTTGTTGTTTTTCAAAGTTGAGGTTGTTGTTGAATTTGTTGGTGTTTCTCAATGTCGGGGTTGTTGTTGAATTTGTTGCTGTTTTTCAATGTTGAATTTTTTGTTGAATTTGTTGGTGTTTTTCAATATTGAGGTTGTTGTTTTTCAATGTTGAGGTTGTTGTTGAATTTGTTGGCGTTTTTAAATGTTGAGGTTGTTGTTGTTTTTCAATGTTGAGGTTGTTGTTGAATTTGTTGGTGTTTTCAATGTTGAGGTTTTTGTTGAATTTGTTGGTGTTTTTCAATGTTGAGGTTGTTGTTGTTTTTCAATGTTGAGGTTGTTGTTGAATTTGATGGTGTTTTTCAATGGCGAGGTTGTTGTTGAATTTGTTGGTGTTTTTCAATGTTGAAGTTGTTGTTGAATTTGTTGGTGTTTTTCAATGTTGAGGTTGTTGCTGTTTTTCAATGTTGAGGTTGTTGTTGAATTTGTTGGTGTTTTTCAATGTTGAGATTGTTGTTGTTTTTCAATGTTGAGGTTGTTGTTGAAATTGTTGGTGTTTTTAAATGTTGAGTTTGTTGTTGAATTTGTTGGTGTTTTTCAATGTTGAGGTTGTTGTTGTTTTTCAATTTTGAGGTTGTTGTTGAATTTGTTGGTGTTTTTCAATGTTGAGGTAGTTGTTGAATTTGTTGGTGTTTTTCAATTTCGAGGTTGTTGTTGAATTTGTTGGTGTTTTTCAATGTTGAAGTTGTTGTTGAATTTGTTGGTGTTTTTCAATGTTGAGGTTGTTGGTGTTTTTTAATGTTGAGGTTGTTGTTGAATTTGTTGGTGTTTTTCAATGTTGAGGTTGTTGTTGTTTTTCAATGTTGAAGTTGTTGTTGAATTTGTTGGTGTTTTTCAATGTTGAGGTTGTTGTTGTTTTTCAATGTTGAGGTTGTTGTTGAATTTTTTGGTGTTTTTCAATTTCGAGGTTGTTGTTGAATTTGTTGGTGTTTTTCAATGTTGAGGTTGTTGTTGTTTTTCAATGTTGAGGTTATTGTTGAATTTGTTCGTGTTTTTCAATGTTGAGGTTGTTGTTGAATTTGTTGGTGTTTTTCAATGTTGAGTTTGTTGTTGTTTTTCAATGTTGAGGTTGTTGTTGAATTTGTTGGTGTTTTTCAATGTTGAGGTTGTTGTTGTTCTTCAATTTTGAGGTTGTTGTTGAATTTGTTGGTGTTTTTCAATGTTGAGGTTGTTGTTGTTTTTCAATGTTGAGGTTGTTGTTGAATTTGTTGGTGTTTTTCAATGTTGAGGTTGTTGTTGAATTTGTTGGTGTTTTTCAATGTTGAGGTTCTTGTTATTTTGCAATGTTGAGGTTGTTGTCGAGTTTGTTGGTGTTTTTCAATGTTGAGGTTGTTGTTGAATTTGTTGGTGTTTTTCAATGTTGAGGTGGTTTTTGAATTTGTTGGTGTTTTTCAATGTTGATGTTGTTGTTGTTTTTAAATGTTGAGGTTGTTGTTGAATTTGTTGGTGTTTTTTCAATTTTGAGGTTGTTGGTGTTGTTCAATGTTGAGGTTGATTTTGAATTTGAGGGTGTTTTTCAATGTCGAGGTTGTTGTTGAATTTGTTGGTGTTTTTCAATGTTGCGGTTGTTGTTGTTTTTCAATGTTGAGGTTGTTGTTGAATTTGTTGTTGTTTTTCAATGTTGAGTTTGTTGTTGAATTTGTTGGTGTTTTTCAATTTCGAGGTTGTTGTTGAACTTGTTGGTGTTTTTCAATGTTGAGGTTGTTGTTGAATTTGTTGGTGTTTTTCAATGTTGAGGTTGTTGTTGAATTTGTTGGTGTTTTTCAATGTTGAGGTTGTTGTTGTTTTTCAATGTTGAGGTTGTTGTTGAATTTGTTGGTGTTTTTCAATGTTTAGTTTGTTGTTGTTTTCAATGTTGAGGTTGTTGTTGAATTTGTTGCTGTTTTTCAATGTTGAGGTTGTTGTTGTTTTTCAATGTTGAGGTTGTTGAATTTGTTAGTGTTTTTCAATGTTGAGGTTGTTGGTGTTTTTCAATGTTGAGGTTGTTGTTGAATTTGTTGGTGTTTTTCAATGTTGAGGCTGTTGTTGAATTTGTTGGTGTTTTTCAATGGTGAGGTTGTTGTTGTTTTTCAATGTTGAGGTTGTTGTTGAGTTTGTTGGTGTTTTTCAATGTTGAGGTTGTTGTTGAATTTGTTGGTGTTTTTCAATGTTGAGGTTGTTGTTGAATTTGTTGGTGTTTTTCAATGCTGAGGTTGTTGTTGTTTTTAAATGTTGGGGTTGTTGTTGAATTTGTTGGTGTTTTTCAATTTTGAGGATGTTGTTGTTTTTCAATGTTGAGGTTGTTGTTCAATTTGTTGGTGTTTTTCCATGATGAGCTTGTTGTTGTTTTTCAAAGTTGAGGTTGTTGTGGAATTTGTTGGTGTTTTTCAATGTCGGGGTTGTTGTTGAATTTGTTGGTGTTTTTCAATGTTGAATTTTTTGTTGAATTTGTTGGTGTTTTTCAATGTTGAGGTTGTTGTTTTTCACTGTTGAGGTTTTTGTTGAATTTGTTGGCGTTTTTAAATGTTGAGGTTGTTGTTGAATTTGTTGGTGTTTTCAATGTTGAGGTTTATGTTGAATTTGTTGGTGTTTTTCAATGTTGAGGTTGTTGTTGTTTTTCAATGTTGAGGTTGTTGTTGAATTTTATGGTGTTTTTCAATGGAGAGGTTGTTGTTGAATTTGTTCGTGTTTTTCAATGTTGAAGTTGTTGTTGAATTTGTTGGTGTTTTTCAATGTTGAGGTTGTTGCTGTTTTTCAATGTTGAGGTTGTTGTTGAATTTGTTGGTGTTTTTCAATGTTGAGATTGTTGTTGTTTTTCAATGTTGAGGTTGTTGTTGAAATTGTTGGTGTTTTTAAATGTTGAGTTTGTTGTTGAATTTGTTGGTGTTTTTCAATGTTGAGGTTATTGTTGTTGTTCAATTTTGAGGTTGTTGTTGAATTTGTTGGTGTTTTTCAATGTTGAGGTTGCTGTTGAATTTGTTGGTGTTTTTCAATTTCGAGGTTGTTGTTGAATTTGTTGGTGTTTTTCAATGTTGAAGTTGTTGTTGAATTTGTTGGTGTTTTTCAATGTTGAGGTTGTTGTTGTTTTTCAATGCTGAGGTTGTTGTTGAATTTGTTGGTGTTTTTCAATGTTGATGTTGTTGTTGAATTTGTTGGTGTTTTTCAATGTTTAGTTTGTTGTTGTTTTTCAATGTTGAGGTTGTTGTTGAATTTGTTGGTGTTTTTCAATGTTGAGGTTGTTGTTGTTTTTCAATGTTGAGGTTGTTGTTGAATTTGTTGGTGTTTTTCAATGTTGAGGCTGTTGTTGAATTTGTTGGTGTTTTTCAATGTTGAGGTTGTTGTTGAATTTGTTGGTGTTTTTCAATGCTGAGGTTGTTGTTCTTTTTAAATGTTGGGGTTGTTGTTGAATTTGTTGGTGTTTTTCAATTTCGAGGTTGTTGTTGAACTTGTTGGTGTTTTTCAATGTTGAGGTTGTTGTTGAATTTGTTGGTGTTTTTCAATGTTGAGGTTGTTGTTGAATTTGTTGGTGTTTTTCAATGTTGAGGTTGTTGTTGTTTTTCAATGTTGAGGTTGTTGTTGAATTTGTTGGTGTTTTTCAATGTTTAGTTTGTTGTTGTTTTCAATGTTGAGGTTGTTGTTGAATTTGTTGCTGTTTTTCAATGTTGAGGTTGTTGTTGTTTTTCAATGTTGAGGTTGTTGAATTTGTTAGTGTTTTTCAATGTTGAGGTTGTTGGTGTTTTTCAATGTTGAGGTTGTTGTTGAATTTGTTGGTGTTTTTCAATGTTGAGGCTGTTGTTGAATTTGTTGGTGTTTTTCAATGGTGAGGTTGTTGTTGTTTTTCAATGTTGAGGTTGTTGTTGAGTTTGTTGGTGTTTTTCAATGTTGAGGTTGTTGTTGAATTTGTTGGTGTTTTTCAATGTTGAGGTTGTTGTTGAATTTGTTGGTGTTTTTCAATGCTGAGGTTGTTGTTGTTTTTAAATGTTGGGGTTGTTGTTGAATTTGTTGGTGTTTTTCAATTTTGAGGATGTTGTTGTTTTTCAATGTTGAGGTTGTTGTTCAATTTGTTGGTGTTTTTCCATGATGAGCTTGTTGTTGTTTTTCAAAGTTGAGGTTGTTGTTGAATTTGTTGGTGTTTTTCAATGTCGGGGTTGTTGTTGAATTTGTTGGTGTTTTTCAATGTTGAATTTTTTGTTGAATTTGTTGGTGTTTTTCAATGTTGAGGTTGTTGTTTTTCACTGTTGAGGTTTTTGTTGAATTTGTTGGCGTTTTTAAATGTTGAGGTTGTTGTTGAATTTGTTGGTGTTTTCAATGTTGAGGTTTATGTTGAATTTGTTGGTGTTTTTCAATGTTGAGGTTGTTGTTGTTTTTCAATGTTGAGGTTGTTGTTGAATTTTATGGTGTTTTTCAATGGAGAGGTTGTTGTTGAATTTGTTCGTGTTTTTCAATGTTGAAGTTGTTGTTGAATTTGTTGGTGTTTTTCAATGTTGAGGTTGTTGCTGTTTTTCAATGTTGAGGTTGTTGTTGAATTTGTTGGTGTTTTTCAATGTTGAGATTGTTGTTGTTTTTCAATGTTGAGGTTGTTGTTGAAATTGTTGGTGTTTTTAAATGTTGAGTTTGTTGTTGAATTTGTTGGTGTTTTTCAATGTTGAGGTTATTGTTGTTGTTCAATTTTGAGGTTGTTGTTGAATTTGTTGGTGTTTTTCAATGTTGAGGTTGCTGTTGAATTTGTTGGTGTTTTTCAATTTCGAGGTTGTTGTTGAATTTGTTGGTGTTTTTCAATGTTGAAGTTGTTGTTGAATTTGTTGGTGTTTTTCAATGTTGAGGTTGTTGTTGTTTTTCAATGTTGAGGTTGTTGTTGAATTTGTTGGTGTTTTTCAATGTTGAGGTTGTTGTTGTTTTTCAATGCTGAGGTTGTTGTTGAATTTGTTGGTGTTTTTCAATGTTGATGTTGTTGTTGAATTTGTTGGTGTTTTTCAATGTTTAGTTTGTTGTTGTTTTTCAATGTTGAGGTTGTTGTTGAATTTGTTGGTGTTTTTCAATGTTGAGGTTGTTGTTGTTTTTCAATGTTGAGGTTGTTGTTGAATTTGTTGGTGTTTTTCAATGTTGAGGCTGTTGTTGAATTTGTTGGTGTTTTTCAAGGGTGAGGTTGTTGTTGTTTTTCAATGTTGAGGTTGTTGTTGAGTTTGTTGGTGTTTTTCAATGTTGAGGTTGTTGTTGAATTTGTTGGTGTTTTTCAATGCTGAGGTTGTTGTTCTTTTTAAATGTTGGGGTTGTTGTTGAATTTGTTCGTGTTTTTCAATGTTGAGGCTGTTGTTGAATTTGTTGGTGTTTTTCAATGGTGAGGTTGTTGTTGTTTTTCAATGTTGAGGTTGTTGTTGAGTTTGTTGGTGTTTTTCAATGTTGAGGTTGTTGTTGAATTTGTTGGTGTTTTTCAATGTTGAGGTTGTTGTTGAATTTGTTGGTGTTTTTCAATGCTGAGGTTGTTGTTGTTTTTAAATGTTGGGGTTGTTGTTGAATTTGTTGGTGTTTTTCAATTTTGAGGATGTTGTTGTTTTTCAATGTTGAGGTTGTTGTTCAATTTGTTGGTGTTTTTCCATGATGAGCTTGTTGTTGTTTTTCAAAGTTGAGGTTGTTGTTGAATTTGTTGGTGTTTTTCAATGTCGGGGTTGTTGTTGAATTTGTTGGTGTTTTTCAATGTTGAATTTTTTGTTGAATTTGTTGGTGTTTTTCAATGTTGAGGTTGTTGTTTTTCACTGTTGAGGTTTTTGTTGAATTTGTTGGCGTTTTTAAATGTTGAGGTTGTTGTTGAATTTGTTGGTGTTTTCAATGTTGAGGTTTATGTTGAATTTGTTGGTGTTTTTCAATGTTGAGGTTGTTGTTGTTTTTCAATGTTGAGGTTGTTGTTGAATTTTATGGTGTTTTTCAATGGAGAGGTTGTTGTTGAATTTGTTCGTGTTTTTCAATGTTGAAGTTGTTGTTGAATTTGTTGGTGTTTTTCAATGTTGAGGTTGTTGCTGTTTTTCAATGTTGAGGTTGTTGTTGAATTTGTTGGTGTTTTTCAATGTTGAGATTGTTGTTGTTTTTCAATGTTGAGGTTGTTGTTGAAATTGTTGGTGTTTTTAAATGTTGAGTTTGTTGTTGAATTTGTTGGTGTTTTTCAATGTTGAGGTTATTGTTGTTGTTCAATTTTGAGGTTGTTGTTGAATTTGTTGGTGTTTTTCAATGTTGAGGTTGCTGTTGAATTTGTTGGTGTTTTTCAATTTCGAGGTTGTTGTTGAATTTGTTGGTGTTTTTCAATGTTGAAGTTGTTGTTGAATTTGTTGGTGTTTTTCAATGTTGAGGTTGTTGTTGTTTTTCAATGCTGAGGTTGTTGTTGAATTTGTTGGTGTTTTTCAATGTTGATGTTGTTGTTGAATTTGTTGGTGTTTTTCAATGTTTAGTTTGTTGTTGTTTTTCAATGTTGAGGTTGTTGTTGAATTTGTTGGTGTTTTTCAATGTTGAGGTTGTTGTTGTTTTTCAATGTTGAGGTTGTTGTTGAATTTGTTGGTGTTTTTCAATGTTGAGGCTGTTGTTGAATTTGTTGGTGTTTTTCAATGTTGAGGTTGTTGTTGAATTTGTTGGTGTTTTTCAATGCTGAGGTTGTTGTTCTTTTTAAATGTTGGGGTTGTTGTTGAATTTGTTGGTGTTTTTCAATTTCGAGGTTGTTGTTGAACTTGTTGGTGTTTTTCAATGTTGAGGTTGTTGTTGAATTTGTTGGTGTTTTTCAATGTTGAGGTTGTTGTTGAATTTGTTGGTGTTTTTCAATGTTGAGGTTGTTGTTGTTTTTCAATGTTGAGGTTGTTGTTGAATTTGTTGGTGTTTTTCAATGTTTAGTTTGTTGTTGTTTTCAATGTTGAGGTTGTTGTTGAATTTGTTGCTGTTTTTCAATGTTGAGGTTGTTGTTGTTTTTCAATGTTGAGGTTGTTGAATTTGTTAGTGTTTTTCAATGTTGAGGTTGTTGGTGTTTTTCAATGTTGAGGTTGTTGTTGAATTTGTTGGTGTTTTTCAATGTTGAGGCTGTTGTTGAATTTGTTGGTGTTTTTCAATGGTGAGGTTGTTGTTGTTTTTCAATGTTGAGGTTGTTGTTGAGTTTGTTGGTGTTTTTCAATGTTGAGGTTGTTGTTGAATTTGTTGGTGTTTTTCAATGTTGAGGTTGTTGTTGAATTTGTTGGTGTTTTTCAATGCTGAGGTTGTTGTTGTTTTTAAATGTTGGGGTTGTTGTTGAATTTGTTGGTGTTTTTCAATTTTGAGGATGTTGTTGTTTTTCAATGTTGAGGTTGTTGTTCAATTTGTTGGTGTTTTTCCATGATGAGCTTGTTGTTGTTTTTCAAAGTTGAGGTTGTTGTTGAATTTGTTGGTGTTTTTCAATGTCGGGGTTGTTGTTGAATTTGTTGGTGTTTTTCAATGTTGAATTTTTTGTTGAATTTGTTGGTGTTTTTCAATGTTGAGGTTGTTGTTTTTCACTGTTGAGGTTTTTGTTGAATTTGTTGGCGTTTTTAAATGTTGAGGTTGTTGTTGAATTTGTTGGTGTTTTCAATGTTGAGGTTTATGTTGAATTTGTTGGTGTTTTTCAATGTTGAGGTTGTTGTTGTTTTTCAATGTTGAGGTTGTTGTTGAATTTTATGGTGTTTTTCAATGGAGAGGTTGTTGTTGAATTTGTTCGTGTTTTTCAATGTTGAAGTTGTTGTTGAATTTGTTGGTGTTTTTCAATGTTGAGGTTGTTGCTGTTTTTCAATGTTGAGGTTGTTGTTGAATTTGTTGGTGTTTTTCAATGTTGAGATTGTTGTTGTTTTTCAATGTTGAGGTTGTTGTTGAAATTGTTGGTGTTTTTAAATGTTGAGTTTGTTGTTGAATTTGTTGGTGTTTTTCAATGTTGAGGTTATTGTTGTTGTTCAATTTTGAGGTTGTTGTTGAATTTGTTGGTGTTTTTCAATGTTGAGGTTGCTGTTGAATTTGTTGGTGTTTTTCAATTTCGAGGTTGTTGTTGAATTTGTTGGTGTTTTTCAATGTTGAAGTTGTTGTTGAATTTGTTGGTGTTTTTCAATGTTGAGGTTGTTGTTGTTTTTCAATGTTGAGGTTGTTGTTGAATTTGTTGGTGTTTTTCAATGTTGAGGTTGTTGTTGTTTTTCAATGCTGAGGTTGTTGTTGAATTTGTTGGTGTTTTTCAATGTTGATGTTGTTGTTGAATTTGTTGGTGTTTTTCAATGTTTAGTTTGTTGTTGTTTTTCAATGTTGAGGTTGTTGTTGAATTTGTTGGTGTTTTTCAATGTTGAGGTTGTTGTTGTTTTTCAATGTTGAGGTTGTTGTTGAATTTGTTGGTTTTTTTCAATGTTGAGGCTGTTGTTGAATTTGTTGGTGTTTTTCAAGGGTGAGGTTGTTGTTGTTTTTCAATGTTGAGGTTGTTGTTGAGTTTGTTGGTGTTTTTCAATGTTGAGGTTGTTGTTGAATTTGTTGGTGTTTTTCAATGCTGAGGTTGTTGTTCTTTTTAAATGTTGGGGTTGTTGTTGAATTTGTTGGTGTTTTTCAATTTTGAGGATGTTGTTGTTTTTCAATGTTGAGGTTGTTGTTGAATTTGTTGGTGTTTTTCCATGATGAGCTTGTTGTTGTTTTTCAAAGTTCAGGTTGTTGTTGAATTTGTTGGTGTTTTTCAATGTCGGGGTTGTTGTTGAATTTGTTGGTGTTTTTCAATGTCGGGGTTGTTGTTGAATTTGTTGGTGTTTTTCAATGTTGCATTTTTTGTTGAATTTGTTCTTGTTTTTCAATGTTGAGGTTGTTGTTTTTCAATGTTGAGGTTTTTGTTGAATTTGTTGGCGTTTTTAAATGTTGAGGTTGTTGTTGAATTTGTTGGTGTTTTCAATGTTGAGGTTTATGTTGAATTTGTTGGTGTTTTTCAATGTTGAGGTTGTTGTTGTTTTTCAATGTTGAGGTTGTTGTTGAATTTTATGGTGTTTTTCAATGGAGAGGTTGTTGTTGAATTTGTTGGTGTTTTTCAATGTTGAAGTTGTTGTTGAATTTGTTGGTGTTTTTCAATGTTGAGGTTGTTGCTGTTTTTCTATGTTGAGGTTGTTGTTGAATTTGTTGGTGTTTTTCAATGTTGAGATTGTTGTTGTTTTTCAATGTTGAGGTTGTTGTTGAAATTGTTGGTGTTTTTAAATGTTGAGTTTGTTGTTGAATTTGTTGGTGTTTTTCAATGTTGAGGTTATTGTTGTTGTTCAATTTTGAGGTTGTTGTTGAATTTGTTGGTGTTTTTCAATTTCGAGGTTGTTGTTGAATTTGTTGGTGTTTTTCAATGTTGAAGTTGTTGTTGAATTTGTTGGTGTTTTTCAATGTTGAGGTTGTTGTTGTTTTTCAATGTTGAGGTTGTTGTTGAATTTGTTGGTGTTTTTCAATGTTGAGGTTGTTGTTGTTTTTCAATGCTGAGGTTGTTGTTGAATTTGTTGGTGTTTTTCAAAGTTGAGGTTGTTGTTGAATTTGTTGGTGTTTTTCAATGTTTAGTTTGTTGTTGTTTTTCAATGTTGAGGTTGTTGTTGAATTTGTTGGTGTTTTTCAATGTTGAGGTTGTTGTTGTTTTTCAATGTTGAGGTTGTTGTTGAATTTGTTGGTGTTTTTCAATGTTGAGGTTGTTGGTGTTTTTCAATGTTGAGGTTGTTGTTGAATTTGTTGGTGTTTTTCAATGTTGAGGCTGTTGTTGAATTTGTTGGTGTTTTGCAATGGTGAGGTTGTTGTTGTTTTTCAATGTTGAGGTTGTTGTTGAATTTGTTGGTGTTTTTCAATGTTGAGGTTGTTGTTGAATTTGTTGGTGTTTTTCAATGTTGAGGTTGTTGTTGAATTTGTTGGTGTTTTTCAATGCTGAGGTTGTTGTTCTTTTTAAATGTTGGGGTTGTTGTTGAATTTGTTGGTGTTTTTCAATTTTGAGGATGTTGTTGTTTTTCAATGTTGAGGTTGTTGTTGAATTTGTTGGTGTTTTTCCATGATGATCTTGTTGTTGTTTTTCAAAGTTGAGGTTGTTGTTGAATTTGTTGGTGTTTTTCAATGTCGGGGTTGTTGTTGAATTTGTTGCTGTTTTTCAATGTTGAATTTTTTGTTGAATTTGTTGGTGTTTTTCAATGTTGAGGTTGTTGTTTTTCAATGTTGAGGTTGTTGTTGAATTTGTTGGCGTTTTTAAATGTTGAGGTTGTTGTTGTTTTTCAATGTTGAGGTTGTTGATGAATTTGTTGGTGTTTTCAATGTTGAGGTTTTTGTTGAATTTGTTGGTGTTTTTCAATGTTGAGGTTGTTGTTGTTTTTCAATGTTGAGGTTGTTGTTGAATTTGATGGTGTTTTTCAATGGCGAGGTTGTTGTTGAATTTGTTGGTGTTTTTCAATGTTGAAGTTGTTGTTGAATTTGTTGGTGTTTTTCAATGTTGAGGTTGTTGCTGTTTTTCAATGTTGAGGTTGTTGTTGAATTTGTTGGTGTTTTTCAATGTTGAGATTGTTGTTGTTTTTCAATGTTGAGGTTGTTGTTGAAATTGTTGGTGTTTTTAAATGTTGAGTTTGTTGTTGAATTTGTTGGTGTTTTTCAATGTTGAGGTTGTTGTTGTTTTTCAATGCTGAGGTTATTGTTGAATTTGTTCGTGTTTTTCAATGTTGAGGTTGTTGTTGAATTTGTTGGTGTTTTTCAATGTTGAGTTTGTTGTTGTTTTTCAATGTTGAGGTTGTTGTTGAATTTGTTGGTGTTTTTCAATGTTGAGGTTGTTGTTGTTCTTCAATTTTGAGGTTGTTGTTGAATTTGTTGGTGTTTTTCAATGTTGAGGTTGTTGTTGTTTTTCAATGTTGAGGTTGTTGTTGAATTTGTTGGTGTTTTTCAATGTTGAGGTTGTTGTTATTTTGCAATGTTGAGGTTGTTGTTGAGTTTGTTGGTGTTTTTCAATGTTGAGGTTGTTGTTGAATTTGTTGGTGTTTTTCAATGTTGAGGTGGTTTTTGAATTTGTTGGTGTTTTTCAATGTTGAGGTTGTTGTTGTTTTTAAATGTTGAGGTTGTTGTTGAATTTGTTGGTGTTTTTTCAATTTTGAGGTTGTTGGTGTTGTTCAATGTTGAGGTTGATTTTGAATTTGAGGGTGTTTTTCAATGTCGAGGTTGTTGTTGAATTTGTTGGTGTTTTTCAATGTTGCGGTTGTTGTTGTTTTTCAATGTTGAGGTTGTTGTTGAATTTGTTGTTGTTTTTCAATGTTGAGTTTGTTGTTGAATTTGTTGGTGTTTTTCAATTTCGAGGTTGTTGTTGAACTTGTTGGTGTTTTTCAATGTTGAGGTTGTTGTTGTTTTTCAATGTTGAGGTTATTGTTGAATTTGTTCGTGTTTTTCAATGTTGAGGTTGTTGTTGAATTTGTTGGTGTTTTTCAATGTTGAGTTTGTTGTTGTTTTTCAATGTTGAGGTTGTTGTTGAATTTGTTGGTGTTTTTCAATGTTGAGGTTGTTGTTGTTCTTCAATTTTGAGGTTGTTGTTGAATTTGTTGGTGTTTTTCAATGTTGAGGTTGTTGTTGTTTTTCAATGTTGAGGTTGTTGTTGAATTTGTTGGTGTTTTTCAATGTTGAGGTTGTTGTTATTTTGCAATGTTGAGGTTGTTGTTGAGTTTGTTGGTGTTTTTCAATGTTGAGGTTGTTGTTGAATTTGTTGGTGTTTTTCAATGTTGAGGTGGTTTTTGAATTTGTTGGTGTTTTTCAATGTTGAGGTTGTTGTTGTTTTTAAATGTTGAGGTTGTTGTTGAATTTGTTGGTGTTTTTTCAATTTTGAGGTTGTTGGTGTTGTTCAATGTTGAGGTTGATTTTGAATTTGAGGGTGTTTTTCAATGTCGAGGTTGTTGTTGAATTTGTTGGTGTTTTTCAATGTTGCGGTTGTTGTTGTTTTTCAATGTTGAGGTTGTTGTTGAATTTGTTGTTGTTTTTCAATGTTGAGTTTGTTGTTGAATTTGTTGGTGTTTTTCAATTTCGAGGTTGTTGTTGAACTTGTTGGTGTTTTTCAATGTTGAGGTTGTTGTTGAATTTGTTGGTGTTTTTCAATGTTGAGGTTGTTGTTGAATTTGTTGGTGTTTTTCAATGTTGAGGTTGTTGTTGTTTTTCAATGTTGAGGTTGTTGTTGAATTTGTTGGTGTTTTTCAATGTTTAGTTTGTTGTTGTTTTCAATGTTGAGGTTGTTGTTGAATTTGTTGGTGTTTTTCAATGTTGAGGTTGTTGTTGAATTTGTTGGTGTTTTTCAATGCTGAGGTTGTTGTTCTTTTTAAATGTTGGGGTTGTTGTTGAATTTGTTGGTGTTTTTCAATTTTGAGGATGTTGTTGTTTTTCAATGTTGAGGTTGTTGTTGAATTTGTTGGTGTTTTTCCATGATGAGCTTGTTGTTGTTTTTCAAAGTTCAGGTTGTTGTTGAATTTGTTGGTGTTTTTCAATGTCGGGGTTGTTGTTGAATTTGTTGGTGTTTTTCAATGTCGGGGTTGTTGTTGAATTTGTTGGTGTTTTTCAATGTTGAATTTTTTGTTTAATTTGTTGGTGTTTTTCAATGTTGAGGTTGTTGTTTTTCAATGTTGAGGTTTTTGTTGAATTTGTTGGCGTTTTTAAATGTTGAGGTTGTTGTTGAATTTGTTGGTGTTTTCAATGTTGAGGTTTATGTTGAATTTGTTGGTGTTTTTCAATGTGGAGGTTGTTGTTGTTTTTCAATGTTGAGGTTGTTGTTGAATTTTATGGTGTTTTTCAATGGAGAGGTTGTTGTTGAATTTGTTGGTGTTTTTCAATGTTGAAGTTGTTGTTGAATTTGTTGGTGTTTTTCAATGTTGAGGTTGTTGCTGTTTTTCAATGTTGAGGTTGTTGTTGAATTTGTTGGTGTTTTTCAATGTTGAGATTGTTGTTGTTTTTCAATGTTGAGGTTGTTGTTGAAATTGTTGGTGTTTTTAAATGTTGAGTTTGTTGTTGAATTTGTTGGTGTTTTTCAATGTTGAGGTTATTGTTGTTGTTCAATTTTGAGGTTGTTGTTGAATTTGTTGGTGTTTTTCAATTTCGAGGTTGTTGTTGAATTTGTTGGTGTTTTTCAATGTTGAAGTTGTTGTTGAATTTGTTGGTGTTTTTCAATGTTGAGGTTGTTGTTGTTTTTCAATGTTGAGGTTGTTGTTGAATTTGTTGGTGTTTTTCAATGTTGAGGTTGTTGTTGTTTGCAATGCTGAGGTTGTTGTTGAATTTGTTGGTGTTTTTCAATGTTGAGGTTGTTGTTGAATTTGTTGGTGTTTTTCAATGTTTAGTTTGTTGTTGTTTTTCAATGTTGAGGTTGTTGTTGAATTTGTTGGTGTTTTTCAATGTTGAGGTTGTTGTTGTTTTTCAATGTTGAGGTTGTTGTTGAATTTGTTGGTGTTTTTCAATGTTGAGGTTGTTGGTGTTTTTCAATGTTGAGGTTGTTGTGGGATTTGTTGGTGTTTTTCAATGTTGAGGCTGTTGTTGAATTTGTTGGTGTTTTGCAATGGTGAGGTTGTTGTTGTTTTTCAATGTTGAGGTTGTTGTTGAGTTTGTTGGTGTTTTTCAATGTTGAGGTTGTTGTTGAATTTGTTGTTGTTTTTCAGTGTTGAGGTTGTTGTTGAATTTGTTGGTGTTTTTCAATGCTGAGGTTGTTGTTCTTTTTAAATGTTGGGGTTGTTGTTGAATTTGTTGGTGTTTTTCAATTTTGAGGATGTTGTTGTTTTTCAATGTTGAGGTTGTTGTTGAATTTGTTGGTGTTTTTCCATGATGAGCTTGTTGTTGTTTTTCAAAGTTGAGGTTGTTGTTGAATTTGTTGGTGTTTTTCAATGTCGGGGTTGTTGTTGAATTTGTTGCTGTTTTTCAATGTTGAATTTTTTGTTGAATTTGTTGGTGTTTTTCAATGTTGAGGTTGTTGTTTTTCAATGTTGAGGTTGTTGTTGAATTTGTTGGCGTTTTTAAATGTTGAGGTTGTTGTTGTTTTTCAATGTTGAGGTTGTTGTTGAATTTGTTGGTGTTTTCAATGTTGAGGTTTTTGTTGAATTTGTTGGTGTTTTTCAATGTTGAGGTTGTTGTTGTTTTTCAATGTTGAGGTTGTTGTTGAATTTGATGGTGTTTTTCAATGGCGAGGTTGTTGTTGAATTTGTTGGTGTTTTTCAATGTTGAAGTTGTTGTTGAATTTGTTGGTGTTTTTCAATGTTGAGGTTGTTGCTGTTTTTCAATGTTGAGGTTGTTGTTGAATTTGTTGGTGTTTTTCAATGTTGAGATTGTTGTTGTTTTTCAATGTTGAGGTTGTTGTTGAAATTGTTGGTGTTTTTAAATGTTGAGTTTGTTGTTGAATTTGTTGGTGTTTTTCAATGTTGAGGTTGTTGTTGTTTTTCAACTTTGAGGTTGTTGTTGAATTTGTTGGTGTTTTTCAATGTTGAGGTAGTTGTTGAATTTGTTGGTGTTTTTCAATTTCGAGGTTGTTGTTGAATTTGTTGGTGTTTTTCAATGTTGAAGTTGTTGTTGAATTTGTTGGTGTTTTTCAATGTTGAGGTTGTTGGTGTTTTTTAATGTTGAGGTTGTTGTTGAATTTGTTGGTGTTTTTCAATGTTGAGGTTGTTGTTGTTTTTCAATGTTGAAGTTGTTGTTGAATTTGTTGGTGTTTTTCAATGTTGAGGTTGTTGTTGTTTTTCAATGTTGAGGTTGTTGTTCAATTTTTTGGTGTTTTTCAATTTCGAGGTTGTTGTTGAATTTGTTGGTGTTTTTCAATGTTGAGGTTGTTGTTGTTTTTCAATGTTGAGGTTATTGTTGAATTTGTTCGTGTTTTTCAATGTTGAGGTTGTTGTTGAATTTGTTGGTGTTTTTCAATGTTGAGTTTGTTGTTGTTTTTCAATGTTGAGGTTGTTGTTGAATTTGTTGGTGTTTTTCAATGTTGAGGTTGTTGTTGTTCTTCAATTTTGAGGTTGTTGTTGAATTTGTTGGTGTTTTTCAATGTTGAGGTTGTTGTTGTTTTTCAATGTTGAGGTTGTTGTTGAATTTGTTGGTGTTTTTCGATGTTGAGGTTGTTGTTGAATTTGTTGGTGTTTTTCAATGTTGAGGTTGTTGTTATTTTGCAATGTTGAGGTTGTTGTTGAGTTTGTTGGTGTTTTTCAATGTTGAGGTTGTTGTTGAATTTGTTGATGTTTTTCAATGTTGAGGTGGTTTTTGAATTTGTTGGTGTTTTTCAATGTTGAGGTTGTTGTTGTTTTTAAATGTTGAGGTTGTTGTTGAATTTGTTGGTGTTTTTTCAATTTTGAGGTTGTTGGTGTTGTTCAATGTTGAGGTTGATTTTGAATTTGAGGGTGTTTTTCAATGTCGAGGTTGTTGTTGAATTTGTTGGTGTTTTTCAATGTTGCGGTTGTTGTTGTTTTTCAATGTTGAGGTTGTTGTTGAATTTGTTGTTGTTTTTCAATGTTGAGTTTGTTGTTGAATTTGTTGGTGTTTTTCAATTTCGAGGTTGTTGTTGAACTTGTTGGTGTTTTTCAATGTTGAGGTTGTTGTTGAATTTGTTGGTGTTTTTCAATGTTGAGGTTGTTGTTGAATTTGTTGGTGTTTTTCAATGTTGAGGTTGTTGTTGTTTTTCAATGTTGAGGTTGTTGTTGAATTTGTTGGTGTTTTTCAATGTTTAGTTTGTTGTTGTTTTCAATGTTGAGGTTGTTGTTGAATTTGTTGGTGTTTTTCAATGTTGAGGTTGTTGTTGTTTTTCAATGTTGAGGTTGTTGTTGAATTTGTTGGTGTTTTTCAATGTTGAGGTTGTTGGTGTTTTTCAATGTTGAGGTTGTTGTTGAATTTGTTGGTGTTCTTCAATGTTGAGGCTGTTGTTGAATTTGTTGGTGTTTTTAAATGGTGAGGTTGTTGTTGTTTTTCAATGTTGAGGTTGTTGTTGAGTTTGTTGGTGTTTTTCAATGTTGAGGTTGTTGTTGAATTTGTTGGTGTTTTTCAATGTTGAGGTTGTTGTTGAATTTGTTGGTGTTTTTCAATGCTGAGGTTGTTGTTGTTTTTAAATGTTGGGGTTGTTGTTGAATTTGTTGGTGTTTTTCAATTTTGAGGATGTTGTTGTTTTTCAATGTTGAGGTTGTTGTTGAATTTGTTGGTGTTTTTCCATGATGAGCTTGTTGTTGTTTTTCAAATTTGAGGTTGTTGTTGAATTTGTTGGTGTTTTTCGATGTCGGGGTTGTTGTTGAATTTGTTGGTGTTTTTCAATGTTGAATTTTTTGTTGAATTTGTTGGTGTTTTTCAATGTTGAGGTTGTTGTTTTTCACTGTTGAGGTTTTTGTTGAATTTGTTGGCGTTTTTAAATGTTGAGGTTGTTGTTGAATTTGTTGGTGTTTTCAATGTTGAGGTTTATGTTGAATTTGTTGGTGTTTTTCAATGTTGAGGTTGTTGTTGTTTTTCAATGTTGAGGTTGTTGTTGAATTTTATGGTGTTTTTCAATGGAGAGGTTGTTGTTGAATTTGTTCGTGTTTTTCAATGTTGAAGTTGTTGTTGAATTTGTTGGTGTTTTTCAATGTTGAGGTAGTTGCTGTTTTTCAATGTTGAGGTTGTTGTTGAATTTGTTGGTGTTTTTCAATGTTGAGATTGTTGTTGTTTTTCAATGTTGAGGTTGTTGTTGAAATTGTTGGTGTTTTTAAATATTGAGTTTGTTGTTGAATTTGTTGGTGTTTTTCAATGTTGAGGTTATTGTTGTTGTTCAATTTTGAGGTTGTTGTTGAATTTGTTGGTGTTTTTCAATGTTGAGGTTGCTGTTGAATTTGTTGGTGTTTTTCAATTTCGAGGTTGTTGTTGAATTTGTTGGTGTTTTTCAATGTTGAAGTTGTTGTTGAATTTGTTGGTGTTTTTCAATGTTGAGGTTGTTGTTGTTTTTCAATGTTGAGGTTGTTGTTGAATTTGTTGGTGTTTTTCAATGTTGAGGTTGTTGTTGTTTTTCAATGCTGAGGTTGTTGTTGAATTTGTTGGTGTTTTTCAATGTTGATGTTGTTGTTGAATTTGTTGGTGTTTTTCAATGTTTAGTTTGTTGTTGTTTTTCAATGTTGAGGTTGTTGTTGAATTTGTTGGTGTTTTTCAATGTTGAGGTTGTTGTTGTTTTTCAATGTTGAGGTTGTTGTTGAATTTGTTGGTGTTTTTCAATGTTGAGGTTGTTGGTGTTTTTCAATGTTGAGGTTGTTGTTGAATTTGTTGGTGTTTTTCAATGTTGAGGCTGTTGTTGAATTTGTTGGTGTTTTTCAAGGGTGAGGTTGTTGTTGTTTTTCAATGTTGAGGTTGTTGTTGAGTTTGTTGGTGTTTTTCAATGTTGAGGTTGTTGTTGAATTTGTTGGTGTTTTTCACTGTTGAGGTTGTTGTTGAATTTGTTGGTATTTTTCAATGCTGAGGTTGTTGTTCTTTTTAAATGTTGGGGTTGTTGTTGAATTTGTTGGTGTTTTTCAATTTTGAGGATGTTGTTGTTTTTCAATGTTGAGGTTGTTGTTGAATTTGTTGGTGTTTTTCCATGATGAGCTTGTTGTTGTTTTTCAAAGTTCAGGTTGTTGTTGAATTTGTTGGTGTTTTTCAATGTCGGGGTTGTTGTTGAATTTGTTGGTGTTTTTCAATGTCGGGGTTGTTGTTGAATTTGTTGGTGTTTTTCAATGTTGAATTTTTTGTTGAATTTGTTGGTGTTTTTCAACGTTGAGGTTGTTGTTTTTCAATGTTGAGGTTTTTGTTGAATTTGTTGGCGTTTTTAAATGTTGAGGATGTTGTTGAATTTGTTGGTGTTTTCAATGTTGAGGTTTATGTTGAATTTGTTGGTGTTTTTCAATGTTGAGGTTGTTGTTGTTTTTCAATGTTGAGGTTGTTGTTGAATTTTATGGTGTTTTTCAATGGAGAGGTTGTTGTTGAATTTGTTGGTGTTTTTCAATGTTGAAGTTGTTGTTGAATTTGTTGGTGTTTTTCAATGTTGAGGTTGTTGCTGTTTTTCAATGTTGAGGTTGTTGTTGAATTTGTTGGTGTTTTTCAATGTTGAGATTGTTGTTGTTTTTCAATGTTGAGGTTGTTGTTGAAATTGTTGGCGTTTTTAAATGTTGAGTTTGTTGTTGAATTTGTTGGTGTTTTTCAATGTTGAGGTTATTGTTGTTGTTCAATTTTGAGGTTGTTGTTGAATTTGTTGGTGTTTTTCAATTTCGAGGTTGTTGTTGAATTTGTTGGTGTTTTTCAATGTTGAAGTTGTTGTTGAATTTGTTGGTGTTTTTCAATGTTGAGGTTGTTGTTGTTTTTCAATGTTGAGGTTGTTGTTGAATTTGTTGGTGTTTTTCAATGTTGAGGTTGTTGTTGTTTTTCAATGCTGAGGTTGTTGTTGAATTTGTTGGTGTTTTTCAATGTTGAGGTTGTTGTTGAATTTGTTGGTGTTTTTCAATGTTTAGTTTGTTGTTGTTTTTCAATGTTGAGGTTGTTGTTGAATTTGTTGGTGTTTTTCAATGTTGAGGTTGTTGTTGTTTTTCAATGTTGAGGTTGTTGTTGAATTTGTTGGTGTTTTTCAATGTTGAGGTTGTTGGTGTTTTTCAATGTTGAGGTTGTTGTTGAATTTGTTGGTGTTTTTCAATGTTGAGGCTGTTGTTGAATTTGTTGGTGTTTTTCAATGGTGAGGTTGTTGTTGTTTTTCAATGTTGAGGTTGTTGTTGAGTTTGTTGGTGTTTTTCAATGTTGAGGTTGTTGTTGAATTTGTTGGTGTTTTTCAATGTTGAGGTTGTTGTTGAATTTGTTGGTGTTTTTCAATGCTGAGGTTGTTGTTCTTTTTAAATGTTGGGGTTGTTGTTGAATTTGTTGGTGTTTTTCAATTTTGAGGATGTTGTTGTTTTTCAATGTTGAGGTTGTTGTTGAATTTGTTGGTGTTTTTCCATGATGAGCTTGTTGTTGTTTTTCAAAGTTGAGGTTGTTGTTGAATTTGTTGGTGTTTTTCAATGTCGGGGTTGTTGTTGAATTTGTTGCTGTTTTTCAATGTTGAATTTTTTGTTGAATTTGTTGGTGTTTTTCAATGTTGAGGTTGTTGTTTTTCAATGTTGAGGTTGTTGTTGAATTTGTTGGCGTTTTTAAATGTTGAGGTTGTTGTTGTTTTTCAATGTTGAGGTTGTTGTTGAATTTGTTGGTGTTTTCAATGTTGAGGTTTTTGTTGAATTTGTTGGTGTTTTTCAATGTTGAGGTTGTTGTTGTTTTTCAATGTTGAGGTTGTTGTTGAATTTGATGGTGTTTTTCAATGGCGAGGTTGTTGTTGAATTTGTTGGTGTTTTTCAATGTTGAAGTTGTTGTTGAATTTGTTGGTTTTTTTCAATGTTGAGGTTGTTGTTGTTTTTCAATGTTGAGGTTGTTGTTGAATTTGTTGGTGTTTTTCAATGTTGAGATTGTTGTTGTTTTTCAATGTTGAGGTTGTTGTTGAAATTGTTGGTGTTTTTAAATGTTGAGTTTGTTGTTGAATTTGTTGGTGTTTTTCAATGTTGAGGTTGTTGTTGTTTTTCAATTTTGAGGTTGTTGTTGAATTTGTTGGTGTTTTTCAATGTTGAGGTAGTTGTTGAATTTGTTGGTGTTTTTCAATTTCGAGGTTGTTGTTGAATTTGTTGGTGTTTTTCAATGTTGAAGTTGTTGTTGAATTTGTTGGTGTTTTTCAATGTTGAGGTTGTTGGTGTTTTTTAATGTTGAGGTTGTTGTTGAATTTGTTGGTGTTTTTCAATGTTGAGGTTGTTGTTGTTTTTCAATGTTGAAGTTGTTGTTGAATTTGTTGGTGTTTTTCAATGTTGAGGTTGTTGTTGTTTTTCAATGTTGAGGTTGTTGTTGAATTTTTTGGTGTTTTTCAATTTCGAGGTTGTTGTTGAATTTGTTGGTGTTTTTCAATGTTGAGGTTGTTGTTGTTTTTCAATGTTGAGGTTATTGTTGAATTTGTTCGTCTTTTTCAATGTTGAGGTTGTTGTTGTTTTTCAATGTTGAGTTTGTTGTTGAATTTGTTGGTGTTTTTCAATGTTGAGTTTGTTGTTGTTTTTCAATGTTGAGGTTGTTGTTGAATTTGTTGGTGTTTTTCAATGTTGAGGTTGTTGTTGTTCTTCAATTTTGATGTTGTTGTTGAATTTGTTGGTGTTTTTCAATGTTGAGGTTGTTGTTGTTTTTCAATGTTGAGGTTGTTGTTGAATTTGTTGGTGTTTTTCAATGTTGAGGTTGTTGTTGAATTTGTTGGTGTTTTTCAATGTTGAGGTTGTTGTTATTTTGCAATGTTGAGGTTGTTGTTGAGTTTGTTGGTGTTTTTTAATGTTGAGGTTGTTGTTGAATTTGTTGGTGTTTTTCAATGTTGAGGTGGTTTTTGAATTTGTTGGTGTTTTTCAATGTTGAGGTTGTTGTTGTTTTCAAATGTTGAGGTTGTTGTTGAATTTGTTGGTGTTTTTTCAATTTTGAGGTTGTTGGTGTTGTTCAATGTTGAGGTTGATTTTGAATTTGAGGGTGTTTTTCAATGTCGAGGTTGTTGTTGAATTTGTTGGTGTTTTTCAATGTTGCGGTTGTTGTTGTTTTTCAATGTTGAGGTTGTTGTTGAATTTGTTGTTGTTTTTCAATGTTGAGTTTGTTGTTGAATTTGTTGGTGTTTTTCAATTTCGAGGTTGTTGTTGAACTTGTTGGTGTTTTTCAATGTTGAGGTTGTTGTTGAATTTGTTGGTGTTTTTCAATGTTGAGGTTGTTGTTGAATTTGTTGGTGTTTTTCAATGTTGAGGTTGTTGTTGTTTTTCAATGTTGAGGTTGTTGTTGAATTTGTTGGTGTTTTTCAATGTTTAGTTTGTTGTTGTTTTCAATGTTGAGGTTGTTGTTGAATTTGTTGGTGTTTTTCAATGTTGAGGTTGTTGTTGTTTTTCAATGTTGAGGTTGTTGTTCAATTTGTTGCTGTTTTTCAATGTTGAGGTTGTTGGTGTTTTTCAATGTTGAGGTTGTTGTTGAATTTGTTGGTGTTTTTCAATGTTGAGGCTGTTGTTGAATTTGTTGGTGTTTTTCAATGGTGAGGTTGTTGTTGTTTTTCAATGTTGAGGTTGTTGTTGAGTTTGTTGGTGTTTTTCAATGTTGAGGTTGTTGTTGAATTTGTTGGTGTTTTTCAATGTTGAGGTTGTTGTTGAATTTGTTGGTGTTTTTCAATGCTGAGGTTGTTGTTGTTTTTAAATGTTGGGGTTGTTGTTGAATTTGTTGGTGTTTTTCAATTTTGAGGATGTTGTTGTTTTTCAATGTTGAGGTTGTTGTTGAATTTGTTGGTGTTTTGCCATGATGAGCTTGTTGTTGTTTTTCAAAGTTGAGGTTGTTGTTGAATTTGTTGGTGTTTTTCAATGTTGAATTTTTTGTTGAATTTGTTGGTGTTTTTCAATGTTGAGGTTGTTGCTTTTCACTGTTGAGGTTTTTGTTGAATTTGTTGGCGTTTTTAAATGTTGAGGTTGTTGTTGAATTTGTTGGTGTTTTCAATGTTGAGGTTTATGTTGAATTTGTTGGTGTTTTTCAATGTTGAGGTTGTTGTTGTTTTTCAATGTTGAGGTTGTTGTTGAATTTGTTGGTGTTTTTCAATGTTGAGGTTGTTGTTGTTTTTCAATGTTGAGGTTGTTGTTGAATTTGTTGGTGTTTTTCAATGTTGAGGTTGTTGTTGTTTTTCAATGCTGAGGTTGTTGTTGAATTTGTTCGTGTTTTTCAATGTTGAAGTTGTTGTTGAATTTGTTGGTGTTTTTCAATGTTGAGGTTGTTGCTGTTTTTCAATGTTGAGGTTGTTGTTGAATTTGTTGGTGTTTTTCAATGTTGAGATTGTTGTTGTTTTTCAATGTTGAGGTTGTTGTTGAAATTGTTGGTGTTTTTAAATGTTGAGTTTGTTGTTGAATTTGTTGGTGTTTTTCAATTTTGAGGTTATTGTTGTTGTTCAATTTTGAGGTTGTTGTTGAATTTGTTGGTGTTTTTCAATGTTGAGGTTGCTGTTGAATTTATTGGTGTTTTTCAATTTCGAGGTTGTTGTTGAATTTGTTGGTGTTTTTCAATGTTGAAGTTGTTGTTGAATTTGTTGGTGTTTTTCAATGTTGAGGTTGTTGTTGTTTTTCAATGTTGAGGTTGTTGTTGAATTTGTTGGTGTTTTTCAATGTTGAGGTTGTTGTTGTTTTTCAATGCTGAGGTTGTTGTTGAATTTGTTGGTGTTTTTCAATGTTGATGTTGTTGTTGAATTTGTCGGTGTTTTTCAATGTTTAGTTTGTTGTTGTTTTTCAATGTTGAGGTTGTTGTTGAATTTGTTGGTGTTTTTCAATGTTGAGGTTGTTGTTGTTTTTCAATGTTGAGGTTGTTGTTGAATTTGTTGGTGTTTTTCAATGTTGAGGTTGTTGGTGTTTTTCAATGTTGAGGTTGTTGTTGAATTTGTTGGTGTTTTTCAATGTTGAGGCTGTTGTTGAATTTGTTGGTGTTTTTCAAGGGTGAGGTTGTTGTTGTTTTTCAATGTTGAGGTTGTTGTTGAGTTTGTTGGTGTTTTTCAATGTTGAGGTTGTTGTTGAATTTGTTGGTGTTTTTCAATGTTGAGGTTGTTGTTGAATTTGTTGGTGTTTTTCGATGCTGAGGTTGTTGTTCTTTTTAAATGTTGGGGTTGTTGTTGAATTTGTTGGTGTTTTTCAATTTTGAGGATGTTGTTGTTTTTCAATGTTGAGGTTGTTGTTGAATTTGTTGGTGTTTTTCCATGATGAGCTTGTTGTTGTTTTTCAAAGTTCAGGTTGTTGTTGAATTTGTTGGTGTTTTTCAATGTCGGGGTTGTTGTTGAATTTGTTGGTGTTTTTCAATGTTGAATTTTTTGTTGAATTTGTTGGTGTTTTTCAATGTTGAGGTTGTTGTTTTTCAATGTTGAGGTTTTTGTTGAATTTGTTGGCGTTTTTAAATGTTGAGGTTGTTGTTGAATTTGTTGGTGTTTTCAATGTTGAGGTTTATGTTGAATTTGTCGGTGTTTTTCAATGTTGAGGTTGTTGTTGTTTTTCAATGTTGAGGTTGTTGTTGAATTTTATGGTGTTTTTCAATGGAGAGGTTGTTGTTGAATTTGTTGGTGTTTTTCAATGTTGAAGTTGTTGTTGAATTTGTTGGTGTTTTTCAATGTTGAGGTTGTTGCTGTTTTTCAATGTTGAGGTTGTTGTTGAATTTGTTGGTGTTTTTCAATGTTGAGATTGTTGTTGTTTTTCAATGTTGAGGTTGTTGTTGAAATTGTTGGTGTTTTTAAATGTTGAGTTTGTTGTTGAATTTGTTGGTGTTTTTCAATGTTGTTGTTATTGTTGTTGTTCAATTTTGAGGTTGTTGTTGAATTTGTTGGTGTTTTTCAATGTTGAGGTTGCTGTTGAATTTGTTGGTGTTTTTCAATTTCGAGGTTGTTGTTGAATTTGTTGGTGTTTTTCAATGTTGAGGTTGTTGTTGTTTTTCAATGTTGAAGTTGTTGTTGAATTTGTTGGTGTTTTTCAATGTTGAGGTTGTTGTTGTTTTTCAATGTTGAGGTTGTTGTTGAATTTTTTGGTGTTTTTCAATTTCGAGGTTGTTGTTGAATTTGTTGGTGTTTTTCAATGTTGAGGTTGTTGTTGTTTTTCAATGTTGAGGTTATTGTTGAATTTGTTCGTCTTTTTCAATGTTGAGGTTGTTGTTGTTTTTCAATGTTGAGTTTGTTGTTGAATTTGTTGGTGTTTTTCAATGTTGAGTTTGTTGTTGTTTTTCAATGTTGAGGTTGTTGTTGAATTTGTTGGTGTTTTTCAATGTTGAGGTTGTTGTTGTTCTTCAATTTTGAGGTTGTTGTTGAATTTGTTGGTGTTTTTCAATGTTGAGGTTGTTGTTGTTTTTCAATGTTGAGGTTGTTGTTGAATTTGTTGGTGTTTTTCAATGTTGAGGTTGTTGTTGAATTTGTTGGTGTTTTTCAATGTTGAGGTTGTTGTTATTTTGCAATGTTGAGGTTGTTGTTGAGTTTGTTGGTGTTTTTCAATGTTGAGGTTGTTGTTGAATTTGTTGGTGTTTTTCAATGTTGAGGTGGTTTTTGAATTTGTTGGTGTTTTTCAATGTTGAGGTTGTTGTTGTTTTTAAATGTTGAGGTTGTTGTTGAATTTGTTGGTGTTTTTTCAATTTTGAGGTTGTTGGTGTTGTTCAATGTTGAGGTTGATTTTGAATTTGAGGGTGTTTTTCAATGTCGAGGTTGTTGTTGAATTTGTTGGTGTTTTTCAATGTTGCGGTTGTTGTTGTTTTTCAATGTTGAGGTTGTTGTTGAATTTGTTGTTGTTTTTCAATGTTGAGTTTGTTGTTGAATTTGTTGGTGTTTTTCAATTTCGAGGTTGTTGTTGAACTTGTTGGTGTTTTTCAATGTTGAGGTTGTTGTTGAATTTGTTGCTGTTTTTCAATGTTGAGGTTGTTGTTGAATTTGTTGGTGTTTTTCAATGTTGAGGTTGTTGTTGTTTTTCAATGTTGAGGTTGTTGTTGAATTTGTTGGTGTTTTTCAATGTTTAGTTTGTTGTTGTTTTCAATGTTGAGGTTGTTGTTGAATTTGTTGGTGTTTTTCAATGTTGAGGTTGTTGTTGTTTTTCAATGTTGAGGTTGTTGTTGAATTTGTTGCTGTTTTTCAATGTTGAGGTTGTTGGTGTTTTTCAATGTTGAGGTTGTTGTTGAATTTGTTGGTGTTTTTCAATGTTGAGGCTGTTGTTGAATTTGTTGGTGTTTTTCAATGGTGAGGTTGTTGTTGTTTTTCAATGTTGAGGTTGTTGTTGAGTTTGTTGGTGTTTTTCAATGTTGAGGTTGTTGTTGAATTTGTTGGTGTTTTTCAATGTTGAGGTTGTTGTTGAATTTGTTGGTGTTTTTCAATGCTGAGGTTCTTGTTGTTTTTAAATGTTGGGGTTGTTGTTGAATTTGTTGGTGTTTTTCAATTTTGAGGATGTTGTTGTTTTTCAATGTTGAGGTTGTTGTTGAATTTGTTGGTGTTTTGCCATGATGAGCTTGTTGTTGCTTTTCAAAGTTGAGGTTGTTGTTGAATTTGTTGGTGTTTTTCAATGTCGGGGTTGTTGTTGAATTTGTTGGTGTTTTTCAATGTTGAATTTTTTGTTGAATTTGTTGGTGTTTTTCAATGTTGAGGTTGTTGCTTTTCACTGTTGAGGTTTTTGTTGAATTTGTTGGCGTTTTTAAATGTTGAGGTTGTTGTTGAATTTGTTGGTGTTTTCAATGTTGAGGTTTATGTTGAATTTGTTGGTGTTTTTCAATGTTGAGGTTGTTGTTGTTTTTCAATGTTGAGGTTGTTGTTGAATTTTATGGTGTTTTTCAATGGAGAGGTTGTTGTTGAATTTGTTCGTGTTTTTCAATGTTGAAGTTGTTGTTGAATTTGTTGGTGTTTTTCAATGTTGAGGTTGTTGCTGTTTTTCAATGTTGAGGTTGTTGTTGAATTTGTTGGTGTTTTTCAATGTTGAGATTGTTGTTGTTTTTCAATGTTGAGGTTGTTGTTGAAATTGTCGGTGTTTTTAAATGTTGAGTTTGTTGTTGAATTTGTTGGTGTTTTTCAATTTTGAGGTTATTGTTGTTGTTCAATTTTGAGGTTGTTGTTGAATTTGTTGGTGTTTTTCAATGTTGAGGTTGCTGTTGAATTTATTGGTCTTTTTCAATTTCGAGGTTGTTGTTGAATTTGTTGGTGTTTTTCAATGTTGAAGTTGTTGTTGAATTTGTTGGTGTTTTTCAATGTTGAGGTTGTTGTTGTTTTTCAATGTTGAGGTTGTTGTTGAATTTGTTGGTGTTTTTCAATGTTGAGGTTGTTGTTGTTTTTCAATGCTGAGGTTGTTGTTGAATTTGTTGGTGTTTTTCAATGTTGATGTTGTTGTTGAATTTGTCGGTGTTTTTCAATGTTTAGTTTGTTGTTGTTTTTCAATGTTGAGGTTGTTGTTGAATTTGTTGGTGTTTTTCAATGTTGAGGTTGTTGTTGTTTTTCAATGTTGAGGTTGTTGTTGAATTTGTTGGTGTTTTTCAATGTTGAGGTTGTTGGTGTTTTTCAATGTTGAGGTTGTTGTTGAATTTGTTGGTGTTTTTCAATGTTGAGGCTGTTGTTGAATTTGTTGGTGTTTTTCAAGGGTGAGGTTGTTGTTGTTTTTCAATGTTGAGGTTGTTGTTGAGTTTGTTGGTGTTTTTCAATGTTGAGGTTGTTGTTGAATTTGTTGGTGTTTTTCAATGTTGAGGTTGTTGTTGAATTTGTTGGTGTTTTTCGATGCTGAGGTTGTTGTTCTTTTTAAATGTTGGGGTTGTTGTTGAATTTGTTGGTGTTTTTCAATTTTGAGGATGTTGTTGTTTTTCAATGTTGAGGTTGTTGTTGAATTTGTTGGTGTTTTTCCATGATGAGCTTGTTGTTGTTTTTCAAAGTTCAGGTTGTTGTTGAATTTGTTGGTGTTTTTCAATGTCGGGGTTGTTGTTGAATTTGTTGGTGTTTTTCAATGTTGAATTTTTTGTTGAATTTGTTGGTGTTTTTCAATGTTGAGGTTGTTGTTTTTCAATGTTGAGGTTTTTGTTGAATTTGTTGGCGTTTTTAAATGTTGAGGTTGTTGTTGAATTTGTTGGTGTTTTCAATGTTGAGGTTTATGTTGAATTTGTCGGTGTTTTTCAATGTTGAGGTTGTTGTTGTTTTTCAATGTTGAGGTTGTTGTTGAATTTTATGGTGTTTTTCAATGGAGAGGTTGTTGTTGAATTTGTTGGTGTTTTTCAATGTTGAAGTTGTTGTTGAATTTGTTGGTGTTTTTCAATGTTGAGGTTGTTGCTGTTTTTCAATGTTGAGGTTGTTGTTGAATTTGTTGGTGTTTTTCAATGTTGAGATTGTTGTTGTTTTTCAATGTTGAGGTTGTTGTTGAAATTGTTGGTGTTTTTAAATGTTGAGTTTGTTGTTGAATTTGTTGGTGTTTTTCAATGTTGAGGTTATTGTTGTTGTTCAATTTTGAGGTTGTTGTTGAATTTGTTGGTGTTTTTCAATGTTGAGGTTGCTGTTGAATTTGTTGGTGTTTTTCAATTTCGAGGTTGTTGTTGAATTTGTTCGTGTTTTTCAATGTTGAAGCTGTTGTTGAATTTGTTGGTGTTTTTCAATGTTGAGGTTGTTGTTGTTTTTCAATGTTGAGGTTGTTGTTGAATTTGTTGGTGTTTTTCAATGTTGAGGTTGTTGTTGTTTTTCAATGCTGAGGTTGTTGTTGAATTTGTTACTGTTTTTCAATGTTGAGTTTGTTGTTGAATTTGTTGGTGTTTTTCAATGTTGAGGTTGTTGTTGTTTTTCAATGTTGAGGTTGTTGTTGAATTTGTTGGTGTTTTTCAATTTCGAGGTTGTTGTTGTTTTTCAATGTTGAGGTTGTTGTTGAATTTTTTGGTGTTTTTCAATTTCGAGGTTGTTGTTGAATTTGTTGGTGTTTTTCAATGTTGAGGTTGTTATTGTTTTTCAATGTTGAGGTTATTGTTGAATTTGTTGGTGTTTTTCAATGTTGAGGTTGTTGTTGTTTTTCAATGTTGAGGTTGTTGTTGAATTTGTTGGTGTTTTCCAATGTTGAGTTTGTTGTTGTTTTTCAATGTTGAGGTTGTTGTTGAATTTGTTGGTGTTTTTCAATGTTGAGGTTGTTGTTGTTCTTCAATGTTGAGGTTGTTGTTGAATTTGTTGGTGGTGTTCAATGTTGAGGTTGTTGTTTTTCAATGTTGAGGTTGTTGTTGAATTTGTTGGTGTTTTTCAATGTTGAGGTTGTTGTTGTTCTTCAATGTTGAGGTTGTTGTTGAATTTGTTGGTGTTTTTCAATGTTGAGGTTGTTGTTTTTCAATGTTGAGGTTGTTGTTGAATTTGTTGGTGTTTTTCAATGTTGAGGTTGTTGTTGAATTTGTTGGTGTTTTTCAATGATGATGTTGTTGTTGTTTTTCAATGTTGAGGTTGTTGAATTTGTGGGTGTTTTTCAATCTTGAGTTTGTTGTTGAATTTGTTGGTGTTTTTCAATGTTGAGGTTGTTGTTGAATTTGTTGGTGTTTTTCAATGTTGAGGTTGTTGTTATTTTTCAATGTTGAAGTTGTTGTTGAGTTTGTTGGTGTTTTTCAATGTTGAGGTTGTTGTTGAATTTGTTGGTGTTTTTCAATGTTGAGGTGGTTTTTGAATTTGTTGGTGTTTTTCAATGTTGAGGTTGTTGTTGTTTTTCAATGTTGAGGTTGTTGTTGAATTTGTTGGTGTTTTTTCAATTTTGAGGTTGTTGGTGTTGTTCAATGTTGAGGTTGATTTTGAATTTGAGGGTGTTTTTCAATGTCGAGGTTGTTGTTGAATTTGTTGGTGTTTTTCAATGTTGAGGTTGTTGTTGTTTTTCAATGTTGAGGTTGTTGTTGAATTTGTTGGTGTTTTTCAATGTTGAGATTGTTGTTGTTTTTCAATGTTGAGGTTGTTGTTGAATTTGTTGGTCTTTTTAAATGTTGAGGTTGTTGTTGTTTTTCAATGTTGAGGTTGTTGTTGTTTTTCAATGTTGAGGTAGTTGTTGTATTTGTTTGTGTTTTTCAATTTCGAGGTTGTTGTTGAATTTGTCGGTGTTTTTCAATGTTGAAGTTGTTGTTGAATTTGTTGGTGTTTTTCAATGTTGAGGTTGTTGTTGTTTTTCAATGTTGAGGTTGTTGTTGAATTTGTTGGTGTTTTTCAATGTTGAGGTTGTTGTTGTTTTTCAATGCTGAGGTTGTTGTTGAATTTGTTGGTGTTTTTCAATGTTGAGGTTGTTGTTGAATTTGTTGGTGTTTTTCAATGTTGAGTTTGTTGTTGAAATTGTTGGTGTTTTTCAATGTTGAGGTTGTTGTTGTTTTTCAATGTTGAGGTTGTTGTTGATTTTGTTGGTGTTTTTCAATGTTGAGGTTGTTGTTGTTTTTCAATGTTGAGGTTGTTGTTGAATTTTTTGGTGTTTTTCAATTTCGAGGTTGTTGTTGAATTTGTTGGTGTTTTTCAATGTTGAGGTTGTTGTTGTTTTTCAATGTTGAGGTTATTGTTGAATTTGTTGGTGTTTTTCAATGTTTTGGTTGTTGTTGTTTTTCAATGTTGAGGTTGTTGTTGAATTTGTTGGTGTTTTCCAATGTTGACTTTGTTGTTGTTTTTCAATGTTGAGGTTGTTGTTGAATTTGTTGGTGTTTTTCAATGTTGAGGTTGTTGTTGTTCTTCAATGTTGAGGTTGTTGTTGAATTTGTTGGTGGTTTTCAATGTTGAGGTTGTTGTTTTTCAATGTTGAGGTTGTTGTTGAATTTGTTGGTGTTTTTCAATGTTGAGGTTGTTGTTGTTCTTCAATGTTGAGGTTGTTGTTGAATTTGTTGGTGTTTTTCAATGTTGAGGTTGTTGTTTTTCAATGTTGAGATTGTTGTTGAATTTGTTGGTGTTTTTCAATGTTGAGGTTGTTGTTGAATTTGTTGGTGTTTTTCAATGATGATGTTGTTGTTGTTTTTCAATGTTGAGGTTGTTGAATTTGTGGGTGTTTTTCAATCTTGAGTTTGTTGTTGAATTTGTTGGTGTTTTTCAATGTTGAGGTTGTTGTTGAATTTGTTGGTGTTTTTCAATGTTGAGGTTGTTGTTATTTTTCAATGTTGAAGTTGCTGTTGAGTTTGTTGGTGTTTTTCAATGTTGAGGTTGTTGTTGAATTTGTTGGTGTTTTTCAATGTTGAGGTGGTTTTTGAATTTGTTGTTGTTTTTCAATGTTGAGGTTGTTGTTGAATTTGTTGGTGTTTTTTCAATTTTGAGGTTGTTCGTGTTGTTCAATGTTGAGCTTGATTTTGAATTTGAGGGTGTTTTTCAATGTCGAGGTTGTTGTTGAATTTGTTGGTGTTTTTCAATGTTGAGGTTGTTGTTGTTTTTCAATGTTGAGGTTGTTGTTGAATTTGTTGGTGTTTTTCAATGTTGAGATTGTTGTTTTTTTTCAATGTTGAGGTTGTTGTTGAATTTGTTGGTGTTTTTAAATGTTGAGGTTGTTGTTGTTTTTCAATGTTGAGGTTGTTGTTGTTTTTCAATGTTGAGGTTGTTGTTGTATTTGTTTGTGTTTTTCAATTTCGAGGTTGTTGTTGAATTTGTTGGTGTTTTTCAATGTTGAAGTTGTTGTTGAATTTGTTGGTGTTTTTCAATGTTGAGGTTGTTGTTGTTTTTCAATGTTGAGGTTGTTGTTGAATTTGTTGGTGTTTTTCAATGTTGAGGTTGTTGTTGTTTTTCAATGCTGAGGTTGTTGTTGAATTTGTTGGTGTTTTTCAATGTTGAGGTTGTTGTTGAATTTGTTGGTGTTTTTCAATGTTGAGTTTGTTGTTGTTATTCAATGTTGAGGTTGTTGTTGAATTTGTTGGTGTTTTTCAATGTTGAGGTTGTTGTTGTTTTTCAATGCTGAGGTTGTTGTTGAATTTGTTGGTGTTTTTCAATTTTGAGGTTGTTGTTGAATTTGTTGGTGTTTTTCAATGTTGAGGTTGTTGTTGTTTTTCAATGTTGAGGTTGTTGTTGAATTTGTTGGTGTTTTTCAATGTTTAGGTTGTTGTTGTTTTTCAATGTTGAGGTTGTTGTTGAATTTGTTGGTGTTTTTCAATGTTTAGGTTGTTGTTGTTTTTCAATGTTGAGGTTGTTGTTGAATTTGTTGGTGTTTTTCAATGTTGAGGTTGTTCTTGAATTTGCTGGTGTTTTGCAATATTGAGGTTGTTGTTGTTTTTCAATGCTGAGGTAGTTGTTGAATTTGTTGGTGTTTTTCAATTTTGAGGTTGTTGTTGAATTTGTTGGTGTTTTTCAATGTTGAGGTTGTTGTTGTTTTTCAATGTTGAGATTGTTGTTGAATTTGTTGGTGTTTTTCAATGTTTAGGTTGTTGTTGTTTTTCAATGTTGAGGTTGTTGTTGAATTTGTTGGTGTTTTTCAATGTTGAGGTTGTTCTTGAATTTGCTGGTGTTTTGCAATATTGAGGTTGTTGTTGTTTTTCAATGCTGAGGTAGTTGTTGAATTTGTTGGTGTTTTTCAATGTTGAGGTTGTTGTTGTTTTTCAATGTGGAGGTTGTTGTTGTATTTGTTGGTGTTTTTCAATTTCGAGGTTGTTGTTGAATTTATTGGTGTTTTTCAATGTTGAGGTTGTTGTTGTTTTTCAATGTTGAGGTTATTGTTGAATTTGTTCGTGTTTTTCAATGTTGAGGTTGTTGTTGTTTTTCAATGTTGAGTTTGTTGCTGAATTTGTTGGTGTTTTTCAATGTTGAGTTTGTTGTTGTTTTTCAATGTTGAGGTTGTTGTTGAATTTGTTGGTGTTTTTCAATGTTGAGGTTGTTGTTGTTCTTCAATTTTGAGGTTGTTGTTGAATTTGTTGGTGTTTTTCAATGTTCAGGTTGTTGTTGTTTTTCAATGTTGAGGTTGTTGTTGAATTTGTTGGTGTTTTTCAATGTTGAGGTTGTTATTGAATTTGTTGGTGTTTTTCAATTTTGAGGTTGTTGTTATTTTTCAATGTTGAGGTTGTTGTTGAGTTTGTTGGTGTTTTTCAATGTTGAGGTTGCTGTTGAATTTGTGGGTGTTTTTCATTGTTGAGGTGGTTTTTGAATTTGTTGGTGTTTTTCAATGTTGAGGTTGTTGTTGTTTTTAAATGTTGAGGTTGTTGTTGAATTTGTTGGTGTTTTTTCAATTTTGAGGTTGTTGGTGTTGTTCAATGTTAAGGTTGATTTTGAATTTGAGGGTGTTTTTCAATGTCGAGGTTGTTGTTGAATTTGTTGGTGTTTTTTAATGTTGAGTTTGTTGTTGTTTTTCAATGTTGAGGTTGTTGTTGAATTTGTTGTTGTTTTTCAATGTTGAGTTTGTTGTTGAATTTGTTGGTGTTTTTCAATTTCGAGGTTTTTGTTGAACTTGTTGGTGTTTTTCAATGTTGAGGTTGTTGTTGAATTTGTTGGTGTTTTTCAATGTTGAGGTTGTTGTTGAATTTGTTGGTGTTTTTCAATGTTGAGGTTGTTGTTGTTTTTCAATGTTGAGGTTGTTGTTGAATTTGTTGGTGTTTTTCAATGTTTAGTTTGTTGTTGTTTTTCAATGTTGAGGTTGTTGTTGAATTTGTTGGTGTTTTTCAATGTTGAGGTTGTTGTTGTTTTTCAATGTTGAGGTTGTTGTTGAATTTGTTGGTGTTTTTCAATGTTGAGGTTGTTGGTGTTTTTCAATGTTGAGGTTGTTGTTGAATTTGTTGGTGTTTTTCAATGTTGAGGCTGTTGTTGAATTTGTTGGTGTTTTTCAATGGTGAGGTTGTTGTTGTTTTTCAATGTTGAGGTTGTTGTTGAGTTTGTTGGTGTTTTTCAATGTTGAGGTTGTTGTTGAATTTGTTGGTGTTTTTCAATGTTGAGGTTGTTGTTGAATTTGTTGGTGTTTTTCAATGCTGAGGTTGTTGTTGTTCTTAAATGTTGGGGTTGTTGTTGAATTTGTTGGTGTTTTTCAATTTTGAGGATGTTGTTGTTTTTCAATGTTGAGGTTGTTGTTGAATTTGTTGGTGTTTTTCCATGATGAGCTTGTTGTTGTTTTTCAAAGTTGAGGTTGTTGTTGAATTTGTTGGTGTTTTTCAATGTCGGGGTTGTTGTTGAATTTGTTGGTGTTTTTCAATGTTGAATTTTTTGTTGAATTTGTTGGTGTTTTTCAATGTTGAGGTTGTTGTTTTTCAATGTTGAGGTTTTTGTTGAATTTGTTGGCGTTTTTAAATGTTGAGGTTGTTGTTGAATTTGTTGGTGTTTTCAATGTTGAGGTTTTTGTTGAATTTGTTGGTGTTTTTCAATGTTGAGGTTGTTGTTGTTTTTCAATGTTGAGGTTGTTGTTGAATTTTATGGTGTTTTTCAATGGAGAGGTTGTTGTTGAATTTGTTGGTGTTTTTCAATGTTGAAGTTGTTGTTGAATTTGTTGGTGTTTTTCAATGTTGAGGTTGTTGCTGTTTTTCAATGTTGAGGTTGTTGTTGAATTTGTTGGTGTTTTTCAATGTTGAGATTGTTGTTGTTTTTCAATGTTGAGGTTGTTGTTGAAATTGTTGGTGTTTTTAAATGTTGAGTTTGTTGTTGAATTTGTTGGTGTTTTCCAATGTTGAGGTTGCTGTTGAATTTGTTGGTGTTTTTCAATTTCGAGGTAGTTGTTGAATTTGTTGGTGTTTTTCAATGTTGAAGTTGTTGTTGAATTTGTTGGTGTTTTTCAATGTTGAGGTTGTTGTTGTTTTTCAATGTTGAGGTTGTTGTTGAATTTGTTGGTGTTTTTCAATGTTGAGGTTGTTGTTGTTTTTCAATGCTGAGGTTGCTGTTGAATTTGTTGGTGTTTTTCAATGTTGAGGTTGTTGTTGTTTTTCAATGTTGAGGTTGTTGTTGAATTTGTTGGTGTTTTTCAATGTTGAGGTTGTTGTTGTTTTTCAATGTTGAGGTTGTTGTTGAATTTTTTGGTGTTTTTCAATTTCGAGGTTGTTGTTGAATTTGTTGGTGTTTTTCAATGTTGAGGTTGTTGTTGTTTTTCAATGTTGAGGTTATTGTTGAATTTGTTGGTGTTTTTCAATGTTGAGGTTGTTGTTGTATTTCAATGTTGAGGTTGTTGTTGAATTTGTTGGTGTTTTCCAATGTTGAGTTTGTTGTTGTTTTTCAATGTTGAGGTTGTTGTTGAATTTGTTGGTGTTTTTCAATGTTGAGGTTGTTGTTGTTCTTCAATGTTGAGGTTGTTGTTGAATTTGTTGGTGGTTTTCAATGTTGAGGTTGTTGTTTTTCAATGTTGAGGTTGTTGTTGAATTTGTTGGTGTTTTTCAATGTTGAGGTTGTTGTTGTTCTTCAATGTTGAGGTTGTTGTTGAATTCGTTGGTGTTTTTCAATGTTGAGGTTGTTGTTGAATTTGTTGGTGTTTTTCAATGTTTAGTTTGTTGTTGTTTTTCAATGTTGAGGTTGTTGTTGAATTTGTTGGTGTTTTTCAATGTTGAGGTTGTTGTTGTTTTTCAATGTTGAGGTTGTTGTTGAATTTGTTGGTGTTTTTCAATGTTGAGGTTGTTGGTGTTTTTCAATGTTGAGGTTGTTGTTGAATTTGTTGGTGTTTTTCAATGTTGAGGCTGTTGTTGAATTTGTTGGTGTTTTTCAATGGTGAGGTTGTTGTTGTTTTTCAATGTTGAGGTTGTTGTTGAGTTTGTTGGTGTTTTTCAATGTTGAGGTTGTTGTTGAATTTGTTGGTGTTTTTCAATGTTGAGGTTGTTGTTGAATTTGTTGGTGTTTTTCAATGCTGAGGTTGTTGTTGTTCTTAAATGTTGGGGTTGTTGTTGAATTTGTTGGTGTTTTTCAATTTTGAGGATGTTGTTGTTTTTCAATGTTGAGGTTGTTGTTGAATTTGTTGGTGTTTTTCCATGATGAGCTTGTTGTTGTTTTTCAAAGTTGAGGTTGTTGTTGAATTTGTTGGTGTTTTTCAATGTCGGGGTTGTTGTTGAATTTGTTGGTGTTTTTCAATGTTGAATTTTTTGTTGAATTTGTTGGTGTTTTTCAATGTTGAGGTTGTTGTTTTTCAATGTTGAGGTTTTTGTTGAATTTGTTGGCGTTTTTAAATGTTGAGGTTGTTGTTGAATTTGTTGGTGTTTTCAATGTTGAGGTTTTTGTTGAATTTGTTGGTGTTTTTCAATGTTGAGGTTGTTGTTGTTTTTCAATGTTGAGGTTGTTGTTGAATTTTATGGTGTTTTTCAATGGAGAGGTTGTTGTTGAATTTGTTGGTGTTTTTCAATGTTGAAGTTGTTCTTGAATTTGTTGGTGTTTTTCAATGTTGAGGTTGTTGCTGTTTTTCAATGTTGAGGTTGTTGTTGAATTTGTTGGTGTTTTTCAATGTTGAGATTGTTGTTGTTTTTCAATGTTGAGGTTGTTGTTGAAATTGTTGGTGTTTTTAAATGTTGAGTTTGTTGTTGAATTTGTTGGTGTTTTCCAATGTTGAGGTTGCTGTTGAATTTGTTGGTGTTTTTCAATTTCGAGGTAGTTGTTGAATTTGTTGGTGTTTTTCAATGTTGAAGTTGTTGTTGAATTTGTTGGTGTTTTTCAATGTTGAGGTTGTTGTTGTTTTTCAATGTTGAGGTTGTTGTTGAATTTGTTGGTGTTTTTCAATGTTGAGGTTGTTGTTGTTTTTCAATGCTGAGGTTGCTGTTGAATTTGTTGGTGTTTTTCAATGTTGAGGTTGTTGTTGTTTTTCAATGTTGAGGTTGTTGTTGAATTTGTTGGTGTTTTTCAATGTTGAGGTTGTTGTTGTTTTTCAATGTTGAGGTTGTTGTTGAATTTTTTGGTGTTTTTCAATTTCGAGGTTGTTGTTGAATTTGTTGGTGTTTTTCAATGTTGAGGTTGTTGTTGTTTTTCAATGTTGAGGTTATTGTTGAATTTGTTGGTGTTTTTCAATGTTGAGGTTGTTGTTGTATTTCAATGTTGAGGTTGTTGTTGAATTTGTTGGTGTTTTCCAATGTTGAGTTTGTTGTTGTTTTTCAATGTTGAGGTTGTTGTTGAATTTGTTGGTGTTTTTCAATGTTGAGGTTGTTGTTGTTCTTCAATGTTGAGGTTGTTGTTGAATTTGTTGGTGGTTTTCAATGTTGAGGTTGTTGTTTTTCAATGTTGAGGTTGTTGTTGAATTTGTTGGTGTTTTTCAATGTTGAGGTTGTTGTTGTTCTTCAATGTTGAGGTTGTTGTTGAATTCGTTGGTGTTTTTCAATGTTGAGGTTGTTGTTGAATTTGTTGGTGTTTTTCAATGTTTAGTTTGTTGTTGTTTTTCAATGTTGAGGTTGTTGTTGTTTTTCAATGTTGAGGTTGTTGTTGAATTTGTTGGTGTTTTTCAATGTTGAGGTTGTTGGTGTTTTTCAATGTTGAGGTTGTTGTTGAATTTGTTGGTGTTTTTCAATGTTGAGGCTGTTGTTGAATTTGTTGGTGTTTTTCAATGGTGAGGTTGTTGTTGTTTTTCAATGTTGAGGTTGTTGTTGAGTTTGTTGGTGTTTTTCAATGTTGAGGTTGTTGTTGAATTTGTTGGTGTTTTTCAATGTTGAGGTTGTTGTTGAATTTGTTGGTGTTTTTCAATGCTGAGGTTGTTGTTGTTCTTAAATGTTGGGGTTGTTGTTGAATTTGTTGGTGTTTTTCAATTTTGAGGATGTTGTTGTTTTTCAATGTTGAGGTTGTTGTTGAATTTGTTGGTGTTTTTCCATGATGAGCTTGTTGTTGTTTTTCAAAGTTGAGGTTGTTGTTGAATTTGTTGGTGTTTTTCAATGTCGGGGTTGTTGTTGAATTTGTTGGTGTTTTTCAATGTTGAATTTTTTGTTGAATTTGTTGGTGTTTTTCAATTTTGAGGTTGTTGTTTTTCAATGTTGAGGTTTTTGTTGAATTTGTTGGCGTTTTTAAATGTTGAGGTTGTTGTTGAATTTGTTGGTGTTTTCAATGTTGAGGTTTTTGTTGAATTTGTTGGTGTTTTTCAATGTTGAGGTTGTTGTTGTTTTTCAATTTTGAGGTTGTTGTTGAATTTTATGGTGTTTTTCAATGGAGAGGTTGTTGTTGAATTTGTTGGTGTTTTTCAATGTTGAAGTTGTTCTTGAATTTGTTGGTGTTTTTCAATGTTGAGGTTGTTGCTGTTTTTCAATGTTGAGGTTGTTGTTGAATTTGTTGGTGTTTTTCAATGTTGAGATTGTTGTTGTTTTTCAATGTTGAGGTTGTTGTTGAAATTGTTGGTGTTTTTAAATGTTGAGTTTGTTGTTGAATTTGTTGGTGTTTTTCAATGTTGAGGTTATTGTTGTTGTTCAATTTTGAGGTTGTTGTTGAATTTGTTGGTGTTTTCCAATGTTGAGGTTGCTGTTGAATTTGTTGGTGTTTTTCAATTTCGAGGTAGTTGTTGAATTTGTTGGTGTTTTTCAATGTTGAAGTTGTTGTTGAATTTGTTGGTGTTTTTCAATGTTGAGGTTGTTGTTGTTTTTCAATGTTGAGGTTGTTGTTGAATTTGTTGGTGTTTTTCAATGTTGAGGTTGTTGTTGTTTTTCAATGCTGAGGTTGCTGTTGAATTTGTTGGTGTTTTTCAATGTTGAGGTTGTTGTTGTTTTTCAATGTTGAGGTTGTTGTTGAATTTGTTGGTGTTTTTCAATGTTGAGGTTGTTGTTGTTTTTCAATGTTGAGGTTGTTGTTGAATTCTTTGGTGTTTTTCAATTTCGAGGTTGTTGTTGAATTTGTTGGTGTTTTTCAATGTTGAGGTTGTTGTTGTTTTTCAATGTTGAGGTTATTGTTGAATTTGTTGGTGTTTTTCAATGTTGAGGTTGTTGTTGTTTTTCAATGTTGAGGTTGTTGTTGAATTTGTTGGTGTTTTCCAATGTTGAGTTTGTTGTTGTTTTTCAATGTTGAGGTTGTTGTTGAATTTGTTGGTGTTTTTCAATGTTGAGGTTGTTGTTGTTCTTCAATGTTGAGGTTGTTGTTGAATTTGTTGGTGGTTTTCAATGTTGAGGTTGTTGTTTTTCAATGTTGAGGTTGTTGTTGAATTTGTTGGTGTTTTTCAATGTTGAGGTTGTTGTTGTTCTTCAATGTTGAGGTTGTTGTTGAATTTGTTGGTGTTTTTCAATGTTGAGGTTGTTGTTTTTCAATGTTGAGGTTGTTGTTGAATTTGTTGGTGTTTTTCAATGTTGAGGTTGTTGTTGAATTTGTTGGTGTTTTTCAATGATGATGTTGTTGTTGTTTTTCAATGTTGAGGTTGTTGAATTTGTGGGTGTTTTTCAATCTTGAGTTTGTTGTTGAATTTGTTGGTGTTTTTCAATGTTGAGGTTGTTGTTGAATTTGTTGGTGTTTTTCAATGTTGAGGTTGTTGTTATTTTTCAATGTTGAAGTTGTTGTTGAGTTTGTTGGTGTTTTTCAATGTTGAGGTTGTTGTTGAATTTGTTGGTGTTTTTCAATGTTGAGGTGGTTTTTGAATTTGTTGGTGTTTTTCAATGTTGAGGTTGTTGTTGTTTTTCAATGTTGAGGTTGTTGTTGAATTTGTTGGTGTTTTTTCAATTTTGAGGTTGTTGGTGTTGTTCAATGTTGAGGTTGATTTTGAATTTGAGGGTGTTTTTCAATGTCGAGGTTGTTGTTGAATTTGTTGGTGTTTTTCAATGTTGAGGTTGTTGTTGTTTTTCAATGTTGAGGTTGTTGTTGAATTTGTTGGTGTTTTTCAATGTTGAGATTGTTGATGTTTTTCAATGTTGAGGTTGTTGTTGAATTTGTTGGTGTTTTTAAATGTTGAGGTTGTTGTTGAATTTGTTGGTGTTTTTCAATGTTGAGGTTGTTGTTGTTTTTCAATGTTGAGGTTGTTGTTGAATTTGTTGGTGTTTTTCAATGTTGAGGTTGTTGGTGTTTTTCAATGTTGAGGTTGTTGTTGAATTTGTTGGTGTTTTTCAATGTTGAGGCTGTTGTTGAATTTGTTGGTGTTTTTCAAGGGTGAGGTTGTTGTTGTTTTTCAATGTTGAGGTTGTTGTTGAGTTTGTTGGTGTTTTTCAATGTTGAGGTTGTTGTTGAATTTGTTGGTGTTTTTCAATGTTGAGGTTGTTGTTGAATTTGTTGGTGTTTTTCGATGCTGAGGTTGTTGTTCTTTTTAAATGTTGGGGTTGTTGTTGAATTTGTTGGTGTTTTTCAATTTTGAGGATGTTGTTGTTTTTCAATGTTGAGGTTGTTGTTGAATTTGTTGGTGTTTTTCCATGATGAGCTTGTTGTTGTTTTTCAAAGTTCAGGTTGTTGTTGAATTTGTTGGTGTTTTTCAATGTCGGGGTTGTTGTTGAATTTGTTGGTGTTTTTCAATGTTGAATTTTTTGTTGAATTTGTTGGTGTTTTTCAATGTTGAGGTTGTTGTTTTTCAATGTTGAGGTTTTTGTTGAATTTGTTGGCGTTTTTAAATGTTGAGGTTGTTGTTGAATTTGTTGGTGTTTTCAATGTTGAGGTTTATGTTGAATTTGTCGGTGTTTTTCAATGTTGAGGTTGTTGTTGTTTTTCAATGTTGAGGTTGTTGTTGAATTTTATGGTGTTTTTCAATGGAGAGGTTGTTGTTGAATTTGTTGGTGTTTTTCAATATTGAAGTTGTTGTTGAATTTGTTGGTGTTTTTCAATGTTGAGGTTGTTGCTGTTTTTCAATGTTGAGGTTGTTGTTGAATTTGTTGGTGTTTTTCAATGTTGAGATTGTTGTTGTTTTTCAATGTTGAGGTTGTTGTTGAAATTGTTGGTGTTTTTAAATGTTGAGTTTGTTGTTGAATTTGTTGGTGTTTTTCAATGTTGTTGTTATTGTTGTTGTTCAATTTTGAGGTTGTTGTTGAATTTGTTGGTGTTTTTCAATGTTGAGGTTGCTGTTGAATTTGTTGGTGTTTTTCAATTTCGAGGTTGTTGTTGAATTTGTTGGTGTTTTTCAATGTTGAGGTTGTTGTTGTTTTTCAATGTTGAAGTTGTTGTTGAATTTGTTGGTGTTTTTCAATGTTGAGGTTGTTGTTGTTTTTCAATGTTGAGGTTGTTGTTGAATTTTTTGGTGTTTTTCAATTTCGAGGTTGTTGTTGAATTTGTTGGTGTTTTTCAATGTTGAGGTTGTTGTTGTTTTTCAATGTTGAGGTTATTGTTGAATTTGTTCGTCTTTTTCAATGTTGAGGTTGTTGTTGTTTTTCAATGTTGAGTTTGTTGTTGAATTTGTTGGTGTTTTTCAATGTTGAGTTTGTTGTTGTTTTTCAATGTTGAGGTTGTTGTTGAATTTGTTGGTGTTTTTCAATGTTGAGGTTGTTGTTGTTCTTCAATTTTGAGGTTGTTGTTGAATTTGTTGGTGTTTTTCAATGTTGAGGTTGTTGTTGTTTTTCAATGTTGAGGTTGTTGTTGAATTTGTTGGTGTTTTTCAATGTTGAGGTTGTTGTTGAATTTGTTGGTGTTTTTCAATGTTGAGGTTGTTGTTATTTTGCAATGTTGAGGTTGTTGTTGAGTTTGTTGGTGTTTTTCAATGTTGAGGTTGTTGTTGAATTTGTTGGTGTTTTTCAAAGTTGAGGTGGTTTTTGAATTTGTTGGTGTTTTTCAATGTTGAGGTTGTTGTTGTTTTTAAATGTTGAGGTTGTTGTTGAATTTGTTGGTGTTTTTTCAATTTTGAGGTTGTTGGTGTTGTTCAATGTTGAGGTTGATTTTGAATTTGAGGGTGTTTTTCAATGTCGAGGTTGTTGTTGAATTTGTTGGTGTTTTTCAATGTTGCGGTTGTTGTTGTTTTTCAATGTTGAGGTTGTTGTTGAATTTGTTGTTGTTTTTCAATGTTGAGTTTGTTGTTGAATTTGTTGGTGTTTTTCAATTTCGAGGTTGTTGTTGAACTTGTTGGTGTTTTTCAATGTTGAGGTTGTTGTTGAATTTGTTGCTGTTTTTCAATGTTGAGGTTGTTGTTGAATTTGTTGGTGTTTTTCAATGTTGAGGTTGTTGTTGTTTTTCAATGTTGAGGTTGTTGTTGAATTTGTTGGTGTTTTTCAATGTTTAGTTTGTTGTTGTTTTCAATGTTGAGGTTGTTGTTGAATTTGTTGGTGTTTTTCAATGTTGAGGTTGTTGTTGTTTTTCAATGTTGAGGTTGTTGTTGAATTTGTTGCTGTTTTTCAATGTTGAGGTTGTTGGTGTTTTTCAATGTTGAGGTTGTTGTTGAATTTGTTGGTGTTTTTCAATGTTGAGGCTGTTGTTGAATTTGTTGGTGTTTTTCAATGGTGAGGTTGTTGTTGTTTTTCAATGTTGAGGTTGTTGTTGAGTTTGTTGGTGTTTTTCAATGTTGAGGTTGTTGTTGAATTTGTTGGTGTTTTTCAATGTTGAGGTTGTTGTTGAATTTGTTGGTGTTTTTCAATGCTGAGGTTGTTGTTGTTTTTAAATGTTGGGGTTGTTGTTGAATTTGTTGGTGTTTTTCAATTTTGAGGATGTTGTTGTTTTTCAATGTTGAGGTTGTTGTTGAATTTGTTGGTGTTTTGCCATGATGAGCTTGTTGTTGCTTTTCAAAGTTGAGGTTGTTGTTGAATTTGTTGGTGTTTTTCAATGTCGGGGTTGTTGTTGAATTTGTTGGTGTTTTTCAATGTTGAATTTTTTGTTGAATTTGTTGGTGTTTTTCAATGTTGAGGTTGTTGCTTTTCACTGTTGAGGTTTTTGTTGAATTTGTTGGCGTTTTTAAATGTTGAGGTTGTTGTTGAATTTGTTGGTGTTTTCAATGTTGAGGTTTATGTTGAATTTGTTGGTGTTTTTCAATGTTGAGGTTGTTGTTGTTTTTCAATGTTGAGGTTGTTGTTGAATTTTATGGTGTTTTTCAATGGAGAGGTTGTTGTTGAATTTGTTCGTGTTTTTCAATGTTGAAGTTGTTGTTGAATTTGTTGGTGTTTTTCAATGTTGAGGTTGTTGCTGTTTTTCAATGTTGAGGTTGTTGTTGAATTTGTTGGTGTTTTTCAATGTTGAGATTGTTGTTGTTTTTCAATGTTGAGGTTGTTGTTGAAATTGTTGGTGTTTTTAAATGTTGAGTTTGTTGTTGAATTTGTTGGTGTTTTTCAATTTTGAGGTTATTGTTGTTGTTCAATTTTGAGGTTGTTGTTGAATTTGTTGGTGTTTTTCAATGTTGAGGTTGCTGTTGAATTTATTGGTGTTTTTCAATTTCGAGGTTGTTGTTGAATTTGTTGGTGTTTTTCAATGTTGAAGTTGTTGTTGAATTTGTTGGTGTTTTTCAATGTTGAGGTTGTTGTTGTTTTTCAATGTTGAGGTTGTTGTTGAATTTGTTGGTGTTTTTCAATGTTGAGGTTGTTGTTGTTTTTCAATGCTGAGGTTGTTGTTGAATTTGTTGGTGTTTTTCAATGTTGATGTTGTTGTTGAATTTGTCGGTGTTTTTCAATGTTTAGTTTGTTGTTGTTTTTCAATGTTGAGGTTGTTGTTGAATTTGTTGGTGTTTTTCAATGTTGAGGTTGTTGTTGTTTTTCAATGTTGAGGTTGTTGTTGAATTTGTTGGTGTTTTTCAATGTTGAGGTTGTTGGTGTTTTTCAATGTTGAGGTTGTTGTTGAATTTGTTGGTGTTTTTCAATGTTGAGGCTGTTGTTGAATTTGTTGGTGTTTTTCAAGGGTGAGGTTGTTGTTGTTTTTCAATGTTGAGGTTGTTGTTGAGTTTGTTGGTGTTTTTCAATGTTGAGGTTGTTGTTGAATTTGTTGGTGTTTTTCAATGTTGAGGTTGTTGTTGAATTTGTTGGTGTTTTTCGATGCTGAGGTTGTTGTTCTTTTTAAATGTTGGGGTTGTTGTTGAATTTGTTGGTGTTTTTCAATTTTGAGGATGTTGTTGTTTTTCAATGTTGAGGTTGTTGTTGAATTTGTTGGTGTTTTTCCATGATGAGCTTGTTGTTGTTTTTCAAAGTTCAGGTTGTTGTTGAATTTGTTGGTGTTTTTCAATGTCGGGGTTGTTGTTGAATTTGTTGGTGTTTTTCAATGTTGAATTTTTTGTTGAATTTGTTGGTGTTTTTCAATGTTGAGGTTGTTGTTTTTCAATGTTGAGGTTTTTGTTGAATTTGTTGGCGTTTTTAAATGTTGAGGTTGTTGTTGAATTTGTTGGTGTTTTCAATGTTGAGGTTTATGTTGAATTTGTCGGTGTTTTTCAATGTTGAGGTTGTTGTTGTTTTTCAATGTTGAGGTTGTTGTTGAATTTTATGGTGTTTTTCAATGGAGAGGTTGTTGTTGAATTTGTTGGTGTTTTTCAATGTTGAAGTTGTTGTTGAATTTGTTGGTGTTTTTCAATGTTGAGGTTGTTGCTGTTTTTCAATGTTGAGGTTGTTGTTGAATTTGTTGGTGTTTTTCAATGTTGAGATTGTTGTTGTTTTTCAATGTTGAGGTTGTTGTTGAAATTGTTGGTGTTTTTAAATGTTGAGTTTGTTGTTGAATTTGTTGGTGTTTTTCAATGTTGAGGTTATTGTTGTTGTTCAATTTTGAGGTTGTTGTTGAATTTGTTGGTGTTTTTCAATGTTGAGGTTGCTGTTGAATTTGTTGGTGTTTTTCAATTTCGAGGTTGTTGTTGAATTTGTTCGTGTTTTTCAATGTTGAAGCTGTTGTTGAATTTGTTGGTGTTTTTCAATGTTGAGGTTGTTGTTGTTTTTCAATGTTGAGGTTGTTGTTGAATTTGTTGGTGTTTTTCAATGTTGAGGTTGTTGTTGTTTTTCAATGCTGAGGTTGTTGTTGAATTTGTTACTGTTTTTCAATGTTGAGTTTGTTGTTGAAATTGTTGGTGTTTTTCAATGTTGAGGTTGTTGTTGTTTTTCAATGTTGAGGTTGGTGTTGAATTTGTTGGTGTTTTTCAATTTCGAGGTTGTTGTTGTTTTTCAATGTTGAGGTTGTTGTTGAATTTTTTGGTGTTTTTCAATTTCGAGGTTGTTGTTGAATTTGTTGGTGTTTTTCAATGTTGAGGTTGTTGTTGTTTTTCAATGTTGAGGTTATTGTTGAATTTGTTGGTGTTTTTCAATGTTGAGGTTGTTGTTGTTTTTCAATGTTGAGGTTGTTGTTGAATTTGTTGGTGTTTTCCAATGTTGAGTTTGTTGTTGTTTTTCAATGTTGAGGTTGTTGTTGAATTTGTTGGTGTTTTTCAATGTTGAGGTTGTTGTTGTTCTTCAATTTTGAGGTTGTTGTTGAATTTGTTGGTGGTGTTCAATGTTGAGGTTGTTGTTTTTCAATGTTGAGGTTGTTGTTGAATTTGTTGGTGTTTTTCAATGTTGAGGTTGTTGTTGTTCTTCAATGTTGAGGTTGTTGTTGAATTTGTTGGTGTTTTTCAATGTTGAGGTTGTTGTTTTTCAATGTTGAGGTTGTTGTTGAATTTGTTGGTGTTTTTCAATGTTGAGGTTGTTGTTGAATTTGTTGGTGTTTTTCAATGATGATGTTGTTGTTGTTTTTCAATGTTGAGGTTGTTGAATTTGTGGGTGTTTTTCAATCTTGAGTTTGTTGTTGAATTTGTTGGTGTTTTTCAATGTTGAGGTTGTTGTTGAATTTGTTGGTGTTTTTCAATGTTGAGGTTGTTGTTATTTTTCAATGTTGAAGTTGTTGTTGAGTTTGTTGGTGTTTTTCAATGTTGAGGTTGTTGTTGAATTTGTTGGTGTTTTTCAATGTTGAGGTGGTTTTTGAATTTGTTGGTGTTTTTCAATGTTGAGGTTGTTGTTGTTTTTCAATGTTGAGGTTGTTGTTGAATTTGTTGGTGTTTTTTCAATTTTGAGGTTGTTGGTGTTGTTCAATGTTGAGGTTGATTTTGAATTTGAGGGTGTTTTTCAATGTCGAGGTTGTTGTTGAATTTGTTGGTGTTTTTCAATGTTGAGGTTGTTGTTGTTTTTCAATGTTGAGGTTGTTGTTGAATTTGTTGGTGTTTTTCAATGTTGAGATTGTTGTTGTTTTTCAATGTTGAGGTTGTTGTTGAATTTGTTGGTCTTTTTAAATGTTGAGGTTGTTGTTGTTTTTCAATGTTGAGGTTGTTGTTGTTTTTCAATGTTGAGGTAGTTGTTGTATTTGTTTGTGTTTTTCAATTTCGAGGTTGTTGTTGAATTTGTCGGTGTTTTTCAATGTTGAAGTTGTTGTTGAATATGTTGGTGTTTTTCAATGTTGAGGTTGTTGTTGTTTTTCAATGTTGAGGTTGTTGTTGAATTTGTTGGTGTTTTTCAATGTTGAGGTTGTTGTTGTTTTTCAATGCTGAGGTTGTTGTTGAATTTGTTGGTGTTTTTCAATGTTGAGGTTGTTGTTGAATTTGTTGGTGTTTTTCAATGTTGAGTTTGTTGTTGAAATTGTTGGTGTTTTTCAATGTTGAGGTTGTTGTTGTTTTTCAATGTTGAGGTTGTTGTTGAATTTGTTGGTGTTTTTCAATGTTGAGGTTGTTGTTGTTTTTCAATGTTGAGGTTGTTGTTGAATTTTTTGGTGTTTTTCAATTTCGAGGTTGTTGTTGAATTTGTTGGTGTTTTTCAATGTTGAGGTTGTTGTTGTTTTTCAATGTTGAGGTTATTGTTGAATTTGTTGGTGTTTTTCAATGTTTTGGTTGTTGTTGTTTTTCAATGTTGAGGTTGTTGTTGAATTTGTTGGTGTTTTCCAATGTTGAGTTTGTTGTTGTTTTTCAATGTTGAGGTTGTTGTTGAATTTGTTGGTGTTTTTCAATGTTGAGGTTGTTGTTGTTCTTCAATGTTGAGGTTGTTGTTGAATTTGTTGGTGGTTTTCAATGTTGAGGTTGTTGTTTTTCAATGTTGAGGTTGTTGTTGAATTTGTTGGTGTTTTTCAATGTTGAGGTTGTTGTTGTTCTTCAATGTTGAGGTTGTTGTTGAATTTGTTGGTGTTTTTCAATGTTGAGGTTGTTGTTTTTCAATGTTGAGATTGTTGTTGAATTTGTTGGTGTTTTTCAATGTTGAGGTTGTTGTTGAATTTGTTGGTGTTTTTCAATGATGATGTTGTTGTTGTTTTTCAATGTTGAGGTTGTTGAATTTGTGGGTGTTTTTCAATCTTGAGTTTGTTGTTGAATTTGTTGGTGTTTTTCAATGTTGAGGTTGTTGTTGAATTTGTTGGTGTTTTTCAATGTTGAGGTTGTTGTTATTTTTCAATGTTGAAGTTGTTGTTGAGTTTGTTGGTGTTTTTCAATGTTGAGGTTGTTGTTGAATTTGTTGGTGTTTTTCAATGTTGAGGTGGTTTTTGAATTTGTTGTTGTTTTTCAATGTTGAGGTTGTTGTTGAATTTGTTGGTGTTTTTTCAATTTTGAGGTTGTTCGTGTTGTTCAATGTTGAGCTTGATTTTGAATTTGAGGGTGTTTTTCAATGTCGAGGTTGTTGTTGAATTTGTTGGTGTTTTTCAATGTTGAGGTTGTTGTTGTTTTTCAATGTTGAGGTTGTTGTTGAATTTGTTGGTGTTTTTCAATGTTGAGATTGTTGTTTTTTTTCAATGTTGAGGTTGTTGTTGAATTTGTTGGTGTTTTTAAATGTTGAGGTTGTTGTTGTTTTTCAATGTTGAGGTTGTTGTTGTTTTTCAATGTTGAGGTTGTTGTTGTATTTGTTTGTGTTTTTCAATTTCGAGGTTGTTGTTGAATTTGTTGGTGTTTTTCAATGTTGAAGTTGTTGTTGAATTTGTTGGTGTTTTTCAATGTTGAGGTTGTTGTTTTTTTTCAATGTTGAGGTTGTTGTTGAATTTGTTGGTGTTTTTCAATGTTGAGGTTGTTGTTGTTTTTCAATGCTGAGGTTGTTGTTGAATTTGTTGGTGTTTTTCAATGTTGAGGTTGTTGTTGAATTTGTTGGTGTTTTTCAATGTTGAGTTTGTTGTTGTTATTCAATGTTGAGGTTGTTGTTGAATTTGTTGGTGTTTTTCAATGTTGAGGTTGTTGTTGTTTTTCAATGCTGAGGTTGTTGTTGTTTTTCAATGTTGAGGTAGTTGTTGTATTTGTTTGTGTTTTTCAATTTCGAGGTTGTTGTTGAATTTGTCGGTGTTTTTCAATGTTGAAGTTGTTGTTGAATATGTTGGTGTTTTTCAATGTTGAGGTTGTTGTTGTTTTTCAATGTTGAGGTTGTTGTTGAATTTGTTGGTGTTTTTCAATGTTGAGGTTGTTGTTGTTTTTCAATGCTGAGGTTGTTGTTGAATTTGTTGGTGTTTTTCAATGTTGAGGTTGTTGTTGAATTTGTTGGTGTTTTTCAATGTTGAGTTTGTTGTTGAAATTGTTGGTGTTTTTCAATGTTGAGGTTGTTGTTGTTTTTCAATGTTGAGGTTGTTGTTGAATTTGTTGGTGTTTTTCAATGTTGAGGTTGTTGTTGTTTTTCAATGTTGAGGTTGTTGTTGAATTTTTTGGTGTTTTTCAATTTCGAGGTTGTTGTTGAATTTGTTGGTGTTTTTCAATGTTGAGGTTGTTGTTGTTTTTCAATGTTGAGGTTATTGTTGAATTTGTTGGTGTTTTTCAATGTTTTGGTTGTTGTTGTTTTTCAATGTTGAGGTTGTTGTTGAATTTGTTGGTGTTTTCCAATGTTGAGTTTGTTGTTGTTTTTCAATGTTGAGGTTGTTGTTGAATTTGTTGGTGTTTTTCAATGTTGAGGTTGTTGTTGTTCTTCAATGTTGAGGTTGTTGTTGAATTTGTTGGTGGTTTTCAATGTTGAGGTTGTTGTTTTTCAATGTTGAGGTTGTTGTTGAATTTGTTGGTGTTTTTCAATGTTGAGGTTGTTGTTGTTCTTCAATGTTGAGGTTGTTGTTGAATTTGTTGGTGTTTTTCAATGTTGAGGTTGTTGTTTTTCAATGTTGAGATTGTTGTTGAATTTGTTGGTGTTTTTCAATGTTGAGGTTGTTGTTGAATTTGTTGGTGTTTTTCAATGATGATGTTGTTGTTGTTTTTCAATGTTGAGGTTGTTGAATTTGTGGGTGTTTTTCAATCTTGAGTTTGTTGTTGAATTTGTTGGTGTTTTTCAATGTTGAGGTTGTTGTTGAATTTGTTGGTGTTTTTCAATGTTGAGGTTGTTGTTATTTTTCAATGTTGAAGTTGTTGTTGAGTTTGTTGGTGTTTTTCAATGTTGAGGTTGTTGTTGAATTTGTTGGTGTTTTTCAATGTTGAGGTGGTTTTTGAATTTGTTGTTGTTTTTCAATGTTGAGGTTGTTGTTGAATTTGTTGGTGTTTTTTCAATTTTGAGGTTGTTCGTGTTGTTCAATGTTGAGCTTGATTTTGAATTTGAGGGTGTTTTTCAATGTCGAGGTTGTTGTTGAATTTGTTGGTGTTTTTCAATGTTGAGGTTGTTGTTGTTTTTCAATGTTGAGGTTGTTGTTGAATTTGTTGGTGTTTTTCAATGTTGAGATTGTTGTTTTTTTTCAATGTTGAGGTTGTTGTTGAATTTGTTGGTGTTTTTAAATGTTGAGGTTGTTGTTGTTTTTCAATGTTGAGGTTGTTGTTGTTTTTCAATGTTGAGGTTGTTGTTGTATTTGTTTGTGTTTTTCAATTTCGAGGTTGTTGTTGAATTTGTTGGTGTTTTTCAATGTTGAAGTTGTTGTTGAATTTGTTGGTGTTTTTCAATGTTGAGGTTGTTGTTTTTTTTCAATGTTGAGGTTGTTGTTGAATTTGTTGGTGTTTTTCAATGTTGAGGTTGTTGTTGTTTTTCAATGCTGAGGTTGTTGTTGAATTTGTTGGTGTTTTTCAATGTTGAGGTTGTTGTTGAATTTGTTGGTGTTTTTCAATGTTGAGTTTGTTGTTGTTATTCAATGTTGAGGTTGTTGTTGAATTTGTTGGTGTTTTTCAATGTTGAGGTTGTTGTTGTTTTTCAATGCTGAGGTTGTTGTTGAATTTGTTGGTGTTTTTCAATTTTGAGGTTGTTGTTGAATTTGTTGGTGTTTTTCAATGTTGAGGTTGTTGTTGTTTTTCAATGTTGAGGTTGTTGTTGAATTTGTTGGTGTTTTTCAATGTTTAGGTTGTTGTTGTTTTTCAATGTTGAGGTTGTTGTTGAATTTGTTGGTGTTTTTCAATGTTTAGGTTGTTGTTGTTTTTCAATGTTGAGGTTGTTGTTGAATTTGTTGGTGTTTTTCAATGTTGAGGTTGTTCTTGAATTTGCTGGTGTTTTGCAATATTGAGGTTGTTGTTGTTTTTCAATGCTGAGGTAGTTGTTGAATTTGTTGGTGTTTTTCAATTTTGAGGTTGTTGTTGAATTTGTTGGTGTTTTTAAATGGTGAGGTTGTTGTTGTTTTTCAATGTTGAGATTGTTGTTGAATTTGTTGGTGTTTTTCAATGTTTAGGTTGTTGTTGTTTTTCAATGTTGAGGTTGTTGTTGAATTTGTTGGTGTTTTTCAATGTTGAGGTTGTTCTTGAATTTGCTGGTGTTTTGCAATATTGAGGTTGTTGTTGTTTTTCAATGCTGAGGTAGTTGTTGAATTTGTTGGTGTTTTTCAATGTTGAGGTTGTTGTTGTTTTTCAATGTGGAGGTTGTTGTTGTATTTGTTGGTGTTTTTCAATTTCGAGGTTGTTGTTGAATTTATTGGTGTTTTTCAATGTTGAGGTTGTTGTTGTTTTTCAATGTTGAGGTTATTGTTGAATTTGTTCGTGTTTTTCAATGTTGAGGTTGTTGTTGTTTTTCAATGTTGAGTTTGTTGCTGAATTTGTTGGTGTTTTTCAATGTTGAGTTTGTTGTTGTTTTTCAATGTTGAGGTTGTTGTTGAATTTGTTGGTGTTTTTCAATGTTGAGGTTGTTGTTGTTCTTCAATTTTGAGGTTGTTGTTGAATTTGTTGGTGTTTTTCAATGTTCAGGTTGTTGTTGTTTTTCAATGTTGAGGTTGTTGTTGAATTTGTTGGTGTTTTTCAATGTTGAGGTTGTTATTGAATTTGTTGGTGTTTTTCAATTTTGAGGTTGTTGTTATTTTTCAATGTTGAGGTTGTTGTTGAGTTTGTTGGTGTTTTTCAATGTTGAGGTTGCTGTTGAATTTGTGGGTGTTTTTCATTGTTGAGGTGGTTTTTGAATTTGTTGGTGTTTTTCAATGTTGAGGTTGTTGTTGTTTTTAAATGTTGAGGTTGTTGTTGAATTTGTTGGTGTTTTTTCAATTTTGAGGTTGTTGTTGTTGTTCAATGTTAAGGTTGATTTTGAATTTGAGGGTGTTTTTCAATGTCGAGGTTGTTGTTGAATTTGTTGGTGTTTTTTAATGTTGAGTTTGTTGTTGTTTTTCAATGTTGAGGTTGTTGTTGAATTTGTTGTTGTTTTTCAATGTTGAGTTTGTTGTTGAATTTGTTGGTGTTTTTCAATTTCGAGGTTGTTGTTGAACTTGTTGGTGTTTTTCAATGTTGAGGTTGTTGTTGAATTTGTTGGTGTTTTTCAATGTTGAGGTTGTTGTTGAATTTGTTGGTGTTTTTCAATGTTGAGGTTGTTGTTGTTTTTCAATGTTGAGGTTGTTGTTGAATTTGTTGGTGTTTTTCAATGTTTAGTTTGTTGTTGTTTTTCAATGTTGAGGTTGTTGTTGAATTTGTTGGTGTTTTTCAATGTTGAGGTTGTTGTTGTTTTTCAATGTTGAGGTTGTTGTTGAATTTGTTGGTGTTTTTCAATGTTGAGGTTGTTGGTGTTTTTCAATGTTGAGGTTGTTGTTGAATTTGTTGGTGTTTTTCAATGTTGAGGCTGTTGTTGAATTTGTTGGTGTTTTTCAATGGTGAGGTTGTTGTTGTTTTTCAATGTTGAGGTTGTTGTTGAGTTTGTTGGTGTTTTTCAATGTTGAGGTTGTTGTTGAATTTGTTGGTGTTTTTCAATGTTGAGGTTGTTGTTGAATTTGTTGGTGTTTTTCAATGCTGAGGTTGTTGTTGTTCTTAAATGTTGGGGTTGTTGTTGAATTTGTTGGTGTTTTTCAATTTTGAGGAGGTTGTTGTTTTTCAATGTTTAGGTTGTTGTTGAATTTGTTGGTGTTTTTCCATGATGAGCTTGTTGTTGTTTTTCAAAGTTGAGGTTGTTGTTGAATTTGTTGGTGTTTTTCAATGTCGGGGTTGTTGTTGAATTTGTTGGTGTTTTTCAATGTTGAATTTTTTGTTGAATTTGTTGGTGTTTTTCAATGTTGAGGTTGTTGTTTTTCAATGTTGAGGTTTTTGTTGAATTTGTTGGCGTTTTTAAATGTTGAGGTTGTTGTTGAATTTGTTGGTGTTTTCAATGTTGAGGTTTTTGTTGAATTTGTTGGTGTTTTTCAATGTTGAGGTTGTTGTTGTTTTTCAATGTTGAGGTTGTTGTTGAATTTTATGGTGTTTTTCAATGGAGAGGTTGTTGTTGAATTTGTTGGTGTTTTTCAATGTTGAAGTTGTTGTTGAATTTGTTGGTGTTTTTCAATGTTGAGGTTGTTGCTGTTTTTCAATGTTGAGGTTGTTGTTGAATTTGTTGGTGTTTTTCAATGTTGAGATTGTTGTTGTTTTTCAATGTTGAGGTTGTTGTTGAAATTGTTGGTGTTTTTAAATGTTGAGTTTGTTGTTGAATTTGTTGGTGTTTTCCAATGTTGAGGTTGCTGTTGAATTTGTTGGTGTTTTTCAATTTCGAGGTAGTTGTTGAATTTGTTGGTGTTTTTCAATGTT